>CM077637.1:55392500-56642500 GCA_039660915.1 Euphorbia tirucalli
ATATTCATTAAATACTTCTTTTAAAATTTACTACAAAGTTGCCTTTCGTTGCAATGTGTAATTATACATATTATCATCAGATACTTATGGGTTGGTTGTTGACATTGGATTTGTTGAACAAGTCTGAACTTATGATCTGCTAAAAAAGAAGCGAACTATTCATATCACAAATCCCTGGTCAAATTACGCTCATTGTTACATTCAATTAATCTAAGCCTTTTGTTCTTATTCTATCTATATTATATCTATAACAATAGTGGAAAGCAAATGAAAGTGTTGCTATGGGACAAAACTGCCGAAAATTTCCCAGAAAATGAAATTCTTCTAAATTCTTGCAATAAACCAGTTATTTTGGTTCTTGCCGGAATATTCATAAATCTTTTAAAGGTAAGTCATACTTGAAGAATTAATTTAAACAGATATTTCAGCATCATTATATATACATCTTTTAATTTCTTTTATTTTTTTGTAGATGGACTTTCCCTCAATTGTTCTTCCGGAACAAATATCTATATCAACTTACCACTTGATGAAATTACAGCTTTCTTAAACCAGTTCGATTATTTAAAATTAAATTACCACTAATTTTTTAAAATTAACATTCCAGCTTTAATCTTTGTCACAGGATTCCTCCTCCATTCCCTAGGCTTAAAAGGGTTGAAAATAGGCAACGTGAAGTCTTAGATGTTGAAACCGAAAAATGAACAATAGAAAACGATATCAGAACTCTTACAAGTTGATATTCATACGGACAAGGTTTGATCCTTTTAAAATCAAAAACCGCTATTATGAATTTTTCTAATTTATTATTTTACATTAGAATATTAAATTCACATGCAAGGCAACAATCCAAGAAATAGATGTATCAGATGGCTGGTGGTACCGAGCTTGTCCTGATTGCAAAAGTGGAATTCAAATTACAAAAGACAAAATTTGGTGCAAAAATTATAGATTCATCAACAAATTACCTTTGCCCTGGTAATAAAGAGTACATTTTATATAATATCTTTAATTACTACTTACTTTTAAAAAATACTGTATTTTTTAATTTGTTACAGGTATAGGCTAAAATTAACCATGAAAGATGAAACTGACACTGCTACGTTTATTGCTTTTGGAAATATTACAGAAGAACTTATCAGAGTACAAGCACATACTTTGGCTTCCTTTTTTAAACAACGCCATGAAATTCCTCTATCAATGGGCAAAATATGTGGGATTACCAAAATATTCCAAATTCAATTAAGTTGCGATCGAAGATCCTTCACAAATTATATTTAAAGTTCTTTATATGTTCAAAGAAAGTTGTGAAATCCCCAAAAAAGAGATTCCGAGCACAATATCTACACCAACAACTCATATAAAATGTTTAACCTCAACCCATGCAGTGTCCAATGCAGTAAATCGTGCACTAGATTTCAAAGATGACTATGCTCTCGATACCTTGCTAAAAAAACAAAAGATTGGGTAATTCATATTTTTACTGAAAACAATAATTTTTCTCCCTATTTCAACTTCTAACCAAAATTTAATATTTTTCTTTTTCCTCAGGATATCATTTGCAATTATTGAAGAGAAGAAATCGGCAAAATAACATCATTTGCTAATTTAATGAAGAATAATTTAGATATTAGATTTTTATTATATTAAGAACAGTTTAATATTATAGTTTATAAAAACAGAAACAATTTAAATATTTCAACTACATTAACAATTGCTGTATTTGAGTTATATTTTGCGAAAACTTCAGTTATTGAAAAAACCGAGTTATCCCAAAGCAACGCGAGGGTCTTTTTCTAGTTATTCTAAAAGTTCTAGTTTGATACAAATAAAAATATTTTCTCTCTCAATTAAATCTTCTGCATTATTCATCGTTCTTTTCTTTGGTTTTATAAGAAAGAGAATTTATATGTGTTTAACTTTTATTTTTATAACCAATTGCTGGTGGCCCAGTGGCGATGGGGGCTGGGCTTGGTAGGAGGAACCAAAGGTTCGATTCCCCGCAGCAGCATTTGGGAGGGGGCTTGAGTCTATAAACCCTAAACTGTACCCACGAATCCGGATTAGCCAGTGGGTGAACCGGGTGGGAAACCAAAAAAACTTTTATTTTTATAAAGAAAGTATATCTCTTCTTACGTGGTGAATCGTATTAAAATTGGATACTAGACGTTTCGAAGAATTAGAATCATGCAAAGAAGAATTTACTTTTATAAAAGATATATATATTTTTTTATTGGATTAATGTACAAAATGTCAAAATAAAAAAGAAAAAGGGAACGAAATGTTGCACATCCGTAGTTTGCTCAATTTAATTCTCTCCTCTCCGCCATACACCCCAGAGGGTCATCTGTCCACCGCCGGTCGCCGCCTGTTGAAGTTTTGATTTGCCTTATCGTGTACCACCGTGCAGCTTGGTCAGTCCTCTCTTTTGTTGTTCCTCCTGCACCCATCAATATCTTAGCCGTTCGCCGTTTTCACTGTTGATGTTGAAGGTTAGCTGTTTTTTTTTTTTTTTTTTTTAATTCTGTCTGAGAAACAAGTTTTTATACTGAAATTTTATTAATTCTGTGAACCTCAGTCACTCATAATTGCACTCATTGTCTGGGTTCGCAGGAAATTTGAAGTAGTTATCTCAAATTTTATCGAGGAATTTGAAATCCAGTTCGTTTCTTGGGATATTAACAAAGGTATGCTCCAAAAATTCCTTCACTCTCTCTTCCGTATTAGTTATTGTTCTCTGCTCCGCTTTATCCTAAGTCATTCCAAATGAATGAGCAGCTAAAATGTTGTGAACTGGTTCTGTTTGCTAATCTCAGTCATTGTCAATTAGCATACATTGTGAACTGATTTCGCTCAGCTTTATGTCCTTATTCTGCTTGCTGGTCTTGGGTCTTTGGAATTTTGATTGTGATCTAGAGTTGCTATTGAAAGTTTTCTGTAAAATGGAACCAATTGGAAGATGTAGTAGTTTATGTGTTGTGCAAATCTTTATATACAAACAGTTTAGTCAGGCAATTGACAGAATTTTTATTTAATGTATTAGGGTTACTCATATATAGAAATATCTGAAACCACAAAATTTTGCCAGCCAAATCTACAATGGTATGGAGATTTTTCATGCTATAAATATACAGTATTTCCAGTTTAGTTGCCTTTGAGGATACATATTCAAGTTTAGTTAAAAGTTTCAGTCTACAAAGCAATTGGTTCAAGTATATGGTTTTCATTCTTGACATAATCAAGCGGAATTGTAAATACCAAATTAATATGAACTCTAGAAGCACATGTAGTAATGTATAGATTTATTTAATTAAAATTCATTAAAATTCATTACAGTATTGACCAAAATTGAACCTCTGAACTTACAATTTTCTATACAATTGTCGGAAATATCCAAATTCAGCCAAACCTTACCCAGCGTGTGGTAATGGTTATGGTGTCATTGGTAGTTTTTGTATTATTTTTAGGTGAATGATTTAATCTGTTCAAAGTTGACAACACTCTCCTCATGTCCTCCCGAAAGATGTCCTACATTAGCAAGAAATCAAACTTGAGACTTAAATAAGCGACTAGAGCCCCTTTATACTCAATTCGGTTAGTTATTGATAAAACTAGTAGCAATCTTGGTGATTTCTCAATGAAGATGATGTATTTATGGAAATGGTGTGGTCTTAATGTTAGTGAAAGTGTTTTCAATGCTAATTTTGTTAGGTGTATGGTGGAAGCTATGCTTCTAAAAGACCACTTTATAACAAAGCAGTTTTAGTTATTTTTATATCTCAGGGCTTCAATACTTGTGCAAAACTGGAGTAGTTTTTATCAAAATTTTATGTAGAATCAGTGGATATATATATATATATATATATATATATATATATATATATATATATATATATATATATATATATATATATATATTTGCTCAAGAATAGCAATCCTCTAGGTTTTGTATAAAATGATTTTTCAAAACACATTTTTCAGATTTTCCAAATTTATGCTGACGTTAATAAAACAAGTAAACATGTTTTTAATTATTTTATTTACATTCTGATTGTTTTCCTCTAGCTCTCCATTTGGACATGCATTTAGGCACACAAACGCAGTTGACAGTACACAATCAACTTCACTTCTCTACCATTAAAACTTAGACCACCCTTCATGTTTTGTTGACACCACCTCTGTTATGGCAGTGTTGCTTAGGTCAAATTTTTATTTGGCTCCTGGTTCCTCTGCTACCCAATTTTCTAACCTCTTCTCTTAGTTCAATTTTTCTTTTCTTTATTATAGTCATTCCGAATTTTAATGGGTAAAGATACAGTTTTACCCTTATCCATATAATTAATTTGTTAATTCTGTCTCAGTAAACCACAAGGTATAATTTTACCTGTAAACATTATTGAAGTACCGGAATTTCTTCCTTACTCAGATCAGTTTTGCCCCTGCATAAAATTAATAAGCAATTATCTTGTGTAAAAGAATAATAATAAAAAAAGAAACCATTTTGCTCATTGACACTCAATAGTGAGTATATATAGAATATTGAATAGTTAACTAATCATTATTGCAAAAGTTAGTGAATGGCATATTATTGTAAGCAACAGTACAATTTCTCATGTTTATTATATTCAATAAAAATATTACAAATTACTATGGAGAATCAAATTTTCTGATGTAAAAGTGTTGTTCTTTACTTTTATTATATATGCAATTGTATATTTAGTTTGTATGCATCTTAGATGTTGTCATTAGTCATTAGAGACTAGAATCAATTTGCCTTTGCCCCCATTTAACCCTAGTACCCGATAGCTGGGAACCCTTGCAATTGAAAATCCCAAATCGAAAACAACCATAACCAATTGATGGTTACACTCTTCTCCCTCCTCTTATCTTCTCTCTTTCCCATTGATAATCTCTCTGTTATTGATTGACGCTGCAGCCGTAACATCAAGGTACACACTTTTCCTTCTATAACTTTGACTGCTCCAATCCTGTGAAGTTTTAGTTTCATGTTAACCGAATCGCCATATCCAAAGCATTTGCTTGGTTAAAACAATTACTACTTCTGGAATGTAAAAACATTGCTCCATTTGAGTCATAACACTTAATTGATGCAGTTTCTCTCTTTTTCATAAACTTTTCACCGAAATTTACATTTCTAGCTTAACTATCCCTGGATTTTGTATTTTTGTTCATTTTCTCCTATTATATCATTTGCAAAGCTACACCCTGTCCCTGTGCAACTCAGCTTAGCCATAATAACTGGGACTCAAATGACAAAAAAGCAGGTGGAAAGTATTGGTTTGCAAGGACAGTGGCTTAACTCGATGAAGGTTTATTGTGGCAATTAAAGTTGATTTGGAATTCTTCTCTTGTGAATATAAAAAATAGTTTCACATGAACCTTAACTGCTCTATTTATTAGAACTGTTAGCTTAATTCTTTCTTATTTGGTTGATTTCTTGAATTGAAATTTCAAATTGAGAAACAAGACCGATAGCAGGATATCTTTCATTATCTGCAAGAGAATTTTTTTACCTTGTTCTTGCTCACCAGTTTTCCTTTTGATGTCTATGATCATTCATTGTTGCACAAAATTTTGTGTCATGAGGTTTCTGTTGTTTTTATTTCTTTATTTCTTTTTTTATTGTTCTTCTGCTGTGATATTGTACTAATGCCTTATTCTTTCAGAAGGAAATGAGCACGGATGAGGATGACCTTGGTAACCCTCATGGTGACAACATGGTTATTGGACTACAGACATCAGAGAATTTAGATTTAAATGTGGATCAAGATTGTTGTAGTCTAGATGTGGCCCAGGTTAGTGGAACTCAATGTAATCCGTCCTTAGAAGTTGATACTGTTATTGATGGGGTACTGAAAATCGGTACAGAGTTTGAATCAGATGAACATGCTTATAATTTTTACAATAAGTATGCTAGATTGGTTGGTTTCAGCATTCGAAAAGATTGGGTAAATAGAAGTAAGGTGCATGGTCTTGTGGTATCTAGAAAATTTACATGTTCTAAGGAGGGTCATCGGCGAAAAGACAAGAGAGATATCAATGTGAAGAAGCACCGAAAGGAAACAAGAACTGGTTGCTTGGGACATATGATCATCACTCGTCAACCAGATGGTAAATACCGAGTGACGCATTTTGAAGCAGAACACAATCATGATAACATAAACCCTTATAGTCCCCAAACATTACCATTACTAAAGGAATTATATGTTGCTGAAGTTGTTGAAGCTGACTCTAGAAATAACTTGGGTACAGAATCAAATTCTGCACTTGAACTAGTGAACAAACGATTAGAAGTATGTGAATCTCTTGATACTTTAGCCATGGATTTCGACAATTACCTACATTCTGAGAGGATTCGGGACATGAAAAGGGGAGACGCAGGGCGATTGTTGCGTTATTTTCAGAGACTGCATTTTGAAAATCCAATGTTGTTTCATGCAATACAGGTTGATATAGATGATAAAGTTAGCAACATATTTTGGACTGATGATAAAATGGCAGTGGATTATTATCATTTTGGTGACATTGTTTGTTTTGACACAATTTACCGAACCAATAAAGATATTCTGCCATTTGTACAGTTTATAGGGTTGAATCATCACAATCAACCTATAACATTTGCTGCTGCACTATTATTCGATGACACCATTGAATCACTCAAGTGGCTTCTTAATACTTTTATAGAGGCGATGTCTGGGAAGAAGCCAAAAGTTATTCTTACTGATCAGGATGCTGCAATTCTTGTTGCAATAAATGCTGCTTTGCCTGAAACAAGTCATCATATCTGTGTTTGGCAGATGTACCAGAATTCTCTGAAGCACCTAAGCCATGCCTTGAAGGATACTGATTCTTTTTCTTGTGATTTTAGAAGTTGCATCTATGGTCACAAGGATGAGGAGGACTTCATTCATGCATGGGAGGCTTTTCTTGACAAATATGGTCTGCAGAAAAATGAGTGGTTAAGATGGATGTTTAGAGAAAAAGAGAAGTGGGCTATTATATATGGCAGAAACACATTTTTTATTGATGCCAAAGGCTCTTATGTGGCTGAGGATTTACATATAACTTTGAGAAATCACTTGAACTCTGACCAAGATGTAGTTCAGTTTTTCAAGTTTTTTGAGAGAATTGTGGATAAGCAACGCTTCAAAGAAATACAAGCTAATGATGAGATGCTTAAATGCATGCCAAGGTTAATGGGAAATGTGGTTCTGTTAAAGCATGCAAGTGATATTTACACCCCAGAGGCATTTGAAATATTTCAGAGAGAATATGAGAGATGTTTAAATTTTGTTGTTGGCCAGTGCAATGAGAATGGGTCTTTTTTGGAGTACAAGGTAAGTATGTTTGGACGAAGTCAAGAATGCTCTGTCACATTTAACCCTTCAGATGACACAGTCATTTGTAGTTGTATGAAATTTGAAAATGTTGGATTTCTATGTGGCCATGCCCTGAAAGTGCTGGATACTAGGAATATAAAGGTGCTGCCTTCACGATATATATTGAAGAGATGGACCAGAGATGCAAAGATTGGTATTGTGAGAGATAGCTGTGAGATCTCTGCACATGAGGACCCCAGGTTGGTTGCAGCTAGTCGTTACAAAGTATTGTGCCCCAAAATACTCCAGTTATCAGCTAGAGCTGCTGAATCAGAGGAAGCATTTCAGTTTGCTTCAAGACAGTTGGATGAGGTGATTGAAGGGGTGGAAAAGATTTTGACATTAAAGGGTGAGGAGGCTCATGGTATCATTGCAAATGGCAATCCAGCAAATGGCTCTGAAAGTGAGAATGCAAAGGTCTTATTGGAAGAGACAATTGTGGAGGATCAGGATGAGGAGAATGTATTAGCAGGAGCGAAAGAGAAGGAGAGCATTTTTCTTGATGGGCATCAGATGAAAAATTTGAAAGAAATAAGCATCAAGAAAAAAAGAGTCCCAAATGCACCACCACTTACATCATATACTGTAACTGCTGCTTCTAGTACCCCACAAACATGTGTCTCAACAGAAGCCTTTACACCTAATCCTCTTTTGCAGGTGAGCTGTTACAATCGATATTGGCTTGATCCATTATGTTTTATTTTTGAGTTTTGCTACTTTAAATTGAGGAATCCTTACAAGTGAATTATGCAGGGCTTGTATAATTTTGAGGCTAACCAGGGGCTTCGTTGCGTGTATCAGCAGCAGAATCCAGTCATGCCCCATCAAGATAATCCTAATATGTGCCAACAATCAAACTTTTGTTCGGACCAGCACGACTCACTTAGTCAACCTCCATTGATTCAGGTATATTTTTTTTTATACGTTCGGTGATGGAGTTCCTTCACTGCAAGGCCCAGAGAAGTAATACTTAGAGAGGACAGTAGATGATTAAAATTATACTACAAAAAATGGCATTAAGTGTTTGTTACATTTTGGTTGCAATTAATATTTTGTATGCTGATTATTATATTTTCATTGTAGGGAATGGATCTTGATCTCCAGCAACCTCAACCTTCATTCTTGTTATTTGATCAAAGATTCAGAGCTTCAGACACATCTTACCTTGGACTGAAATAAGGATGACATATGATGGAGCAATTAGGGCGAATGAGTTTTAGCCCAGATGGCATACATCCTGAAAGGTGAGATGTATTTATTGGCAAACTTGTAATCATCCCTATCATCAGAATCAGCAGAACTGAGGTGTGACTGTTGATGTGGTGGGTGCCCTGAGCGGAGGGAGAATGGAGACTGTAGATCACATGCTCCCCCATTTCCCTGGTGTGCATATTGCTCGTTGATAACTGGCATGTGAAGATTGCAGTAAGGTGACTTGAGAACTAATTGCAGACTTTATAAGAAATAGAGTTTTGGAGTATATGAAACTCTTTAGCATGCTTGAATGGTCTATCTTGGGAGTTACAGATGTTCAGCGTATGGGAAATTGACATCAAGGAAAGAAGAGAAAGGCCCATCAATGATGCTGGAATTGCTGATTTCTTGGATGTATTTCTTGCCGATGGATTGACTCAATTGGTTGGTTGTGGTAAGCATGCAAATCTCTGTTTACCTTCATGGATAGCTGTCTATTGGGTTGATAAAGTTATGTTGCGTTCAATTTTGCAGGACTCATTCAGTGCAGTGACGGACATTACCACCAGAACAGTATAGTGGGCAATTGCCGAGGTTCTCAAGAACAAACTAGTGTTGAAAAGACAAAGAATCCATGAACCTCAAGGTTTTGAGATTTTATATTTCAATGCATACGTGAAGGGAAAACTGAGTTTATATCCTCCAACACCATTCCTGCTTCCAGACAGAGTCCTTGAAAATGTGTGAAGTTGTTGATGACACCATGCCAAAATGTGGTCAAGTATTAAATGTGGTCAAGTATTAAATGTGGTCAAGTATTAGTTAACGTTTGGGCAATTGGAAGATATCCCCCAGCTTGGCACCTCTGCTTTGGAACCTTGGTTTTCATTTAAACTTGAAAGGTTTCTTGCTGCTACCGTGGATTTGAAGGGTCACGGTTTTGAACTTTGTACCATGTGGATCTGGAAGCCTCCGATCCTTTGCCCACTAATGCCTATGGCTACAAGGCGACTAGCCTTGATTTTGGTGTATTTGCGTAAGGAGGAACCTCTACTTGTAATTCCTTTTGGGGGATTGAAGGGTATCTCCAACTCTGTGCTAGAAAAAATCTCAAAGGCTACAGTGAAATTTAAATGTTACTCCAGGTGGTGATGCTATCCTTACCATTGAGCTCATCCTTATAGGCTATTGCTTGTGATTTGTGATTAATAATGCAAGCTCTATTGCCTTAATGTATGTTAATCGGTTTTATAAGTGGTCAACTAAATATGTTGATGAGAGAGGGGGATGCTCAAACCATTATCTTGCGTCTTCAAAATTGGAATGTTATTGACACCAACTCTCCTCTTTCACCTAGTGATCTCATTGAGAGATTGCATTGACATTGTATCTAGTTTGTATTTTGTTCGGTTTTCTTTTTTTAAAAGACTAGGTAACAAAGGTGCTCATGAGATATCTAGGGTGCGGTGGAGACTTCCTCATGTGTCTCTTGATTAAATGTGCCTCCTAGTTTTGTTGGAGTTGTAATTTCTGTATATGCAATACAATGATCACTTCAAAAAAAAAAAGAAAAGTTTATGATCTCATAGTAACTAGTTTTTTATTCATTTACGGTATAGTCGTATAGTCTTTTAATTTTTTTTAAAATGAAATGTCATCCTTTGTGAAGTGTTTGTTTATTTATTTTTAATTTAATCGATAGTATTCAACCCAAAAAAGTAAGAAAATTAAGCTTTTTTGGTTGGTAAAACAAGAGAAGGAATTTAAATCTATATATTAATCAGCAAATTTTTAGTGTATTGCGGGCATAGAGTTGCTTCAGATGATGTGAACTTGGAAATGAATTACTGCAGAAATGTAAACAATCAATAATCGGGATATTTTAGAATAAAAAAACTCCTGATCTTTAAATGTCGTCCCCAGTTGCAATCTATTTATATACTATATTATATATTATATAAAGTAATAGACAATGAGCCATGTATTATTGCCATAATTTTCTACTTTTCAGTTATTGATTAATTAATATATTAATCAGAAAAAATCTTAATAAAGTATCATTTTTACACAAATTCTACAAGAAAGGTAATTAAATATTATTTCAGCTAAAACTTATTATCAATTTTAAAATATTACAGGTAATTGATATTAATTTTTATATTCTTCTCGTAATATGTTTATGAGTTATTTTAATTATTTATATAAATCAACAAAATTAATAAAATTAAATAAATTTACATTTATAAAGTAATAAATAAATCCGTGCATCGCACGGGACATAGGATAATATGTTTGTTAATAGAATATCAATTTACCTATACTTTGATTGATTCGAATTATTTTTTTTTCAAATATATCACATCTTTTAGCAAGCTCATCCATAAAATATAAAAGAAAAAAAAAATCACTTGTGATATAAGAGTTGTTTTATAAAACGATATTTTAAGATGGTAGACTTAAAAAATAATGATTTAGCAAAGAAGGTACAATTTGGAAATTGCTAACCTTTCTCTAGGTAACACTCATGCTCCTGAATTATATCGCTATTAAAAGAAATCCTCTTTAAATTTCACTTTTTAAAATAAAAATCTCCGAATTTTGCATTTTTATAATACTAAGATCCAGTTCAATAACAAAATCTATTAAGATCTAACAGAATATTGATTTGGACAATTTTGATCATATTATTTGACTTGTATATAACCATGAATTATAGTCAAATAGTTATTAAAGCACCATATAAAAAGGATAAATAATCTATTAGTGATTTATTTTTGTTTTCATCCACTATATAGTCATTCTATCCAAAATCCATCCAAATTTTAGGTAGCCAAATGTTAGTCGAACAAAAAATTTAAAAAAATAACAAAATTGCTCTTCAAAGTTGTATTATTAAAATTCATGTGAATTATATAAATATATAAAAGATGATCCATAGGAGAAAGAAATGTTCATTAGGCAGTAGAGGGAAGTGCATATATGTTTTGAATGAGAAATAAATTGAAAGATAGAGTTGTTTGTGTCAGGTAAAAGAAGTGGATTACATGCAAATATGGTTAGATGATGAATGATGGTCCACACCACACCACTCCACTGCTATCCATTTTCAACAAACAAATAATGGTCAGTCAGTTCAGTTGATATAATTAAATTTCAGATCCAAACTCAACATTCATAATCATATTTCTCATGTCAGTTTATAATTATATCATAAGATTTCAGAAACAGAAAAACTGTATCAGCTGAGCAGTGGCCTCACTTTTGGCGGAAGCAAAGTAAATTCGACTATATTTAATTTAAACCCAACCAATTTTTTTTTTTTTTTTTTTTTTTTTTTTACATAATTTTTAAAGTAACCTAAAGCATCCTAACATCCTTCAACTTTGCTGTTCTTATACATTAAGTCCTCTTACTCTTTTTTTTTTTTTTTTTTTTTACACACATTAAATCCTTTATCAAAGTTAAGGATTCAATTTGTATGCGTGTAAATGAAAAGTTTAATGTCTCAAACAACAAAGATGCTTCATACCATTCCAAGGATCCAAATGAGCAAAAATGAATCATGAAAAAAGATTACTACTTTTATTTCAATCTGTTCAAAGAGACAAATGATGAACAAGAATACCCAATAGCTTAACATTAAAAAAGATTAACAGGCTTATCAAATCTCAACAGCATTAATTAGCAATCAAAAAACTAGTAATACAAGTAGCAAATACAGAATTAAACAGATTTGAGATCACCAATTAGCAGCAACTCGGGCAGCGAATGAGTCCATTTTCATTGCAATCAGGGCATCTTCTGAGCTGGTCCTGTTCCATATCAAAAACCTTCCTGCTTCCATTGCAGTTTGAACATGGCAGAAACCTTGCGTCCCCACAATTCTCACACACCATTCTTAAATCTTTTACAGGAAAGCCTTCAAATAGCTTCGCCAATTCACCAGCTTCATTTAGCTGCCTAATTTCCTCTACTCCACCAACATGTTTTCCGCTTATAAAAACCTGTGGCAAGCTCATTGCTTTCCCTTTAAGCTTACTCTGCAACTCCTTTCTATATGAACTATCCATTGATATATCTCTTTCATCTACCGGAACCCGAAAACCCCTAAATATCATTCTTACTGCACAACAATCTTCATATGTCTTTCTAATTCCTCTCAAACTTGTATAATACAGAACTATTTTCTCATCTGGGTTTTGCATAAAGAACACATCTTTGCTGTTTGATAAGAAATTAATAGGACTAGAACCCACTGACTTTACAGTTTTTGACTCTTGATTAGTACAGCTATAGCTATTGCCCCCTAATTGCCTAGATGATAATGCACGCCTGTAGCTTGAAACCACATTTGGATCCATATTAGAAAGGAATGATTCCTCAGATAAATGCTTCCACAATGGCTTTGAATTTGACAATGGAATGGGTTTTTCTATAGCTATTTCTTCTTGATCAGATTTCATAGAATCAAAAGAATCATTCAGCTTTTTACAAGAACCATCAAAACCTAGATGCTGAAATGAAGTAGATTTTGGAGTAAAGTAAATAGAATGATCAGAAAAGGATGATTTTGGATTACCCATATGAAAATCCAAATCATCATCAAGTCCATCCATAAGCTCCCAAGTATTGATGACAGAATCAGGGGAAAGGGACTCACCTGGATTGTTCAAAATCTGGGTTGCTTTAGGCGGAGACTGAGGCTGAAAAGGAGGATCATTTTGACCAATGAAGTTGGGATTTGAGGGTTCAACAAGGAGAAGAGAACCATAAGTAGTAGAGGTAAGAGAAACAAGATGATGAGAATCACCTTTCTTTGAAGGAGGATGATGAACAAGAGGGGTTTGAAGAGAGAAAGCTCTAGCAACAGGAGGAGGATGTGCAGAATAACACTGTAAAGAAGAAGAAGATGATGAAGAGTTCTCCAAAGAAGGAGAAGAGGAAGAATAAGCTAGGTTATCTTCCTTGGTCTGGTGAAGGGCAGTGTGTCTTGAAGCAGAGCAACCCATTAATGCAGAGAAATTCCTTTCCCTCAACAAAGTCTTCAACTTTTTCTGGTTTTTGTGTTTGGGTCGTCGGTGGAGACCAGAAAGGGAGGCTTTTTGAGGGAATTTTGATGTTTTTAGAATTTAAGATAGGATTTTCGTAAGTGTATAGTGGATTGATTGAGATGGGCATATGGGAAAGGTTGGATTTTTGTTGGTTTAGGAGAGGAAAAGACAGCGAAGTGGGGAAGAAGAAGATGTTGGGTTTCGGTGATGGAAGCTAGGGAAAGGAGAATAGAGTTGGGAGGGAGAGAGCTTTCAAGGGAGTTGGGTGGGGATTATAATTGAGATATTCAATGCTATTTTTGGGGATGAAAATGTTGTTTGGGAAATGGGCAACTTTTTTTTTTTTTTTTTTCACTAAATTAATTACTGAGCAATTGATTATTTTTCAATTAAAATTGTCACTTTTGTTTTAAAAGCAATAGCACCGGGCTAAAACGAGATGGCACAGCTGATCACACACTAAATCAAAAGTCTTAGCTAATACATAAATAACACAATTCGTTGAAACACTACTATGAAAGATAATAGCCAACAACTAAGAAAGATAACACCTAGATGAGGCAAATAAGAAAGATACTCTTTCAAGTGCATTGTAGATTACTTGAGAGCCCAAGTCAACAATTTATTGTGGTAAACTTTTGGTATTAATTTAAGAAAGAACATAGATAAGATAGGATTGTTAGTTATGTGATGGGCAGTCTTTTTGCCCTATTTGGATACTTCCTTTTTTATGTTTGTTTGGATTATTTTTTTCCTAAAAAAAATGAACAGAACAATAAGGTTTTTCACTTTTTTGCCCTATGATTTTTTTTTTTTTCAATTTTCTTTGGGATTATGTTACATGAAAAGATGTCAATTTCTATTCCAAATGCCCAAATTTGTTAATTAATTAAAATTATTAGCATTCATTTTGTAATTCAAAAAGAAAAACAAATGTAATTAAAAATGTATAGAAAAACAAATGTAATTAAATATGTGAAAATTATACTCACTCACTAGTAAGTTCTTTATATATATATATTCATTGAGCATCCAAAACAAAGCGTTTAGGATAAAAGAGTGAACATCCATCCAAGAACCTTGATCAAACACGAAAGTAGAAGCTTGAGCAATTAAATCAACAGTATGAGTCTTTGATCTATAAACCCAATAAAAAACACTCGACTCAAACGAGGAAGATAAAAGTTTACAATCCAAAATAATAAAATTTAATGGTTTGAAATTAATAAATTTAGAACAATTTAAATTTACTATGTATTAAATCATTTTTATTGATTGAAAATATATTAAAAAAATATAAATTATATTCAATTTTTCCTTATTCACTGTATTGTATGGGGGGAGTAATTAATAATTAAATTCTTTATTTATGTGGCCAGATGTGAGCAATGCTCCCATTAATTATTGTTGTTAAAGAGGTTATCAAAATTAGAAGCAAAGCAAGAAGTCATAAAAGGCATACTATTCTGATTTAGTTGAATTCCAGTTTGTTAATTCAATTGCTGCTAATCTCAGAGTCACAATAAATATTTTATTGGTAGAATCACCGGACACCATTGTTTTGAAAATCAAATTGAACCGGCTAGTTAGATCAAGATCAGCTGAAATTGAAGATTGGTCTGATTGATTTTTTAGGATATTCTCGATATGGGAAAAAAACTAATCAATAGTTAGTCGAATCAAAAAACTGTGAACCAGATTGATTTTCGATTTGACCATATTGATTTTAAAAAATATTATTTTAATTAAAAATTCAGGGTATTGTTGTTGAAACTTTTCTTATTAAAATAAAATAATATTAATATTTTGAATCAAATTGAAATTTAATTATAAATATAAAACTATAACTATTTTACTATCATAGTCTTATTTTATTTATTTTATTAAGGATATAGTCGTAAATAATATTTTATTTTAATTGAAATTTAGTTATAACTATAAAAAGTAGATTAAATCTATTTTTAGCGTTTTTAATTAATATATTGTTTGAAATTCTTAATTTTACATATTTTTATAATTGAAATGTTAAATTTTAACATCTTATAAATTTATATGACATAAGTGTATTATTATATTAATATATTTTTACTTGCAGTTACCGGATGCAACATACTGCCCTCGCACAAGTTTGTAGCTAATAATTTCAAAACTGAAAAAATCATGTGCCTAATGTGTTAAAAGATTAATCACGAGGTCAATTATAAAATTCATAAAAGTTCAGGCTAAAATACGTTTTGATATCAATAAAGTATTTAACCATCATCTTCGCCCAATTCAAATATGTAAAATTTGAAAGAAAAGAAACCTTATTTGAATCCTCATCCCAAATTTGGCAGGAAACGCTGCCGTATTCTCTTTCAAGAAGTGTGGCCGGCGAAAAGCGGCTTTGCCATCGCCGAGATACAGTGCTTGCGGCCTAACATAAGCATATCGACGGAAGAGAACATCAGCAATTCGGAGAAGCAATGAGCGACATAATCTCTGGAATTGATACTCCGGCGACTGAAACAAAGAGTGGCGGTGATGCTGGTAGAATTTCAGAGGTGAAGGCATGGCTGACTTCTCAATTTGATGCGGCAGGGAAAGAAGTTCCTGAATTCGAGTTCACTCCTCGCAGCATTGCTCATTTGTATAATTTGGCTACCGTCTCCCAAGCCAAGACCAAAGCTGCCACCATTCTCGCTAATGATTTCCGCCTCAAGGCTACGGAATATCGTGCGCAAGGTATTTTCCTTTGATTTTCTGATCCATGAATGTGACAATCGATCTGTCTAAACTTCTGTTTGTTTCCTTTCATTTTGTCTTCTGAGTTTAGTGAATTGTGAATTGGTGATTCTGATTCGGATTTGGGCATCACAGATTTTCTTAATGTGGTTCCATTCGATGTTTCTTTTTGTTTTTTTTTTTTTTTTTTTTTGGTCACACAAAAATTTGTTGCAAAACAGAATTCAGTTAAAATTCTTGAATTTCTGGTCTTATGAAACGGGAAATTTGGTCGATTTCATGATTGTAGCTGCAAGGATTAGAGAGATATTGGAGAATGTTGGACTTGCACAAGAGAGTTTGACGTCAAATGTAGTTGCCTCAGCTCAAGTCCTTGCTAATATAGCAAACTTGTTGAACATCAGAGATACTGAATTAAGCAGGTAGGGTGGTTTTTGCAGCGGTTAAACTCTATTTTTATTGTTTTCTTATTTATTTTTTTAACTGGAGAAATGCGCACAGCTTTCTTGTTGCAATGGGGGATATTTCATTAAGGAAGACTGGAGTAGAGGAAAAGAGGGCTAAAGCACAGAAAGAGTCCAAGATTCTGCTTGATTATACTCGGAAGGCAATAGCAAGGCTTACCTATTTGAAAAGGTTTCCTAAATTTACTGTACTTTATTTTCTGTTTCTGTTTTATCATTAATACTTATATTTTAACTGTTATTTGCCTGAGTTGTTTTGGCAGAACATTTGCACAACTTGAGGATGATGTCGCTCCTTGTGAAGCTCAAATGGAAAATTGGAAAACAAATCTGGCAGTTATGGCGTCGAAGGAGCGACAGTATCTCCAACAGTATTCTAACTACAAGGTATCTATTCTTTGTTGCTGTTTTCAGAAATTCAGATAAGCTAAGTAACAAATAGGAATAAGTGTTTCCTGGCTTGATAAGGCTTTGAGTATCTGAAATTAGCCTACTATGTTCTATTCTTGATGCTTATTATTTTGTGACTGGATGCTGATGTTGCTAATTGGTTCATGTATGCCTCCATCTTTTGTTAAGGTGTTAGTTATTCTGACATAGTGACTTGCTTGCATTAGAAGATATTCATGCAATAAAGTGATGAGAGCATGCATTTTGAAAATTCAATTAAAAAAGTAACTATGCCTTACGTGGTCTTCATATCCATGAAGCTTCATATGATTTATTTTTTCATTTTCTGTCGGTTCATGAAAAATATGCAAGCGTCAGATGATTTCCTCTGACCTTCAATTGACAAAGCAATACATCAATGACATAGGCTAATTCATAAGGAACTTGTGAACTCATAGAACTAATACCTTGAAGAAGAATGTAGTTGTCACTAAAACGTTTTCAAACAATTTGCACTGTATGTTTTTCTAAGAAATTATCAAATTAAATAAAAAGGATGAGAGTGTACACATGCATATCTGGAGGACATCTAGTGATACTGCAGAATGAGTTGCACTCCAAGTAATACATTTTGATGGTTCCCATCTTCTCTCTTCTTCAAAGGAGCAGTATACATTCTAAGTTCTAATTACAATTTCCTTCTTTTTAAAACCAGGGTTTGAAGCTAATAATATGATGCTTCTGTTTCAGCCTTAAGCTCATAGATTCTGTAAATAGTGAGGCAATTGACCAAAACATTTACTGGTGTCTGCTCATGTTTCTGTTTTTGTTTGCTTCATATTCTGTCTATATACTTACATATATGTATACTTGTATATATTGCTCATATTAATTTCTTAGTATTTGGAGAGTATGATCAATCTATTGTTCAACGCTTCCTCTGTTATATTTGAGTGACTTTTTTGTGTTTCAAATTATTTGACACTTCACAATATCAAGGTATATTAAGCATTTCTTTCCAACTATATTCTTGATGCTTTTAAATAATTGTGTGCTTAATTAACTGTAAGGTACGTTTGGCAAAATGTATAACTAATATGAACACATTGTAAAAATAAAGACATATTTAGTACTAGAATAAAAGGGAAATATAATTATAGTAGGCATTTTTTAATATATTCAAGATTTTTTGGTGATTTTCTTAGGTTTTTGTGCACCTGTTCAAAGTGACATCCTTTTCTCATCATTTGCACGCAAAAGAGTCTCTTGTTTCCCTTGCAATATACAATTTGGAAATTAAGATTGGAAAAGGTGTTCAAGTTCATGCGCAATGTGTTAGGTGTACTTGCAATATCTTTATATTTTAGATTGTTGATTGACAACAAAGAAAACACTAGATATTATAAATCTAGTTGTAAAAGCATTCATGCTGGGTGCTTATTTTCCTGGTAGGTGATCAAAGGGAACTAAAAAATTTTGGATATTGGTGTCTTCTTATCCCTGAAAAACTCCAAGAGATGTGCATGGTATTCTCATTGAATGATATGCTAGCAATCTTGATGATTGTTAAATGACCATAAGATTTAGTGGAAAGTTCATTATGCCACAAGGTTGTGTTTGAAGTGAGAGGTAAATTTCATTGATGGCTTATGAAGTTAGTGCTAGATTCCATTTTGATCCCTAAATTTGAGAATTTCACATAAAAAAAATCGACTTATATAAATGTAACATAAAAATTAGGTTGAGCTTATATAAAGTAACATAGAATAATATATTTGACAGAATTTGATTAGAATTCTTCAAACACATTATTCAAGGAGAGAATAATTTGCACAATTTTAACATGTTTTTGGCTTGTTTTCTAATTTTTATTTTTCTTTATGCATTTTTAGTCTCTTATATGTTTCAAATAGTAGCAATTTGAGAAAAAATTATAGTGTTTTAATCAAATTCTGACATTAGATTGTTTGAGGATAATGAAAACTCATTGAAAAATGATACATTACTTTCCCAGTGATACTCTAGGTAGATTTTGGCCTATATTTTACTAATAGTTCTTTATGTTAGATAGTTACATTTATACAAGTTTAAATAGTTAAGTGAAAATTCGAAGGTTGAAGGATTAAAGTGGGATTTAATGCCAAGTACAGGAGCCATAGACCCTTGAAGTGAGAGTTTAAATGTGTAGTGGCTTGCCTATCTATTTGAATGTACTAATTTGCATGTTTACCGTGAATTGTTCTTTGAGTAGGCACTTCTTAATCGTGTGGGCTATACACCTGAGATAAGCCATGGGGTATTGGTTGAAACGGCTGAGCATAGAAAAGAGTTGGAGAAGAAAACAAAGCCCATCCTGGATACTCTAAGGAGTTACCAGGATTTGCCCCCGGTAATTCTGACTATTAGTTGATTCTGAATTGCATTATATACTGATGTTAAATTTTTAGAGATCACAAATGATTTTAAATTTTCTTTTACTTTTTGGTACTCTAGGATAAAGCTTTAGCTGCTTTAGCAATAGAGGACAAGAAAAGACAGTATGCTGATGCTGAGAAGTATCTTGAAGATGTATTGCAATCAGCCCTTGCTACCTCGGATTAGCAGATTGAGTATCATTCTGTGCTTGTTCCAATACCTACTTTCTGATACTGCGGAA
This sequence comes from Euphorbia tirucalli, assembly GCA_039660915.1. Classification (NCBI taxonomy): domain Eukaryota; kingdom Viridiplantae; phylum Streptophyta; class Magnoliopsida; order Malpighiales; family Euphorbiaceae; genus Euphorbia; species Euphorbia tirucalli. The sequence goes on from CM077637.1 coordinate 55,412,380, forward strand.
CATTCAAAGGGTCGTTAGAATTAACCCTATCCTTTTACGTCTTGGTCTGTCTGTTGTTATTTGGTCTAAAGCAGAAAGTGTTTGATTGATGTAGCAATACAAGTCCTAGACGAAGTGATCTATCATATATGGTTAGGTCATGAAATAGAAGTTCAGATTATTCTTCTTAATTGGTACAGCAAACTACTGAAGACATCTTTATCTCACAAAACCAATATACTAAAAAGTTTCTGACTAGAAACTGGACAAGTGCAATGTTTTCCAACTCCCTCTGCAGGCTGTGAAAGAAAAGCTGATGCAAGGTCTCTATTGTGATCTATATTGAAAACAAATTAGCCGTTTCAATTTTAAAAACGCCTTGTTAATATGGTCAAACTAATTAAGCACATTAACGTGAAGTTGCATGCTTTAAGAGAAGCAGTTAAAATTGGTACATACAGTTGCATATAAAAATGCCTGCGATTATTAATTTGGATTGTTTATTGGTAACATAAGTCTGTCTTTGCATTCGTAAAATCGCATTATAGACATTTTGCAAACTGTGTGGTCCTTCCATTGGCCTTTTTTACGGTTTTTTTTTCCCCGTTAATTTGGTCTATCTGTACAAAAATGAACCTAAACTTGCACAAATAAAGGACTAACTGGTATATTTTGTCAACCCCCAAAGACTAAACAATTATCGCAAAGACACTGACGGGTCACAGGAGGATCTTATAGTATATTAAAACAAATACAGAGGATGCTGTAATATATTTTTACCGATGCAAGGACTGGGTAATGTATATTTTAATAGCTAAGGGACTAATTATTACTTAATTTTTTCCTTTTTATCATCGTCAGTATTTTTTATATGCAACAATGATAAATTTGTGTGTGATTTTTTTTTTTTTTAAAAAAAAAAAAAAAGAGAGAAATGGAACCTTTTGATTAAAGCAGCTGCAGAATACAAGATGGTGGGTTAGAATAGCTAACCCTAGAAGAAAAAACAGAGGTCCTAGCTTAAGACAAACACTAATTCCTACTTGTTGAAAACAAACACTTTTGGTGAACATATGAAAAGATGAAACACTTTTGTCATTTTAATATGCTAGTGAGTTGATATTATACGATGACTTGTATGTCGAATATTAATCTTGTCTTCATCAATAATTTTTTCTCTAGTCGGTTATTTCTTAAACGAGATAATCTTATTAGTAACCAAACCAACCCAACACCTTCCTACCATATCTTGACCATGATAAATTATACCTAAAAAATCTATATAACAACCCATTTAGTTCATGTATTTTCAAGGCACACCGTACTCTAGGAATATTTTAAAATTTTTTGTATTTGCCGCTTTCCGCTTTCTCGATTGCACTGTGGTTGAAGTGAATCTCTTGGTTCTTCCATTTCACCATATGCAATAGTGACTGGATGATGATTATGATATCTTAACAACTCACTTTCGCCATCCATGTCCAGATCCAATGAGAGCCTATCATTTCGAATACTCATAAGCATTCCATAGACGCAACTTCAGACACCCACCTTCATAAAATCCACTATTCTACCTATATCTCCATTACAGTTTCTGATGAAGATTGCAACTACCTGCAACTACCGAATCCCTCCCAGTGGTGGATGCGAGTGTTGCACAACTTATCTTGAATGTCGTCTTTTTCTAGGAGGGATACAAGCAAGTCATCAATAAACATCTCCAAGCGCATTAGTTAATTTGATAAAGTTGTGCGCGGAGGATATATATATATATATATATATATATATATATCAACCCAGTTCCTTTTATATTAGTTTCTCAAATTTCTGAACACAAATCCACGAGAATATTAGAGTTCGGCAGGGCAATTGATGCAGAAAACACCATGAGAAAAAGAAAAAAAAAAAAAAAAAACCATATATAGAATATTTATATATTCCAATTCACATCTGAGTCAAAAAGTGCAGTTAATATCAGAACATCTATAAATCCAGTTAATTGAAGCAAAAAACGACATGTGCATGAATAGAATCATCCGAGGGATTCTAAAGCCATTACAAATATAACTATTTCAGGTTTAAAAAAAGATAGAAATGACACAAGTAGCAATATACAGAATCATGCTCTTTTATGCACATTGGTTGAATTTATCATTTCTTGCGAGCCATTGCGGCAGCAATTCCACCAGCTATTAACCCCACCGCAGTAGCAGTTATACCTATTCCAATAACACCATCTGCGTTTCCGACAAAAACCAATTGAATTTCATTCAGCCACATCCTTAGTACAGTTAATCGGACATTGAAATGACAAGAATAAGAGAAAAATTCAATTATGAACAGAACCTTTAGCTACTTTATCTTCAATCGCCTTCTTAAGGGTCAGGGCTTGCCTCCAATCAGGTGCAATCTAGAAAAGCCTAACATTTCAGAAAGATAAAGAGAAAAAGAAACCCAAACAGAAGATGCAGTTGAATTCTTGTGCATGCACAATATGCACGCAAATAAACAAGCAGGGGACTTAACCAATAACGGAGATTTCATAATCAAATAAGAGTAGAAACTATCCATCATTACACAATTAAAAGCATTATGCACCACATAGAAATCACAACAGAAAATGTGATGATGTCAACTGAGCAAAACAATATTTTCGACAAGAATGCCTTTCATTGAACGAGACTTGCAACATTCCATAATATCTGCCAAATCAGAAGCACTTGAGAACAATCTTGTCCCACAATCCCTCTATAGCTATTACAAAGATAGCACAACTTTAAGAATTGATAACAACTTGGCATTGAAAGTTTGAGAAAAAGATACCTCCAAACATTGCTCCGCAAGCTGTCGGCTCCTTGAATAATCACCACTTCTGTAATATCCAACAGCCAGGAGATAAATCTTCTCCCTCCGTTGCAAGGGGGAGCTTGTATTGGATAATGATGCTGCAGAAAACCAGGAATTTGGCTTAAGAGAGCATATTCAATTTATAGATAAAGCTACAAGCATCAATCAAAGACATTATAACATTATGAAATGATAGTTGATCCCAACAAAAACCCACTTTGTCCCCGAAAACTTACGGCAAGGATGTTTGACCTAAAATTTAGGTTTATGCCTCTGATTTTTATCATCCCCCTAATTTTCAAGTTTATGGCGCCATACATCTTGAGAAATCCTGAAAAATTTCCTTAACATCATGGCCAGGACAGCCAAGAACTAGAAGAATCTAAGGTATGATCAGATATGCAACAACTCTAAGCTCACTATTCAATCTATTGAAGTTGCAGAAAACAAAGAAGATCAGTGATGCTAATCGTAGTTATCAAATTGAAAATCAAATCCTTATTTTGTTTCTTAATCAAATCAAATTGTTAGACAGATAGACTCACAAAATTAATAAAAAAATTCAAAATAGGTCCATGTAAAGTAGGCCGGAACCTACAAAAGGATGAGATAGGAATCAGGTAGCCGACAATTACAAGGTTGGGAATGTCAAGACGATGTTCGGGTTCTTCTGTTCTTAGTTATGATTATTAATTTGAGATTTGTTTGCACTATTTCCACGTTTACTTCTTGCTTGGAATCCATGTCAACAGTCCTTGAAGGATATTCAATGTTTCGAATTAAATACATCTAACAGTGGATAGCAGACAGAATGATAGATTGGCATTTTTTATTCTTCTTTTGTGTGTTCCTATGCAGAAGTTCAAGAAAAACAGAGAACGCCTATGTGTCATAGAAAATACCAACATAGCAAGGGAAATGAAATTGAGAACTAGAATAAATATGGGATGACAAGAAAGAACAAAACGACATGAACACACACATACACACACAAAGGAGAAGTGGGATCAACTAAGGAAGAATTTTTATCTCCCTCCACAGTGTAAACATCAAGAGATGCTGATGAAAACCAACTAGATTCAAGTTGGACTCAGAAAGGTTCATTGAACGTTTGCAAAAATAATTCAACAAACTTGAAAATCTTATGGGCAATTTAAAGACCTCGAAAACGCAAAATGAAGGAAGATGGTTAACGCCAACAAATCCAACTACTTTGACAGTAATGTATTGAATGAAAAATTAAGAAAGGTAAAGGCTAATTATAAGAAAGCGTAACTGAATGGAGGCATTAAGATGAACAACAAAAAGAAATCATGTCGAGCAAGTCATCAAAAATAGAAATCATAATTTATCCCAAAGAAAAGTAAGTACAGTCCTTTCATATCCTCAGCTCGCATTTGAATTCATCCCATCATTGCACAGTTCTAATACATCTTTAAAATTATTCTCCTCCATTTAACTGAAACCAAATCCAAATTCCCAGTATTTAGCCCCTTTCCAAGTAACCAGGGCCTTCATCTCTCAAAATTCATCTAGTAAGTCACTTTCACTCTCATCTTTATCTTAAACCATCCATGCTACATAAGGATGCTCAGAGAGCGCATACATGTTAAGAACTAAAATTAGTGAGAAAATTATGTAAAATTAGTGAACCCACCTACTGGATTTGTACCCCTATACCATACTCATGTCTAGTCGAAATAACATACGAACTCAGTTATCTCGAAGCCATCGTTCTTAATTCTCCAGTATTTATTAAATACCAAAACAAATAAAAGATTTTGTATCACCACAATCGTATTCCATCATATTCCCAATGTAAAAAAATTGGGTCGCCTATTACATAGTTCCCACGAGATTCGAAAATATATACCTTCAAGCATAGCGATTCCGCGCTGCACATCCTCCGACCGTTTAGAGTGAACAAGAGCCCATGACAACCGCATAATGCTCTCGTTCTTGAGTTCATCAGAGTCGCCCTTAGCAGCTTCAGCAACTTCTCTCTCGCATCCCTGCACAAGATAAGAGTAAGAATCATACTCAATTTGAGATCAAACGAACACATTGATTGATTAAATCTTCTCCTTTTTTTTTTTTTTTTTTTGTCCAAATCAAATTAAGAATTGAAAAAAGAAATTTCTGATATCGAATGTTGATAAGAAAAATGATAACCCTATCATATGAATAGGCCAACATAGGGCAAAAGAAACCCTAAATAGTGTTAAAAGCTGGAGTAATTGGAAAATAAAAGAGCGACTGAAAAAGAAAAGTCGTTACTAAGATGATGTCTTCGTCGGCCCAAGGGATCTGATCGCCACCAGTGAAGAAGGAGCCGATGGAATCGAAAAACCTACTGATCTTGGCTTCCATAGCTTTGATTGATAAGAAAACTCGAATGTTAATGATTGTATTATATATAGGTAATGGTGTTTGTTGGTGGAAAGTGAGGACTCCGTAGTCTGTGCACAGGAAGGAAAGGGGGGAAGAAACGCCTTAAGACGGTGTAATCCCTCCACAGTGATCTTTGTTCTCTTTTTTTTTTTTTTTACAAAATAAATAATAATAACCCGAATTTACAAAATAAAAATAAAATATTAATAATAGTCTTCTTTTATTGAACCAAAATCTTGATGACTAAGAAAAAAAAAAAGAAACTGGCTTTTTGATTAGACACGCGTCATGATTTGAGATGATAATCTATCGTCATTGATATCAAATAATGGATGAATATATGTATATCCTTCAACTTAACCCAAAGTGTCAGCTGTATTTGAAAATGGGCTACATGAACTTCCATCGGAGAATCGCTGAAGTGAACTTCTCGAGGCTACCTTGGCACTTTGCTCTTCTAAGAGGTGATAGTTAGCTCTGAAGAGTTTTTTTCAATTAGGCGGTTTATGGACTTGTATTGCTCTCCACAATTAATCCTAACAAAATTATTTATCTCTAGATAGCTACTGTAAGGATGGGATATGGATTAGGTTAGGGTTGAGAAGAAGAAGAAGTTGAATGAGAAGAGAGAGGAGATGAGAGGAAAATGAATTAAAGAAAATGTTACATATATATATATATATATATATATATATATATATATTCTATTTTCTTAATAAAAAATTATAAAATAAATACTTGGATGAAGTTTCCATTTGTTGCATCTTGGAGCAAGGCAAAAATCCTCTCTTTGGTAACGCTCGAAACCACAGTTCCCATTTAAAAAAAAAAAATTATCTTCTTCGTTTTGAAAATATGTAAAATGACATAATACTTTATTGATGTTTGTCCATAAAAAAAAAATTCTTCCTCCAATCAATTTGAACAACTCTGCAATTTCCAAAAAATCATCTTCTCCTTTACTTGTCGTCGCCGCCATCATGGGTTACTTTCCGTGTAAATTATTATTTTTTTTTTGTCCAATTAGGGATTGGTTTGAATTGCGAAAATTTGAAGAAGGCAATTAAAGAAGAAAGATATTTAGAGAAAGAGAGAAATGAGGTCGTCTGAGATGGAGTGAAAAGTGAAATGAATTTGTTCAATTTTGTGAGAGAAGACAGAGATGAGGTGGGGAGGATAAGAAGAAGAGAGACTTAATTTTTTTGTTTTTTTGTTACTTTTGGTATTAAATCACTTTGCACGCTCCTGATTATGTGTGAAACTCACTCTTTCTGTCATATAGGATTGGAGGTGTTATTGTTAACATTTTAAACAAGTTAAGAAACTAATATGACATCTAAAAGTTTAGAGGTGCGATAGACTCTTTGGGCTAAGTTAAAGAGGGTTCAAATGTATTAGGCCTCAAATAAGTGATCTTTACAAAAATAATTTATAAACATTAATATGTTAAATACCCATAATATTATTGGAAATGTTAGAGTTCACCCCTAAAATCTATTAACACACTAAGGTTTTGATAAGGTGCAACTTTAGTCAATTCTAACGGGCCTCATTAGTTGATCCGTTATAGTAGGGGTGAGCAAAACCGAACCAATGTCAAAAAACCGAAAATCCAAACCGAACCGAACCGAACCAAACCGATCCATTTTATAGTTTGGTTCGGTTTGGTTTTAAATTATTAAGAAGTTTGGACTTCGGTTCGGTTCGGTTTCGGTTCGATTCAAAATCGAAAAAACCGAAAAAACCGAAAAACCGAATAATTGGTAAAATATTAAAATTAATTATAAAATTAATATATACTAATTATAGAAAATTTTAGACATTATATTCTTTTATATTTTTATATTGTGATTTTTGGATCCTAATTTATAGTTGTTAAAACTTGAGAGTTGAAAAAAAAAAAGTAGAGAATTTTAGTATTTTATTATGATGTAATAGTATTATTTAATATTACTGATTTTTAAGTTAATTTTTTTGTATTTCTTTTTTTTTAAAACAAACTACTTATATAAAATTTTTATTGTTATTGTTTTTTTTTTTAAGAAGTTGATGTTTTTGGATCAATCCAGTCCAAACCGAACCGAACCGAACCAAAATTTAGTTTGGATCGGATTGGTTTATAAAATATAGTGTTTTTTGTATCGGTTTTTTCGGTTCGGTTCGGTTTTTGAATCGAACCGGTCCATGCTCACCCCTATGTTATAGCCATGTAGGACAAAGACTTGGTTAAATGATCCACACAATGAGTGACATAAGGAGGTGGAATCCATACACCTTAATAAAACCAAAACCTAACCCGCTAGATCCAAACCCAACCCAATACCTTCACCTATTATGCACAAAAAATCCAATTGCTCTACTTTGATTCAAATAATTCAAAACTAGAAATGGTGTATATTCAATTCAATTATAGTTCAAATTGTGAAGTACACGACATCATCCAAAACTCTACTATAATTGCATATTCAAAATCTAGGTTGCATTATGATTAGGAATCTGTAAAACTCGTTCACTTTTTACAAGGAAAATTTTCCTACAATAATCCTTCGATCAAAATCTTATCCTTTTTAATGTATTGAGTCTTGTATTTAATCTCATAATTGGTTCCATAATCATAAAGCACCAATCTCCAGCTTTAACGCTTTCCATTCAAACACTTGTCGTACACTCCCTAACCCACCTAAACCCACAAACCCTTAATTTTATTTAACCCCAAACTCCTCTCCAACTCTCCTTGTTACATTTGAGCTCTCTAGCAATCCCAAATCCCATGGCTTCACACCAAAAAGGAGTCCAATTAGAGGATCAAGAGGCAAATCTAGGGGGTTGACACAGGCGACGCCCCCTCCTGTTGATGGCCCGTTGGTGATATGGATTAGAAATTGATGAGAGAACGAAATTTTAGTGATTTAAATCACTAAAGAAATGAAATGCAATCTTAAAAGCTTCAATAGAGAGAAAGATCTCCCAAATGAGGTTTGAATCCCTTGATTTTAATTGCAAATATGTCAAAGATGGCTATAATACATAATAAGCAAGAATATATCATAAGGCAACAAGTGAGAAATGGAAAAGACTAAAAATAAATGGCAAAACAGTTTATAGCTAGAAATTCAAAAACATAATTTTGGTTGTTGATATTACTTAAGAATGCACATGCCTTAAGGAAAGTTCTATTCTATCTCTTTTTATCTCAAAAACCAAATATTGGGTTTAGATGTAGCACAAGGCATGCCCATGCGTTAAGGAAAGTTGTCCACTACATCTGTGATGTCTTCATCATTCACTCCTTCTTTAGAAGAACTTAAACCTAAGTGGTTTGATGGATAAGGAAGAAAGTCTTCGGCCTTAAATGGACTCAAATATTTCACATTAAAGGAAGGGGAAATTTTACCTAACCAATTGAGAAGATCAACAACATAAGTATTTGGCCCCATTTTTTTTCAAAACCTTGTATGGTCCATATTTCTGAGGTTGAAGCTTACTACTAGGTGCGTTAACAAGTCTCTCCTTGCTCAAGTACATAAGAACATCATCATCACCATCTTCAAATTGCAAATCCCTTCTATTCTCATCAAACTTAGCTTTCACTCTAACATTATTCTTCTTAATTTAAGCTCTCACACCTTTATGCATGTCTTCAACTTGCCTTTGCATATACTCCTCAAAAGATTTCCCAAGGTATGATTCACAACCTCTGTTTAACCATCGATTTGGGGATGAACCGTAGTGCTAAAGTTTGATGATGAATCAAACAATGCCCAGAGAGTGTGCCAAAAGTGCCTAAGTTTGTCAAGATCAGAAATAATGCTCTTTGGAACCTCGTGCAACCTCACAATCTCCCGAAAGAATAACTTTGCAATGGTGGAAGCATCATTCGTCTTCTTATGAAAACCAGTCAACCACAACATATATGGAATCCATCCCTTTTTGAGTTCTAAGGAGTCCCAACACAAAATCCATAGATAGGTATTCCTAAATGGAATTTGGAACCGACAAAGGCATGTATAGACATATGTTTTGAGCGTGACCATTGGTGGTTTGACAAACATAGCACCTTTCCACCAAATACTTCACATCTCGTCTCATCCTTGACAAAAACTACTGAGAACTCACATCCTAGAATGTCTTGTCTCTCCCAAAGTGCCGAGATAAGCTTCCCTTATGTAAGTCTCGGATCACTCTCTCTCGGATGGAGGTACTCGACAAGCAAAGTTGATTCCTCTTCATTAAATACCCATCAAGAAAATAATATTCTCCATCACTACCCATGGATAAACAATTCTCCCAAATACTCTCAAACTGTAGATCGCCCTTCTAATCTCTCTACATATGTTAAATGGTGTTCATCTCAAGGGTGAGGGTCTTAAGTACATTCACTCTTTTACTCAAAGCATTGGCCAACTTGCTTTGTATTTCATATTTGTGAATAAGTTTATAAAGGAAATTATAAAAAAAAGTAAACCACCTAGCATGCATAGAACTCCTTAATTGCTTTTGACTCTCGAAGTGTTGGAACCTATCCTGGCTTGAAAATAAAACAAAACAAAATTGCGGAATCAATGTCATCAAGCTAAGGTTTATGCCCAAAATCCCAAAGCTAGGTTATGGATCTAAAGGAAAAAGGGGAGAAGATGGGTTTCTCACCTAAGCCATCCTCGCATAAGAGTTTGATTTAAACTTGTCACACCTCTAAGCTCACGCATGCGAAGTCTTATAGGCAGGACTCAAGTGCTAGCTCTCTAGACCAAAAGTTCCACCTTGAACCCAAACCTTTTTGCTCAAGTGGAGAAGATGGTGAGAATTGGAGGCTTAATCTACTCCATTAGATCTTAGGGTTTTATCCTTTCCTTTTTATATCAAACACTATAAGAGAAAAACCCATTATGTCCTCCTTTATAAATATCTAAATACTTTAGCCAAAATATCTACCATATTTATAAACATAATGACTTAGCCAAAATTTACCATGTGGTAAATGTGCATACTCATTATAACCAATTCTCTAAGGAGATTATTATATTTTATTTTGTGACTTAACAATTAACCCCATTGTGAGCATGGGTTTTTTCTCGACCTCTGTGATGAAAACCTGTTGTTACCTGTTAAACAGATGAACGTGAGTCAGATTTGAGAATGAGCGGAATAATGCCCGGAATGTTCTCAAATGGCCCGAAATTCAGAACAGTCATTGATCCGAAACCCCGAGAAGAGTCCATCAAGAGATTAGGAAGCTTAGGTGCGCGTGTGGACCCTGTCTATAGTCGCACGACTCTAGTTTTTGAGTCAGCAGATTCCTAAATAGGAAAGAATTCTATTTTGGCTCGGAATCTGAGGTGTGATTTCAGGGAATTAGGGCGACCAAATAGATAGAAAAAGGGGCAGAAAAATAGAAAAATAGGGGGAATTAATGGGGAATAAAAAATCAGAGAACATTCTTGTAAGAGAAAGAGAGCTTTAAAGAGAGAAACTAGAAAAACGAAGAGAAATCAAGGGAAATCAGCATAAAAACACTAAAGAGACACACTGAAACTTTGAGTGAGGGTTGGAAATTAGGTTTTCGCTCAATCAAAGCCATTCTCGGGTTCAATCGGATCAATTTAGGATGCGTGTTCGTGAATTTTGGGTCCTTTGGGGATTTTAGGCAGATTCTGACGTCCACATCTGACTCCGGTCATCAAACATACTGGAACACAAAAGAGGTAAACTCTGAGAGGCCTTAAAAACTCGATTCATGATGATTTGTGATTGATTCTGTGTTCAAAAATATTTATTCAGAAAACTGTCTATGCAACTACAGTCGCACGACTGTAATTATAGTCGCACGACTATAGTTACAGTCGCTCGACTGTCATTGCCTGGAAACAGCCTTACAGTCGCACGACTGTATTCTTCTGGGCAGAAGCCTGAAAAGCCCAAATTCAACCTAATACAGCTAGTTTTCCTGTTTTAAATGATTTTTCATGATTCAATTCGGTCAACTCACATCTGTACACTATAAAATTGTGGTTTTCAGATTTCCAATTATACGGATGTGCGATTTAAGGTTTTGATGGTTTCTATTCTTGGAATTCATGGTTGTTAGATCCTTAACCAGATTCTTGGTCGAGTGATAACGGACTCTCAGATTTCCAGAATCCCTAGAAATCATCAAAATCGATCAAAACAAGTGATTTTAGAAAATCAAGAAAACCACTGTTGAGCACTGTTTATTGCAGTTGCACGACTGTAATCATTACAGTCGTACACTGTAGTAACGGGCAGAAGGCAGAATCACGGGACTACCCACACGGATGTCGTCGCGTGATGCTATCTTTATAATCAAATATATTTTTGGCATGTTTACTGTTTTTAGACCCCAGATGGATGTTTGGAATTAGGAACCCCCACGAATGGAACCCCGAGTTCCGGGATAACCGACCCACTAAACTGAAGAAATTTACATGTAATTGAGCCAAACCTTTTTCTAAAACCGTTTTCAAGCATAAAAAATATACAGGGCATTTCTAAAATTGTTTTCCAGGTCTAACCGAGCAAATCGCTCGGACTTCTCGGTTATCCCCTAAATGCATGTTCCCACTTCCTAAAACCCCTATTCTGTCTTGTATGAGTCCTATATGTGTTTGGGATTACAGCTTTTATTTTTCTTTATCTTTATTTTGGATGTATTTCATAGATCAATCGTGTATTCTAGGCGATTGTACTTTTTAGATCCTCGTGTATCTAGGCAATTGTAATGGTGAGGATGAGAACTTTTTCCTTTTTCTGGGTTGTAATAAGGCCTTTATTTATTTTTGGATGTACGATTTATATTTCCACACTTTAATTTTATGCACTTTATTCCTGTCATCTGAATGAGCATGGGTTTGTAGTAAAGGATTAAATTGGGTGGAGAAAGATAATAAGTGAGTAAAACATTGTCATATGCACTTATAAATGAATACAAGCTTGAGGTTGAATAGGTAAGTTTCCCGAACCCTAAATCTCGAGATTAGGTACAGTAGTCTATGCTTGGTAGGGAGTTGTACCAGAATTTCCCGGATGAGCTCATCCGGGTGGCGACTCTGTCACTGATCACAAAAGGATTTTCAAAAAAGAATCAATGGCTTTACTAAATAATCATCAAACCCCGTTTTCAAAACACCTAAACATTTTTGAAACATTTCTTTTTTCCTCGGTTTGCTTCGCTGCGTTTCACCATTAAAAAGGTCATCCGCTCACACCCATAAAATAAAATAATTCATTAACAATATATAATATGTGTCTAATACATATTCAAATGGTCCGTTATAAAATCTACCTAAACGCCTTAGCGTGCAATCTTGTAGTTCCATTCGTATGTTGGCCACGGGCCCGAAATGACATTCGGCCCACAAGTTGTAAGTGAGCTGTAGCAAGCCGTTACAACCCTTAATTGGGATGAAGATGTCAAAACAAAATGACATACACTTGAGTATTCTTATATGATCCTTTGCACATCTGATATCCGTGTTCTACACAAGGCATGCCACTATCATCCTTCTAAGTGCTAGGACATTTACTTGACATCCAAGTAGACTGATAAGATCAAATAAATGATTATCCAATAATCATTCTATTTGAGTACGGCTGTATACTACTCAGTGTTAAGAGGTCGGTGATATCATCTCTTCGGTGAAGAGATAGGCAATTCCTTCACATTACTCCTAGTCCTAGCATGGTTCTCGATATACCCAACATACCCATACTTGGCACCTAGTTACGGGCCTGTTAGGCGCACATCAAAGTATACCAGGTGACATCTAGGAGTGTGGTAATATCAGGTCTAAGGATCCAATATAAGCAATACGTGAGCAATACTTATGACACTAGACCGTGTAGTATTCTCACAAGCGAATCAATCCAGTACACCGTTCACTAACATGTACCTATGTCCTTGATAGGCTTTCCAAGTCCTATGATCGGTAAGACACCACCCATCCCACAAGGAACATATTAGTCTTTAGTTATATTCATTCCCATGATTATAATAGGCTAGGGATAGCTTTAAAACTATATTCCTCGAGCTCATGGTTTTTCTTGTTCAGTACACGCTACTAACAAACATGAGCAAACACCAGTTTATGGATTATCAATATTTATTAATTGCACAAGTAATTCAATAAATATGATTATGCCTTTTATTAATATTTAGAAAATGTATATACAAATATACAAAATACCAAGTATAACATCTAGGGATTAGGACATACACCAACACAAAGTACTTCAAGTCTTGATGATCCGTATACAAAACAAAATCTTTCCCAATGAGGTAGTGCTCCCATGTCTTCAATGACCTAACATTAGCATAAAACTCTTCATCATAAGTTGCCCATTTTTGTCTAAGCTTATAAAGCTTCCCACTAAAGTAGGCAATCAGTCTCTGCTCTTGCATCAAAACTCCACCAACTCTAACTCCACTAGAATCACATTCTAGCTTAAAGAGCTTGTCAAAATTCAAAAATGCAAGAACTAGTGCCATACTCAATTTCTCCCTAATAAGCACAAAACTATTCTCTTGCTCATCTCCCTACTTGAACCATTTACCTTTCTTTAAGCACTCGGTAAGAGAAGCCATAATTATGTTAAAATTTCGGATAAACCACCAATAAAGGTACCTAACCCATTAAAACTCCTTATGTCTCCAACACTACTTGGTGTTAGCCATTCTTGGATTGCTCCAACCTTCTCTTCATCGACTCAGATACCATCTCCACTCACCACATAACCCAAGAGCACCAAACTCCTCATCACAAAATTACATTTCTTTGTATTTGCATAGAGTTGATGCTTTCTCAACAAATCAAGCACAATTCTCAAATGCTTCTCATGCTCCTGTATTGGCACAAGTATATCATCAAGTATACAACAACAAACTTACCAATCACCAAATGAAGCACTTGATTCATCAACCACATAAAAGTGCCAGGAGCATTTGTCAAAAAAAATGGCATCACAACTAACTTATACAATCCATCCTAGGTCTTGAAAGCGATCTTCCACTCGTTGCTCTCTCGAATTTAGTTTTGATGAAAGCCACTCTGCAAGTCAATCTTAGAGAACACTTTGGAACCACTTAATTGGTCCAACATGGCGTCAAGTTAAGGCATGGGAAATTTGTATCAAATTATGATCTCGTTAATTGCTCTACTATCAACACAATTCACCATGACTAAACTTTCTTTGGATTAAGCAAAGCCGGAACCACACACGAACTTATTCTTACTCTGATATGCCCCTTCTTAAGAAGTTCTTCCACCTTTTCCCCTTATAATTTCATTCTCCTTTCTGCTCATTCTATAATGAGGAAGACTAGACAAACTAGCTCGGGTACCAAGTTAATATGATGTTGGATATCCCTCAATTGAAGGTAACCCATAAGGGTACTTTTCAAGAAATATCTCGGTACTCTTCCAATTAAGGCTCAATCTCACTAGGAGTCAACTTTTCTTCTTCTTTCCCATCAACTTTAGGCTTCACCTTCAATAAGAAAATTTGTTGACTTTCCATGCACTTGTTTAAGGACTTTCGGCTTGAGCACACAATCAAAGTATCCTTCTTCTTCTTACTTAAGTCATCACCGATTGGAGTCAAAATGTACTTAACCCCATCTTTCACAAACTTATAAGTATTTTTCCTCTTTAAATACAAAGCATCAAGATCAAATTGCCATGGCATCCTTAGTAGGATATGACAAGCATCCATGTCTACTATATCACAATAGGTCATCCATATATCCATCAATCATAATTGGCACCTTACACCATTGAGTAACACGAAGTTCCCTCACACTCTTGATCTAACCAATGCTATATGGGTTCAGATGAGCTTTTGGAATTGAGCCAAACTTTTCCACGGTGACTTGACTAATTATGTTCTCTTGACTCCCACTATCAATAATCACATTACACTTACCACCTTGAACCAAACATTGAGTTCGGAATAATTGGTGTCTTTGCCCTTGGTCAATATTGCTCGATACTAGTAATCTCCTCACAACACAAACCACCTGATCTTCCTTGAACTCAAAAATGTCACCATCCATTGGTTCGCAATAAACTAGTTCCACATCTTCATCAAGTTTGGCATGCTCTTTATACCTCTTAACAACATTAGCACTTCTCCTCTTAGGCATTCATTACATCTATGGCCAGGTTCATTACATCTAAAGCACTTGAATGGAGCCGGCTTAACATATGGGTTGTTAGGTCTAAGAGGTGTAAGAACCTCCTTAAGCTTTTTTCTGTCGTCCCTAGGAGCTTTCCCATCATAAGTTGGCTTTGATCTGCTACGACTAGCCACATTCTTCCCTTTGCCCATTTGCTTTGGAAGGTCCTTAACAAAATGAATGTCATTTCCCTCCATCTGCCTACAACTCTCCTTTGGCCTTATATTCAACTCCATCTTTGACTTAATTGCCAAATTTCTTGCATCTTGGACACTGAAGATCATTTGAATGCCAATTTTCTTTCAGATGCAATCTGTCTAAATAATGAGATGCTCGTTGAAGTTCTATCTCAGCCAATTGTGCTCTAGCAAACAACCTCAAGAATTCTACGGTGTACTCATGAAGATATCTACTCTCTTGATTACATCTCTTGTAGGAGTTATAGATGTATTGCTCATAATCCAGCAGTAAAAATATTCCCTGCAACATAACTTTCATTCATGGTCAGAATTGAATTAGATCCCTTCCTCCTCTTCTTTTAGCTTCAACACATGGATCCACCATACCGAAGCTCTTCCTTTCAATTAATAAGCAACAAGTTTAACTTTCCAATGTTCCAGAACCTCCACGTACTCAAAGAACCTCTTAATTTTCGAGAACCAATATAAAAACCCTTAATGTCCAAGTCTCCACTCTATGAAGGCAAATCAATTTTAATTTTTATAGGCCTCATCCCTATCATACAATTGCCTATATTGATTTCTTTCAAATCCACCGCCTTTATGAACATCCCTACCAACATATCATTCTCCCTAGGATAAGCAAAACCATCTTCACCAACATATCTCTTCTCAAATCATTGATGCTATTCCTTAAAGCTTATGCCTCATTTCTAGTCTCTTGCCTTAAATTTTCCATTTGCTTCTCCTAAGCTTCCGTTTGTTCTTAACTTACTCTAGGTTGCCCTAAAGCTTCAAAGAGGTTTTTAGTTAGCAAATAATAGGGCTCTGCTACTAATTGATATGAATTAGAAATAGATGAGAGAAAATAATTTGAGAGATTTTATCCCTAAATCACCGAAGAAATGACACACAAGCTCAAAAGCTTCAATGGAGAGAAAGATCTCTCAAATGGGGTTTGAAACCCTTGATTTTAATTGCAAATATGTTAAAGACGGCTATAATACATGATA
Source organism: Euphorbia tirucalli (assembly GCA_039660915.1). NCBI lineage: Eukaryota > Viridiplantae > Streptophyta > Magnoliopsida > Malpighiales > Euphorbiaceae > Euphorbia > Euphorbia tirucalli. Next base: position 55,428,978 of record CM077637.1, read on the forward strand.
AGCAAGAATATATAGCTAAGGCAACAAGTGAAAAATGGAAAAGGAAAAAATAGCCGTGGTAATGGCAAATCAATAAATAGCTAGAAATTCAAAAACATAATTCTGGTTGCTAATATTGCTTAAGGCATGTCCATTCCTTAAGGAAAAATCAATTCTGCCTCTTTTTCTCTCAAAAACCAAATATTGTGTTTAGATTTAGTACAAGGCATGCATATGCGCCTTAAGGAAAGTTATCTACTACACTTGTGATGTCCTCATCACTTAGACCGCCGGTGAGCATCTAACACCCTCTATTTTCCTCGAAGCATGCAATATTGGGAAAGAATAAGCCAATCCAGGCATTAGCCTTGGTCGAGCTTTTTTTTTAAAAAAAAATGAGACTAACAAAAATGATGTCGTTTTGGTTAGTATCACTTGAAAAATATAATATGAGATCACAATGCCTTCCTCCTCACTTTCAACCCCTATTTCACATTTTTTGAAGACCTAAAGAAATTCTTTTCCTTTCTAACCCTTTTTTGTTCCTTTCTCTTCAAAATGCCAAGCATTTTTCATTTTTTCTCGTGTCTCAAGGGCAATGATTTTTTTCTATCTCTCCTCCATGCTAATGGCTTGAGCAATTTTCTTGTTAGTCTCTATTATTCTGAAAGAAATAGTTTTATCATTGTTATTTTGAAAGTTTTATGTTGGATTTTCATTTAAAATCGAGAAATATAAAGTGACAAATTAATTATTAGGTGTTTTGACCCCTTAATTATGGTTTATTTGCTTATTTTAATTAATTGTGAAATATAATTTAGGATTGACTTATTTATTATTTTGATTTGTAAATTAGGGATTTAGGTATTTAAAGTTATTGGTTTAATAAATTGATTATTGATAAATAAGTATTTTAGACTGAGTAATTGACTACTTGGGAATTAATTTAAGTGTTTTTATTTTAGTAGTTTGGAAACTTTACTTGATTGAATCGAGTTAATATAAGAGATACACATATTTGAATTGAGTTGAATTAAAATATTGTTATTATTTTTGTGCACTTGTCCTAAGTCAATATGTATAGATTTGTTATTGGGAATAAAAGAATTTCAAGTGTTGGTTCATTATCGTCAAAGAAAACTAATGAGTAAGTTGGTGATAAAAAAAGTTCGAGTATAAGTAAAAATATCATATGATGCTGTAATTGCTGCCCCAAAATTGTGTAAACCTGTTGCTAGTTATTCTTATGAAATGAGCATGATTGAGTAAGACAATATTTGTTGAAAGGCCTTTGTCAACCATTTGAGCACAAATTTTTTTTACAACTGATAAATATGGATATAAGAGCAAGTTTCAGGATGCATGTTTTTTAAAATATAATGATTCGTCAGAGTGTAGTGTACCTAAAGATGCCGCTTTTCGATTGTTTTGCTATTTGTTCAAGGTCACAAGGCTAAAGGTAATCCATTTATGATAACTGGTTCTACAAATTGGAAAAAAAGCTTTACAAAAATTTTATTAAGCGTGACGGAGGTGTAAATATCACACACAATGGTTGTCGAATGCAATAATGTTTCAAATCAAAGGGAGAATGTGGATTATTTAATGTCATTGGCAACTATAATAATGGATGTTGAATATCATACTTGATTAATCATGATTCTAAAAGTGATTTTCTTTCTTCTAGGGCAAGGATTGACTTTCTACGTATATGATGAATTGGATACCTCAATGAATTGAAGTAATTTTCCTAAACTTTTAGTATGGTATTTTGAGACTAATAAGGATGTGAGTAAGGTCATGCAATCAAATGCTCCAAATAGAATCAAATGACTTATGGTTTAATGCAAAGGGAGCTTACTAATGCTTGTACAAAAGAGACAATAAAGTTATTCTTAATGACATTGGAAATATGAAGTTTCTCTTTTAATTAATAAGGCTCGACACTACTCAGTGAAAAAGTAAATGGTTGCAGTTTTGAGATTTTTGAGTGATGGTGTAGAAGTGACATAATGGTTTCTTAGACTTATGCATGTAAGTCAAACTTCTACATAATGTTTGAAAAGTTCTATTAATGAATTTCTTTAGGGTACTTGGATTATCAATTCCAAGATTTAAAGCTCAGGGCTACGATGGGTTTCTAATATGTGACGCGAGTTTAATGGACTAAAAGCACTTAATTTAAATGAAAACAAGCATGCACACTAAATTCATTATTTTCCTCACCAACTTTAGTTAGTGGTTATGGCTATTGTAGAGGATCATACAGATATGAGATCTTTTTTTTTTTATAAACTTTCTATAATTGTGAATATGTGTAGAGCTTCATGCAAAAGGAAGGGTTCTCTTAGAGAACTTTTTCAAGAAGAAGTGACAAAAGAATACAAAATGGTGAAATTTTTATAGCAAAGAGACAAAACTAAGAAACAAACCTAACTCAACCAAGAGACACATTAGGATTCTAACTTTGAAATAATACTGAGTCTTTTTTATATGTGGAATCCAATGAAAGAAATATTGTTATCCGTATATGATGATGGAAATAAATTAAAAAAATCTTTACTTTGATTGATCACATGTTCACTTTTGAGTTTTTGTTTGTTGCAAAGTTTATGTTGAATTTATTGAGAAAGAAAAATACAATATCAAAGATCCTACGAGTAAAGGATCAAAACATTTTATATGTTGTACATAATGATTAAAGTGACAAAAATGGACTTGCAAATATATGGACATGATGGATGAGAGTAATTACTAGAACAATTCACTAAATTTTATTTAACAAATTATGAGCGTGGATTTTTCTGACCTCAGTGATGGAAACCACATTAGTTATCCTTTGCATCAAGTTTTCTATAGGAATCGGTTTGAAGGAAAAATGGGCACCAAATGAGCCCATGAACAAACCAAGAATCATATGGAAGATCAACAACCTAAACCCTATTTTCTATGAAAGCCGCATGACTCAATTTAGGTCGCATGGCTCTCATTAGAGCCACACAGGTTTATAGAAAAGAGGGTTAAGACGTAAACCAAATTCAAAAATTTGAAATTTCTGAGCCTAAATAAAGCCACACGGCTTAACTTTTAAGTTGCATAGTTCTTATCCCAACAAAAATAGAGTCGCATGGCTCTTATCCTAAACAAACAAAAAAATAATTTGCCTCGCATGGGCAGAAGAAAGGAGAAAAATATTTTGGATTTGTAAGGATAAGAGGAGAAGGTGAACCATAAAGGTGGAGGATCTTTTGAAAAAAAAGAAGGAAACTCAGGGAGAGAAAAAAGAGCAGAGAAAGGGAGAGTTGAAGAGGGTTAGAGAGAGTTATAGAGTTAGAGAATCAATGGGAAAAAGGGAGCCAAAAAGGTTCTCAAATCCTCACTTCATAACCTAAACTTCGATCCTTTTAATCCTAAACATCCAAACTTCAATCCTTGTTACTTGGTTTTTGATCTCGGAGATGATTTGGGGTAGAAACGGGCTTGTTCGGAACCACCTTGTGTCTTAAGAACCAGCTTCAGAAACTCAAAAATACTGGATAAACATGTTAAAGGTAATTTCTAAGAGGCCTTAAATCCTTTTCACTGCTTTCTGGGTTGTTCTTTATGTCTATTATGAAGTTTAAAGGCAAAAAATTTGTTTCTCATTTTCTAGAGATTAAAGCTGCACGGCTCTATTCTTTGCTAGAACAGAGCTGCTCGATTGTATTTGGAGCCGCACAGCTCTCACCTCTATGTAGTCCCATGCAAAATTCAGTTTTTCAAAATATTATGTTTCAATAAATTTTTGAGCTGCACGGCTTTCATTTAAGCCCACGGCTCTATTCTTTGTTCCAGTTCGATTTTCTGATGAACCAATGAGGCCCCGTTTTGTAAAACTTGAAATTGCTAAACTCACAGGATGAGAAAATATTCTGAAATTTCGTATTTTGATAAATATTATGTAATATTTGTTATCAAGATTATTTTAAGTCTTTATATATATATATATATATATATATATATATATTTTAATATTTATGCATAAAATAGTTTGTGATGTGTTTATCATTTTTAGACATGGATTTAATTTGCTGTGGTGTAGTAAACTCCAACGAATGGGACTTCATGGAGATCTTGGGATAACCGATTCACTGGAGCATACATGTTGAATCAAATTGGTAAAAATGTTTTAGCGATCGTTTTCATAAAAATGCATTTCAAAATTACTTTTCCAGGTCAAGTCGATCGAATCTGCCAGATTGTTCCGATTCCCCCATTTCACATCTCGAACTATCCATTATCCCTTGTTGTCCTACTTGAGTCCTATGTGTGCATATATATTTATTACGTTACTAACCTTTGTTTTGCAGGTAGATGTATGTTAGGTTAGATCTAGCTTTTTCCTTTTTAGTTTATTCATGCATTCTAGGTGCTTGTATCCCGTATCCCATTTTCATCAATGTATCCCTTAGGTTAGATCATTTGATTGGGTTGTATTAATTTATTTTCCCAAATTTATTTACTTTTCCACATTTATTTATCACTTTCTGTATGAGCATATAAAGATAATCAAGACTGAAATTAGAATAGGAAAGAAATATAAAAGATGTGAAGATTAAATGTGTTAATAATCATTTGAAACAAGACAGAAATAAGTAATTTATCCAGACCAGAATCTTTGACTAAAAGGTATAGCTCAGTTTGGTTATATCGCTGAATGAGGTGGCAACTCTTTAAATCTCTTAGTGAGGGAATTCTATTCCGTACATGTTCCTTTTCTTTTCAAAAAACACCAAAAACTGTTTTCCATCACAAATAAAAACCTTATCCCGGCCCGGCCTTGTGGCTGCTATCGTAAAAGGATTATCTGCTCACACAAACAAAATTGATGTCTCTAATATGTAGGATTATAATTGGGGTAGGGCAAGGTCGGGAAATGCTACCTCCCTCCCCAATCCCCAATAAGTCAAGGATTTCTTGACCACAACCTTAAATTTGTAATGGGAAAAATCTATCCCAGTCATAGTCCCCGCCGAGATAGGGATTCCTTAACTCCAAAATGCAACGAATGCTACAGTTTTTCCTCTTAAAAAATTTTTTGTTCACAATAGTAAATACATAATAGTTTGTAAATCTAGGTTCCATACTTCTATAACTAAAAACTAAATATATAAGTTTAATAATGCATTCAATTGAACCAAATTCAACAGCAACAGAGAACCACAAAGCTAAATTCAATTAAAATCCAATGCCAATTTGCAAAATCCAAAATACATTAAAAGTAAAAAAAAAAAATTAAAGCAACAATTTCATCTGTACATCCCTATCCTTCAAATTCTACTTTCTCCATTAAATTCAATGCATGAATAGAGGTGTAAAGTCATTTATGCAATAATGATTATGAATGTTAATAAAAAGGATATAAATGTTGGAAAATTGGGCATTTGACAAGTGATTATTTTTCAACTTTAGGCTTAATTTATGGTTAGATTGTAGCTTGAATAACGTGAGTTGTGTTATCATATTCTACACAATGGGATCTTTCCAATGGTATATAATATGCCTAAAATAGATTAAGGATGAGTGAGAAATTAATATTCAAAGTGAGCTTGAAAGAAAAAAATTTGTAGAAGAAAATGTTATGAAATTCCCAAATCCCCCATTCCTTGTTTATGGCAAAGGTGAGTGGTTTATAAGGAATAACACTTCTTTAGGTTTGTAAGAATTTATAACCAAGAGGCTCTCTCTTACGGGCGTAGGGGGATGCAAATCCAAGCTTGGATCTCCAAAGGCGAGTACCACACCGAAATGGGCCACCATGGGCCTGCATTTTTTTGCTCTGGCCTAAATATTTTTTCCTCTAAAATATCGTAGTCCTTTTGAATTCTCAACAAAAGATTAATTGTATTAAATACAATTAAATTTGTTTTAATTTTCTTTATGGAGAATTGATCTCCTTAATTCCTTGTCTGCTCCTATTTCTAGCAGTTCCTTTTTCCAGCCTATATCAAAATTTTTTCTATTCTGTTTTGTACATTGAAAAAATTTACAGAGACTTTTAATCCTTTACTTCAAAATTCTTAGGATGGTAGACTAGGTTCCGGTAATTTTCTCTGCACTTGGCTGAATTCAATTTTGACATTGTTGTATCCTTGGAGGTGCTTGTGCTGCTAGACAATTTTTACCTTGAGATGTGAACACGGAATTTTTCGAGTCTAAAAAAAAAGCATTAACTACCACGACTGTAATTACAGTCATGGGGATTTTGTTACAGTCGTACGACTGTAAAATCGGGGTAGGTTGCAGGAGCCCATACCTCTCAAATAAAAAATTAAAGGAAATCAGAGCAATTAGTCCTCGTCTAATCTCCGGAAGCAAGGTAAGGATAAGAAGGCAGAAATCAACCAAGGATTGGACTTTTGGCAAAGATTTGGGAGAAAAAAGTTTAGGAGAGAGAGAAAAGAAAAAAAGAGAGAAAAAGAGAAAAACCCAAAAAAACCCAACTTTTTTCAATCATTTTTTCTTCTAAATTTCAGAGTATTAATGTCTAAAATGAATTAGAGATCATAGGATAAACTTGTAACACGAAATCTAAATCATTTTTAGACACAAACTAGCTTAAATCCGTGACTTTTTGGAGGATTTTTTGACCCATTTGTAACCTTAACACACCAAGGAAAAGAAGCAATTTCACGTGGATTGGTGCGTTGACAGGGGTCATTCCAATGGTGGATCAGCGCCAAAGAGGTAAACACACTTCAATCCCTCCTATTTTCATGTTTTCTGGGTGTTTTGGTTGATTTTGTACATAAAATTTTCATTTCTGAAACTTGCTGTTTCTGGAAAATTAAGAATAGTCGTACGACTGTTCTTGTCACAAAGAACAGGGGCACGACTATAATTACAGTCGTTCCATCTCATTTATAGTCGTACAACTATTGTTGAATTTCCTCAGTTTTTAGCTTTTTCATTTGAATAATTTTGGCGATTTCTACTTAAGGGAGAGCTACACTCGCACGACTGTAGTGACAGTTGTACGACTATAATCACAGTCACATGACTGTAGCCCTCGGCCAGAAGCAGAAAATCCCTAAAAATCCCAAAAAAAATTCATAAAAATCTCAAAAATTTCATAAAAATCAGAAAAATCCAGAAAAATAAAAAATCACCAAAAATGAATTTTGTTGTGTGCATTCACTACCTCAGATTTAATTTCCAGTGAAATTACATTTAGAACAATACCACGACGGAGACCCGATTCTCCCGAAAACCGACCCACCTCACGTGTTAAATTAAATTCAACCGGAAAAATGTTCTCAAAACAATTTTCTCATAAAACCAAAATACAGGGACATTTCAAAAATGTTTTCCAGGTCTAATCGGGCCGGTTGTTTACCCCTTAGATGCATGCCTCCGATATCTAAAATCCCCAATTCTGTCCTATTTGAATCCAATTTGTGGTGTGCTATAAACTGTGCTAACCATTTGTTTTGCAGCTTTAATTTCTTTATTTTCACTTTTAATGTAATTTATAGCTTAATTCGTGTATTCTAGGCGATTGTAATTTTTTAGTTTCTCGTGTATTTTAGGCGCTTGTAACGTGAGGCGAGAGTTTTTATTTTCATTCGATTGGGTTGTAATAATTTGTATACATTTACTGCTTTATCTTTATTTGTGTGTACGCCGTATGTTTCAATTCAATAAAATCAATTCTTAGAAATTTAAAGTGCCATCATAGAACATTAGCCATATTTATTTTGATTAGATATGAAATAAGGGACTTGTCCAAACCTAGATCTCTGGAAAGTGTGGCAGTTTCCGCTTTGGTTCAGCTACACTGTAATTTCCCGGTTGAGCTGAGCCGGGTGGCGACTCCTACACTTTTTATCGAGATTTAGGTCTCGATTCTTTTACGAAACAATCCAATTTCCTAAAAACGAATTTATAATCCAAAAAACCCACACGAGGGAGGGGTCCGCCCGAAATCGTGGCGTCCCTTTCGAAAGGGAGTCCGCGTTCCGTCGAAAACGTTGTTTGTTCACAGTGGCCAAAGTTTTTCTTAAAACTTAAAAGAATTTGACAAGCCCTGAAAAATGTCTAAGCAAAATAAGGTGGATGATTCTTGCATGGCGTTTTATTTTGCATTTTTTAGTTAGACATCCTTGCATTAGGTTAAGGATCCATTATTTAGCCCGGTGAATTATTGAAGTGTCGCCTTTCTTCCTCATGGTCTTAGGGGCATGGATACGAAACACCACCCATAGCCTCGTACGAACCCCTTCGTTCGGACCCTTAAGTGGGGAGAAGTGAGGAGTATATCTTGCTATGGGAGCCTTGATTTTAACTCGACTTGGACCGAACTCATATAGGCAACCTAGGTTGGATCCCCTTAGGATACCAAAATAAATTGTGTGAATATTATAAATTGCGCCTTCATCATCCCAGGTTGATGATCGAAGAGAACCCCACCTAGGACTCGGTTAGAATTTTTGAGATCGACCACGTTAGGAGAAATAAGGTTGGAAGAATACGCTTTGTATGCAATATGCTACCTATCTCTTGTTTCTTCATGACATACCATCATCGACATTTCTTTTTACGAACATGACATACTACACGCAAAGCATTTGTGTGATACTAACTCACATATTCTGTACAGCCACTTGCATTTTTCGCTTGAAAACACATTAATCACCCATGTGGCATTTACATTAACCATATTTTTGCAGCCATGCATTTCCTCATTGTGTGAAAAACATTAATTCATATACATCATTTGAATGTCATAAGCACTAACCAATTTGTTCTGCAGCCATATGGAACGCATGTCATGCATAAAACATTCATATGGGCCTTGAACAACTCCATAAGGGTCGTATACATCTCACCGCCTACCAAGTAGGAAATCATTTAGGTGCTCCACGAGCACCGAAAAAATTACATTGCATGCATTTAGGTGCTTCACGAGCGCCGAAAAATTTCATCACATACATTAAGTCATTTAGGTGCTCCACGAGCGCCAAAAAATTTTATCACATCCATTAAGCCATTTAGGAGCGCCGAAAAAATTCCATTTCATGCACTAAATCATTTAGGTGCTCTACGAGAGCCGAAAAATTCTATCGCATACATTAAATCATTTAGGTGCTCCACGAGCATTGAAAAAATTCCATTTCATACATTAAATCATTCAGGTGCTCCACGAGCGCCGAAAAATTTCATCACATACATTAAATCATTTAGGTGCTCCACGAGCGCCGCAAAAATTCATCACATACATTAAATCATTTAGGTGCTCCACGAGCACCGAAAAAATTCCATTTCATGCACTAAATCATTTAGGTGCTCCACGAGTGCCGAAAAATTCTATTGCATACATTAAGTCATTTAGGTGATCCATGAGCACCGAAAAATTCCATTTCATGCATTAAATCATTTAGGTGCTCCACGAGCGCCGAAAAAAAAATTTCATCACATACATTAAATCATTTAGGTGCTCCACGAGCGCCAAAAAAATTCCATTTCATATATTAAATCATTTGGGTGCTCCACGAGCGCCGAAAAAATTCCATTTCATATATTAAATCATTTGGGTGCTCCACGAGCGCCGAAAAAATTCCATTTCATGCACTAGATCATTTAGGTGCTCCACGAGCGCCGAAAAATTCTATCGCATATATTAAGTCATTTAGGCGCTCCATAAGCGCTGAAAAATTCCATTTCATACACTAAATCATTTAGGTGCTCCACGAGCGCCGAAAAATTTCATCGCATATATTAAATCATTTAGGTGCTCCACGAGCGCCGAAAAAATTCCATTTCATACATTAAATCAGTTACGTGCTCCACGAGCGCCGAAAAAATTCCATTTCATACACTAGATCATTTAGGTGCTCCATGAGCGCCGAAAAATTCCATCGCATACATTAAGTCATTTTGGCTCTCCACGAGCGTCAAAAAATTCCATCGCATACATTAAATCATTTAGGTACTCCACGAGCGCCAAAAAATTTCATCGCATCATTAAGCCATTTAGGTGCTCCACGAACGCCGGAAAATTTCATCGCATACATTAAGTCATTTAGGCGCTCCACGAACGCCGAAAAATTTCATCGCATCCATTAAATCATTTAGGTGCTCCACGAACACTGAAAAATTTCATTTCACATATCAAATCATTTAGGTGCTCCCCGAGAGCCGAAAATCCTGACCATTTGCCACGCACATGTTCATCTCATTTCACATCACAAAAACCCAAAATGCTCCCTTGAGAGCCGAAACTCTGCCTGTTCACCAAGAACGTATTCATTTTATATCACGACTTGGAAGTTAAGATGCTCTGCGAGCATTGAAATTCCATTCGTGCACCAAGCACGAGTTCATTTCATACCACGACATTAAAACCCAAGGTGCTCCCTGAGCGCCGAAATCCTAACCTTGTGCCATGCGCAAGTTCATCTCATTTCACATCACAAAAACCCAAGGTGCTCCCCGAGCGCCGAAACTTTGCCTATGTGCCATTTTAACCATGTTTTCGTGCAGCCATTTTCAAGACATCAACATAAGCATGTCATTTATTCTAACCACATTTTCATGCAGCCATGACATTTCATTTGTGTGCCATGCATATTTACGTCCTGTATATTGTCATCTTCGCAAAGCATACACGACATCATCATGTATTTCATGCATCCTAACCATGTTTTTCTGCAGCCACTTGCATTTTCGTGTGACACAAGCATTCACGTCATTTCATATCATTTAAATTAAGGACATTCTGAGGATACCCTTCACGGTCATTTCATTTCATAACATATCGGGAGTCCTAAAACTACTCGTGTTCTGCCCCTGTACCAGAATACACTTGGCCATTTCACTAGACCATTTCATTCAACAGGAGACCACGATGGTCTTAGGTCTATTTTCGTGTAGCAGGTCACATGACATCATTGCATGGCTTCACGTCATTTATCATTGGCGTCGTGGGGATGCCGAAGTTCTGTTGGTGTGTCGTGATCCATTTCGGATTGTTACATGACATTATTATATCATTTAAGGTGCTCCACGAGTACCGAATTATTACACATATAGAGGCATTTCATAACATTACTGAATCATGAAAGGCATTCTATGAACGCTGAATTTCCGTCTGCGTCCCCACTTACACGTGACTTGTCTGTAAACATCATCTCATATCATATGCCTCAAAAGTATCAGAACTCTGTCCATGGGCCCGGCCCCTATGTGACCATTTCACTTTATCTCATAGACCTACAAGGTGTCGAAACTCTGTCCGTGTGTTGGCACACACGCGATCATTTCACAATATTCACTAGGTGCTCCAAAATCGCCGAACCCCTGTTTGTGTGGCGGTCCACACGTGGTCTTTTCGCATTATCTCTTACATGGCATCGGGTGTTCTTGGAATGTCCGAAAAAAAAATCATCCTCATCATCATCTCCCTCGTGACATCATATATGCAACTCATCATTCATGCACATACATATCCCATCATGCATTCATGCCTATATCATCTGTGATTTGGTATTCTTCATGCGTATGCGCCCGTTAATGCTAATAAGTGTTCTTATCAGAGGGAAAAGGGAAAAGATTTTGGGAATGGCCAACCCAATAAACTTCAACTCCATAACGGATATCGTGGAGGATCATATCGCCTCATCACGGTTTCGAAAGGCGGTCAGGAAGGAAGCGGCAACAATGCTGAGAGAAGTGCTAGGAGGTGATCTTGACAGAGTAGAAAGACTGACAGCAAAGTGCACCGAATTGGAAGCATGAGTGGCAGAACTCGAAGGGAAAATGAAAAATACGGTATTCTCAGACTCCAATACTGATGCTAGTGAGAAACAGAGTGCCCAGGTTGCTACCATTCGCCCTCGACACCTTGGAAGGCCCTCTCTCCAAGATTCAGGTTTGCCAAGGCCGACTGGTGAAATAGAACTGAAGAGGCCCCTTAAGACGAATGTTGGCACCGACTCCATTCCACGGCATACCAAAAACTCACTTACCGGGGGTAGCGGAAAAGGCATTTCTCCATGGGCTGACTCCTTAAGCAAGCTATTCGTCAGATGTAGAAAGGAGGGTCTACTGCAGAGTATTAGGCCATTTGTAGAGCTGGAAAAAGCACAAAAGAACAATTTCTACAGCTTTTATGTGATGCTGGGCCATCGAACCAATGATTGTTTTGCTTTAAGAAAGGAGATCCAGAAGCTAGTCGACGATGGGAAATTGGAAACCACGATCCTCTCTGATAAACAACCAGGGGCAATCAGGGAGACCACCAAGGAAATTTCTCAAGTCTCCCGAGGAGAGGATTATGATGAAGAACTTCAGAGTCTAGTTTGATAAGAGTGGGTCGAGGATGCTGAAGCTGAAATGGTGACCAATCGGAAAATAATCAGATTCTATGAGATCAATGGCTCTTGGAGATTCCCTTTTTACAAGGGACTCATTTTGTTTGTGGGATGTATTGAATTCATTATGAATGCAATGAGATTTATTTTCGTCTTACTTATGTGATGATTACTTGTACATGGCATTATGCATGCATTTGACCATCTGAAATGACATATCCAACACACACAATATCAAAATGCATGACATCATTCTGAGTATTGTGGGGAACCTAAAAGTGAATCTATCTCTGATTGAACCCCCTCTTGAAAAGTGAGCTTAAGCAAGAAATAAGTAATGGGATGGCGTTACCCCTGTTGAGCCATTTACCGACCCAAATCAGCGGTCCTTTCAAATCACGGTCCAAAATGCTTTTGATCCTTCCCTAAAGTGTCAACTTGAGCAACCTACATAATACCTAAATTATTCCAAACCTAAGGCTACTAATGAAATTCAGAGTCAACCCCCAAAATGAAGCTGCAAGCCTAATTCCATACCCCAGAAAGTACCCTATACCAAAACCCCGAAAATAAAAACCCAAACTTATCCAAAGCACCAACCACCAAGAAATTCAAATGACCTTTACCATTCATCTTATTGTAAGACTCTGAATCATTCCTTGGTTATAGTGCATGTATAATCTTGTTTGCATGACATTCCTGTGCACATGACATTATGCATGTATTGTTCATCCAAAAAGGCATATTAAACACACATGACATGCAAGAATTTGAATACAGCAGGAAAACCAAGAGGTGGCTGTGGCTTGGATTTAGTTCCTTAAAAAAAAAGAGATTAGTGCAGACGAAAAAAAATCTCTCTCTCTCTCTCTCATATGGCAGCTATAATTAACACGTGAATGATTCACCATCTCAATTTCCATCGCCACTGGATCTTTCGCACCCTGTCTGTGAAAAATTTGGACTTTCTCATTTTCAAACAACCTGTGAAAGATTTGGGCTCTTATATTTTCAAACCCAAAACACTCCCCATCTCGATCTTCATCCATACCTTTAACACCCTTTCCCTTCTATTTACATATAGGGCTCGAACACTTGTTTGATGAATTGCTCGTTTATTCTTCTCTCTAGAACTGATTCTTTGAAACCTTATTCTTTGCCATTAATGGTTTCTAACAAGAAATTGAACCCCAATGCTATCCAATATTGTACTTTTCCACATCATCTCATCACCAGAAGGACGACGGAGCAAATGGTTATAGCATTGTTTCAATCAGTCTTCGTTTATCATCAACTTGTACCAGATTAAGAATACTTTTTTATCCCACACCACTTTTCTTCAATCCTGGTGATGCATTAGTGGACTTCACCAACAATATTGGAGCAATGCTGCAAATTCTAGACAAACGTTGTCTGGAGGAAAACAAGGGCAAGTCCAAAGAACAGTCTGCTTATGATTTCCTCTAATTTCCTATGGACTCCAAGACTGGAGGAAAGTTTGGTTATGAACTCATGAACTTCATCAACAGTGTTGGAGCAACCAGGTGTTACAAAGCTTTCAACAATCGTGAATGGGAGGACTTGCAAAGCCTGTTGCGCCAATATCTAATAGAAAGTTGCATTTACCAACCATTTCAAGAACTCAGTCTTCGGCCACAACGGAAGTGACTACTTACCGGTGGTCCTTTCATCTCCTGGGGCCGAACTTTGAAGGATTAAAAGCTATGTTCATCTTTGAGAACTGTGCTCAAGTTGGAATCTGAGGTGAATTGGAAACATGCATATGGGGTTAAACTCTTGGAGTATCCAGTGGGTAATCAATTGATGCAGTTCAGTGCTCAGCCGTACACTCTGACATATGTTAGCAAAAAAAAAAATCCTCCAATGTGAAAACCGAAAGGACATATTGGTAATTTGAAGGGGCATCAATCAAAACTAGAGCCACACTTTGGATTTTCCTAATGCATCCACATTCATTATGTCATAGATGTTTTATATTCAATTTTGATGTTCAATATGCATTCGTCATGTCATTGCATGTCAATATCCACATACGGTTGACAGCACGTAGCAAACCATGTCTGATTCAGTGTTTTATACCCCAAATACAAACCTCTAATACTAGGGGCAGGTAAAGGCCAAACCACTGGATGTCATCAGCAGTAATGTTCTCACGACTTTTGATGAACATTGTCAAGGTGTGCTTTCCAATCTCAAAACAGATCAATACGGAGAGATCAATTCGGCTGGAATGCTCGCACAGGACTCTTGGACCATTCAAAAAAAAAATCACAAAGAGAAAATTTTTGACATAGAAAACCGAGAGGACATGTTGGTAACAAGAAGAGGGTGATGTCTAAAGCCGGAGTCACTGTTAATTTCCCTATTGTACTCATTATGATGTCGTCGTAATGATATTATACATGTTTAATCTTCTACTTAGACGTTCATATCGCATACATCGTGCCATTACACATAAACATCCATTTGTAGGTTATTGCATCCAAGCCCACGATAATGAAAATGAAGTTCATGTTATAAATAAGTGAAGCTCATTTAGAATGTAAAAAAAAAACAAAAAAAAAGTGTAATACAAAACACCCAATCTAGCTCTCATCCTCTCCCTCCTCAGACGACTCAGACTCACTCGGATGCACCGCCCTGTAAGCATCGAAGTCTTCCCGCATCCAGTCGAAGTCAGCCCGCACTCAACCTAACTGAGTCTGATAATCAGCCTGCACTCGTTCCAACTGAGTCTGATAATCAGCCTGCACCCGGTCCAGATCGGTTCGCACCCGAGTCAGCTCCTGTGTCGTAGCCAAGGACTGAGCCTCGAAAACTGCAGCCTGCCTAGCCTGACCCTCCAGCATCCGCACTTGAGTCTGCAAAATAACAATATAAATTAACATGCATACATACATTCATATTCATTCATGCATAGCATAAATCATGTGATAATGCAGGGACTACAGAATGCTTACCACCCAGGCGGCGTTCTCCTGAACCATAAAGGCCTCCAAGCCTAAGTACTGATAGGCTATGTCCTGCACCTGAGCTCGAGGGACCTGGAGCATACAGGAGTGTCAAAAAGAAAAAAAAAGACTTACATGAGTGGTGTCCGCTGGGGCAAACACAAGCGGTCGCTCACGGTGAACCAACAGCTCCCTATAAGCATAGCCGCCATCTAGCCTTATCAGACTGAAGCTGGCCTAAGATCCGTCATCAGCTGATCCTCCACCACTCCAACAACCTGAGAAGTGGATATCGCAACTCTGGCAGAGGATGACTCCTGTCCTGAACAAGGGTATACCCACTAGTAGTGGCAGTCTCAGCTCCCTCGTATACTGGACCAGATGGCTAAGCAGAACTCGACCCTCTGCGTCTCTTAACCTGCAAATGAAAAAATGTTAGATGCAAAAAAAAAGTAAATAAATAAATAAATACCTGACGACCGGGAGGAGCCACTGGCACATCACCCTAGACGGGCAGCAGACACTCGTGGATGAAAGCCAAATAATCGTCATCAATGGAATCAGCGATGTATCCATCCTCGAAGATGTCTGAATCCACAGCAGGATCAGCAATGTGGGGCCAGAATAATGCATGAGGAAGCGGCGAAGGGACAGGTCGGTCAGCAGGGCCATCTGCATGATCTGCCAAACGGAGGCGCTCGCCCAGATACCACTCCTGGGACATGGGGCACTCCAAGACAAGTCGGTGGTCATCATACCGCAGGGAAGTCTGCACAACAGGAGGCAAGGTTCCCTGACCTCGCCATGGAAAGTGGTCAAGCTGCAACAACACAATCACAGAAACAAACATTTTAGAACAGGTAAGTAGATACTAAATTAAAATTTTTCTTGCTAACGAGAATTTGTTTGCTTACCCTTTGCTAGGAGACCTCCTGAAGACCCTGGCGGATCTCCGCCAAATCACGACCGATGCCCTGCCACCCCTGTGTCCAAGTGCGCAAGATAGTCGGGCGATCCTCACCCTGAACATCCCGCAACTCGGGTGACTCCAAAATACGGTGCTCAAACACCCAAATCTGCAATTAATAAAAGAGTTAAAAAAAAAGAAAAAAAAGAGAAAAAATATATATATATATAAACTCTATTTTATCACCAAACTTTTAATATTTCCCACAGGAAGATATTTCAGTGATTTTACAGGGCCAACACATCAGCGACTAATTTTTCAAACAATGGTCCACCTCGTCCAGTGGCACAAAACCCGAGGAAAATCACAAAAAATTCACTGTAAGTACAATTTCACAAAATTGCATTTTCTAGGCATCCTGTATGCTAAGTCATACCAGATGGTCTCACATTTTAACAAATTTTAGTCCACCACGACTTTAAAAGGGAACCCGAAATTCAGTCACAGTCTGTTGAGTGCGCCAAGTTGCACACGGCTGTCACACACATTTCAACAAATCTTATTCCACCACGACTTTAAAACGGAACCCAAAATTCAGTGTTAGTCCGTTGAGTGCGCCAAGTTGCACACGGCTGTCACACACTTCAACAAATCTTAGTCTATCACGACATTAAAACGGAACCCAAAATTCAGTGTCAGTCCGTTGAGTGCGCCCAGTTGCACATGGCTGTCACACATTTCAACAAATCTTAGTCCACCACGACTTTAAAACGAAACCCAAAATTCAGTGTCAGTCCGTTGAGTGTGCCAAGTTGCACACAGCTGTCACACACTTCAACAAATCTTAGTACACCACGACTTTAAAACGGAACCCAAAATTTAGTGTCAGTCCGTTGAGTGCGCTAAGTTGCACACGGCTGTCACACACTTCAACAAATCTTAGTCCACCACGACTTTAAAACGGAACCCAAAATTCAGTGTCAGTCCGTTGAGTGTGCCAAGTTGCACACGACTGTCACACACTTCAACAAATCTTAGTCCACCACGACTTTAAAAAGGAAGCTAAAATTCAATCTCAGTCCATTGATTGCGCCAAGTTGCACACGGCTGTCACACACTTCAACAAATCTTAGTCCACAACGACTTTAAAACGGAACCCAAAATTCAGTCTCAATCCATTGAGTGCGCCAAGTTGCACACGGCTGTTTCACATTTTAACAAATCTTAGTCCACCACGACTTTAAAACGGAACCCAAAATTCAGTGTCAGTCAGTTGAGTGTGCCAAGTTGCACACGACTGTCACACACATTTCAACAAATCTTATTCCACTACGACTTTAAAACGGAACCCAAAATTCAGTGTCAGTCCGTTGAGTGCGCCAAGTTGCACACGGCTGTCACACACTTCGACAAATCTTAGTCCACCACGACATTAAAACGGAACCCAAAATTCAGTGTCAGTCCGTTGAGTGCGCCCAGTTGCACATGGCTATCACACATTTCAACAAATCTTAGTCCATCACGACTTTAAAACGGAACCCAAAATTCAGTGTCAGTCCGTTGAGTGGGCCAAGTTGCACACAGCTGTCACACACTTTAACAAATCTTAGTTCACCATGACTTTAAAACGGAACCCAAAATTCAGTGTCAGTCCGTTGAGTGTGCTAAGTTGCACACGGCTGTCACACACTTCAACAAATCTTAGTCCACCACGACTTTAAAACGGAACCCAAAATTCAGTGTCAGTCCGTTGAGTGTGCCAAGTTGCACACAGCTGTCACACACTTCAACAAATCTTAGTCCACCACGACTTTAAAACGGAACCCAAAATTCAATCTCAGTCCATTGAGTGCGCCAAGTTACACACGGCTGTCACACACTTCAACAAATCTTAGTCCACAATGACTTTAAAATGGAACCCAAAATTCAATCTCAATCCATTGAGTGCGCCAAGTTGCACACGGCTGTTTCATATTTTAACAAATCTTAGTCCACCACGACTTTAAAACGGAACCCAAAATTCAGTGTCAGTCCGTTGAGTGCGCCAAGTTGCACACGGCTGTCACACACTTCAACAAATCTTAGTCCACCACGACTTTAAAACGGAACCCAAAATTCAGTCTCAGTCCATTGAGTGCGCCAAGTCGAACACGACTGTCACACACTTCACAAATTCAGTCCTACATGACTATAAAAGGTAACCAAAAACGCATCTACCCGTATTTATTCTTAATCGAAGGGGCAAAAATTTTTGTTTCAAAATTGTCTATCAAGGAATAAATACGTTCACCAATTGCACACTACAAACACCATGGCTCTCTATGGTAGGTCATACGCGGCTATCTGGTCTCAAAAGTCATGTTTTTGCTGGCGTCCTCCTTATGTAAAAATGATCATAAGGAGCCGTATTTTCCCAGCGTCTTTCTTATGTGAAAAGGATCATAAGGAACCGCTTGGCTCCAAGAGCTGTATTTCCAGGGCGTCTTTATTATGTGAAAAAGGATCATAAGAAACCACCTATCTACCAAAAGTCTCATGAAATTAACCCACAAGTTACACACGTGCACACTACCTTTGAATCCGTGTTCTTTATCGTGTACCTAAATCCGTACAAAGAATCGGACTTTAGCTACACGGGGGGCAGCCTATGAACACGGAATTTTCCGGGTCTAAAAAAAAGCCTTGATTACCACGGCTGTAATTACAGTCATGGGGATTTTGTTACAGTCAGGAGCCCATACCTCTCAAATAAAAAATTGAAGGAAATCAGAGCAATTAATGCTAGTCTAATCTCCGGAAGCAAGGTAAGGATAAGAAGGTAGAAATCAACCAAGGATTGGACTTTTGGCAAAGATTTGGGAGAAAAAAGTTTAGGAGAGAGAGAAAAGAAAAAAGAGAGAAAAAGAGAGAAACCCAAAAAAACCCAACTTTCTTCAATCCTTTTTTCTTCTAAATTTCAGAGTGTTAATGTCTAAAAAGAATTAGAGACCGTAGGATAAACTTGTAACACGAAATCTAAATCATTTCTAGACACAAACTAGCTTAAATCCGTAACTTTTTGGAGGATTTTTGGACCCATTTGCAACCTTAACACACCAAGAAAAAGAAGCAATTTCACGTGGATTGGTGCGTTGCCAGGGGTCATTCCAACGGTGGATCAGCGCCAAAGAGGTAAACACACTTCAATCCCTCCTATTTTCATGTTTTCTGGGTGTTTTGGTTGATTTTGTGCATAAAATTTGCCTTTTTGAAACTTGCTGTTTCTGAAAAATTAAGAACAGTCGTACGACTGTTCTTGTCACAAAGAATAGGGGCACGACTGTAATTACAGTCGTGCCATCTCATCTATAGTCGTACGGTTGTTGTTGAATTTCTTAGTTTTTAGCTTTTTCATTTAAATAATTTTGGCGATTTTTGCTTAAGGGAGAGCTAAAGTCGCACGACTATAATCACAGTGCAACGACTGTAGTCCTCGGCCAGAAGCAGAAAATCCCTAAAAATCCCAAAAAAAAAATTCATAAAAATCTCAAAAATTTCATAAAAATCAGAAAAATCTAGAAAAATCAAAAATCACCAAAAATGACTTTTGTTGTGTGCATTCACTACCTTAGATTTAATTTCCAATGAAATTGCATTTAAAACAGTACCACGACGGAGACCCGATTCTCCCGAAAACCGATCCACCTCACGTGTTAAATTAAATTTAACTGGAAAAATGTTCTCAAAACAATTTTCTCACAAAACCAAAATACAGGGACGTTTCAAAATTGTTTTCCAGGTCTAATCAAGCCGGCTAGCCGAGGCGACCCCATTACCCCCTTAGATGCTTGCCCCCAATCTCTAAAATCCCTAATTCTGTCCTATTTGAGTCCAATTTGTGGTGTACTATAAACTGTGCTAACCATTTGTTTTGCAGCTTTAATTTCTTTATTTTCACTTTTAATGTAATTTATAGCTTAATTCGTGTATTCTAGGCGATTGTAATTTTTTAGATTCTCGTGTATTTTGGGCGCTTGTAACGTGAGGCCGAGAGTTTTTATTTTCATTTGATTGGGTTGTAATAATTTGTATACATTTATTGATTTATCTTTATTTGTGTGTACACCATATGTTTCAATTCAATAAAATCAATTCTTAGAAATTTAAAGTGTCATTATAGAACATTGGTCGTATTTATTTTGATTAGACATGAAATAAGGGACTTGTCCGAACCTAGATCTCTGGAAAGTGTGGCAGTTTCCGCTTTGGTTCAGCTACATTGTAATTTTCCGGTTGAGCTGAGCCGGGTGGCGACTCCTACACTTTTTTATCGAGACTTAGGTCTCGATTCTTTTACGAAACAATCTGATTTCCTATAAACGAATTTCTAATCCAAAAAACCCCACGCGAGGGAGGTGTCCGCCCGAAATCGTGGTGCCCCTTCCGAAATGGAGTCCGCGTTCCGTCGAAAACGTCGTCCGCTCATATGAGGAAATTGATTTTCAAGCCTCAATGTGCTCTAACGGTCATTGCTTACCGGTTAAGGTTTATTTCATGTTTCTTTCTTTTCTTGTAATTTGTGATTCAATTTAATAAATTATTGTTCTTTCTGTTCTTCTCTTATTAATTATGTATATACATATTACGTCTAACAAGAAATGTGAAATAAAAGAACAATATAATACTTAATAGACAATAGTTAATACAAATACTATGGACATGAGAATGAAAAAATAGCATATAATGAATTGATTACCATATTGTCTCCATCTTCATCATCAAGGAGTTCATAATATTGAGCAAGTATTTTTGAACTCATTCTAGAATTTGCAAAAACAAATATTAAAATCTACATTAGTATGATAAATTAACCAAGCTGTCATAAAATGCAAGAACAAAATTAGATATTCTTATTTTGAATACTTGACTTTTCAATCCATATCCAATTTTGGATACATATCAATGATCTATTATATTCGGGCAAAGTCTGCTACTATGGTCACTTATAACCTTCCCACTAGTACTAAAAGTAGACTCCCAAGCCACAATGGATATTGGAATAGCCAAAATATCTTTAGTAATCAATTTCAGTGTAGTGTACTGATTTGCTTATCTCCACCAAGCCAAAACATCAAAATCACTAGTCTTAGACATCAATGTGTACAATTCAAAATTAGTTTTAGTGACATATAAATCTTAATGGCATTTTAACAAACAATATTTGAGCATTAGCTCTCCTACTATTTTCAAACTTTAGCAATCAATGTTTATTAATATAAGAACAATGAAGAACACTGCTTAGCTTTACAAAAAGGAAGAAACAGACTAGACTAAATAAACAAGTAAAAACAGCCAACAAAACCCAAATTGAAAGAGCATCAACAAAGAGAAAGAGCAGAGATACGAAATAGAGGGATAGATAAACTAAAAGATCTTGGTAGAAAGCTTACCATGAATTTCTCAAATGTAGCAGAAAATGTGACAGCAGACGACACGACAGTAGACAATGCAGCGGCTGCAGTAGGCAAAGATTTTAAGTACAAACCCTAGAAATGTAGAAAATGGTTAAAATGGGATTGGATAATCTAGTATAAAGTGAAGTGAGGAATGAGTGAGAGAGAAATTAAAAACCCATACTGGTAGTCTTAGCGTGCTGGGTAGTGGACTAATGGTAAAAAATTAAAAATAACAAGTGGAAAGTGGGCTAACAAACTTAAATTGGGCAAATTAAGTAATAAGTGTAAAAGGAAAAAACTAAAAAATATATGTTCCAAGGTTTAATCGGGGAATATTTTTAGGGATTTTTTCAGGGGCTTATTGGGGTCAGGGTCGAATCCCCATAAATTGAGGGTATAACCTCTGTGCCCATTCCCAATAAGCTATGGGAAAAAAAAGGTCCCCATCCCCACCCCATTTGTATTTTTATCGGGTATTCTCTGTCCCATTAGGGTGGATCTTCATCAGGTTCAGGTAATCCCTGCCCCATTTACAACCTTACTAATATCGAAGATGAAGTGCTAGGTCGAGGTCAAAGGATTCGTGATGGTGGCAAATCAAAGATTTATCTCAAGCAACTTTGTATACATACTCTTATAAAAGTACTTAATTATTTTTCTCATGCCAAATAAATAATATTGAACAATTTATTTATGCTATGAATTGATTTATATTCATATAGTGTTAGATTATTGATCATGATGTTGAATAAATTGACAATTGTTTTATTAAGTTAAATTCAGAATTACTAATGTGCATGGCATGCCTTAATCCTATAAATTCATTTGCTAATTTTGTTCATGTGTGGCTACTCCATTTTGCTCAGTTGTGTTGAGACAATTTTTCTAGCTGTAACCTGCTTGAGCTTGAATTTCAACTAAACACATTTCTTATGTAAGATTGAATGGAACATTTCTTGGCCTTGCTGATATTGGAGCTCTTGCAAAGAAGATAGTTGATGTGAAGTTGTTGGTGTATGCCCGAGTCCCTGTATTATGTAACCGGATGATTTGTTATGATAAAGGCATAATCTTATTTATTATATTTCTTATGCAATTTAATAAATAAAGAGAATCCATTAACTGTTGTTTTACTCATGTATGTCAGTAACCTTCTCCAAGCAATAAGGCCATAAGTAGGGAAAGAACATCAGTTATAAAGCTATCCCTAGTCTGTTAAAGTCATGGGAATGATTTTAACTAAAGACTAGCATGTGTCTTGATTGTATGGTGGTGTCTTACCGACCGTTAAACATGGAATGTGAATCAAGAACATGGGTACATGTTAGATTACATGGTACTGGATCGAATCTCTATGGAAACACCACATGGTTCCTATGTCATAGGTGGTTCTCTGGCAATACTTATATAGGATCCTTTATGTGAGCGCTGGGTTTTCCCGATCTCGATGATATTAGAATACTAAATTTTACCCATTCTTTTTGTTCCTTATAAGAGTCGAATCGAGAAGCGAGGATTCAGATTTAAATGAATTTGAAAATTGAAATCGAGAAGAATATGAAGAATTAGGGTAAAAAGGAGAAAACATCCACAAGGATGATGGAATAACCGTACGGCTATTGAGTGAACAGGTTTTGGATTAAAGGAAGCTTTCTAATGAGCAAGGATTAACAGACAACAAGATTCAACAGAGAGAATTAGCCAAAGCATCATTAGAGAGAAAGAAAGAATAAAAAATTCTTAAAGTTTCATAAACTAAAATTCAATCAATCAAGCCATAAATTCATTGAACTCAATCACAAAATCTTGATCAAAACCAAAATTAAAGCTTTAGAGACTTATTGGGTTGCTGGAATCACAGAAACTGAAGCTCAATTGGAGGAATTCAAAGTTTTGGTTCAAGGTTTCAAGTTCAATTCAAATCCAAATTCAAGCTTCAAGAATTGGTTTTCTTCAAAATTGAACCCTGGATAAACATCTACAAAGTAATTCTGAGAGGCCTTAAACCTATTTACAGCTTTCTAGGTTGATTTGATGTGCATTTCATACATTTTCATTTTTGCTCTGTTTTCTGTTTTCCGGTAAACTAGAGTTGTACGGCTATTGCGAGAGCCCCATGGTTGTTGCATTATAGCCATACGGCTATAGTTTATTTCATAATTTAGCTATTTCTTTGGCTTATTTA
This sequence comes from Euphorbia tirucalli, assembly GCA_039660915.1. Lineage (NCBI taxonomy): Eukaryota > Viridiplantae > Streptophyta > Magnoliopsida > Malpighiales > Euphorbiaceae > Euphorbia > Euphorbia tirucalli. Next base: position 55,452,806 of record CM077637.1, read on the forward strand.
AAACCAGAGCCGTACGGGTGTTATAATAGCTGAACGGCTATTTTTTCTACACCGGCATGGATGTAGTCTTGAATGCAGAATTGAATTTTTATGTATTTTTCATATTTTTGCATATCATTTTTGACCTAGATTTAATTTCTGTATTTATTTCTATAAATCAGTTCAACGATAGAAACACAAGTTTCTTAAAAACCGGCCCATTTTGTATGTGAAAATAATAAACTGGACAAATTGATTTTCAAATGAATTTCCAGGTCAAATCGAGTAACTTATTGAATTTCTCAATTTTCTCCATTTCACATCCTGTGCCATCTTGAATCCCTAATTCTGAGTTCGTTTGAGTCCTATGTGTATATATATTTATCTATACTAATTTTGGTTTGTAGGTAGATGTATGTCATGATACATGAATGCCAAACTTTTTTATTTTTAGATATTTTGTACATAGACAAATTTGTACCCCGAATACCATTTTATTAAGTGTATCCCCCTAGGGTAGTCATTTGATTGGTCTGCATATTTTAGATTTTCTAAATTTATTTACTGCTTTTTGAATTTATTTATTGTTTTCAGCATTTTATTTGTAGCTCGCGACTGTAAAAATATAAAAGGCATTAATATAAACTATTAAACACACTTTGAATTGATAAGAAATAGGTGAGTTGTTCGAACCCGATCTCTGATTAAAAGGTATAGCGAGTTGTAGCTCGTTTCAGCTATACCGTAATTTCCCGGTTGAGCTGAGCAGGCTGTCAACTGCTATCACTTTTAGTGAGAATATTCGAGTTTGTTTGTTTCCTCGCTATAAAACCCATTTTCATAAAAACCCTTATTTAAAAATCTTCCCGGCTCGATCGCGAGACCCGTGCTATTTTAGGGTGGTTCGCTCATAGTGGCTACTCTGCTGGGGATTTTTTTTAGTTGCGAAATCAAATATTGACAAACACTGAAAATTCTTGATTCAAAGTGTTTTGACACTTTTATATCAATGTTTTTTATTTGCATATCACTTAGAAACACTTTGAACACACACTTTTAAAGTACCATTTAAACCCTGATGATCTGTTGAAGTGTCGCCTAAGTTCCACCAAGTCTTAAGGACACGGAAATAGTACATCACTTATAGCCTCATATGAATCCCTTTGTTTGTACCTTGAGTGGAGAGAAGTGATGAGAATATTTTGCTATGGGAACCTTGATATGAACCCAAGACTTTTGACTTAACCCATATTAAGCAACCACAGTAATTTCCTTTAGGAAACCAAGACACGAATGGCATTAACATGTTGAGAGATGACCTTTATTCTTCCCTGTTAATAATAAAGAGAATCAATTCCTAGGAAAGATTTTTGTCGACCAAACATGGAGAAATAAGGTCGGAAGGCAGTACATATTTATGCATGTTCTAATGTTTGTTCCGTGTGTAGGTTTTTACATATTTTGCATTTGAATTTGCATCCATTTGTGCATATACACATATCATCATTAAATCTCCAAATCGCTAAATCCCCAAATCGCCAAATCCCCCAAATCACTAAATTCCTAAATCTTCAAATCCTTAAATCACCAAATCATTAATTATCCGAATCCCTGAATCACCCAAAACCCTAAATCACCAAGCCCCGTACAAGACCAACTCTATACACTAATCCAAAGCCCTAAATAGACTAGCTCTATACATTTATCCAAAGCCCCATATAAGTCTAGCTCTATACATTTATCCAAAGCCTTGTATAAGATGAGCTTTATACACTAATCCAAAGCTCCATATAAGACCAGCTCCATACACTTATCTAAAACCCCTTACAAGATCCGCTCTATACACTTATCTAAAGCCCCATATAAGATCCGTTCTATACATCTATTACAAAAACCCTGAATAAATTTATTTTGTTCATTTACCAAAGCCCTATACATGGTACACTATATCATGTATATTCAACCAATTTTCATAACAATTCACTCCATCTCATGTATATACATATACATACATGCATTCATTCATTCATTTGCTCGATCTTCCTCACGTCATCATTTCATTCATTCATCATAAATCACATTCCTAATGTTTCATGTGTGATTTGAAACAGAACGTATGTGGAAAAGGAAACTAGGCAAGAGCTTAGAGAGAAAGAAGTCACAGTTAGGGAGTCCATTAAGAAAGAAACTGGATCAGAGTAAGAAGAAAGCTGAGTCTGCAAGGGTTGAAGAGGAATTTGTGACAGTTGAGAGAAAAAAGTGAAATAGAATCTATTGAGGAAATTGAGATGGCAAACTAGACCTCGAATATTGCTAATGTTTTAAATGATTTCTTGAAATCATAGGATTTCCAAGATATTCTGAAACAAGAGATGCGAGATGTTGTGAAAGAGGGTGGTGATAACAGTGTCACTAGACCTGGAAAGGAGAAGATGGCTAAATCATCCTAATCTGGGGGTGATATCTCTATTAGTATGGAAAATCGTCAAAAGATTAAGCCTGCAATAGAAAAGAAATTAAGGGCAAAATGCACAAATCTAGATGAAGTAGTATCTGAATTGAACAAGGGAGCCAATATCAGTATGAAGTCTAAGAAGAGTGTGAATATAGATAAAATGATCAACAAAGGCATTGAAACTTTCCCTAGTGGGTTTCAAATGCCGAAGATTGTTACATACAAGGGTATTAGGTCTCCAGTGGCTCATGTGAATCCGTAAGCCCAGATGATGTTAACAGCTGGTGCTACAAAGCAGCAGTTGATCATTCGCTTTCCAACTACACTTGAAGAAGGTGCATTATCTTGGTATAATTCATTATTTGAAGAAACAAAGTTAGACTGGCAAGCTTTGTCTACCGCTTTCGTCAAATACTATAGTTTTAACACCAAGATCCAGGTCAAGCTGTACGATTTGAAAAGGATAAGGTAGAAACTAAATGAATCCTTTGATGAGTACTATCAAAGATTGATGAATAAGATGATTTTGCTGAAGAATTGCCCAGATGAAGATGAATTGATCCAGAAATTAATCGATGGAAGCAGAGATGTATATAAAAATAACACGAAGTTTCATACCTTTAGTGAGCTCAGTGAAATGTATAGTATGGCAATGAAAGTTGAAAGAGATGAGGAAGAGAAAGCTATGAGTCATAGAGGTGGCAGAGGTTCCGGGTTCAGTTCAGGGTAGAGATCAACAACCTCAACTGGGTCATACAGTGGATCTGGTTCTAGTTTTGTAAGTAAAGGGGGGTAGTCATCTGAAGTGAAGCAAGTAAAAGCAAGTAAAAGTGTCACAACAACAAGGTAGTCAAGATATGAATCTAAGAAGTCAAGGCATCTCTCCTTGGACTTTATCTTTGTCCAGGATTTTTGCAAAACGTAGAAATGGAGGCTTGTTGAATTCTTTTAAGCCATTTGAAAAACCAGCAGATGCAGATATGGATAATTTCTGCACTTATCATGTTGTTGTTGGTCATAGAACCAATAATTGCTACAAGATAAGAGATGAAATTTAGAAGTTGATAAATGAAGGCAAATTGTAGGAGCTTGCAAGGCCTAGCACCAAAACTAATCCATTGCCAAAATTTGAAAAGCAAGTCAACATGGTGTAGTTAGGGTTACCAGCTAACTTTGTCTTTGCTCAGATCCTGCAAGCAAATCCTAATGTGCAGTCTCTGATAGTTAGTGAAGCCAAAGCAGAATCAGAGAGTGGGAAGTCAGTAGAACAGAAAGTAATAAAGCCAATTAGTTTGAATGATCTTGACTTAAATAATGAATATGAAGAGTATGACGGAAGTGAATTACTTAAGCCACTAGTTGTTGAGAAGTCAAAAGTTGTTGAAGTTAGAAATGGGATAAGAAGCGATATGGTGTGTCAGCCCATTGTTCAGTAGAAAGATAAAGCCTAGTGACCGGATCAAGCAGTGTATCATCTCCAAAGGAAGTTGAGAAAGAAGACTTAGTTATCTCACAACTAAAGAAAACTCCATCTCAAGCTAGCCTGTGGCATCTATTGTTAGTTTCAAAGGAGCACAGAGCAACGTTAGTGAAAAAGTTATCAAAGATTGAAGTTTCCCTAATCACATCTCCAGAAGCAATGTGCTATTTGCTGGATAGGATTAACTATGGTTACCTTGATATTGTATTTTCTGAAAAAGATCTCCCGAATGAAGGACAAGTGCACAACAAAGCCATTTATGTGAAGGTTAACACTATAGACATAATCATGCTATGTGTTATGGTAGATGATGGGTCAGCTCTGAATATTTGTCCATTGAAGATACTACCATATCTGGGTTTAAGTGAAGAGGCATTGAAGAAGTCATCGACTGTAATTAGGGTATATGATGATTCCAAAAGAACTGTGATTGGCACTTTTAAGGCTGAGGTGGAGGTAGGACCAGTCAAGTCAATGGTCACTTTTACAGTAATTGATATTCCAGTCACTTTCTCCCTGCTATTAGGAAGGCCTTGGTTTCATCCATTAGGAGGAGTTCCTTCCACATTGCTTCAAAAGATAAAATTCCCTATGGGTGATAGGCTGTATAATTGAAGCAGATTCTCAATCCATGATTGCTGCAGTGAATGAAGAAGTTTCACCATTTGGCAAATTCCAAGTCGCCATGATTAATGAAGAGAAAGTGACAGATGCTTCAATGGTTATTTATGAAAATTACATGCCAAAGTAGTTGTCCAATTACTTGTATAAGAAAAAGTTTGTATTGGGGCTAAGGCTTGGAGCTAATTTGTAGGGAGTGTCTGAATTCAATATTAAATCTAGAAAGCCACAACAGTTTGGATTGGGTTATGAAATTGAAGCATCTAAGAAGACCCAGAAGAAAGGGAAAATGGCAAGCTTGTACAAGGGGTAAGCTGAGCCCGTGAAAGTTGGAGAGGTAATATGGCTAGGTTTTGAAATATTCTCGGATGTAGTTGATTTTGGAAAAAGTCAAGAAGAGCCAATTGCACCAGTGATGAATAAAGAAGAAGAGATAGTTTTAAAGCCTGTTGCTTGTTAAAGGAAAACATTTTAGAAGTTTGTGAATGTGGTGGAGATGAAGAAGAAAGTGATCTGTGCTGAGAAAAAAGTATCCAAGAAAGAAGCTGACCAGAAGATTTGTAAGGAACCTGTGGAGGTGATATAAAAGGCATCGACTATTGCCCTAAACAATGCTTTTGCCAAAACTAAGAAAGGAAATAAGAAGAAGCTACTGAACAAAGAAAGTCTTGATTCTTTAGTCTCTGAAATTGTAGAAATCATAATGAAGGTTAAAGCACAGTTGCCTAAAGTCCAGAAGAAAACTCTTTTTGTAGAATAAGTGTCTACTATAGCTACTGATCTAGATGATATTTTGAAACTGAATGTCAAGGAAGATGAAGAAGTGAAAGGCCTTTCACTTGTGGTGGATGAAAATGAATTTGTTGTATCTGTTTTATCCATTTTCAATGTAAACAATGTACTTTACAACAAGTTTAATGCAATGAAGTCTCAATTTGCTTATTTATGCAACGTTTATCCTGATAATTTTGTGCATGCATTTGAATTACTATAAGGTATATTTAGCATTCATGACACTACATTACATATAAGTACAGATGAAAAAAACCCAGAATGGTATATATTTCATGTGAACTAAGCCCCAAAGAAGAGAGAGAATTTACTAAAGTATTGCAAAAACACATTAAAGCTTTGGTTTGGTCATATGAAGATATGCCAGGGGTTGACACAGAAATAGCAGTGCAAAAGATTCCAACAGATCCTAAATTCAATCCAATGAAGCAGAAGCTGAGAAGTTTGAGACCAAAATGGGCTACACTGGTGAAAGAGGAAGTGGGTAAACAAATTGAAGCCAAAAGCCAAGTTTCTTGAAGTTGTGGAGTGTACAGAATGGCTAGCCAACATCGTTTTAGTGCCTAAGAAAGGCAGAAGGGTTAGAGTATGTGTTGATTATAGAGATTTGAATAAGGCTTATCCGAAGGATAATTTTCCATTTCCCTGTATTGATGTTCAAATTGATAGTGCAGCTAAAGCAGCAACGTATTCTTTTATGGATCGGTTTTCAGGGTATAATCAGATCCTGGTGGATATAATTGATAAAGTGAAGACATCATTATCATAGAATGGGGTACTTTCTACTATCTGGTAATGGCATTTGGGTTGAAGATCACTAGGGCTATGTATCAGAGAGCTGTCACAACTTTGTTGCATGATATGATCCATAAAGAAGTGGAGGTTTACATTGATGACATGCTTGTTAAATCGATGACCCCGAAAGAGCACCCTACTATCTTGGATAGATTTCTAACATGCGTTGAAGAGTATAATCCCAGACTTCGTCCTAAGGATTGCATATTTGGGATCACATCAGGAGTGCTGCTCGGCCATGTGGTTGTCAAAGGGGAATTGAAATGGATCTAGATAAAATCAAGGCTATTCGGGATATGCCAGCTCCTAAATCAGAAAAGAAGTTTGATCATTTCTAGGTTCTTTGCAGTATGTCAGTCGTTTTATTGCTCGGTTGATTTCGATTTATGAGCCATTTTTCAAGTTGTTGAAGAAAGACCAGTCGATCGCATGGGATGACAGGTGTCAATTGGCAGTTGAAAATATTAAAGCTTATCTGGTAAATCATCCAATTTTGAGTCCACCAATCCCAAGAAAGCCTCTAATTTTATATTTGGCAGTTGAAGATTCCTCAATAGGGGCAATGCTAGCATAAGAGCAGGATGGAAAGAAGGAGTACCTTATCTATTATCTTAGCAAGAAGTTGATGGATTATGTATACATGTGTAGCAATAGTTTGGCTGACGAAGAAGCTAAGCAATTATTTCTAGTCGTATAAAGTGCTGGAACCTATCCTAGCTTGAAAACAAAAATTAATTATGGATTACATGTCTCCAAGCTAAGGTTGATGCCTAAAATCACAAAGCCAGTATATGGATTCAACAAAACCATAGAGGGAGAAACGAGATTTCTCACCTAAGTCGTCCCCGCACTAGATTGATCTGAGTAAGAGCTTCACGTGTTGCCCCTCTATGTTCCCACACGCAGAGTCTCATCGACCGGGATCGAGTGCTTGTTCTTGGACCAATGGTTCTCCTTTTATGCCAAAACCCTTTTTGCCCAAAGGAGGAAGATGAGATGGAGGCTAGGTTATTAACCTTAGGGTCTAAGGTTTCCTCCTTTACCTTCATGTATGAAACATAATGGTAATATACCCAAAATACCCCTGATGTAAATATCCACTATATTTACACATATAATGATTTAACCAAAGTCACCATATGGTAACTTTGAAAAACCATAAAACCAATTTCTCATCATGGGTTATTTTATTTTATTTGGACTTAACAATTAATCCCCTAAGATAATCCAATAAATAATATGCATCCAATACATATCGATTGGTCCATCATAAAGCCCGTCTAAACTCCTAAAGCGTGCGATCCTGTAGGCCCATCCATATGTTGGCTACGGGCCCAAAAATGACATTCGGCCCATAAGTTGTAAGTGGGCTCTAGTAAGCCATTACAACCCTTAATTGGGATGGAGATGTAAAAATCATAATGATATACACCTGTAGTATTCTTATATGATCCTTTTCACATTTGATATCGGTGTCCTACACAAGGCATGGCACTATCATCCTTTTCAGTGTTAGGACATTTACTTGACATCCAAGTAGACTGATAAGATTAAATAAATGATTATCCAATAATCATTCTATTTAGGTATGACCGTACACTACTCAGTCTCACTCGTCAAGAGGCCGGTGATATCATCTCTTCGGTAAAGAGATAGACAATTCCTTCACATTACTCCCAGTCCTAACAAGCTTCCTGATATACCCAACATGCCTATACTTGGCACCTAGTTACGGCTCGTTAGGAGCCTATTATAGTATACAAGGTCACATCTAGAAGTCTAGTAATATCGGGTCTAAAGATCTAGTATAAGCAATACATGTGAAACACTTATGACATTTGACCATGTAGTGTTCTCACAAGCGGATTGATCCAGTACACTGTTCACTAACATGTACCTATGTCCTTGCTAGACTTTCCAAGTCCTATGGTCAGTACCACCCATCCCACAAGGAACATACTAGTCTTTAGTTATATTCATTCCCATAATTATAATAGACTAGGAATAACTTTAAAACTGTGTTATATAAACTCATGGTCTTACTCGTTCAGTACACGCTACTAACAAATATGAGTGAACACTAGTTTATGGATTCTCAATATTTATCATTTGCACAAGTAATTCAATAAATATGATTATGCATTTTCTTAATATAGAGCAAATGTGTTCTCATACACAAAATAAACAGTGTACATCATATAGGGACTAGGGCATAACCCGACATAAAGTACAAGTTGTGGCCAAAGTTGATCCAATGAAGTATTTGTATGAAGCACCAGTGTTGGTTGGAAAATTATCCGGATGGTTGCTACTCTTATCAGAATTTGATATTGAGTATGTCACCAAGAAGGTCATCAGAGGATGAGCTGTAGCAGAATTTCTGGTGAATAAACCTCTGGAATCAGATTATGTAGAGAATCTATAGTTTCATGATGAACACCTGGCTATGGTGGAAGTGAAGAGATGGATTATATGCTTCGAAGGTGCTGTCAACAGAAAGGGTGCTGGAATTGGAATAATTGTAGTAATGCCAGATGGTGAGGTTATTCCTTCATTGAAGAGATTGGATTTTCTATAAACAAATAATGGGGCAGAGTACTAAGTGTGAGCGGACGACGTTTTGCAACTCTCTCGAAAGGAAGCCTCGATATCAGGCAACCCTCCCTCGCGTGGAGTTTTTATAATGGAAATTCAGTTTTGGAAAATTAAATTATTTCTTGAAAGAACCGAGACCTAAGTCTCGATAGAGAGTGTAGGAGTCGCCATCAGGCTCAGCTCAACTGGGAAATTACAGTGTAGCTGAACCGGATGAAGGCCGCTACACTTTCCAGATATCTAGGTTCGGACAAGTCCCTTATTTCATGTCTAATCAAAATAAAATTTGTTAATGTTCATTGGAGATAGATTAATTTTCTAAAATTGATTTTTATTAAATTAAAGTACACAGAGTACACATGAATCAGAATAGAGTAATAAATCAATAGGTCATTACAACCCAATTGAATAAAAATAAAAACTCTCAACCTCACCTTACAAGCGCCTAAAATACACGAATGATATAGAAAATTACAATCGTTTAAAATACACGGATTAATCTATTAATTACATTAAAAATGCAAAATAAAAACTGCAAAACAGCCGATTAGCACAATTTATAGCACACTACAAATAGGACTCAAGCAAGACAGAATTGGGAAATTAGAGGTCGGGGACATGCATTTAGGCTAGCCGGCCCGATTAGACCTGGAAAATAGTTTTGAAACGTCCATGTATTTTTGTTTTGTGAGAAAATCATTTTGAAAATATTTTCTTTTTCTGATTTATTTTAATTTAGCATATGAGGTGGGTCGATTTTCGGGAGATTTGGATCTCCGTCGTTGCGTTGTTCTAAAAGCAATAACATCAAAAATTAAATCTAAGGTCGTGAACACACACAACAAAATTCATTTTGGATGATTTTCTGATTTTTCTGAATTTTTATGATTTTTGAGAATTTTTGGAGATTTTTCTAGATATTCTGCTCCTGGATGAAAATTACAGTCGCCCGACTGTAATTACAGTCATACGACTGTAGCTCATCCAAATGCAAAAAATCGCCAAAATTATTTAAATGAAAAGAGAAAGCGGGGAAATCTAAGAACAGTCGCACGACTGTTGTTTGAATGGTATGACTATAATTACAGTCGTACCATTGTTCTTCATCACAAGAACAGTCGCACGGCTATTCTTATTTTCCAGCAACGGCAGACCAAAAAAATGAGTTTTATGCCCAAAATCAAACCAAAACACCCAGAAAGAGCAACAAAATGAAAGTTTTAGGTGTAATTATCTTTGTAGCGCTGATCCACCATCGGTTTGACCGCTGGAAACGCCTTAAAATGCTTCAAATTGCTCCTTTTTCCTTGTGTGCTAAGGTTCCAAAATTAAGTCCAAAATCTCTAAAAGTCACGGATTTTAGTGAATTTAAAGTCTGAAATTGATTGAATTTGGAATGTCAAGTTATTAACCTATTGATTTCTAACCGATTTTAACTTTAACACATAATTAAAAGAAAAAGAGGAGAAAAAGATGGCTTGGTTGAGGTTTCCCTTTTTCTCTCCTTTTTCCTTCTCTTCTTCCTTTCAATTTCTCAGTCTAAAATCTGCTAAGAATCCTCTTTTATTTTCTCTTCTTCTCAATTTATTTCTCCTTTTCTTCTCCTCAAAACCGAACATTAATTGCCCTTCAAATCACCCCCATTTTTTAATTCTTAAGGCATAGGCTGTTGTACCTACTACGCATTTACAGTCGTACGACTGTAATTTTTCAATTACAATCACACGACTGTAAATATAGCCGCACGACTATAATTATAGTGGTGTGGCAAATTTTTTTTTATATGAAAAATTCCGGCGCTTACAGCTGCCCCTCGCGTGATCAAATTCGACACCCAAAACCAGGTCTAAAATACCTGAGGTGATGGATTTGAGAGCACGGATTGAAGCGCCGTAGACGCAAGAAAGAAGACGTGCAACTGACTTGTTGAAGTCTCATTGTTGTGATGATGCACTGAGTTGATTGGATGAAATAAGCCGATACCAGGTTTACATTACCCGAGGTGAGGTTAAGGATGAAATAAGCCGATACCGAATCTAGGTTACCCAGGGCGAGGTTGATGATGAAATAAACCGATACCGGGTTTACATTACCCGAGGAGTGGTTGAAGGTGAAATAAGCCGATACCGGGTCTAGGTTACCCGAGGCGAATTTGATGGTGAATTAAACCGATACCGGGTTTACATTACCCGAGGCGAATTTGATGGTGAATTAAACCGATACCGGGTTTACATTACCCGAGGCGAGGTTGATGATGAACTAGAATGGAGCCGATCTGGGCTGATACCGGGTCTATGTTACCCGAGGCGGATCTGCTAGGGATCTGGAATGAAACTGATCTGGGCCGATACCGAGTCTATGTTTCCCGAGGCGAATCTGCTAGGGATCTGGAATGAAGCTGATCTGGGCCGATACCGGGTCTATGTTACCCGAGGCGGATTTGCTGGGGATCTATCCGTGTCCGAGATAGTGATGATGAATTCCTGCATTTGAAATATCGAGTCTTCATTCCTTGCTCGAGAGATTTTGAACAAAAATTTTTGCCCCTTCGATCAAGAATGAAGACTAGCTGGGGATGAATGCTCCATGTATGTTGTGTATGTATGCATGATGATGCATATGCACGTGGATCCTACAGGATGCATTTCTCGTTGTTTGTTTAATATTGATGTTTCTCTTTTCAGCTGGGGAAGGTATGTTTTGCTCCCGGCTGGTGGAAGACACTTTTTACACAAAGCTTTTCCTTGTTGAAGATATATGAGGACTACTGAAGAAATGAGATGACTACTGGGGATGCATGACAACTACTGGGGAAAGGATCATAGTGTCCCTTGTAAATGTTCTGCTGGGGAGTAATGTGGAGAATCCTGCTGGAGGATACTGTAAAGATTCCTGTGGGGAAACGGTGGAAAGGTTCTATCCTTCTGCCCTTGTGATTTATGAATCTGGAAGTACTCTAAATTTTGCCTGGGTTGCCCAATGTGGGTTTTCATCCTAGCGAGCTGCTCTAACTTTTGCCTAAGACGCCTTTTCAGTTTTCACCCCAGCGAGCTTTTTTTTTTTTTTAGTTTAAGATGAACAAAGACCGATTGAAATGGCGCCATGACTCCTTGTCCCGTCATCCTTCTGATGATGATATGATGCAGAAAAATGCTATATGGAGCAGCATTGGGGTTCAATTTCTTGTTAGAAGCCATTGACGGTAGAAAATAAGGTTTCACAGAATCAATCCAAGGGAAAAGATGAAAGGAGCAACTCATCAGGCCGGTGCAGCTTTTGCTCAGCTTGATTTCTTCAATAATCAAGTTCTTAGACAATCACTATTGCTCTTTGGAAGCATGAATTAGATTTAGAGGATGATAAAAGATTTCAGATCGTATGTATTTAGCACATTTTCATTGTTAAATAACGTGATATGTTTAACCAGTCAAATGCAAAGTGCTTTCCTTAAATAGATGTTTAAGCAAGATAACTTTGTTTATGCATTTGACATAACCATACAAATTTATTTAAACAAACATTTCACTTTATTGATAAAATCAAAATGAGTACATTTGAAAAGATTGGTTCCCAAAATGGTATACGCTCCATACAAAGCCAAAATCCGTCACCAGTCGTCCCTTTCAGATTTTCCGACTGATCATTTTTTCTTGTGTCTTAACTTTTGCCTAGGCCGCTCTTTTTGAGTTTTCAGCCTAGCAGACCCCCCCTTTTTTTTAGACATGATACAGCTTTAAGTGGTCTTGATTGATAGGATTTGTGAACTCATTTCCATCCATGTCCATGATGCTGACACTACCTTTCGATAGCACTTTCTTTACAACATAGGGCCCTTCCCAGTTGGTCCTGAATTTCCCCCTAACATCAACATTTGAAGGCCTTAATTGTTTCAGAACCAAGTCCCTTGCTTTCAACTGCCGCCTAGGTCACTTCACATTTTGATTATATGCTCTAGCCATTTTGCGTTGGTACATCTGCAGGTGATCCAGTGCTTTTAACCGATTTTCATCTAGCGCCGCCAACTGCTCGTATCTAGCTTGAGCCCACTCAGTCTCTGGTAACTGAGCTTGTAAAGCGACTTTGAGTGACTTGAGCTCTATTTCCACTGGTAATACTGCTTCCATACCATACACCAAGGCATAGGGAGTTTCCCCTGTTGGCGTTCTGACACTGTTCTATAACCCCAAAGAGCATACGGCAGTTTGCCAGCCCAATCTCTATAGGTGGTCACCATTTTTGATAAGATCTTCTTTATCGCCTTATTAGCTGCTTCCACTGTGCCGTTAGCTTGGGGCCTATATGGAGAAGACTTATGGTGCTCAATGCCATGTTCTGCAAGCGGCTCAGCTGTTGCCCCTTGAAACTACACTCCGTTGTCAGTCACTGCATGGTGGGGAATTCCATATCGAGCAAAGATGTTCTTTTGAATGAACTTGACCATTTCCTTGGCTGTTACACTAGCGAAGGATTCTGCTTCTACCCACTTCGAAGAGTAATCAACTGCCACAACTATGAATTGATACCCATTAGATGCTGCAGGATGAATTTCACCAATCATATCTATTCCCCACGTTGAAAATGGCCAAGGGGATGCCAGATTCTGTGGTTCAAGTGGTGGTAAATGACTGATGTCAGTATAGATCTGACACTTGTGACATCTTCTTACTTTCCTTATACAATCAGCGTGCATAGTCATCTAGAAATACCCCTGTCTCATTATCTTCCTGGCCATAGCGAGTCCATTCATATATGGCCCACAGGACCCTGCGTGTACTTGCTGCATCACTTTTTCTGCCTCTTGCTCTGTCAGGCACCTCAAAAGAACACCATTTGCTGTTCTCTTGTATAGTCTATCTTCAAAGATTCTGAACTGACTGGCTAGCTTTCTTAATGACACCTTATCAGCAGTATTGGCTCCTTTTGGGTATTTTCCTTCCTTCACATATTGGTAAATGTCAAAGAACCATGGCTTTTCTTCAGCTGTCAATTCCATTACTTCATGCACTTCAAAGCAGGGTTGTTTGGAAGTTGCTATGACCAGTGGTTGTACTTAAGTTTGTTCTGGATTTTTCCACATAAAAGACAGTGTTACTAGCACATCAGCCATCTTGTTCTCATCTCTGGGGACATGTCTGAATTCACATTGGCCAAAAAGCGCTTTTCTGTACTGTAGCAGCTCCAAGTAGGGCCGCAATGCTTCTTCTTTCAACTCCCATTTGCCTTGAGCTTATCTAATCACTAAAAGTGAATCTCCAACGATAAAGACCTCATTTGCCCCTAGCGTCAACAGAGCTTCCATCCCAAATAAGCACGCTTCATACTCTGCTCCATTGTTAGTTATAGGAAAATCCAATCTCTTCGACAAAGGAATGATTTCACCGTCCGGTGTCACTATGATTACTCCGATTCCAGCACCCTTCCTATTCATAGCACCATCGAAGCACATAACCCATCTCTTTACTTCCACCATGGCCAGCTATTCATCCAGGAACTCCAAATTCTTTGTGTAATCTAATTCCAGCGGCTGATTTGCTAGAAATTCTGCTACGGCTCGCCCTTTGATGGTTTTCTTAGTGATATATTCAATGTCGAACTCTGATAAAAGCAAGAGCCACCTAGATAATTTTCCAACCAACACCGGTGGTTCATACAGATACTTCATTGGGTCTACCTTGGCTACGGCTTGTACTTTGTACGATTGGAAGTAATGGCGCCGCTTCTTGGTCAACCAGATTATTGCCACACATGTCTTCTCTACCAGTGTGTACTTGGTTTCATATTTCAGCAGCTTTTTGCTGAGGTAGTAAATAGGGTACCCCTTCCTAACATCTTGTTCTTGCACCAACATTGCCCCTACGGAGGAATCTTCAACTGTCAAATACAAAATCAAAGGCTTCCCTCGAATCGGTGGGCTCAGAACTGGCGGATTTACCAGATAAGCCTTGATTTTCTTGAATGCCAACTGACACCTGTCATCCTACACAATCGGCTGATCTTTCTTTAACAGCTTGAAAATTGGCTCACAAATGGAGGTTAATCGTGTTATGAAACGACTGACATACTGTAAGGAACCCAAGAATGAGCGGACTTCCTTCTCTATTTTTGGAGCTGGCATGTCTCGAATAGCTTTGATTTTATCTAGGTCCCTTTCTATTCCTCTCTGGCTGACTACATGACCCAACAGCTTCCTTGATATGACTCCAAATATGCACTTCTTAGGATTGAGTCGCAATGTGTAAGAAATCTATCCAGGATAACAAGATGTTCCTCTCGAGTCATTGATTTGACAAGCATATCATCGACATACACTTCGACTTCTTTGTGGATCATATCATGCAGCAAAGTTGTGACTGCTCTTTGGTAAGTGGTTCCAGCTTTCTTCAATCCGAAGGGCATTACTCTGTAGCAAAAAGTGCTCCACTCTGTGATGAACGATGTCTTCACTTTGTCAATTACATCAATCAGGATCTGATTATATCTTGAAAACCCATCCATGAAGGAGTACATCTTCGCTTTAGCTGCACTATCGACCAGGACATCGATATGAGGCAGTGGAAAATTATCCTTCGGGCATTTGGGATTGACCTATCCACCTTTTGCGTATGTGACTTTTTGTAATTGCACATTTGATACTTAAGTATATTTAGTGCGATTTTTAGCTGAGGGTAAACAACGTGATAACATAGTATAAAAGTTCGAATGTTCAAACCTTTAATTTGGACTATGAACTTGTACCCGATTTATTTTTTAATACATGCTCTTCGATCGATTTCCTCTCTTTTACATTCTCCATTATTTTCTTCTCATGGTCTGCAATTTCTGTCTTTGTATCGGAAACGAATGACTTTCATTGCATTTAATCCTAGAATCAAATCAAATTAAATGCTAATGAAATCTGAAACAACCTTGCAAAATGAGAAGTGGCACTGAATGAGATTTACTGCATAAGAATTGCCTTATTGATAAAAACCATCTACCATAAGATATAAAGATATGAATGCAAACAAACTACCATTCAATACAATAGCATCAACAGCTTAATTAAAACCAATACATGTAGAAGATTTACAATAAGCAACAAACCAACTAGAAAAAAGGATTAACCTTGAAGAAGAACAAGTTAATTTCATTATCAATCGAATTCTCCATGTCAGTAGAATGAATTAACACTATTGATCTCTTCAAAGAGAAATCTCAAACCTGCAGCCAATTGGAACCCATTAAATTCATATAATCAAATAAAAGGAAACCCAACTGATTTTCTGAGAATCATACAAAAGATGAAAAACTAAAGAATCCCCAAATATGAAAACTGAAAACCCATAGCTTCGAGATTAGAGAAGAGCTTATCTTTCTCTTTATCGTTCCGAAAATCATAGCTCGATTCTCTCCAAATCTTTCCCGTGTTAGTTGGTCGGACGTTTGTCATACTGACATCTTCTTCTCCGTCCATCTTAAGAATAAGCTCCTTGCGGTTAGTGTATTATCGGCTATCACGATTTCTTCTCCTTTATCGGATTATTGTGATTTCTTGAAAGTAAAGAAAAGGATGGTGCATATTTAGAGCAAAAGAATGTGGGAAAATTGAGGGAAAATGTGGGTGTTGATATTTTTAGAATTGGAGAAACCGCTGACAAGAGCTTGGAAGGGGAAAAAGCTATTGAATGAGGAAGAAATGGGGAACCATGCTGGATAACTACATTTGGGAGAAACACGCTTTTTTCCGTTAAAATTGCGCTAAATATACTTGATTATAATAAGCGAGATACTAAATATGTAACTGTAAAAGGTCAAGTACCAAATGAGTAAAAGGTAGATAGACCAGGTCTCAGAAGCGTATTTTTAAGTCAAGGAAGTAGTTGGTTAGAACAAACGTATAAACACGGTGTCGTTTAATATGTGCGTCGAAGTAGTAAATGGCGTAAATCCTCAATGCCATTCTTCCATTTTGTAAGCGGGGCAGCACAAAATCGAGTCTATAAAGAAAGCACTCAACTGAGCTTTGTTGCCATATCTAAAACTCGGATCTTAAGCTCTGTCTAGGGTTTCGCTGACAGAATCTTTCAACAATGGCTATGGCTGCTCTAAGACGCGAAGGGAGGCGATTCGCGGCTCCTCTGATCTCTCCTCAACCCATCACTGCTATCCGATCCTCGCTTATTGCCGAGTACGATCCCATCCTCTCTTTCCCTTTCTTTTGTATCTGTTGTATTCTCGCCTTGATCTTTCCTATACTTTAGCTATTTCTCCCTCTTTGACCTTTTGTTTGGATGATGATTAACTGGAGAAATTTCATTGCTTGTAATTTCGAAAACTGTGATTATTTTACATAAAAAATGTCAAATGGGGAATTATGGTGTTGTAAAGGATTTCTTCGATTTTGTGTTTAGGGGGTTGAGGGATTTTGTATATTTATATTTTTAAAAGATTTTATTCGTTATGGTAGGGTGAAGTGCGTTTTAAAGGTTCTGGCAGCTGATTTGGAGATTAAAAAAAACAAAGATTGGAACTTTGGTTTGATGTTTCTTTGAATGAAATTTAGTATAGCAGCCAATTAGAGCGTTGTTTTTGTATTTAATGATGGAAATGTAAATTGACTCAAAAGGAGGCGTTAGAGGTGTGAAGGGGTGTGGTCTTTCTTTATAGATTATACCTGCTTAGTGATAACAAAACCATTCACTAGTTATTTTGATGAACTATCTTATACCTGAGACCTTCTTCATTGATGACTATGGATATCTTAATTATAATAAGAAACATTCGATTATGTAAGAAATTATAACTTGTGTTCAAATCTTAAATTGTGTGGGTTTGTTGTAGCGAATTGCAAATTGCAGTAATGCTTCCAACAAATCTTTCATTTACAAGGTCGGCTTCTGCATTGTTTGGTTTTAGTGTCTTACATATCTAAACTGCCTTGAATTCCATTTTTACATTGCTCTGTCTCTTTATCTCAACATTCTTTGAATCTATAGGTTATAGTATGTGGTAGAAAAATTTTCTTGCGTGACATTATAATAGACTACAAAATGAAAACATGACATGTTTTAACACATTGTTTTCTAGGAGGGTTGTTATATCTCCTATTATTTGGAGAAAGTCTGATTTTTAGCAATCTGCTCATTTGCAAATATTTTGTTTAGACTGCAGTACTATTTCCTGATTTCAGTTTGTTTAGAAAATCGTATATTTTTCTTTGCGTTTTGACACTGAGCTTAAATAAGTTCGCTCGGTTCACAGGGAGCAGGTTCCTCTTGGTGTACGTTCCATTTCAACTCAAATTGGTGAGAATTATTCCTCAGTTCCATTGAGTTTTGACCAGTAACTTTATTTCCCATTATTTATTCAGATGATGAAAATGTGTATAATTTGTTTTTCTTGTTCAGTCAGAAACCGTATGAAGAGTGTCAAGAATATTCAGAAAATCACAAAGGCTATGAAGATGGTTGCAGCCTCAAAGCTACGGGCAGTTCAAAGCAGAACAGAAAATTCTCGTGGCATATGGCAGCCATTTACTGCACTTCTTGGCGATGTTCCTAGTATGTTCATTAAGGGAAATTGAGTTACTTACTTATTCAGCACAACGTAAAGATAAGATTTTCAATATAAAATTTAATGAGGTCGTGAAATGATTTTAATTGTGGCTACATTTGTTGATGTCCATATTCTAACTCTAGCTGTATTTTTACCCCTTTTTTTCCCCCTAGGTCTGCTGTACTTGTTTCTATCTTACTCAGAACTTACTATGTTTTTGAGGTTTCTGACATTTATATACTGCATTATTATATCAAGGAAAATTATTTATTGGGTTCTGCCAATAATATTCATTGGTATCTATCACTGTTGGATGTGTATTTATGTAAATCCAAAGTTGATGTATGTCCTTAAGAAATTGAGATTATGTGCATGTCACTAGGCACATCAGATAAGTTTTTGTACCTTCTTTGTATTTAGTCTTGCAGCACCTGTGCCTTATTCTTTCCCTAATCTATTTTAAAACTTTATATAAAATTCACGGTGTAACAAATGAGAGCATGTGGAACTGTAAAGAACTTGGGAAAATTTAAGCCTCTAGGAAATTCAAGTTATTAATTTTTCATTTTAAACCTTCTTAGGTGTTTATTGAAGTGCAGAAGGTAGATGCGCTTTATTCATATTAATTGATGCAAGACCTGGGTTTTATTATCAACTTTGGAATCTGTTTAAGCTTTGTATTCTGCAAATACTTGATGACATATGTTGATTCTACTCTCTGGAAATGAATAAGTTCCAAAATTGTCTTTGCTTGGTGATTTTATAAAATCTTATGCCGCTTGCTATTGTTTCTCTTTCACTATTCTCTGTTTCATTCTCCCTTTACTTATGCATTGTGATGTTGTGGTTGCTAGGTGTTGATGTCAAGAAGAATGTAATTGTGACTATTTCCTCAGATAAAGGTCTTTGTGGAGGAATTAATTCCACATCAGTCAAGATTAGCAAGGCTATCCACAGGATGACTTCTGGTAGATTTTGCTTGTGTGAACTCCTTCAGATTGTTAGTCGAAAGCTTTGGATGTCTTGAGAAACTTAAAAATATTTTTTGATTGCCGCAGGTCCCGAGAAAGAAACAAAGTATGTTATCTTGGGAGAGAAGGCAAAAGCTCAGCTAGTGCGTGACTCGAAGAATGACATTGAACTGTCCATCACTGAGCTGCAGAAGAATCCATTGAATTATACCCAGGTGAGTTGTTTTCTATTTATTTGTTGCATAAATTGTTTTCTTTCTGTCTCTGTTCCCTGTTACGTCTCACTGCTCACAGGTTTAAGTATACTATTGGGTTGTGCTATTATATGGACCAGGATGTATTACTGGTTCCAGTAATTTTATTATATCTCTTCTCCCCATAGATGAGTTTGTTTTTTATTTTGCGAAAGCATGCCAATTTTCTCTGGTTGTATGTAGTTGGCTAAACTGCTTCAAGTTAGGACACCCTGGAGATCTTTTAATGAGACTTGATTCAACTGAAATATCTGAATTTGGCCTTTCAGGTCTCTGTTCTGGCAGATGACATATTAAAGAACGTGGAGTATGATGCTTTGAGGGTTGTCTTCAACAAGTTCCATTCTGTTGTCTCTTTTCTTCCAACCGTTTCGACTGTTTTATCTCCTGAGGTGATTTAGAATGTGGACCAAATTAGTTGGTGATTTTTATGCTTTGATGTGTTCACTGATTGTGGATGTTATTTTGATGATGGTTTGATATATAGGTTGTGGAGAGGGAATCTGAATCCGGTGGAAAGCTTGGAGACCTCGACTCTTATGAGATCGAAGGTGGTGAAACCAAGGGTGAAATACTTCAGAACCTTGCTGAGTTCCAGTTTTCTTGTGTAAGCATTCTCTTTCTGCATAGTGAATGAGATTGGGTGCATAATTCTGGAAACAAGTTACAGTTAACCTGCAGTTCTGGAACCATGATGCACTATAACTTCTACCTGTTGTTGCAAGTTTGTTCAGGCATAAGGAAATCGTTTTCTTTGGAAGAGATCGATAGTTTACTCATTACATAACATATTGATACTCTTTAAATGATGCTTTGCTACCTCACTTAATCCTGTCGCTAATTTGATGCCTGAATGAGGAATATGATATATCTGATAATAATAGCTTTATGCAGTGTATGATACGTTCCATTTATATAATTTAGTTGGTTTCTTTCATTTACTAAAAATATACTTCAAACTTTTCCAGGTCATGTTCAACGCCGTATTGGAAAACGCATGCAGTGAAATGGGAGCAAGGATGTCTGCCATGGATAGCTCAAGTAGAAATGCTGGTGATATGCTTGATCGCCTGACACTTACATACAACAGGTCTCTCTCTCTCTCTTCTCCCTTGTAAACAATATATGCAAACTGGAAATTTCACCTTTGCTAAAAGGGTGAATTTTCTCCATTCATATTTGCCCAGCCAACTTGGTTGTTGTTACTGATCTTAATGGAAGTTGGTTAAGTGTAATAGGCTGGTGGTTAAGCAACTTGAATTTTTTTGTATGGCATGCCACAGCTTTCGGGGCTAAGCAATTACTTCACTTATATTTTGATCACTAATTTCAAAACTTATTTGAATGATTTTGTTACAGAACTCGTCAAGCATCAATCACTACTGAGTTGATTGAAATTATATCTGGAGCATCAGCATTGGAGGGTTAATCAAATAAATCTTGAAGCTGGTGTACTTGACGGTGACAAAATAAGGTCTTATTTAAGTTTCTCTTGTAGCTTTATAGCAGGCTTTTGATGGATTTTTTTTGTTTCGGAGCTACTCCAATAATCCTCCCCAGCATTGTACTTGTTCTCTGGGAATTGAAAATGCATTTTTTGGCTGTTGAAGTTGATTTTGGATATGATACTGTTTTTTTCCTGTACTCGGCCTTCAAATTGAAGTACAAAGACCATTGTTTGGAAGTAAAGAATTCATTGTAAATTTTGTTTTTACAAATACCTGCAATTGCAAAGGACTTAAATGAGAATTTCATATTGGAAAAATAGATAGACAGCTGTTCTAAGGACATGGGCATATATCAATATTTTTTGATGTTGCATTTGGATTGATGTTATACCAAAGGGTTTTCATGGAAGTAAATTCCACGGAATTTTAAGAGTTTGTGTTACTAAAATTTAATGCGTGGATCGGTGATGATAGCGGCTAAACTGGTCTACTATGAATCCTAGTAGGTTTCGAACCCTAAATATTAATTTTCAAATTGTTATTAAAAAAAGTTCAAACAGGAATTCCTTGTCTCAGATTAACAATTTAATGAATTAATATATACATATATAATGGAAGTTGCATGATATGGTACTTGATGGTGGGATTTATGAAGCAGTAGCACAAAAAATGATGTCTAATAGTTTTCCTTGTGAAAAACAAATCTAGTAGCTGTTTTGGTGGAGAATTTGGTGCACAATCCCTCTAATTCTCTTGCTAGTGCTGATGGGCCGCAATAGAATACACCTATGTCCAACACAAAAAAAGGTGGCACAAATTGAATATAACTATCTTTTGACCAAATTTTTACCATTTCGGCGTATTTGAATTAGAATAGGTATATAGTAAGTTGTAGAATGGCGAATGATCTTACCGATTCGGCCACTTGTGTGCCTGGTTGCTAATTTTGAGAAGATGTTGAACCAATTTGGACGACCAAATTGCGTACGAACCTGAAAGTTCTTCACTGATTAGATACATACGTTTTGTTTTTGTTTTTGTTGTTTTTTTTTTTTTTTTATTTTTTTAATAATGTTTCGAGTTTCCTTTATCAGTTTGTTTTTGTTAAAGAATGAAAGCAAAATGAGTACTGTTATGAAACAATTTAGTGTAAGAAGGAAAAAAATATCTTGGAACTTGATTGGTTTTAATTACCTGAGTGCCAGATATGACGTCAAAGCCGTTCTTGGAATAATGCAATGCTTGTATAGCACTTATCAAAGCAGATCTTGCATCCCCCTCTTGATGAATGCTTGTTAAAAAATTGTTCATCTCTATGACAGACTTAAAAAAAAAAAAAAAGCTTCATATTGTAATACATACCATTAAATTCAAAGCAAAACGCATCTTGAGCCCTTAAACTTTTATTAATCCCGCAATTGGTCCCCTATCAATTTTTTCAACACATTAGATATATGATCTTTCTGTTTTGATAGCATTAGCTCCAAACTTGAAATTTTGTCTCACGTGGACTATTATATTTGTTAACTAGAATGTGAGCATAATTTTTGAGAAAAGTATATGAATCATATTTTTTATGCAATTGTGCAATAGCTACGGATGTGAATTATACCTTTAATTTAGTCTTACATGTCTATAAAACTTGTATCACGTGTCAATTAACGGTTACTATAACCTACCAAGAAAAAGTTGTCAAATCCAGGACTAATGCTATCAAAATAGAAAGATAATGTATTCAATGTGTTGCAAATATTGATCAGAAAGCCAATTGTAAAATCTATAAAAGTTTAAGGGTTTAGGATGCGTCTTACCTTACCTGAAAAGAAAAAAGAAAAGAAAAGAAATAATAGGTAATATTGTGATGATACCATCATCTTATTAGATTTTGATATTTCCTTTATAATATCCCTAAACCAGTCAAAGGAACTTTGTTCTCTTGTAACCCAGTAAAAGTATGCTTTTAGAGGGCCTCTTATTTGGATGCTGCATTCGTCACTATGTTGGCCTGCAAGACATTTATATTAATAATTCAAAAACACTATCATTAAATTTTGTTTATCTTAAGTAGAATTGCTTAATTAATTAATTAATTCAATAAGCAGATCCAATTAAAGGATGTACTTTGGCGAGAATTTGCAATATCTTGAAGGATGCTAATGAAGGGTGTGACTCCTATGCCTAGACCAATTAGCATAATTATATCATATTTGACATGATCTTGAGAAGGAGCACCATATGGTCCATCTATGTATATTTTTGGACAATTCTTCATCCCTGATAATATTGCCTGCGTAACCCAAAATTAAAAATATTTAATTATATTTGTGTCCAATCCTTAATCGGAAGAAGTGCTATCAAAAGGGTGTTTGATCAATTATGAATTTGATTAACCAAATCTACTTGAATGAACAAAACAAATTTGTTGAACAAAATACCTCTTGGTAAAGAGCATAAATTTGATAACTCCAGTCTCCAAGAGCTCTAATATGGACACTTAGATGATCATCTTGTGGTGCCGAAGTTAATGAAAATGGGTGCCTGAAAATAATAACCCCAAATTATCCCTACATAACAAGCTTAATTAAGATAATTAATCAATTCATTTATTCTATTAATTGGATAGTATAATCCAAATGAAATTAAGCTAAAGAGTTAAAAGTTGGTTTACCACTGAAATGAAGAGATGTGAGGGCATTGTATGAATATATACGTCCCACTCTTGTGCTTAAAAGCTTCTGGTTTGTGCAATTTCAGCGACAAAACTTTTCCTCGGTAAATACTTGCCTACCAAAAGTATTTACTGTCTCTTTAGCTTACACAATCGATAATATATAATTCATATCCACTCCAATTATAAATGTCTATATAAGTAGGAGTATAATTTTTTTTTTTTTTTTACTTTTCAAATTCTTAATTAATTGTGTAGTATCTGAATACACCGAGAGTCGAACCCAGGATCTCCTGGATCAAAGGGTCAAATTTATTCCTACAATTATTAGAAATTAACATTAATTTTACACTTACCATACAAAACGATCCCATTATTGTTGCTTCGTATTAAATATCCAATCTCAAAATTATTCTAATGGTAGAAACGGTAGCTTAATTTTACTATTCTCTAAGTAAATGCAAATAAGGATTAGGGACGAAATTCCTTAGAGCTTGAGAAAACCATAAGGATAAAATTGCATCTCAAAGAGGTTAAAAGTATGTTGAAGGTTTTTTCCACCATTGTCCATTATTGTTTTTAGCACGAAGTTAAAAAAAAAAAAAAAATTAAATAAATAAAGAAAGAAAGAAAGCTAATTGCAAGTGGATTACCTTGAAAACATGTGCATCATAAACCCCCGACCTTAGGGCTCGAAGGAAACGTTCTCCGGCGTATAGCATAACCGGAAACACAACGTACATCCATGTCTGCATACACCAAAAGTGCCCTACAAATTGCTTATGTCATTTATATAGAAACTTTTCGGAGAAAATTTCCTGAACTCAAGTCCCTGATTTTCTTTTTCCATTTTTATTGATAAAGCTCCTAATCTTTCAATTTAACACATTGAGATCCCCATCAATTAGTTTTATACACATTGAGACATTTGTTACTTGCAAAATTAGTAAATGAACATAAAATTTAGTTAAAAGACTACTATTAATTTTATAAACATTTCAAATTGCATTTAAATAGTTCAAAAGTAGTTTATTATATGTCTGATATGAGAAAAACCATAAAAACCCTCAGTTCAAATTATAAATTGTGACACAATTGAAATGAGTAATACTCTTTTAGTTGAATTCATGTTCACAAGCAATTTTATTTTTTTTTTATTTTTTATTTTATCACTATGAGCTTAATTTGTTTGACTATAAAGGGTCGGATTCAATATATCAAACTGAGAGATCATGAGCTTTATTAATAAAGATTGAAAAGACAGAGATCATGAGCTTTATTAATAATAACTGAAAAGATTAGAGACTAAAAATGTTTTTTTAAAAAATTTTTTCTAAATCCTTAAATGAAAAACCTAATTTAGCTGGATATTTTTAGAATACGCATTGATTATGGTACTTGTTAAAAATATATTAGCAAAAAGGATTGATGCCTGTCCTTTTATGATATAATAAAAAATATAAATCTCCTTTTATAACTATAAGAGTATAGACTCTAGGAATATTGTAAAATTTCTCAATTTAGCTAGCTACACTTGGAAAAATTCTAGCATACACCGGAAATAGATTATACTCCCTCCCAATGATATCTTGACACATCGGTGACTATGTTGATGTGGCAAGATATCATTGGAAGAGAGTAGCCTACTCTCGAGTAGTGTGTAGTCTCAATTGATTTTGACAGAAAGAAAAAACTAACCGTCTTTTGAGTAAAGTTGTGAGCGAGGAAGAGGAACATGGAGTGGACGATAAGCAAAACATAGACAAGAATGAACAAGTGATGAGAGTACCAGAAAGAGTTGTAACCAGTCATTTTTGTTAATGATTTAGGCAGAGATGGTGATTGTCTACGTGGCCATTTTGTTGCCAACACAAATGCAATTGCCATTAGTAGTACCATTGCAATTCCAGTTGCACCTTCTGTTGTTGCTAATATTTCTACATACGACGGCTGATGATACCCAAACGCTCCGCCTATTGTTTGCCGGAATATTGACCATTCCGACCCACTTATTCTTGGGAAATCACAAGCTAGATGAGTTCCTCCATGGATTATCACTCCTATTACTATCCCCCCTGCAATTATCTATATATATATATATATATATCTTGTTAGAGATAATCAAATTATAACCATCTATTTTCAAATCATTTATCAATCTACTAATTTTATAGTGATCCAGGTCTATCGATCCTAGCACTGATAAAGTGACACTTGTACTTAATGTATATCATGAGAAGTTTCTTCCACATGTTATTTATTTAATATCTAGATTCTTTTCGTGGACCAAGCCAATCACTAGTCTAGATGTGGAGACTATACCAGCCAAGACCAGGCCATACTAGACAAAAGAACATGGATTGCATAATTAGCCGGTGATCAGTATACAATATTCAATGTGGGATCTCAAACACAGACTTAGGGCTGTATGTGTACGTGCACTGGTAAATGTTTCAAGTGAAGGTTAAAATAATTAAAATTGTAAATGCTTCAAGTACAAGTTAAAAAGAAATGAAAGTGAATAGAAAGTGTAAGTGATTGAATTACCTTGTGGAAATTGATGTTGTGATTGAATGCAACAACAGAACTGATGCTTCGTGTGTTGCGTAGGAATGTAAGAGTATTTCGACAAACAGGTAAAAGAATTAAAGCCATGTTCAATTTTAAGGTTTCAGCAGCTCCCTTTGCTGTACAAAGGCAATAACCCATCACTTCAAAACCACTTCGGTGCCTATATTGAACGAATTTCCATGTGAAAAGTGAAACACAACCCATTAACCAAAGTAGAACGATCCATCCTCCTCTCCAATTTGATCGGAACAACACTTCACTTTTCGACATAATTGGTTCCTCTTCCCCTTGCTGGTCTTTGTAATTTATTTTAATGTTCATATTCTCATCATCTGCATATGGTATGCTTGATTTTAACAGACTTGCTAGTTGTGCCACCTGCCCGTTCATTACAAACAATGTTTATTTCTTTTATTGGAAATCAAATAATTAATATAAACGTATTCTATCAGAAAAATGTTAATCTCTAAACTGATAAATTTTTTCAATTTGCGCATAATTTTTACGTACATTTTGTATGTTTTTTAAACTTTAAAGGAAAATGCATCTCTAGTCTCCTGATTCTTCAATTTTGATATATCGATTAAACACATGATATTTCTACTTTACACATTGAGTCATTTATCAATTATATATAATTATGTACAATAAGCCCCTGATTATCAAAAACTTCACCATTAAATGTGAAAGTTACTTAAAAATGTGTTATTTATTTTATCTAGATTACAAAATTACATTTTTTTTCATTTTGAAATGAGATTTTTACAGTTTATAGAATCACATTACAAATATATATATATAATAGTTTTGAAATGTTAAAAATTAAACTTCACATTCAGATAAAGTGAATAAATAACACTATTTTAATTGAGATTTATGTCCACATCAAATTTTTATGATAACCAAAGATTTAATTTGTACGATTTTGATCGATCAAGAACTTAATATATTAATTGAAAGATAAAAAATAAATGAAAAAAGAAATATCAGGGACCTTAAATGCTTTTTGCGCATAAGATTTGTCTATGAGCTTTTCATTTACGAAAAATGACAAAAAATAATATATTAATATATTCTAAAATATTAACTCAAAATTTTAATGTGTTAAATTAAATTATAAAAATTCAATAAACTAATTCAAGAATTCTATGTATCTTTTTTTTTTTTTTTCTTTTCTTTTTTGTTTTTAAATGAATTTTCACGCAGGTGTATATAAATTGCCACACAAGGGTAAATAATTGTCATATGGTCTTAATTTGGATTTGTGTTGTATAAATCCATATTGATATCCCATCCAAGCTACGATGAATTATATTTATTTTATTTATTAGTATATTTTTTAAGCAAACACAATAAATTATGATGTGGGCTTGAAAGGTAAGAGTAATAGCATAATAATTTTTTATATAAATAGTAAACGGGAAAAAAAAAAAAAAAAGTTTAAATTGTTCACACCTCAAGAAAGCCTCTTTTTTGAGTATCAACAACTTCAAAGATTAAAGCAGCGTATTCTTGGGATTGCTCACGTGTTAGGTGCAATCTGTTTGCAGAAGCACTTAACAAAATAGCCTGTCCAAATTTGAAAATAAATATATGAGAAGAAGCATATATAAATATTATTTTTAATTTATTGGCAACCAGGTTTATTATTAATATAGTATCAAACTTTAATGTTGAGTTAAAGAAGTGTATTATTCAGAAAGTGTAAACATTTCAATATAATTAATAAGTTTGTATACCTTTCTGAGGTCAACCTCATCTATCCTTCCCTCCGTATTTCTATCGCACCTGCGCAAATTGATTAAAACAAGAAAAATTAACAATAAATAATAATTTCAAAATAAATTATACATTCAGAATTAATGAGCTGGATATTATTACATGGCAAAGAAAATTTTGAGTCTTGAATTGAAGCAAGGATCAGTCAACCGATTCCAATAGCTATACAGCTCTGCTTTTGTGATATTATCAATTCTACCCACTCTTCTTTCTCCTCTTATTGCCATTAGCAAATTTTGGTGATTGTTCCATCCCTCTTAAAATTCACAAATATTATTTTTAATTATAAAAAGGAAAAAATAAAAATAAAAGTACATTATATATAGCTGCGCATGTTAAATTAAGGAAAAAAAAAAGTGATAGCTAGTTAACAATTTTAAAATTTAATAATTTTGATCATTTAAGAATAGTTTTTATCATTTAATATTATAAAGGAGAAATACAATACATGATGAGTCATTTGTACTTTCACTGTTACACACATGCATACACATATATATAGATAGATATACGTGGATTACTTTTATGGAAGTGGAACACATTCACAACAAAATTGTTACCGAGACACCAATTAATATTAAAAATCAATCCATATAATAATTTAATTAGTTATTTTTGTGTTTTATCATGTTGATAAATATATTAGTATAATAATCTTTTTAGCCTTTGTCATATAACTTGATTGCTTTTCTAAGTCTTATCGTTTCAAAATTGCCCTTTTAGCCATGTACTATACAAAAGTATATACATTTGAATTCCATAATTAACTCTTTTACCCTCATATTGAGTTAAAGATGAAGGGCAAAATGGTCACTGATGATTCACTTGTGTATGGTTTTTTAATAGGACAAAGATTAAAAGAGCAACTTTGAAACGACAGAAATTAAAAGGGTAGTTCATTAATAGCACATGGATTTTTATCAACAGTTGAAAGTGTTGTTTAGATGTCTTTGATGGAATGCATAGAAATACCGAAACAAAATGATTAGTGATGGAAAATTAACGGTTAAAAATAAACGTCATAAAATGATTCATCAAGAATGTATTAGAATAATTTACCAAGGTCAAAATGACATAAAATATCAGGGCTTTATACATAAAAAGAAAAAAAATGAAAGTTCAAAAGAATGTGTTTTGCATTGTAAATGAATATATATATATATATATATATATATATATATATATATATATATATATATATATATATATATATAAATTCAAATAAAATTGAGTAGCATTTTGAGTATACTTGCTCATTGTGTTGAGTAGCATGTTGATACCCTTTTTGATACTTTTGCGATACTTTGTTGATGCATGTTTTGGTATTTGGTTGTTATATATGTGTTCTTTATCATACACTTTGTTGATACCTTCGTTGATACTTTTGTGATATTGTGTTCATACTTTGTTCCTACCTTTTTTTATTAAAAAAAACGAAGATGGAATAAAAAGATGAAAATATATATACATATCGATTTCATTTTGAAGAGAAACAAAAAATTTCTAAAGTTGAATGACGAAAAATTAAACGGATTTAAAGATAAATGATGAAATGAAGTATTAACTATAGAAGATGAGAGAGAAAAGTAAAGGAATAAAATGGGGAAAAGAAAATGGTATTTAACAAAATTTTCAAAAGTGTTTGAAGTATTTAAGATAGAATCAACGTGTAGCGTATTTTAGGAATGTGGAATGCAAATTGGAGTATTTTCCTAAAAACCTCATTTCCATGTTAGGCCTGCCCAAGTCCAAGACTGGTAAAGCCTGAAATTTAGTGGGTTGAGCTTAGGATTTGTCATTTGTGTAAATACATAAGTTCAGGTCCGACCCGACTAATATATACTTATATTTTATTTTATTTTTAAATTCAATTAATAATCTATATAACTTCTAAGTTCATATCAACTATTTTACTAAATTTGTTTATTTGATATTAGTTTTGTCATGTTATATTATGTAGTATTTTTTTTATCCTATTGTCTTTGATTTAGTATGATAATTAAAAAAATTTAAAATAAAGTAATCAAATTTTATGGATGATTTCGATTGGGCTTGGAATTGCTATTCTGAGCTCGGCCAGGCATGATTCGAGTCGGAAAAATTTTTTATATAGATTGGACTAAACTTGAACAAGCTTTTTTATTGTTAAACCAGATACGCCTTGTCCATATCCGCTCGATGAACAAGCCTATGTAATATTATTATTACTAGATGAATTAACTATAAAAGAGATAAGTAGAAATGGTTCTATTTTAGTTTGGGACCAGATTTGATTAACTAAACCCTTTATCCTATTATCCTAAACCCTTGTATTTTATTTTAGTGTAAACATTTTCTGATGATTTTGGTGCTCGGCCAGTGTTGATAAATAGATGCATAGGTGAGTGACATGGGGACAAAATGGACAGAAATACATGAAATGTTTTGAGGAAAAATTTATAGTTTGAATTTTTATTATACCTATACAATACCCAAAACCCGACCACTTCACCGCGGGTTCTATTCCATTGCCGGAGGAAGCCAGGCGGTCGAATCGCGTTTCCACATCCTTCCAGTCTCTGTTGATAAATCTCAGCCATCCACTAGTCAAACTGTCAAATGATATTCCCCTATCCTCCATCATAAAATGCTGCCGTAATTCCATTGGAGAGATTTTTGTTAAGAAAGAAGAAGAAGAAGAAGAAGAAGAAGAAGAAGAAGAAACTGGAAGGGAGGGTTTATGAAACTCCATTGATGGGTTATCAATTACTCTTGGTGAAGGATGAATTAAGTAAAATTATGGGCAGAGCAGTCAAATATATTATGAAGATCAATTTGTTGCATATATATTTTGTGTAGGTCTGAATATAGTAACTGATCAAGAAAGCAAAAGAAAGTGTATAGAATACATGAGAAGAAGAAAAAAACAAAGATTATTTTCCATGAATTGGGTGGTGGTTGAGTGTGGGAAATCATATAATTATTAATATATTGAAATTAATAAATTATAAAGAGTGGTTAATTTGTTTGTTATACAATTAAAAGGATTATGAGGGAGGTTTTGTTCGAGGTGGGAAGATTAGGAAAAGAGATATGGTAAAGTGAGAGCAGGTAGAGTGTAGATAAGAATATTCATTCATTATAATCAATTTCTGAGAAAAGAGACCTTCAAAACTCATATTTATTATCGAATATTAGTCTTAAGTAATCCTCTTAATTTCTTGCATTTTTAGAGGCGAGGAGCTGGTTTTTGTTCCTTAATGAACTTATTTCAATCATCATAAATATTCCTATCCAAATATGATTAAAGTTGATGGTTTTCCTTTTACGAATTTAATTTATATTAAGAGCACCTTGGGAAAAAGGTAAAAGAAAAAAAGGGATGTCCTATTTGGATAGGATCTATCCAGATAGAATGTTTGATTTTTTTTTTATTTTTTTTCATTCTAAAACCACCAGTATACTTATTTTTAATCAAATTCGTCATTAATTGATGTAGAAGAGTAAACTTTAGCTTATTTGGCTAAATTTTACCATGAATAGTAATTTCCGAAAAATGGTTCGATTTCAGTGATTCTTGAGCCTAACTTTATTGGAAACGGGCTAACGATTCAAACTCACGCCTTTGGCCGTGATGTCTGTCGTTTTTCTGCCAAAAAACATCGTTTAGGGCCTCAAAATCGCAATTTACTGTTTTTTAAGACTTTTTCGGTAATTTTTTTGGTTTTTTTTTATTGTTTTTCCCTTTTTGTTTAGATTTCCTAGTTGGGTTAGGATTCTGTTTAGGCAAGAATTTCCTTGTTTTGGGGTTGGTTTATTTGTAGCCTATAAATAGGCCTTTCTTTGGAGTTGTATGCAGTTTTTTTTTTTTTATCAATAATATTTTCGGAATTAATTCCTTTTACCCTGCTTCTGTGAATTTTGGGAAATTCAATTAGTAGAAGACTATTATCCGGCATCGTGCGCGATGAATGGATTTTAGTGCCCTTTGTTCGAGTTTCCGTTGCATCAGTTGGTATCAGAGCCGAATTCCTAGTCCCTAACCGTCATCATGCCGCCAAGGAGAGAGCAAAGGGTTGACGAGGTCACGTGTCAGGACGATCTGAATCGATTGGAGTAGAGGGTCGAGCAACGCCTTACGAACATGATGGACCAGAGGATGGAAGCCATGATGGATCGATTGGCGGAACGAATGGAGGAGCTGTTTGCGGCTCAATTGGGAGAAAATTGTTGGATATGCCCTAGTCCCAAGGCCTTGGTCCTTGTGTTTGTATGATACATTGTACCTTTTATGTAAGATATGTATGATACAATCTGTGTTAATCAATAAAGGCATCAATCTATTTACTATATGTCTTGTGCAATATTTTAAATAGAGTATCCAATGGACATATCCATATCCATGTTGTCAAGTGTGAGGCACTTGGCAGTAAGACTGTGGATAGGGAAAACGATATGGCCATAAAGTCATCCGTAGTCTGTTCCAATCATGGGAATGAATGGAACTAAAGACTATCATTAACCTTGGTTGTATGACAGTGTCTTACCGGTCATAGAACATGGAATGTCAACCAGGTTAATGGGTACATGCAAAAAGGGCATGGTACTGGATCGATCCACTTAACGGGAATCCACATGGTATCACATCACATCGGATTCTCGTGTAGTACTTGTATGGATCCTTTGACCTGATCATATGATGGTACTGGATGTGAAGTGGCATACTTTGGTGTACGCCCAACGGGCCTATAAAAGGGTGCCAAGTACGGGTACATTCGGGTATGTTAATGAACATTGCAGTGCTATGGATATGCAGATGGGAATGTCACTCAGTGTTCCACTGAGAAGATATCACCGGCCTCTTGATGAATACAGCTGATAAGAGTGTGGCCACACCCAAACAAGTTGGAACTTGTTTGTGAATATCAGTGCATTCGGGATCAAGTTAATGTCCATACACAATAGAGGGTGATCACACCATGCCTCTGTGTTGGACTCCGATATCGATGACATGGGATGTACAAGTTTAAACTACTGGGTTAACATTTCAGTTTGACTGCTTACTCCGTCTTAATTGGGGGCTTCAGTGGCTTGCTAGAGCCCAACTAGAGTCTGTGGGCCTTAGCTCACTGCCAACATAAAGACGGGCCCATCGGATCGTACACATTGAACGTCTGGACTTTAACTAGTCGGATTAAGTGTGTACTTGGTGTATACACATCAAAGCAAGAGAGGTGTATTAATTATATTATTTAGCTCAATTGGATTGGTCAAATATAATATGATTAATATTTCTTAGGCCATTACTTAATTAATTCAATGAATTAAGTTAAGTATCACTTAATTAATTCAATGAATTAAGTTAAGTATTTATTTCCTAGATGGAAATAGTTATACATGTATAGGTTTACATGTTTGTCATCTTATGGATGTCATATTTAATCTCTTGGTTTATTTGATATGTCATATGAATTTTATTTATGGTGTAAGTAACATATTATATGGTATAAGAATGTTACATGCATGTAGGAATAAAATTTAATGTGACATCACATAAAATCAAAGATGTAAATATGGTATTGGGCATGGAAAAGTGATGCCCTTCCTTGGTGACATGTTGGCCGAATTTTTGGAGATATTTTGCCAAGTTGTGGTGAGTCATAAGTGATAAGAAGGATGACTCATATTAAGGACAAAAGGTGATGATCATTTGTGATGAGTCATGGTTTGACTTAGGGTGGAAAAGTTGGACTTTTCTACTTGAGATCTTTGTGTGATGAGTCATGGTTTGTCCTTTGGGGATATAAAAGAAATATGGCAGCCATATTTCTTACTTCTTGGCCGAAATTATCTTCTCCCCTCACTCTCTCTTATTGATTTTTCGAATCGCTAGCACGGGTTTTAGTCCAAGAGCCGTTCGTGTACGGGACGAAGGAGGAAATCTAATTTGGTTTCTGTAGTCATCATCTGTCTCTTGGAGAGACTTAAGGTGAATTTTTAAAACCTTCTTCCTTGTGCTTTGTGTTTTTGATTTCCACTACTTAAGCTCCTGGGACCGGATTCGAGGAAATCGACGCGTATTTCCGCTTTTTCGGTCGATTTCCCGTGACGAATCCCAACAGTGGTATCAGAGCGGGCTTATGTTCCGTGGAGATCTCTAACTTGAAGTGAATCCCATGGTTTAAAATTTGGCGGTTTTGTGGATGGGATTTGTTTTCGGTTTGGGGTTTGTGATTTTGCCCCTTTGGATTTTACAAATGGAAAATTATATGCATAGGGTGTATGATAGATTTAATTTTCTATTTGTGTTGGTTATTCATGATATTTTCATATGAAATTGTTTAGCATATGGAGCATGCTAGGGTTCAATTTCCTTTTGCAAATATTTATGTATATATGTATAAATATATATAGAGTTTATGGATGCTTGATTTTAATTCTTGGTTGATTTAATTTCTTGCATCTAGGTTGTACGCTAGATTTTATTTCTTGGTGAATTAATATCTTGCATATGTTGTTTTCTTGTTTTGAAAAAAATAAAAACAAAATCACGGATTGTTTCGGGTGGAAACGGGAGCTGCCTACGGCGCTACGCGCCATAGGCAGCAGCCGCTGCCCGCTGCTGCTGGCCAGCAGCTGCGCCGCGGCTGCCCCGTGCGGCGGGCCGGGCCCGAATTTGGATTTGGCGGGAATTTTGGGCCGGGCCGGGTTTTTAAATTTGTAAAATGTTTTAAAATTTGCGTGTTTAAATTTTGGAAATTTAATGCGCGTGGTTTCTTGAATGGAATTTATTTTTCGTTCATGTGATATTTATTTTGGAAATAAATACGGTAAATTGAAATTGGTTAGGGTTTTCTTGGCACGATTACCCGGACGGCTAATTTTGGAATTCATGGTTTCCCAATTAGATTGGGAGCAATTTTTTCCTGGGTTGGAGGCCCAAAGCCCGCACGGGTTAAGAACCATGATCGACCAAAATTTGGCGATTTCAACATAATGGCTATGGACAAATGAAATCGGATTAATGCATGCATGTAACATGCTCATAAATTTCATGTATTGGTTTACATGATGTATTGGTTTACATGTTGTATGATTGAATGTGTGGATGGATGTAAATGGGCCTTATTTATTTGGGTTGTAATATTCTTTTGGTATATACGGCCGCGCGTCGTTTTCCTTTTATGTAATTTTATTTTATATTTTATTATGAAATTATGTAAGCAAGGAGCCGATTGGATTGGCGAGCCCAGAAGGAATAGGAGGCGGCCCACCTGATGCTGTTCTAGTATAGGTTTACTAGAATAAAATTAGGATGTAAATTTTGGCCCGTTGCATTCCATTCTTTATTTAATTATGCGATATTTTATTGGCATGTGCGAATGTATGTCCATATCCTATTTCACCTGCTTTTGCATCTAAGCCGTTATTAATTGAATCTAATAACCAAAAGGCAATTACTAAGTCTCTTAAAAGTGCTTCCCTCATCCAAAACCTACTCGAAGTGGGGATGGGCCAGTTGTAGACCAGCCCTCGCTGGATGCGCTGGAGCATCGTCATTTTGTATTGGGTTGGAGTATTGGTTACTCTAACATTTGGATGGAGGTTTGGACTTAGCATGGGCAGTAGGATGTTCCTGGCCCTAAGCACAGATGGGTAAGTGCCAACAGACCCATCAAACCGAGAGTCCCTAGGTTGGGATTGGACGGCGTTCCTACCTAAAAATTAGGGTATAGTTGTTCCAGGCCCTCGTTTGGCTATATCTTGATATAATATGGATCTCGGCCCATGAGCCCAACAACTCGGATTAATTAATAACATGATTCATTATTAATTATTTTATGGGAAAAATTTGTTAAGTCCTTTATTAACACTCATTTATTTTTCTGTGTAGTAATCAATGGCATCGAATAACACTTTATCACTGCGCACTATCCTTGAGAAGGACAAGCTTTCTGGTCCTAATTTCCTGGACTGGTCTAGGAACTTACGGATAGTTCTAAGACAGGAGTCTAAGGAATATGTACTGGAAAGGCCTGTACCGGCCGCACCTACTGGGCGTAATCCACCAGCTGCTCAGCTGGAGGAATACGGGGTGCATGTGAAGGATAACCGGGATGTTACTTGCCTTATGTTGGCGTGCATGGTCCCCGAACTGCAAAAACAGTTTATGGACCATGAGGCCTTTGCTATGATGACAACTCTAAATGAGATGTTTCAGGAACAGGCACGTCAGGAAAGGTACCTGACGAATAAGGCATTCCATTCCTGCAAAATAGGGACTGGGACATCTGTGAGCGCTCACGTGCTCAAGATGAAGGGCTATTTGGATTCTTTAGCCCGTCTCGGGTCGCCCATTTCACAGGAATTGGCGGTTGATACCATCCTGGCTTCCTTGCCGGAGTCTTATGATTAGTTCATCTTGAATTACAACATGCAAGGGATGAACAAAGCTGTTAGTGAGCTGCATGGGATGCTTAAGCTTATTGAACAGTCGATCAAAAAGACTCCACCGGTTCTTATGGTAAACAAGGGGAAGGTTCCTCTTGCAAAGGCCAAAGCTAAGACAAAGGCTAAAGCGAAGGCTAAGAAAGCCAAAGCTAAGAAGGTCAAGGTCCAGCCTAAGGCCCGTCCTGAGGATGTCTGTTTCGGGTGCAAGCAGACGGGACATTGGAAACGAGCATGTCCAAAGCTTCTGGGAGAGCAAAAGAAGGCGCAGGGCGCGTCTTCATCAGGTATATATGTCATAGACATTAACCTTACTGTTTCAACATCTTGGGTATTGGATACTGGATGTGGTTCTCACATTTGTTGTAATGTGCAGGGACTTAGGAACAGAAGATCACTGGGATCAGGAGAAGTGGACTTGCGGGTCGGCAATGGAGCAAGGGTTGCAGCCATTGAGATCAGCGAGTACCAGCTTAAGATGCCTAGTGGATTAGTTTTGTTACTGGAACAATGTTATTTTGTACCTGCAATGTGCAGGAATATTATTTCTGTTTCAGTTTTGGATACTTCTGGATATGTATTTACTATTGGTAATGGTAAAATGGTTATATCTAGAGAAGGCATATTTTATGGAAATGCTCTATTAAATAATGGCCTTTATATCCTGAATTTAAACGAAACTAATCAAGTCTATAACATAAATACTAAAAGGATTAAACCAAACGAACTTAATCCTGTGTACCTTTGGCATTGTCGTTTAGGCCACATAAACGAGAAACGCATAGCTAGACTCCACAAAGCTGGAATTCTAGGATCTTTTGACTTGGAGTCACTTGATATTTGTGAGTCTTGTTTACGGGGTAAAATGACCAAAGCGCCTTTTAGCAAGAAAGCTGAAAGGGCTACTGGCTTATTAGACCTAATACATTCGGATGTATGTGGACCTATGAGCACTGCTGCCAGGGGTGGGTTTCTATACTTCGTCACCTTTACAGACGATTTCAGCAGATATGGCTATGTCTATCTGATGAAACAGAAGTCTGAAACACTTGAAGGAATTTAGGAACGAAGTACAGAACCAATTAGGCCGAAATATTAAAGCCCTTCGGTCAGACCGAGGTGGCGAGTATATGAGCCTAGAGTTTGATTCATATTTGAGAGAGCATGGAATAGTTCCACAGCTCACTCCTCCAGGAACACCACAATGGAATGGGGTGTCCGAACGAAGGAATAGGACCCTGTTAGACATGGTCCGCTCAATGATGAGTCATGCTTCTCTCCCAACAAGTTTCTGGGGATATGCTCTTGAGACAGCAGCTCTCATTTTGAATAGTACTCCGACTAAGGCAGTGGAAAAGACCCCATTTGAGACATGGACGGGCAGGGCGCCCCTATGTGTCTTTCCTACGGATTTAGGGTTGTTCTGCCCATGTCAAGAAATTGACTGGGGGCAAACTAGAACCCAAAACCGACAAATGCCTGTTTGTGGGCTACCCTAGGGAAACCAAAGGGTATTACTTCTACAACCCTGCCAAGAACAAGGTGTTCGTGGCACGGAAAGGGGTCTTTCTTGAAAATGAGTTCATTTCCAAGAAAGATAGTGGGAGTAATGTGGAACTCAGGGAAGTTCAAAGCTCAGAAACTCCTGAAAAGGATAACTCAGAGACCAGGGTGGAGCTTCCACAGGAGGAAGCACCAGCCCAGGTCACACAAGTACCTAGAAGGTCTGGTAGGGATCGTCGGGAACCTGAGAGATATGGGTTTCTTGTTACCAATGATAACACTCTTTTTGTCTTTGACGAAGAAGAGCCGAAAACCTACCAGGAGGCTATAGCTAGCCCACTGTCCGCGAATTGGCAAAAGGCCATGGAGGCAGAAATGCAATCTATGTACGATAATCAGGTTTGGAATCTGGTTGATCCACCTCCGGGTGCTAAGGTAATAGGTTGCAAGTGGTGCTATAAGCTTAAGCCAGATAACAACTTCAAGGGGCGGCTAGTAGCGAAAGGTTTCAGGCAAGTCCATGGTGTCGACTATGATGAAACTTTCTCACCAGTCGCTATGCTCAAATCCATAAGGATCCTGCTGGCCATAGCCGCATGGTACGACTACGAGGTCTGGCAGATGGATGTCAAAACCGCTTTTCTTAATGGAAAGCTACTCGAGGATGTGTATATGACACAGCCTGAGGGTTTTGTCGATCCACAGAATCCTGAAATGGTATGCAAGCTTCAAAGGTCCATTTATGGATGGATTGAAGCAAGCATCCCGAAGTTGGAATCTTCGATTCAATGAGGCTATAAAGGAATATGGCTTCATACAGAATCAAGATGAGCCTTGTGTGTACAAAAGGATTAGTGGGAGCATTGTCACGTTCCTGGTATTATATGTGGATGACATCCTTCTTATTGGAAGCGACATACCAACACTACAAGGAGTAAAGCAGTGGTTGTGTAAGTACTTTGCAATGAAGGACTTAGGTGAAGCTGAGACGATCCTAGGGATCAGGATCTACAGGGATAGACCCAATCGGCTCCTAGGCCTAAGTCAGGCCAAGTACATAGACAAAGTTCTGAAAAGATTCAGCATGGACCAGGCTAAGAAAGGGTTCTTGCCAATGGGTCATGGGCTGAAACTTAGTAAGAAAAACTGTCCTAACACAAGGCAGGACAGGGAAAACATGAAATTAGTCCCATATGCTTCGGCTATAGGATCCATCATGTACGCCATGCTATGTACAAGACCTGATGTCGCCTTTGCACTAAGTATGACTAGCAGGTACCAGCAAGATCCTGGGGAGGATCACTGGAAAGCTGTCAAAGCAATCCTAAAGTACCTTAACCGGACTAAGGATAGCTTCTTAGTGTATGGAGGTCAGGAAGAGTTATCAGTTACTGGGTATACTGATGCGAGCTTTCAGACCGACCAGGATGAATATAAGTCGCAGTCAGGATATGTATTCATGCTTAATGGTGGTGCTATAAGCTGGAGAAGCTCCAAGCAACCGACCATAGCGGATTCTATCACAGAAGCTGAGTACATTGCAGCGTGTGATGCAGCTAAGGAAGCTGTATGGATAAAGAAGTTTATCATGGAACTGGGGGTAGTTTCAACTATCCAGGACCCAGTTGATATCTTCTGTGACAACAATGGGGCTGTTGCACAAGCTAAGGAGCCCCGGTCACACAGAAACTCGAAGCACGTACTCAAGAAGTTTCACCTCATCAGAGAAATCGTTGAGAGGGGTGATATTTCATTACGACGAGTGGACACCGAGGAGAATGCCGCAGATCCTTTGACCAAGGCGCTGGCTCAGCCCAAGCACGAGGGTCATATTAGATCTATAGGGATTAGGCCCATGCCTAGTTGGTACTAGTGCAAGTGGGAGATTGTTGGATATGCCCTAGTCCCAAGGCCTTGGTCCTTGTGTTTGTATGATACATTGTACCTTTTATGTAAGATATGTATGATACAATCTGTGTTAATCAATAAAGGCATCAATCTATTTACTATATGTCTTGTGCAATATTTTAAATAGAGTATCCAATGGACATATCCATATCCATGTTGTCAAGTGTGAGGCACTTGGCAGTAAGACTGTGGATAGGGAAAACGATATGGCCATAAAGTCATCCGTAGTCTGTTCCAATCATGGGAATGAATGGAACTAAAGACTATCATTAACCTTGGTTGTATGACAGTGTCTTACCGGTCATAGAACATGGAATGTCAACCAGGTTAATGGGTACATGCAAAAAGGGCATGGTACTGGATCGATCCACTTAACGGGAATCCACATGGTATCACATCACATCGGATTCTCGTGTAGTACTTGTATGGAT
Organism: Euphorbia tirucalli; assembly: GCA_039660915.1. Classification (NCBI taxonomy): domain Eukaryota; kingdom Viridiplantae; phylum Streptophyta; class Magnoliopsida; order Malpighiales; family Euphorbiaceae; genus Euphorbia; species Euphorbia tirucalli. Next base: position 55,493,017 of record CM077637.1, read on the forward strand.
CCTTTGACCTGATCATATGATGGTACTGGATGTGAAGTGGCATACTTTGGTGTACGCCCAACGGGCCTGTAAAAGGGTGCCAAGTACGGGTACATTCGGGTATGTTAATGAACATTGCAGTGCTATGGATATGCAGATGGGAATGTCACTCAGTGTTCCACTGAGAAGATATCACCGGCCTCTTGATGAATACAGCTGATAAGAGTGTGGCCACACCCAAACAAGTTGGAACTTGTTTGTGAATATCAGTGCATTCGGGATCAAGTTAATGTCCATACACAATAGAGGGTGATCACACCATGCCTCTGTGTTGGACTCCGATATCGATGACATGGGATGTACAAGTTTAAACTACTGGGTTAACGTTTCAGTTTGACTGCTTACTCCGTCTTAATTGGGGGCTTCAGTGGCTTGCTAGAGCCCAACTAGAGTCTGTGGGACTTAGCTCACTGCCAACATAAAGACGGGCCCATCGGATCGTACACATTGAACGTCTGGACTTTAACTAGTCGGATTAAGTGTGTACTTGGTGTATACACATCAAAGCAAGAGAGGTGTATTAATTATATTATTTAGCTCAATTGGATTGGTCAAATATAATATGATTAATATTTCTTAGGCCATTACTTAATTAATTCAATGAATTAAGTTAAGTATCACTTAATTAATTCAATGAATTAAGTTAAGTATTTATTTCCTAGATGGAAATAGTTATACATGTATAGGTTTACATGTTTGTCATCTTATGGATGTCATATTTAATCTCTTGGTTTATTTGATATGTCATATGAATTTTATTTATGGTGTAAGTAACATATTATATGGTATAAGAATGTTACATGCATGTAGGAATAAAATTTAATGTGACATCACATAAAATCAAAGATGTAAATATGGTATTGGGCATGGAAAAGTGATGCCCTTCCTTGGTGACATGTTGGCCGAATTTTTGGAGATATTTTGCCAAGTTGTGGTGAGTCATAAGTGATAAGAAGGATGACTCATATTAAGGACAAAAGGTGATGATCATTTGTGATGAGTCATGGTTTGACTTAGGGTGGAAAAGTTGGACTTTTCTACTTGAGATCTTTGTGTGATGAGTCATGGTTTGTCCTTTGGGGATATAAAAGAAATATGGCAGCCATATTTCTTACTTCTTGGCCGAAATTATCTTCTCCCCTCACTCTCTCTTATTGATTTTCCGAATCGCTAGCACGGGTTTTAGTCCGAGAGCCGTTCGTGTACGGGACGAAGGAGGAAATCTAATTTGGTTTCTGCAGTCATCATCTGTCTCTTGGAGAGACTTAAGGTGAATTTTTAAAACCTTCTTCCTTGTGCTTTGTGTTTTTGATTTCCACTACTTAAGCTCTTGGGACCGGATTCGAGGAAATCGATGCGTATTTCCGCTTTTTCGGTCGATTTCCCGTGACGAATCCCAACAAAAATAGACGACACAGACGAAACCCTAATCTTCAGAATCCGTTCGGTGTACTGGAGGAAGATGATTCGGATGAGGGAGTTTACCGACAGCGAAGACGTCAGCCAGTGGTTGAGGATAGGCGTCGGGAATCTGGATTGAGAACCGAGATTCCGGAGTTTCGAGGTACTCTGCAGCCGGAGGAATTTCTTGATTGGTTGGCAGCTGTGGAGGTGGTCTTGGATTTCAAAGGGAGTTCGAGAAAATAAAAGTCTCGCTAGTCGCGACGAGATTTCGGGATCGAACGATGGCCTGGTGGATACAGGTTAAACAGACCTGGTTACAGATGGGTAAGCCAAAAATCATTACTTAGGAAAAGATGAAGAAACAGATGAGAGCTACTTTTATGCCCTTAAATTTTCAGCGATTAATGTATCAGAGATTGCAGAATTTAAGACAAGGTAGTCGCTCAGTTGATGAATATACAACAGAATTTTATCAATTGATAGCGAGGAGTGATATCATGGAGTCCGATGACCAGTTGGTATCCAGGTATATCGGAGGGTTAAGAGAGCAGATTAGAGACGTAGTTAACGATTTTGACCCATTAAATATATCTGAGGCGCATCAGCGAGCCTTAAGGCTGGAGAAAATGTTGCTATGCCCTAGTTATGGCTTTTCTAGTAGTGGAGGCGGTAAGAAGACTGTAAAGGCGGTTCCGGTTAAACCCCCTGAAGCTGCCCCTAGGAGGACTGGCCAGGGCAGTACCATAAAGTGTTTTGGTTATGGAGAGTTGGGGCATAGGCAATCTGAGTGCAAGAAGGCTGGGAAGAGGGCCATGCTGGTAGAGCGGATGAAGGTGTAAAGGTGGATTCTAGAGAGTTCAAAACTACAACCTCGGATGAGGAAGAGGAGATTGAAGAGGAGTTCGTGGCTGGTGATACAGGCACTGCTTTAGTGGTGCATCGTTCGTGTTTAACACCTCGGGCAGCTGTGGATGATGAGTGGCTCAGAAGTAACATCTTTCAGTCCACTTGCACCATTAAAGGAAAGGTGTGCAAGCTAGTGATTGATGGAGGGTGCTGTGAGAATATTGTGGCAACTGAAGCTGTGTGAAAATTGGGGTTGGTGACCGAAAAGCATCCCAAACCATACAAGTTAGCGTGGCTGTAACAAGGGGGAGAGGTGTCGGTGACTAAGAGGGCAGTAGTTCCATTTTCTATAGGGTCTCGGTATAAGGATGAAGTAACATGTGATGTTGTAGAGATGGATGCGTGCCATCTGTTGTTGGGACGACCCTGGCAGTTTGATAGAGATGCGACCCATTGAGGAAAGGCAAACACTCACACCTTTGTGTTTAAAAGGGTAAAAATTACTCTTATTCCGAAGAAGGACGAAATCAGGAATAATACTAGAGCTGGTAATGTTGTATTGCTATCTTTGTCACAGTTTGAGGAGGAAGTAAAAGGGAATGAGGTAGTGTATGCACTGGTGGGAAAAACGGCTGAGAAAGAAGTTGAGGTTCCCAAGCAGATCAAACCCGTTCTGAGTGAGTTTCAAGATCTGTTCCCAAAAGATCTTCCTATAGGCTTACCACCCCTTCGTGACATTCAGCATCAGATTGACTTGGAACCTGGTGCAGTCCTTCCACATCATCCCCATTACAGAATGAGCCCAGCAGAACACGAGGAGTTGAGGAGGTAGGTTGAAGAGCTATTACAAAAGGGCTACATCCGGAGAGTCTAAGTCCCTGTGCGGTCCAGCCTTCTTAATTCCGAAGAAAGATGGCAGTTGGCAGATGTGTGTAGATAGCAGAGCCATCAATAAAATAACCATCAGGTATCGGTTTCCTATCCCTTGTTTGGATGATATGTTAGACCAACTCAGTGGGGCTTCTCTTTTTACTAAGCTAGATTTAAAGAGTGGTTATTATCATATCTGTATAAGACCCGCGAATGAGTGGAAAACCGTGTTTAAAACTAGGGAAGGGCTGTATGAGTGGATGGTTATGCCGTTTGGGTTATCTAAAATACCTAACACTTTTATACGAGTCATGAACCAGTTGTTGAGACCCTTCATTGGGAAATTTGTTGTGGTTTACTTTGATGACATTCTGATTTATAGTACTAGTAAGGAGGAGCATGTCCAGCATTTGAGGGAAGTGTTGGTAGTGTTAAGAAGGGAAAAGATGTATGCAGCCTTGAAAAAGTGTGTTTTTATGTCCACTAGTGTCTTGTTTTTAGGATATATTATTTCTGCAGAGGGCTTGAAAGTAGATGAGGCCAAGGTGGAGGCGATTAAAAAGTGCCCTAGACCCAGTTCTATTACTGATGTGAGAAGCTTCCATGGTCTAGCCTCATTTTATAGGCGATTTATTGCGTATTTCAGTAGCATAATGGCCGCGATTACGGAATGTATGAAGCAAAGTGGGAAGTTTGAGTGGACTGAACAAGCTGAGGCAGCATTCCAGCGGATTAAGGAAAGATTGGTTACAGCCCTCGTTCTCATCTTACCAGATTTCCAACAACTGTTTGAGTTGCATTCGGATGCCTCAAAGTTAGGCATTGGAGTTGTGCTGAGTCAGAACCATAAACTAGTTGCTTATTTCAGTGAAAAAATATCTGGTGCAAAGCTTCATTACAGCACGTATGATGTGGAGTTTTATGCAGTGGTTCAAGCAGTCAAACATTGGCGCTAGGGGTGAGCAAAACGCGGTTCGGTTCAAAAACCGAACCGAACCAAAAACCAAAGTAGAAGAAAAATAAAAACCAAAGCCAAACCAAAGTTCATATGGTTCGGGTCAAACCGAACCGAATCAGTTCAGTTCGGTTTCGGTTTGTTTCGGTTCAAACCGAATCAACAAAAATTTTAATTTTTTTATTTTTATTATCATTTTTCTTTATAAATTACATGTAAAATATTGCTTAAAAATAATTTATATTACATGTATATTACTAAAGTTTCATAAATACAAACTATATAATAATATAAATATATAATATGCCAAATAAAATTTATTTATATACATATATATATTTTAAAAAAATATTTTTTCCTATTACCGATCGGTTCGGTTCAGTTTCAGTTTTTTAAACAAAAACCGAAAACCAAACCAAAAACCAAACTATTATATTTTATAAAACCAAAACCAAACCAAATAGAGTTCGGTTCGGTTCGGTTTTTCAGTATCGGTTCGGTTTTGGTTTTTGGTTCTCGGTTCGGTTTTGCTCACCCCTAATTGGCGCCATTATCTGTTCCAAAGGGAGGTTGTACTGTTTGCTGATCATGAGGCCTTAAGGCATTTACGCAGCCAAGATAAGGTTTCTGCCAGGCATGCTCGATGGGTGGCTTATCTTCAGCAATTTACTTTTGTGGTGAAGCACAAATCTGGTGTGTCGAACAAGGTGGCTGATGCATTAAGTAGGAAAAAGGGGCTGCTTGTTTGCCTCTTCGTTGAAGTACCAGGTTTTGCATCTTTTGCTGAGTTGTATGACATTGACCCTTACTTTACAGCCATTGTTTAGAAAATTCGAGGAGGGGAGCCATCAGAGTTTCATCAATGTGAGGAGTTTCTCTTTAAGGGGAACCAACTATGCATTCCTGATTGCAGTTTGAGGTTCAAAATTATCCAAGAAGTTCATGGAGAAGGGCATGTGGGAAGAGGTAGAACTTTGTAACTAATTCAAGCCAATTACTTTTGGCCATCCATGCGTAAAGAAGTGGATAAATATGTGAAGCGTTGTTGGATTTGTCAAGTTTGTAAAGGGGCTGCCATTAATGTAGGTTTGTACTTGCCTTTGCCTATTCCCTCTCAACCATGGGAAGAAATCAGTATGGAGTTTGTATTGGGGCTGCCACGGACTCAGCGGGGCAGTGATTTTATTTTTGTTGTGGTAGATCGGTTCTCCAAAATGGTGCATTTTATTCCATGCAAAAAAAAAAAAAACAACGGATGCAGTGAACGTGGCTCAGTTGTTCTTTAGAGAGGTTTACAAGCTACATGGGCTTCCTAAGTCCATTGTTTCTGATCGTGACACCTGGTTTCTTAGTCACTTTTGGTGAAGTTTGTGAAAGCTTGTTAACTCCCGACTGAACTTCAGCAGTGCATACCATCCACAGACTGATGGCCAAACGGAGGTAGTCAATCGATCTCTCGGTAATATGCTGCGATGTCTGGTGGGGGACCATGTGAAGAGTTGGGATCAGAAATTGTGCCAAGCTGAGTTTGCACATAACCGAGCTGTCAACAGAAGCACGGGGTTCAGTCCTTTCGCTGTGGTATATTTAGTTGTCCCCAGAGGGTCCCTTGATATTTTGCCTCTTCCCGACGAGACCCAAGTGCATGAAAAGGCTGAAACTTTTGTGGCTGAATTGCAGTCTCTACATCACACTGTGCATACTAATCTGGAACATGCTGCTGCAAGTTATAAAAGGGCTGCGGATAAGAAGCGTCGGTTGGTGGAATTTGAAGTTGGTGATTTTGTTTGGCCCATTCTGACCAAAGCTCGATTTTCTGTTGGGGATTATAACAAATTGTCGGCCAAAAAGATTGGTCATGTGGAGATTGTGGAGAAAATTAATCCCAATGCTTATCGGTTAAAGTTGCCTAGCCACATTCGTACTGCTGATGTATTCAATGTCAAGCACCTGATTCCGTATGTGGGTGATTCCTTCGACGATGACAATTCGAGGGCAAATTCTTTTCGGTAATAGTTTGATTTCAGTGATTCTTGAGCCTAACTTTATTAGAAACGGGCCAACGGTTCAAACTCATGCCTTTGGCCATGACATCCGTCTTTTTTCAGCCAAAAAACATTGTTTAGGGCCCCAAAATCACAATTTACTTTTTTTAGGCTTTTTCGGTAATTTTTTCGGTTTTTTTATTGTTTTTCCCTTTTTGTTTAGATTTCCTAGTTGGGCTAGGATTCTGTTTAGGTAAGGATTTCTTTGTTTTGGGGTTGGTTTATTTGTAGCCTATAAATAGGCCTTTCTTTGAAGTTGTATGCAGTTTTTTTTTTTTTTTATCAATAATATTTTCGGAATTAATTCCTTTTACCCTGCTTCTGTGAATTTTGCGAAATTCAATTATTGGAAGACTATTATCCGGCATCTTGTGTGATCAACGGATTTTAGTGCCCTTTGTTCGAGTTTCTGCTGTATCATTAATTCATTTAAGCTTAGCTTCTATTTCCAATGAAATTTAAATACTTCTATCATAACAATTTCTGAGCCAGCTTACATAATTAAATTTTATTATTTTGATATTTTATTTTTCTCTTTAATAATAAGTGATGAACATGATATTGCATATTATCCATTTTTTTTTTAATAATGCTTTCCTTATCGAGATGTAACGTTTTACCCTTAAAATTTTTAATTATGTACATCATAAAAAAAATAAGTATAATATATATGATACAATGATTTGATTTATTTTATTCTTAACTTGTTTAGAATTGAATTATGAAGAATTAAAGTGGTTTTTTTAGGAAGAAACATCATGAGGCCCTTCTTTTAAATCCATCGTACTTTATTTTCAATCCATAATTTTGTGTTTCTAGTTGAAGTATATTTTGTGTAATCAAATATATATATATATATAAAATTGTGTCAACATTTATATTATAAAAAGTACAGTATAATGGTTGTTTGTTTAATTAAAACAATTAAATCCAATGACAAATTTAGTAATGAAAAAGATAAAGTAGAGTTATTTCAATACCTAACTTAATTAACTAGAGACTATTACCACTAAATTCAGAATTAAGATACAAATTCTTTTTGACATCAGAATAAAAAAATAAACTAATAAAATTGATTGATTAGGCAATGATTTTTATTTTGAGAACAGATAGTTAATTGAAACCGAAAAATTATTCTGTTTTATATTTATTTATGCATATATATATATATATATAATTTTTATTTTTCATATATAAATATGTATATTCATTTTTATCTTTAAATAAAAAATATTTAAATACTTCAAAATTCATTTTCACACCAGACACAAAGGAGAGGAATTATACAATGAACCCGGTCCATGTAGACCTTCCCAATGAAAAACTGATACATAAGTGTTTTTTATTTTCCCAATACTTATATTGCTTACGTGTCAGTTTTTTTATTGAAACGGTTCATACGGACCCGATCCACTATAAAACATTTCCACAAAGAAATATGATTGTGTTTACATTTAACAAAAAACCAAGCAAGAATATCACAATTAGTACAATATGCATTCTCAAAAAACTGATAACATTCAAATGAGCAAGAAGAGACTGAGTAGGTAAGCGACCATGAACAAGCATCCAATGAAAGAATTTCACCTTAGGAATGCATGAAGCTGGCTAAACAGTGGAAATAAATAGCATATTTAAGACGTGTTGCTTCTACAAAATGCACCAAGAAACCAACAACGAACAATGCAAGAGTGTAGCTAGCGTTACATTGACTCTGCCATTGAAATTATCGCAACTAGAAGGAGGCAAATTAGTAGCAGCTGCACCCGCAAAAGATCAAGGGCAGATTGACCAGACGGGGCGCAATCTTCAATCCCAAAATGGTCTCCTATTTATTATAAAAATAAAAGCCACATTGCCTTCAATATGAATGAAATAGGATCCACTATCATTGCATTAGGAGATGGAAAAAGACTTTTAAAAGTCGAATTACCAAGCCAAATCGATCATTCCAAAAGTTAGCATTCCTTCCATTACCAATACGAACTGAGACGTGAAAAAATTCCAAACAATTTCTTCCTTGATACAAACTGCAAAAACACCTTTACAAATAGGAGACAAGTGAGATAAATTCCAAATAAAATTGGTGTTCCAATAGAACAATCCATGAATCAAAATGAAAAGTTCTCCATAAGGAAAGATTATCATCAACCCAAGCTTTTCAAAACCATTTGAAGAAGTAACTAGCATTTCTAAAAGCCGCAAAACGCAAATTCAAGCCTCCCAAATCATATGGAAGACAAATCTTATCCCACCCAATCTTGCAAAAACCCTGATCACTAGTAGTCCCTTTCTAGAGGAAAATGTGCATAAATTGTCCGATCTTATTCGAGAAGGCAACAACATTCGAAACAACAACATAATATAAACCAACATACTGATGATAATCGATTTTATCAAAGTCAATGGAACAACATAGGACAAACAAGACCCCTACCACATGGCCTATTGAGTCTCAATCTTGTCCATAATGTTTAGTGAAGGCATTTAACATGTGGCCCAAGTACTTTATGTTTGTTGATTTTGGCACTGACAAATGAAATTAAAGGACCATGTGAGACCGGAGAAAGAAATAGAAAACGAAACATGGTTTGTCAATTATTAATCAAGCTAAATGTACCACAAAAATAAGAAGTTATTGAGTTTTAGTTTGCATTTAACCAGTTAGGAATATTTAATTCCTAATTAGTACAGTACGTACCGCTAAAGAATTTCTTTGTACAAAATTTAAAGTTTCCAATATATAAACATAGAAACCTAATTAATCTTATATTAATATAGAAACTTAAAATATGATTATATCATTAATCCATTTTGCCTATCGAGTATTGAATGTTGATGTGAGAATTTGCAAGTGCACAAAATCGTACCAAGTAATAAAGTAAAGATCGTTCCAACGAGGATTGCTTATTAATCACCAACTAATTCGCAAAAACTATTAACTAAGCAAATAACGAATAATGATTGGATTTATATTAAACTAAGAATTAAATTGAAAGACAATAAAAATAATTAAAGTAAAGTATGTAAAGAAAATTCAATAAAAGAAACACCTAGGATATTGGTTTTATACAACTCTTAGCCTAATCAATAAATTATACATTTAAACAATTTAATTATTCATATAATGGAGAATGAATTGATGTCAATGATATTCTCTCTTAGGATATATTATTAATGCTATCACTAACCCTATCTCTCAATAGTGATTAATATCCTATAGTTAACTTACTAAGCATGAATCATTCAAAAACTCTACATAAGTTCAAATTATATTACTCTTGTTTAAATCTAAAATTATGATTTTATCATCTTTGTTCCGATTTCAATAGTATTCCCTCTCGGTACTCTATACTATTTCAATTTATAAACATGTAATTGGTGATCAAGCAAATGCAAGCATTAAGTAGGATAATAAAATTTGCACAAATAAAGTACAAAAACTACAATAATTTCATAAACCAATAAAATTGTACTACCTTATTATCCTAGATGAAGAGAGTTTAGCTACTCATATTATCTAAAACACACAAATAAGAAATAAGAAATAAAAACATGAGGGAGAGATGAAACTCTATGGTTGGTGTAGATGTCTTCGCCAAATCTCTTTGCCTTATTGTCTTCACTAAACCGCTAGAATTCCTTTAAAAAATGAAGAATTAAAACTAAGTTCAGTCTCTAAACTATAAAGCAAAAGCTTCTTATATAGAAAAAACAATATCCTAAACCAAAAAGGAGTAAAACTAACTAGGAAGATTTAATTAGAAAAGGAGTCCCTAAATTAATTAACCTAATTAAAACTCTTCCTAATTATAAATTACTGGTGGAAAAAGTGTTTAGGAGTCATCCTCTTGTTTAGGACTTTAATTCCAATACGAAAGCTTAAGTTTAGAGAAGAAAAGGTCAACCGAAACCTTGACCCGCACGACTTAGGACAAACTACAGAAAATCCAAGTTATCTTCTTCGTCTCAACTCTAATTGGTACGACTCAAGTTGCATTGGAAAGATGACAGATATGATCACAACTTTGTAGAACAACTTTGAAACCAAATCAGCCTTTAACTATCTCGAAAATCTAGTTGAAATTATGCCTACATCAATCCTTCTGCATTAGAATTCCTATTTGAAGTAAAATATCCTATTTAACACTTAAAAAAGAGAAATAAAACTAAATAAGAGCAAATAAATAATATATAAAAATTAACTAATAAAGCACTAAAACTAATACTAAAAATGCATAAATTAATGAAAACATATGGTGAGTTATCAAATGTATGAACCATTGAGCTTTCTTATTAAAAATAAAAGAAGATAATATAATTTATCCTTTTTCCATTTACTTATGCAGCATTTTGATTAAGGTGGAACTACATATACACCGTGGTGGGACTTAGAATTTAGTTCTCATAAGGGCTTATGTAGGGGGTCAAGTAAAAATTTAGCCCCAAGTTTGACGTTGATTGTTGACGTATAGAGACATCAAGGATATTTACAAATTTGGGTTAGGTTATCAGGATGTGGAAGAGATAAATAGTGTTAATAGAAGGTGATAATGAAATCAATATGATAAAGGACAATGTAATATAGTGGAAAGGCGGTGAAGTCCATATTTATGGCTAGACTGAATTTTGATCTCCCTTTATACATCCCAAACAAAAGTTCTCATAATATTAAGAAGACAACAAGTTGCGAAGGCAACTCTTTAGATGATGGGCCAGGTACTTTAGAAAGTAGTGTTGGGGATGTGATATAAGGACAGACAAGTATAGTTGAAGGAAATGAAGACGAGTTTGGTACTCACTCTTTACAAAATACAATTCAGGTTGCTTACTATAATCGAAAGAGGCCATCAGAAGTTAGAAGTTCAAAGGGTCCAACTACTGAAGAACGTGTTAGCTCAGACAATGATTTTAATGCATATTGGTTGCTTTACTCTGAAAGTGATAGTAGTTATGAGGTTGAATCTGGTGAAGATGGAAGTTCAACTGAAATCCAAACTAGCAGTGAATCAAAAGATGATGAAGTTAGTGAATATATAGATGAGGCGGGAAGTGATGATGATGGTGAAGGAAGTCGTGGGCAACATCATGATTTACATGGTCAAAATGAGGAAAGTCATGGACAGCAGCATGGTTTACATGGTCAAAATGAAGATAGTTATAGGCAACAACATGATTTACAACCTGTAATTGTTAGTGAAAGTGGTGGAACTCAAGAGGATGGGGCTGCAATAGAAGATGAAAATGGTGGAAGTGATGAGGAATATCATCAAATTGCAGCAGTTGATGAAGAGATCCTAAGGCAAATTGCTACTAATTAAGAAGAATTTAATAGACATATGTAGAATAAGCTACATGCACGGTCGAACTTAGAGATAGGATAATGCTTCATGAATTCCAATGAAGGGATGTATTTTAGAATAGGCTTAATGTGAAAAGATCGTTATTGCATCTATGTACACTTTAGTATGATGCAATTTCATGACAACTGTCATTACGTCTCAAGGAAATGCGTTTTAGCACATACTTAATGTGAAAAGATCGTCATTAGGTCTATGTACACTTTAGTACAGTGCAATTTCATCATAAGATATCATTACATTCCAATGTGATGTGTTTTAGAATAGGCTTGATGTCAAAAGATCATCATTGTGTCTATGTACGCTTTAGTACGATGCAATTTCATGACAAAAGGACGGTCCGTATTTGTAGGCACGCTTATGGACAACACTATATAACAATCTATGCGTGTAAACCCGCTTATGAACAATGAACAATATGATATCCGTGTGGTAGACCTGCTTATGGACATTATGATATGATAATCCGTGCTTGTAGACGCGCTTATAGACAACGAACAATATGATATCCATGCTTGCATACCCGGTTATAGACAATAAACAATATGATATCTGTGTGTGTAGACCCACTTATAGACAATAAACACTATGATATTCTTGCTTGTAGACCCGCTTGTGGACAATAAACAATATGATATCCGTGTGTGTAGACCCGTTTATGGAAAATAAACAATATGATATCCGTGCATGTAGACCTATTTATGGATAAAGAAAAATATGATATCCATGTGTGTAGACCCGCTTATGGACAACGAACAACATGATATCCGTGCGTGTACACCTACTTATGGACAACGAACAATATGATATCCGTGCATGTAGATTAGCTTATGGATAAGGAACAATATGATATCCGTGCGTGTAGACCCGCTCATGGACAAGGAACAATATGATATCCGTGCGTGTAGACCCGCTTATGGACAAGGAACAATATGATATCCGTGGATGAAGAGCCGCTGTGAGCGGACGACGTTTTCAACGGAACGCAAGACTCCCTCTCGGAAGGGCACCTCGACCTCGGGCGGGCCCCTCCCTCGCGTAGGGTTTTTATAATGGAAAAATCAGTTTGGAAAATAAATGGAATTAATGTATAAAAGAACCGAGACCTAAGTCTCGATGAATATTGTAGAGTCGCCACCCGGCTCAGCTCAACCGGGAAATTTATAATGCAGCTGAACCGGACGAATGGCCGCTACACTATCCAGAGATTCGGGTCCAGACAAGTCCCTTATTTCGTGTCCAATTAAAATAAAATTGGTCAATGTTCTTGAATGGTATTTCAAACTCTAAAGTCAATTTTATTGAAATAAATAGACATACAGCACGCATGCAGGTTAAGTAAAATAGTAAATGAATAAATTATTACAACCCAATCGAATAAAAAAAAAATAATAAAAACACTCGCCTCACTTTTACAAGCACCTAGAATACATGATTTATCTAGAAAAATACAATAGCCTAATATACACGATTAATTCTATTAAATACATTTAAAATAAAAATAAAAATAAAAGCTGCAAAACAAAGGTTAGCACAATTTTACGGCACGCCATAAATAGGACTCAAATAGACAGAATTGAGAAAATCAGGAATTGGGAGCATGCATTGAGGGGATAACCGGGTTGGCTCGGCTAGCCGGCCCAGTTAGACATGGAAAACATTTTGAAACGTCCCTGCATTTTTGGTTTTGAGGGAAAATCATTTTGAAAATAATTTTTCCGGTTTACATGCATTTTTTACATGTGAGGTGGGTCGGTTTTCGGGAGAATTGGGTCTCCGTCGTGGCATTGTTCTAAATGCAATTTTACTGAAAATTGAATTTAGGGTCGTGAATGCACACAACAAAATTCATTTTGATGATTTTTGGGCTTTTCTTAATTTTTAGGGATTTTTGGGAATTTTTGGAAATGAAAACAGAAATTCTGATTTTGGAAAATAAGTTAGAGTCGTGCGGCTATAAACGTTCCAAGGTCAGAATCTTGCCAAAACTCATTTGAAACAAAACTGGAAAGAAAATGCCTGGAAATCAAGAACACTCGTACAAATCTAACTACAGTTGTACGACTGTTCATCAAATCCAAGAACAGTCGTGCGAATGTTCTTGACTTCCAGAAGCATAAATGCAGAAATAAGGTAAACATGCACAAAAATCACATCCAGCAGAAAGCAGGAAAAAAGTGAAAGGAAAAGGGATTGCCTACCCTTTAGAAGCTTATCCAAGTCGTTTTGACCCCTGGCGTCGCTCCAATCCACTAAAATCTGCACTTTTCTCCTTGAGTTAGGGTTAGGGATTTGGGTCCAGAGATTTCCAAATGCAAGGGTTTTCAATGATGAGTTCTTTCTTCTTCTTCTCTGATTTTCTCTCTTCTCTCTTTTTTCTCTCTTTTTCTTTTCTTTCTTCTTTTTCTTCTGTCTGTTTACGCCCCCTCTCCTTTTCTTCCCCTTTTTCTCTACTTTTAGGGTATGGGTTGGCTCACCTACCACAATCTATAGTCGTACGACTGTAGTTTAATTACAGTCATACGACTGTAGTTAAAGTCGTACGACTATACATATTTTTTTTTTGATAGGAAGTAAAATTCCGGCGCTTACAGCTACCCCTCGCATGATCAAATTCACCACCCGATCTTAGTCTGGGATAGTTGATGTGAATTTGAGAAACACGACTCAAAGCACCGCAGACACAGGAAAGAACCCACCGTTGAAACAAGCCGATATCGGGTCTAGGTTACCCGAGGCAAAGCTGGGGAAGAAATAAGCTGATATCGGGTCTAGGTTACCCGAGGCAAAGCTGAGGAGGAAATAAGCTGATATCGGGTCTAGGTTACCCGAGGCAAAGCTGAGGAGCAAATAAGTCGATATCGGGTCTAGGTTACCCAAGGCAAAGCTGAGGAGGAAATAAGCCGATATCGGGTCTAGGTTACTCGAGGCAAAACTAGAAAAGGAATAATCCGATATCGGGTCTAGGTTACCTGAGGTGAATAGTGAAATGTGGTTAAGGCGATATCGGGCTTATGTTACCCGAGGCAAAGGAAAGGTGGAATTTTGACGATTTGAAATCTTACTGGAATTGGATGAACTTGAAATAATAAGAGGTTCAAGGATTTGAAACCATGCTTGAACGTAATGGAGTTCAAGGGTTCAAGATCTGGCTTGAATGAAAAAGATGGTTCAAGGATTTGCAACTATGCTTGAACATGATGGAGTTCAAGGGTTCGAAATCTGGCTTGAATGAAGAGAAGGGTTCAAGGATTTGCAACCATGCTTGAACGTAATAGAGTTCAAGGGTTTGAAATCTGGCTTGAATAAAGAAAAGGGTTCAAGGATTTGTAACCATGCTTAAACGTAATGGAGTTCAAGGGCTCAAAATCTGGCTTGAATGAAATAAGGAGATGGCTTTAGGAATGATAATTTTGATGTTGGCTCGAGGATGAGTATTTATCTCTTGATCGATGATTTTGGAAACAAAAATTTTTGCCCCTTCGATCAAGGATAAATACGGCTTAATTGTTCTGCCCCTTGGAGACTTGATATGTTGAGATTTGGGTTTGCGCTGACACTTAAAGCCCAATAGATGCTCCGGCGTTGTGCCATCTTTGCTTTGAGAGTGATCCTGGTTCAGGAATACCTGGTGATGGTGGTGCGTACCTGCACTTGGATTGGTTGTGATGCATATGCATATGAATTGTGCGTGTTTACTTTGAACGTATGCATGTATGTACGAATGCATGTATGATTCTACATGTATGCATGCAACATGTGGCTTATGCTTTGTTCTTGGTATCCGTGTGAGCCCGGAGACGGAATTCACGGCTTGTGACTGGCCCTGATGGTAAGCCAGGTGACCTGATCTGATTGTTCCGACATTTCTTCTGACCGACTGACTATTACGCTGATCTAGGTATTAGAGGAGTTGGCCGTCTTGAGTGACCTTCCACTTTACCCTCTGCATATCTTGAAGCATTGTCCGGCTCAGTGGATCAGGGTAATAAGCCGCGCCGACAGATGGCCCGTTTGGTTGAGCAAGAAGATGAGAGTGAGGCCTTGCATTTTCGTACCGCATAACAAGAGTTTCTGCGATATTATTACGGGCTTGGATGCAATGTCCTACTGATGGATGTTTATATGTAATGGCATGTTGTATGCAAGATGAACATCTGATCAGAAGTCCAAATACACCCAATATTGCAATGGTGACATCAGAATGAGTATAATAGGGAATGTGGCAGTGACTCTGACTTTGTATATTACCCCTCTCCTGTTACAGACACGTCCTTTTGGTTTTCCGTGTCAACAAGTTTTTTTTTTTTTGAGAAAGATTCTGTGATGGGCATTTTGTCTGCGTTGATCCCTTTTGCAACGGTTTGTCTTAGGACGGGAAAAGATATATCTTGATATGTTCATTATGACTCGCGAAGATACTACTGTCGATGATACCCAGTGGTTTGGTTTTTTACTTGCCCCTGGTATTATAGGTTTGTGTTTGGGGTGTAAAGCACTTCTACAGACAAGGTTCGCTGCGTGATGTAACCCGTAAGTGAACATTGACATGCAATAACACAACAAATGCATATTGAACACCAAAGTTGAATACAAAACATTCATGGCATAATGAATGTTTATACATTAGGAAAATCTAAAATGTGGCTCTGGTTTTCATTGATGCCCCTTCAAATTACCAATATGCCCTTTCGATTTTGCACATTGGATAGAGATTTTTTTTTTAGCTGAACACTGAATAGAGTTGCCACTGTGGATGGACAACCTGAGATGAATTCAATTAACCACTGGATTCTCCTGCGGTCTGATGCCGTATTCATGTTTCCAATTCACCCCAGATTCCAGTTCAGGCACAGTTTTCAAAGATTGAATCCTTGAAATGGCTTGTAAATGCAACTTTCCCTTTGAATATGAGCACAACAGACTTTGTAAGCTTTCCTGTTGATGGTATCGTCCCCTTTATGATTGTTGAAAGCTTTGTAAAGCCAAGTTGCCCCAACATTGTTGGTAAAGTTCACAAATGTATAACAAACATTTCCTCCAGTTTTGAAATCCATAGGGGAGTAGGGGAAACCATAAGCAGACTTCCCTTTGGATCTACTCTTGACTAGAATTTATGGTAGATTATGTCTTTGGAACTAACCTGGTAGATTTCTGATCATTAGGCTTGTTTTCCCACCGAGACTGGCGTTGATCTCCCTCTTATTCGACTTGATCTTTTCAATAGTTAGGTTCTTTGGTAGCCATCATTGAGCTCATTTGAAGTAGACTCATATTCAAATCCTTTCTCTGCTCAGTCGCCCTTCTGGTGATGAGATGATGCAGAAAAATACGATATGGAGCAGCATTAGGGTTCAATTTCTTGTTGGAAGTCATTGATGGTAGAAAATAAGGCTTCACAGAATCAGTTCAAGGGAGGAGATGAAAGTATTGCGCCTTGCCATTTAATGCCATGAGACACTCCGGATTTAATTATGGTCGTCGTGTATGAGATAGACAAAGACACTGATCTTCTCTGCCACTGCGTGAAGTTAACTTTTCAGAACAGGCGACAACGTACTTATCTCCATTGTCTCCACTCACTGACCCCGGCATTTCATGCAATAGATGGGCCACCCTCGGATTCATCAAGCACTCAACAGAGTTTGACTCTATGGTTGAAGAAAGCATAACTTTAGGCTGGGAGCAGAAATCCCACTGTGAGGGAGAGCTGAGGTCTTCCGTCGGTATCGGGTTTTTTTTTTTTGAAGAAGCTAAATCCAAACCACAGCTACCTATTGATTTTCCTACTGCATTCGGATCCATATATGTCATGCGTGTTTGATATGTCTTTTTGGATGAATAATGCATGTGTAACGTCATATGCACATGAATGCCATACAAATAAGACTATAATGCACTAAAACCAATGTCTGCTTTAGAGTTTTACAGCATGGTGGGTGGCGGAGGTCATTTGGATTTTTTAGGGCTTGGTACTTTTTGATGGGTTTGTTTTTTTTTTATGTGAGATGCTTTTTTGAGCATGAATTAGGCTCAAAGATTCATTTTGGGGGTCGGCTCTGAAATTTGACAATGGTCCCTCGTTTGGAATGATTTAGGTGTATTGTGGGCTGTCCAAGTTGAAACTTTTAGGGCAAGACCAATAGTGTTTTGGATCGTGGTTTATAGGGATCACTGATCTAGGTTGGCAATTGATTCGACGGAAATGGTGCCATCCCATTACTTGCTTTGCAGAATTTTTTTTTTTTTTTTAAGGAAGGGATTTAACCGAAGTCAGGTTCACTTGTAAATTCCCTGTAAGACTCAGATTGATGTCATGCATCTTAATATTATGCGTGATGGACATGTCGTTCCAGATGATCAAATGCATGCTTAATGCCATATACATGTAATCACCATATAAGTAAGAAAATAACAAAATGCATTGCATTCAAAATGAGTTCAATACACTTTACAAACAAAATGAGTTCCCTACGGGAAGGAACCTCTAAAGGTATTGATTTCATAGCGTCCGACTATTCCTTATCCGGTCGCTGCCCCAGCTTCAATCTCACTGCCCCACTATCATCAGATCAGGCTTTGGAACTCTTCATCATATTCCTCTCCCCGGGAGGTTTGAGGAATTTCCTTGCTATTCTCCCTGCTTGCCCCTAGTTGCTCATTAGTAGCGGATGGGACCTTTAATCTTCCCTCATCAACTAACTTCCGGATCTCCTTCCTTAAAATATAGCAAACATTGGTTCGGTGACCTGTCACTACATGATAGGTGCAGAAGTTTTTCTTTTGATCTAGTACCGGCTCCACATATGGCTTCATGCTCTACACTAGCCCCTCTTTTCTACATTTGGCATATAATTGGCTCAGTGAAAAAGGCCACGGAGATATGCCCTTTCCGTCACCCTTGGGGAGTGGACTCCTGGTTGGTCACGGAACAAGGTCAGTGTTGGCTTTGAGGGGGCCTTCGATTCTGCTTCACCGGTTAGCCCTCTTATTACTCCTTCGAGCTCTGTCACATGTGCCTCTAATTCAAAACACCTTGCCGTCAGCTTTTCTACCTTATCACAATCATCTCTTAGCATCTCCTTCAACATTGTCGCCGCCTCATCCTTGACCGCCTTTTGGAATCGTGATGAAGCAACATAATCATCCATGACATCTGTTATGGTGGTGAAGTTCATTAGGCCAGCCATTCTCAAGACTCATTCCCTTTCTCCCCTGATAAGAACATTTGTTAGCATTGACTGGGGCGTGCACATGGAGAATGCCAAGTCAAGGGATAGGCATGAGTGCGAGATGTGATGCATGCATGTATGAATGATGATGTCATGTCATGTGATGTCATGTCATGTTATGCAATTCTAAGCTAGTCAAGTGCACACAAAGCTAAGAATGGAGACGTGCAAGATGTAATGAATGTCGTTGATGAAGATATATGCTGAGGTAGAGCGTGGCGTATAAATATACACCATATGGATAAAATGACACACAGGGTGTCCACGGATCGAAGCAAGGTGATACTTGCGAAGTGCTTATATGTATAGGGCGGATCCTATATAGGGAGAGAGTTAATATTTGAAGCGATACGTGTAGAGAGGATATTACACGGGGAGGAAGGGTAGAGTTTGATGTGGTACGTGCAGAGCTTGTCTTGCACAGGAAGATTTGGAGCGATACGTGTAAAGCTTGTCTTACACGGGGAGGAAGTGTGCAGAGCTTGTCTTGCACGGGAAGATATTTGGAATGGTACGTGTAGAGCTTGTCTTACATAGGGAGGAAGTGTAGAGTTTGATGCGGTATGTGCAGAGCTTGTCTTGCATAGGAAGATATTTGGAGCGATACGTGTAGAGCTTGTCTTACATGGGGAGGATATGTGCAGAGCTTGTCTTACACGGGAAGATATTTGGAACGATACATGTAGATCTTGTCTTACACGGGGAGGATGTGTAGAGTTTGATGCGGTACATGCAGAGCTTGTCGTGCACGGGAAGATATTTGGAGCGATATGTGTAGAGCTTGTCTTACATGGGGAGGATGTGTGCAGAGCTTGTCTTGCACGGGAAGGAAGTGTGCAGAGATTGTCTTGCACGAGAAGATATTTGGAACGATACGTCTGGAGCTTGTCTTACATGGGGAGGATGGGTAGAGTTTGATGCGATACGTGCAGAGCTTGTCTTGCACGAGAAGATATTTGGAACGGTACGTCTAGAGCTTGTCTTACATGGGGAGGATGGGTAGAGTTTGATGCGATACGTGCAGAGCTTGTCTTGCATAGGAAAAGATTTGGAGCGATATGTGTAGAGCTTGTCTTACACGGGGAGGAAGTGTAGAGTTTGATGCGGTACGTGCAGAGCTTGTCTTGCACAGGAAGAGATTTGGAACGATATGTTTAGAGCTTGTCTTACAAGGGGAGGAAGTGTACAGAGCTTATCTTGCACAGAAAGATATTTTGGAACGATACATGTAGAGCTGGTCTCACACGGGGAGGATGGGTAGAGTTTGATGGGGGTACGTGCAGAGCTTGTTTTGCACGGGAAGATTTGGAGTGATACGTGTAGAGCTTGTCTTACACGGGGAAGAAGTGTGTAGAGCTTGTCTTGCAGAGGAAGATATTTTGGAACGATACGTGTAGAGCTTGTCTTACATGGGGAGGAAGGGTAGAGTTTGATGCGGTACGTGCAGAGCTGGTCTTGCACGGGAAGAGATTTTGGAGCTTATGTGTGCGGGACACAAGGATAGGATTTCTAATGATTATAGAAGACCTAAAGGGCTTGATGAAGTTTCTAGCATTTTTGGAACACTTAAATGACTCAGTGCATGATGTAAAGTCCTTGGTGCTTATGGAGTGTTTAAATGTTGTGGAGTGCTTGAATGTTTGATGGATGAATGAGATGTACGCCGTGAGATAATGAGGATGATTCCCTTATTTTTATTCTTTTTTTTTTTTTTTTTACTTTGGACATTCCAAGAACACCCAATGCTATTCAAAAAAAGTTACGTGTGGATCGCCACACGGATAAAAGTTCGGTGCCTTTGGGGTGCCTAATGAATTTCATGAAATGGTCGCGTGTGTACTGACACACGGATGGAGTTCGACGCTTTAAAGGTCTATGAGATGAAATGAAATGGTCACGTGGGACTGGCCCATGGACGGAGTTCTGATGCTTTTGAGCATATGAAATGAAATGATGCTGTAAGAGAGTCATGTGCCATAGGAGACATAGACAGAAACTCGACGTTCAGGGAACACCTTTCATGATTTGGGATGTTATGAAATGCCCCTACATGCGTACTGATCTGGCACTCAGGGAGCGCCTTGAATGATATTGTAATGTCATGAAGTAACTCGATGTGGATCACAGTGTTGTATGATATTTATTATGAATGGATATGATGGCATGAAATGCATCGTGTGGATTACCACACAGAAATATACCTAGGACCATTGTGGTCTCTATTGAATGAAATGATTTGGTGGAATGGCCGAATGCAATCTGGTGCATTGGCAAAACACGGGTATTTTGGGATACCTGATATATGATGGAATGATATGATCATGGTGGGCGTCCTTGGAATGCCCCTAATTTAATTTAAATGATATGTCGTGAATGCTTATGACACAGAAAATGCAAATGGCTACACGAAAACATGGTTAGGATGCATGAAACACATAATGATGTTATGTATGCTATGTGCAAAATGCTAATCACACAAATTTAATGTTATGGCTAAAAAAGAAACGGCTAGTATGAATGGCAAGTGGATGATTTAATGATTTCACATGAAAATAAAATGCACGTGGCTGCATAAAAATATGGGTTAGTACCACACAAAAATGTTTTATGAATGGTATGTCATGTGTATGGAAAATGGTGATTGTGTATGGAAGATGATGATTATGGTATGTCGTGAAATGTCGAGAAACGTGTAACACGTAGCTCATGAAGCGAATTCTTCCAACCTTATTTCTCCAAGCATGGCCAGTCTCAAAAATTTCTAACCGAGTCCTAGGCGGGGTTCACTTCGATCACCAATCGGGGGTGATGAAGGCGCGATTTGATTTTATTCACACAATTATTTTGGTATCCTAAGGGAATCCGACTAGGGCTGCCTATATGAGTTCGGTCCAAGTCGGGTTAAAAATAAAGGTTCCCATAGCAAAATATACTCCTCACTTCTCCCCACTCAAGGGTCCGAACGAAGGGGTTCGTACAAGGCTATGGGTGGTGTTTCGTATCCGTGCCCCTAAGACCATGAGGAAAAAATGCGACACTTCAACAATTCATCAGGCTAAAATGGGATATGTAACCTAATGCAAGCATGTCTAGCTAAAGATGCAAAATGAAATACCAATCATGAATCATCCACCTTATTTTAATTAGACACTTTTCAGGGCTTGTCAAATTCTTTTAAGTTTTTAAGAAAAACTTTTTAAGAAATCCCCAGCAGAGTCGCCACTGTGAGCGGACAACGTTTTCGACAGAATGCGAGACTCCCTCTCGGAAGGGGCGCCTCAACCTCGGGCGGGGCCCCTCCCTCGCGTGGGGTTTTTATAATGGAAAAATTGGTTTGGAAAATAAATGGAATTAATGCATAAAAGAACCGAGACCTAAGTCTCGATAAATATTGTAGAGTCGCCACCCGGCTCAGCTCAATCGGGAAATTTATAATGCAGCTGAACCAAACGAATGGCCGCTACACTATCCAGAGATTCGGGTCCAGACAAGTCCCTTATTTCATGTCTAATTAAAATAAAATTGGTCAATGTTCTTGAATGATATTTCAAACTCTAAAGTCAATTTTATTGAAATAAATAGACATACAGCACGCATACAGGTTAAGTAATATAGTAAATGAACAAATTATTACAACCCGATCGAATAAAAAAAATAAAAAAATAAAAACACTCACCTCACTTTTACAAGTGCCTAGAATACACGATTTATCTAGAAAAATACAATCGCCTAATATACCCTATTAATTCTATTAAATACATTTAAAATAAAAATAAAAATAAAAGCTGCAAAACAAAGGTTAGCACAATTTTACGGCACGCCACAAATAGGACTCAAATAGACAGAATTGGGAAAATCAGGAATTGGGGGCATGCATTGAGGGGATAACCGGGTTGGCTCGGCTAGCCGGCCCGGTTAGACCTAGAAAACATTTTGAAACGTCCCTGTATTTTTGGTTTTGAGGGAAAATCATTTTGAAAACAATTTTTCCGGTTACATGCATTTTTTACATGTGAGGTGGGTCGGTTTTCGGGAGAACTGGGTTTCCGTCATGGCATTGTTCTAAATGCAATTTTACTGAAAATTGAATCTAGGGTCGTGAATGCACACAAAAAAATTCATTTTGATGATTTTTGGGATTTTTTGAATTTTTAGGTGTTTTTGGGAATTTTTGGAAACAAAAACGGAAATTCTGATTCTGGAAAATAAGTTACAGTCTTGCGACTGTAAATGTTCAAAGGTCAGAATCTCGCCAAAACTCATTTGAAACAAAACTGGAAAGAAAATGCCTGGAAATCAAGAACACTCGTACGACTGTTCATCAAATCCAAGAACAGTTGTGCGACTATTCTTGATTTCCAGAAGTAGAAGCGCTGAAATAAGGTAAAAATGCACAAAAATCACATCTAGCACCCAGAAAGCAGGAAAAAAGTGAAAGGAAAAGGGAGTGCCTACCTTTTAGAAGCTTATCCAAGTCGTTTTGACCCCTGGCATTGCTCCAATCCACTAAAATCTGCACTTTTCTCCTTGAGTTAGGGTTAGGGATTTGGGCCCAGAGATTTCCAAATGCAAGGGTTTTTTATGATGAGTTCTTTCTTCTTCTTCTCTGATTTTCTCTCTTCTCTCTTTGTTCTCTCTTTTTCTTCTGTCTGTTCGCACCCCTTCCCCTTTTCTTCCCCTTTTTCTCTGCTTTTAGGGTATGGGTTGGCTCACCTGCCATGATCTACAGTCGTACGACTATAGTTTAAGTCGTACGACTATACATATTTTTTTTAGAGGAAGTAAAATTCCGGCGCTTACACCCACTTATGGACACTAAACAATATGATATCCGTGCGTGTAGACCCGCTTATGGACAATAAACAATATGATATCCGTGCATGTAGACCCTCATATGGATAATGAACAATATGATATCCGTGCGTGTAGACCCGCTTATGGACAATGAACAATATGATATCTATGCGTGTAGACTCGCTTATGGATAATGATTCGATATATTAATACGCCTAAAGTTTAGCAGCTAGACATGGCTTGCAAAAGAGAATTCATACACAAGGGTGTACAAACGGTGGCATATTTATATGCCTAAGGTTTGACACAAGATGCTTCTTACAATGGTGGACTCGTACACGAGTGTGTATGGATGGTATTCAGCGTATTTGTATGCCTAAGACGCTGCTTGTAAAGGTGGGGTTGTACACGATTGTATACAGATGGAGGGTCGTGATAAGGTTGGTTTTTGACCTTATCTTTTAGGCAATTTCGTGGTTTGAATGGCAATTTTTTAGAGTCCTTTGTGTGAATGCTTGTTTGGTTTTGCGTATTTTATGATCTTTATGTTTTGGTTAGATTTTCATAACTTTTAGTATTTTTTCATATTTTTAGGGGTGTTTTTGTAATTTTGGATAATGCGTTATTTTTGTGGTCTATGGCTATGGTGCGGTTATGTTTCTTTATGTTTGTTTTGGACAGGCATTATAACCCGGACTGAAAGTTGGAGCGACGGCAGCGAAGAAGAGTTTGAAGTGCTGAAAAGCAAGGTGGCACGGCGTGTCGCAATGAGGGCACGTCGTGCCATTCCAATGTGCCAAGGGACGGAATCCAGTAGATCAGCATGAAGTCGTGCCACCACCATCAGTACGGCGTGCCAACCCCAAATCTGCACAGCACGGCGTGCCGAGCTCCAGAATTCTTCTGTTGCCTTACTTTCATCTTTTCTGTTTAGTGGTTTTAACCTAGCCGTATAAATAGGTTATTTTCTAAGTTGTATGGATCTTTTTCCAGACTCTTAAAGTGTAAAGCACAAACTTGTAGCTAGGTTTATTTGCTTGAACTATTTGTTTCTTTGAGTTTGAACCCTCAATTGGTAGAAGTTTTGCATTGAATCTTCCCCTTTTGCTACGTTCTTGGTTCCGGCTTGAGTTCGTCTATAGAGGTACACCCCAAGCATCTTCACACCGTTGGAATCTGGTTAATCGGACCAAAAGGGCATAAGTTCTTCTTCTTCTCTTTTGTAATTCGATTAGTTAGTTTTTGATTCCTCAATTGATTATGTTTGGTTGTAAACATTAAATTCTTATCATCTTTCTTGATTAATACAATTGATTGCAATTTAATTTCAATTTTTACACCTTTTCTTTATGCAATTCTTTTAATGATAATCTAGTCTCATAAGATCTTAACTTATTAAGTTCATATTTGTGGCATTACCTAGATTGACACCTAGGAAACCATTAGTATTGACGACACTGTGGAATTTACGTGCCCCTATTTTCTGAGCTTTAGAATTAGACCTAAAAGATCTAAAAGATCTAGACACGCTAGGTTGAATCATCGGAAGAACATAATTAAGGTTTAATTGTTAAGTTAAGTTCATCTATTTTAATTAATTGATAAAGCCATCACCATTAGCATTCATAGGTCGGTAAACCGCCAATTGATAACCCAAATTCAAGTGCAAAGTAAGCTGGGATAGATCAACTAGGAGTAGGATAATTTAGTTGTTAGTATAATCACAACCCAAAATTAAGTTCCGCCTAGGACACGCAAGGAACCCGAGTAGTTTAGTGTTTGCACAATATTTTTCTCTGTGGGATCGATACTTGGACCAACCAGAATTATAACTTGTCAATGATAGGTACACTGCCTTAGTTGTGTGACTCTAGGTTTAGTTTCACTACTTCGCCTAGGACCCACCAAGTTTTTGGCGCCGTTGCCGGGGAGATTTATTTTCCTGCATCATTGAACCAAAGGTCTATTTTCTGATCTAGGTACTGTTTATGTGCATATAGTTATATAATTTTTCTTTTCTGTGGATATTTGTTGCAATTTTTTTTTATTTTTTGTGTTTGTGTGTGCTTTCTAGCTTATGCGAACTCGTTGTCAGCACCCTGAGCTTTTACCCTATAACCCTGAAATTGAACATTTTTGTAGCAGGAACAGTAGAGCACAACAAGTGCGAATTGTCCAAATGGATCTTCAGCAACGTGAGGAAGAGGAGAGATAGCTACGGGAAAGAGCTGAGCAAGAGCGACTCCGGTGAGAGTGTGAGGAGTTTGAAAGAAGAAGGTGTGGTGATAGAGACAACATGGTCATGACTGACCTAATGGCTCCACATCAACCCCGGAACAGATCCGGAGTGGTTCTCCCAGCCATCACTGCTAATCACTTTGAGTTGAAGTCCAGTATGATCAATTTGATCCAAGGGAACGGGCTGTTCAGTGGCGGAATAAGTGATAACCCCAATGATCTCTTAAACCGGTTTCTCATGGTGGCTGATATAGTCCGAATCGGTGGAGTGCCCTAAGATGCTATGCGGTTGAAGTTGTTTCCCTTCTCATTATGCGAGGGAGCAATGGAATGGTACAAGTCCTTAAGACTCGGGTCAGTGACTTCATGGGATCAATTGGAAGAACAATTCTTAGTATATTACTTCCCACCATCAAAGACGGTTCAGTTAAGGAACAAGATTATGGGATTCCGGCAAATTGGGACTGAGACTCTCAACGAAGCATGGCAAAGGTTTCAACAGTTGTTGCGGAACTGTCCCCACCATGACATGCCGCGATTCACTCAGGTAAGCACGTTTTATCATGGTTTGACACTAGCTAACCGTGCCATTATTGATTCTTCTGCAGGTGGAGATATTTTTAAGAAGACTGCTACGCAAGCCGAGGAGTTAATCGCGGAGCTGGCTAGGAAGAGTACCTTATGGCAGTCCGACGTGCCAACAACGAGTGAGGTTCGGGCTACGGATTTGGGACGCCAAGATGCAGCCATGGACCACGTGAACAAAAAGCTGGACCTGTTGATGTCCCGCTTGAATTTAAATGCGCCACAATATCAACCGGTGTTGTGTATATCATGTGGAGCGGAGCATCCCGGTCAAGAATGTGCATTGGGAGATCCATTCGCCCAACTGTCCGAGAATGTAAGTTTTGTGGGAGGAAACCAAAGGTATAATAACTCTAACTCTTACCCATAAAATTTCAATAATAATATCAATTACGGAAGAAGGTATCAACACCCGAACATGTCTTATGGTAATAACCAAAATGTGTTGAGACCTCCTTCCGGATTCCATCATGAGCACCGTGAGCAGGGGTTAGGTAAGGCCCCCTTTATTCCTAATGATCAATCCGCACAGCAACCTCAACAGTCTAAGCAAGGTGAGATGGTTTTGTCTTTGTTAAAGGACATCTCATCTTGGCTTGCTGATAATGAGGCATACTGTATGGATTTGGGCAAGCAGGTGGCTCAAATGAGTAGGGAGAGGCAGGAAAGACCTCAAGGAGCACTCCCGAGTAGAACTGAACAAAACCCTAAGGGACATCAACGGGAGACAACTCAAGCTATAACCTTGCAAAGTGGTAGGCAAGTGGAGGACCGAGTGCAAAACGCTGATATTCCATCCCAACCTATTGAGGTAAGTAAAGAGTCGAGAGAGGTGAGCAACCCTGACTCGATTTCGGAACCCGAACCTAGCACAAATGAAAAAGGAAAATTCTTGACCCAGTGAGAGCCTATGTGCCTAAACTCCCTTATCCTCAAAGGGAGAAGAAAGATAAACTGGAGCAGAAATATTCCAAATTTCTAGAAATTTTTAAGAAGTTAGAATTTAATATGCCATTGATTGAGGATCTCCAAGAGATGCCTTCTTATGCTAAATTCTTTAAAGAACTTCTTGTAGGGAAAATAAAGCAAGGCGAGGACGAAGTGGTGGCTTTAACAGAGGAATGTTCAGCAATTATCACTAACAAACTTCCACCCAAGCTCAAAGATAGGGGCAGTTTTACTATCCCATGTCGGATAGGAAACTTGGAGATTGCCAATGCCTTATGTGACTTGGGTGCAAGTGTCAATTTGATGCCTCTTTCTTTTTTTTATAGGAGACTTGGACTGGGAAACCCAAAGCCGACCAACATAACCCTCCAATTGGCAGATAGATCTCTCACAAGGCCAAAGGGGGTGGTCGAGGACGTGTTAGTAAAGGTGGACAAGTTTATCTTCCCCGCAGACTTCGTGGTAATGGATATGGAGGAAGATAGCTCGGTGCCCTTTTTGCTTGGAAGGCCATTTCTTGCAACCGGTAGGACTTTGGTAGATGTCCAGGAAGGTAAGATTATTCTTACGTTGCACAACGAGGAGGTAAGTTTCAACATCTATAACTCAATGAAATATCCATTAGATGTTGAAAACTATAATTTTATGGACTCCTTTTGACCTATTGATGCTTGTGTGGTTGAGAATGTGTGCAGTCAACTAGAGTGCATCATAGGAGAAGGCCTAATTGAAAGTGAGGCGAACGAAGTGTTAGTTGAAGAATGCTCATGGGTGAAGGGACGGTTTGACAAGTTGGAGCATGAAGTTAAGCCGGCACCTAAATCCTCACTAGAGGAACCTCCATCATTGGAGCTCAAAACCCTTCCCCCTAACCTTAAGTATGTTTTTCTGCATCCTCCAAAGGACTTACCAGTTGTAATTTCTTCTTTATTGACAGGAGAGGAGGAGGACAAGCTACTAGAGGTGCTGAGAAAGCACAAGGGAGCGTTCGGGTGGACAATCCACGACATCAAGGGAATAAGTCCGACGTTTTGCACGCATAGAATCTTCCTGGAAGACGAGGTAAAACCATGTGCACAGCCTCGGCGTCGGTTGAACCCAAATATGAAGGAAGTGGTAAGAACCGAGGTGATAAAACTCCTCGACGCAGGTATCATCTTTCCTATTTCTGATAGTCAGTGGGTGAGTCCGGTTCAATGTGTGCCTAAAAAGGGAGGCACGACCATAGTGAAAAATGATAAAGGGGAACTAATCCCTACTAGAGCTGTCACGGGTTGGCGCATATGTATTGATTATAGGAAGTTGAATGATGCCACCCGGAAAGATCATTTTCCATTACCGTTTATTAATTAAATGTTAGAGAGGATGGCCAGGCACAAATATTTTTGTACGTTAGATGGGCTATCCGGGTATATGCAAATTCCAGTGGACCCTCTCGATCAAGAGAAAACCACGTTTACGTGTCCATACGGGACGTTTGCATATAGGCGGATGCCTTTTGGTTTGTGTAATGCCCCAGCCACCTTTCAAAGATGCATGCTAGCCATTTTTGCTGATATGATTGAGGATTTTATGGAATTCTTTATGGACGATTTTTCTGTTGTTGGTCATACTTTTGAGTCATGTCTTGGGAATTTGGACCAGGTGCTTCAGAGATGTGACGACACCAATTTGGCACTTAGTTGGGAGAAGTGTCAATTTATGGTCCGGGATTACATTGTCTTAGGGCACAAGGTGTCGGGAAAGGGGATTGAGGTTGATCTGGCCAAGATTGAGGTGATTGAGAAACTGCCTCCCCCAAGTTCGGTTAAGTTAGTTAGGAGCTTCTTAGGACATGCGGGCTTTTATAGGTGTTTTGTGAAAAACTTTTCTAAGATTGCTAAGCCGTTGACTGAGCTACTCCTAAAGGATGCCCCATTTAATTTCAATGATAAGTGTATGTATGCTTTTAATTTGCTTAAGCAGAAATTGATTGAGGCACCGGTCATGGTGAGTCCAAATTGGGAAACCCCCTTTAAACTTATGTGCGATGCGAGTAACATAGCTGTTGGGGCGTGTTTAGGTCAGAGGGTGGACAAAATTTTCCGCCCAATTTACTATGCTGATAAGACATTGAACGGTGCTCAAATGAATTATACTGTGACTGAGAAAGAATTACTAGCTGTTGTGTTTGCTTTCGATAAGTTCAGGTCTTACTTGGTCTTATCAAAAGTAATTGTGTACACTGACCATGCTGCTCTTAAGTATTTGTTGGCTAAACAGGATGCAAATCCCAAGTTGATTCGATGGATTCTACTCCTCCAGGAGTTTGATGTGGAGATTAAGACAAGAAGGGAGTAGAGAACGTAGTGGCCGACCATTTATCAAGACTGCCAAGTGAAGGATCCGTATCCTCTCCAGAAGCGGACATTCGTGACACATTCCCCGATGAATAGTTGTGTGGGGTAACCTCTATGCCATGGTTTGTAGACATCGCAAACTTTAAAGTCGGTAACATTCTTCCACCTAACCTCTCACATGCGCAGAGACGTAAATTCTTTCATGATGCTAAGGATTATTTTTGGGATGACCCTTACCTTTTTAGATTATATGCAGATAATGTGATTAGGCGGTGTGTTGCTTATGAGGAGGTTCCCTCCATTATTAGGATGTGTCATGATAGAGAAGCGGCTGGCCATTTTGGACCCGATAGAACCGTAGGAAAGATTTTATCTAGTGGGTTTTATTGGCCGACCATGAAACAGGATGTCATTAGCTATATTCGGGCCTGTGATGCATGTCAAAGGAAGGGAAATATCTCCCAAAAGAATGAAATGCTTTAACAGGGTATCTTGGTGTGTGAACTTTTTGATGTTTGGGGCATAGATTTCATGGGACCCTTCCCAATATCCGACAACAACCAATACATTCTTGTGGCTGTTGAATATGTGTCTAAGTGGGTAGAAGCTATCGCCTTACCAACCAATGATGCAAGGGTCGTTGTCAAGTTTCTAAAGAAAAACGTTCTTACTAGGTTTGGAACCCCAAGGGCTATCATCAGTGATGGGGGATCCTATTTTTGTAATAGACAATTTGCCAATCTTTTGCACAAGTATGGGGTTAAGCATAAGGTAGCAACTCCTTACCATCCTTAGACGAGTGGGCAAGTTAAGGTTTCGAATAGGGAACTAAAACGAATCTTAGAAAAGACGGTAGGTGCATCCAGGAAAGATTGGAGTCTAAGGTTAGACGATGCACTATGGGCATATAGGACTGCTTTTAAGACGCCTATAGGAATGTCCCCCTACCGCTTAGTCTTTGGTAAATCCTGTCATCTACCTGTGGAACTAGAGCACAAGGCATATTGGGCTTTAAAATTTCTTAACTTTGATACGCAAGCT
Organism: Euphorbia tirucalli; assembly: GCA_039660915.1. Taxonomy (NCBI): domain Eukaryota; kingdom Viridiplantae; phylum Streptophyta; class Magnoliopsida; order Malpighiales; family Euphorbiaceae; genus Euphorbia; species Euphorbia tirucalli. Next base: position 55,523,713 of record CM077637.1, read on the forward strand.
ACAGGTGAGCTTCGATTAAGGCAACTCATGGAGTTAGATGAGCTTCAGTTGAGTTCGTATGAGAATGCCAAAATCTACAAGGAGAGGGCCAAGAAGTGGCACGACTGACATGTGATAAAAAAAGGTTTCAATCAAGGGGAGTTAGAACTCTTGTATAACTCCCAGTTGAAACTATTTCCGGGCAAATTGAGAAGTCGGTGGATGGGACTGTTTATCGTGCATAAGGTCTATCCCTCCGGGATTGTGAAAATTGAAACCCTGGAGGGAATTCAACAAGTAAACAGGCATCGATTAAAGCCCTACGTCAGCGGAGGGGTGAAGGAGGAGAAGCAAGCCTTACTCCTTCGTGATGTGTAATGCTTAATCGTGGGAGTAGAAGTCGAGCTATTCCGACTATAAACATAGCAATGAGGTATATGTACTTCCCTTGTACATTAATTTTTATGTTAATATGTTTTTTTTTGTGTGTTTATGTGTGTAGGAATAGGTCACTAAGCAAGTTAATCACAATCTCGATCAAAGTGTGAAAAAACAAAGTTTGGCAGAATTCCGGGACAGAACGCCGTGCCATCATGGGCACGTCGTGCTAAGATTAGAATGAGGTTAGCACGTGACGTGCTAGTGTGGCATGCAATCGTGCCAGGATATTGGAACAAATCACGTGCAAGAGCCAACCAACATGCTGTGCCGTAATTTAGCACGCCATGCCAAAGGAAGAATTTTCAAGAGAGCACGACGTGCCAACACAGCACGCCGTCGTGCCGTCGCGCTGTTTCTAAAGAGGATTGTACAAGAGCAAGCAGCACGCCGTGCCAAAGAAGGGATTTTCAAGAGACCATGACGTGCCAATCTGGCACGCCATCGTGCCGTCGTGCTGTTTCAAAAGTGAATTGTTGCAAGAGCCATCCGCACGCCGTGCTGTAATGTAGCACACCGTGCCAATTATAGGGTTTTCAAGACAGCACGACGTCCCAAGCTGGCATGCCTTCGTGCCCTCACGCTATTTCCAGGTAAGTTTATATGCTCTGCTCAGCACGGCGTGCTGTTTGTTTGGCACGGCATGCCGAGCGTTTAAATTTCAAATTTTTAGGTCAAAAATCGCCCGCCTATATAAACCCTTCTCTTATTTCTTCCCTTCTATCTGCCATTCTTTTTCTTCTTCTTCTTCTTCTTCTTCCTATTCTTCTTCCTCTTCTTCTTCTTCTCCTTTCTCACCTTCTCACTCTATCCTTATTCTTCCTTCCCCTCTCACTTTCTTCCTCTCAACTTCTCTTCAACCATTACGTTGACCTAGGATTTTGTTTTGCATCACTCTCCTACCCAGTAAGATGAAGAAGAAGACTGTAGCTGATCGGAGACACGGTTCTTCACGACGGCCTATAGACCCGTCACCGGAACCGGTGCCAAACGAAGAATTACCTCCCGAGCAGCAGATGGCCCCTTTAACTAGCCTCTCTAGGAAGTATAAATGCCCTTTCCCTCTTCTCTCTGATGATGAAGGTAAACACTACATAACTTTGTTTCCATTAGAGAGTACCCCCTTTCGAACCTTTGATTGGGAATTTTTGTTTGTGCAAGATAGGTCAGAGGCTGTGCGTGCTAAATTAACCAATCTAGGGTGGTATGAGTTTGTGAAGTCTAATCCGCCTGTCTTTAGAGAGTTGAACTTAGAATTCTACTCCACTTTAAGCTTCAAAACTAACCCCGATACCGGCCTTAGGACCATGACCTTTTGCCTCTTTGGTGATGAACACTCTTTAGATATTGAGGGCCTTAAGGCTTGCATAGGAATTGAGGGGAATAGTTATAAATGGCTGGAGGATATGGATGCCAAGAAATTTTGGCGTATGGTAGGTCAAGGGATATACCAACCTAGGTTTGCTAAAACCTCCCAATTACATGACCCAATCCTGCAATTAATTCACAAATTTGTGTGTTTTAATTTCTCAGGGGAAACTGAAAGCAACCGAGTCAATGCATTTGAACTTTTAATACTGTGGCATGTGCATAATGATATTAAAGTGCACATGGGCTTCTTCGTCATGGAAGGCCTATACACCCACCATAACAGATCTAAGTCAGAACTAGGGTTAGGGCATATTGTAACTTGTATTGTATGTTTCTTTCGTAGTAATACTTGTTATAAGAACCTCGATAGCATCCTTCCAAAGAAGCTTTCGAGGGGAATTTTGTCTTGCTCCCATGTTATGGTAGCTGCAGGTACTTCAATTGCGAGAGGTTCGAGCAGGGGTAAGGCCCCTATGGATGTAGATACTGAGAAAGAGGGTGAGGAAGCTGAGGATAACGAGGAGGATGAGGAGAATGTTTCGGTGGGCCTGTATTTTATGGGGCAGATCGAAGGGCGGTTGGATGGTATAATCGAATAGCTAGAAGGTTTGACCGTCCATCAGTTGGTGCTCGAGGAGCGGATGAACGCGTGCTTTGACCAGCAAGCGGCTCAGCTCGCCAATGTCGAGGCGTTCGCCTCTCGTTTTTGTGCAGCCCAAGGGTGGCCGTACCCGCCTCCGCCACCACCAGCCCCCGATATGTGAGGTAACCCTTCTCCTTTCCCGCTTTATTTTGTTCCTTCTTCCATTGCACTTTTGGAAGTAAGTGCAATCTAAGGGTGGGGTGGGTAAAGGGATTTCTCCCTTTCTTTTGCTTCTTTCTACATTGCACGTTTTGGTTGTTTTATTTCGTATGTTTGTGTGTGTTTTTGCGTATTTGGATGTTTTGTGTTGGTTTTAAGTGAGCTTTGGTTTGGTTTATTTTTTTTTTTGGTATGATAGTGTTTTAGGTTGTTTATGTGTCAATTGCCATTTGAGTAACAATGCTTAATCTACCCTCAAAACTGAGTCTCTGTGCTTGGATTGGTAGCAATTGGCTAGGGACATTGGGAGTTGATTGCAAGTCATTAGCTTGTTTGTGCGTGATTTGTGATTCTTGATGGTAACCATTGGTTAGATTTGTCATTAAGGTTGCATTAGGGAATTAACCCTCTACCTCTACTTGCATGATCGAGCTAGGATTACGCCTTGGAACATTGGTTGAGTCACACGACCTATCATACAACCCCTAGTACACTTGTGAGAATTTGAGCCTTTGGAACCATTTCACATCGGTTCTATTTCTTTGTGAGGGTAAAAACAATCGTGGCACACTAGATCGTAGAACCCGGCATCGTTTTGCACTTGGCATCGAGAGCTTAGTATGTGGAGACCCTTAGGATTAACCCCTTGTTAAAAAAGCCTAACCCTAACTACTAGTTTATCCCTTAGATCACCCAAAGCCACTAAATTAACCTTTTTGACTTAAAAAAACCTTCACCAAGCCAAATCTATCATCCTAACTTTTTACCATTAACTTTGATTTTCCTTTCTTACCCTCCTCTCCTAAATCAAGTAATTGGCTAACTTGTTAATTCATTTTGGGGTCAATCACCATTTGCATTTCAACTCTTTCACATCTAGTCCTATGAAAAAAATTGTGCTGCAATAAAAAAAATAAAATAAAAAAAAAATAGAAAAAAAATCCAAATAGAGTCAATGTGTATGTTCAGCTTCTTTTCTTAAAAATCGAGTTTGTAGAAGCATGTCTTGTTTGTCCGGCTCTCATCTTTAAGCCGGTGTGTGTGTTCCATTTTCAACTCATTTGTTTGAATAAGGGATTAGGGCGATCATCTAATTGCCTTGACCCATGTCTTGTCATTTTTTTTTCTCGTCGGGTTGTGCTTTGGCCGTTGGTTGTGGATAAGGCCTTCTCATTGTTAGTAGAATTTCTTGTTTTCAAAAAAAAAAAAAAAAAAAAGAAAAGAGAAAAAAAATATATAGCAAATCAAGCACTCTTAGGACTAGTTTTGAGTTGAAAATTGCATGACTCGTCTTTAGTACTTAGTCAATTTGCATATATCACTTGATTTGTAGGAGTTGTATACCTAAAATTTCCCTTTTATCAAACCTACTCTAAGCCGTAACATTACAAGCCCCAGGTTCTCTGATTTTGCTCCTTGACCAATGACTTCACCGGGATTGCCATTAGTTCGCTATGTGATGTGTGCCATTGTTTGTTTTTGTGTGCTCATCCGCCTCGCCTTGAACTTGAGCGTTAGAGTGACATCTTGTGAGGTGCTTTGTGGTTGTATAAACTCTGCTTGTTCCTCGCCCTTTGACTAGCTAAATTTTGTTGGGTTCGGGAATTGAGTGGCTTTGAACCTGGCGCGCCTAGTGTCATTTCGAAAGTGATGTTTTATCTTCTTGAGTTTATGAATTTCATATGGTTAAACCCTTAGTTGGATTTCCAAGTAAAAGCGAGCAAGGTTACTCCTTTGTCTTTAGTTTATCTGCTTGAGGACAAGCAAGACTTTAAGTGTGGGGTGGTTGATAAGGTCGGTTTTTGACCTTATCTTTTAGGCAATTTCATGGTTTGAACTGCAATTTTTTAGAGTCCTTTGTGTGAATGCTTGTTTGGTTTTGCGTATTTTGTGATTTTTATGTTTTGGTTAGATTTTCATAACTTTTAGTATTTTTTGGTATTTTTAGGGGTGTTTTTGTAATTTTGGATAATGCGTTATTTTTGTGGTTCGTGGCTGTGGTGCGGTTATGTTTCTTTATGTTTGTTTTGGACAGGCATTATAATCCAGACCCAAAGTTGGAGCGACGGCGGCGAAGAAGAGTTTGAAGTGCTGAAAAGCAAGGTGGCACGGTGTGCCGCAATGAGGGCACGACGTGCCATTCCAGCGTGGCAAGGGACGGAATCTAGTGGATCGGCACGAATTCGTGCCACCACCACCAGCACAGCGTGCCAACCCTAAATCTACACAGCACGGCGTGCCGCCACCAACATCACGGCGTGCCGAGCTCCGGAATTCTACTGTTGCCCTACTTTCATCTTTTCTGTTTAGTGGTTTTAACCTAGCCATATAAATAGGTTATTTTCTACGTTGTATGGATCTTTTTCCAGACTTTTGAAGTGTAAAGCACAAACTTGTAGCTAGGTTTATTTGCTTAAACTATTTGTTTCTTTGAGTTTTAACCCTCAATTGGTAGAAGTTTTGCATTGAATCTTCCCCTAAGGTTTAAGAGCAAGACATTGCTTATAAAGGTATACTCATACATGAGTTTGTACAGACAAAAGTTTGGCATATTGATACGCCTAAGGTTTAGGAGGAAAGTATGTCTTTGCAAAAGAAGTACTCATGAATGAGTATGTACAGATGGTGTTTCAGTGTAGCGGTATGCCTAAGATTTAGGAGCAAGATATGGCTTGCAAAAGGGGACTTATACACAAGTGTGTACGGGCAGAGTTTCGGTGTATTGGTATGCCTAAGGCTTAGGACCAAGACAGGACTTGTAGAAGTTTACTCGTACACGAGTGTGTACGAACAGAGTTTCAGCATGTTGGTATGCCTAAGGTTTAGGAGCAAGACATGGCTTGCAAAAAGGGAGTCGTACATATAAGTGTACGGATGGAGTTTCAACGCATTGGTATGCCTAAGGCTTAAGAGCAAGACAAGGCTTGCAGAAGTTTAATCATACACGAGTGTGTACAGATGGAGTTTGGACGTATTAGTACGCCTCAGGTTTAGGAGCAAAACATGGCTTGGAAAAGGGAAATCATACACGAGTGTGTACGGATGGACGTTCGGTGTATTGGTACGCCTTTGGTTTAGGAGCAAGACATTGCTTACAAAGGTGTACTCATACACGAGTGTGTATGGACAAAAGTTCGACATATTGGTATGCCTAGGGTTTAAAAGCAACGTATGTTTTTGCAAAAGGAATACTCATACACGAGTGTGTATAGTTAGAGTTTCAGCATATTGGTACACCTATGGTTAAGTTTTCTCGTACATGAGTGTGTACGAATGGAGTTTCGGCATATTGGTATGCCTAAGGACTTGTACACAAGTGTGTACGGACAAAGGCTTGGTGTTTTTGAACGCCTAACATTTTGGACAAAGATAGGGCTTGCGGTGGTGTACTCGCACATAAGTGTGTACAGACAGAATTTTGGCGTATTGGTATGCCTAAAGTTTAGGAGCAAGACATGGCTTGCAAAAAGGAACTCGTACACAAGAATGTACAGCGGAACTTTCTTGTATTGGTACACCTAAGGTTTAGAAGCAAGACATAGCTTGCAAAAGGGAACTTGTACACGAGTGTGTATGGACAGAGTTTGGGTGTATTGGTACGGCTAAGGTTTAGGAGCAAGACACTGTCAAAAGTGTACACATGCATAAGTTTTTATGGAAGGAAGTTTGACGTATTAGTATGCCTAAGGTTTAAGAGCAAGAGACTGCTTGCAAGCGTGTACTTGTACACGGGTGTGTAAGGACGGAAGTTCGCCGTATTGGTACATCTAAGGTTTAGGAGCAAGACACTACTTGTAAAGATGTACTCATACACGGGGATGTATAGCTGGAACTTTGGCATATTGGTATGCTTAAGGTTTAGGGAACACGACATAGCTTACAAGAGGGAACTCGTACACAAGTGTGTACGGATAGCGTTTGGGTGTATTGGTACGGCTAAGGTTTAGGAGCAAGACATTGTCAAAAGTGTGCACGTACACAAGTTTGTAAGGACAAAAATTTGGCGTATTGGTACACCTAAGGTTTAGAAGCAAGACACTGCGTGCAAAGGTGTACTGGTACATGAGTGTGTAGGGACAAAAATTCACCGTATTGGTATGTCTAAGGTTTAGGAGCAAGAAAATGCTTACAAAGGCGTACTCGTACACGAGGATGTATGGATGGAACTTCCGTGTATTGGTGTGCCTAAGGTTTAGGAGCAAGACATAACTGCAAAAGGGAACTTGTACACAAGTATGTACGGATAGAGTTTTAGTGTATTAGTACGCCTAAGGTTTAGGTCCAAGACACTGCTTATAAAAGTGTACACATACATGAGTGTGTGCGGACTAAAGTTTAGCATATTGGTATGCCTAAAGTTTAGGAGCAAGACACTGCTTGCAAAGGTGTACTCATACACGAGTGTGTATAGATAGAAGTTTGTCAAATTGGTACACCTAAGATTTAGGAGCAGGACACTGCTTGCAAAGGTGTACTTGTACACGAGTGTGTATGGACTGAAGTTCAGCGTATTGCTACGCCTAAGGTTTAGGAGCAAAGTTTGTCTTTACAAAAGGAGTACTCGTACACAAGTTTGCAAGGATGGAAGTTTGGTATATTGGTACGCCTAAAGTTTACGAGCAAGACACTGTTGCGAGGCTGTACTTGTACATAAGTGTGTAAGAACGAAACTTTGGAGTATTGGTACGCCTAAGATTTGAGAGCAAGAAACTGCATGCAATGGTGTACTTGTACACGATTATGTACTAATGGAAGTTTAGCCTATTGGTACGCCTAAAGTTTAGAAGCAAGACACTGCTTGCGAGAGTGTATTCATACATGAGTGTGTACGGACGGAAGTTCGACGTATTGGTATGCCTAAGGTTTAGGAGCAAGACACTTCTTGCAAAGGTGTACTCGTACACGAGTGTGTACGGATGGAAGTTCGGCTTCTTGGTATGCCTAAGGTTTATGGGTATCACATGATAAGGATTACAGACAGGTATATATGCATGATATATAAACCAAATGCGATATGCCTAAAAATTAAGGATGTGAATGTCATACTAGCTGCATAAAAGAAGGTTAGGGTGTGAATGCACACAAATTTTGGTTACATGTATGCTGTGGTAAAAGATGTATGTCACACAATTTATTATGGCTACATAAAAGTGTTAGTTGTGTATGCATGGCACACATAAGATGTTTTGCAATAATGGAATTAAATGGATAAATCCTACACATTGAACAAATATTTTAGCATAAGCAATAGAATTCTCACCCTTCTAACATTATTTCTCCTCGAGTGGTCAATTCAAAATTGCCCTAGGAGTTGGATCTCTTTGTCATCATCGGGGGATAATAAAGGCATCTCTCGAAATTGTAATTTTGAAGTTATGGATACCCTATGGGGAAATTACTAAGGCTTTCTATATGAGTCATGGTCATGCCAAGGGTTAACATCAAGGTTCCCGAAGCAATATATACTCCTCAATTCTCCCCACTCAAAGGTTCGAACAAAGGGGTTCGTACTAGGCTACGAGTGACCTACCATATCTGTGTCTCGGGGAGCTATTAGTCCGTCGGCCACACTTCAACATCACATCGGGGTGAATACGAGAATTTTCGAGAACATATGTGCATAATTGCCCGTGATATTATGCGAACAAAGGAGTGCAAATTAGTAAGGTTAAACTACTCAATATAAAGAATTTTCAATGTTTGTTTATTGATTTTATAAAAATCAACCCCAGTGGATTTGCAACTGTGAGTGGGTGATCCTTGAGCGCGAGGCCGGTGCCCGAGGGTTTTAAATGTTTAGAAAACTTTGTTTGTATTTGAAAACTTGGTTTTCGAGCTTTGGAAAATATTAAGGCAAAACAAAAAAATGTACGAAACCAATTTCTTGTGCCTTAAAGGTTGACAGGAGTCGCCACCCGACTCAGTTCTCATTGGAAAATTATGGTATAGTCAATCCCGACAGGGATTCTTATACCTTTAAGGATAAAGATTCTAGTCCGGACAAATCACTTATTTCTGCTTTATTATGAAATAGCATTTAACTATACCAAATTTACACTTTTTGTTATTTTATTCCCTATTCAGTATTCAACCCTAGATATTTGCTATATGCTCATACCAAAAGCCATAAATAAATTTGGAAAGCGATAAATAAATTCGAGAAATAAAATTATTACAACCCGATCGAACAAACTACCCTAGGGGATACATTTGATAAGAAAAGGATAGGGGTACAATAGCCTAATTTACACGAAATATTCTAAAAAAAAGTAGGAGGCTAACATTCATTTAACCTAGCATACATCTACCTGCAAAACAAATGTTAATGATGTAGACAAATATAAGCACATTGGACTCAAATCTGACAAAAAGGAATATTCAGATAGCTCGGGGTTATGTATTTAGGGGATAATCAGAAAAACCCGACGGGTTTACCCGATTAGATCTGAAAAACGGTTTTAGAAACACCATGTATTTTTGGATTTGGAGAAAATAGTTTTGGAAAATGATTTTACCAATTTTATGTTTTTCATTTAGCATGGCAATGTGAGCTGGTTATCTAGAGATTTATTGGAAATCCCTTTCCTGTCCTAGAAATTCTTCAAAATTAAAGCTAGACCATAAAGCGTTAAACACCCAAAATCAATTTTAGAAAAATACACAAAAAAATATATAAACTTTTATACTCAAAATGACTATTTTTAGCAAAATTTATTTATGAATAGTATAAAGTAAAATACTGATAAAATATAAAAATTCCAGAAATATTCTTTTTCCTTGCGAGTTTGGCTATTTTAGCCTGCCTCGAGGGAGGCTGAGCTCTTTGTATCATAAGGAAATGGATTTTGGGAGATAAGTAGTATGGCCTAAAATTAAAAATTTAAAAATTAATGCTCGGAATCAATTTTGGAAAAAATTGGTTTTGAAGAACAAAGCCGTACGGCTTAAAAGATGAACCGTACAGTAAGACTGAAATTTGCAGCAAACGTTTAAAGTTGCTGAAGGCAGTAAACACATCCAAGTAAAATCAAACAAATTGAATGAATAGGAATAGATTTATAGCCTCTCAGAAATTACCCTTGAAACGTGTATCTGTATATATTTGGAGATTTTGAGTCGATCTTCGGAGTGCCAATCGATTCAATTGAGTTTAATTTACATCCCAAATTATCTAAAAGATCACGAATAAATTGTAATAGGATTAAAGACTTTTGTTTGGTGATGATTTGGTATATTTTGTGTATGGTTTTTATTTTTTATTTTTTTTGAAGAGAAACGAAAAAGGAAAAGAAGAAAGACGTTGCTCGTGTTGAAAAAAAAAATCGTGAAATGAAGATGGTGAAGGAAGAGTTGTAACAAATGAAGTTGGTGAAGCTGAGAGAAAACCAAGCAGTGAGAAGTTGTGATTGTTGTGTTGTATTAACAGCCCAAAAATTGTTTCTTTCTTTGTCTTAAATCCCTTCCTTCCTTTGCCCACTTTTTTTCCTCTCATTATTATCATTTTATTTTTTCTTAAATTTCTTTTGCCCAAGTTGGCCGCGCACTTCCTCCCATCATTCCTCTGTTCATTATTATTAGTTATTATTATTATTATTATTATTATTATTATTATTATTTTAATATTTTATTTAAATATTATTATTATTATACATAACATATAATATATTATGTATGCGGGAGAAAAAGTAATGCGGTTCCATGTAAATTTGGATCAAAAGCCGGAGATCTCTCGGACAATTCTTAGGCCGTCTCTTAAACTCGTTGAAATCCGACTTTACTCCTCGGATTGGATTCCTGCGAAAATCTCATTGCAAGGGATAACCTTTGGGTTTTCATCACCGAGGTCGAACAAAAATTCGTGCTCACAACGTGTCTTGATTATATGGTGGTGTTTTACAACCATTGGACATGGAATATCAATCAAGAACATGGATTCATGTTAGGTTATATGGTACTGGATCGATCCGCTATGAGAGCAGCACATGGTACCTATGTCATAGGTGGTTCTCTAATAATACTTATATCAGATCCTTTGACCTGATATCGAATAGACCTAGATGCTAACTCACATACTTTGATGTATGCCTAACACGCCTTAAACAGGGTGCCAAGTATGGGTACGGTTTGGTATGTCGGTGATCATGTTAGAGATGTGAGTGATGTGATGGAACTTGCCTCTCTCTTAATTGAGAGTAGATATCACTGGTCATTTGATAAGGGAGACTAAGAAGAGCATAGCCATGCCTAAGGTAATCACCAGGTGATTAGTTGCTTGTGTTTTTCAGTCTACTCAGAATCAAGGAATGTCCTTGCAGCTAAAGAGGTTGACATTGTCATGCCTTTTATAGGATACTAATATCATTGGCATATGATGTATAAGTCAACTACAAGGTTTACATCTCCGATAGGATTGATGTTTCTATCTTATTTGGGTATTGTAACATTTTGTTAGATCCCACTTACAGCTTATGGGTCTTAGGGTATTGGGCACACTGCCAATATAAGATAGACTTATAGGATCACACACATAGGATCTCTAAATTAGTTTGTCGTAGAAGATATGATATGTATTGGATACGTATTTTATATTTCAGAGCTATCAGATTTCTACGTTTTGTGGTAAAAACTCAGTTGTATAAATCCCGAGAGAGATTTATTTTATTTGTATTATTAATTTAGAATATTTATTTAAGGTGAGAATTAAAATTGAAGTAGATTTTATTTTAAATTAATTTGGATTTCAAAATAGGATTTTTTTGGTGGAAAAATCTATTTTAGAAATAAGAATTAATAAGAATAAAAACAGCCTAATTTTTCTCCCCCACCTCATGTCTCTCTCTCTCTCTCTCTCTCTCTCTCTCTCTCTCTCTCTCTCTCTCTTTTCCTTCTCTCTGAGCGTGAAACACAGGAATAAAATAGTATGTGAATTTTGGCTAATGTTGTGAGCACTGGGTTTTTTCCGACCTCTATGATGAAATTTGAATTGGTTATCTATTGCTTAGAAATCTTTGTTGAAATCGGTTGGATTCAAACAAGCTTTGAACTTGAACCTAAAAGAATTTGAAAAATTAGGGCAACAACCGTAAAGTATTACATTACAGTCGTACGGTCGTTGCTAAGTGGCAAACACTGTGATGAAATGCACTGCTGTTGGATTTATGGGAGGACAACAAGATTACACAATTTTGAGTTTGGATTGAAAGGAGTTCTCCAAAGTGAAAAGAAAAAGGAGAAGAAATTAATACAAAAAGAAGAAGAGCATAGAAAAAGAAGAAAAAGGAAATCAAATTCTCAAATTTTCACAAAACCAAAAATCAAGAAATCAAACTTCAAATTCATCAAATTCAATCACTAAATCACAATCTAAACCTCACCTAAACCTTCAGAGACTTATTTGGGTTGTATGATTTCGAAATTGGAACTCAATTGGAGGAATTCAAGTTTTGGGTTCAAAAGATCAAGTTTATTTAAATTGGAAATTCAAGCTTCAAGAATCGGTTTTCTTTTATTCAGACATTGGAAAAGCATCAAAGGTAACTTCTAAGGCCCTTTAAAACTCCATTTTACTGCTTTCTAGGTGATTTGTACTTCGTTTCGCATGCTTTGTTTTTCTACAATTTCTGGTTAACCAGAGCCGAACAAACATTGCAATAGCTGTACGGTTATTGCTATACTCGTACGGGTATAATGATATCCGTATGAATGTTGGTAATAGTTGTATGGTTATGGTTAACATTTTAGAATTCAACAATTTTATTTTTGGCAATTTCTCTGTTTTTTTTAAACTAGAGCAATACAGATGTTGTAATAGTCACACGAATGTTGTTCCTACATCCGTACAGTTATTGTCTTGATTCCAGAATTTCATTTTTGTGTATTTTTCATACATTTACATATCATTTTGACTGAGATTTAATTTATGTATTGCTTTTCATAAATCAGTTTAACGATAGAAACATCAGTTTTTTGAACGCAGACTGACATTTTGTATGTGAAAATAATAGACAAAAAACAATTTTTAAAATAAATTTCCAATTTCCATCAAATGCGTTTTAAAATATTTTCCAAGTTAAACCTAGTTAATTTGTCGAATTCTCTCGGTTTTCCCCATTTCACACCCGGAGCTATCTTGAATCCCCTTGTTGTCTGTTTGAGTCCTATTTGTAAATATATTTATTCTGTTAACTTGGTTTTGTAGGTAGATGTATGCTAGGTTAGATGTATGTTTAGCTTTTCATTTTGAAGATATTTCGTGTATCTAGGTGATTGTATTCTCTAATCCCGTTTTATCGAATGTATCCCTTAGGTTAGTCATTTGATCGATTTGTAAATATTTTAAATTTTCCAAATTTATTTACTGCTTTCTGAATTTATTTATCACTTTCAACATTTGTTCCTTGTGTGAGCATTGAATAATAAACCAAGATAAAATGAATTGTAGAAATATAAAGGCATTAATATAAAACTGTTAAATATATTTTGAATCGAGAAGAAATAGGTGAGTTGTCTAAACTTGAACTCTGACTAAAAGGTATAGCGATTCGTAGCTCGTCTTGGCTATAACGTAATTTCCCGGTTGAGCTGATTCGGATGGCGACTCCTGTCACTTTTAATGGAGCGTTTGAGTTTGGTTTTTTGGCTATAAAACCTATTTTCATATAAAACCCAATTTAAAATCTTCCCGGCTTGGTTGCGAGGCTCATACTCTTTAAGATCATCCGCTCACAAAGGTGAGAAAAGGAGAAGGAAGTTTTTCTGGTCCAGTGCTAGCACATCAACTGATTCAATAAGCATCCATGTGCGAAACAATAGAGTTTCTTTGCGCAAACACAAAAAATAGGAATCAATCTTAATCGGAGACGACATAGGTATGGTTTTATAGTGCTTTTTGGTTGAGTCAGTTCTTGATTTATTTTTTGATTTGAACAATAGCACTTGTTGTCGGATTCGAGTGTGAAATAATCTTGCTTCTACTGTAATTTTGTTTTGTTTTCCACAGAAGAATCCCAACATTATCAACATACTATTGAAGTTCATCCATAACAAGCATTAGGCATAATATAATTCAAAACCTGTAATGGAACAAAATATGAATAAATTAACTAAAAATAGAATCCATTAAAGTTAAGTTAAGATCCATCAACCCTAACTAAGATAAAATTAGTTCTTGCTAAAAGCTGAATACAAACTGATGTTAAAAGCGAAGTTAAACATGCCTTTAAGGAAAAAGTAGAAGATAAAGTAAATCAAACACTAGAAGTCGATCGAAATCCTTGTGCTCGAAGTGCTTTAATTCTTTGGGTCGTCCCCAACTAATTTCTCCATGAAAATAATGTTTTTTTATCTTGCCAAGAATGATTCAAAACATCTAGAATAGCAGGCTTTAAATACGGAAGGAAACCAAGTTTGAATAGGACAAACAATCCTACAAAACTAGACCAAAAGATATAACTTTAATCCTAATCAACTTGCACCACTTTTACTAGCTCTAATAAGACTTGAAAATACTCAAATAAACATAAGAAATACATGGAGGGAATCCTTAGGTGATTAGAAGTCATTTCAAGTTAAAAAGTTAGATTTGCACAATCACACACTCCTTGCAGCTGCATCAAATTCGAACCCAATTTTGAATAGGAAAGAAAATGAATCTAAAAATAGCTTAATTGACAAATTTATGGATCTTTCTCTTAATATTCCTTAGCAACTAAATCACCTCAATCCAACTCTATATGTAAAATTTATGCCTTAATTACAAAAAGCTTTTGAAGCTTAAAAGCGAAGTGCTGAAATCGCACTTGTACTAGGTGAGTGGAATTAGTCACTCAGTGAGTATTTATCAAAAAATTGATTTTGATTCTTAAAACCAAGGCACTGGGCAAGTGGATAGGGTACTTAGCGAGTGGACACCAAATTTAGCTCTTTTATGTTCATTCTTTTATTCGAACACTCGCAACACGCACTTGAAGTTCTCAAACCTCTTTGATTGCTCCAATCTACCCAAAACAAGCCTAAAAATGAGAAAAAACATACAAAAATAAAAGAACTCCAAAAAAAAAACTAAAATCAACTAAAAACACACTCAAACTAAGAGAAAATGCATGAAAATGACTTAGACTTGATTCTAAAAATACATGAAAATACACACTTAACACTGATGTATTACCTATCTTATTGTCCATCCTATTTATCACCGGCAGAGTAAAGATCCGAAGGTTAATCTCTACTTTGTTCCTGATTGTGTGTCTAAAGGCCTTCTCCAATTGTTCTATGTTCCAACACAAGATCAAGTTGCAGATATTCTGATAAAACCCTGTCTAATGATGTATTTCTTCAAATTCGCAATAATACATTTATTCTTCCTTTGTCAACTTGAGGGCTAGTGATATGTATATATTTCGTTACATGGATAGTAAAATATGAATCTAAATAAAATGCGACATAGCATAAATAACAAATGTACTAAAATTGAAATTACAAAGTTCAATTGCAAAATGAAAGAGTCCTTTAACAGAAAATGAGGAACTAAGGCTTGATTAGTATTAGTCTTCTTAAGACAGATTATTCTCCATGTGTAGAGAAACTGTATCCTACGAAACAACAATTCGAGTTGGGTGAACTCGAACACATTTGAAGCTATCACCAAGAATCCTCAAAGGTAGCAACCTGTGTGGAAGAAGTAGTTTGCAAGAGAAAAGAAATAAAGAGCAAAATTTGAAAATTATAATACTTCAATACGAGGGAGGCAAAAACAAATACAAGCTATAACGGGGATTTCAAATTTGGCAATCCATTTTGAGGCTAAGCATTATCTCACTAATCCGTGGACCAATCAGTAAAGATACAGTAATATTAAGAATTCCACTTCAAGTATTAGGAATGAATTTACCAACAATCAACGCAGAATATAAGGTATAATGAGATAATGGAAATGGATGGATTATTAATTTGTTATGGGCTATTTCATGATTAATTGTGGTTTATTTATGTTTTTTTGCATTTATTGTTTTGTTGTGTACATGTGGCTTGATTGAGAGATTTTTTTTTTTTTTTTTTGGGGGGGGGGGGGGGGGCGCTCGATTAAAGGCAGTTTTGTTGCATTTGGCAGTTACCTACAGTTACTGGTTCACAAACATTTTGTATTTATCTTTATTTATGTAGTAGAAACTAAAAAGGAACATGAGTTTTGAAGTTCCTATTTCCTAAAATAAATCTGAGGTTCTCTCTAATGAGAGTCAATTAATTAGTAATCATAGGCAAGAAATCTAAACACACACCAGGATTCAATAACCAATCATCCATAACTCGACCATAGACAACGGAGCGTACCATATTGGTATCAGAGGCTGAAGTTATGAGAGATTTAAGTGGAATACAATAGCAAATTGAAGCCTTTATGGCTATGTATCAAAAAGATCTAGCAAAGCAAGAAGCAAAAAAAGAACTCCCCAACAAACTGAATGATTTAGCAAGGGATATAGCCTCTTCTCGAACAAGAGGTCATGAACAAAGGGAGGGCAGTGGGAACAGAGAATGGAGAACCTCCACCAGAGAGGAATTGAGATAGACATCATATGACACTAAGAAAATCTGATTAAATTTCCAAAATTTAATGGTAAAAGGGATCCCTTACCCTAGCAGAGCATATGTGACCATTATTTCTGACACCAAAGGGTTCCAAAAGAACGGGTGGAGATGGTAGCAGCTTACTTAGATGGAGTTGCGCAACTATCGTTTCTCAAATTTGATAAGGATAAACCAGATTCTCACTTGGGAGGAATTTGAAGAACTTTGTAATTCTTGATTTGGCCCGATCACTCATGGTGACAGATTGGGGAAATTATCTAAGTTAAGGCAGATAGGATCAATGTAGACATATCGATGCAAGTTTGAACAACATTCTACTTACTAGTCGGAACTATCTCCAACACAAGAAATTTCTATTTTCTTGAGTTCGTTGAAGGAGTATATTATTATAGAAGTCGAATTACATAAAACGAGTACTTTAATGGAAGCAATGGCCTTGCATACCTCTATAATCAGAGTAGATATTGGGGTAGCCTCGATTGGAGAATTTGAGTTTCTCAAATTGGGAGTTCTAGTGACAAATATGGGATTCCTCCTGGCGCTAATCAGTCCTTGTCTATCAAGAGGGTTTCAAAGGCAGAAATTGAAGAACGAAGGGCTAAAAACCTTTTTTTTTTTAATTGTGATGAATGTTTTACTCCAGGACACCGTTGTAAAAAACTATTTTGGATTGAAGGTTAGAAGAACTAGAAACCTTGGAGGAAGACGAGGCTAAATTTACAAAACCTATAGTATCTCTTCATGCAATCATCGGACCAAATTCTGGCCTATGTAGATGTAAGGATCAATCAATAATCAACCTATTTTGATACTTATTGATTCATGTAGCACACAAAAGTTTCTCATTAAAGCTTTGGTGGGAGCATTGGGCTTGGAATTAAAGTAAAGGGAAGCTTTACAGTGACACAACCTACTGCAAAAACCAAGAAGACTTTCGTTTCATGTTCACTAGTCCCTTTAAATTTATCTGGTTATACTTTCCATGTTGATTTCTACTTACTTGCACTAGATTCCTTCGGTGTTGTGTTTGGTGTTAATTAGCTTTAATATTTAAGTCCTATTAAGTGGAATTTTAATACTCTGTCTATAAGGTTTAAGTGGAGCCAGTCTATCGAATTAAAAGGAGAAGTGACAGCCAAAAATTCTATAAACAATCAAATTGTTGTTTCTTCAAAGATGGAGTGTGATTTAAAATTTTAGCATCTTTCCACTGACCTTGATGGAATTCGTTGTGCACCTGAATGGAACAGCTAAATCCCACCTTTTCACTTGAGGACAAGCTTAATGTCAATGGGGAATGTTGTATATATAAACTGAAAAGGAACATGAGTTTTGAAGTTCCTATTTCCCAAAAGAAATCCAGAGATATAAGGTTCTCTCTAATAAGCCTCAATTAATTAATTAGCAATCATAGCCAAGAAATCTAAACACACACCAACATCCGATATAGGGATGCAATAGCCAATCGTCCCATGAATCGATTACAGACAGTGGACCATAACATAATTGGATATTGATATGCTCATTAAGTAGAGAGATTAATACCATTAAACAATCCCACTAATGACAATTAATTTGCCCATCGATATTTAAAACGTTTGTCATAGTTAAAAAATTAATCATGATTTAATAAAGATTTGGGTTTGTTTGAAAAAATACAATGGACAGAGCCAAAAGGAGGCAAGCTTGTGGTAGGCCTATCTGGCATTTGCATTGCCAACTGTCACGACCCTATTTGACCGTGATTGACGCATAAATTAGGAAGGCATAATCCTATACAAGCCTCAAAATAATCTCAAACATAATAAAAGTTCAGAAATATTATCCTTAAATCCAAATATAACAATTGAAAGAAAATGTCCCTAAAGTAGACAACAGAGTCTAATAAGTTCAATACAAGAGTCTGAAATTACTAATAAATGCCAAGTGAAATAGAGTCTAAGCCAGTGATAATTCATAACTCGTTAAACAAAAGAGAAGCGACCAAGTTCTTCTAAGGAAACATGCCAGATTGAGTCAGCTACAGAACTAATCATCTGAAAGAAAATAATTATAGTGGTATGAGATTTCAAGTCAAAGTGATGAATCTCAATGAGCAAATAACCACAAAAACCCCAGTAAGTAACAACTACAATACAAAATAAAGAGGGAACATGCATATAAGCTAATAATTTTACAAACATTATATATCCATAAATTTCATAGTATTAAAGTTGTATCAAATATGAAGAATTCGATGAACAAAATCCAAATACATTTCAAAACACATGATATAATACGTTAGAGTGGTGATATTGCACACCATCAGAGCTAGAATTGGTACGCGCGCTACCAATAACATATATCAGATACAAATGGTAAGTACTACAAAATACAGGATGCCTTCATCGACCTTATGCATATTTCTAATGCGAATAGACTCGAACACAGACTCATAGACAAACCTAAACACTGACACTGAATGCAAACCTAGTATGAAGGTTGATGAGACATAATAAAAAATACAATACATAGCACACGTACCAGTTTGAAAATACTTTAATTCCAGTCAATTCCAATCAATTAATTAATTTTTCAAATGAAGTAAAACTTTAATAAAAGTTGAACAAATCAATTTTATCAAAAGAATTTTACGTGAAGTATTTATCCAAATAAACCAATTTTGTGAAAACCAAGATCAATATTTATATAAATAAAAAATTAAATAGGAAAGAACATTATATTTCATGTATTTCAAACAATTCAAAAAATAGTGTTGTATACCGTAATTACCACTCATTGGGAAACTAAACGAAATGTTGGTCCTACAAGCTCAATAACTTGCCTATCAATCAAAAGGAGGAATTTCAGAACTTCTTGTAAATCATATTAAGGAAAGCGAATGAATTAAACTGAGATCCTAATTGATGTGATGCTAATATAAGATGATCACATTTAGGGGAAAGCACAATTAAAACAAGGGGAAACTTCAAAAACCACCACTGTGGTTCCATCCTTTGACAAATCGAGGATTGTGTTTTTTTATTGGCAAAAACATGACCTGTGGTTTTTATGATTTGTAAAAAGAGGACATTGTTTATTTCCTGTTAAAAAGCCAAACGGAAGCAAGGGCATATTATTCTTTAAAAAAAAGCCAATATAAGAACCAATTTTTTCTTAACACTTAGAAAAAACAGACTGTCGATAAAAAATGTGAACTTGTAAGTTTTTTAATGATTTAGAACTACTATTGAAACCCAATTCAAATTTTTTCGCACTGTGTTGTAGTGGGAAAAGGAGGAATTGCAAAATTAAAGCTTCTGATCAAGCATATACCTTGCAGTACAAGGTAAGCTTCAATTCCATATTTTCTTAACCATTGCATCTTCTTCTACATGCTAGGATTTTTTTTCCATTGTTTTGTTAAGGTTTCTGGTTTTTGTCGACAATAAATGCAAAATTGCTAGTGTTCTTTTGTTTTCTGTTTCATTTTTATAGCGAAATAGTAGGTACATGCGAATCATGTTTAGTTGTTTGAAGAATTCATTTGGTGGATAATTATTCTTGTTTTATGCTGTTTTAGATTTACTAAAGCTGATTTCTGAATGATAGGTTAATTTGTTGCCTATTCGTAGGGGGTCTGGCTCAAAGTCACCACCATGATTTTTAAAGGCAGGCTACTTGTGGGGGGGATTAGCAATTGTAAGTGAAATTGGGTTATAGTTGTGTTGTTTTGTTTTATACTATTCATCTTTCGATTGAGGGTGTATCAGTAAATGTATAGATTTGAATTAAATCACTTTACGCAATAATTGTGTTGATAAAATCTTACAATTTCAATAAACCTATATGCTAATTTTTTCTATTGCTTCATTTCGTAGCTTTCATCTATTGCTTCATTTAGTTTACAACACCATGAGTTGTAAGGCTGAGGAAAATACAGTTCAAAGGCAGGCCTTTTTTGGGGATTAACAATTGTGTTGGTTTGTTTTAAACTATTCAATTGCAATGTATTAGTATATTTATTGATTTGAATTAAATCATTTTAGGAAATAATTAAATCAAAAATTGAATTGCATAAGTGAAGGCACTGGTAATAACTAGTTGAGAATACTAGTGGTAAACTATATCACCTTTTATTATGGGGCGTGGACATAATTAGGAGTGTAGTTGTTGAGGTTTTGGAGAGTCAGCTTAGCTCTAATGAGACATATTCAAGGTATAGGTTTTTCTACTTTTTGGTAGTAGTTTTATGATGTGTTTATAAATACAATTTACTTACAATGGAATTGACACTAGATATGACAATCCATATTTTTATACCATGAGAAGTTTGTATACTAGTTCTGTAAACTGCCAGTTTTCAGGCGACTTTTTCTTTATGACAGTAAAATTCTGATCTTTGTAAATTTTACTGAAGCTGTCATATTGTTAAAACAAAGTAGGGTCATATGCAATTGTCTTTATTGTAGTTGTGCAACTGTTTTCTCAACAAGATATGTTGCTCAACATTTACTTCTCTTAAAGCAGTGTTTAATAATGTTTCTAGATTTTATGCAATGCGAGTAGAAGGTGTCTTTTATGGACTTGAGACCTTATTAGTAGTCATTGTTGGAACTGAAGGTGTCTTGATAAGGTTGAAAATTCATATGAATGCTAATTGAGCAATAATAATTTTGAGTAGAATCAGTAATAAAATTTACAAGTGATTAACAACAACTAAAATGTGAGAGATTGAGATTGAAGTCCTTAAATTAATAGTTAAATTAAATTACTTTTTCCTATTTAATCCATTGCTTATAGTAGACTTATTCCTCTTTCTTTCGTTTCTTATCACTTTGCAAATGTGAACTACTATTAGCCCATGTTCTTAGTCCAGCCCACCTCATCAAATTTGTAGATAATAGCTTTTCAAGCACAATTGTTATATTAGTTCTGTCAACCAATGTCAACCAATTGGACCCAACTCATAATGAGTTATATTAGTGCTTTATGTGGAGCAAATTGAACAAAATCAACTTTTGAATTGACTAATTAAATATAAAAGTTTAAGGATGAAATTTATGAAAGAAAAAAAAAAAGAAGAGCAAATTTATCATCAAGTACATATATGCAAAGTTCAATTCCTACTTTTAACTGAATAATTAGTTTTGTTTGATTGGCTGCATATGAAATCATATTCAAAGGCGGAGCTTACAGTTCATGAAGTTTGACATAGACGAGAATGTGTTTATAAATAATACATGTTGTAGGAAATTTAAATTTGAATCATAATATTACATTGCCATAATAATATCCTGTTCTCTTTAATTCTGGTCCTTTTTATATGCCATGGTTTCTTAATTAATATAAACCATTCAGCTAATCATTATTCTGATGTTATTTGTTGATGTTATTTGACTGTATGCCTCAAAATTATACTTATTTAATTTCTGAAATCCTACATGCTTGTGGTTTAGAACTAAGTAAATTTGATATGTTTTCCTTTATTGTGTTAGTTTGATTTTTTTATTTCAAAAACTTCATTTCGCAGTAAACTATGTCTCCGAGTGTGGAATTGGTGCTGCACCATGGGGGTAAATGGTCTAGTGATGATGATTCAATAGAATATATTATGGGTGATGTGGCATAATATGGTTCAAAATTAGGGGACTCAATTGTCTGGACAGTTATGAGGAAATAGTTAATAATGTGAATGTTAAAAAACATGTTTGATTATCATGAAGGGGACAGTCAGTTACATTTTTTTTATGTTGGTCATGGTCCTCCATTGGTTGTGGTTGATAACAATGGGACCAAAATAGAATTAAGAGCAAAAGAAGTAGGAAGTAATATGGATTTCATGATGGATAAGGATTATGGGCAGACTAACAATGAGCATATAGATTGTGAAGATCAAGAAGGAGATATTTCTAGAGTGAATGCATGTGGTGTAGACGAGAATGGCATAAATCAACCTCAACAAGATGTTAATACTACAGAAAAAATATCTAAAGAAAGTGAGAAAAAGAGTGATGCAGGGAGTGAGGAAGAGAGTGAAGATGATACATATGATGCAAGCAATGATGTGGAAGCAAGTGATGATGACCTTTTTGCCTTTTGTGATCCTCAAGCCTCATATGAAGAAGGCAATCATGTAAATAAAGCTGAAGAGGGTACAAGTGGTGAAGAGCGTATAAGTGGTGTTAGGGTTTGATGTAAATGATCTAACTAAAGAAGATATAAGAGAATTTAATGAACAACCAAGGGATTTTTATGATGAATTACATAGTGCAAAAGATTCAGAGAATGATGGGCAGTGAGGTCATTACTAAGAGTATAATGAGCGAGGTGGAGAGTTATATAGTGGAATGCTTTAGATCATTATAAAGATGTGTTTTAAACCCTTATTAGATGTCAAGAAATGTACGAATACAATCACAACCTCCATCCACTGATGGTAGAGCTACCACATCAAGGAATCACATAACTGCACATCATGTATGATTAAATTTATACATGTTTATAAATCTAATAAAGATTTATGCATTTTTAATTTATCTTCCACTTAATTTACATGTTTTTCATTGTTTTCAGCAAGGTCAAGGACATGTAAGTTGCAGTAATACTGCAACAACAATATCAAGTGCATCAATGATGCCACCTCCACCAATGAGACCATGAAGACCTCCTATTAGAGCTAGAAATTACATAGTAGCAAACCATTTCAACATCTTCAAAGCAAAAAGCACCAATACAAGCCGTTGTGAGATATAGAAATCCATTTAGGGTTGCTCATTTGGAGGCCATGGCTATGCATTTAGGGAACATGAAAGACAAGTCCAAGCCATTGAGTTTGGACTAATGGTATAGTCTTGCAATTTTTTTTGGATTGTAGTTGACTATTGGTTAATTATGTTTTCCAATTACATTGATATTAGATTATTTTTAGTGGCGCTGCCATCTTTTGTTAGGGTTAACTTATGCCAATACACAATGAAATCTTTTGCAACCTAATGCTTAGTAGGTGTAGCTTCTGCATTGGCATGTTTTGGGTTTTATTTCTTGCCAATGGTATCAATTTTTGTTAATGTTCTAACTTATTACATATGAAATTGAATTGGTGATATTTACAGGTTCCATCAATTTCTTTTCTTCATTTTATTGGTTTTTATAAGAGCAAAAGCTTTACCCTTTATGTCTGATTTCAATGCTGCTTATGTTAATATTATACCATACTTATGCTTATAGTATTAATGAAAGTGAAAGCAACATGAAATTTTCATTTATAGGTTGTGTGAGCAGGCGATCCTCGAACGAAAGTAACAGGCAGTAGTGAGACCGGGCCAGGGTTTTGAATATTTTTTTAGAGAACTTGGTTTATATTAGAAAACATGGTTTTCGAGTTTTGGAAAATAAGGCAAAATAAATGAACGTACGAAATCGATTCCTTGTGCTTTAAAGGCTTACAGGAGTCGCCACTCGGCTTAGATATTACTGGGAAATTGTGGTATAACTAAGGCCGACAGGGATTCCTATACCTTTAATACAGAGATTCTAGTCCGAACAAATCACTTATTTATTTTTTAATATGATATTTAAAGGACTCTTCATCAAAAATCAACCAAATGGCAGTGGAAACCGATTTAGATTTTCTCAAATCCTAGCCTAGGAGCTTATGCAATAGAAATAAAAAATAACAAATTAGCAAGATAAGAAATCAATTCTCATCTTCTATGTCTCTTCTAGAGACAGTTGCAGAAATCAAGGTAGATTTCCTCCACAATCCCACACACGAACGCCTATAGAGCAAGAACCCGTGTTATCGGAGGATCAGAAAACCAGAGGGAGAATCAAGGGGGGCCAAAAATTTTCCTCTAAGGAAATTAATGTGTAAGCGCCGGAATTTTCTATACTTAAAAAAAAGTTTGTTATAGTCGTACGACTATAATTATAGTCGTACGACTGTAATTTAAAAATTACAGTCGTACGACTGTAATGTCGGAAAAATTACAGAAGCCCACACCTCTGCAGCAGAAAATGGAGGAGAGAGAGAAGGAGCATTAATTACTCCATTTGTTGCAGCAAGCAAGCGAAAATCAGAGAGATAAAAGGAGAAGGAAAAGGAGAAAGTGGGGATGGGATTTCTGGTGAAAAAAAGGAATTTAGAGAGAGAAAGAGAAAAGAAAAGAAAACCACAAAAACTCATTTTCTTCCTCTTTCATTTTCTTTAATTCTCGAAATCAAGATTAAAACTTGTTAGAAATCCCTAGATTAATCAAATAACTTCACAACCAAATCAAGAATCCGGACTTAAATCATCAGAATCCCTTGCAATTTGGATTTTTGTACAAAAAGCTCTCAACTTCAACACCAAAGGAAAAAGTGCGAATTTATTGGGATCGGAGCGACGCCAGGGGTCAAAACGACTTGGATTAGCTTCTAAAAAGGTAGATACTTCTTTCCCTTACACTTTTTCTCGCTTTCTGAGTGTTTGAAGTGAATTTTGTGCGTTTTCTACTGCATTTTTGTATTTCTGTTTCTGGAAATTAAGAACAGTCGTACGACTGTTCTTTGTTTTCATGAACAGTCGTACGACTGTATATGCAGTCGTACGACTGTTCTTAATTTCCAGTTGATTTTCTTCAGTTTTTGATTCATAATGAAATTTTTGGTGAAATTCTGGTCCTGAACTGATTACAGTCGCACGACTGTAAACTACAGTCGTACGACTGTAATCCTTGTTCCAGAATCAGAATTTCAATTTTTATCCGTAAAAAAACCCAAAAGAAAAGAAATTAGAAAACCCCAAAAATCATCAAAATGAATTTTGTTGTGTGCATCACGACCATAGATTCAATTTCTAGTAAAATTGCATTTAGAACAATTCAACGACGGAGACCCAGTTCTTCTGAAAACCGACCCACTTAAATATATAAAAATTCATGTAAACCGAAAAAATTGTTTTCAAAATGATTTTCCCACAAAACTAAAAAATACAGGGACATTTCAAAATACTTTCCAGGTCTAACCGAGCCGGCTAGCCGAGCCAACCCGGTTATCCCCTAAATGCATGCCCCCAATTCTTGATTTCCCAATTCTGTCTATTTGAGTCCTAATTGTGGCGTGCCGTATAAATTGTGCTAACTTTCTGTTTTGCAGGTTTTAATTTCTTTTATTTTTATTTTTGATGTATTTTAATAGATTAAATCGTGTATTTAGGCAGTTGTAATTATTTTTAGATTTTCGTGTATTCTAGGCGATTGTATAAGTGAGGTGAGAGTTTTTTTTTTATTTTTCCATTCGATTTGGTTGTAAGCCAATTAATATTTATTTCTTTTCCCTATTTTTGTATTAAATATTTTGTGTGCGCGCTATATGCCTTTTATATTCAAGAAAATGGACTTTAGATTTTGAAATACCATTTGAGAACATTGGCAATATTTATTTTAATTAGACACGAAATAAGGGACTTGTCCGGACCCGAATCTCTGGATAGTGTGGCAACCGTTCGTCCGGTTCTGCTACATAAGAATTTCTGGGTTGAGCTGAGCCGGGTGGCGATTCTACCACATCCATCGAGGTTTAGGCCTCGGTTCTTTTGTGTATTAATTCCATTTATTTTCCAAAACCCGTCTTCTATTCATAAAAACCCCACGTGAGGGAGGGGCCCGCCAGAGATCGTGGCGCCCCATTCCAAAAGGGAGTCCCATCGAAAACGTGTCGTCCGCTCACAGTGGCGACTCCGCTGGGGATTTCTTAAAAAAGTTTTCTTAAAAACTTAAAAGAATCTTGACAAGCCCTGAAAAGTGTCTAATTCAAATAAGGCGGATGATTCTCTTTTGGTATTTTATTTGCATTTTTAGTTAGCCATTTCTTGCATTAGATTAGGTATCCTTTTATAGCCCGGTGGATTGTTGAAGTGTTGCCTAAGTTCCTCCTGGTCTTAGGGGCACGAATACGAAATACCACTCATAGCCTCGTACGAACCCCTTCGCTAGGACCCTTGAGTGGGGAGAAGTGAGGAGTATATCTTGCTATGGGAGCCTTGATGTTATCCCGACTTTGACCGAACCCATATAGGCAGCTCTAGTTGGATTCCCTTAGGATACCAAAATAATTATGTGAATAATTATAAAATCGCGCCTTCATCACCCCCGGTTGATGATTGAAGTGTACCCCGCCTAGGACCCGGTTAGAAATTTTTGAGACCGACCACGTTGGAGGAATAAGGTTGGAGGAATTCGTTTTGCTTGCTTTGTGTTCTTCACCATCTCGTGACACATCGCCAACGCATGCATAACATACCATAATCACCATTTCCCATACACGTGACATACCATACACAAACATCTTTGTGTGATACTAACCCACATTTTTATGCAGCCATTTTGCATTTTATTTCGTGTGTAAAACATTAATTCATTCGCTTGTCATCCATACTAACGATTTCTTTTTCAGCCATAACATTAAACTTGTGTGATTAGCATTTTATTTTTGACATAGCATACATAACATCATTATGTGTGTCATGCATCCTAACCCACGTTTTTGTGTAGCCATTTGCATATTGTTTGACATGTTCATTCACTACATTTCACTTAAATTAAACTAAGGGGCATTTCAAAGAACGCCTATCATGACCATCCCATTCCATTTCATAACATATCGGGTACCCAAACTTACCCGTGTTTTGCCAATGCATCGGATTGCATTCGGCCATTCCACCAAGATCATTTCATTTAATAAAAGCCACAACAGCCTTAGACCCATTTTTGTGTAATAATTTACACGATGCATTTCATGACATCACACCCACTATCATAAACATCATATAACACTGTGGTCCACATCCGACCACTTTATGACATTAATTCACCATTCAAGACACTTCCCGAGTGCCTGATTAGTATACATATAGGCCCATAACATCATCAAATCATGAAAGGCGTTCCTCGAATGCCGAATCCTTGTCCGTGTCCCTGTTACACGTGACTTTCTCATAACACCATATCATGTGCTCAGAAGCATTAATACCTTGTCCGCGGGCCCTGCCCTTGCGACCATTTCATATCATCTCATAGACCTACAAAGAGTCAAAACTCTGTCCGTGTGCCGGCATACGCGTGACCATTTCAGGAATTCATTAGGTGCCCCAAAGGCGCCGAAGTTCTGTTCGTGTGACGGCCCACACGTGACGTTTTTGCATAAACATTGGGTGTTCTTGGAATGCCTCAGAAAAAAAAATGATAATAATAAAAAGAAACCATTCATATTATCATTCCATACATAATTCCACTCCATGCATCTCAAGCATGTTCAATGCCTTAATTTTCATGTCACATCACGTCATTCATTCACGACCCTAATAACTCCTGTCTACTCCCAAGTAGAATACACTGGAGCGACCTTGGACAAGATCCCAAGCTTCAAGGGCAGCTAGGAGACAGAGGGTAGTCGAGAGTGACAGTGATTCTGAGACCGGGGAAGGCGTGAATATGACAGAGCAGACACCGAGTATGGCTGATGTTCTAAGAGATTTCTTCAGGTCGCAGGATTTCCGCAACATGTTAAAGGAAGGAATGAGGGCTGTGGTTAGAGAAGTTGGTGAGACCAGTGATAGGGGAACCGAAAAAGAAAAAAGAAGCTGAGTCATCTCAACATGGTGGTGACGCTTCAACTAGCCTTGAGAAGCTGCAAGAGATAGAAGCAGCTATGGAGCAGAGGATGAAAGCCAAGTGTTCTGAATTGGACGAGGTCATGGCCCAGTTGAAGAAGGGGGTCGGGATCAGTGCTGAATCCAAGAAGGGGGTGAACGTTGATGCCATGATCAGTAGGGGCATCAAGACATTTCCTATCGGCTTCCAAGTGCCGAAAGTCCCCATTTACAAAGGAATGGGCTCGCCGGAGGCCCATGTGAATTTATATGCCCGGGTTATGCTGACAGCAGGCGCTACAAAGCAACAATTGATTAATCTTTTCCCCACCACACTGGAGGGAGGTGCTTTGGGATGGTATAACTCACTGTCAGAGGAGGAGCAGTCTGACTAGGAAGTATTGTCAGCAGCCTTCATCAAATACTACAGCTTCAACACCAAAATCCAGGTGAAGCTGTATGATTTGGAGAGGGTGAAGCAAAAATTCAATGAGCCCTTTGACGAATACTACCAGAGGTGGATGAACAAGATGATCCTCCTAAAGAACCGCCCTGGTGAAGATGAGCTTATACGGAAGCTCATTGATGGCAGCAAGGATATTTTCAAGAACAACATGAAATTCCATCCCTTCAAGGAGCTTAGTGAGGTCTATAGCATGGCCATGAAGATAGAAAGGGATGAAGAAGAGAAGCCAGCTGGTCAGAAAGGGGGAAGAAGTACAGGGTATAGTTCAAGGTATAGATCAACCGCAGCAGCTGGGTCTGGTAGTGGTTCTGGTTCAGGTTCTAGTGGCAAGCAGGGGCAATCATCAGAGGTGAAGCAGGTCGAAGTGGCTACTGTGAATCAGCAGCAAGGCAACCAGAACAGGGGTCCTGGAGGACAAGGCATATCTCCTTGGACTCTTACTTTAGCAAAGATATTTGCTAAGTGTAGGAATGGCAACCTGTTGCAATCCTTAAGGCCATTTGAGAAGCCATCAGAAGCCGACAAAGATAATTTCTGCACTTATCATGTGGTGACAGGCCATCGAACCAACAACTGCTACAAGCTAAGGGATGCTATCCAGAAGCTTATCAACGAGGGAAAGCTGCAAGAACCACCTAAACCTAGCACTAAAACTAACCCACTACCGGTATTCGAGAAGCGGGTTAACATGGTTCAGTCGGGGTTGCCGGTTAACTTTATATTTGCCCAGGTTCTGCAAGCGAACCCTACGATTCAGGCAGTGGCGGTAGGGGAACCCGAAGTGGAACCCGAAGTGGAACCCGAGTGTGAGAAGAAGGAGGGGTGTAAGGAGATCAAACCCATAAGTCTGGATGACCTTGACTCCGAAGATGAGTACGAGGAATTTGACAAAAGAGAAGCAGTCAAACTCCCAGTTGTTGAAAAGCTGAAAATTCAAGAAGTTCAGCACGTGACCCGAAGTGGAAGGGTATATCAGCCAGCAGATCAGACGAAAGATAAAGCACCGATGAATGGATCGGGCAGTACTTCGGCACCGGAAAGAGTCGAGAAAGAAGACTTGGTCATTTCCCAATTGAAGAAAACCCCTGCACAAGCCAGTTTGTGGCATCTGCTTATGACCTCCAAAGAGCATAGGGAGGCTTTAGTGAAGAAGCTATCAGAAATTGAAGTCTCCCCCATAGCTTCACCAGAGGCTATGTGCTGTTTGCTAGACAAAGTCCATGCTGGAGCTCCTAATATTGTTTTCTCTGAGAAAGACCTACCTGCAGAAGGAAAGGCCCACAACAAGGCTCTTTACATTAGAGCCTACGTCATAAATAAGGTGATGCCGTGCGTTATGGTGGATGACGGCTCAGCTCTGAATAGATGCCTGCTGAAAATGTTACCATTTCTAGGCATGAATGAAGAAGTGTTGAAGAGGTTCTCGACAGTCATTCGGGCATATGATGATTCTAAAAGAACAGTGATAGGGACCTTCGAAACAGAAGTGGAGGTTGGGCCCATCAAGTCCATGGTTGTCTTCACAGTGATCGATATCCCGGTCACATTCTCCTTATTGCTTGGAAGGCCCTGGTTCCATCCTTTGGGAGGTGTTCCTTCCACATTGCATTAGAAGATTAAAATCTCTATGAATGACAGGATTGTGACTGTTGAGGCAGACGCCCAGTCGATGGTAGCTGCAGTGGATGAAGGAGTGGTTCCTTTTGGTGGATTCCAAATTGCTGTCATTAAGGAGGGAGAAACCACAGATGCCCCTATGGTCCTTTATGAGAACTACATGCCGGAGTGGCTATCCCGATATCTGTACAAGCTGAACTTTGTCCCAGGAATGGGACTCGGGATTAATTTGCAAGGTGTGCCAGAATTCAAGATCGACTCGGGAAAGTCAAAGCAGTACGGCCTTGGGTATGTAGAGGGGTATACGAGCAAAAGAATCTGAAAAAGGGCAAGAATGGCAAGGTCATGATGAGGCCATTTCTAAAGGCAGGAGAAAGCCTTTACAAGAGCCAAGCTGAACCGGTGCTGGTTGGAAATGTCGAGCACCCTGGCTTTGAGATCTTTGCAGATGTTATGGATTTTGAGAAAAGCCAGGAAGAGCCAGTAGCCCCTGTAATGATGGAGGAAGCAATTGTTGAATCTGAAATTTTGAAAGGAGAATCATCTGAGGTGATAGTAGAAACCATAAAGGTGGCCGAGGAAGAAGATGAAAACAAGACCTGTGCCAAAGCTACAGAAGTGATCTCGGGAGCTTTGACTGCTGCATTAACCAAAGCTTTTGGGAAATCCAAGGAAGGATTTGGCGAAGAACTGATGGCCAAAGTGAACTTAGACTCTGTGGTTGCTGAAATCGCCAAGATTATGGAGAAAGCTAAGGCACAAGTGGCCGAGAAAGATGCAGTCCCAGATGATGCTCTAGAAGGGAAGATGGAAGCTGATGAAGAACAAGGCCCTCCACCTGTGGAGGATGAAAATGATTTTGTTGTATCTATTTCTTCCATTTTCAATGTAACTGATGTACTTTATGATAAGTTCAATGCAATGAAATCCCAGTTTGCTTACTTGTGTGATGTTTATCCTGATAATTCTGTGCATGCATTTAAATCACCATCAAGCATATTTAGCATACATGACACTGCATTGCATGAAATCAATATAAGTACAGATGAAAACCCTAAAATGGTACTCATTTCACATGAGCTAAAATCCAAGGAAGAAAGAGAATTAATAAGAATACTCCAAAAACATGTTAAAGCTTTCGCCTGGTCGTATGAAGACATGCCGAGTGTATATACAGAAATAGCAGTGCATAAAATCCCAACAGACCCCAAGTTCAAACCGGTAAAGCAGAAGTTGAGAAGACTAAGGCCGGAATGGGCTACACTGGTGAAGGAAGAAGTGGCCAAATAGATAGATGCCAAGTTTCTCGAAGTGGTGGAGTATACGGAATGGCTAGCCAACATTGTTCCCGTGCCTAAAAAGGATGGAAGGGTCAGAGTGTGCGTTGACTACAGGGACTTGAATAAAGCATGCCCAAAAGATAACTTTCCACTGCCACATATTGATGTCCTAGTTGATAGCGCAGCAAAAGCGGCAATGTACTCCTTCATGGATGGCTTTTCAGGGTATAACCAGATTTTGATGGATGTGATCGACAAGGTGAAAACATCATTCATCACAGAGTGGGGTACCTTCTGTTACAGAGTGATGCCCTTCGGGTTGAAGAACGCTGGCGCCACTTATCAGAGAGCTGTCACAACTCTGTTGCACGACATGATTCATAAAGAAGTCGAAGTGTATGTCGATGATATGCTTGTTAAATCAACAACCTGGGAGGAACACCCTGTTATCTTGGATAGATTTCTAACACGCATCGGAGAGTACAACTTACGGCTTAACCCCAAGAAGTGCATATTCGGGGTCACATCGGGGAAGTTGTTGGGCCATGTAGTTAGCCAAAGGGGGATAGAAATGGACCCAGATAAGATCAAAGCCATCCAAGATATGCCAGCTTCTAAGACAGAAAAGGAAGTCAGATCATTCCTGGGTTCCTTACAGTATGTCAGCCACTTTATAGCACGGTTAACCTCCACTTGTGAACCAATCTTCAAGCTATTAAAGAAAGATCAGCCGGTTGTGTGGGATGACAAGTGTCAGATGGCATTCAAAAAGATCAAGGCTTACATGGTAAAGCCACCAGTGTTGAGTCCTTCAATTCCAGGGAAGCCTCTGATTTTGTACTTGGCAGTTGAAGAATCCTCTATAGGAGCAATGCTAGCACAGGAACAAGATGGCAAGAAGGAGTATCCCATCTACTACCTCAGCAAAAAGCTATTGGAGTATGAAACCAAATACACATTGGTGGAGAAGACATGTGTGGCAATGATTTGGTTCACCAAGAAGCTGCGCCACTATTTCCAATCCTACAAGATACAAGCCGTGGCTAAGGTGGATCCAATGAAGTACCTCTATGAAGCACCAGCATTGGTTGGGAAGTTGTCCAGGTGGCTATTACTTTTTTCTGAATTTGACATCGAGTACATCACGAAGAAAACCATTCAAGGGCGATCCGTGGCAGAGTTTCTGGCAAACCAGCCCCTAGAATCAGATTACACAGAGAACCTGGAATTCCCTGATGAGCAGTTAGCCATGGTGGAAGTGAAAAGATGGGTCATGTGCTTCGATGGGGCAGTAAATAGAAAAGGCGCTGGAATCAGAGTACTTATAGCAACACCGGATGGTGAGGTCATTCCTTTATCCAAAAGGCTGATTTTTCCTATAACCAACAATGGGGTGGAATATGAAGCATGCTTGTTTGGAATGGAGACTCTATTAACCTTAGGAGCAAATGATGTCTTAATTATCGGTGATTCACTTCTAGTGATCAGGCAAGCTCAGGGTGAGTGGGAACTAAAAGAAGAAGCCTTACGGCCTTATTTGGAGCTGCTACAGTTCAGAAAGGGTTTATTCGGCCAGTATGAATTCAGACATGTCCCCAGGGATAAGAATAAGATGGTTGATGCATTAGCTACTTTGTCCTCCTTGTGGGAAAATCCAAAAGAGACACAAGCTCAACCACTGGTCATAACCACTTCCAGGCATCCTTGCTTCGAAGTGCACGAAGTAATGGAATTATCCGCCGAAGAAAAGCCATGGTTCTTTGACATTTACCGATATGTTAAGGAGGGAAAGTACCCAGAAGAGGCCAGTGTTGCTGATAAGTTAACATTAAGAAAGCTGGCCAGTCAATTCAGAATCTTCGAGCACAAGTTATACAAAAGAACAGCACATAGAGTCCTTTTAAGGTGTCTAACAGAACAAGAAGCAGAAGATGTGATGCAGTAGGTACATGCAGGATCCTGTGGGCCACATATGAATGGACTTGCCATGGCTAGGAAGATCATGAGACAAGGCTACTTCTGGATGACGATGCAAGCAGATTATATAAGAAAAGTGAAGAGATGCCATGAATGTCAGATCTATGCAGACATTAGTCATCTTCCTCCACTCGAACTTCAGAATCTAGCGTCTCCTTGGTCGTTTTCAGCATAGGGGATAGATATGATTGGTGAAATTCATCCAGCTGCATCTAATGGGCATAGATTCATAGTTGTGGCAGTTGATTATTTCTCCAAATGGGTCGAAGCGGAATCCTTTACTAATGTTACAGCCAAGCACATGGTCAAGTTCATCCAGAAGAATATCTTCACTCGGTATGGGATTCCTCATCACATAGTAACTGACAATGGAGTACAGTTTCAAGGGGCAACGGCTGAGCTACTTGCAGAACATGGTATTGAACATCATAAGTCCTCTCCATATAGACCACAGGCTAATGGTGCAGTGGAAGCAGCTAACAAGGTAATAAAGAAGATCTTATCAAAGATGGTAACCACTTACAGGGATTGGGGCGATAACCTGCCGTATGCTCTCTGGGGTTACAGAACCAGTGTCAGAACGCCGATAGGAGAAACTCCTTATGCCTGGTATATGGAATGGAAGCGATGTTGCCAGTGGAAATCGAACTCAAGTCACTCAGAGTTGCCCTAAAAGCTCAATTGCCAGAGACTGAATGGGTTCAAGCTAGATATGAGCAGCTGGCTACGCTAGATGAAAGGCGACTAAAGGCACTAGATCACCTGCAGATGTATCAGTGCAGAATGGCTAGAGCCTATAATCGAAATGTGAAATACTCCAAGCGGCAGTTGAAAGCAGGAGATTTGGTTCTAAAGCAACTAAGGCCTTCAAATGTTGATGTTAGGGGCAAGTTCAGACCTAACTGGGAAGGACCCTATGTGGTGAAGGAGGTGCTATCCAAAGGCACTGTCAGCATTATGAACATGGATGGAAACGAGTTCACTAATCCTATCAACCAGGACAGGCTAAAGCTTTATCATATGTAAAAAAAAAAAAAAAAAAAAGAGAAGGAGAGGTTTGCTAGGCTGAAAACTCGAAAAGAGCGGTCTAGGCAAAAGTTAAGATACGAGAGAAAATAATCAGTTGGAAAATCTGAAAAGGATGACTGGTGACAGACTCTGGCTCAGTGTGGAATCTGTACCATTTAGGAACCAACTTGTTTCAAATGTACTCATTTTGACTTCATCAATAAAGTGAAGTGTTTGTTTGAATATATTTGCATGGTTATGACAAATGCATAAACAAAGTTGTCTTGCATAAACACACATTCAAAGAAAGCACTTTGCATTCAACTGATCAATATCATCACATTATTTGGCAAATGAAAATGTATTAAATACGTGTGGTTTAAAATCTTTTATCATCCTCTAAAGTCCAGTTCATCTTCCCAAACGAGCAATAAAAGGGTCACAACACCATTTTAGTCGAATCTTAAAAAAAAAAAAAAAAAAAAGAGAAGCTCACTGAGGTGAAAACCGAAAAGGCACCTCAGGCAAAAATTAGAGCGGCCCGCTAAGCTGAAAACCCATATCGGGCAGTAGGCAAAAGTTAGGGCATATGAAAAGCTCGCTAAGGCGAAAACCGAAAAGGCGCCTTAGGTAAAAGTTAGAGCGGCTCGCTGGGCTGAAAACCCGAATTGGGCAATCCAGGCAAAAATTAGAGCACTTACAAACTCATAACTTCCCCACAAAGTAGGAAAAGCAAAACGTCCTCAGTACTCCCCACAGAATTCGTCACATCATTCCCCAGTAGAGTTTCTCCTACTATTCCCCAGCGGAATCTACATAAAGAACACCATCAATTACTTCCCCGTAAATTCTCTATATTACTCCCCAGCGTAGTCTACGCAAAGAACACCATAATTGTTTCCTCAATCGAGCTGTCACACTCTTCCCCAGTGGAATCTCTATGAGGAATACTACGATCATTTCCCCAGCGGTCACCTCACCCCTTCGATAATCACCAAACAACGCCCCAAGAAAAGCAAAATCAACCAGGGGCACAACATATCTCCCTAGCGGAAGACAGAAACGTCCAATAACAGAAAATACATACATGTATATATACATCATCATGCATCCATACATTGCATATATCAATTACTTATCCCCGGCTAGTCTTCCTTCATGATCGAAGGGGCAAAAATTTTTGTTTAAAAATCTCTCGATCAAGGAATGAAGACTTGCCATTTTAACTGCAAGAATTCATCCCCAGCTTAATATCTTTAGCAAGTCAGCAGATCCACCTCGAGTAATGTAAACTCGGTTTCGGTCCAGGTCCGCTCCATTATCTCAACTTTCCCCAGCGAGTCCGCCTCGAGTAATGTAAACTCGGTATCGGCCCAGATTCGCTCCATCATCCAAGTTCCCCAGCAGATCCACCTCGAGTAACCTAGACTCGATATCGGCCCAGATCAGCTTCATCTATCTCTCCATCAAGCTCACCTCGGGTAACCTAGACCCGGTATCGGCTAATCTCTTCATCAACTCGCCTCGGGTAACCTAGACCCGGTATCGGCTAATCTCTCATCAACTCGCCTCGGGTAACCTAGACCTAGTATCAGCTAATCTCTTCATCAACTCGCCTTGAGTAACCTAGACCTGATATCGGCTTATTTCCTCCCCAGCATCGCCTCGGGTAACCAAGACCCAGTATCGGCTTATCTCATCAGAAGATTCATTCCAGTGTTCGCGGTGCTTTAATTCACGCTCTCAAATTCATCATCACAGGTATTATAGACCTAGAGCTAGATGTCGAATTTGATCACGCGAGGGGCAGCTATAAGCGCCGGAATTTTCTATACTTATAAAAAAAAATTTTTTATATTCGTACGACTGTAATGTCGAAAAAATTGCAGAAGCCCACGCCTCTGCAGCTGAAAATGGAGGAGAGAGAGAAGGAGCATTAATTGCTCCGTTTGTTGCAGCAAGCAAGCGAAAATCAGAGAGATAAAAGGAGAAGGAAAAGGAGAAAGTGGGGATGGGATTTCTGGTGAAAAAAAGGAATTTAGAGAGAGAAAGAGAAAAGAGAGAAAGAGAAAAGAAAAGAAAACCACAAAAACTCATTTTCTTCCTTTTTCATTTTCTTTAATTCTCGAAATCAAGATTAAAACTTGTTAGAAATCCCTAGGTTAATCAAATAACTTCACAACCAAATCAAGAATCCGGACTTAAATCATCAGAATCCCTTGCAATTTGGATTTTTGTACAAAAAGCTCTCAACTTCAACACCAAAGGAAAAAGTGTGAATTTGTTGGGATCGGAGCGATGCCAGGGGTCAAAACAACTTGGATTAGCTTCTAAAAAGGTAGATACTTCTTTCCCTTACACTTTTTCTCGCTTTCTGGGTGTTTGAAGTGAATTTTATGTGTTTTCTGCTGCATTTTTGTATTTCAGTTTCTGGAAATTAAGAACAGTCGTACGACTGTTCTTGGTTTTCATGAACAATCGTACGACTGTATATACAGTCGTATGACTGTTCTTAATTTCCAGTTGATTTTCTTTAGTTTTTGATTCAGAATGAAAATTTTGGTGAAATTCTGGTCCTGAACTGATTACAGTCGCACGACTATAAACTACAGTCGTACGACTGTAATCCTTATTCCAGAATCAGAATTTCAACTTTTATCCGTAAAAAAATCCCAAAAGAAAAAAAATTAGAAAATCCCAAAAATCATCAAAATGAATTTTGTTGTGTGCATCACGACCATAGATTCAATTGCTAGTAAAATTGCATTTATAACAATTAAGCGACGGAGACCCAGTTCTCCTGAAAACCGACCCACTTAAATATATAAAAATGCATGTAAACCGAAAAAATTGTTTTCAAAACGATTTTCCCACAAAACTAAAAAATACAGGGACGTTTCAAAATACTTTCCAGGTCTAATCGGGCCGGCTAGCCGAGCCAACCCGGTTATCCCCTAAATGCATGTCCCCAATTCTTGATTTCCCAATTCTGTCTATTTGAGTCCTAATTGTGGCGTGCCGTATAAATTGTGCTAACCTTCTATTTTGCAGGTTTTAATTTCTTTTATTTTTATTTTTGATGTATTTTAATAGATTAAATCGTGTATTTAGGCAGTTGTAATTATTTTTAGATTTTCGTGTATTCTAGGCGATTGTATAAGTGAGGTGAGAGTTTTTTTTTTTTTTTTTCCATTCGATTTGGTTGTAAGCCAATTAATATTTATTTCTTTTCCTTATTTTTGTATTAAATATTTTGTGTGCGTGCTGTATGCCCTTTATATTCAATAAAATGGACTTTATATTTTGAAATACCATTTGAGAACATTGGCAATATTTATTTTAATTAGACACGAAATAAGGGACTTGTCCGGACCCGAATCTCTGGATAGTGTGGCGACCGTTCGTCCGGTTCTGCTACATAAGAATTTTTCGGTTGAGCTGAGCCGGGTGGCGACTCTACAACATCCATCGAGATTTAGGTCTCGGTTCTTTTATGTATTAATTCCATTTATTTTCCAAAACCCGTCTTCTATTCATAAAAACCCCACGCGAGGGAGGGGCCCGCCAGAGATCGTGGCGCCCCATTCCAAAAGGGAGTCCCGCATCCCGTCGAAAACGCGTCGTTCGCTCACATAATGCTGGCCGAAATTTGCAGTGTTTCTTATAGTGTTAGGGTTTTCACCATTTAAGTGAGTATTTATATCTTTAAAACCTTAGGTCTAAATAAATAAACATAGGTTAAAATTTAATTGCAATTCAATTTTGATTTTATATGTATGTGATTATGGAAACCATATAATATAACACATAGCATTTAAATTAAAATTAAATTTGCCTAATTAAATTAACCTAATAAATTAATTTAGACTTTACTTAAATGCGAATACATAGAAACCTATATATGTGAAATATCTCCACCCGGAAATAAATATATATGAATTAATTCTGTAAAACCCAATTAATTGATTATATTCTTTTGACCAATCCAATTGATCTATAATTTAATCAATGAATTGCTCCTCTCTAGTCAGTATACTCCAACTATACAATTGACCCATTTAGTTCAAGCTCAGATGTTCAATGTGTACGATCCTGTGGGCCATCTTTATGTTGCAGTGGGCACATGGCCCACAGACTGTAGTTAGGCTCTTGCAAGCCATTACAGCCCCCAGTTAAGATGGAGGCTGTAGTCTAACGGAAGTCATAACCCTGTAGTTTAACTCACATATCCCATGTCATTGATATCGGTTTCCAACATGGAGACATGGTGTCATCACCCTCTTTTGTGTCCGGACATTAACTTGACCTCGAATGAACTGATGCTCACAAAAAGGTTCCAACTTGTTTGGGTATGGCCACACTCTAATCAGCTGCACTCATTAAGTGGCCGGTGATATCTTCTCAGTAGACTAGTGAGTGACATTTCCTTCTGCATATTCATGGCCTAGCCATGCTTATTGGCACACCCGAACGTACCCATACTTGGCACCCTATTACAGGCCTTTTAAGCATTCACCAAAGTGTGTGAGTTCACATGCGAGACCATAATATGTTCAAAGGATCCAATATAAGTACGACACGAGAATCACTTAAGATACTATACCATGTGGATTTCTCGTTTAGTGGATCTATCCAGTACCATGCCTTATTACATGTACCTATAAGCTTGATTAACAATCCATGTTCTATAGCCGGTAAGACACTGTCATACAATCAAGGCTATGATAGTCTTCAATTCATTCCCATGACTGGAACAGATTATGGATGGCTTTATGGTTATATCATTTCCCTATCAATGGTCTCACTACCAAGTGCATGACATTTGTCAACATGGATATAGATATGACCATTGGATACTCTATTTATAATATTGCATAAGATATAGAATAAATAGATTAATGCCTTTATTTAATGACACAAATGTACAATACATCAGTCTATTAAAAGATCCAACATGTATAATACAAAACAAGGACTAATGCCTAGGCACTAGGGCATTCCTAACAGAAATAGCATTTTTCATACCGAATTTGTACTTTTTGTTATTTTATCCCCTATTCAATATACAACCATAGATATTGTAGGGAATTTTCACTAGGAAAAATGGTGCGCAGCGGAAAATAACAATTAAAATTTTTCTCTCAAATTCTATGATTCCAATTTTGATAGAATCAAAGAACGAAAAGAAATTAAATTTCTCACCTTATTCATCACTTCTAAAGACTGCTCAAGATTGCAGATACGAAGATCGGCAACTCTACATAGTCAGGTACATGAACAGCTCTCGAACTGGACTCGTGCTAGCAAACGGAGACGAACAGAACTCAGATTGCACCAAGAGAATTTCAACTGCTATAGTCTCTATGTTGGTCGAATTCTCAATGGAGGCTAGGGTTGGGGAAATTGATTTTAAGGCCCCATTTTATACTCCTTGTACAATTAGGTTTTAAATTAACTTTAGTTTAAATTTTAATTCAATCAATTGATTTAATTTATGTAATTGGAATTAAATTAAACCACATAGTAAAATTCCAATGACTTAATTAAATCCAATTAATTAAATTTATTCAATCCAAATTTAATTTAATCCGACCTTAAATAATTACAACTCGTGTATTTAATTTTCCACCAAGAAAAATATATTCAATCAATTATTTACATACTATAATTAATCAATTAGATATAATCAATTTCTCTTTTATATTAATTGAATTAATTTTGACAAAACATATTGTTATTAATTCAATTAACCGAGTTTCCATTCTAAGCAAACCCAATGTGCACATTTCGGATATGTCACAAGTTCAGCTGTTCTATGTGTATGATCCTGTGGGTCTGTCTTCATGTTGGCAATGGGCCCAGGGTCCAAAGACTGTAAGTGCCACAGATTGTAAGTGGGTTCTAGCATGCATTACAGCCCCCAATTAAGACGGAGAGTAGCAGTCTCATATGAAACATAACCCAGTAGTATTCTTATATGTCCATTGCCAATTGACAACGATGTATAAGCAAGAGGCACGGTTCTAGTCAACCTCTTTTATGCTTATTCATTCCTTGATTACGAGTAGACTGATGATCATGAATAAGTATCCCAACTCATTTGGGTATGGCCATACACTTATTAGTCCCACCCATCAAGTGGCCAGTGATGTCATCTCAGGGGATGCCTAGTGGTAATTCTGTTAACTCACTATCAACATCAACATGTTCACCGAATCACCTAACATACCATACTTGGCACCTTGTTGCATCTGTTAGGCGTATATCAAAGTGTATGAGATCCTATGTTATGTTATAGTGAAATCAGGTCTAAGGACAATATCAAGAACTACTTGAGAACAGCTATGACGATCAGACCATAAGGTGTTCTTGAGGCAGATCGGTCCAGTACCTTGTAACCTAATATGTACCCATATACTTGACTGACATCCCATGTCCAATGGTCAGTGAGACACTACCATCCAGTCAAGTACATGCTGGTCTTTAGCTCTATTCATTCCCATGATTAGAAAAGACCCAGGACAACTTTATGATTATAGCTTTAACACTACTCAAGGTCCCAATAGCTAATGACCTACATTAGTTAACATGAGTATCGCTATAATCAATGGATACTCTATTTATTAAATTCGCCTAGTTTACACGGATTATTCTAAAAATAGATAGCTAACATTCATCTAACCTAACATGCATCTACCTGTAAAACAGAGGTTAGTGATACAGATAAACATAAGCACATTGGACTCAAATCTGAAAGAATGAGATATCCATATAGCTCAGGGGCATGCATTTAGGGGATTATTAGGGGAACCTCGGTAGGTTTACCTGATTAAACCTGGAAAACAATTTTATAAACCCCTTGCATTTTTGGATCTGGATTGGAAAACAATTTTGCCAATTTATACTTTTTTTATTTTGCAAGGCAATATGGGTCGGTTATCCAGAGATTTATTAGAAATCTATTTCATGCGGGTCTTAAAAAATATTTTTTGAAATTAAATCTAGGCCAATAAAGCATATAAACACCCAAAATTTATTTTATAAAAAAATATATGCACAATGAATAATCAAATAACTAATGTTATGCTATGAAATGAATTTCTGGAACTGCGGGGTTCGAAAATGGGTTAAATATAGATCTCGGGATCTAGATTTAACGATAAAAGAAATTTTTTTGTAATTTTAACACATAGAAATTCATTTTTAAGGTTTTCTCCTTTTGAATTTTACGATCCTTTGGGGGTCTATCAATTGATTAGACTAAGAAATTAGAGATTTTCGCCCCAGATACATAAAACTAAAAATCCCAAAAAATAGAAAAGATTTTAGTGCACAGCTCATGGGCCATGATGAGCCGTACGGCTGAATTCTTCCTAAAGATGGGTCGTGCGGCCCATAAGATGGGCCATATGACCCTGTTCTTAAAATTACAGCAAACACAATTTTTTTGTTTTCTTCAATTTGGCAAAGCATAGACAAATCAAACAATGGAGGAATAATGAGATAGGTTTTTATCGCCTTTCAGAGATTACCTTTAGCTTATTTATCTAGATTTTCGAGAAATGATCCGAATCCATCCCTTGAAGCTTTAAATCCAGTGTAACTCGTGAAAAAGAACCAAAACTTACCAGGAAATCAAAGTTTAGCTGTGAGTAGCTTCGAACCGAGGAGCTTTACATGTGAAAATAGGCTTTGGTTTTTGAAATGGTTGGATTTGGCTAAGGATTGGTGTTTGGAAGCATGAAGAATATGTATTAATAGAGGTATTTAAGGCTAAGGAAGGAAAATGGTTTGCAACAGAAGAAAAATGTTCAAGCAGGAGAGGGAGACTTGGGCCGTGGTATCTATGAATAATTGGTAACTGTCATCAATTTTCTTCTGCCTTAATCTCCTATAATACAGCTGCCTTCTCCATAAGTGACATCACATTTCAAGAAATTATTTCATTATTCTGTGCAAGTGGGCCAAATTGGCCATTTGCTGCCTTAAGAGATAGGCCGTACGGGTCATCTGCCTTCCAAATTAGGCCATTCAGCCTATGTTTTAGATCGTACGGCCCATCTACCTTCCAAATTGGGCCGTTCAGCATATGTTTTGGGTTGTATGGCCCATCCTTGAATCACAGTTGTACCATCTTTAAGCAGCTCTCTTCCACGGCCTAACCTTTAAAAATTGAGTCATGCCTCCTCTTGAATTGGGCTGTACGGCCCATCCTATAATGATAACAATCCTTTTTTCGATTTCGGCGGTTTTCAATTCCTTTCGACAAGAGTTAAAGTTAATTCTTTGCTTCCCGGGCTAGTATTTTGAATAATTTCAGATAAAGGATAATCCAAAATCATCATCATAGAGGTCAGACAAATATCCGTGCTCACAGACTGCCCCTCGTGTAATTAAACTTGGCCCTTATCAAATCTTCACTAGATCTTTTTGGGATGAATGTAAGTACACCATAGAGAGCATTGTGAACAAAAGGGTAGAGGACTGACCTTAGAATTTCCAAGTCGAGTCCAAGTTGATATGGAGATTAGGTGCGCTTCGCTGAACGTCATCGTCTTCTACATTTGGATTCATTAGTTGAATGGTGTTTAACTTGTCTTTGGAGATTAAGTTGGATTCCGTATTCATCTTAGGAAAGCGGGATCGCTTCGCTGAACGTCCCTATTTCTAATGATTTGGATTTAGCGAGTTGAGTGGTGCTTTACTCGTCTTTACAGATCGAGTTGGGTTCACCATTCATCTTAGGAAAGTGGATCGCTTCGCTGAAAGCCCCTATTTTCTATATTTGGATGTAACGGGTTGAGTGGTGCTTTACTCGTTTTTAAAGATCGAGTTAGGTTTGCCATTCATCTTAGGAAAGCGGAATCGCTTGGCTGAATGTCCCTATTTCCGATGATTTGGATTTAGTGGGTTGAGTGGTGCTTTACTCTTTTTTGGAGATCGAGTTGGGTTCACCATTCATCTTAGAAGATGATTTGGATTTATCAAGTTGATCTTTTGTTAACTTACTGGGGACTAGGTTTGTTGCACTGAACGTCATTACCTCTTTGGGTGTGAATTCACTACGTTAAGTGATAACTATTTTGACTTTTAGTGGCCATGATAGACCTGTAATTTCCTTTAGGAGAGTATGAGGGCTTCGTTGTATGTCATTATCTCATAGGTTTGACATCTTAGGGATGAATACTAAGGTAGTTTGCATTAGCATCTTTGTTTCTTGATTGATAATTTTGAAAACAAAAATTTTTTCTTTTTCAATCCAGAATAAAGACGCGAATCATGAGTTCGTGACTTTGCTTTCTTCGGATCTTGCCCCTAGATTCTCCAAAATAAGAAAAAGAAAACCTTTCTTAGAGTGATTTGGCAATTTAAAATGAAGAATTTAATTTTTAGCAATTTAAAGGAGGTTTAGCTGTAAGACCTTTCTTGCTGGAGAAATAAAGCCGTGCGACTCATAGCTAGGGAGAAAAATCTCCCAAACTATCGTAGGACTGTACGGCCCATCTTGAGAGCTAATTGGGTCGTACTTACCTAGTTTTAAACACTTTTAGCAGCCATCCCTTTCATTCTTTCTTCACCCTTTTTCCCTTTTTTTTTTATCTCTTTTTCTCTTTACCAGCTGGCCCCTCTTACTCCTAACCCCACTTTTGCAACTATGAGGCATAAACTCCATCGTTTAATTTCGTACACGCCCCGCCGGGTGGCCCTGGATACGGTAGTTCCACAGTATGCCCTACCAGAGGGTTTTTTTTTCTCTACCATTCATCTCAATGGAGAGCTTATACAGCCTTAGGCCAAATGAGAAGTATGAAGGAGTGTCTCTGATGGAGGAAGTAAGCCCTGTCATCAACATTCATGGACATGTAATTTCCCATTTGGTATGTTTTGCCTGTTTTTCCTTTGATTTTTGTTTCTCCTTCTTATTGATTTTGCTGTAATTTGATGAAATTGATGGATTAGAATGTCTGCTTAAGGTTTGTTTCATGTTTAGGAATGATTTGGGACTGGTTTTTGCTTAAATTTGGGCTTAATTTTAAGAAAATTGGATTTTTAGGTCGAAGAATGAAATCTATTTTCCCAGAAAAGGTGGACCGTATGGCCTTGTTCATGTGCAATTTAGGCTGTGCAGCTCATCTTTCCTTGATTTTCTGGGTTTCTCCAGGAACAATGGATGAGCCATGCAGCTTAGTAAGTTGGGCCGTACGGCCCACAATGGCATGGGATAGGGTCGTATGGCTAATCTCTTCTGGGAGACAGCCCCTCATTTTTCGCCCAAAATATAATTTTCTTTCAATTTTCCTCTAAAATATATGCATGTATGCAATTAATTAAGTTTAATAAACTTCCCTTCCTTATTGATTTTAAAAACAGAAAGAAGAACAAGGGCGCTGGAGGCTGGGACAGCCTTAAGGACTGCTATGATCACCTTCTGACTCCGGTTAGGGCAAAGGTAGATGCTACGGGC
Source organism: Euphorbia tirucalli (assembly GCA_039660915.1). Lineage (NCBI taxonomy): Eukaryota > Viridiplantae > Streptophyta > Magnoliopsida > Malpighiales > Euphorbiaceae > Euphorbia > Euphorbia tirucalli. The sequence continues at coordinate 55,568,317 of CM077637.1, forward strand.
CTGCAGATTTTAGTTCTCCTGACCCTCCACTAGATTCCATAAAAGTGCAAGGGAGCGATCATGATGCTTAATGAGCGGTGGATGGACACCACTCACACCTTCCATCTACCCCCTGAGGAGTTCACCATTACCCCCTTGGATTTTGCTGCTATCACTGGGTTACACTTTGGAGGTACCTAGATCCAGTTCAACTGTGCCTTGAGCGTAAGCCACTTTAGTGTTGATGTTATGGCTATCTTACTGGGGTACAAGCCTTCCCAGCCTAAGCTGTAGTGTGGCACTCTGATGGGTTATTGGAAGGGGCGCAACACCACTACTGAGGTGGAGCAGAACCAATATGCCTGCTCCTTCTTGTTGTTCCTCTTATCTGAAGTTCTATTCCCGACCGGTGGTAGCAACGTCAACTGGAACGTGCTACCCACATTGATCATATTGGAGAGCCTGAGTGGGCTGGACTGGTGGAGAGCTAGAATTGTCTAGATGTACTACTTGCTGGATGTGTTCGCCCATAGTTAGCACAAGGAGCTAAAGTGCTGCTCGATTCTGCTTTTGGTAAGAATTCTATTCTCTTCCTTGTCCATTTCATAGTAGAATTCTGTTTGTGTGCATTTTGAATTTGAATTCTTTGTAGATATAGGGCTATGAGCATGAGTTCCTAAGCCCTCTTATACTGGGCAAGGTTAATGGCATCCCCCTTTTCCTGTCACTCACCCAGTGGATGGTCAGTTGGACCAAGGTGGTGATGGATGTGGTTAAGTGCTGTACTTAGCTAGGCTCTATGACATAGAGTGAGGTACATATAAATCTTATTAGCTTTAAACTTTATTCACTAGTTTAGGGTCATACCTAAATTTGAGCTTGATTTGTATGCATCTACTTTGGATTGTTCAGGGATTTAGGTGCCCCTAGAGCAATGCTACCCACTAGACTAAGGCGATGATTGGGGCCTCACGATTAACTGAATGGCGGCTGATCATGGAGTGAATTTCATCTCTAGAGTGGTACTTGAGGGATAGGGTCGAGTAATGCTATAGGTGACCCAAGGAGTGGTTGATGCCCTCCCCACTGCCTACGTGCTTATTTTGGCAGGCACATATCCCTAAGGACAGGCATCGAGGAGTGTTTAGGGAAGGATACACTGTTATGGGCTCAGAGGGTGATTAACGGGCCTGCATCAGCCAGCACTTGCTGCCCCCGACTGGTGCTCCAATTCCACCACCACCACAGGTATGTATTTCCCTCTTCACTTCCCTATAGCCTTTCTTTATGTGGTTTGTATTCATCTTATAACTTTCTGTGTTTCATGTTTCAGGAGCCTCCCCGAACTGGTAGGGAAAAGAGGCAGATGGACAGGGTAGGCAGTAACTTACATTCTAACGAGTCCAGTTCATAGACGTCTTTAGTTGTGGAGCCACATGTTCAGCCAAAGCCTGCTGCTGGTGGTACTATTCTTGTGATAGAGACTGCTCCTCCTACAAGTTGGATTTTGGGTCTGCCCTAGTATATCTTCGACAGTCAGTCGCAGCTCCACAATCCTATTAACGGCTACTATTATCCATAGATCGTGGTAGACCCTACCATGCTCGTGCTGTTTAAGCCAGAGGATGCTGCTCACGTAAGAACTAGTATCTCCTTGATTATTAGCTCTTTTTTGGTACCTCTTCAACTTATTGTTTCATGTCTTTTTCCTTTGCAGTCTCCCCGGAGCTCCTATGAGTCCTACGCCTGTCTCCTCTCTACCATTCACGGCTTACTAATCCATGAAAATATGATGATGCATGTAGGTTTCTTCTCCTGCTAATTTTGTACCTGTATAGTATAATATGATATGAAATGTGATGCAAACGACATGAATGATATGCACATGTATGCAAACTCGGCTGGAGCGAGAGAGGACCCGTTCTAATCAACTAGAGGCCCAGGTGGCTTTTTTTAGGCTACGGAATGCGGATCTAACACGGACGAACCAGGTGTTTGAGCAAGAGAGCAGCAGAAGCACCAAAGAGGCAGATGATGATGCCAAAGATGATGGTGGAGACTCTTTGTCTCCTCTATTGGTTGATAGATTGGGACATTGATATTTGAACATTTGACTTTTCTTTATTCTATATATAACTGATTAGTACACTTTACTTGCTAAGATAGTTTTAGGGTTCTGAGTGATTTTTATTTGTTTAGAAACCATGCTTTATTACACCCTATTTAGCAATTCTTTCACACTTCGCGTATGACATATTGATCTGCTTAACTTTGTGTTGAGCCCTACTTATAAATTCATCTTTGGCAACTTTAGCACTTCCACAGGCGTAACCTATCTAGATTTGAATGCAATGACTTAATGATGGGTATTTAAACGGACGACACTTGCACATGTTAAAAACTTGAGCCAAAACATATCACGATACAATCAAAATGACACAACAAGGAATCTAAAAGTAACTTTGATTTTAGATCGACATTCTCTCTTGTCACCTGTGCATCCTTTTTGGTTTTCCATATAAGAAATTTTCTCTTAAAATGCCTTACCTAGACCCCATTGTGAGTTTTTAGTCCACCAGACCGCCTTGAATTTTTCTTGAGGTCCCTTTTTCTGATTTTCACCCCAGCAGGCTTCTTTTTTTTTTCATTGATCATGCTTGGTATCTGATGTGACTTGGAACATATGTAGAAATCATGATTGGATTGTTGTACATGTGGCGATATGATAGCGTCTCAATTTCGAAGCATTTAGGATATCTCTTGGCTAGGAAGGTTTGAAGTGAGAAAACATGGGTTTCAACTTTTGGACTTTTTGCATTCCCATGGGGTAACACAAAAGTTTTCCTTCAAGTGTACTTTTTTGCTGTGCCGTGGTTGGTATCTGGGCATTTTTACTGAGATTTGGTGTAAGTAACTCTTGGATTTTTTCTATTGTATTGATGGCGGCTTTTCTAGGATGTTATTGCTGACAAAGTTCTGACTTCTTTGGTTCATGTTTTTGTTTCCTTTCTTTTTATTTTTTTTTTACATGTGGTAGGGCTTGGCTTAATCGCTTTGCTAGTGTGAAATTTAGTGATAACAGAAACCGACTAAATCCTCTGCTTACCTTTAGGGAATATAGATGGTGTTGGGGTCCTTTACAACAAGATAGGGTTTTCAAGGGTAGCATCTTTGCATGCAATGAAGTTGAGTTTCTTCTGATGAGATAAGGTTTTTGATGAAAGATTAGGTCCAATATAAGGTTTAAAGTGGAGCTTTAAATTTGTGGCAGGCAATTTTTAGAAAGATTGGTTTTAATTCTCTATTTAGATGGTTCAGGACTTTCTTGCTTTTAGTGTTACCTGAGGATAAGGGCTCAAATATGAAGAAGGCACTCCCATACCAGTTGTTCGGGAGCTGGAACTTTTGTCGAAATTCCATCATGGTGCGTCTTCCTTGCGCTTCAATAACTGTTGGTTTCGAGAATTGGCTCTTTGTGAGAATGACATCAATCTTCAATTTATTGCTGAATGCGATGTGATGTTGATGTCGAGTTTCATCCTGTACATACCCTTTCCTTTCAAGAGAGAATATGATTAAAGCCAGATTTACTTTTGGATTCCCTGTTATGCTCATGTTAATCATATGCAGTTTAATGTGATGTATGTTTGGATATGTTTCTCAAGTGACCATACATATGCATAATGCCATGACCAAATGAATAACACATAAGCACATTGAAATAAATTGTGAAGCTTTGATTGGATTTAAAATAGAACATGTTAGAGCGATTATAGTTCGCTACGTATCTTACAGACAAAAATTGTATTGTCTAGAAGATCCTTCAAAAAAATGCTCCACCGCTGCCTTGCTTCTTCTTTGGTAGGCCAGAAAATTCCCTGTTTCCTGTCATTCTTTTTATGTTACCTTAAACTTTACTCGAAAATCCATAGGTGGTTCACTATTGTGAGCACGGGTTTCCGGACCTTTATGATGAGAATCCCATTTTACTTATTGAGTGGACGGATGCGAACCGGACTCGGAAACGACTAGAATGTCACTTGGAGTATCTCAAACGTCCTGAAAACTGAGCTATCCTCGATTCGAAACCCCGAGAAAGGTCCCTCGGGTGATTTTAGGGTTTAAGGTGAACATCGGCTTTTTTGCGAATTTCAGCTCCGGCTCTATCTAGAGCCGCACGACTGTAGTTGTCAAACTACAGCCGTGCGGTGGTAGATCTAGAGCCTCACGGCTTTAGCACAACTAGAGCCGTGCGGCTCTAGTGGGCAAACCAAGTTGCTCTACAAAGAAGAGCAACTTGGTTGAAAGCAGGAGAGGAGCGGTGTAAGATATAAAAACCGAAAAATCAAATCAGAAAAGAAGGGGAGGTTGGAATCTTGAAAAAACCAGAGAAAGAAAAAAAAGAAGAAAAAAAGAAAGTGAGAAAGAGGGAGACTGGGACACAGAGAGAAGAGTGAGGAAGAGGAACCAAAACCAAAACTAAAACTCAACAAACGCTAACACCTAAGCTCCAAAGAAGTGTTCTCTACCTTTGCTCAACCAATCGGAATCGTCTCAGTTTGGTTTCAGATCGATTCGAATTAGTTTTTGGAATTTCGGCTGGTTGAGGATTCAAGGTGCATTTCAACTTTCCAATCTGATTCTAGACATCAAACACATCAAAACAACATCAAGGTAAACTCTGAGAGGCCTTAAATCGGTGTACATTGCTCTCCCTTTGCATTTTTCTCTGTTCCTCAAATTTTCAGAAAACTGGTTGCCCGAATAGAGCCACACGGCTATGTTTGACAAGAGCACACCCGCACGGCTCTAGTTCTGAAGAACAGAGCTGCACGGCTCTGTCCTTCCGGGTAGAAACCCAAAACTACCCTGAATCGGCCGAAAACAAGCCATTTTCCATTTCTTTCACTCCTTTTATGATATATTTCGGCCCAAATGCATCCGTATGTTGTAATACTTTGGTTTTCAGATTTTTATACGTACGAGTATTAGGTTTTCGGCTTTTTTTTTCAGGTTTTATTTTCTGAATTTTGGGGTTGTTCAATCCGAATCGGATCCATAGTCCAGCATTTGCAGACCCCCGAACCTTATAAAATCCTTTGGAAATATCGAAAACGAGCAAAATGTCATTTTCAAAAATGAGAAAACCATTTTTTAGGTTCTGGAAGTCATAGCCGCACGGCTGTAATTTAGAGCCGCACGGCTATAACTTCCAGATAGAAACAGAATCGCGTAACGACCCGTACGGACGTCGTTGCGTGATGATGTTTTCAAATCTAAATCGTCTTTGGCGTGTTTACTGTTTTCTGGACCCTAGATGGATGTTGGAATTAGGAAAACCCGCACGAATGAAACCCTGAGTTCCGGGATAATAGACCCGCTAAATGTGGAAATTTGCATGAAATCGAGCCAAATGGTTTTCAAAAATTGTTTTCCAGCACAAAATCTACAGGGCGTTTCAAAACCGTTTTCTAGGTCTAACAGAGCCGGCCGGTCAGGTCAACCCGGTTACCCCCTAAATGCATGCCCCTTTTCCTAAAAGCCCCAATTATGTCCTGCTATGAGTCCTATTTGTGCTTGTAATATAAACTGTATTAAACCTTTGTTTTGCAGCATCTATTTTCCTTTTTATTATTTTTTATGTAATTAATAGACTAATTCGTGTATCTTAGGTGCTTGTAATTTTCTAGATTCTCGTGTATTCTAGGTGCTTGTAAGATAAGGACGAGATTTTTTATTTTTATTCAATTTGGTTGTATAAGCGGCCTTTATTATTCTTTTGTATATTTCGGATGCATGTTTTATTTTTCTGCAATTTATTTCTATCATCTGCTTGAGCATCGGCTGATAAATAAACGTAATTGGGTAGAGAAAAATAATAAATTTAATAAATATGGTAATATAAATAATAAATGAATACAAGCTCGAGGTTGAATAGGTAAGTTGCCCGAACCCTAAATCTCGGGACTAGGTATGACAGTTTACGCTCGGTAGGAAGCTGTACCGGAATTTCCTGGATGAGCTGATCCGGGTGGCGACTCTTTCACTGATCTTGAAATTTAGGTTTCGAGGTCTTGAAGTAATAAAATGGGAAAATGCTTTCTACAAAATGAATTTCAAAATGAGTAAATGGTTTTCCCTAAATCAAGATAAACAAAACCTGCTTTTTCAATCAAATCAAAACACGCTTCTATCTTTCCCCGATTCGCACTGCAGCACTCCGATTTCAGGTCGTCTGCTCACAACTGTCATTGGATAGGTCTATCACTCCCAATCTTCCTTCATCAATTAATTTCTATACATATTCCCTCAGAAGATCACACTCCTCTGTTTTGTGCCTTGCAGCCACATGGTATGTGTTAAAATTATCTTCGTCTACTGCCACAGGGTTTTTAAATGGTTTCAACAGACATAAAAGACCTTCTCTAAGACATTTCACGAATGCTTGGGGTAAGAACATAGACCATGGAGTAAACTCAACTGGTGGTGCATTAATATTCTGAAAGGGCAATCCCAGGGCATCGAATGTCACACCAGAGTAGATCCTTCAGTTGGGCTGTCGACATCTCTGTGATTTCGACTTCCCCTTCCAGGTTAACATTCTTTCCAGAATGGAGATACATTTCCCTTCTAAGGTCACCACTGTCTTTTCCACTGCCGCACATCTGGCCTCTAACCTTTCCATAATAAGGTCCCTTCAACTACGTGCCCCAAACAAATCACATTGTCCTTGGCGCATCATCTCAACCGACCCCCGACTCATAATGGCAATCCCCACACTACCAATTGTGGTTGAGCCGCTAGGATGCCCATACCAATCCCCTTCAAGCTGGGTGGCTGCTCTGTATACCTCACTCAAGGTACTATAATACTGGCATTTCACGTGCTCCCTGTAGAGACTTAAACTTCCTTCTGAGAGATTCCAAACTAATTCATCCTTGCTAGGATGCTTCCTCATCTAAACCAGCTTCCCTGTCCATCTGTGATAGAAATCCGCAAAGGACTCCCTGAGTTGTCGCTTTCCTTGCTCTAGAACATAGAGCCCAACTCGCATTATATTAGTGAAACTGAAGTGCTCTGTAAATATTGTAGAAAGACTCTCCCAACTCAACTGCACATCTTCGGGCAAATTATTATACCATACCAATGCATTCCCCTCTAGGGTGGTAGGAAACAGGTTGGTTAAGTGCTTTTTAATAAAGCATGTTCAGGTGAGCCTTAGGTAAGCCCACACTTATATAAGCAGTCACTTTGGGGACTTCGAGTCCAAATGGTGACATCTCTGGGTTGATCATCTTATCAACATCAACACATCTGGGAGTTAAGCTAGACTCTTCTATTATTTCAGCTAATATCCATTCCAGTTCTTCTTCGTAAGTAGGTGTTCTCTCTGGTGCCTTACCGAACCCGTCTGTGTTCCCGTGAATCATTGCTACCTAAAATCCTCCAAAGGATGGCAATTCAGTGCCCAATACCACCACTACGGAAGGTGTATCTGCTTCCATAGTTATAACCATACTGTCTGAGGAGAATTTGATCTTATGGTGGAGAGTAGAGGGTACCCCACCCAGAGGATGAAACCAGGGTCTTTCCAAGAGTAATGAAAAGGTGACTAGAATATTAATCACCGTGAAAGATACTGTGGACTTAACCGACCCTACTTCGATCTCAGCTTCAAAAGTACCCACAATCATTCTTTTGGAATCATCATAGGCCCTAATCACTATAGAGGACCTTTTCAGGGCCTCTTCGCTCAAACCCAAATACGGTAGCATGTTTTTTAGGCATATATTCAACGCAGAACTATCATCTACCATCACACATGGCATGATGCGGTCCAGGATATTGGCCTTTACATATATGGCCCTATTATGGCCCCATGCTTCTGTCGATAGGTCATTCTCATTGAATACGATCTCGTAAGGCTTCTTGTCAATCTGGCCAATGCCTCCCGATGTTTTTCGGAGGGTAAAATTAAATCCAAAAGACTTATTTGTACTGGAGTCTTTTTCATCTGCAACAAAGTCACCCTTTTCTATCACTTTTGAGGATTCCAAACTACTCCCCTCGACTTCCCCTGTCATTTGCCCCTGTTAGACCTTGGTTTCCTCGAGCCCCTGTTGGGCGGCCAGCTGATAAACCAATCTGCTCCGGGTCACATTCTTGACTTCTTCTAACTCTTCTGTTCTCTGACTGTCCCAATTTCTTATTTATCCTTTGAATCTAAATCATCCAATTCATTGGCACAAGGGCCCAAATTTCTCCTACTTAACTTTCTCCCTTCGTCCTAACCAAAGAGACCATAGGGTTTGCCTAATACATTTGTGCAAATATGAAATTGTAAGGCAATCCAGATTTCACCATGTTCACACACCTTTCAAACCGGGATAAAGGGTTGTTCTGTGTACTAGGCTTCGGGGGTTCTTGTAACTTCCGCTCATCCACCAATTTATGGATATCATCTCTCAACCTTAGACAGTTGTTGGTTTTATGAACAATCGCTACATGATATGAGCAAAAATTATCCTTGTCTTCCTTGGCCAATGGGACATATGGAAGTAGTGACTGTAGCAACCCCACATTTCTACATTTACTAATCATTCCCCCAACTATCTATTCTCCCATTTTTGATCCTTGCTGCTCTGATAGTTGAATGAACTGACTGGTTGTTCTGGGCTGAACTATTAGCGCCTCCACTAATATGGCTCTTATCACCAGATCGGTATCTCGAGCTTACACCAATACTATCCTTGGACCTGTATCCAGTGGGGTTGTTTCCTAGGTCCCGCGTAATTTGGGATGCCATCTTGTGTACATCATGCAAGGCTGTAAAGTCTTGATATTTCATTTCATTACTATATAAGTCCAAGCTTCCTTCTATCAGTTTCTGGATTAACTCATCCTTGTCTGGTTTGTTCTTCAATTGAACCATTTTCTCAATCCATCTGCCATAAGAATTAGTAAATGGTTCATTGTACTTCTGCTTGACAAGTTCCAAGTCGTAAAGCTTTACTTGGATTTATGAGTTGAAGCTGTAATATTGGGTGAAGGCCGCTTATAACGCCTGCCAATGCATCTGTACCTCTTCCTGCTGGGCCTTGTACCAGGTTAATGCTCCACCTTCCAGTGTAGTGGAGAACAGGTTTACCAGTTGTTTCTTAGTAGCTCCGGCCGTTAGCATGATCCTGGCATATGGTTGATATAGGTTGTTGGTGATCCTAGCCCCTTATAGACAGGTAACCTAGGCATTTGGAATCCGACAGGGAAGATCTTAATACCCCTATTCATCAAGGTATCCACATCGAGACACTTCAAGATAGAGCTCCCTCCTTTCTTTAATTCGGATATCGTTTCTTCCAATTCTATAAATTTGGCTTTCAACTGTCTTTCTATCAAGGACCCTCCTTTTGATGCACCTTCCTTCATATATTGACCGTCTTCCTATTCGAACGAGGATGCTTCTTTATCCTTCTGGCCATGTTTTTGACCATGGTTTCCATAGTCCCCATGATTTCAGATATTGGAGCATCTTCTGAATGAGTTCTGCGTTGTTGCTTGGTGCGGCCATTCCTACTATATCAATCCTTCTATCTGCTAGTTTACTACTGTCACTGGATAACTCTAAATCTAACTGATCACTATCTTCTTTATTGGACTCAAACCACTCTGCCAAAACAGATACACAATCCTCTTCTTCTGTATACTGATCTGATTCAAGATTTGAACCAACCACTGTTCCAACCACTGACACTAACCCTCCGTCTACTGGATACTGCACTGCCAAAGATGTGACTACTGCTGCTACTATCTCTTCCGGAATTTTACGTTCTAATCTTCCCTCTAGCCTTTTCCAGGTTTTAACTGCCAAAACAACAAATGTTACGACTTATGACATGATGGCCGACTGACCATAGTATAGGATGCATGCATGAGATGTAGTGAATGCTAACTGATATGATGCTATATTATGTAGGATTTGGTAATGCTGCTATGGTACATGCCTCAAATGAAAGGAAACCGGAACCCTAATTTTACACTGAAATTTTTTGCCACCATAGCATTCCTTAGGAAAATATCTCGGCCCCTTGCTATCTCTCTAGTTCTTCGATCATCCGCTAGCACGGGTTCCTACGCTATTAGCATTCATGTACAAGATTGTGGATAGAGCCTCTTTTAGGTTTTGTAGCCATCTCTAGAAGAGACATTCAAGGTGAGATCAATTTCTTATCTTGTTAATTTTGTTGTTTTTTATTTCTATTGCATAAGCTCCTGGGATCGGATCTGAAAAAATCTAAATAGGCTTCCATTGCCAAACGGTTGATTTTCGATGACAAATCCCAACAGTGGTATCAGAGCCCGGTTCATGATCCATAGAAATCCTTAACAGGATTGAATCCTTGGTTTAAAATTGAGTATTTTATTTTGGGATTCTTGTTTTGGGGTTTTTATTTTTCCTCGATTTGCTTTCTCAAATGGAAATTGTTTATTCATATTGGTTATGTGATATTTAATTTCTATTTATTGATTTATGCTTCTTGTTGATTTGTGTTTTAGCCTATTTCCGTTCATGCCACCACAAAAACAGCAGCAGCATCCGCTGCCTACTGCTGCTATGCTGAAGCCAGCAGCAGGTCGGGCCGTGTTTTGGATTTGTCGGGTTTTCGTGGTCCGGGCCCAGTTTTAATTTTAATGAGTTTTTAAATTTTTTGTGTTTACATTAGGCAATTTAAATGCGCATGGATTATTGAATGAAATTTAATTTTGTTCATGATTTATTAATTTGGAGAATTAAAATGGTGTAATGGAATTGGTTCGGTTTTTCTTGGCACGATTAACCGAACAACGTAATTTGGATTCATGGTTTCCCAATTTCAGTGGGAGCAGTGTTCTGCCTGGGCTGGAAGCCCAAAGTGTTGGAAATGCCCTAGTCCCGAGGCATTGGTCCTTGTGTTTGTATAATACATTTGTACATTAATGTAAACTTTATGTATTATACAATTTGTGTCAAGGAGATAAAGGCATTAATCTATTTATTATATGTCTTGTGCTATATTTTAAATAGAGTATCCAATGGACATATCCATATCCATATTGTCAAGTGTCATACACTTGGCAATAGGACTATGGATAGGGAAAACGATATGGCCATAAAGTTATCCATAGTCTGCTCCAATCATGGGAATGAATGGAACTAAAGACTATCATTAGCCTAGTTGTATGGCGGTGTCTTACTGGTCATAGAACATGGAATGTCAACCAGGTTAATGGGTACATGCAAAAAGGGTATGGTACTAGATTGATCCACTTAACGAGAATCTACATGGTATAGTATCACAAATGATTCTCATGTAGTACTTGTATAAGTCCTTTGACCGGACCATATGATGGTGCTGCATGTGAAGTGGCACACTTTGGTGTATGCCTAACAGGCCTATAAAAGGGTGCCAAGTATGGGCACATTCGGGTGTGTTAGTGAACATGGCAGTGCTATGGATATGCAGAAGGGAATGTCACTCAGTGATTCATTGAGACGATATCACTGACCTCTTGAAGAATGTTACTGATAAGTGTGCGGCCGCACCCAAACAAGATCGTTCTTGTTTGTGAGCATCAGTTCATTCGGTATCAAGTAAAGTTCCAGACACAAATGAGGTGATACTTCTATGCCTTTATGTAGGACACCGATATCAGCGACATGGGATTTACAAGTTCAAACTACAGGGTTACGTTTTCAGTTAGACTGCTTACTCCATCTTAATTGGGGGCTGTAGTGGCTTGCTAGAGCCCGCCTGTAGTCTATGGGCCTTGGCCCACTGCCAAGATAAAGACGGGCCCATCAGATCGTATACATTGAACGTCTGGACTTTAACTAGTCGGATTAAGTGTGTACTTGGAGTATACACGTTTGAAGAGAGAGAGACTTATTAATTATATTATATAAGTCAATTGGATTGATCAATATATTATAATTAATATTTATTTTGGCCTTCTCTTAATTAATTCAATGAATTAATTTATGAGATTATTTCCTAGGTGGAAATATTATTACATGTATAGGTACATGTATTTCATTATATGAATGCCTAATTTTACTTCTTCGTTAAATTAATAGGACAAATTAATTTTAATTTAAGTGTATGTAATATATTATATAGTATAATATATATGCATACATGTTAAATTAAAGTTGTGTTTACATTTAATTAAAACTAAGGAGTGAAAATTGGGCTTGGGCTTTAAATGAATTAAAGCCCATATTGTAATGTTTTGGCAGCCGAAATTTTGGGTTCATTTGGCTTTATGATGAGTCATTGGTGATTAGGTTGATGACTCATTTTTGGACAAAATTGTGATGATGAAAAAGGATGAGTCATGGCTTGACTTTATGGTGGAAAAGTTGGACTTTTCTTCCTATAAGAATGAGTCATTCTTTGATTCTAAGAATGGTGGGTCACCATTGGACCAAAAGATAGCAAAGTTAGACTTTGCTTTTATTTGGACCAATGGAAAAATGGTGACTCACACTTGATGATAAAGGGTTTTTACATCTTGATGACTTATGGACTCTCCTTTGCTTGGCCGTATATATTTTTCTTTGGAAGAGAATAAAATGCTAAGATTTTTGCATTCATCTCTTTTGGTAAGAAATGTGTGTGCTCACTTGAAAGAATTGGTTTTATTTTTCTTTTGGAAAAAAAAAAATTGGACACCCATATTCCTTCTTGTGTGCTGCCCCTCTCTCCCTCTCTTCTTGGTTAATCCAAATCGCTAGCACGGGTTTCGGTCCGAGAGCCATTCGTGTACGCATCGGTGGAGGAAATCTACACTTGATTTCTGCAGTCCGCATCCGTCTCTTAGAGAGACTTTGTGGTAAGTTTCTGAACTTTCTCTTTATGCTTTAAGTTTTTTATTTCCACATCTTAAGCTCCTGGGACCGGATTCGAGGAAATCGATGCGTATTTCAGCTTTTATCGGTCGGTTTCCCGTGACGAATCCCTACAGTGGTATCAGAGCGGGCTTTTGATCCGTGGAAATCTTTAACTTGGTGGATCCTGTGTTTTAAAATTGGACATTTTGTGGACGGGATTCGTTTTGTTTTGGGGTTCAATATTTTTCCCCATTTGCTTTTCAAATAGAAATTGATTTTACATATTTGGTCATATGTATATTTTCTATTTGATTTTGTTTTTGCATATTTATTGTGCTATGGTATATATATATATTTTTTGCATATTAGGTTATATGCTTGATTAATTTTCCATTGATGATTATATGCTGGATGTGTTGTTTTTTTTTTCAACATTCAAAAAAAAAAAAATAGGGTGATGGGCAGCTTGCAGCTGCTGGCTGCAGCAGCACCTGCTGCGGGCTGCTGCCGGGCAGCAGCGCCGCGGCTGCCCAGCGCGGCGGGCCAGGCCTGAATTTGGATTTGGCAGGATTTGTTTTGGCCCGGGCCGGGTTTTAAAATTTTAATTAATTTTCAAATTATGCGTGTTTAAATTTTGGTAATTTTTATGCGCGTGGGGTTTTCCAATTTTAATTGGTTTTAAAATTGTGCGTGTTTACTTTTTGGCAATTTTATGCGCATGTTTTATGAATGAAATTTATTTTTCGTTCATGCGATATTAATTTTGGAAAAATTAATACGGTTAATTGAAATTGGTTCGGGTGTTCTTGGTACGATTACCCGGACGGCTAATTTTGGAATTCATGGTTTCTCAATTGGATTGGGAGCAATTTTTCCTCGGTTGGAGGCCCAAAGCCTGCACGGGTTTAGAACCACGATCGGCCAAAATTTGGTAATTTCAAAATAATGGCTATGGACAAATGAAATCGGATTAATTCATGCATTTAACATGCTTATAAATTACATGATGTATTGGTTTACATGTATGATTGAATATGTGGATGGATATAAATGGGCCTAATTTATGTTGGGTTGTAATATTCTTTTTTGGTTTTTACGACCTGCGTGTCGTTTGCCTTGTATGTAATTTTATTATATATGTATATAGTTTGAAATTATGTATGCAAGGAGCCAATTGGATTGGCGAGCCCAGAAGGAACAGGAGGCGGCCCACCTGATGCTGTTCTAGTATAGGTTTACTAGAATGACATTAGGACGTAAATTTTGGCCTGTTGCATTCCATTCTTTAATTTAATTATGCGGTATTTATTTCCATGTGCGAATGTATGTACAAACCCTTTTTCACTCGCTTTTGCATCTAAGCCGTTATTAATTGAATCGAATAACCAAATGGTAATTATTAAGTCTCTTAAAAGTGCTTCCCTCATTCATAACCTACTCGAAGTGGGGATAGGCCAGTTGTAAACCAACCCTTGTTGGACGCACTAGAGTATCGTCATTTTGTATTGGGTTGGAGTATTGGTTACTCTAACACTTGGATGGAGGTTTTGACTTAGTGTGGGCAGTAGGATGTTCCTAGCCCTAAGCACAGATGGGTAAGTGCCAACAGACCCATCTAACCGAGAGTCCCTAGGTTGGGATTGGATGGCGTTCCTACCTAAAAATTAGGGTATATTTGTTCCAGGCCCTCGTCTGGCTACATCTTGATATAATATGGATCTCGGCCCATGAGCCCAACAACTCGAGTTAATTAATAACACGATTCATTATTAATTATAATATGGGAAGAACAAGTTAAGTCCTTTATTAACACTCGTAAATTGTTCTGTGTAGAAACCAATGGCTATGAATGATACTTTATCATTGCGATCTTTCTTGGAATGGGACAAGCTTTCTAGCCCTAACTTTTGGGACTGGTCTATGAACTTAAGGAAAGTTCTAAGACAAAAGTCTAAAGAGTATGTGCTCGAAAAGCCTGTACCGGCTGTGCCAACGGGAAGTAATCCACCGGCTCCCAAGCTGGAGGAATACTTGGCACATGTAAAAGATAACCGGGATGTGACATGCCTGATGTTGGCTAGTATGGTTCCTGAATTACAAAAGCAGTTCATGGATCATCAGGCCTTTGCTATAATGACAACTCTTAACGAGATGTTTTATGAGCAAGCTTATCAGGAAAGGTACCTGATCCACAAGGCATTCCGCACCTGTAAGATGGGAGCCGGGACATCTGTGAGTGCACACGTGCTAAAGATGAAGGGCTATCTAGATAATTTAGCCTGTCTTGGAACGCCTATCTCACGAGGGCTGGCGGTTAGCACGATCCTGTCTTCTTTACCGGATTCTTATGATCAATTCATCTTAAACTTTTACAAGCAAGGGATGGACCGTACTGTTAGTGAGCTGCATTGGATGCTTCAGCTCGCTGAACTGTCAATCAAGAAGACTCCGCTAGTACTTGCTCCTCTTGCTAAAGGCAAGGCCAAGGCTAAGGAAGAAAAGGCTAAAAAGGCTAAAGCCCAGCCCAAGGCCCGTTCCAAGGATGTCTGCTTCGGTTGTAAGCAGGCTGGACATTGGAAAAGATTGTGTCCCAAGCTTTTGGGAGAGAAAAGGAAGATGCAGGGCGTGTCTTCATTAGGTATATATGTCATAGACATTAACCTCTATTTCAACATCTTATGTATTGGATACTAGATGTGGTTCTCACATTTGTTGTAATATGCAGGGACTTAAGAACAGGAGATCACTGGGATCGGGACAAGTGGACTTGCGGGTCAAAAATGGAGTAAAGGTTACTGCCATAGAGATCAGCACGACCAGCTTATGATGCCTAGTAAATTAGTTTTGTTACTGAAACTATGTTATTTTGTACCTGTTTTGTACAGGAATATTATTTCTGTTTCAGTTTTGGATATTTCTGGATGTACATTTACTATTGGTAATAGTAAAAAGGGTTTATCTAGAAAAGAATTATTTTATGGAGTAGCTCTGTTAAATAATGTCTTTTATATCCTGGATCAAAATGAAACTAATCATGTCTATAATATACATACTTAAAGGGTTAAGCCTAACGAACTTAATCTGGTTTACCTTTGGCATTGTCATTTAGGCCACATAAACAAGAAGCGCATAGCTAGGCTTCACATAGCTTGAATCTTAGGATCATTTGACATGGAGTCACTTGATATATGTGAGTCTTGTTTATAAGGTAAAATGACTAAAGAACCTTTTAGCAAGGAGGCTGAAAGGGCCGCTAGCTTATTGGACCTAATGCATTGAGATGTATATGGACCGACAAGCATAGCAACCAGGGGTGAACATCTATACTTTGTCTCCTTCACAAATCATTTCAGTAGATATGGCTATGCCTATCTGAAGAAATATTAGTCTGAGACCCTTGATAGGTTCGAGGGTTTTAGGAACGAAGTACAGAAATAACTAGGCAGAAATATCAAAGCCTTTCGGTTGGACCGAGGTGGTGAGCATATAAGCCTATAGTTTGACTCATTTTGAGAGAGCATGGAATAGTTCCACAGCTCACTCCTCCAGGAACACCACAATGGAATGGGGTGTCCGAACGGAGGAATAGGACCCTGTTGGACATGGTCCGCTCAAACGATGAGTCATGCCTCTCTCCCAATAAGTTTTTTAATGGATACGCTCTTGAGACAATGGCTCTCAATTTCAATTATGCTCCGACTAAGGCTTTGGAAAAGACCCCATTTGGAATATGGATGGGCAGGGTGCCCAATGTGTCTTTCCAATGGATTTGGGGTTGTTATGCACAAGTCAAGAAATTGACTGTGAGCAAAACTAGAACCCAAAACCGACTAATGCCTGTTTGTGAGCTACCCTAGGGAAACCAAAGGGTATTACTTCTACAAGCCCACTGAGAACAAGGTGTTCATGGTACAAAAAGGGGTCTTTCGTGGAAAAGGATTTATTTCCAAGAAAGACAGTGGGAGCAAAGTTGAACTCAGGGAAGTTCAAAGCTCACAAATTCCTAAAAAGGATAAGTCGGAGACCAGGGTGGAGCTTCCATAAGTGGAAGCACCGGCCCAGGTCACACTAAAACTTAAAAGGTCTGGTAGGGATCATCAGGAACATGAGAAACATCATTTTTTTATTTCTAATGATTACACACTTTTGTCTTGTACGGAGAGGAGCTCAAAACCTACTAGTAGGCTATAGCTAGCCCACTGTCTGCCATGGTGGTGGATTTACAATCTATGTATGATAATCAGGTTTGGAACCTGGTTGATCCACCTCCGAGTGCTACGGTAATAGGTTGCAAATAGTGCTATAAGCTATACGCCGACAATACCTTTAAGGGTATGTGTAAGAGGTTTAGTGGGAGCATAGTAACTTTCCTGGTATTATATATGGATGGCATCCTTCTGATTAGAAGCGACATACCAACACTATAAGGGAATTGTAATGGTTGAGTACGTGCTTCGCAATGAAGGACTTAGGCGAAGCTGAGATGATCCTAGGGATCAAGATCTACAGGGATAGATCCAATTGGCTTCCAGGCCTAAGTCAGGCCAAGTACATAGACATAGTTCTGAAAAGATTCAGCATGGACTAGGCTAAGAAAGGTTTCTTACCAATGGGTCATGAGATGAAACTTAGCAAGAAGTACTGTCCTAAAACAAGGCAGGATAGAGAAAACATGAATTAGTTCTATATGCTTCGGCTATAGGATCAATCATGTACTTCGTGCTATGTACAAGACCTGATGTCGGCTTTGCACTAAGTATGATGAGCCGGATACTGAGTGGATCACTAGTAGGCTGTCAAAGTAATCCTGAAGTACCTCAACCGGACTAAGGATAGCTTCTTAGTGCATGAAGGTCAGGAAGAGCAGTCAGTTACTTGGTACAATGATGCAAGTTTCCAAACCGACCAGGATGAATATAAGTCACAGTATAGGTATGTGTTCATGCTAAATGGTGGTGCTGTTGTTGGAGAGGCTCTAAGTAATCGACCATTGCGGTTTCTATCACAGGAACTGAGTACATTGCAACGTGTGACACAGCTAGGGAAGCTATGTGGATTGAGAAGTTTATCACAGAACTGGGGATAGTATCTACTATCCGGGAACCAGTTGATATCTTCTGTGACAACGAGGGGCTGTTGCACAAGCTGTGTGCCCCGGTCACACATATACATGAAGCACGAACTCAGGGAGTTTCACCTATTGCGAGAAATCGTTGAGGGGGTGACATCTCATTAAAAAGAGTGGACACCAAAGACAATGTCGTAGATCTTTTGACCAACATTCTTGGCTATGCCTATGCATGAAGGTTATACTAGATCTATAGGGATTAGACCCATGCCTAGTAGGTACTAGTGCAAGTGGGAGATTATTGGAAATGCCCTAGTCCCTGAGGCATTGGTCCTTGTGTTTGTATAATACATTTGTTCATTAATGTAAACTTTATGTATTATATAATTTGTGTCAAGGAGATAAAGGCATTAATCTATTTATTATATGTCTTGTGCTATATTTTAAATAGAGTATCCAATGGACATATCCATATCCATATTGTCAAGTGTCATGCACTTGGCAGTAAGACTATAGATAGGGAAAACGATATGGCCATAAAGTTATCCGTAGTCTGCTCCAATCATGGGAATGAATGGAACTAAAGACTATCATTAGCCTGGTTGTATGGCGGTGTCTTACCGGTCATAGAACATGGAATGTCAACTAGGTTAATGGGTACCTGCAAAAAGGGCATGGAATGTCAACCAGGTTAATGGTATCACAAATGATTCTCGCGTAGTACTTGTATAAGTCCTTTGACCAGACCATATAATGGTGCTACATGTGAAGTGGCACACTTTGGTGTATGCCTAACGGGCCTGTAAAAGGGTGCCAAGTATGGATGTGTTCGGGTGTGTTGGTGAACATGGCAGTGCTATGGATATGCAGAAGAGAATGTCACTCAGTGATTCACTGAGACGATATCACTGGCCTCTTGAAGAATGTTACTGATAAGTGTGCGACCGCACCCAAACAAGATTCGATCTTGTTTGTGAGCATTAGTTCATTCGGTATCAAGTAAAGGTCCAGACACAAAGAGGGTGATACTTCCATGCCTCTGTGTTGGACACCAATATCAGCGACATGGGATTTGCAATTTCAAACTACAAGGTTACGTTTTCAGTTAGACTGCTTACTCCGTCTTAATTGGGGGCTGCAGTGGCTTGCTAGAGCCCGCCTGTAGTCTGTGGGCCTTGGCCCACTGCCAAGATAAAGACGGGCCCATTGGATCGTACACATTGAACGTCTCGACTTTAACTAGTCGGATTAAGTGTGTACTTGGAGTATACACGTTTGAAGAGAGAGAGACTTATTAATTATATTATATAAGTCAATTGGATTGATCAATATATTATAATTAATATTCATTTTGGCCTTCTCTTAATTAATTCAATGAATTAATTTATGAGATTATTTCCTAGGTGGAAATATTATTACATGTATAGGTTTACATGTATTTCATTATATGAATGCCTAATTTTACTTCTTGGTTAAATTAATAGGACAAATTAATTTTAATTTAAGTGTATGTAATATATTATATAGTATAATATATATGCATACATGTTAAATTAAAGTTGCGTTTGCATTTAATTAAAACTAAGGACTGAAAATTGGGCTTGGGCTTTAAATGAATTAAAGCCCAAATTGTAATGTTTTGGTGGCCGAAATTTTGGGTTCATTTGGCTTTATCGTGAGTCATTGGTGATTAGGTTGATGACTCATTTTTGGACAAAATTGTGATGATGAAAAAGGATGAGTCATGGCTTGACTTTATAGTGGAAAAGTTGGACTTTTCTTCCTATAAGAATGAGTCATTCTTTGATTCTAAGAATGGTGGGTCACCATTGGACCAAAAGATAGCAAAGTTAGACTTTGCTTTTATTTGGACCAATGGAAAAATGGTGACTCACACTTGATGATAAAGGGTTTTTACATCTTGATGACTTATTGACTCTCCTTTGCATGGCCGTATATATTTTTCTTTGGAAGAGAATAAAATGCTAAGATTTTTGCATTCATCTCTTTTGGTAAGAAATGTGTGTGCTCACTTGAAAGAATTGGTTTTATTTTTCTTTTGGAAAAAAAAAAAATTGGCCACCCATATTCCTTCTTGTGTGCTACCCCTCTCTCCCTCTCTTCTTGGTTAATCCGAGTCGCTAGCACGGGTTTCGGTCCGAGAGCCGTTCGTGTACGCATCGGTGGAGGAAATCTACACTTGATTTCTGCAGTCCGCATCCGTCTCTTAGAGAGACTTTGTGGTAAGTTTCCAAACTTTCTCTTTATGCTTTATGTTTTTTATTTCCACATCTTAAGCCCCTGGGACCGGATTCGAGGAAATCGATGCGTATTTCCGCTTTTATCAGTCGGTTTCCCGTGACGAATCCCTACACAAAGCCCATTAAAGGTTAGAACCATGATGGGCCAAATTGGCGATTTCTATATAATGGCTAAAGGACATAATTAACTAGGATTAATTTTATGCATTATAACATGTTTATAATTGATGTATGGACTACATGCTTGTATGAATTAAATGTTTGGATGGATGCTATTGGGCCTTTTTGAGGATGGGTTGTAATTTCTTTTTAGAAATAAAGCATGCGTGTCGTTTCTCTTTATGTAATTTTATTTTATTTATTTATTATAAAATGTTGTAAAGAAGATGCCCCTTGGAGAGGCGAGCCTAAAAGGAGAGATGGAGTCCCACCTAACGTTTTTCTAGTATAGGTTTATTAGAATTATATTAGGATGTATTTAATGCCCCTAGCAGTCCATCATTTATTTAATTATGCATTTATTTATTTACATGTTTTATGCCACGATCCAATTCCAATTTCACCCGCTTTATGCATATAAGCCGTTTTTAAAATTGAATCTAAACCAAATCAAAATTACTAAGTCGCTTAAAAGTACTTCCCTCATTCGAAACCGACTTGAAATGGGGAATAGGCCAGTTGTAGACCATGCCCCAGCAGGATACACTGGAGTGTCATCATTTTGTATTGGGTTAGAGTATTAGTTACTCTAATACTTGGATGGAGGTTTGGACTTAGCATGGGTAGTGCCAACAAGCCCATCAAACCGAAAGTCCCTAGGTTGGGATTGGATGATGCTCCTACCTAAATAATTAAGGCTTGTTTTTTCAAGCCCTCGTCTGGCTATATCTTGATGAAATATGGATCTCGGCCCATAACCCAACAACTTGACTTAATTAATAACTTGGATTCATTATTAATTAAATATGAGAAAAACTGTTAAGACCTTTATTAATGCTCTTTAATTTTTCTATGTAGTAATGAAATGGCAAATAATAATACTCTATCAATGCATTTGCTCCTCAAGAAGGACAAACTTTCCGGGCCCAATTTCTTGGATTGGTCTAGGAACTTAAGAATAGTTCAAAGACAGGAATCTAAGGAATACGTGTTGGAAAGAGTTGTACCGCCTACACCTACTGGGTGTAATCCACCAGCTACACAGCTAGAAGAATACGAGGTGCATGTTAGGGATAACAGGGATGTGACATGCTTGATGTTGGTGTGCATGGTCCCTGAGCTGCAAAAGCAGTTCATGGAGCAGTAAGCCTTTGCTATGATAACAACTCTTCATGAGATGTTTCAGGAGCAAGTCCGTCAAGAGAGATACATGACCGCCAAGGCATTCAACTCCTGCCGGATGGGGGCTAGGACATCTGTGAGCACTCATATGCTATAGATGAAGGGATATTTGGATTCTTTAGCCCGTCTCAACGTGCCTGTCTCGCAAGAGTTGGCGATTGACACGATCCTAGCATCCCTGCCAGACTCTAATGATCAGTTCATCTCGAACTATAACATGCAAGGGATGAACTATACTGTTAATGAGCTATATGGAATGCTCAAGCTCGCGGAACAGTCGATCAAGAAGACTTTATAGTACTGCTGGTCAATAAGGGTAACCCTCCTCTTATAAAGGGGCAAGCCAAAGGTGAAAGCCAAGGCTAAAGCTAAGAAAGCTAAGGCCAAGCCCATGGCCGGTCCTGAGGATGTCTATTTCTAGTACAAACAGGCGGGACACTAGAAGAGGAATTGTCCCAGTTGGTGAAAAAGCAAAAGTAGAGCCAGGGCACATCTTTAGCAGGTATATATGTCATAGACATAAACCTTACTGATTCAACATCTTGGGTATTGGATAATGGATGTGGTTCTCACATTTGTTGCAATGTGCATGGGTTAAGAATAGGAGATCATTGGGATCTGGAGAGGTGGACTTGCGCGTCCAGAATAGAGTAAGGGTAACTGCCATTGAGATTGGCGAGTACCACCTAATGATGCTTAGTGGATTAGTTTTGATTCTAGAATAATTTTATTTTGTACCTGCCATATGTAGGAATATTATTTTTTTCAGTTTTGGATATTTCTAGATTTAATTTTTCTATTGGAAATGGTAGAATAAGTTTATCTAGAGAGGGACTATTTTATGGAGATGCTCTATTAAATAATGGCCTATATATCCCGGATTTAAATGAAACTAATCAAGTCTATAACGAAATAATAAAAGGATTAAGCCTAACGAACTTAATCATGTTTACCTTTGGCATTATCGTTTAGGCTACATAAACGAGAAACGCATAGCTAGGTTTTACAAAGCTGGAATCCTAGGTTCATTTGACATGGAGTCACTTGATATATGCGAATCATGTTTACGTGGTAAAATGACCAAAGCACATTTTGGCAAGAGAGCTAAAAGGGCTACTGGCTTATTGGACCTAATACATTCAAACATATATGGGCCCATGAGCACATCTACTAAAGATAGACATCAGTACTTCGTCACTTTCATAGATGATTTTAGCAGATATGGCTATGTCTATATGATGAAACATAAATTCGAGACTCTTGATAAGTTCAAGGAATTTAAGAATGAGGTACGGAACCAACTAGGCAGAATTATAAACGCCCTTCACTCAGACTGAAGAGGCGAGTATATGAGCTTAGAGTTTGACTCATACTTGGAAGAGCATGGAATCATTGTTGGGATTTTTCATCGCAAAACGTCCGATTGAAGTGGAACACATACCATTTTCTCAAATCCAATACCCAGGAGCAATTGAAGTGGAAATCAAAACAATAAAATTGAGACGAGAAGATTAGATTCTCATCGGGTATATCTCTTTCAGATATGGCTGGAGAAATCAAAATAGATCGCCTCCACAATCCCGTACATGAACAACTTGGGAGTATGAACTCAAGCTAGCGTTTAGATCGTCGGAAGAGAGGGAATGGTGGCTGAAAATTGTTGCCTTGGGATGTGTGTGTTGTCCAAAATTCACCTTAGGGTTTTTACCCTTTATGGCCAAAAATCCCTTAATGAAATTAGGCGCAATTGGTTTTTATTTTATATGGGCTTTTCGCTCATTTAAGCCTAAGTCTGAAATTAATTCTTTTCGTTTATTTTAATTGCAAATCTAATTTCAATTTAACATGTATGTGAATATATTATACTATATAATATATTACTTTCCATTTAAATTAAAATTAATTTGACCAATTAATTTAACCAAGGAATTAAATTAGACTTGTCATAAAATCAAACACATGTAACCTATACACGTGAAATATTTCAACCAAGGAAATAATATCTTAATTTAATTCATTGAATTTATTATAAGAAAACAAATACAATTATTAATTATATTATCTTGATCAATCCAATCGATGTATATAATATTATTAATAGAATCCTCTCTCTTCAGTGGGTATACTCCAAGTATACGGTTGATCATTTAAGTTCAAGCTCAGACGTTCAATGTGTACGATCCTGTGAGCCAGTCTTTATGTTGGCAGTGGGCCTATGTTCCATAGACTACTGGCAGGCTCTAGTAAGCCACTGTAGCCCCCAATTAAGATGGAGATAGCCGTCCAATTGAAATCGAAACCCTGTAGTTTAAACTCGTATATCCCATGTCATTGATATCGGTGTCCAACATGGAGGCATGGAATAATCACCCTCTTTTGTGTCCAAAGATTGGCTTGATCCCGAATGAACTAATGCTCACAAACAAGTTCCAACTTGTTCAGGTATGGCCACACTCTTATCAATTGCATTCATCAAGTGGCTGGTGATATCTTCTCAGTCAACTGCTGAGTGACATTCCTTTCTGCATATCTATAGTCCTGCCATGTTTACTTACATACCCAAATGTACCCATACTTGGCACCCTGTTATAGGCCCTTTAGGTGTACACCAAAGTATGTCACTTCACATGCAGTACCATGATATGGTCAGGTCAAAGGATGCATACAAGTACTACACGAGAATCACTTGTGATAGTATACCATGTGGATTTCTCGTGTAGTGGATCTATCCAGTACCATGCCCCTTTACATGTACCTATTAACTTGGTTGACATTCCATGTCTAATAGTTGGTAAGACACTGCCATACAACCAAGCTCATAATAGTCTTTGGTTCCATTCATTCCCATGATTGGAACAAACTACGAATGACTTTATGGTCATATCATTTTCCCTATCCATGGTCTCACTGCCAAGTGCATGACACTTGTCAACATTGATATGGATATGTCCATTGGATACTCTATTTATAACATTGCACAAGGCATATGATAAATAGATTAGCACCTTCATTCATTGACACAAATTATATAATACATAAATCTCATAACAAGGTACAAAATGTATGATACAAAATGAGGACCAATGCCTCGGGACTGGGGCATATCCAATAATCTCCCACTTGCACTAGTTCTAACTAGGCACGGGCCTAATCCCTATAGATCTAGTATGACCCTCGTGCTTGGGCTAAACCAGTGCCTTGGTCAAAGGATCTACGACATTATTCTCGGTATCCACTCTGTGTAATGAAATGTCACCCCTCTCAGCGATTTCTCATATGAGGTGAAACTTCCTGAGCATGTGCTTCATGTTCTTGTGTGACTGAGGCTCCTTTGCTTGTGCCACAACCTCGTTTTTGTCACAGAAGATATCAACTAGATCCTGGATAGTTGGTACCACTCCTAATTCAGTGATAAACTGCTTTATCCATACAGCTTCTTAAGCTGCATCACACGCTGCAAAGTACTCAGCTTCTGTAGTAGAGTCCGCAATGGTTGGTTGCTTGGAGCTCTTCCAGCTAACAATACCACCATTAAGCAAGAATACATACCCACACTATGACTATAATTCATCCTGGTCGGTTTGGAAGCTTGCATCAGTGTACCAAGTAACTAACAGCTCTTCCTGACCACCATACACTAAGAAGCTATCCTTAGTCTGGTTAAGGTACTTTAGGATTGCTTTGACAGCCTTCCAGTGGTCCTCGCCTGGATCCTGCTGGCATCGACTCGTCATACTTAGTGCAAAGGTGACATCAGGTCTCGTACATAGCATAGAGTACATAATTGATCCTATAGCTAATGCATATGGGACCAACTTCATGTTCTCCCTGTCCTTCCTTGTCTTAGGATAGTTCTTCTTGCTAAGTTTTAGCCCATGGCTCATTGGCAAGAAACCTTTCTTGGCCTAATCCATGCTGAATCTTTTTAGAACCTTGTCTATGTACGTGGCCTGACTTAGGCCAAGAAGCTGATTTAGTCCATCCCTGCAGATCCTGATCCCTAGGATCATCTTAGTTTGCCTAAGTCCTTCATTATGAAGTACTTACACAACCACTACTTTACTCTTAGCAGTGTTGGTATGTCGCTTCCAATCATAAGGATGTCATCCACATATAACACCAGGAAACTGACGATGCTCCCACTAATCCTCTTATACACACAAGGCTCATCTTGATTCTGTATGAAGCCATATTTCTTTATGGCTTCATTGAATCTAAGATTCCAACTTTAGGATGCTTGCTTCAATCCATAAACAGATCTTTGAAGCTTGCATACCCTTCCAGGATGCTTTGGATCGATAAAACCCTCAGGTTGTGTCATGTACATATCCTCGAGTAACTTTCCATTAAGGAAAGTGGTTTTGGCATCCATCTTCTAGACCTTATAGTCATACCAAGCAGCTATGGCCAATAGGATCCTTATGGATTTGAGCATAGCAACTGGTGAGAAAGTTTCATCATAGTCTATTCCATAGACTTGTCTGAAACCTTTTGCAACCAACCGCCCCTTAAAGGTATTGTCGACCTTCACCTTGTAACACCACTTGCAACCTTTGGCCTTGGCACTCGAAGGGGGATCAACCAGGTTCTAAACCTGATTATCGTACATAGATTGCATCTCCGCCTGCATGGCTTTTCGCTAATTAGCAGATTGTGGGCTAGCAATAGCCTCCTGGTAGGTTTTGGGCTCTTCCTCATCAAAGACGAGAAAAGTGTGATTGTCGATAATGAGAAACCCATATCTCTCAGGTTCCTGATGATCCCTACTATACCTTCTAGGTCCTTGTGTGACCTGGGTTGGTGCTTTCTCCTATGGAAGCTCCACCCTAGCCTCCGAGTTGTCCTCTTCAGGAGTTTATGAGCTTTGAACTTCCTTGAGTTCAACATTACTCCCATTGTCTTTCTTGGAAATGAAATCCTTTTTAAGAAAGACCCCTTTCCTCGGCGGGGTTATAGAAGTAATACCCTTTGGTTTCCCTAGGCTAGCCCATAAATAGGCATTTATTGGTTTTGGGTTCTAGTTTGCCCCTAGTCAATTTCTTGACATGTGCACCACAGCCCCAAATCCGCAGGAAAGACACATTGGGTGCCTTGCCCATCCATATTTCATATAGGGTCTTTTCCATAGCCTTAGTCAAAGTATTGTTCAAAATGAGAGCTGCTATCTAGAGAACGTATCCCAGAAGCTTATTAGGAGAGAGGCGTGACTCATCATTGAGCGGACCATGTCCAACAAGGTCCTGTTCCTCTGTTCGGATACCCCATTCCATTATGGTGTTCCTGGAGAGTGAGCTGTGGAATGATTCCATGCTCTCTCAGGTATGAGTCAAACTCTATGCTCATTTACTCGCTTCCTCAGTCTGAGTGAAAGGCTTTGATATTTCTACCTAATTGGTTCTGTACTTCATTCTTAAATTCCTTGAACCTATCAAGGGTTTTGGATTTATGTTTCATCTGATAGACATAGCCATATCTACTGAAATCATCCGTGAAAGTGACAAAATACAAATGTCCACCTCTGTTAGCTATGCTCATGGGCCCACATACGTCTGAATGTATTAGGTCTAATAAGCCAGAAGCCCTTTTAGCTTTCTTGCTAAAAAGCACTTTAGTCATTCTACCTCGTAAACAAGACTCGCATAGATCAAGTGACTCCATGTCAAATGATCCTAGGATTCCATCTTTGTGAAGCCTAGCTATGCGCTTCTCATTTATATGGCCTAAACGACAATACCAAAGGTAGACATGATTAAGTTCATTAAGCTTAACCCTTATAGTATTTATGTTATAGACTTGATTAGTTTCATTTAAATCTAGGAAATAAAGGCCATTATTTAATAAAGCTTCTCCATAAAATAATCCCTCTCTAGATAACCAATTCTACCATTTCTCATAGTAAAATTAAATCTAGAAATATTCAAAACTGAAACAGAAATAATATTCATGTACATAGCAGGTACAAAATAACAATGTTCCAGAATAAAAACTAATCCACTAGGCATCAATAGATGGTACTCGTTTATCTCTAAGGCAGCTACCCTTTGCTCCATTTCCAACCCGTAAGTCCACCTCTCCAGATCCCAGTGATCTCCTGTTCTTAAGTCCTTGTACATTGCAACAACTGTGAGAACCACATCCAGTATCCAATACCCAGGATGTTGAAATAATGAGGTTAATGTCTATAACGTATATACCTAATGAAGATGCACCCTGGCTCTTCTTCTACTCTCCTAAAAGCTGGGGACAAGATCTCTTCTAGTGTCTAGCCTGCTTGCGCTGGAAGCATACATCCTCAGGATCGGCCTTGGGCTTGGCCTTAGCCTTCTTGGCCTTGGCTTTCTTAGCCTTGGCCTTAGCTTTCACCTTAGCCTTGTCCTTAACAAGAGGAGGGTTCCCCTTATTGACTAGCAGTACCGGCGGAGTCTTCTTGATCGACTGTTCAGTAAGCTTAAGCATCCCATGTAGCTCACTAATAGTGCGGTTCATCCCTTGCATGTTGTAGTTCAAGATGAACTGATCATAAGAATCCCGCAAGGATGCTAGGATCGTGTCAACCACTAACTCCTACGAGATAGGCAAATCGAGATGGGCCAAAGTATCCAAATAGCCCTTCATCTTAAGCACGCCTGTACTCACAGATGTCCCAGCTTCCATTTTGCAGGAGTGGAATGCGTTGTTGGTAAGTATCTCTCTTGACGAGCTTGCTATGAAACATCTTATTTAGAGTTGTTATAATAGCAAAGGCCTGATGGTCCATGAACTACTTTTGCAGCTTAGGGACCATGCACGCAATCATCAGGGATATCACATCCCAGTTATCTTTGACATGCACCTCGTATTCCTCCAGCTGTGCAGATGGTGGATTACGCCCAGTAGGTGTAGGCGATATAGGCCTTTCCAGTACGTATTCTTTGGATTCCTGTCTTAAAAGTATTCTTAAGTATCTAGACCAATCCAGGAAGTTGGACCCGGAAAGCTTGTCCCTCTCAAGGATAGATCGCAGTGAAAGAGTATTATTATTATTTTCCATTTGATTACTACACAAAAAAATTAAAAAGTGTTAATAAAGGCCTTAGTAGTTTTTCCCATATTTAATTAATAATGAATCATGTTATTAATTAAGTCATGTTGTTGGGCTAATGGACCGAGATCCATATTTCATCAAGATATAGCCAGACGAGGTCCTCGAAAAACTATACCCCAATTATTTAGGTAGGAACGCCATCAATCCCAGCGTAGGGACTCTCAATTTGATGGGCTTGTTTACACTTGCCCATCTGTGCTTAAGGCTAGGAAAATCCTACTACCTATGCTAAGTCCAAAGCTCCATCTAAGTGTTAGAGTAACCAATACTCCAACCCAATACAAAATGATGATACTCCACTGTATCCTGTGAGGGCATGGTTTACAACTAGCCTATCCCCACTTCGAGTTGGTTTTGAATGAGGAAAGTACTTTTAAGTGACTTAGTAATTTCCTTTTAGTTATTAGATTCATTTTAATAACGGTTTAGATGCATAGATGGGTGAAAATGAGATTGGATCATACATTGAATCATGTAAATAAATAAAAGCATAATTAAATAAATAAAGGAATGCTATGGGCCTATATTACAACCTAATATAATTCTAGTAAACCTATACTAGAAAAACACCAGGTGGGCCTCCTTGCTTCCTTTTGGGCTCGCCTCTCCAATGGCCTTCTTCTTGACAATATTTTATAATAAGTAAATAAAATAAAATTACATAGAAAAAGAAAAATGGCATGCAGGCCGTATTTACCTAAAAAGAAATGCATCCCAACTTGAAATAAGGCCCAATAGCATCCATTCAAACATTTAATCACACAAGCATGTAATCCAATACATCAATTTATAAACATGTTAAAATGCATGAAGTTTATCCCATTTTAATTATGTCTTTAGCCAGTATTTAGAAATCGCCAGTCTGGCCCATCATGGTTCTAACCCTTAAAGGACTTTGGGCCTCTAGCCCAGGCAGTACACTACTCCCACTCGAATTGGGAAATTATGAATCCAAACTAGCCATCCGGGTAATCGTGCCAAGAAAACCCAAACCAATTTCATTACACCATATTAATTTCCAAAATTAATATCTTATGAATAAAATAAAATTTCATTCAAGAAACCATGCGCATTTAAATTACAGAAAATTTAAACACACAAAATTTTAAAACCTATTAAAATTTAAAACTGGGCTTGGACCAGAAAACCCGCCAAATCCAACATAAGGCCTGGCCCGTTGCAGCTAGGGCAACACAGTTGCCCTTGTAGCAGCAGCTGCTGCTGTTGTCGCTCCCGTACCGGCAAAAACAGCCCATGACTTTTTTTTATAATTAAAACAAACAAATAAATCAAATCACCAAGATCCAACCAATCAACAGAAAATTAAATCAAACATAACCAATATGTAACATTAATTTTCAATTGAAAAATCAAACGAGGAAAATCATAAACCCCAATTCCAAGAATCCCAAAATTAAAAACATCAATTTTAAAACCAGGGATTCAATCTAATTTAAAATTTCCACGTATCAAAAGCCCATTCTGATACCACTGTTGGGATTTTTCATCGTAAAACGTCCGATTGAAGCAGAAGCACATACCGTTTTCTCAAATCCAATACCCAGAAGCAATTGAAGTGGAAATCAAAACAATAAAATTGAGATGAGAAAATTAGATTCTCACTAGGTATATCTCTTCCAGAGATGGTTACAGAAATCAAAATAGATCTCCTTCACAGTCTCGTACACAAACGGCTTCGGAAGAGAGGGAATGGTGGCTAAAAATTTCTGCCTTGGGTTGTGTGTGTTGACCGAAATTCACCTTAGGGTTTTTTACCCTTTATGGCTGAAAATCACTTGGTGGAATTAGGCCCAATTGGTTTTTATTTTATGTGGGCTTTTCGCTCATTTAAGCCTAAGTCTGAAATTAATTCTTTTGGTTTATTTTAATTGCAAATCTAATTTCAATTTAACATGTATTTGAATATATTATACCATATAATATATTACATTCCATTTAAATTAAAATTAATATGACCAATTAATTTAACCGAGGAATTAAATTAGACTCTTCATAAAATTGAACACACGTAACCTATACACTTGAAATATTTCCACCCAGGAAACAATATCTTAAATTAATTCATTGAATTAATTATAAGAAAACCAACACAAATATTAATTATATTATTTTGATCAATTCAATTGATGTACGTAATATAATCAATAGAATCCTCTCTCTCCAGTGGGTATACTACAAGTATACAGTTGATCCCTTAAGTTCAAGCTCAGACCTTCAATGTGTACGATCATGTGGGTCCGTCTTTATGTTGGTAGTGGGCCTATGGTGCACAGACTGCAGGCAGGCTCTAGCAAGCCACTACAACCCCCAATTAAGATGGAGATAGCAGTCCAACTGAAATCGAAACCCTACAGTTTAAACTCATATATCCCATGGCATTGATATCAGTGTCCAACATAGAGGCATGGAATAATCACCCTCTTTTGTGGCCGGACATTTGCTTGATTCCATATGAACTGATTCTCAAAAATAAGTTCCAACTTATGTTGGTGTGGCCACACTCTTATCAATTGCATTCATCAAGTGGCTGGTGATATCTTCTCAGTGAACTCCTAAGTGACATTCCCTTCTGCATATCCATATTCCAGCCATGTTTACTGATATACCCAAATGTACCCATACTTGGCACCCTGTTACAGGCCCTTTAGGTGTACACCAAAGTATGTCACTTCACATGCAGCACCATGATAGGTCAAAGGATCCATACAAGTACTATACGAGAATCACTTGTGATAGTATACCATGTGGATTTCTCGTTTAATGGATTTATCCAGTACCATGCCCCTTTGCATGTACCTATTAACTTGGTTGACATTCCATATCCAATGGCCGGTAAGACACCGCCATACAACCAAGGTCATGATAGTCTTTGGCTCCATTCATTCCCATGACTGGAACAGACTACGAATGACTTTATGGTCATATCATTTTCCCTATCCATGGTCTTACTGCCAAGTGCATGGCACTTGTCAACATTGATATGGATATGTCCATTGGATACTCTATTTAAAAAATTGCACAAGGTATATGATAAATAGATTATCATCTTCATTAATTAACATAAATTGTATAATACATAAATCTCATAACAAGGTACAAAAAGTATGATACAAAACGAGGACCAATGCCTCAAGACTAGGGCATATCCAACAATCATTCCATAGCTCACTCCTCCAGGAACACCAGAATGGAATGGGGTATCTGAAAGGAGGAATAGGACCTTTTTGGACATGGTCCGCTCAATGATGAGTCATGCCTCTCTCCCAATAACTTTCTAAGATACGCTCTTGAGACGACAACTCTCATTTTGAACAATACTCTGACTAAGGCTATAGAAGAGACCCTATACGAAATATGGATGGGCAAGGCACCTAATGTGTCTTTCCTACGGATTTGGGGCTGTGATGAATATGTCAAGAGATTGACTGGGGGTAAACTGGAACCCAAGACTGATAAATTCCTTTTTATGGGCTACCTTAGGGAAACCAAAAGGTATTACTTCTACAACCCAGCCGAGAATAAGGTGTTCATGGCACGAAAGAAGGTCTTTCTCGAAATTGATTTTATTTCCAAGAAAGATAGTGGGAGAAATGTTGAAATCAGGGAAGTTCAAAGCACACATGCTCACAAAAAGGATAACTCGGAGACCAGGGAGGAGCTTCCAAAGGCAGAAGCACCAACCCAGGTCACACAAGAACCTAAAAGGTCTAGTAGGGATCATCAAGAACCTGAGAGGTATGGATTTCTTGCAACTGATGATCACATTTTTCTCATCTTTGATAAAGAAGAGCCCAAAACCTACCAAGAGGCTATTGATAGCCCATAATCTGCTAATTGGCGTAAAGCCATGGAGGCAAAAATGCAATCTATGTATGATAATCAGGTTTGGAACCTGGTTGATCCACCTCCACGTGCTAAGGTCATAGGTTGTAAGTGGTGCTACAAGCTGAAGGCTGGCGGCTGGTTCCAAAAGGTTTCAGACAAGTCCATAGAATAGACTACGATGAAACCTTCTCACCAGTTGCTATGCTCAAATCCATAAAGATCTTGCAGGCTATAGCCACTTGGTACGACTATGAGGTCTGGCAGATGGATGTCAAAACCACTTTCCTTAATGGGGAGCTACTCGACGATGTGTACATGACACAACCTGAGGGTTTCATTGATCCAAAGCATCCTTGAAGGGCTTGCAAGCTTCAAAGATCCATTTATGGATTGAAGTAGGCATCCCAAAGTTGGAATCTTAGATTCAATGAAGCCATAAAGGAATAAGGCTTCATACAGAACCAAGATGAGCCTTGTGTGTATAAAAGGATTAGTGGGAGTATTGTCACTTTTTTGGTGTTATATGTGGATGACATCCTTCTAATTGGAAGTGACATACCAACATTACAAGGAGTTAAACAGTGGTTATGTAAATGCTTCGCAGTGAAGGACTTAGCCCAAGCTGAGACGATCCTTGGGATTAGGATCTACAGGGATAGACACAATCAACTTCGAGGCCTAAGTCAGGCCACATACATAGATAAAGTTCTGAAGAGATTCATCATAGATTAGGCCAAGAAAGGTTTCTTACCAATGAACCATGGGCTGAAACTTAGTAAGAAGAACTATCCTAAGTTAAGGAAGGACAGGGAGAACATGTAGTTGGTTCCATACGCATAAGCTATAGGATCAATCATCTACTTCATGCTATGTACGAGACCTGATGTCACTTTTGCACTAAGTATGACGAGCTGATACTAGCAGGATCCCGGCGAGGACCACTGGAAGGCTATCAAAGCAATCCTAAAGTACCTTCACGGGACTAAGGATAGCTTCTTAGTGTATAGTGGTCAGGAAGAGCTATCAGCGACTGGGTACACTGATGCAAGCTTCCAGATCAACCAAGACGAGTACCAGTCGCACTCTAGGTATGTATTTTTTCTAAATGGCGGTGGTATTAGCTGAAAGAGCTTAAAGAAGCCTACCATCGCAGACTCTACTACAGAATCCATGTGCATAGAAGTGTGTGATGCATCTAAGGAAGTAATGTGGATGGGGAAGTTTATCACTAAATTGTGAGTAGTACCAACTATCTAGGATTTAGTTGATATCTTCTACGACAACAACAGGGCTATTGCACAAGCTAAGGAGCCTCAATCACACAAGAACGTGAAGCATGTACTCAAGAAGTTTCACTTCATATGAGAAATCATTGAGAGGGGTAACATTTCATTACACAGAGTAGACACCGAGGATAATGTCACAGATCCTTTGACCAAGGCACTGGCTCGGCCCAAGCACGAGGTTCATACTAGATCTTTAGGGATTAGGCCCATGCCTAGTTGGAACTGGTGCAAGTGGGAAATTGTCGGGAATGCCCTATTCCCAAGGCATTAGTCCTTGTATAGTATTATACATTTTGGATTTTTTAATAGATTGATGTATTGTAAATTTGTGTTATAATATAAAGACATTAATCTATTTATTCTATATCTTGTGCAATAATATAAATAGAGTATCCAATGGTCATGTTTATATCCATGTTGACAAGTGTCATGCACTTGGCAGTGAGACCATGGAGAGGGAAATAATATAACCATAAAGAGATCCATAGTTTGTTCCAGTCATAGGAATGAATGGAACCAAAGACTATCATAACCTTGATTGTATGGTGGTGTCGTACTGGCTATAGAACATGGATTGTCAATCAAGCTTATGAGTACATGCAATAGGGCATGGTGCTGGATAGATCAACTAAACGAGAAATCCATATGGTATAGTATCACAAGTGATTCTCGTGTAGTACTTGTATTAGATCCTTTGACTTGACCATATTATGGTCTTGCATGTGAGATTACACACTTTGGTGTACGCCTAAAAAGCCTGTAACAAGGGTGCCAAGTATGGGTACGTTTGGGTGTGCCAATGAACATGGCAAGGCCATGAATATGCAAAAGGAAATGTCACTCAGTAGTCCACTAAGAAGATATCACTGACCACTTGATGAGTGCAACTGATAAGAGTGTGGCCACACCCAAACAAGTTAGAACTTATTTGTGAGCATCAGTTTATTCGGGATCAAGTTAATGTCCAGACACAAAAGAGGTGATGACACCATACCTCTGTGTTGGACATCGAAATCAATGACATGGGATATATAAGTTAAACTATAGGGCTATGACTTTCATTAGACTGCAGTCTCCATCTTAATTGGGGATTGTAATGGCTTGGTAGAGCCCAACTATAGTCTGTGGGCCATAGGCCCACTGCTAACATAAAGATGGATCCACAGGATCGTACACATTGAACATCTGAGCTTGAACTAAACGGGTCAACTGTATACTTGGAGTATACTGACTAGAGAGGAATCATTAGTTGATTAAATTATAGATCAATTGGATTGATCAAAATATTGTAATCATTTTGTTGGGTTTTGTTGAATTAATTTGAATAAATTAATTCATGAATTTATTTCCTGGTGGAAATAATATACATATATATATTTATATGTATTTAATTTAAGTGAAGTCTGAATTAATTTATTAGGTTAATTTAATTAGACAATTTAATTTTAATTTAAAAGCTATGTGTTATATTATATTGTTTAATAGAATCACATACATATAAAATTAAATTGAATTGCAATTAATTTTAACCTATACTTTTAATTTGGACCTAGGGTTTTAAATGATATAAATACCCACTTAAATGAAAGAAAACCCGAACCCTAATGTTACACTGAAATTTTCGGCCACCATACAATTCCTTAGAGGAAAATATTTCAGCCCCCTGCTATCTCTCTAGTTCTTCGATCCTCTGCTAGTACAGATTCCTACTTTATAAGCGTTCATGAACGGGATTGTGGAGGGAGCCTTTTTGGTTTCTACAGATGTCTCTAGAAGAGACATTCAAGGTGAGATGAATTTCTTATCTTGTTAAATTTGTTGTTTTTTATTTCTATTGCATAAGCTCCTAGGATCATATTTAAGAATATCTAAATGGCTCCCACTACTAAACTGTTGATTTTCGATGACAAATCCCAACAAAACGATCATCAGAACGATGGGCACGATTTAGTATGATGTAATTTCATAATGAAATGTCATTACATCACAAAACAATCTATTTTAGAATAGGATTAATCTAAAAAGATTGTCATTGCATTTGTACGCTTTAGTAAGATGCACTTTCACAAAGATATGTCATTACGTCCGGGATACATTTTAGTATAGGCTTAATGTGAAAAGATCATTATTTTGTCTATACGCTTTAGTACGATGCAGTTTCACGTGTGAGCGAATGATGATTTGGGCACGGGGAAGTAGACCGCTGGGCTTTTTAGGTATTTTATGTTCGATCGAGCATATAATTATAATAAGAAAATCCTTTTGGGAAAACACAGCATCCATAAAAGATCCGAGACTGAAATCTCAAATAAACTATAGGAGTTGCCACCCAGCTCAGATCAACTGGGAAATTCAGGTATAGCTAGAACCGAGTGAGAACCACTATACCTTCCAGAGATCTAGGATTGAACGAGTCACTTACTTATTATCCAATTAAAATAATAGCTCCAATATTTAACCATAACATTTTATAGAATTAGATCGAGTTTTCTTTTATAACACACGGCATTTATGCAGAGTACAACGCAAATCATGTAGGCTATCCTAGGCGAATACATATAAATCAAAAGGGGATCAGGGTACAACCACCTAAAATACACAAATTCTACCTACGAAGGAATAAAATAACAAAAGTAAACTTAATCCTACAAAAATGGGTGTTAATAATGCGATGAAACTTATGCGTATAAGACTCGAGCATAAAAGTAGAGGATAGGAAACGGTTTTGAAAATGGTTTTACCGATTTATGTTTAGCATGCCTTAAAGTTAGTTTTTGAAAAATTGAGTCATCATTATCAATTTAATGTAACATCGATTCTCGAAATCAAATTTACAGTTCATTATGCAATGAAAAGCCCAAAACATAATTTATGAGCCATTCTGTCTGAGAATAACATTTGTATGGATGTATACAATAACCATGCGGTTATGAATAGATGTATACGGATATTACTTTTGTGCACGAAACAAGTTTAAATTTAGCAATTTCATTTAGGGATTTCATGAAGTACAACAATTGTGCAGTCAAGATACAACATCCGTGCAGTTATAACTACAGTCGTGCGGCTATGTAGGTTGACCATATAGATGTTATTTCTAGGCAAAAACCAAAGTTGAAAAAAATAGAGCAACTTAAAAAACGCATGAAATGACTCTCAAATGATGAAATTATGCAAGAATGTAAATGGTTTCTCAGAAATATACTTTTGACACGTGAATCCACTGCTTTTACGGGTTCAAAAACATCTTAAAGGAGCTCCGGATTGTTGACTTTCGGTTAAGGTTACACAAGTCCAAAATCACCAAGATTCCTCAATAGTTACGGGTTTGTGTTTATATTTTAGTCTCTAACCCTATTATTAATCTTAGTGATTTGTTTTCTTATGATTTCTAACAAGTTTTATAGCTTAATAACAGAGAATCGAATAAGAAAATGATGAGAAATCCTTAGAAAGTTTTCTTTTCTCTTCTCTTTTCTTCCTCTTTTCTCTCCAACCCTCTCCACAAAGTTTTCTCTTTTTTTTTAATCCCAGACTCTAGGCTCTCAATGACCATTCTTTTCTCACTCCTTATCCTTTTCCTTTTATACTTCTTCCAAATCAGAGATCTAGATCCGATCTAAATGCAAGTGGGATGG
Organism: Euphorbia tirucalli; assembly: GCA_039660915.1. Taxonomy (NCBI): domain Eukaryota; kingdom Viridiplantae; phylum Streptophyta; class Magnoliopsida; order Malpighiales; family Euphorbiaceae; genus Euphorbia; species Euphorbia tirucalli. The sequence continues at coordinate 55,605,688 of CM077637.1, forward strand.
ATTATTGAAAATCCATACGGATATAACATGCATCCGTATGGCTATAGATGGCACATCCGCACGGTTATAGTCCATATCCGTATGTGTATAGTTGATGGACTACAAACCCTAATCTGTTTGGTTTAGTAATCTGAAGCTTCAATCTTGAGTTGTCTTTAACTCGTGTGGCTACAGAAACACATCAAAGAAAAGTTTGTTTCATCATTGAAACCGGGGATTAAAATCCCGTTCTCACACACGATAAAAAGGATAGTACGTACATGTAGGCACACTTATGGACAATGCAATATGACAATCCATACGTGTAGGCAGGCTTATGGATAATGCGACAGGATAATCCGTATGTGTAGCCATACTTATGGATAATGTGATATGATAATCTGTACATGTAGGCACGCTTATGGATAATGCGATATGATAATTTGTATTGTAGGCATGCTTATGGATAATGCGATATGATAATTTGTACATGTAGGCACGCTTATCGATAATGCAATATGATAATTCATACGTGTAGGCACGTTAATGCGATATGATAATCCTTACATGTAGGCATGCTTATGGATAATGCGATATGTTAATCCTACATGTAGGCACGCTTATGGATAATGCGATATGATAATCCATACATGTAGGCATGCTTATGGATAATGGGCAGTGGTTCGGCGTATTGGTACATCTAAGATTTAGGAAATAAGATATTGCTTGTAAAAGATATATTCATTCATGAATGCAAATGGACAATATTTCAGCACATTGGTACGCCTAAGGTTTAATACAAGACACTGCTTGTAAAAGATATGAATGTGAACGAACATCATCTTGATGCATTTGTACACCTAGGTTGAGGATACAAGACTGCCTGCTAATGATGAACTTCCACATGAATATGTACAGACAGTGTTTCGGTGTACTAGTATGCCTATATCTAGGATATAAGACACTTCTTGTAAAGACGAATTCATACATGGATGTGTATGGATAGAATTTCGGCGTACCGGTATGCCTTAGGCTTAGGAGCAAGGCACTGCTTGCAAAGAAGGACTCAGACAGTATTTTGGCGTATTGGTACACCCAAGGTTCGATACAAGATGCTGCTTGTAAATAAGGACTTATACACAGGCAATATTTCAAAATATTGGTACGCCTAAGTTTTGATACAAGACAATGCTTATAAATAAGGACTCGTGCATGAGTGTGCATGAACAAAGGTTCAGCTTATTAGTATGGCTTAAGGCTACTTGTAGAAGGAAATCATACACGAGTGTGTACGGATAGAGGTTCGGTGTATTGGTACGCCTAAGGTTTAGGAGCAAGCTGCTGCTTGCAAACAAGGTCTCGTACACGAGTGTGTACTGACAATATTTCAGCGTATTGGTATGCCTAAGGTTTGATACCAGACACTGCTTGTAAATATGACTCACACATGAGTATGTATGGATAGTACTTCGGCGTACTGGTACGCCTGAAGTTTAGGGGTAAGGCATTGATTGCAAAGAAGGCAAATAGTAAGCGAGTGTGTCTGGACATCATTTCAGCATATTGGTACGCTTAAGGTTTGATACAAGACACTGCTTGCAAAGATGAACTCATACACAAGTGTGTACGGATAGAATTTCGACGTATTTGTATGTCTAAGGACTGATACAAGACAGTACATGCAAAGATGAACTCATACACAAGTGCGTATGGACAACACTTTAGCGTATTTGTACGCCTAAGGATTGATACAAAACACTGCTTATAAAAGGTGAAATCATACATGAGTGTGTATGGATAGCACTTTGGCATACTTGTACACCTAAGGATTGATACAAGACATTGCTTGCAAAAGGGAAATCATACACGAGTGTGTATAGATAGAGTTTCGCCGTATTGGTAGGCCTAAGGTTTAGGAGGAAGGTACATCTTGCAAACAATGTCTCATACACGAGTGTGTATGGATAATATTTTGGTGTATTGGTATGCCTAAGGTTTACGAGCTAGACACTAGTTACAAACAAGGTCTCATACATAAGTGTGTACGAACAGTATTTCAGTGTATTGGTACGCCTAAGGTTTAAGAGCAAGACATTGCTTACAAAGGTTGACTCGTACATGAATGTGTACAGACAGAATGTTGGTGTATTTGTAGGCATGGTGTTTAGGAGCAAGACACTGCTTGCAAAAGGGAAATCATACACGAGTGTGTACAGATGGAGCATTTTGGTGTATTTGTATGCCTAGTGTTTATGGGAATCATATGATAAGGATTATGGATAGGTATATATGCATGATATACGAACCCAGACCTTGATATGCTGATATGCCTAAAGCTTTGAGGGTGTGAATGTCACACGATGTATATGGCTGCACAAAAGGAGGTCAGGGTGAACACACACAAGTAATTATTATGTCTATGTTGAGGTATCATGGTTGTATAAAAGAGTTATTAATGTATGAATGGCATGCATTTCAATGTTTTCCATGAACGAAATGAAACAAACATAAATCTTTCACATCGAGCAAACATTTTAGCACAAGCAAAAGAATGCTCACCCTTCCGACCTTCTTTATCCGCGATTGGTCAATTCATAAACTGCCCTGGGAGTTGGGTCCTTTTGTTATCATCAAGGGATAACAAAGGCATCTCTCAAAACATGCAATTTTAAAGTTCTAGATACCTTATGGGGAAATTACTACGGCTTTCTATATGAGTCATGGTCATGCCAAGGGTTAATATCAAGGTTCCCGCAAAAATATATACTCCTCACTTCTCTCCACTCAAGGGTCCGAGCGAAGGAGTTCATACTAGGCTATGAGTGATGTATCATATCCATGTCCCTGGGAGCTTTTGGTCCGTTGGCTACACGTCAACAATACATAGAGGTGAATAAGGGAATTTTGGGGAACGTGTATGCATAAGTGCCTGTGATATGATGCGAATAAAAGAGTGCAAATTGGTAAGGTTAAGCTATATCACATAAAGCATTTTTAGTGTTTGTCTAATGATTTTATGAAAAATCATCCCCAGCGAAGTCGCTATTGTGAGCGACCGATCCTCGAATGAAAGTAACGGGAGGCCACAAGACCAGGCTGGGGGTTTTGAATATTTTTTTTTAGAAAACTTGGTTTATATTAGAAAATATGGTTTTTGAGTTTTGGAAAATAAGGAAAAACACAAAGGAACATACGAAACCAATTCCCTGCGCTTTAAAGGTTGACAGGAGTTGTCAACCACCTCAGCTCTTACTAGGAAATTATGGTATAGCCAAGCCTGACAGGGATTCCTATATCTTTAAGATAGAGATTCTGGTCCGTACTTCACTTATTTCTTTTTCATTATGAAATAGCATTTAACCATACCCAATTTGCATTTTTTCTTATTTTATTCCCTATTCAATATTCAACCCTAGATATTTATTATATGCTCATACGGAAAGCCATAAATAAATTCAGTAACTGAGAAATAAATTTAGGAAATAAAAATAAAATTATGATAATGAAATCAAATAAACTACCCTAGGGGATACATTTGACAAAAATGGGATAAGTGTGAGCATGGGTTTTCCAGACCTCTGTGATGAAAATCCTATGTTACATGTTAGACAAACGAACGTGAGTCAGACTTGAGAATGAGCGGGATGTTGCTTGGAATGTCTCAAATGCCTCGAACACCGAATAGTCCTCGATCTGAAACCCCGAGAAAGGTCCTTCGAGTCATTAGAGGGCTTAGATATGAGGGTGGAATTTAAGGAAAAATCTTGTTAGCTTTGGTTAGAGCCGTACAGCTGTAGTTCCACAACTACAGTCGCATGGCTATAAGGTTATAGCCACGCGACTCTAATGGGTAGCTAGATTACTTCCTAAATAACAAATATCAGTACTTGACAGGGGAGAGAATTCCTAAATTAGAGGGATTTTTAAGCCGTGTTTCACTAGGTTTTTAGAATAAGGAGAATACAGAAAACAAGGAGGAGGGCAAAAACAAAGGAAAGACAAAAAAACAAAAAATAGATAGAGAAAAACAGAATTGGAAAGCAAAAAATAAAAAAGAGAAAGGAGAGCAAAAGCAAAAAAAAAAGGAAAGCAAAGCAAAGCAAAACACAAAAAAAAAAGAGACTAGAAACACATTGAGCATGAGTGTCTAGACGTTTCACATTCATTCGAGACTACTCTCAAGTTTTATTTGGATTAATTCGGGATGTGTATTCGAGGATTTCAAGATGTTCGTGAGGTTTTAAGCGGATTTCAGCATCCAAATCCAATTCCAGTCGTTAAACACACTAGAATATCAAAAAGGTAAACTCTGAGAGGCCTTAAACTCATAATTATTTGTTTTGTGTTGTGTTTTTTCTATGATTTGTAAAAATGCCGAAAACTGTCTGTTTGATTACAATCATGCCACTCTAACTAGAGCCGAGCGGCTATAATCCTTTAGAACAGAGTCGAGCGGCTGTACCACTAAAGCCCCACGGCTGTGTTCTTTTAGGCAGAAACCCGAAAAGCCGTAAACCGACCGAACACAGTCATTTTCCTATTTTAATCATTTTGTTATGAACTATTTCACTCAAATCACATTCGCTACATTCAAAATTGTGGTTTTCGAATTTCCAAGAACATTGATGTGAGGTTTGGGTTTCATTGATCTCGATTTCTTAAACCGTGGTCGTTCGATCTAAATCGGATCCATTGTCCAGCTTTAGCGCACCCCCGGATTCCACAAAATCCTTAAAAATCATTGAAACAAGTTGAAACAGTGATTTACGAAAGAAAGAAAACCAATTTCGGGTTCTGGACACTACAACCACACGGCTGTAGCAGCTATAGCCGCACAGCTCTAACTAGAGCCGCACGGCTATAGTTCCCAAAACGAGGTAGAATTACGGGACGACTCCAATGGACATCGTCGCATGATGTTGTCTTCAGGATCAAACTATTTTTTATGTGTTTACCGCTTTAGGTTTTAGATGGATGTTTGAGATAGGAAACCCCCATGAATGGAACCCCAAGTTCTGGGATATCTGACTCACCAAAATGAAGTAATTTGCATATAATCGAGCCAAAATGTTTTCAAAACTATTTTCAAGCACAAAAACCTATAGGGCATTTCTAAAATGGTTTTCCAGGTCTAATGGAGTAAGTCACCCTAACTTTTCAGTTACCCCCTAAATGCATACTCCCCTTTCCTGAGATTCCCCATTCTGTCTTGTTATGAGTCTCATTTGTGTTTGTGATATAGTTGTGCTAACCCATCTGTTTTGCAGCTTTTTATTTCTTCTTATTTTTATTTTGGATGTATTTAATAGATCATCTCGTGTATCCTAGGCGATTGTAATTTTTTAGATATTCATGCATCTAGGGGTTGTATTGGTGAGGATGAGAGTTTTTATCTTTTGGGGTTGTAATAAACGGCCTCTATTATTTTTTAGTTTGGATCTTTAATTTTATGCTATTTATTTCTGTCATCTGAATGAGCATGGGTTAATCAATAACAAAAGATCAAATGGGTAAAGAATAAAAGTGAGCATAATATTGTAATATGAACTTAAAAATGAAAGTAAGCTTGAGGTTAAATAGGTAAGTTACCTGAACCCTGAATCTCTAGATTTGGTACGGCAGTCTACGCTCAGTAGGGAGTTGTACCGGAATTTCCTGGATGAGCTGATCTGGGTGGCGACTCTGTCAGTGATCTTGAAATTTAGGTTTCGAGATCTTTAAGTAATAAAATAGGATTTTCTAAAATGTAAAAAACCAGTTTTCCAAAACTCACATTCAAAGAAAAGGTTTTCTATAAAAGGATTTCCAAACAAACCAATGGTTTTTCTAAGCAAGATGCAAACCTGTTTTCAATTCAAATCATACAAACATTCAGTTCTTCTTTTTCCCCGGTTCACTTCATCGCGTTTCGCTCTTATAAAGGTCATTTGCTCTTAAAACATTTTTTATAAAAACTTAAAGAACTTAGCAACTACTGAAATATAACCTCGCTTGTAGTCATTCACTAGTTCATAGTACCATATTTTACTCACAATTGCATAGCATGACATTTTCTTCTTCTCAACCCCTCAAACTCACTGATCAACCCGGTTTATTCTAGAAGGTGACTTATCTCTTCTACCAAGATTGGAGGCACCTGAAGGGGTAAACCACTCATAGCATTGCATAAACCTCTCATGTTCTATATGGAGGAGTGTATTTTAGCTATAGGGACTTTGACCCTTGGTTTGACTTTGACCCACATGTAATGACCTAGTAACTTCCCCTTAGGATTACCAAAATGTAAACATGAAATTGGACATTAAGAGTATGCCTTTGGTATCCACGGTTGGTACCAAAAAGATCCAACATCTAGGAAGAATGTGTGCCAATTGAAAGGGGGAATAAGGTTGGAAGGGTGAGCCTATTGTTGCATGTGCTAATGTTTGTTCTGTGATGGTTTTATTTGACCTTTACACGAAACATCAAACACGCATAATCATTCGTGTGCCATTCTAACCACATCTTCATTCAGCCATTTTCAAGACATGAACATATGTGTGACATTGATGCTAACCACATCTTCGTGTAGCCACGATGTTTTATATATGTGCTATATACATTTACATCTCGTGTATTAACATTTCCATAAAGCATACATGACATCATCCTGTATGTCATACATCCTAACCACATCTTTGTGCAGCCACTAGCATTTCATGTGATATGAACATTAATATCATCTCATCTCATCCAATCTAATGTAAGACATTCTGAGAATGCCCACCACACTCATTTCATTTCATATCATATCGGGTGTCCCAAAACTACCCGTGTTTTGCCCGTGCACCGGATTGCACTTAGCCATTCCACTATACCATCTCATTCATTAGAGGAGCACAACGGTCTTAGGTCTATATTTATGCGACGGTTCACATGATAACATTACATGACATCACGCTCATTCATCATTGGTGTCACGGTGATGCCGTAGTCTTGTTTGTGTATCGCGATCTGCATCGACTTGTTCCATGACATTAATGACTCATTTGAGGTACTCCACCAATACTAGATTACTACACATATAGGGGCATTTCATGATATTACCAAATCATAAAAGGCATTCCACAAATGCTGAACCCCTGTCCATGTCCCTATTCACATGTGACTTGCTTGTAACATCATTTCATGTTGGATGCCCTAAAAGCATCGAAACGATGTCCATGGGAAGGCCCCCATGTGACCATTTCATATCACTTCATTGACCTCTAAAGTGTCGAATCTCTGTCAATGTGTCGATACACGCATGACCATTCCATGACATTCAATAGGTGCCCTGAAAGCGCTGAAATTCTGTCCGTGTGACAGCTCACATGCAACCATTTCGCATTGCTTTTCTCTTGGCATTAGGCATTCTTCGAACATCCAAAATAAAAAAGAAACAAAAATAAAGAAAGTCATCCTCATTGCCATTTTCATCCATCTGGCATCATTCAACCATGACATCCATCCATGGTGCTAACCCTATACTGAAAGTGCAGTTTGGAGTCGAACTTCGAAACGGTTACTGTGAGTTGAATCAGAGTCCAATCAGTCAGTTCAGCCAATGCAGTCAGTTCAACCAGAATCAGTCACTGTGGAGGAGATCAGGGACAGTTCAGGGTCAGAATCAGAGCAGGAATTTCAGGATCAGTTACCTTCTTTACCAATTGACAGTCAGTCGTTGTTGGAAGAAGCGGACGGAACAGGAATATCTAATCCGAATGTATCTGGTGAAGTGCCCGCCTTTGATATGAATGCATTCATGGATGCCCTTTTGAATTCATATCAGTTTAAAGTTACTCTCAAGGAGCATACTGTTGACTACCAATGCGAGTCAGACTGTTCAATTGATTCAGACTCTGGTCGGGAATGTGAGAAATGCTGCTCAAGTGATGCCTAGTGCTGGAGGAAACATTCCGATAGTAGCAGAGTGGTGGCTCCTCATCGGGAAATTGATCGTCAATCGAAAGAAGACGAAGCTTTTATGAGGGCGAGGGAGGCCTCAATTGAGACAGCTGCTGAAAAGCATCTTAGCCAGAAGTTCTCTGATCTTGAAGCTCTATTGCCAAGGTTGAAAGAGATGGTACATTATAATCCCATCAAGTGTGTAGACCCAGCTACTCTGATGGCAGAAGGGGGGAGCCATTGCCAGTAGGCCTTCAGATGCCATATTTACCCCCGTACACTGGAGAGGGTCCACTGGAAACTCACTTGGATAGTTATGTAAGGATTATGTCTAGTTTGGAGATTAGAAAGAATCACCTACTGAATCTTTTCCCGACTACTCTAAGGGATGCTGCTACTAGTGGTATTTGAAAATGTCGATTCATGCCTGTTCCATATGGGAAGATTTGTCTGAAACATTTGTGAAGCAGTATGCTTATAACACTCAGGTGGAAAACTGTTGGGATTCGTCATTGGAAAAATAACGTGGCGCAGCGGAAAATACACCGTTTAAAATTTCCTAGAATCCACCTATCGTGTCCAATTACCATTGATTATAATAAAATCAAATAAGAATCAAGAGAGATTAACTCACCGGATTCGTCTCTTCTAGAGACTGCTGCAGAATCGTTACTTGAAACTGCGATCTCCAAAGTCCGGTGCACGACCAACTATTGAGCGGGAACCGGTGCTAGCCGAAGACGCGAAGGAATGGAGGTTTAATGCTGGGATTTTCGGCTGTTTTGGGGCTGCAATTGGTGGCTGAAATTTCCAGCAATTAATTAGAGTTGAATTAGGTTTTTATTCCTTAAGTGTGCCCTTTTATAGACACCTTGTCTAATTGGGTTCTAATTAGGTTAATTAAACCCAATCCCACTAGGATTATAATTACATAAATAAACTTTAATTAAAAAGTATATACTATGTAATTTAATTCCATTTGGCTAAATTTAATTACCCCTAAATAAAATTAAATCACACTTAAGTTAATACAATACATGTATTTAATTTTCCTACTTAGGAAAATTATTTAATTAATTGTTTACTTTATGTAATTCAATTAATTGATAAATTAATTAATTACATTATGTAAACTTATTAATTAAATTAAATTCAACCCAATGTCAATTAATTACCTTGACACCGAATGTCAACTAATTAATTAACGCATTCCTTCCAATGTACATTACATGTACAATTTCTATAAGTTCCAGCTCAGTTGATCTATGTGCACGATCCTATGGGTCTGTCTTTATGTTGGCAGTAGGCCCAAGGCCCACAGACTGTAAGTGGGTTCTAGCAAACCATTACAACCCCCAATTAAGACAGAGATGCAACAGTCTTTAGAAGACACTCACCCGGTAGTAATCTCATAGTGTCCTTTGCCTAACGATATCGATATGAATAAACAAGAGGCATGGTGTCTGTCATCCTCTTCTGTTGTTTATTATATTTCTTGATTTTGAGTTGACTGATCAATCAAATAAGCAACCAACTTATTTGGGTATGGCCATACACTTATCAGTCCCACTCATCAAGTGGCCAATGATATCATCTCGGTGTTACCAGAGTGACAATTCCATCACTTCATCATCAATATCAACATGTTCACCGGTCCACCCAATCATACCCATATTTAGCATCCTTTTACAGACCTGTTAGGCGTATGTCAAAGTGAATCGGATTCCATATCGATATTATAATGAAATCTGGTCTGAGGACAAAAAAGACCTACTCAAGAAAGACCTATGACGTAACAACCATGTGGCTTTTCTTGTGCAGATCGATCCAGTCCCATGTCAATGACATGTACCTATATTCATGACTGACTATACAAGTACTATGGCTAGTTAAGAACTACCATACAGTCATCGAATATACAAGTCTGTGGTTCTATTCGTTCCCACGATTAGAACAGACCTGGGATAGGTTTTATGATTATCAATCAATGGATACTCTACTCATATTATAGCACAAGATATAAATGAAATAGATTAATTGCCTTTATTAATGTGACACAAATAATGTATTTATACAATGAGTCTTAATGTATAATACAAAATACAAGAATCCAATGCCCTAAGAACTAGGGCACACCAACAATCTCCCACTTACACTAGTTCCAAGTGGGCATTGCCCTAATTCCTATAGATCTGGTATGACCGTCGTGCTGTGTCTGTGGCAGCGCTTTAGTCAATGGATCAGCGACATTATTCTTGGTGTCAACCCTCTGCAATGATATGTCACCTCTGTTCACGATCTCCCGAATGAGGTGAAACTTTCTAAGTACATGTTTGGATCTCTTGTGTGACCGGGGCACCTTAGCTTGTGTGATGGCCCCGTTGTTGTCACAAAAACATCAACTGGGTCTAGGATAGTGGGCACTATTCCCAACTCAGTTATGACTTTCTTGATCCAAACGGCTTCCTTTGAGCTTCGCACACAGCTATGTACTCGGCTTCCATTGTAGTGTCAGTAATGGTGGCCTGCTTTGAGGACCTCCAACTAATGGCACCGCCATTCAGGAGAAAAACATAACCAGACTGTGACTGGTTCTCATCCTCATCGGTCTCAAAGCTTGCATCAGTGTAACCTAACACTACCAGCTCATCTTGACCTCTATACACTAAGAAAGCATCCTTAGTCCGGTTAAGGTACTTCAAGATTGCCTTGACTGCCTTCCAGTGTTCCTCACCGGGGTCCGACTGGTACCGGCTAGTCATACTTAGTGCAAACACGACATCAGGCCTCGTACATAACATGGAGTACATGATAGATCCAATAGCAGATGCATAAGGGATTTTTTCCATGTTCTCCCGGTCCTTCTTTGTTTTAGGACCATCTTTCTTACTCAGCTTCAACCCATGGCGCATAGGCAAGAATCCTTTCTTTGCCTTGTCCATGCTGAATCCTTTTAGAACCTTGTCAATGTACGTGGCCTGACTTAGGCCTAGAAGCCGATTGGATCTATCTCTGTAGATCCTGATCCCTAAGATCGTCTCAGCTTTGCTTAAGTCCTTCATTGCGAAGCACCTACTCAACCACTGCTTAACCCCTTGCAGTGTTGGTATGTCACTTCCAATGATAAGGATGTCGTCAACATACAGCACTAAGACGGTGGAAACGCTCCCACTAACCATCTTATACACACAGGGCCTTTAACTTGAAACACCACTTGCAACCTATCACCTTAGCACCCAGAGGTGGATCCACCAAGTTCCATACTTGGTTATCGTGCATAGATTGCATCTCAGCCTCCGTGGCTTTACGCCATTGACCTGAGTGTTGGCTTTCAATAGCCTCCTGATAGGTCTTGCGCTCCCCTTGGTCAACGACCATAAGGTCCCCATCATCAGTCACGAGAAAGCCGTACCTCTCTGGCTGATGACATGTCCTACCAGACCTTCTAAGGTCCTGTGCAACCATTTCTGGTTCCTCAATTTCTTGAGTAGTCAGATTGGTTCCCGAAGCATCCTCAGCAGTAGCTGTAGGAGTTTGTGAGTCTTGAACTTCTGACAGTTCAACATTACTCCCACTGTCTCTCTTGGAAAGGAATTCCTTCTCCAAGAAGACTGCATTTCTGGCTATGAAAACTTTATTTTCGGCCGGATCATAGAAGTAATAACCCTTAGTTTCTTTAGGGTAACCCACAAACTGGCACTTGACAGATTTGGACTCGAGTTTGCCACTTGTCAATTTCTTAAAATGTGCATCACAGCCCCAAATCTTCAAGAAGGAAACATTGGGCTTTCGGCCTTTCCATAGTTCATATGGTGTTCCCTCAACTGCCTTGCTTGGTGTATTATTAAGAATGTAAGCAGCTGTCTCTAAAGCATATCCCCAAAAGGAGACAGGGAGTGTAGCATGACTCATCATCGAGCGGACCATGTCAAGTAAGGTCCTATTCCTCCTTTCTGACACTCCATTCCACTGGGGTGTACCAGGAGGAGTGAGTTGGGATATGATCCCACACTCTCTCAAAAAAGGGTCAAAATCATGGCTCAAATATTCACCCCCTCAGTCAGACCGAAGTGCTTTTATTTTCTTGCCAAGTTGGTTTTCTACTTCATTTTTAAAGTCCTTGAACCTTCGGAAAGTCTCAGACTTATGCTTCACCTGCTTCATCAGATACACGTAACCGTATCTGCTGAAGTCATCCGTGAAGGTGATGAAGTATAGAAAACCAGATCTAGCACTAGTGCTCATTGGGCCACATACATCCGAATGTATTAGCTCCAATAGCTCTGAGGCCCTTTCAGCAGTCTTGCTAAAAGGCGCCTTTGTCATCTTGCCTCTCAAACAAGATTCGCATGTGTCATAAGGCTGGATGTCAAATGACCCTAGCACTCCACTAGAGTGAAGCCTAGCTATGCGCTTCTCATTTATATGGCCAAGTCGACAATGCCAGATGTAAGTCGGATTAATTTCATTTTGTTTAATCCTTTTAGTATTTATGTTATAGATTGAACTTTCACGTTTTAGATCAAGGATATATAAGCCATTTTCAAGAAATGCTGTTCCATAAATAATATTGCCACATTGCATAGAAATTCTACCATGTCCAATATTAAATACAAAACCAGAAATATCCAACAAAGAAACGGAAATCGTATTCCTGCGCATCGCAGGTACAAAATAACAGTTTCTTAGTTCCAAAACAAGTCCACTAGGCATCTCCAAGAAATAATCTCCGATCTCCATGGCCTGAACCCGAGCACCATTTCCGACTCGAAGATCTACTTCTCCAGATCCTAATAATCTCCTATTTCTTAGACCCTGCACATTTGAACAAATGTGAGATCCACATCCAGTGTCCAAGACCCAAGATGTAGAAATAGCCAGATTAATCTCAACAACATAAATACCTGAAGCAGCAGTTTTGCCCTTCAGTTGCTCCCTTAGCTTTGGACATGAGCTCTTCCAGTGCCCCTTCTCATGACACTCATGGTAAACATTGTCAGGAGAGGCAACCCTTGCTTTAGGTTGGGCCACCACCTTTTTGCCCTTAGCCTTGGCCTTTTGGGCCTTAGCCTTGGCCTTAGATTTGGCCTTTCCCTTAGCAATGGGCGTATTGCCCTTGTTCACCAGCAATACTTCAGGAGTCTTCTTAAGAGACTGCTCAGCAAGCTTGAGCATGCCATGCAGCTCAACAACCGATTTATCCAACCCTTGCATATGGTAATTCATGATAAACTGGTTGTAAGACTCAGGAAGTGACCCGAGAATAATGTCTGTTGCCAGGTCCTGCGGAACTGGCGAGCCGAGGCGGGCAAGTGTATCAATATACCCCTTCAACTTTAGCACATGAGTGCTAACAGAAGTCCCAGCTGCCATCACAGTCGTGCAAAGTGCCTTAGTTGTCAGGTAACGTTCCTGACGAGCCTGATCTTGGAACATCTTTTTAAGCTGATCCATCATCTCATAAGCATGCTCGTCCATGAATTGCTTCTGAAGATCAGAAGCCATGGTACCCAACATGAGGCACGAGACATCTCGGTCATCCCTCACATGCCGATCGTACTGCTCCACCATCGCCGTGGTGATGCCTCGACCTGCGGGAGGGCCGGCTGGTAAAGGAGCATTCAGTACATACTCCTTAGACTCTTGTCTAAGAACTATTTGTAAGTTCCTAGCCCAGTCCAGGAAGTTAGTCCCCGAAAGCTTCTCCTTCTCCAAGAGTGACCTAAGTGAGAGTGAGTTGTTGTTTGTTGCAGCCATTTAAATTGCTTAACTGAAATGGGATTATCTACATGGAAGAAATCATTGCTTGAGTTAGAAATAAAGGACTTTTAAACCAATTCAAATTAATAATCCGATTTTAATTTGTTTGTTGGTGTTGTTAATTGGCTAACTTGACCAAGATCCACAACTTATCAATGACTGGCCGAACTAGGGCTCGCTAACCAACCATTGATTCGTTTGGTAGGACAACCTATCCAATCCTTCCATGAAGGACTCTTGGTTTGATGGGCTTATTGACACTTTACCCATCTGTGCTTAGGGCCCGCTCTGAGCTAATGCTACCCATGTTAAGTCAAACCACCATTCACATGTTAACCATACCAAGTATCTTAACCCTCGACGGCCCGCCGAATACTACAATGTACCCAGCTAGGGCATGGCGCACATTGCAGCATCAATGGGAGGAAGAGGTGTGAATGTGGGAAGCACTTTTAAGTGACTCAATATTTTAATTTCCGGATTATAATTAAGTGATACGGCTTAGCATGCATAAACGCGGGTAATAATTTGGTGATCCATACATCCATATTATATGACAAATGCAATAGCATACTTAATTTAAAATAAATGAGATCATATGGGCCTTTAATTACAACCTAATGAAAAACTAGATATCCTATCTAATTCTTCATGGGCCGGACTGCAATCCTTCTTGGGCTCCCACCATGGGCTTGCTCCGTTTGGGCCTTCCTCCATACTCGATGCAATTACAATAATTTTGAAAATAAAATCTATTCTAAAATTACATCAAAATAAAAAAATGGCACGCAGGCCGTATTTCCCAAAATTAAATTACAACCGATAATAATTTAGGGCCCATAGAACTCAACATAACATTTCAAACAAAGTACATGTCGTGCACATACATACCAATATGATGCATGATCATGGCATTCCAAATTATAAATATAAATGTTAAGCCGAGTTACTTAGGGTGAAATCGCCAATTTTAACAAATGTGATTAAGGCCCATAAAGGCCCAATGGATAACATCCATAAATGCAAAATTAACAATTTTTGCTCCCACTTGAATTTGGGTTGTCACAAATTTAAAATTTAGCTCTCCCAATTTTAACCGGTGTCACGGTTTATTGGGCCAATTTCACAAAGTCCATATTTAATTTAATATGCAAACAATTCAATTAAATATGCATGCCAACAAAATAAATAATTTAAACACAAATTAATTTAAAATTTAATTTAATTTGCATTAGGGTCCGGGATAAAAAAATACACGCAAAATCCAAAACCGCACCCGAAACCCGCGCGCGGGGCTGCTGTCCCGGCGGGGCAGCAGTGCCGCTGCAGCAGCAGCTGCTTGCTGCGGCAAGCAGCAGCTGCTGCCGCAGCTGCTGCCAAGGCAGCAGATGGAATCGCAATTCTGCGATTCCATCTTTTGCCCAAAATTTTTTTTTTTATTAAATCATTAACAAAAAAAGGTTTCCAACAAAAAAATATATAAATATATAATTAATATACAAAACAATTTTAGATGGAAAACAATTGGGGAAAAATAATCAAAAACCCCAATCCAACAATTTTAGGATTTATCCAAAACAAAACCAATTAAGCAAAAACCCTAAAATCACAAATATGAAACCTATTCTTTCTTCAAGAACGCTTTCAAGAACAAATTCCAATCAATCTAATGGACAAAACCTAGGCTCTGATACCATTGTTGGGATTCGTCATTGGGAAAATAACGTGGCGCAGCGGAAAATACACCGTTTAAAATTTCCTAGAATCCACCTATCGTGTCCAATTACCATTGATTATAATAAAATCAAATAAGAATCAAGAGAGATTAACTCACCGGATTCGTCTCTTCTAGAGACTGCTGCAGAATCGTTACTTGAAACTGCGATCTCCAAAGTCCGGTGCACGACCAACTATTGAGCGGGAACCGGTGCTAGCCGAAGACGCGAAGGAATGGAGGTTTAATGCTGGGATTTTCGGCTGTTTTGGGGCTGCAATTGGTGGCTGAAATTTCCAGCAATTAATTAGAGTTGAATTAGGTTTTTATTCCTTAAGTGTGCCCTTTTATAGACACCTTGTCTAATTGGGTTCTAATTAGGTTAATTAAACTCAAGCCCACTAGGATTATAATTATATAAATAAACTTTAATTAAAAAGTATATACTATGTAATTTAATTCCATTTGGCTAAATTTAATTACCCCTAAATAAAATTAAATCACACTTAAGTTAATACAATACATGTATTTAATTTTCCTACTTAGGAAAATTATTTAATTAATTGTTTACTTTATGTAATTCAATTAATTGATAAATTAATTAATTACATTATGTAAACTTATTAATTAAATTAAATTCAACCCAATGTCAATTAATTACCTTGACACCGAATGTCAACTAATTAATTAACGCATTCCTTCCAATGCACATTACATGTACAATTTCTATAAGTTCCAGCTCAGTTGATCTATGTGCACGATCCTATGGGTCTGTCTTTATGTTGGCAGTAGGCCCAAGGCCCACAGACTGTAAGTGGGTTCTAACAAACCATTACAGCCCCCAATTAAGACAGAGATGCAACAGTCTTTAGAAGACACTCACCCGGTAGTAATCTCATAGTGTCCTTTGCCTAACGATATCGATATGAATAAACAAGAGGCATGGTGTCTATCATCCTCTTCTGTTGTTTATTATATTTCTTGATCTTGAGTTGACTGATCAATCAAATAAGCAACCAACTTATTTGGGTATGGCCATACACTTATCAGTCCCACTCATCAAGTGGCCAATGATATCATCTCGGTGTTACCCGAGTGACAATTCCATCACTTCATCATCAATATCAACATGTTCACCGGTCCACCCAATCATACCCATATTTAGCATCCTTTTACAGACCTGTTAGGCTGAATCGGATTCCATATCGATATTATAATGAAATCTGGTCTGAGGACAAAAGAGACCTACTCAAGAAAGACCTATGACGTAACAACCATGTGGCTTTCTTGTGCAGATCAATCCAGTCCCATGTCAACGACATGTACCTATATTCATGACTGACTATACAAGTACTATGGCTAGTTAAGAACTACCATACAGTCATCGAATATATAAGTCTGTGGTTCTATTCGTTCCCACGATTAGAACAGAACTTGGGATAGGTTTTATGATTATCAATCAATGGATACTCTACTCATATTATAGCACAAGATATAAATGAAATAGATTAATTGCCTTTATTAATGTGACACAAATAATGTATTTATACAATGAGTCTTAATGTATAATACAAAATACAAGAATCCAATGCCCTAAGAACTAGGGCACACCAACAAAAACCACTCTGGAGGATTTGGAAAGGATTTGCCAGAAGCCGAATGAGTCCTTTTTGTCTTACTATAAGAGATGGATGGACATCTAAGTGTTGGTAGACAGTAGGGTTATCAACGGGGACACGGGACCTGTCCCCACTAGGGGCCCGCCCGAACGGGGACAGGGATGGGATTTACCTCCCCTGCCCCGCGGACCCGTCCCCATCCTCATTTAGTCCCCGGCAGGGATTTCCGTTAAATCCCATTTATTTATTTATTTTATTATTTATTTATATATATACATAAATAATTAAATTTAATAATAATAAAACTAAAACTATGGATTATTTTACATCTCTTTTTCACTTTTAAAGTTTCTAACAATCAATCATGTGTGCTTAATTATTGTTGCTGATACTAAATATATGCAATTATGTGCTTATTTACAGAACTTCTACCTCGGTGCAAAACTTAAATTTTAGCCTTTGCACTTGAAAGAATTTATCAATTTAGAAACCTCTAATTTAATTTCTATATATTGGACCCATGTACTCTATTTTGAAATAATAATATTAGTAGTTGTAATATTTTAATTAAATATCACTTTCTCATACGAAAAATTAAGTGATTTATTTAATGGTCTCCAAACTGTAATATGCTTTTTAACTTATTTTTATACCAAATTGAATTTTATTTAAAATTTCAAAAAAAAAAATCTTAATGGGGACGGGGATCCCTGCGGGGAACCAGTTCCCCGACGGGGCCGGGGATGGGGATGAAGATCGTCCCCGTTTACTAAACGGGGACCGAGATCCCCGTCTAGCCAGGGAACGGGGATGGGATTGTCAATCCCCGCCCCGCCCCACCCCATTTACATCCCTAGTAGACAGGAATTTAAAGCTGTAATCCTTGTTGTGAAGCTAGTCGATGGCAGCTTTCCTCTTTATAAAGAGAAAATGAAGCTGAAGAAATTCTGCTCTTTTAATGACGTTGTCGAGTTTGCTAAGCATATCACAAGGTACAAAGAGGAAGATCAGAGGAACAAATAGAGCATGGGTACTTATCGAAGTGGCCGGGGGTATTCACAAGGTTATAAGAGAGGTAGTTCCACAGTTACACTAGCTGGGTCTAGTTCAAAACCGACCCAAACTACAGTACTAGATCGAGTGATGGAAGCAGATGTGGCTGCCGTGGGTAGAGCCTTTGCCTCGCATTTCTGCCAAGTGTAGGAAAGTTGGTTTACTTCAAAGTTTGAAGCCATATGTTTCTCGGTCCGAGTCAAAAAAATAACTTTTGTGCTTACCATGTGACAGCAGGTCATCACACTAATAATTGCACCAGTTTGATAAGAGCCATTCAATGGCTAATTACCGAGGGGAAAGTTGTAGAACCTCTTTTGAAACCTAGTGTCCAGAGGAACCCCTTGCCTAACTTTAGGGGTCAGGTTAACATGGTATAGTCAAGAATGCCAGCCAATTGTGTGTTCACTCAGATTATTAAGGCTAATCCGAGTGTTCAAGTGGTTATAGCCGAAGAAGATGAGAAACTGGAAGAAGCTGAAGGGCAGACATCTGTAGTGAAGAATAGGCAGGGTCTAATTGATTTGGCCAATATTGAATTGGATTATGATTATGAGGATTTTGAATTTGAAGAACCTGAGCTTGTATACCCGATTGAGACAAGAAGAGGAATAGTGATCACAAAGGATGGTCCCGTTATGCACATTACCAGGAGTGGTAGGGTTTATCAACCTACTAATGTAGCACCTCAAGCGCATCCTAGAAGTAACCCAGTTGTAAGGGCAGACACTACCATTCATATGCTAAGAGATAAGGAAGAAGATGTGATTGAAGAGGACACCAGCTCGTGCTAGTATTTGGCACCTCCTTTTAGAGTTTAAGAAGCACCGCAAGGTGTAGTAAAACAGCTAATGAAAATGGATGCTACTCCAACAATGTCTCCTGATGAAGTATGTGCCATGATAAGGGGGATTGACCTGAAAGCTAACCGGGCCCTAGAAATCTGCTTTGGAGTGTCGGACTTGTCGTTAGAGGGCATGAACCATAATTGAGCTCTGTACTTAAAGGTTGAAATCATAGACAGGTAGGGATGGCAACTGGTATGGATACCCGTGAAACCCGGGACTACCCGACCCTAATGGGACTACCTGAACCCGGGATAAAAGGGTATAGGACGGGTACGGGTTCAAAAAAATTACCCGTCACGGGTATGGAACGGGTACGGGTTTACCCCTCAGGGTACCCGCTACCCGTACCCGTTTATATATATAGTTTATAAAAAAAATTAAAATTTTTTAGGTATAGTAGCTGGTAGGAGTCGAACCCAGCTCCTCTCATTCTTATTGAATGGAAGAATGTTATGGAAGTTCGAAACATTGCTTCTCATGTAATTTTTTTGATTAAGGATTTATGATTTTTTTAATTTCTTTAGAACTTTCAAACTTGGATATGAATTATTGGTTAAAATTATGTTTGTTATTTTTGAATTGCAATGTATTAAAGTATGTTTATGAATATTTTTTTATAATTTTGTGATTGATTAGTATAGAATCTTAGATATATTTTTATGATTTTTTAATTTTAAACGAGTAATTTTCGCGGGTACGGGTAATTAACGGGTACCCGGAAATTTCGTGGGACGGGAATGGGATTTAAAATTTAATACCCACGGGTAATGGGACGGGTGCGGGTAATTACTTTTCTAAACGGGAATGGGACGGGTATCGCCATTACCCACGGGTGCCCTACCCGTTGCCATCCCTATAGACAGGGTGATGCCTTATGTAATGGTTGATGATGGCTAGGCCCTAAACATCTGCCCTTTTACAATTCTACTATACCTTGGTATTAGCATAGAAGAACTCCATCAGTCGAGTACAGTGATTAGAGCTTATGATGACAGCAAGAGGTCTATAATCGGCACATTCGAAGCTGAAGTGAGTGTCGAGGAGATCAAGTCCACAGTGTTATTCACAGTTATTGACATCCCGGTCACTTTTTCCTTACTTCTTGGGAGGCCGTGGTTCCATGCTTTAGGAGGTGTACCATCGACCCTGCACCAAAAGGTGAAATTCTTAATTGGTGGAAAAGTCATGACCATCGAAGCTGATAAGCCATCCATTGTAGTCATTTTAAATGCTATAGAGTAGCCAATGACTGGGTTTCAGGTAGCTGTGATTTCAGGCAAAGGCAAGGATAAGCCGAAATTCACAGAATGGATTCACAAATACTTTGCTAAGTAGAAATTTGAGCCTGGGAAAGGGTTAGGGGCAAAGCAACAAGGTGTCCTTGAATTCAACATTGACGTTGGGAAGTTCCGTCCGCATGGGATTGGTTACCGTGAAGAAAGGGATAAACTGAGTAAGAAGTATGTGAACTGGTTGACATTTTCATCTGTGCAACAGAAGAAGTATATAGGGCAGCTCCTGAGCTAGTGATAGTTGAGGGTGCTCAGCTCCCGGGATTTGAGATCTTCTTTGATGTTGTTGACTTCAGTAAGTATGGAGTTGAGCCTATAGTGAACCTGCTATGCAACAGCACTGAGGACAAAGGGAAGAAGATTCTGAGAGATCAAAAAGATACAGTTGACCAGGTTAGGGTAGAATTCGGAAACAAAGGTGAATCAGCTAAGAAAGCCAACCCAGAAAATGGAGAAGTTGAAGTAGCCGTTGAAGCCCTCATTAAGGCACTAACTATTCTGATGAAGGCAAATACAGGTTTTGGAAAGAAGCAGGCACCTGTGGTGAAGACTCAAGAGGAACTGATGAATGAAGCTACAAAAGAATTGGCCAAGCTGATGATGGCAGGAAAGGCAAAGGCAATAAAAAAGAAGCTATCTGTTGACCAGAAAGAAGCCCTTGAGGGTGATTTGGGAGACCTGTTCAAAGAGGTTGATGATGTTGTAGTAGGAGAAGACCCTCTGTATGCAGAGAATGACAATCATTTTAATGTATCTATCTCTTCTATTTATGATGTAAACAATTCAGCCTATAAGGCATTCAATGCAACGAAGTCTAATTTCACTTACTTGTGTGATGTTTTTCCAGATGGAACTGTGCATACATACAAATATTCATTTAGTGTCTTTAGCATACATGATACATCATTGCATAAAATGAATCTAGGGACAGATGATGATCCAAAAATGGTATCAATCTCAAAAGACCTCACGCCCGATGAGAGAAAAGAAATCGTAAAAGTATTGCAAAAGCCTTCGCCTGGTCCTATGACGACATGCCTGGGGTTGACAGAGAGACTACAGAACATAGAATTTCGACGGATCTGAAAATGAGACCTATCAAATAGAAGCTCAGAAGACTTGGACCAAAGTGAATAGAGAAGTTTAAGGAAGGGGACCAATTGGGTGCAGCTCGATCGGTACATCTCTCAATATGGAGATGGAAGATTGTGGGTTCAATACCGAATCTCTTCAAAACCCAAATTTATCAACAAAAAAAAAAGAAATAGTAAATGACCAAGTTCATCTTTGCACAGTATGGAATTTCGTATCATGTTGTGAACGATAATGGAGTGCAGTTTCAGGGGGCAACAGCACAGTTGTTCCAGAATAAAGGGGTTGAACATCATAGATCATCTCCATATCGACCGCAAGCCAATGGAGCTGTAGAAGCGACCAACAAGTCTATCAAGAGGATCTTGTCAAAACTGGTAGTCACTTACAGAGATTGGGTCGACATGTTGCCATTTGCCTTATGGGGACATGGAACAAGTGTCAGAACTCCTACCGAAAAGACACCGTACTCATTATTCTATGAGATGGAAGCTGTCTTACTAGTAGAAACCAAGATTAGGTCATTGAGGATAGTCATGGAAGAGAAGTTACCAGAGTCTGAATGGGTTCAGTCGATATATGAGCAATTAGTGTTGATCGATGAGAAGTGTCTTCGGACTTTAGATCATTTGCAGATTTACCAGTAGCAAATGGTCAGGGCTTATAATAGTAAAGTCTGTCATCGAAAACACCCACTCAAAGCCGAGGATTTGGTACTTAAACAAATGAAAAAGACTAATACAGATGTGCGGGAGAAGTTTAACCCTAACTGTGAAGGTCCATATGTGGTCAAGAAGGTACTTTCAAAAGGTGCTTCGAAGATCATGGATATGGACGGAAATGAATTCATTAACCCTATCAATCAAGACAAACTCAGGCGATACTACGTGTAAAAAAAAAAAAGAAAAGAAAGAAGTCCGATGAATCAAAAACCAAAAAGGCAGTCCATGCAAAAGTTAGGATAGTGAGGTGAGCACTATCAGTAGGAAAATCTGCAAAGACTGGCTGGTGGCAATCATAGATTCAGTTAAGATGAATACCATTACTGATTATGTCCTTAGCTTCATCTCATCTTTGATGTGCATTGTGTTAAAACATTATTAATGAATGAATGAATGAATGAATGCTTTGCTCTATTCGTTTAAAAGTCCCACGTCTGCTTGAAATTGAGTTCGTATTATACATATATGGCTGTACACATTTTCTGTTTGCATGCATGTCACTTAAAAAAAATTCCGATAGACTGAAAACTAAAGGTGGTAGATGCAAAAGTTAGGATACAAATAAAAATCTATTGAGTCGAAAATCCAAAAGGGAAATTCAGGTAAAAATTAAGACAGTCCGATAGGTCGAAAACCCTAAAGTGCGGTCTATGTAAAAGTTAGGACATAAAAAAAAACATAAGTCATACAACAGTAGGTTCAGGTAATCCTAACTCCCTGCAACCCAAGGCATCTCAAGGTCAGCGCCTCATGCTCACGGCCAATGTACCGAAACAAATGTGCAGAAATGGGCCCACACATGGGCAATACAAGCAAAGTAGCAGGATGAGCTCACGTACGGGCTAGATTGTCAAAGAAGGAAAAGAAAGGATCTAGGACTGTGCCCTGTCACCCTGATCATCCACCTAGTTCTCATCCCCAATGTTCTCATAATAAGCAAGCCGCTCCTCTAGTGGGTCTATGCACGTCTGGAAAGCCTGGTTCATGAGCTCTAGATTCACAACTAGGCCGACTCATGATGCTGAACGCTAGATGCAGACTACACCAAGACAAACAGCAGAAACATCATGTCACATACATGCATACACATGAATCATCTACACACACATGCATACATGCATCAATGCTAACTCAAGTATAGGTACTTACAGTCATCATCGGGTTGTCCTTTATTGTAGGCGCTCTGAAAGTGGAAATAGCCTGACACTGGGGCATCCCCTGAGATATAGCATGCAAATTAGAGCCGCACAACTCTAAATCTCCGGTAAGAGAATCTCCTTAATTTTCAGAATTTCCATTCATGCCAATATAATCCTGAGAAGGGTACTCTTTGCTTTTTGTAGATATCCAGGGGCAAAACAACCAAGCTGTATTTATTCTTGATTGAAGGGGCAAAAATTTTTGTTTCCAAAATTATCGATCAAGGAAAAAATACGCACTCTCGACTTCAAACCAAAGCTCCTAAAGCCAACTTTAGAATTATTGCTCTGCCATGAGCCAACTTTAGAATTATTGCTCCACCGATAGCCAACTTCAGAATTATTACTCCACCATAAGCCAACTTCAAAATTATTACTCTGGCGTGAGCCAACTTCAGAATTATTGCTCCGCTGTGAGCCAACTTTAGAATTATTGCTCCATCATGAGTCAACTTCATAATTATTGCTCTGCTGAGAGCCAACTTTAGAATTATTGTTCCGCTAAGAGCCAACTTCAATATTATTGCTCCACCAAGAGAGCCAACTTCAAACCAAAGCTCCTAGAGCCAAGTCCAAAATTATTGCTCCACTGAGAGCCAACTTCAAACCAAAGCTCCTAGAGCCAACTTCAAAATTATTACTCCACTAAGAGAGCCAACTTCAAACCAAAGCTCCTAGAGCCAACTTTAAAATTATAGCTCCACCAAGAAATCCAACTTTAAACCAAAGCTCCTAGAGCCAACTTCAAAATTATTGCTCCATCAAGAGAGCCAACTTCAAATCAAAGCTCCTAAAGCCAACTTCAATTGCTCCACCAAGAGAGCCAACTTCAAACCAAAGCTCCTAAAGCCAACTTCAAAATTATAGCTCCACCAAAAGAGCCAACTTTAAACCAAAGCTCTTAGAGCCAACTTCAAAATTATAACTCCACCAAGAGAGCAAACTTCAAACCAAAGCTCCTAGAGCCAACTTCAAAATTATAGCTCCACCAAGAGAGCCAACTTTAAACTAAAGCTCCTAGAGCCAACTTCAAAATTATATCTCCACCAAGAGAGCCAACTTCAAACTAAAGCTCCTAGAGCCAACTTCAAAATTATAGCTCCACCAAGAGCACCAACTTGAAACCAAAGCTCCTAGAGCCAACTTTAAAATTATAGCTCCACCAAGAAAGCCAACTTCAAACCAAAGCTCCTAGAGCTAACTTCAGAATTATTGCTCCATCATGAGCTAACTTCAAATTATTACTTCATCGTGAGCCAACTTCAAATTATTACTCTGGCGTGAGCCAACTTCAGAATTATTGCTTCGCCGAGAGCCAACTTCAAATTGTTGCTCCGCCGTGAGCCAACTTCATAATTATTACTCCACCGTGAGCCAACTTCAAAATTATTGCTCCTCCATGAGCCAACTTTAAATTATTGCTCCGCCGTAAGCCAACTTCATAATTATTGCTGCACCATGAGCCAACTGAAAATTATTGCTCCGCTAAGAGCCAACTTCAGAATTATTGCTCCGCGAGAGCCAACTTCAGAATTATTGCTCCGCCGAGAGCCAACTTCAGAATTATTGCTCCGCCGAAAGCCAACTTCAGAATTATTGCTCCACCGAAAGCCAACTTTAGAATTATTACTCCGCTGAGAGCCAACTTCAGAATTATTGCTCCGTCGTAAGCCAACTTCAAAATTATTGCTCCGCCGTGAGCCAACTTCAGAATTATTGCTCCGCCGTGAGCCAACTTCGGAATTATTGCTTCGCCGTAAGCCAACTTCACAATTATTGCTCCAACGAGAGCCAACTTCAAACCAAAGCTCCCAGAGTCAACTTCAAAATTATTGCTCCACCAAGAAAGCCGGCTTTAAACCAAAGCTCCTAGAGCCAAATTCAGAATCATTACCCCACGAAGAGCCGAAGCATGTCCCCAGCTAGATGTGGTGCCTGATATCCTCGACAAACCAAGACGTAAGGTACGTTTTCTTTTCTTTTTCTCACCGTGCTCCTAATCACAAGACCAAACTTGAACTGGGCATAACAGCCTGACCATGTGTCGAATTTGATCCCACGAGGGGTAGCCTGTGAGCACGGGTTTTCCCGACCTCTGTAATGAAAATCCTATGTTACCTGTTAGATAGATGAACGTGAGTCAGACTCAAGAATGAGCGGGATATTGCCTGGAATGTCTCAAACGCCTCAAAAACTGAACAGTTCTTGATCCAAAACCCCGAGAAAGGTCCTTCGAGTGATTAGAGGATTTAGATATGAGGGTGGAATTTAGAGAAAAATCTTGTTAGCTCTGGTTAGAGCTATATGGCTGTAGTTCCACAACTACAGCCGTGCGGCTATAACACCAGAGTCGCATGGTTGTAACCTTATAGCCGCATAGCTCTAACGGGCGGCCATATTACTTCCTAAATAACCAACATTAGTATTTGACAGGGGAGAGAATTCCTAAATTAGGGGGATTTTTAAGCCGTGTTTCACTAGGTTTTTAGAAGGGGGAGAGTACAGAAAACAAGGAGGAGGGCAGAAACAAAGGAAAGACAAAAACAAAAAAAAAAAAAACAAAGAAAAACAGAATTGGAGAGCAAAAACTAAAAAAGAGAAAGGAGAGCAAAAGGAAAAAAAAAAAGAAACCAAAGCAAAACACGAAAAAACAGACTAGAAACACATTGAGTGTGAGTGTTTGGACGTTTCACATTCATTCGGGACTGTTATTAGGTTTTAGTCGGATTGATTCGGGATGTGTATTCGAGGAATTCAGGATGTTCGTGAGGTTATAAGTAGATTTCGGCATCCAAATCCAATTCCGGTCGTCAAACACACTGGAACATAAAAAAGGTAAAGTCTGAGAGGCCTTAAACTCGTAATTATTTGTTTTGTGCTGTGTTTTTTCTGTGTTTTGTAAAAATACCAAAAACTGTCTGTTTGATTACAACCGTACAGCTCTAATTAGATCCGAACAGCTATAATCCCTTAGAATAGAGCTGAGCGGCTGTACCACTATTGCCCCACGGCTGTGTTCTTCTAGGCAAAAACCCGAAACGCCCTAAATCGATTGAACATAGTCAGTTTCCTGTTTTAATCATTTTGTTATGAACTATTTCAGTCAAATCACATCCGTTACATTCAAAATTATGGTTTTTGGATTTCCAAGAATGTTGATGTAAGGTTTGGGTTTCATTGATTTTAATTTTTGGAACCTGAGGTTATTCGATCCAAATCGGATCCACTCTCCAGCTTTAGCGGACCCCCTGATTCCAGAAAATCCTTAAAAATCATTGAAACAAGTTGAAACAGTGATTTATGAAAGAAAACCGATTTCGAGTTCTGGATACTACAGCCGCACGGCTATAGTGACTATAGCTGCACGGCTCTAACTAGAGTCACATGGCTATAGTTCGTAGAAGGAGGCAGAATCACGAGAAGACTCCCACGGACATCGTCGCATGATGATGTATTGAAAATCGAACTGTTTTTGATGTGTTTACCGCTTTAGCCCTTAGATGGATATTTGAGATAGGAAACCTCCACGAACGGAACCCCGAGTTCCGCGATATCTGACTCACCAAAATGAAGTAATTTACATGTAATCAAGCCAAACTGTTTTTAAGCACAAAATGTTGGAAATGCCCTAGTCCCGAGGCATTAGTCCTTGTCTTTGTAGCATACATTTGTACATTAATATGAGCTTCATGTATTATACAAATTGTGTTAAGAAATAAAGGCATCAATCTATTTATTATATGTCTTGTGCAATATTTTAAATAGAGTATCCAATGGACATATCCATATCCATGTTGTCAAGTGTGAGGCACTTGGCAGTAAGACTGTGGATTGGGAAAACGATATGGCCATAAAGTCATCTGTAGTCTATTCCAATCATGGGAATGAATGGAACCAAAGACTATCATTAGCCTGGTTGTATGGCAGTGTCTTACCGGTCATAGAACATGGAATGTCAACCAGGTTAATGGGTACATGAAAAAAAAGGGCATGGTACTGGATTGATCCACTTAACGGGAATCTACATGGTATAGTATCACAAATGATTCTCGCGTAGTACTTGCATAAGTCCTTTGACCGGACCATATGATGGTGCTGCATGTGAAGTGGCATACTTTGGTGTACGCCTAACAGGCCTGTAAAAGGGTGCCAAGTATGGGTACGTTCGGGTGTGTCAGTGAGCATGGCAGTACTATGGATATGCAGAAGGGAATGTCACTCAGTACTTTACTGAGACGATATCACCGGCCTCTTGATGAATGTTACTGATAAGAGTGTGGCCACACCCAAACAAGATGAGATCTTGTTTGTGAGCATCCGTTCATTTGGGATCAAGAAATGTCCGGACACATTAAGAAGGTGATCAACCATGCCTCTGTGTTGGACACCGATATCAGTGACATGGGACATACAAGTTCAACTACAGAGTTACGGTGACAGTTTAACTGCTATCTCCGTCTTAATTGGGGGCTACAGTGGCTTGCTAGAGCCCGCCTGTAGTCTGTGGGCCTTGGCCCACTGCCAACATAAAGACGGGCCCATTGGATCGTACACATTGAACGTCTGGACTTTAACTAGTCGGATTAAGTGTGTGCTTGGAATATACACGTTTGAAGAGAGAGAGATTTATTAATTATCTTCTAGGTCAATTAGATTGATCAAAAGAATATAATTAATATTTATTTTTGGCATTCTCTTAATTAATTCAATGAATTAATTTATGAGATTATTTCCAAGGTGGAAATATTTATACATGTATAGGTTTACATGTATCTCATCTTATATGTGTCTAATTTAATTCCTTGATGCATTTGATGTGTCAAATTTATTGTAATTTAGAGGTATGTAACATATTATATGGTACAATATGCTTACATACATGTTGAATTACAATGGTATTTGAAATCAAATAGAAACCAAAGAATTAAAGTGGGCTTGGGCTTGAAATGGTAAGCCCACTTCTTCATCATGTATTGGCCGAAATTCATGGTGGGTTTAAGGCAAGAATGATGAATATTTAAGATGAGAAGAATGAGTCATTGTGGGACAAAAGGTAATGATCAAATGGGTGAGTCATGGTGGACTTTGGGTAGTAAAGTTGGATTTTACCAACTTGGATATTTGTTGGTCATTATGACTAAAGACAAGTGTCTTCCCTATCTCCTTTCCACCTCTTGGCCGAATCCTTATGTCCTTGGACAAGGGAGATGACTCATTCTTTAGCCAAAAATGTAATGAGTGAAAGTGGTGAGTCATTGTTGACTTTGTGGTGAGTCATTGTTGACTTTGCTTTATTGGATATTTTTTGCCTCTTGGTGAGAGATATAAGACTAATATGCTTCAACCATTTCACTCTAACGAAGTTCTCTTGGCTGCCCTCTCTTCCTCTCTTCTTGAATTTTCCGAGTCGCTAGCACGGGTTTCAGTCCGAGAGCCGTTCGTGTACGCATCGGTGGAGGAAATCTATACTTGATTTCTGTAGTCTTCTTCTTTATCTTTAGAGATATCTTGGTAAGACTTTTATACTCCTCCTTTGTGTTTTGTTTTTTGATTTTCACTACTTAAGCTCCCGGGACCCGGATTCGAGGAAATCGACGCGTGTTTCCACACTTTGTCGGTCGGTTTCCCGTGATGAATCCCAGCAGTGGAATCAGAGCGGGCTTTTGATCCGTGAGAATCTTTAACTTGGCGGATCCCGTGTTTTAAAATTGGTGTTTTATGGATCGGGATTCTTTCGGTTTTGGGGTTTTATATTTTTCCCCATTTGATTTTTCAAATTGAAATGGTTTATGCATATTAGGTAATATATATGTTTCAATTTGTTTATGTTTTTTTTTTATGCATGTTGATTTTATTTTTATACATCTTGGATTTAATTCTTTATCTCTTGGACTTGTTGATTTTATTCTTGATGTATGAATTTGATTATGCATGAAAACAAAAAAAAAAAAAAAATAGTTGTGTGGGGGGCAGCAGCTTGCTGCCGGCCAGCTGCTGCTGGCCGCAGCAGCAGTTGCTGCTGGCGTGCTGCCAGGCAGCTGCTTGCTGCTGCTGGCGTGCTGCTGGGCAGCACACCAGGCAGCAGCCTGCTGCTGGCCGCAGGGGCTGCTGCTGGGCAGCAGCCTCCCCGCGCGGTGGGCCGGGCCTGTTTTTGGATTTGGCGGTATTTTGGGCCGGGCCGGATTTTAAAATTTTATTGGTTTTAAAATTTTGCGTGTTTAAATTTTGGTAATTTTTATGCGCGTGTTTTATGAATGGAATTTATTTTTCGTTCATGCGATATTAATTTTGGAAATTAATACGGTTAATTGAAATTGGTTCGGGTTTTCTTGGCACGATTACCCGGACGGCTAATTTTGGAATTCATGGTTACCCAATTAGATTGGGAGCAATTTTGCCTGGGTTGGAGACCCAAAGCCCGCACAGGTTTAGAACCATGATCGGCCGAAATTTGGCGATTTCAAAATAATGGCTATGACCAAATGAAATCGGATTAAATCATGCATTTAACATGCTTATAAAATACATGATGTATTGGTTTACATGTATGATTGAATATGTGGATGGATGTATATGGGCCTAATTTATGTTGGGTTGTAATATTCTTTTGTGTTTACGACCTGCGTGTCGTTTTCCTTTTATGTAATTTTATTATATATATGTATTCTAAAATTATGTAAGCAAGGAGCCGATTGGATTGGCGAGCCCAGAAGGAATAGGAGGCAGCCCACCTGATGCTGTTCTAGTATAGGTTTACTAGAATGATATTAGGATGTAAATTTTGGCCCGTTGCATTCCATTCGTTAATGTAATTATGCGGTATTTATTTGCATGTGCGAATGTATGTACAAACCCTTTTTCACCCGCTTTTGCATCTAAGCCGTTATTAATTAAATCGAATAACCAAATGGTAATTACTAAGTCTCTTAAAAGTGCTTCCCTCATTCATAACCTACTCGAAGTGGGGATAGGCCAGTTGTAGACCAACCCTCGTTGGATGCACTGGAGTATCGTCATTTTGTATTGGGTTGGAGTATTGGTTACTCTAACACTTGGATGGAGGTTTTGACTTAGCGTGGGTAGTAGGATGTTCCTGGCCCTAAGCACAGATGGGTAAGTGCCAACAGACCCATCAAACCGAGAGTCCCTAGGATGGGATTGGACGGCGTTCCTACGTAAAAAATTGGGGTATAGTTGTTCCAGGCCCTCGTCTGGCTATATCTTAATATAATATGGATCTCGGCCCATGAGCCCAACAACTCAGTTTTATTAATAACATGATTCATTATTAATTTTATGGGAAAAATTTGTTAAGTCCTTTATTAACACTCAATTATTTTTCTGTGTAGTAATCAATGGCATCGAATAACACTTTATCACTGCGCACTATCCTTGAGAAGGACAAGCTTTCTGGTCCTAATTTCCTAGACTGGTCTAGGAACTTACGAATAGTTCTAAGACAGGAGTCTAAGGAATATGTACTGGAAAGGCCTGTACCGGCCGCACCTACTGGGCGTAATCCACCAGCTGCTCAGCTGGAGGAATACGGGGTGCATGTGAAGGATAATCGGGATGTTACTTGCCTTATGTTGGCGTGCATGGTCCCCGAACTGCAAAAACAGTTTATGGACCATGAGGCCTATGCTATGATGACAACTCTAAATGAGATGCTTCAGGAACAGGCACGTCAGGAAAGGTACCTGATGAATAAGGCATTCCATTCCTGTAAAATGGGGACTGGGACATCTGTGAGCGCTCATGTGCTCAAGATGAAGGGCTATTTGGATTCCTTAGCCCGTCTCAGGTCGCCCATTTCACAGGAATTGGCGGTTGATACCATCCTGGCTTCCTTGCCGGAGTCTTATGATCAGTTCATCTTGAATTACAACATGCAAGGGATGAACAAAGCTGTTAGTGAGCTACATGGGATGCTTAAGCTTACTGAACAGTCGATCAAAAAGACTCCACCGGTACTTATGGTAAATAAGGGGAAGGCTCCTCTTGTAAAGGCCAAGGCTAAGACAAAGGCGAAAGCAAAGGCCAAGAAAGCCAAAGCGAAGAAGGCCAAGGTCCAGCCTAAGGCCCGTCCTGAGGATGTCTGTTTCGGGTGCAAGCAGACGGGACATTGGAAACGATCATGTCCAAAGCTTCTGGGAGAGCAAAAGAAGGCGCAGGGCGCGTCTTCATCAGGTATATATGTCATAGACATTAACCTTACTGTTTCAACATCTTGGGTATTGGATACTGGATATGGTTCTCACATTTGTTGTAATGTGCAGGGACTTAAGAACAGAAGATCACTAGGATCAGGAGAAGTGGACTTGCGGGTCGGGAATGGAGCAAGGGTTGCAGCCATTGAGATTTGCGAGTACTAGCTTAAGATGCCTAGTGGATTAGTTTTGTTACTGGAACAATGTTATTTTGTACCTGCAATGTGCAGGAATATTATTTCTGTTTCAGTTTTGGATACTTCTGGATATGTATTTACTATTGGTAATGGTAATATGGTTATATCTAGAGAAGGCATATTTTATGGAAATGCTCTATTAAATAATGGCCTTTATATCCTGAATTTAAATGAAACTAATCAAGTCTATAACATAAATACTAAAAGGATTAAACCAAATGAACTTAATCCTGTGTACCTTTGGCATTTTCGTTTAGGCCACATAAACGAGAAACGCATAGCTAGACTCCACAAAGCTGGAATTCTAGGATCTTTTGACTTGGAGTCACTTGATATTTGTGAATCTTGTTTACGGGGTAAAATGACTAAAGCGCCTTTTAGCAAGAAAGCTGAAAGGGCTACTGGCTTATTAGACCTAATACATTCGGATGTATGTGGACCTATGAGCACTGCTGCCAGGGGTGGGTTTTTATACTTCGTCACCTTTACAGACGATTTCAGCAGATATGGCTATGTCTATCTGATGAAACACAAGTCTGAAACACTTGATCGGTTCAAGGAATTTAGGAACGAAGTACAGAACCAATTAGGCCAAAATATTAAAGCCCTTCGGTCGGACCGAGGTGGCGAGTATATGAGCCTAGAGTTTGATTCATACTTGAGAGAGCATGGAATAGTTCCACAGCTCACTCCTCCAGGAACACCATAATGGAATAGGGTGTCCGAACGGAGGAATAGGACCCTGTTAGACATGGTCCGCTCAATGATGAGTCATGCCTCTCTCCCAACAAGTTTTTGGGGATATGCTATTGAGACAGCAGCTCTCATTTTGAATAGTACTCCGACTAAGGCTGTGGAAAAGACCCCATTTGAGATATGGACGGGCAAGGTGCCTAATGTGTCTTTCCTACGGATTTGGGGTTGTTATGCCCATGTCAAGAAATTGACTGGGGGCAAACTAGAACCCAAAACCGACAAATGCCTGTTTGTGGGCTACCCTAGGGAAACCAAAGGGTATTACTTCTACAACCCCGCCGAGAACAAGGTGTTCATGGCACGGAAAGGGGTCTTTCTTGACAATGAGTTCATTTCCAAGAAAGATAGTGGGAGTAATGTTGAACTCAGGGAAGTTCAAAGCTCAGAAACTCCTGAAAAGGATAACTCGGAGACCAGGGTGGAGCTTCCACAGGAGGAAGCACCGACCCAGGTCACACAAGGACCTAGAAGGTCTGGTAGGGATCGTCGGGAACCTGAGAGATATGGGTTTCTTGTTACTGATGATAACACTCTTTTTGTCTTCGATGAAGAAGAGCCGAAAACCTACCAGGAGGCTATAGCTAGCCCACTGTCCGCAAATTGGCAAAAGGCCATGGAGGCGGAAATGCAATCTATGTACGATAATCAGGTTTGGAATCTGGTTGATCCACCTCCGGGTGCTAAGGTAATAGGTTGCAAGTGGTGCTACAAGCTTAAGCCAGATAACACCTTCAAGGGGCGGCTAGTAGCGAAAGGTTTCAGGCAAGTCCATGGAATCGACTATGATGAAACTTTCTCACCAGTCGCTATGCTCAAATCCATAAGGATCCTGCTACCCATAGCCACATGGTACGACTATGAGATCTGGCAGATGGATGTCAAAACCGCTTTTCTTAATGGAAAGCTACTCGAGGATGTGTATATGACACAGCCTGAGGGTTTTGTCGATCCACAGAATCCTGAAATGGTATGCAAGCTTCAAAGATCCATTTATGGATTAAAGCAAGCATCCCGAAGTTGGAATCTTCGATTCAATGAGGCTATAAAGGAATATGGCTTCATACAGAATCAAGATGAGCCTTGTGTGTACAAAAGGATTAGTGGGAGTATCGTAACATTCCTGGTTTTATATGTGGATGACATCCTTCTGATTGGAAGCGACATACCAACACTGCTTGGGGTAAAGCAGTGGTTGTGTAAGTGCTTCGCAATGAAGGACTTAGGCGAAGCCGAAATGATCCTAGGGATCAGGATCTACAGGGATAGACCTAATCGGCTTCTAGGCCTGAGTCAGACTAAGTACATAGACAAGGTTCTGAAAAGATTCAGCATGGACCAGGCTAAGAAAGGATTCTTAGCAATGGGTCACGGACTGAAACTTAGTACGAAGAACTGTCCTCAAACAAAATAGGACAGGGAGAAGATGAGTGAGATCCCATATGCTTCTGCTATTGGATCAATCATGTACTCTATGCTATGTACAAGACCTGATGTCGCCTTTGCACTAAGTATGACAAGCCGGTACCAGCAAGATCCTGGGGAGGATCACTGGAAAGCTGTCAAAGCAATCCTAAAGTACCTTAACCGGACAAAGTATAGCTTTTTAGTGTATGGTGGTCAGGAAGAGCTGTCAGTTACTGGGTACACTGATGCAAGCTTCCAGACCGACCAGGATGAATATAAGTCGCAGTCAGGGTACATATTCATGCTTAATGGTGGTGCTATTAGTTGGAGAAGCTCCAAGCAACCGACCATTGCTGATTCTATCACGGAAGCTGAGTACATTGCAGCGTGTGATACAGCTAAGGAAGCTGTGTGGATAAAGAAGTTTATCATGGAACTGGGGGTAGTATCATCTATCCAGGAACCGGTTGATATCTTCTGTGACAACAATGGGGCTGTTGCACAAGCTAAGGAGCCCCGGTCACACAGGAACTCAAAGCACGTACTAAGGAAGTTTCACCTCATCTGAGAAATTGTTGAAAGGGGTGACATTTCATTACGCAGAGTGGACACCGAGGAGAATGTCGCAGATCCTTTGACCAAGGTGCTGGCTCACTCCAAGCACGAGGGTCATATCAGATCTATAGGGATTAGGCCCATGCCTGGTTGGTACTAGTGCAAGTGGGAGATTGTTGGAAATGCCCTAGTCCCGAGGCATTAGTCCTTGTCTTTGTAGCATACATTTGTACATTAATATGAACTTCATGTATTATACAAATTGTGTTAAGAAATAAAGGCATCAATCTATTTATTATATGTCTTGTGCAATATTTTAAATAGAGTATCCAATGGACATATCCATATCCATGTTGTCAAGTGTGAGGCACTTGGCAGTAAGACTGTGGATAGGGAAAACGATATGGCCATAAAGTCATCCGTAGTCTGTTCCAATCATGGGAATGAATGGAACCAAAGACTATCATTAGCCTGGTTGTATGGCGGTGTCTTACCGGTCATAGAACATGGAATGTCAACCAGGTTAATGGGTACATGAAAAAAAGGGGCATGGTACTGGATTGATCCACTTAACGGGAATCTACATGGTATAGTATCACAAATGATTCTCGCGTAGTACTTGCATAAGTCCTTTGACCGGACCATATGATGGTGCTGCATGTGAAGTGGCACACTTTGGTGTACGCCTAACGGGCCTGTAAAAGGGTGCCAAGTATGGGTACGTTCGGGTGTGTCAGTGAGCATGGCAGTACTATGGATATGCAGAAGGGAATGTCACTCAGTACTTTACTGAGACGATATCACCAGCCTCTTGATGAATGTTACTGATAAGAGTGTGGCCACACCCAAACAAGATGAGATCTTGTTTGTGAGCATCAGTTCATTTGGGATCAAGAAATGTCCGGACACATTAAAAGGGTGATCAACCATGCCTCTGTGTTGGACACCGATATCAGTGACATGGGACATACAAGTTCAACTACAGGGTTACGGTGACAGTTTAACTGCTATCTCCGTCTTAATTGGGGGCTACAGTGGCTTGCTAGAGCCCGCCTGTAGTCTGTGGGCCTTGGCCCACTGCCAACATAAAGACGGGCCCATTGGATCGTACACATTGAACGTCTGGACTTTAACTAGTCGGATTAAGTGTGTGCTTGGAGTATACACGTTTGAAGAGAGAGAGATTTATTAATTATCTTCTAGGTCAATTAGATTGATCAAAAGAATATAATTAATATTTATTTTTGGCATTCTCTTAATTAATTCAATGAATTAATTTATGAGATTATTTCCAAGGTGGAAATATTTATACATGTATAGGTTTACATGTATCTCATCTTATATGTGTCTAATTTAATTCCTTGATGCATTTGATGTGTCAAATTTATTGTAATTTAGAGGTATGTAACATATTATATGGTACAATATGCTTACATACATGTTGAATTACAATGGTATTTGAAATCAAATAGAAACCAAAGAATTAAAGTGGGCTTGGGCTTGAAATGGTAAGCCCACTTCTTCATCATGTATTGGCCGAAATTCATGGTGGGTTTAAGGCAAGAATGATGAATATTTAAGATGAGAAGAATGAGTCATTGTGGGACAAAAGGTAATGATCAAATGGGTGAGTCATGGTGGACTTTTGGTTAGTAAAGTTGGACTTTACCAACTTGGATATTTGTTGGTCATTATGACTAAAGACAAGTGTCTTCCCCATCTCCTTTCCACCTCTTGGCCGAATCCTTATGTCCTTGGACAAGGGAGATGACTCATTCTTTAGCCAAAAATGTAATGAGTGAAAGTGGTGAGTCATTGTTGACTTTGTGGTGAGTCATTGTTGACTTTGCTTTATTGGATATTTTTTGCCTCTTGGTGAGAGATATAAGACTAATATGCTTCAACCATTTCACTCTAACGAAGTTCTCTTGGCTACCCTCTCTTCCTCT
The DNA here is from genome assembly GCA_039660915.1 of Euphorbia tirucalli. Taxonomy (NCBI): domain Eukaryota; kingdom Viridiplantae; phylum Streptophyta; class Magnoliopsida; order Malpighiales; family Euphorbiaceae; genus Euphorbia; species Euphorbia tirucalli. Next base: position 55,641,963 of record CM077637.1, read on the forward strand.
CTTCTTGAATTTTCCGAGTCGCTAGCACGGGTTTCAGTCCGAGAGCCGTTCGTGTACGCATCGGTGGAGGAAATCTATACTTGATTTCTGCAGTCTTCTTCTCTATCTTTAGAGATATCTTGGTAAGACTTTTATACTCGTCCTTTGTGTTTTGTTTTTTGATTTTCACTACTTAAGCTCCCGGGACCCGAATTCGAGGAAATCGACGTGTGTTTCCGCACTTTGTCGGTCGGTTTCCCGTGATGAATCCCAGCATAAAAACCTACAGGGCGTTTCTAAAAATGGTTTTCCAGGTCTAATCAAGTAAGTCAACTGGACTTCTTGGTTACCCCCTAAATGCATGCTCCCCTTTCCTGAGATTCCCCATTTTGTCCTGTTATGAGTCCCATTTGCGTTTGTGATATAGTTATGCTAACCCATCTGTTTTACAGCTTTTTATTTCTTCTTATTTCTTATTTTGGATGTATTTAATAAATCATTTCGTGTATCCTAGACGATTGTAATTTTTTAGATATTCGTATATCTAGGCTGTTGTATTGGTGAGGATGAGAGTTTTTATCTTTTTGGGTTGTAATAAGCAACCTCTATTATTTTTTGTTTGGTTTGGATGTATGGTTTACTTTTCTGCACTTTAATTTTATGATATTTATTTCTGTCATCTGAATGAGCATGGGTTAATCAATAACAAAAGATAAAATGGGTAGAGAATAAAAGTGAGCATAATATATTGTAATATGTAAAAATGAAAGCAAGCTTAAGGTTGAATAGGTAAGTTGCCTGAACCCAGAATCTCTGGATTAGGTACGACAGTCTACCCTTGGTAGGGAACTGTACCGAAATTTCCCGAATGAGCTGATCTAGGTGGTGACTCTGTCACTGATCTTGAAATTTAGGTTTTGAAATCTTTAAGTAATAAAACGGGATTTTCTAAAATGTAAAAAACCAGTTTTCCAAAACTCACATTCAAAGGAAAGGTTTTCTACAAAAGATTTCCAAACAAACCAATGGTTTTCCTAAGCAAGATGTAAACCCATTTTCAATTCCAATTATACAGAAATTTAGTTCTTCTTTTTCCCCGGTTCGCTTCACCGTGTTCTGCTCTTGAAAAGGTCGTCCGCTCACAACAGGGGTACAATTCCCTAGTTTACACGAATTATACTAAAAATAGAAAGCTAATATTCATCTAACCTAACATGCATCTACCTGCAAAACAGAGGTTAGTAATACAGATAAATATAAGCACATTGGACTCAGATCTAACAGAACAAGATATCCAGACAGCTTGGGGGCATGCATTTAAGGGATAATCAGGGGATAGCCGGTAGTTTTACTTGATTGGACCTGGAAAACAATTTTATAAATGCCTTGTATTTTTGGATATGGAAAAAACGGTTTTGGAAAACAATTTTTCCAATTTATACTTTTTTTTTTGTTCTGCAAGGTAATGTGGGTCGGTTATCCAGGGATTTATTGGAAATCTCTTTCATGTGGCCTAAAAAATATTTTTCAAAATTAAATCTAGGCCAGTAAAGCGCGTAAACACCCAAATTTATTTTATAAAAAATGTATGCACAATGAATAATCAAATAAATAATGTTATGCTACGAAATGAATTTCTGGAACTCTAAGGTTCGAAAACGGGTTAAATATAGATCTCGAGATCCAGATTTAACAATAAAAGCAATTTTTTGTGATTTTTAAAATGTAGAAATTCATTTTTAGGGTTTTCTCCTTTTGAATTTTACAATCCTTTGGGGGTCTATAAATTAATTAGACTAAGAAATTAAAATTTTTGCCCTGGATACACAAAACTAAAAACCCCAAAAAAGAAAGAAGATTTTGGTGCACAGCTCATAGGCCATGATGAGCCGTGTGGCGTAATTCTTCCCCAAGACCCTGTTCTTAAAATTATCGCAAACACAGTTTTTTGTTTTCTTCAATTTGGCAATAGATAAATCAAACAACGCAAGAATAATGAAATAGGATTTTATGGCCTCTTAGAGATTACCTTTAGCTTGTTTATCCAGATTTTCGGGAAATGATCCGAATCCATCCCTTGAAGGTTTAAATCTGGTGTAACTCGTGAAAACGAACCAAAACTTGCCGGGAAATCGAAGTCCAATTGTGAATAGCTTCGAACCAAGGAGCTTTACATATGAAAATGGGGTTTGATGTTTAAAATGGTTGGATCTGGCTAAGGATTGGGGTTTGAAAGCTTGAAGAGTATGTGTTAATGGAGGTGTTTAAGGCTAAGGAAGGAAAATGGTTTGCAGGCGAAGAAAAATGTTGAAGCAGGAGAAAGAGACTTGGGCCGTGGTATCTATGAATAATTGGTAAGTGTCATCAATTTTTTTCTGGCTTAATCTCTTACAATACATCTCCCTTCTCCGTAAGTGACATCAGCTTTCAAGAAATTATTTCTTTATTCTATGTAAGTAGGCCAAATTGGCCATTTGTTGCCTTAAGAGATGGGTTGTACAGCCCATCTTCCTTTTAAATTGGGCCATGCGGCCTATGTTTTGGGCCATACGGCCGATCCTTGAATCACAATTGTACCCACTTTAAGCAGCTCTCTTCCACGCCCTAACCCTTAAAAATTGAGCTGTGCCTCCTCTTGAATTGGGTCGTACAGCTCTTCCTGCAATGATAACAATCCCTTTTTTCGATTATGGCGGTTTTTGGTTCATTTTGACACGAGTTAAAGTTCGTGCTTTGCTTCTCAGACTGGTACTTCAAACAATTTTAGATAAAAGATAATAAAAAATCATCATCATAAAGGCTGGACAAAAATCCGTGCTCACAGGTTGATCTTTAAAACTCTCCACCCATTCATTTCATCACTACTAGCAAAGAAAATTTCAATTCAGTCAGTCATTAACACAAACATGTGGTGTACAATTTCCCACCAATTACATTCAAGGCAAACTGAGTTTGTTATCTACCTTCAATTCGAAACTAAAGGCATAACAATAAACAAAAAATACAAAAAATCAAACAAATAACAACTAATAGTTTTACAATTAGGTAAGAAAAATTCAATTTCCTTGAATTTTTTTTTCCAATTCATAGCTTAGGCATATTCTCTTCTTTGCATTCCCAGAGAAGAAAGATAATCTTGTTCACTGAATCCTTGTTGTGGTTCAATTCAGTCTCCAACTCAACACTCGAGATGACGTTCAGAGATTTCATCTTCACAGCCCTTCAATTTTTCCAAAATTTCTTGTAAAACTTCTTTTTCTCTTCCACAAATCGGGGGATTAAACCAATTCAAGTAAATGTAGGCATTTCTTTCCCCGTAATGCGCACACCTAATAAATCTCTTGCCCATATTTCGTCTAGTACAAGGTGTTCAAATTGGTGCTCTCAACCCATAATAAGAGTGAACCATATGAACTCGAGTTTGACAATGATTGAAGAGGTGTGAAGACGAAGAATGAGAATAGGAGCTCATCCCAGGAAATATGAAAGAAATTGGATCAGAATTTAGGTTTGGGAGAGATTAATTTGATTTGGGAATGAAATTAGGGTTTTCAAGTATCAAATGAACGAAGAGAGAGCGAGAGAGAGAAAGAAGGGGAGGGAGAGATAAACTTGAGGTTAAACTAATAGAAAAAATTAGCTTTTATATTGGCTTTTTTTAAAAAGACTAATCTGCGCTTGCTTCCGTTTGGCTTTTTAATAGAAAATAGACAACGTCCTCTTTTCGCAAACTGTGAAAATCACAGGTCATGCTTTTGCTTAAAAAAAAAAAAAAAAAAAAAAAACAATTCTCCATTTGTCAAAGAATGGAACTACAGGGATAGTTTTTGAAGTTTCCTCTTGAAACAATAGATTCCAAAATACATTCTGCAGGCTTTTAAATCCTTATAATAAAATATAAATAATAAAAGAAAAAAAAAATTTGGTACCAACATAATTAAGATAATATTGAAATTAAACAAAACAAAGTTAACTAGAATCAATAGCAAAATCGGATCAAAGAGTAATATGTAAAAGATAACAATTTGATAATTGATAATTCAATTAAAGAATAAAGCCTAAGTTGTACAGAGAAAGGACGACGTGGGCTTTCAATTCTTGTTAGCGCGCAAATTAATTAATCAAAATCAAAAGAATTAAAATTAGGAGAACTAAAAACAAGACCGATTAAACTTGTACAGGAGAAGAAGAGTGAAAGGAGGACTATTTTTCTAAGTTAATTGAACGAACAAAAATTGGAAAATCAAAAAGCTTGTAATTGGTTGTTGGCACAATTTTAAGAAATAAAAATCAAGAGCAATGAAATCAAATTACCAAAAGAATTACCTATTAAGGTTGGTTCGAGTGGTAAGAGTCTCAGTCGCTTCAACTAGAGATATCGAATTCGAGTTCTAGTGTACGTAAAAAACTTTAATTGGGTGAGAGACCACTTAAAGAGTACTTGATCAATCTTGAACCGAGTCATCGGAGATACTTACCAAAAAAATTTATATATATATATATATCGAACAAGAACACTGAAAGCTAACCTAGAAAACTTTTCTAGAACAAAACTTGGAAATTAAGCAGTCGACCGGCAGCAAACTGATAAACAACGACGATAGCAAAACTAGATAGAATTCAATACGGTTTTGTTCTTAAAGATAGTGGGTAGTTTCTTTTAATAAAAATATTGATCTATATATATATATATATATATATATATATATATATATATATATATATATATATATATATATATATATATATATATATATATATTTATATATATAGGAAGAGTAAAACTTTAAGTTGAGAAAAGTGGTAGTTTATCAAAATAGATAAGATCAAATAAATAAATTAAAAAATATAACTTATATGATGTTAGAATAAATTAATTTTTTTTTTTTTTTTTCAAATTGGTTATATATATTGGGTATAAATAACATAAAAAAATTAGGATTATTACACCAATATCATGCTAGCTTTTTGGCTAATATAATTTAACACCATTGAAATTTAGTTTACTTATATTTTTATAACGTGAGATATTGGATTTCCAATTCAATTCCTCCACCAACATCTTTGCAACTAGCTCAATTTGAGTATCGATTTCTTACTCATTATTTATCCATTTTGAAAGTATTATATATTGTTAAAAAGATTTCGTTGCGTAGAATACGATGACGTAATTTACATTATTCAAATAACAATATATCTACAAAACGATAGTGTCCAAAATTGATAAATAATCACAATTCATTATGCCAATTTTTCAACATTTTCTATGTGGTATCCTTGTATTTTTCATACTAGTGTTTCGGCCTATCTCTTGTACTTATATATATTCTAAATTATTCAATGCAACACCTAAGGGTTGCACAAGGTTAACAGTCTCACGTAAACTTAACGGAAATCAATAACTCCGTTTAATTACAATGATAAAATTTATTAAAAACACTTAAAAAAAGATAATTTTTAATAAAACAGTGAAAGCAACATTTGGATATTCAATCAATTTCAGTATCCGTTTAAATTAAAATCATTTTTCAAGTTTTTAAATAAAAATCTATTTTTTATTTTATTTTAATTTACAGAATTAGTGACTTCCATTAAGTGTTGGTGAGATTAATTCGGACTAAAATATGTTAAGAGGAAAAAAAAAAAGCCATCTTAAAAGGTCTAGGAAGAAAGAGACAATTTATATGTATAAGACGAGTGGAAAGTTTTTCTGCGTTTGAAGTAGAGATAGAATTGGAAAGGTAGCATCATTTTCTTCAAAGTCATCATCCATGACGAATAACACTCACTTCTCTTTACCGATACAAATATAATACAATATAATATAATATTCCTACACGACACCTACATCTCTATTAGGTTGAAAGATGCAATTCAAACTAAAATTACTATTTTTAACAAATTAAATTATTTCTGAAAAATGCTAGCATGAGTCATGTTTAATCTTATCATTTACCTTTTCAATCATTCATTATAACATTCTTAATTCACATTTGTTTGAGTATTGAATGTACTTGTAAATCTCATTAATTCCTAAGACCAAACTTTTCTTTAGATGATTTTTCTTCTAATTAAAATCTATCATACATACTATACAATTGGAACATGAAATTTCTAGCTTAATTGTAACTAAAGATTTTTAACTATTTCAGCTAAGAATTCCCAGTTTTATATTAGTTTGTAAACTATATCCGTAATTTTACTACCCTTATAAAACTATTTTGTGTTAAAAAAAAAATTCATTTAACAAATATCTAAGTGAAATTAAATTTTATAAAAATTAAATTCGAGCCAATTCCACGGATTGCTGAATCATAATGCTAATAAATATTATTACTTTTCAAGTAGCTTATTTCTGCAAATATTAATATTTAGTGAAACGCTAGACCGTTAGTTCAGCATTAAGATTGATAACTTGCTGGAATGAAATTCAATCAAAATTAAATTGTTACTTTATTACAAAGTAAAAGTTTATTATAGCCATGAGCTTATTCTTAAAAATGATCGGATCAATTTTGTTTATATTAGTTATAATGTGAAGTGATAAAGGCTCAAATCGCGAGTTTGAATTTTAATATATGCACTATATTTTAACTTATTACACCATTTAAAAGGATCTCACATAAAAAAAAATAATATTTAAATTGGAACATTTCAAATTACAATTTCTATGGAAAAATGCTAAAATACATAAAAATTTATAATTTAAACCACGTTATAAATTAGATAAAATATTTAAGTTGAGCCGAATGTTCTCTAGTTTACTCAATGAAAATAAATAAGGGACCAAATATGTTCAAAATAAAAAAGTTTATCTTTTTTCCTAATAATTTAGGATTGAGAAACCCCTATTTTCTTTCTGGTATATATGAAAACGACAGATGTAGACTTATAGAAGGAAAATATAAAATTGGCATCTTTCTTTCTAATTATTATTAAAATGCCACTCGCTTAGAACCTTCCCCCTTCAATATTGGTAGCAGTCAAATCGGACCACACACACCCGCGCATTATTAATTAAATAAATAAAATATTTTTGACAAAAACATCTATATATAAACATGGAGAGGGGACACAAAATAGGCATGAAATAGAAGAATTTAGGAAAAAGAAAATGGCAAAATTGTTCATAAAGCAAGCAAAGATATATGCAGAGGCAAGGCCTAATTACCCACTCCAACTCTTTCATTTCATATCCTCCAAAACTCCCATCAAAGATCTTGCCTGGGATGTTGGCACCGGAAGTGGTCAGGCTGCTCAATCAGTTAGTCCTTTTCTCCCTCTCAATTCTTGCATCCGGTTAATCGATTATATTTTGATTACGTGATTAAAGACCGTTACTACTCAACACAACTTTAATTGGTTTCAAAATTATGCATTTTTGAGTCATGTATTATGGTTTTTTATACATGTCCCAAAATGGAAATCTTGATCATTTTCTCTTCTAATCCTACATGTACTACAAGAAATTCAAGATTTTGTAACAAAATTTTTTGCTGTTAAAAGTATAAAACTTGTTACCATAACTTTAAGCAACAATAAAAAAGGTTAATGTATATTGTTACAGCAAAGTTGTGACTGTTTCCATTTGCAACAAAAAATCTAATATAATTTTGATGCTAAATGGATTTTTTTTGCAGCAACATTTGGATATTGCTACTAAATAAGTTTTTTGTTACTAAATCTAAGAAATCTTATAGTCCTCGATCCTAAATGTTTTTAAAGTCATTTGGCCTTCATTCTAGTCCTTTTTCAACGGATTGTATTGGTAAATTCGGTAAAAATTATTGAAAAATATTGTTTTGTGAGTATATATTTGAAAAAAAAAAGTACCAAAAGTGAGTTATGTGAAAAACGATGAGAGTAAAATTGCATTTTAGGATTTTAAGTGAACCTCATCTTCTTGTAATGAAAGTTTGTTAATTTTCAGCTAGCCAGGATATACACGAATGTAATAGGAACAGAAACAAGTGCGAAACAGTTGGAATTTGCCACAAAACTGCCAAATATTCAATATAAGCAAACTCCAGCAGTAATCCCAATGGACAAATTAGAAGAATATGTATCAAGAGAATCAAGTGTAGATTTAGTAACAATAGCTCAAGCACTTCATTGGTTTGATCTGCCTGCATTTTACAAGCAAGTCAAATGGGTACTAAAAAAACCAAATGGTGTGATTGCAGCCTGGTGTTACACAGTTCCTCAAGTCAACCAATCCGTTGACTCAGTTTTCGAACCATTTTACAAAATTGACTCGGACCCGTATTGGGATGCGGGTCGTAAATGGGTTGATGACAAGTATGAAAGCATTGAATTTCCATTTGAGGCAGTAGAAGGATGTAATGGAACAGGGCCATTCAAGTTTGAAATAGAAAGAGAGATGAATTTGGATGAATTTTTAACATATTTAAGGACATGGTCTGCATATCAAACTGCTAAGGAAAAAGGTGTGGATCTTTTGAGGGATGAAGTGGTTCAAAACTTCAAATTTGCTTGGAATGAAGATGGCAAATTTATTAAGGTTGTTAAATTTCCTGTTTATTTGAGGATTGGTAAGGTGGGGAATATGTAAATTTTATTTTTCTAGTTGTGTTTTTTTTTTCTTTTTTTTTTTTTTCTTTCTTTTTCTCAATCAAATTTTTCAATAAAGAGCCTTTGTTTCTTCAATAATTCTTGTTGTGGCTTTAATTGCAATAAAAAAAGATAGTTGTAACTATTTGTAATTTTAAGTGAAATGCGATAAAATTTTATTATTATTGATATAACAATTAATTACAACAGCAACTTTTATGTTGGTGTTTACCTTTTGTTTAAATATATAATTATTCTTCTGGTTATCTAAAAGACTGGATATGTGATTCTTTCATCAATTTGTAATTTTTTTGGTAAATCTTTAATATCAATTTTAGAATTATTAATTATTTTAAATGGTGTTGCTCTATCTAGCCATTTCTAATTCAATGTTTTTTTTTTCTTTAAGATGTTTTTCCTACTTTTCAAGCGAATCAAATTCATTACAAATCAAATTTTTATTTTTTGGCTAAACAATTTATTAGTTCTTATATTTTTATATATTACACTAGTTAGTCCATTAATAAATTTTAAGGTCCTTAAGTTTTATTTCAATGAATTCTTTAGTCTTTTCTTTCATTTTTGTTTATGAAAGGAAAAAATTACCCCTCATTTTAAGTAAAAATATATCTTTTTGCTTTTAAATCTATTTAAAATATTTCTAATAAAATTTTTTATAGTATATACACATGCACCAATATTTCTATACTTTTATATATTAGTTATAAAAATAAAAATGTTTCTATTATTTATTCTCTTTAATATATATATATATATATATATATATATATATTAGTTTAATATAACATCTATAAACTAACAATAAATGTTATTATGAATTTTGTTAATTATTTTAAAACGATATCATTTTGCTTATTAATATTATCTATAAGGTATATTAGAGATAAAAAGTTTGAACTTATAATTTTATATAATTCTACTCCTAATTTTATATTTTTTAAAATATTTTTTATTTAGTTATTTTAATAAAACAAGTTCTATATCAAGAGTTTAGTTATATAATTATATAAAATTTAATAAATTAACTAATCAATATTATTAATATTATTAATATTACGATTATGTGAGAAAAAAATATAACATTAAAATATGATATGTTTTATTATTATAAAATAGAATAAAAGGTAATTTTGTTACTATTAGTCTAATCTGGCTTAGAAAGATTAAAAAGTTAACAATGATAAAATTTAGGAACTATATAATTATCATAGAGACTAACTAATATAATATGTAAAAATATAAAGACTAATAAATTTTTTACCTTAATCTTATATATCAATATGTAGGACCTTTGAAGTTTAAGTTTATATAAACAAATAAAACAAATCTTTAATAAAAAACGTTTTTGAAGTTTTAAAAGATATTTTACTAATTATTTTAAAATTTTAACCAATAAAAATATATATATTTTTAATATTATAAATTATTTTCAAATTATTAGAGACAGAATTTGAAATGTAGATAAATAAGTAATTACTATATGAAATCAGAATTCCATAAACAGAATAAATAAACGGACTTACAGTTTATATGCAGCGGAAACTTGTTTATGGAATGGATCTAATCTACGCGAGAAACTGGATCGTTCTGGTTGCCTTTCCTACGAGTGTATGAATACACTGAGTACGGGCTGTCTCCGTGAATTCTTCCGACGAACGAAGAAGTAATTCGTGTTTTATCGGTAGGGACGTTTTCCCTGGGAATAGAATAGGAATCTCTACGATTCCATAAATGTTGGGAAATAGAGAAACTTCTTCTCTATTTATAGTGGAAATCCCAACTTCCATCTATATATAGGGTCGGACCAAATTACATATTTGGTCCCTGTAATTTACACATAATTACAGTTTAGTCCCTACCATTCCAAAATGTCATGGGCGGACCAAAAACCAACATCTCCCACTCGCACATGACAAGACGCACTTTCATTGCGATTGAGCACATACTTCTTTCAATTCTTATTCGGCGAATTCACGCGACCAGTCAACGTAACGGTTAAACCTTGAAGCTCTCCTTCATCGTTCCACCTTTAGCTTAACGTGACTTCCCCCTAGTCCATTTTCCATGATCACTAGTTTTCGACTCACTTTTGATCTCACGAAAAAATTCATATACACTACATACCTTTTCCACGAAAAAGTATTGAGCTCGAGTGTTATATGATTACCAAGTGACATGTTACTGAACATGTATTTCCTCTCTATAAATAACCTTCCGCCATATGTCTAATACTTATCTGACTGGTCCTTATATGCCCGTTCATAGCTAACGAAGCCTGATTTAGGGTTCCAATCAAGTTAATCATCAGACATACCCTTCTTGTTATTTACAAGAGTCTTTAAGGGTGAACTTGAAACTCATAGTTTCATTTGGGTCTCACATTAGGAAAGTTGAGATCAATTTTCTTCTTTCCATCCTTGGCCGGCTTTTAAACATATTACTAAAATATGCCATAGTGTTAATCCACGCAGGACTTATGTTTTATAAACACTATGCGAAAGCATTCAGTCTCTGAATACGACTCATGTATCAAGACCTCTAGTCCACTTTTAAGCCTTTCACAGGACAACTTTCGGTATCAACGAAATGATGATATTACACAAAATATCACATATGGAGTAACTCACACTCCCACTTTTACCTATGAACACACAATCATAGTAAAAGATTCATCTATGTGAGTAGATGACATTTCGCCAACATACTGAACTATACTCAATAGCTCTATGTGTATCGCTTTAAATAGTGAATGAATTTGAACACAACAAATAACTCACATTCTATTCCAATAGAATTTACCAAAGTTATTATAACAGTTCAAAAACAACAACATGTTCCTATAACGTACGAAGACCAAATTCCAAAATGTGTTTACTAAAAACATTTGGAACTATTGGCTTCGTTAACGAATCTGCAATCATATCACCAGTTGGAACATGCACTAAACTCATTTCTCATTGTGCTACTTTGTCTTTAACAAAATGATATTTTATATCGATATGCTTGCTTTTTCCATGATGACAAATATTCTTGGAATAAGCTATCGATGCAGTGCTATTGGAATAGATAGTCGTATATTTCCTTTTAGGCAATAGATCCAAAAGATCTATGAAGCGAACCAAAACGCTTCATGTACTGCAGCTACTGCAGCTACATATACCGACTCCATAGTCGATAATGCCACGCAAGTTTGTTTCTTGCTACACCAGGGAATTGCACCATTTCCTAGAATGAAAATATACTCAGACATGGACTACCTCCCGTCTTTATCAGTTCTGTGATCAGCATCTATGTATCCCTTTAACTGCAGATCCTTTCCTTGGTAATAAAGGGAATAATTTGAAGTCCCCTTCAAATATCTCAATATCCTTTTCACTGTTGTCAAATGCTTCAAACCTGGATTAGCCTGATAACGGCTTGCGAGACCCACCGCAAAACCTATATCAGGTAGTGTACAAATCATAGCGTACATCAAGCTACCAATTGCACACCTTTAAGGAATACTCTCCATCCTTTTAGTCTCTTCTGGAGTCGTGGGACACATATTAACATTCAGTTCCGTACTTTATGCAATAGGGGTTGGATCGGGATCACAGTGAGCCATACTAAACCGTTCTAAGATCTTATTGATATACGTCTCTTGTGAAAGAGCCAATAATCTCTTAGATCGATCTCTTGAGATCTTAACCTCAAGAATGTAATTAGCTTCTCCTAGATCCTTCATCTCAAAGTTAGAAGACAACTAAGTCTTTACTTTCTTGAGTATGGAAGTGTCATTTCTTGCTAACAAAATATCGTCAACGTATAACGTTAGAATGACAAACTTCCCTCCATTTTCACGCTTAATGTAGACACACAAGTCTGTATTAATCACCTTAAATTGCATTGATATAATCGCTTTATGGAAACGAAAATACCATTGTCTTGAAGACTGCTTAAGGCCATAAATTGATCTTTTCAACTTACAAACCTTATGTTCTGGTCCCTGAACAATGAAACCATATAGATTTTTTTTTGTTCAGTTCGCCATTTAAGAACACAGTCTTTACATCCATTTGATGTAATTCAAGGTCCATACATGCTACAAAAGCAAGTACTTTTCTTATAGACGTGAAACGGACAACAGGTGAAAAAAGTCTCCTGATAGTCAATTCCTTCCTGTTGTGCAAACCCCTTCGCAACCAGCCGATACTTAGTCTGGATAGGTTTCCTATCCGCTGATCGCTTTATCGTATGTACCCACTTATTCCCAATGGCTTTATGCCCTTTGGGTAGATCAACTAGTTCCCAAACTTTGTTGATCCACATTGACTCCATTTCACTTTCCATTGCTTTAATCCATTCTTCTTTCGCTGGAGATTCCAATAACTCTCTCATGTTAGTTGGAATATCTTTAATTTGAGCTACGATCGAGAGAGCTTTGCTATCAACTAAATGACACCGTCGCGGGATATTTCCCCTCCGTGATCGTCTTAGAGGTTCTGCTTCTTGATAAACAAATCTCATATATTCATCAAGGTGTTGGACAGAACTCCCACTGGGACCACTCCCACTAGGATCTATATCCATATTCACACTTGAATTTGGAGCAAGACTCCCACTCAAACCAAGATATGAACACATCAATTATTCATGGAATACCAGAAAACTAGATTCGAACACATCAATCTATAAACCTTTTGGCTCTGATACCAATGAAATCAGAATTCCATAAACAGAATAAATAAACGGACTTACAGTTTATATGCAGCGGAAATTCGTTTATGGAATCGATCTGATCTACGTGAGAAACCGAATCGTTCTGGTTGCCTTTCCTATGAGTGTATGAATACACTAAGTACGGGCTATCTCCGTGAATTCTTCCGACGAACGAAGAAGTAATTCTTGTTTTATCGGTAGGGACGTTTTCCCTGGGAATAGAATAGGAATCTCTACGATTCCATAAATGTTAGGAAATAGAGAAACTTCTTCTCTATTTATAGTGGAAATCCCAACTTTCATCTATATATAGGGTCGGGCCAAATTACACATTTGGTCCCTGTAATTTACACATAATTACAGTTTAGTCCCTGCCATTTCAAAATGTCATGGGCGAACCAAAAACCAACACTATACTTTTATTTAACAGAGTTTGATAATTATAGCTAGCACATCTAGTAACCACAATTTGAAATGTGTCGTGTCCGACCCGGAAAATAGAGAAATGGTTTGTTTGGTTGATAAATTACCGACTAACAACAATAATATTTTGGATATTATAAATTCTAATCGAGATCATCTCTCTCCTCACTTTTTCGTCTCTCTTTTTCGTTCTTTACCCTTATTTTCTCTTATTTTTCATTGTTTTACTCTGAAGACATTTTTCATAATTTCTTTTAACTTCTTCTTCCTTACTAGATTGATCAATTTCAGGAACATAACCATTTGCTTTGATCAATTACAATTTACATCATGCTAGAGCTAAAACAAAAATTAATTTGCACACTTAAATTTGATACAAAATTGTATGAAAAGTATACAAACAAATGGTCTCCCAGTTAAAAAAATCATAACATAAATCGAAAACATAAAATAAAGATTGCCATTTGCCAAGACAAAACTGCTTCCTATTGCTTCCTATTGGAGAACTGAGGATCACTACTGCATTACGTTTCCACTCGTAGCAAATCATCACTCATGCAGCTGGCACAAGAGAAATTCATTTGCTGCAATTTAACAAATCCAGTTCCTAAACATGCCGAAAATCAAACCTTCTCAACGCGACTGAACCACAATTACCTAGCGTGTTCTTCACATCCTTCGTTGATTCAATACATCGTTCATTTTTTTGATAAAGAATGGTATTTTGATCTTAAAAAAAAATGGCATTTTTCACCAATGCTTTGTTAGATTTAGACGAGAGCGGAAGAGAGAGACATAATTTACCATCAGATAGAAATTTACAATGTTATCATAACCGTACCGGACATCAAACCGGTGAAGCTACTGGTACGTGGTTTACCGGTTCAACCGGTGGTTATATCGGATTATTGATTTTTTGAAAAAAATATTATTTAAATAATAAATAAGCTTATAAATTCATCAAACATAAGTTTTAAATGTTAAATATTCAAAATAACTTCACAAAATATTTTAAAACTTAATTAAATACAAGCCTTAAATAAAAAAAATAAACTAGTAATAGCAAGGGCAAAAATAGAGACTAGTAATAGTAAGGGCAATGCTAAAAAAATCAAAGGTACTACTGCTAGATTAAGCAAGTAGTAAACTGGATTTTGAATGAGAAATTAACTTACAAAATGGTAGGATTCAATAAAACATAATGAACTAATATAGAATATTCAGTTTTATTGTACTATACAAAAATTCATAAATTCAAATTCAATTTATGTACGTTTTTCAAGATTAAGGACGAAAAGTGTCATTTTGATTTTATTATTTTCTGATATAAGCAAATAATTTCATGAAAATGCTTTCTTTATGATACATTTTTATTTAATTGATATATTAAAAATTTAAGTAAAACCCATCAATAAAGTCAGGATGGTCCAGTGGTATAAGATGTCAAACTTAAGTGAGGGGACATGGGTTCAAATCCTACTTTCAGCATTTTCTTAATTTCAACTTAGAATTGGTCAAGAAACCGGTTTTTGACCGGTTCGCCGGTTTACCGGTTTTTCGCGGTTCGAACCGGTCAAATCCGATTTTTGACTAAACCGTTAAATTTAATTAAACCGACCGGACCAATGGCCGGTTCGCGGTAAAACCGGTCGAACCGGCCGGTCCGGTCCGGTTTTCATAACGTTGGAAATTTATGTGTTTTAGTTGGTGGAAATCCTACCTGGCATACGGGTCAGACACATCACGTTATGGAACTGGTTATGTCTCCGTGTAGTGTCGAATAGAAACACTTTAAATTAGTTAAGGACTTATATTGGGAAGACAAACTTTTAATTCAATATTACCGGTTTTTATATTTTCTTTGTTCACATAACTTTTGCTGCAGTTGTTAATACTCATTGTTGTTAATTGTGATTGCCTAGTTTAGAATGACTATTATACCATTCTATTTGGAGAAGAATGAATACAGGATAATTATCGAAAATACCTTGTTTTAAGGTTTGTTTTTGCACATTCCTTTCTTTATTTTTCGAGATACCACTTTTTTAATATGGTTTTTTTATACGTTAACCACTTATACGGTTAATTTTTTATAAATATATTTTCATATTTTTTTTCTGCCTTTCAGTATTCTATTCTTCTCTTTCATGCACGATCTCTGTTTCCTCATGTTCTTCTCTTTTCACGATCACCGTATTCTTATTCTCTGTTATCGCGATCATCGCTTTTGGATTTTTGTTGTCGGTATGTTCGTTATTCTTCTACCGTGATTGTGTTTTCGATTCTGGTATTTTCTATTCTGTTTTCATTGTTTGTTTTTGCATTAGGATTTTTTGTGTTTGATTTTTTTATTTTGATTTTGCATTTCATTCTGCATTTAGTTTTTTTTTTTTTTTTTTTTATGTTGATAATGGTGAAGAAGGTTGGGTTGTCTAATCTGATGAGAATGTTCCAATTGGTGAAACTTATTAGAAAATCAAGGTGTGATCGCCGAGTTTTCCTAACCTCAATGAAGATAGAGTACCGAATGTCATTTATTCTTAGTGTTCATTAGGGAAGTCGGTTTGAGAAGCGAAGATTTGGATTTGATTGAACTTGAAACTTGAAACCGAGAAAATTTGAAGAATTAGTGTTGAGCTCGTACGGTTATTGCTATAGCTACATGCTGTTTATGCTACGGCCGTACAATTGTAACGTGACAGCCTTACGGCTGTTGATGAATCACCAGGTTGTTGCATGAAAGAGACAGCTGTTGGAAATGGGAGATTACACCTATTTTCCCACTAATCCTTCTCATTACAGGAATTTGGATTGAAGGCAGCCCACAAGTAAGAATTAACACACAACAACAAGGGGATTAACAAAAAATAGAAGAAAGAAAGGAGAGCAAAAAAACCAAATTCTCAAAGTTTCAAAGCTTCAAAATCAAATAATAAAAACCGTAAATTCTTCAAATTAATCACCAAAATCATCTTTCAAAACAATTCTTAAACCTTTAGAGTCTTATTTGTGTGTGGAAATTGGAGAATCAGAAGTGAATTGGAGAACTTCAAGTTTTTGGGTTTCAAAATTCAAGTTTATCTTAAATCCAAATTCAAGTTTTTAGAACTAATTTTCTATCAAATTGAACACTGGGGAAACATCTAAAAGGTAATTCTGAGAGGCCTTAAACCTTTTTATAGCATTCTGGGTTGAATTTTGGTGCATTGCAGTGTTTTAAAATTTTGCTCTGTTTTCTGTTTTCTGGCAGTCTATAGCCGTACGGCTGTTGCAAATAGCTGCACGACTATAGTCTGTTTTGGATTTAGGGATTTCTAAAATTTAGCGATTTCTCTGTTGTGTTTAAAACTAGAGCCGTATGGATATTTTTTACAACCGCACGGCTGTTACTGTTATACCCCGTACAGCTATAGTTTTAATTTCAGAATTGATTTTTTGTGATTTTTATTATTTTTGCATATCATTGTGACCTAGATTTATATTCTGTATTTATTTAATTTCAGTTTTTAAATTTTTGTATTAGTTTTCTATAAATCAGTGCAGTGATAGAAATGCAAGTTTCTTGAAAACTGACCCATTTTTGCATATGGAAATAATAAATAGGACAAATTGATTTTTCAAAATGAATTTCCAATCCCGTCAAACCGTGTTTAAAAATGTTTTCCAGGTCAAACCGGGTAATTTATCGAATTTCCCGATTTTCCCCGTTTCACATCCCGAGCTATTTGGAATTTCCCATTCTAGGTCTGTTTGAGTCCTACATGTTTATATATTTATATGTACTAACTTTGTTTTGCAGGTAGGTGTATGTTAGGATAGCTGTATGTTTAGTTTTCTATTTTTAGGAATTTTGTATGGAGATAAAATTGTACCCCAAATCGCTTTTGACAATTGTATCCCCTAAGGTAGTCATTTTATTGATCTGTATATTTTAATTTTCTTGAATTTATTTACTATTTTCGGAATTTATTGATCACTTTCTGCATCGTATCTTTGTGTGTGAGCATCGGTCTAATAATACAAAGATAAAATCAACCGTAGAAATATAAAAAGTATTGATATAAACTGTTGAATATATTTTGAATCGAGAAGAAATAGGTGAGTTATCCGGACTTGAATCTCTGACTAAAAGGTATAGTGAGTTGTAGCTCGTTTTGGCTGTACCGCAATTTCTCGGTTACGCTGAGCTGGGTGCGACTCCTATCACTTTTTAGTTAGAGCATTCGATTTTTTTTCTCACTATAAAACCCGTTTTTAATTTATAAAAACCACGACCAGGTCGCGAAATCAAAATTGACAAACACTGAAAATTTTCGATCCAAATATTTTAGCACTTTATATTAATGCCTTTTATTTGCATATCACTTAAAAACACTTTGCACACATACTTCTGAAGTACCTTTTATATCTTGATATTCTGTTGAAGTGTCACCTAAGTTCCTCCTGGTCTTATGGGCACGGAAATAGTACATCACTCATAGCCTCGTACGAATCCCTTTGTTTGCACCCTTGATGGAGAAGAGGAGTATATTCTACTATGGCAGCTTGATGTGAACCCGAGACTTTTGACTTGGCCCATATTAGACAACTGTAGTAACTTTCCTTAGGATACCAAAATGCAAATTGCATTAATCTGTCAAGTGGCAACCTTTATTATCCCCTGTTGATGATAAAGAGAACCAATTCCTAGGAAAGATTTTAACGACCAAACGTGGAGAAATAAGGTTGGAAGGGAGTGCATATTTATGCATGTTCTAATATTTGTTCCATGCGTAGGAATTTGCATATTATGCATTTTCATAAGCTATTTAGACTCATATAGATTTGTGATATTGCATCATTTTAATCATCATATCACCAAAATCAGCCAAAATTGCCAAATACCAAAACTGCCAAATCTCAAATCCCTAAATCCAAATTCCTAAATGCCAAAACCGCTAAATATACAAATTGATAAATTTCCTAAATCCACAAATCACCAAATTTTTGCAAATCCCCAAATCACTAAATTTCTCAAACCTCCAAATCCTCAAAATTACCAAGATCACCAAATCTCAAATCTCCAGAAGCCCTAAATCCCCAAAATGCGACAAAACGCCATCCAAACATTCCCAAATATGTCTTCTCAAATCTCTAAAATATGCCAAAATGCTGCATGTTTTTACTCAAATTCATGCAAATAAAGCCAAATCTTATTCATTACAAAGCCCCGTATAAAACCAGCTCTATACACCAAATTCAAACCTTGTATAAGACCAGCTCTATACACCTAATCCAAGACTTGTATAAGACCAACTCTATACACCCAAATCCAGAATCTTATATAAGACCAGCTCTATACACCTAGTCCAAATCCTGTATAAGGCCATCTCTATACACCTAATTCCAAACACCGTATAAGATTAGCTCTATACATTCATTTCAAATACCGTATAAGACCAGCTCTATACACCAAATCCAAACCCCGTATAAGACCAGCTCTATACACCTAATCGAAACCTTGTATAAGACCAGCTCTATACACCCAATCCAAACCTTTTATAAGACCAGCTTTATCCATTCAAATCCAAACCTTGTATAAGACCAGCTCTACACATTTATTCCAAATACCGTATAAAACCAGCTCTATACATTCACACCCAAAACCCTGTATAAGACTCACTTTATACATTTCATTTAACTAAAGTCCTTGCATGATACACATATGTCATGTACTTTCAACCAAATTTTATAACATGTCATACCATCTCTTACATATGTACATTTATTCATTCATTTATATTGATTTTCCTCATATCGTCACTTCATTCATTCATTATGCACCGTATTCCTAATGTTTCGTGCTTGATTTAAAGCAGAAGGTTCATGGAAAAGGAGAACAAGAAAGAGGTCAGAAAGAAAGAAACTTCAGTTGGGGAGTCCGTTAACAAAAAAGCTGGATCAAAGTAGGGAGAAAGCTGAATCTCTAAGGGTTGAGGAAGAAGAAGTGATAGTTGAGATAGAAAGTGAGACAGAATCAGTTGAGGAAGTTGAAATGGTAAACCAAACACCAAACATTGCTAACCTTCTAAAGGATTTCCTAAAAATCTTAAGATTTCCGAGATATCTTAAAGGAAGAGATACAGGCTGTTGTGAGAGAAGGTGGTGAATGCAGTGCCACAAGACCTAGGAAAAAAAAGATGGCTGAATCATCCCAATCTGGGGGTGATATTTCTACAAGTGTTGAGAAGTTGTAAGAAATTAAAGCAGCAATGGAACAGAAGTTAATGGCAAAATATACAGAGCTTGATGAAGTAGTTTCTGCACTGAAGAAAGGGGCTAGTATCAGTACGAAGTCCAAGAGGGGTGTGAATGTGGATTCCATGATAAACAAAGGCATTGAAACTTTCCCTATTGGGTTTCAAATGCTGAAGATTGCTTCTTACAAAGGTATCGGTTCGCCGGTAGCTCATGTGACTCTCTATGCTTGAGTTATGTTGACAGCGGGTGCTACAAAGCAATAATTGATCAATTTCTTTCTGACTACACTCGAAGAAAGGGCATTGTCTTGTTATAGCTCGTTATTGAAAGATGTACAGTCAAATTGGGAAGCTCTGTCAGCAGCTTTTATCAAATATTATAGTTTCAATACCAAGATCCAGGTGAAGTTGTATGACTTGGAAAGAATAAAGCAGAAACCTAATGAATCCTTTGATGATTATTATCAAAGGTGAATGAATAAGATGATCTTGCGGAAGAACCATCCAGATGAAGATAAGTTGATTCAGACTTTTATATATGGCAGGAGAGATGTATACAAAAATAACATAAAGTTTCACACCTTCAGTGAGCTTAGTGAGGTGTACAACATGGTTATGAAAGTTGAAAGAAATGAAGAGGAGAAAGTAGTAAGCCACAGGGGTAGTAGAAGTTCTGGGTATAGTTCTAGATACAGTTTTGGGTATCGATCAACGACTACACTGGGTCAGGTAGTGGATCTGGTTCCAGTTCTACAAGTAAAAGTGGGCAGTCATCAGAAGTGAAATAAGTTGAAGTTGCTATGGTGTCTCAACAGTAGGGTAGTCAAGATAGAAATCCAGGAAGTTAAGGCATCTCTCCTTAGACTTTATCTTTGTCCAGAATATTTGCAAAATACAGAAATGGAGGATTGTTAAATTCTCTAAAGCCCTTTGAAAAACCAATTGATTCAAATAAAGATTATTTCTGCACTTACCATGTTGTTGTTGGTCATAGAACCAATAAATATTACAAATTGAGAGATGCTATTTAGAAGTTAATAGATGAAGGTAGATTTCAAGAACCAGAGAAGCCCAGCACCAGGACTAATCCATTGTCGAAGTTTGAAAAGTAGGTTAACATGGTGTAATCGGGGTTACCAGCTAATTTCATCTTTGCTCAGATATTACAAGCAAACCCCAGTGTACAGTCTGTAGTCGCCAATGAAATTAAGCTAAAGTCAAGAAATGGGAAGTCAGTAGAATAGGAGGAAGTTATAAAGCCAATTAGTTTTAATGATCTGGATTCAGATGATGAGTATGAGGAATATGATGGGAGTAAATCGACTAAGCCACCAGTTTGTTGAAAAGCCGAAAATTGTTGCAGTGAGAAATATGACAAGAAGTGGCAGAGTTTATCAGCCAGTTTCTTAGCAGAAAGATAAGGCTTTAGTGATTGGATCAGTAGTGTATCACCTCCAAATAAAGTTGAGAAAAAAGAGTTAGTCATTTCACAGTTAAAGAAAACTCCAGCCCAAGCTAGTTTATGGCATTTTTTGCTATTTTCAAAAGAGCATAGAGCAAGATTGGTGAAGAAGTTATCCAAAATTGAAGTTTCTCCAATAACATCTCCAGAAGCAATGTGTTGTTTATTAGATAAGGTCCGCTCTGGGTCCCCTGACTTTGTATTCTCTGAAAAAGATTTGCCGGATGGAGGAAAAGCCATACAAAGCTATTTATGTAAAGGCTAACATAATGGATAGAGTTATGCCATGTGTAATGGTGGATGATGGGTCAGCTTTAAACATATGTCCATTGAAGATGCTGCCATATCTAGGTTTAAGTGAAGAAGCTTTGAAGAAGTCCTCGACTGTGATTAGGGCTTATGATGACTACAAAAGGACTATGATTGGTACATTCAAGGCTGAAGTCGAAGTGGGACCAGTTAAGTCAATAGTCACTTTCATTGTGATTGATGTTCTTGTTACATTCTCTCTGTTGTTGGGAAGACCTTGGTTTTATCCATTAGGAGGAGTCCCATCTACGCTGCATTAGAAAAAAAAATTCCCTGTGGGTGATAAGGTTGTAATAGTTGAAGCAGATTCTCACTCAATGATTGCTGCTGTGAGTGAAAAAGTTCCACCATTCGGCAGATTCTAGGTCACTGTAATTAATGAAGAAGAGGTCACAGATGCTCTAATTGTTATATACGAGAACAATATGCCGAAGTGGTTGTCCAATTACCTGTGTAAGCAGAATTTTGTACCTTGATTGGGACTTGGAGCCAATTTGCAAGGTGCACCAAAATTCAATATAGCTTCTGGAAAGCCGAAATAGTATGGATTGGGATATGAAGCTAAAGCATATGAAAAGAAGAATTAGAAGAAAGGGAAGAATGGAAAACTCATGATGAAACCGTTTATTAAAGCTGGTGAAGAGTTATACAAGGGGCAAGTTGAGCCCGTGAAAGTAAAAAATGTTGAATATCCAGGTTTTGAGATATTCTCTGATGTGGTGGATTTTGAAAAAAGTTAAGAAGAACCAATCGTACCTATGTTAGTGATAAGGTAGGTTTTGACCTCATCTTTTAGGCAATTTCGTGGTTTGAATGGCAGTTTTTAGAGTCCTTTGTGTGATTGCTTATTTGGTTTTTAGGTATTTTGTGATTTTTATGTTTTGGTTAGATTCTCATAACTTTTAGCATTTTTTGTTTTTTTAGGGGTGTTTTTGTAATTTTGGATAATGTGTCAATGTTGTGGTCCGTGACTTTGGTGCGGTTATGTTTCTTTATGTTTGTTTTGGACAAGCATTATGACCCGGACCGAAAGTTGGAGCAACGGCGGCAAAGAAGAGTTTGAAGTGCTGAAAAGCAAGGTGGCACGGTGTGCCGCAATGAGGGCACGGCGTGCCATTCCAACGTGCCAAGGGATGGAATCCAGTGGATCGGTACGAAATCATGCCACCCCTACCAACGTGGCGTGCCAACGCCAAATCTACATAGCATGGCATGCCACCTCCACCAGCACGGCGTGCCACCCACAATTCTACACAGCACGGCTTGCCACCTCCACCAGCACTGCGTGCCGAGCTCCGGAATTCTGCTGTTGCTCTACTTTCATCTTTTCTGTTTAGTGGTTTTAACCTAGCCGTATAAATAGGTTATTTTGTAAGTTTTATGGATCTTTTCTAGACTTTTAGAGTGTAAAGCATAAACTTATAGCTAGGTTTTTGGCTGGAACTATTTGTTTCTTTGAGTTTTGAACCATCAATTGGTAGAAGTTTTACATTGAACCTTCCCCTTTTGCGACGTTTTTGGTTCCGGCTTGAGTTCGTCTATAGAGGTACACCCCAAGCATCTTCATACCGTCGGAATCCGGTTAATCGAACCAAAAGGGCATAAGTTCCTCTTCTTCTCTTTTGTAATTTGATTAAGTTAGCTTTTGATTCCGCAATTGATTATGTTCGGTTGTAAACATTGAATTCTTATCATCTTTCTTGATTAATACAATTGATTGCAATTTAATTTCAATTTTTACACCTTTTCTTTATGCAATTCCTTTAATGATAATCTAGTCTTATAAGATCTTAATTTATTAAGTTCATATTTGTGGCGTCACCTAGATTGACGCCTAGGAAACCATTAGTATTGACGACACTGTGGAATTTACATGCCCCTATTTTCTGAGCTTTAGAATTAGACCGCCTCTAAACAAGGGAAACCGGCTAAGGACCTAAAAGATCTAGACACGCTAGGTTAAATTATCGAAAGAACATAATTAAGGGTTAATTGTTGAGTTAAATTCGTCTATTGTAATTAATTGATAAAGCCATCACCACTAGCATTCATAGGTTGGTAAACCGCCAATTGATAGCCCGAATTCAAGAGCAAAGTAAGCTGGGATAGATCAACTAGGAGTAGGATAATTTAGTTGTTAGCATAAGCAAACCCAAAATTAAGTTCCGCCTAGGACACACAAGGAACCCGAGTAGTTTAGTGTTTGCAGAATATTTTTCTCTGTGGGATCGATACCTGGACCAACCAGAATTATTACTTGTCAAAGATAGGTACACTGCCTTAGTTGTGCGATTCTAGGTTTAGTTTCACTACTTCGCCTAGGATCCACCAGTTAGAAGAAAAGATGAGAAGCCTACTGTTATCTGCCAAAAGAAGTCATCTGAAAAGTCAGCTGATATAGTAAAGATGAAGAAGAAATTGAGCTATGATGAGAAGAAAGTGTCTAAGGAAGATGCTGAGAAGAAAACCTGTGATGAAGTTGTGGAGGTGATTTCAAAGGCGTTGATTATTACCTTGAACAATGCCTTTGCAAAGACCAAGAAAGGGTACAAAAAGAAGCTGATGACCAAACAAAGCTTTAATTCTAAAGTTTCTAAATTAGAGAAATTATGATGAAAGCTAACAGTTGGCTAAAGACTGCTCCTTCTGCTAAATAAGAGTCTGAGATAGTAGCTGATCTGGACAACATCCTGAAGCTGAATATGGAAGATGAAGAAGTGAAAGGCCCTCTAACTGTGGACGATGAAAATGATTTTGTTGTATCTGTTTCATCCATTTTTTATGTAAAAAATGTACTTTATAACAAGTTTAATGCAATGAAGTCCTTAGTTTGCTTACTTGTGCGATGTTTATCCCGATAATTCTGTGTATGCATTTGAATCACCATCAAGCACATTTAGCATTCATGACACTGCATTGCATGAAATTAACATAAGTACAAATGAAAAACCCATAACGGCATCTATTTCACGCTATCTAAGCACCGAAGAAGAGAGAGAATTAATAGAAGTATTACAAAAACAATTAAAGCTTTCGCTTGGTCATATGAAGATATGCCAGGAGTTGACATAGAAATAGCAGTGCACAAGTTTCCAACGGATCTGAAATTCAAGCCAATAAAACAAAAGTTCAGGAGACTGAGACCAGAATGGGCTACACTGGTAAAAGAAGAAGTGGCTAACAAATTAAAGATAAATTTCTCGAAGTTGTAAAATATACAGAATGGCTGGCCAACATTGTTCCAGCACCCAAGAAATATGGAAGGGTGAGGGTATGTATTGATTATAGAGATCTGAACAAGGCTCGTCCGAAGGATGATTTTTCGTTGCCTTACATTGATGTTCTGATTGATAGTGCAGCTAAAGCAGTAATGTACTCATTTATGGATGGGTTTTCAATGTATAATCAAATCTTGTTGGAGATAATTGAGAAAGTGAAGGTGTCTTTTATATAGAATGGGGCACTTTTTTCTATCGAGTAATGCCTTTTGGACTAAAGAATGCTGGAGCTACTTATCAGAGGGCTGTCACAACTCTATTGCATGGTATGATTCATAAAGAAGTGGAGGTTTATATTGATGCTATGCTTGTTAAATTGATGATCCGAGAAGAGCACCCTGCTATCCTGGATAGATTTCTAATGCGCATTGAGGAGTATAATCTCAGGCTTAATCCTAAGAAGTGCATATTCGGGGTTACAATAAGGAAGCTGCTCAACCATGTGGTTAGTTAGAGGGGAACTGAAATGGATCTGGATAAAATCAAGGCTATTCGAGAAATGCCAGCTCCTAAAATAGAGAAAGAAGTCCATTCATTTCTAGGTTCTTTACAGTATGTCAGTTGGTTCACAGCACGGTTGACTTCAATTTGCGAGCCAATTTTTAAGTTTTTGAAGAAAGACCAGTCGATTATATGGTATGACAGGTGTCAGTTGGCATTTGAAATTATCTAGTAAATCCTCCAGTCTTGAGTCCATCAGTTTCAGGAAAGCCTTTAATTCTATATCTAGTGGTTGAAGATTCCTCGATAGGGGCAATGCTAACACAAGAGTACGATGGGAAGAAAGAGTTCCCTATTTATTATCTTAGCAAGAAGTTGTTGGATTATGAAACTAGTACACACTAGTAGAAAAGACATGTGTAACAATGGTTTGGCTAACAAAGAAGCTGAGGCATTATTTCCAAACGTATAAAGTACAAGCTGTAGCTAAAGTCGATCCAATGAAGTATTTGTACGATGCACCAGTGTTGGTTAGAAAATCATCTAGATGGCTACTACTCTTCTCAGAATTTGATATTGAATATGTCACAAAGAAGGCCATCAAGGGAAGGGTTGTTTTATAGAAAATCAACCTCTGGAATCAAATTATGTAGAGAATCTGGAGTTCCCTAATGAATAGTTGGCTACGGTCGAAGTGAAAAGATGGATTATGTGTTTTGATGGTGTTGTAAATAGAAAAGGTGCTGGAATTGGGATAATTGTAGCAAAGCCAGATAGTGAAATTATTCCATTGTTAAAGAGATTGGATTTTCCCATCACAAATAATGAAGCAGAATATGAAGCATGTTTATTTGCAATGGAAGCTCTTTTGTGGCTAAGGGCAAATGATGTGCTGATTGTTGGAGATTCACTTATGGTAATTAGACAAGTTCAGGGTGAGTAGGAAGTGAAAGAAAAAGCCTTAAGGCATTACTTAGAATTGCTGCAGTATAGAAAAGAGTTTTGGAAGTGTAAGTTCAGACATGTTCCCAGAGAAGAAATAAAATGGCTGATGCATTAGCAACATTGTGGGAAAATCCAGAAAGAACACAGATACAATCTCTAGTTATAGCAATTTCTAAACAACCATGTTTTGATGTTTAGGAAGTGATGGAATTGACAACTAAAGAAAAGCCATGGTTTTTTTACATTTACCAGTATATGAAGGACGGACAGTATCCAGAAGGAGCTAGTTCTGCTAATAAAGTTTCATTGAGAAGATTAGCCAGCCAATTAAGAACCTTTGAAGAAAAGTTATACAAGAGAATAGTGAATGGTGTTCTTTTGAGTTGTTTAACAAAACAAGAAGCAGTGGTTCAACAGGTACATTCAGGATCATGTGGACCTCATATAAATGGGATAGCAAAAAGATAATAAGATAGGGATATTTCTAAATGACAATACAGACTGACTGTGTGAAGGAAGTAAGGAAATGTCATGAAAGCTAGATCTATGATCATATCAGTCATCTACCACCACTTGAGTTACAGAATTTGGCATCCGCTTGGCCGATTTTAGCTTGGGGGATAGATATAATCAGGGAGATTTATCCTGCATCATCTAATGGGCATAGATTTATAGTGGTTGTAGTTGATTACTTTTCAAAGTGGGTTGAAAAAGAATCATTCATTGGTGTAACAGCTAAGAAGATGGCTAAGTTTATCTAGAAAAATATCTTTACTCGATTTGGAGTTCCTCATCATGTAGTGACTGACAATGGGGTACAATTTTAAGGGCCAACAGCTAAGTTATTTACAGAACATGGCATTGAACATCATAACTCTTTTCTATATAAGCCACAAGCTAATGGTGCAGTGGAAGCAGCTAACAAGTCAATAAAGAAGATTCATTCAAAAATGGTAACCACTTATAGAGATTGGGCTAAGAAATTGTCGTATGCTCTTTAGGGAACAGCAACAAGAGAAACACCATATTCTTTGGTGTATGGTATGGAAGCTGTGCTGCCAGTTGAGATAGAACTCAAGTCACTCAAGATAGCTTTGGAAGCTCAATTGCCAAAAATTGAATGGGTTTAAGCCAGATATGATCAGTTAGTAGTAATAGATGAGAAGAGATTGAAAGAACTAGATCATTTACAGATGTATCAATGTAGAATGGCCAAAGCTTATAAGTAAAAGGTGAAATATCCTAAGAAACAGTTAAAAGCTGGAGATCTAGTTTTGCAACAATTAAGACCTATAAATTTTGATGTTCGATGAAAGTTTAAGTCGAACTGGGAAGGTCCATATGTTGTGAAGAAAGTGTTGTCAAAAAGTGGTGTCAAAATCATGGATATGGATGGAAATGAATTTATGGTTTGGTCAACCAAGATCGATTGAAACTTTATCATGTGTAAAAAGAAAAGAAAAGAAAAATAAAAAGAAAAGAAAATTCTGCTAGGTTGAAAACCTCAAAAGGACAGCATAGGCAAAAATTAAGACAGGAGAGAAAATGATCAGTCAGAAAATCCAAAAGGGACGACTGGTAACAGGTCTTGTTTTATGTGAATATATACCATTTTGGAAACTAATTCTTTCATATGTACTCATGTTGAATTCATCAATAAAGTGTGATGTTTTGTTTAAATGTGCTTATATGATTGTGTCAAAATGCATAAATAAAGTTATCTTGTTTGAACATTCATTAAAGGAAAGCACTTTGCATTCAGACGATTATAAAGTTTACACTGTTTAACAATGGGAATGTTTTAAACATATGCAATTTGAAATCATTTTTATCCTCTAAATCTGATTAATTTTTTTCTTTATATCGTTAAAAGATTCTGATGCAAATTTAAGCTTGAATGTTGTAAGACTCCATGCAAATTTTGATCTGTGTAAATGAAACATATTTGATCAGTTTTTCTACTTCATTTCAAAAAAAAAAAAAAAGCTCATTGAGGTGAAAACCGAAAAGGTGCCCCTGGCAAAAATTAGAGCAGCTTGCTAAGCTAAAAACCCACATCGGACGACTTAGGCAAAAGTTAGAGCATTTTCAAATTTATTTCCTCTCTAATAGAATAAGCCAAGCTAAGTCAAAGCAATGAAATGTGTTGGTTATCATGTTGTCATTGAAGTAGTTTAGCCAAATAGAAATGGAATCTGATAGACAGCAAAAAGGTCTAATAATTACAGATATATTGAAAGGATCTCAACTTACAAGTATGACAACAAGAGAGACTTTGTTGAGTACTAGATGGAAGAGAAATACCGAGTTTTATATTATTCCTCAGTAGCAATTAACGAGGGGCAAATTATAAAGACTTTCCATTATTCCCTAGCAGAGCCATAATTTTCCTCAACAATTATCATATATCCTCAACAAAAGTACAGGGTTTTCACTGAATAAAGAATGTACTCCCCAGCTGAAGTTAACAAGGGGCATGGTGCATTTTCCCCCCAGTAGAAGAAGAATCTCAAACCTAGATAATAATTAAAAGAGTATCCTTTAATGTTTACATGCATATGCATTAACATTCATACATGCATAACATGCATTAGACATTCATTCATAGGATATTTAGATCCTCTCCAGCTAGTCTCCATTCTTGATTAAAAGGGTAAAAATTTTTGTTTCAAAAATCAGTCGATCAAGAAATTAAAACTCACTGCATCAAAGGTAGAAATTCAACAATCCTCAATGGAATGAATTTCATCTCCAACAAAGGATTTACAAAGCTTCAAACAAAGTGACACATAGGGCAGCAAAATATCATTCCCACCAAGCCAGTTGCTAATGAAGCTTGTTTTCCCCACAGAGTATCAAAGAATTCATCAAATCTCCAGCAATTCAAATTGCTTAATTCCAAGTAGAGTCAATAGTCAAAGTATAGCATCTATGACATTGGTTCCCCAGACATGTAAGTATTTCTTTCCTTTTTTCATGGTGCTCTTTTCCGCATTTACAAATTCACCTCAGGTATTTAAAACATGGTATCGCTATCGAATTTGATCACGTGAGGGGTAGCTGTGAGCACTAAGTTTTCCCCACCTCAATAAAGATAGAGTACCGAATGTCATTTATTCTTAGTGTTCATTACAGAAGTCGATTCGAGAAGCAAAGATTTGGATTTGATTGAACTTGAAACTTGAAATTGAGAAAATTTGAAGAATTAGTGGTTGAGTTAAAGACTATAGCTGCATGGCTATTATTATAGTCGTAGGGCTGTTTATGTTACAGCTTTACAGCTATAATGTGATAGCCGCTCGACTATTAATGAATCACCAGGTTGCTGCATGAAAGAAACAACTATTGGAAATAGGAGATTATACCTATTTTTCCAATAATCCTTCTCATTATGGGAATTTGGATTGAAGGTAGCCCATAAGTAAGAATTAACACACAACAACAAGGGGATTAACAAAAAATAGAAGAAAGAAAGGAGAGTAAAAAAACCAAATTCTCAAAGTTTCAAAGCTTCAAAATCAAACATTAAAAACTATAAATTCTTCAAATTAATCACCAAATTCATCTTTCAAACCAATCCTTAAACCTTTAGAGTCTAATTTATGTGTGGAAATTGGAGAATCAGATGTGAATTGGAGAACTTCAAGTTTTTGGGTTTCAAAATTCAAGTTTATCTCAAATCCGAATTCAAGTTTTTAGAACCAATTTTCTATCAAATTGAATACTAGAGAGACATCTAAAAGGTAATTCTGAGAGGCCTTAAACCTTTTGATAGCTTTCTGGGTTGAATTTTGGTGTATTGCATTGTTTTAAAATTTTGCTCTTTTTTCTGTTTTCGAGCAGTCTATAGCCTTAATTCTGTGAATTGGAGAACTTCAATTTGGATCGAACAACCCCAGATTCCAAATACCGAAATCAACAAAACCCAAATCTCACATCAACATTATTGAAAATTCGAAAACCATAATTCTAAATGTAACGGATGTGATTTGACCGAAATAGTTCATAACAAAACGATTAAAATAGGAAAACTGACTGTATTCGATCGATTTAGGGAAGTTTGGGTTTCTGCCCAGAAGAACACAGCCGTGCGGCTATAATGTTATAGCCGCTCGGCTTTGTTCTAAAGGATTGCAGCCGCTCGACTTTAGTTAGAGCAGCACAGCTATAATCAAACAGACAGTTTCTGGAGTTTTACAAAACACAGAAAAAACCACAGTGCAAAACAAATAATTACGAGTTTAAGGCCTCTCAGAGTTTATCATTTTAATATTCCAGTGTGTTTAACGATCGAAATTCGGTTTGGATGCCAGAATCCGCTTAGAACCTCACGAACATCCCGAAATACTCAAATACAAGCCTCAAATTAATCCAAACACACCCGAGAACAAACCAAATCAATTTATAGTATGACTAAGAACTCTCACCTTATGTATTTCTAGTCTGTATTCTCACTATTTTTATCTTTTCCTCTTAGTATTCTCTCTTTTTCTCTCTTTGAATGGTTTTTTCTTAGAATTCTATTCTCTCTTTTCCTACCCTTTGTTTTGTGTTACCTCCTTTGTTAAGGATACTGATGTTGGTTATTTAGGAAGTAATCTGGCCACTCATTAGAGCCACGTGGCTGTCAGGCTACAGCCGTGTGACACTGGTGTTACAACCGCATGACTGTAATTATGGAACTACTGTTGTACGGCTCTAACCCGAGCTAACAAGGTTTTTCCTAAATCCCACCCTCACATCTAAGCTCTCTCATCACTCGAAGGACCTTTCTCAGGGTTTCGGATCGAGGACTATTCAGTTTTCGGAGCGTTTGAGACATTCTAGGCAATATTCAGCTCCTTTCCCAAATCCGACTCACGTTCGTCTGTCTTAACAGGTAACATAGGATTTTCATCATAGAGATCGGAAAACCCATGCTCACATTAGTGTTATGATTGAAAAGGTTTTGAAGAGTGATAAGCTTTCTAGTGGGAAGAAATATTGTGATAAAAGTCGAAGTAAGAGTAAGAAGAAAGTTGGTAAACCGCTTATTGACAAGCCTTTGAAGGTATGTGTCTATTATTGTTTGGTCTTCTATAGTTTTTGTTGGTTGTTTTATATATAATGGTACATAGGTGATACATTTTTTATATGTTTGTGATACTATGTTGATACATGTTTTGTTGTTTGATTATTGCTAGATATGCATTTTTTTCCATATATTGTGTTGATACATCTCTGATACATTTTTTATACATCTTAATAGGGTGGACCTTTGTACTTGCCTGGTTAGTATTGGACATCGAGGGCTATGATTTTTTTCTAACCTTGGAGTAATTGCTTTTTTAAAAACTTATCTATCAGAGAAACAAATTAATTTGTTTAGAAGTACTATTTTAGGTAGTTTTTTTGGATTCCCCGATATGAGAGTGACTAGATAGTTATTGCATTCTCTGTTGTTGCCTGAGATTTACCATATTGATAATGATTGTGTTGTTGTTCGTTTGTCTAGTAAGAGACTTAGGTTTAGAGTGGAGGATTTTATATTGATCTTAGGTTTGAAACTATATGGTGAAAAGGTTTTGAAATTTCTCATTCTGGTGTTGGTTTGAGGTTAAGGACTAGGTATTTTCCTAGTAAATTAGAAATTCACAGGCATGATTGCCGCGAAGGTGTAGAAAAAAGCAAAATTTGATTCCGATGATGATGCTTTTAAAGATAGCTATTGTTTATTTTTTGAATGCCTTTTTACTTGGGTTAGGTTTTGAGTATCTTATACCTCTTGTTCATTTTGATTTGGTAGAAAGTGGTGATTATGTCAAGCATGGTTAGAGTTCTGTTGTTTTTTATTTTACTATCAAGTCATTAATAAGAACTGGTTTCAAGGACTAGGTTTGGTTCTTATCATCTTGAGGGTTGTCAATTGTTTTTCCAACTTTTGGTTTTATGAAGCACGTGGTGGATGTAACGGAGTTGTGTGTGGTAGGGTTGGGGAGAGGTCTCACATTCCTACAATGTTTAATTAGTAGAGTTATCAGGAGGATTATCACCTATCTAAATTGAATTGGAAGATATTCAATAAATTGGCAAAATGTGTATGTTCTAATCCCTTATTTTATTATTATTATTATTGTTATTATTATTATTATTATTATTATTATTATTATTATTATTATTATGTATTTGTTTTGTGATCTAATCTTGTTTGTTCTTATTTAGTTGGGATTGAAAAATCTTGTTGCTTCTGAGGCTGAGATTGAGAAGCTAGATTTGGAGGAATTTTTTTCTAAATGCAAAGTTCAAAAATCTGAGTTTGATGATTGTGAGGCTGACGATGCTATAAAGGATCCTATTTCTCAGTTTTTTGTCAAGGAAGTCTTTTACCAGAGATTGCAATGTTCATGTCATTTGTTGAGGCATCTTTTGCTACTATTTTTAAGAAGTTGAATTCTCTAAACAAACGTATTGACATTATGGTATGATTTTTATAGGCATCTTTTCACTTCATAGTTGCACTACGAAGTACCATGAGCCCTTTGTCTCGCGCATCTAATCAGCTCGTGACCATTTGAAGCTAAGTCTAAAGCACTTTTTTTTTTGTAAAAAATCTTAAAGGACTAGTTTGAATGAGGTTTCTTCTATTTTTAGTTTTTTAATATTTCGTTTATACATAGTTGATATGATTTTATGTTTTTTTTTCTTTTTTCTAGGTTATTTTGGATAGGGAGAGTAGCGATGCTGGTGATGATTTTGATGGTGATGATTTTTATACGAGTTCTGATGAATATGTTGCTAATTAGAAAAAGAATTTTGACGATATTGATGATGTTGAATTTATTCATGATGTAAGTACAAATAGGGATGAGAATGATAAGGACAATAAGGAGGGTGAGGATGAGAATGAGAATGAGCATAAGGATAGTGATGGTAAGACCAATGAGGAGAATAAGTCTTATGATGATAAGGATGATGAAGGTATGGATGTTGACAAAGATAAGTTAGGTGATGATAAAAGTGATGTGGAGATTAAAGCTTGTAATAAAAAGGATGATATGGATGTTGATGTTGATAAGGAGGGTGGTTTTGATGCTATGAATGTGGATCCTAAGGAGAACCATAAGGAAGATAGCTTCTCTTTTCAACCTAGGATGGTTGAAAAATCTGTTGTTATTTCTAAACCTAGTGTTGTTGAGAGAAGTTTTGTAGATTTTGAGTTTGATCCATATATTGCTTTGCATTTCAGTTGTATAACTGAAGTAGATGCTAAGGTGGTGAAATCTTTGGGTAAGAATGAAGGGATTTATGAAGTTGGTGATAAGGTGGATGTTGGGGTTGAGGATGGAGGTGTTATAGATTCTATTAATATTGATGATAAAGTTGAGGGAGTTGTTGGTGCTGATAAAAGTGAGTATGAAACTGTTGTTGCTCTTGAAAGTTTGAAAGAAATAGTATTTTTTTATTTTATTTTTATTGTTTTGGTTCATTTTTGTTATAATTAATATGTATTCATATATTTAGGGGATACAGCTTATGATATTGTTTGATACTTTGTTTTCTTGTGTTTTTCATAGTTTTAAGGTGATTTTAGTTTCTTTTTAGATTTTGTTAATCCTTTTCTTTTGGATGAAGCAATTTCATCTACTGTTGAGAGTTATGAGAAATAGAAGTTGTTAAAGTTTATCGAGGGTGTGCGTATGTTTTTCTGTATGTTTTTTATTTTTGTTCTGAAGGTAGTTTTTGTTTCTTTTCTTTTTTTGTTGTATGATGTGGTGGAAATGTAATTATTGAGGGCGAAGCTGCAATAGGTATTAAAAAACGAAAGAATAAGGTTGGTCGTGTAATGAATTCCCCTTATACTGCTACTTTTGGTTCGGATGAGAAGCATTTGATTGAGAAGTTTTTCCATATTGCTGACCTTTGTCCTCTTGATAAATATCCAGTTGGAGAAATTTCCATGTAAAGCAAATATAAATGCATTTAATAGCTTTATTAAGAAGGTAATATTGACAGCAAAGAGCTAAACTTTGTTTATTGTTTTTGTTTTGTACTTGCTATGGTTTTTTATTTGTTTATGTTTTCTTTCCTTATATTTTTTTTAATTATTTTTGCAGTAAGAAAAATAAGTGATATCGTTCGAAAAACAACTTATTAAATCCTATTTTGGAGTACAGTATTGGTCCAGTTGAAGAGAAATAATTCTTCTATGAACTGTTTACATAACGGGAATTTTTGATTTGGCACTATATATGTTTCTTTTTATTTTTTGTTGATTTTTACAATGTTGATACTTTTATGAAACTGTTTTGATATGATTAGGATACTGTTTTGATTTAAACTATTTTTGTTTTGGTATAGCATTTGGGTTTTTTGTTTTACTTTTTGCGGAAGAAGGGCAAATACTGTAAGAGGATAACCTAGAATTTCACAACTACAGATATGTGGTTTGATGGGAGGGTGAAAAATTATTTATAATGTTGTGAAGGATATCTTGCACACTAATAAGGGTTTGGATAATTTTGTGCGTACTGATATGATCACCAACTTATGATGGGCCATGTTATTTATTAAGCCTTGGCATGAAGCGGATGACATTTTGTTTCCAATTCATGTTGGTGGATGTCATTGGATTTTGGGGAGGTTTTGCCTTTTAGAGAGAAAATTGTATGCAATTGTGATTCTTTTCTTTCTACATAGTAGGCTGGATTTGGTTTATTTTGAGGAGCATAATAGGAAGAATCACCATTGTCCACTTGATGTTGAGACAGTTGAAGGCTTACCTCAACAGACAGAAAGGTGTGTTTTGACTTTTATTTTTGTTTTTATCTTTTTTATCATGTATTCTTAAGTAGTTTTTCTTTAATTCAGTGAATGTGGAATATTTTATTTGTCTTTTGTTGAGTACTTAATTAATCAGAAATTTTTTCCTATTCCATTTGATGTTAAACCTCACAAGACAAAGTTGGTTTTTTCTCTATACAAACATGGTCTAATGAAGAACTATCATGGTATTGAGAGTGATAACGAGTATATTAGTTTATTGGTTGAGTGATAAAATGTTATTATGTTTTTCAGGCGATACAGTTTATGATACAGTTTAGATACAACGTTGACACAATTTTACTTTATTTTATTTATTTTATTTTTATTTTTTGCGGATAAGTACATTTGTATCTAGTTGGATGATTTTTTATATGTGATCTTTTTTATAAGGGATACAATTATGGTTATGTTTTTTAGTTTATCATAGGTATAGTTTGGATACAGTGTTGATACGATGCTTTTTTATTAATAAGAAATGGTCTTTTATTCTAGACAACATATCTTATTATTTTACGTGTAATGGGAAATTATATTAATTTTCTTTTGCTCCTTCATAAGTTCTTCTATTGTGGCCTCTATTTCTGCAAGTTTTGCATTTTGGTCTTCCTAATTTTCATTTTGCTTTTGGTGATTGTAGTTTCTGATCCCTGATTTCTTGAGGTATGTCCTTTATATCTTTTGATGGCATTGGGTATATTGTTTCTTCATATGATGCTAACTATAATACTATATGTTGAGGTAGAATTTTCTTATGTTTGCAACAGCATGTGTAGATGAAAGCTCATTTATTTGGAATCTATTGCAGGTACATGTCTTTTCTTTCATGTCAACTGTGATATTTATGCCATGTCTTACGACTATTACTAGATGGCTTGTTTATGATTTTGTTATTAGTTCATTTTTTGGTTTTTCTTTTGTCAAACATGTATCACAAATATATCATACATGTATCATAACAACAGTATAACACATATGTCATTATACAAAATGCGTATAATGAATATACAACAACAGTATCACAAATATATCATAACTTGCATTTTTAAGGTTGTTATGTAGTTCTCTCATAGTATTTGTTCTTGCTTTTGTGCTAATATTGTCATTGTTTCCAATGTAAGATTTCTACTTGGTAAAAGAGATCTTGTAGCATGCTTCCTAAGTACTCCATGACTGTCATTATTGGTAGGCTTTTAATGCTTTATTCACTAAATTTATTGATTATATAATGTTTGATGTCTGATATTGTATCGGTTGTTTGTTGGGTGTACTTTGCTCTATTTCTCATATCCAACATCTTGAAGGTATCCTAGAATCTTTTGGTTTATATTCTCAAGTTGGGACATGTATTTGTCAAACTCTTGTGTTGTGTATGCTTTTAATGCCAGGTTGTAATACTTCTTCATATCTTTCATATTGTTTTTGTATCTGATATTAAGGTTCAACAGTAGGTGGAATGCATATATGTAATGTGGCACTCTAGAAACACCTTGTTTAAAGCTTTTTCTATGCTCTTACATTTGTTTGAAAGTATAATTATGTATGATCTTTATGCGTATCTCCGTGTGAATTGTTTAAAGAACCATTCCCAAGATTCATGATGCATAAAAATGTCAATGGGAAAATTATTTTTGCATTGTGAAGTTTATTGTATGTTAGTTTTGCTGTCATAGTATGTTAGTTTTACTGAGTTGATACACAATTAATACATAACTGATACACATTTCATTTTTTCTTTTTGTTATTAAGTGATACATAATTATTTTGTTATCTAAAGCACCATGTGTGCATGTTGATGTTAATGTCTCACAGTAGCATATTTGAAGGAATATGGCATCAACAATAACAAGCAATCTGCATTGTTTCCATCCTTGTATTAAAGCTTGCAGTGCTATGAAGATTTATAGGAATCTATCTCCTTTTGTTTCAAGGTTGATTACTGTTCTTGGATTACCATGTAGAGGCAGCATGGTAGCAAGTTGTATGATTTAGATGGTGAGTCTCCAATGATGTTAAGTGCTTCTTATTTTGACTTTTAGGCTTTTTGGTAATTGATGTATGCCCTATTGTTTATTTCATGTCATCCACTATATCTCATGCTGTGTAGATTCTCTTGAATCATAGGTACTTGTTATTGATCATTTTTGTAATAACTTTCTTTGTTCCTTATCTTCTGTCACTATGTTTACCGTTAATGTTGCATGTGTTCTCTTCAACATATTGCCTGATTACAAACCTTTTTATGTTTCTTTCATTGGATGTAGTGAATGTTCATGTACATTTGCCATTGATGCACTATAGGAACTATTGTTTTGGACTAGATTTCTTAGTCTTAAATTAGAAATTCTTGCTTACTTCATAATCTGTGGTAGCTTCTTTGAGTGTTTGTCTATTTCTATAGATTTTTCCAACCTAGATATTGTCTACATTAGGATCTGTGTTCTTTTGTGGTGTTTGTATGTCTTGTTTCTTGTTTTATATTTTGTCAAATGTATTTTTTGTTAGTTTTCTTATGTAAGCATTATGGCTGCCGGCTTCTATTTGATTACACTATATTTGGTACTAACGTTCTTTTATGT
Source organism: Euphorbia tirucalli (assembly GCA_039660915.1). Lineage (NCBI taxonomy): Eukaryota > Viridiplantae > Streptophyta > Magnoliopsida > Malpighiales > Euphorbiaceae > Euphorbia > Euphorbia tirucalli. The sequence goes on from CM077637.1 coordinate 55,679,707, forward strand.
TATTATGTGGTCCTCTTTTTTATTGTGTGAAATGTGCATTTGGTGAAATGACACACGTTATGACACATTTGTGATACTATTATTATATCTTGTTGGTACACATTTTTTAAATATTAAGTATGTAAATAGTTAGGAAAAGTAACATGTCTATGCATGCTTAATACTTGATTTATGCATGTTTTATAAGTCATCATATAATGACACACGTGAGATACATTTATGATACATTTGTGATACTGTTATGATACATATTTGATATTATTTATTATGCATTCATGATACATGTTCTTTCATTAAAGGATCTAAATAGATATATCAAAGCAGCATGTTTAACTTATGATACATTTTTTATACAATCATGAAAAATGTACAATGATTAATGATACAGTCATGTTTGATACCATATTATGCGAACGTTACCTAGTTTGAGCTATGATTTCTTTGAGAATCGTTGTAATGCACAAAGGATACTCCATTAGGTTATTGTTTGCAGTCTTTATGTTGTAAATAGAATCAGACTTAGATGTCATTCATGATATGCACTGGAGGATATCATTCTTTTATCTATAATTATATCTCTAAATGTTGTTTGTCGTTATCGACCTCTCTGTTGTCCGTGATTATCTGTTTGAAGTTGTTGAATGTTGAAATTATTGGTATGAGGACTCCATTCGCTTAGTAGATAATGAATCTACGATTTTCCGTCTATGTGCTAGTGTGATGGAGTAGAATTACGATTTTTGGCCTTTTTTGTTGTTGTGATTTGTGATTTTGTGTTATTGATCGAGTTGATTTGTGATTTGTGATGCAATAGTGTGTGCTAATGTCATATGGTGTAGAGATTTATCTGTTTATCCTAAGCCTATAGAGATTGGTGCATGTATGTATTTTAGTTATTTTGAATCTCTTTCTCTTTTTTTTTTCCTTTTTTAGTGTTGGTAATTTAGGTATTAGAAAAACAGGTGTTTTATAAATATCAAAACTTTTTTTGTAGTATTTATGGGTAAAATCTCCATGTAATGTGAAAAGGTTAGTATAGGTCAGAATATTTGTATCTTGGTAAAAAGCCCATGAATAAAAGATTAGAAATGAAATAGAGAAAAATATTTCTTATGTCTCTATTTTAATAAATAAATACAAAAGAGTAATCCTTTTTACATGATATAACGATATTGATATTTTCACAAATTATGGTAATGGGTTTTTTTAAAATAAATGCTTTTGTTAAATTACATTTATGGCCGACACATGGTAATTAAATTTATTTTTTTTATCTTTCTCAAACTGTGTTCTCACTCCCCTTTTCTACATATGTTCTTTAAACCTAGTCGCCGCCGGCGACATTCTCTAATTTGTTCGCAAGCTTTTGATCGTCACACATTCTAGCCTTATAATATCCGATTATGTCTTTGTTTTCGACTATTTGGAGTTTTGTTTCCGATGTTCTCGCCCCTTTTTTTCAATATGAATTAGTTGTTGCATCATATGTTACTTGTAAGTCCTATCTTTGTCAGCTTTGCCATTTTATGCTAATTAGGACTTTAATTTCAGTTTATGGATATTTTATTGATTCTGCTGATTTCATTGTGTCTGAATTCCCAGTTGTATTTAAGACAATTGTGTTCCACTCGCTGAGTATTATGTTGAAGCTTCCACTAGTCATAGTCTTCTATTTGTTAGTCCTTGTTGATATTCTTCTTTATCCAGAGCCAATTTCACAGGTTTGGAATTGATTATTGACCTTTTATTGTATTTGCATGTTGCTGCAATTTAGGGGTGTTGCAATTACAATTGAGAACAAATTTATCTTATGAATGGCATTTTTCTCTTCATGAGCCCCCCATTTTCCATCTTAAGTAGTCTCCGCCCCATAATCTACTTTTTTTTATCCATTATAAAATCTACTTAAAATTTCTTTATGCAATCTAATTTAAGCATATCTACTTAATGTAGTGGTAATTCTTACATTGAAGATGTCATGATTCTTGTTTGAGTTTGCTTTGGTACTTTCTACACTAATACTAAGAATATTTCGAAGCTATCCAAGATAAAAGTACAAGTACATTTTCTAATAGAACCATCTTCATAGACATGTATCCATGTAAGAGTATATTAAGCATGTGTTGAACATGTATTAGATATGTATTATTAAGAGTATATGAGGTATGTTCAAAAAGCCCAAAGGAACCTTTATGTCACGTAGCCTTCTATTGTTAATTAGCTCTTAAAAGACTGTATTAGCTCTTTTACTCATGTTTCTTTTAATTTTGTTAGGAGTGCGAATGATGTTGTACACTCCATAGCTAGTTTGAGTTTAAATTGTTCAACTGCTCGTATTGCGTTGCGAGATCCTCCTAATGTTATTCACGAATTATTAGTGCATGATATAATACAATGACCTATTTTCCAGTAAAAAAAGAGTGTATGAGGTATGTATTGAATATGTATTAAATATTTAGTGACAAATTTACTAGATAAATATAGTACAGTACCTTTGAAAAATATTATTCCTTTTTGGTGATTTTTATAATATTCCAATGTATCATTTGTGTATTCATGAATGCAACCAAGAATTTAGATACCATGAAATTAGATATGGAGAATTCAAGTGGAGCTAGTGAAATTAATTGGAGAATGGAACTAAATCAAAATTTGCTAGTGATTTATCATGTGATTAGCTAGAGACTTATCATGTGCTTTTAACTATCTTTCAAAAATGTTACAGAATTGTACTAGTGTGGCAACCAATAATGAAAAACCTTGTAAGTTTTGTTTGTAAAGTCTTTTGGAAGAAGCATCAATTCATTTTACTTGCTCTTCCTATTACTCTTTTTCAATGTTTATCTCTTTTCTTTCTCTAACTTATAATCTTTTTTTTTTTATTCCTCTCCTATTTTAATTCTACATTGGTTTCATTTATGCTCTATAAAATGTAGCTGCATGAGCCTACTCCTAAAATTTCTTATGCGCAACTATGTTTGAAAATTTTTGTCATTTCATGTTAGCTCTTCATTCTTGGCACCACATGCTAAAATTACACCCTTTTCAATGCTTCAAAAATAAACAAAGAAAAGTCCATGTGAGTTGAGTGATCTCTTGTTGCTATTTCTTGATACACTTCCTTCTATTTGGTCTTGTTTCAGTCTTTTATGTGTATAAATTGTGTCATAATTTGTGAAATTTGCATGTATACTGATGTTATACTATATGTATATTGTACATATTTTGCACATGATCTGCTTATCTACTGCTTATAGACTGCATATATACTACACTTTATATGAGAATAAAGGGAACATTGAAGTAACGGATTTTCAATTATTTTTTATTATATATATTCAGCCTTTTTACTAGGTATTTTATAGTGACTTCATGCCTGTCGAAATTTGAGATTCCTTCTTGTGTATAAGCTATTGAAATTGTGGGGTTTTGTTCTAATTAGTGATTATGGAATTTTTTTTTAAGGTAGCTTTGTGAAGTATTTCATTGAAGACGTTGACATTCTTTTCTTCTAGTTTTAATGTAAAAAATTACAAGACAAAAGTGGAAGGAGAAGGAGAAGGAAATGGTGCAGTTGATGTCCAATTATAGTTGTTATAGGAATTATTGTTTTAGAATTATAACTCAATGTTTGGTTATTTAGACATTATGTATCAGCAAATAATATAGCTATAAGGACAAGTAACAAGCTTTGGTATTTTGTGCACGATCTTATGCTCTTGATAAACATTGCTTTGGATTGGCAAAATAGATCTTGAACCTCCTCATCTTTTACCAAAACTGCATTTTGCTCCCCAATCAATTTTTAAGCACATTGAGTATCTGATCTTTTTATTTCAATATTATTAGCCTCAAACTCGATCTATCTTTTGCGTATATATAATATGCTTAGTTTCGTGACAGAATTGTGAAACAAAAATTTCAAAATAATTTAATAAATTACATGGTTTTATTGCTTGAAACTGTAATATGGAACTTCTAACAAATATGTTTTCTTATCCAAACAATTTTCTGAAATTGTGTTACGTACTAAATACTATTGGTTATGTCACTTAGTAATGCTTGTTACATAGACATAAAATAAAATTGAGTTTGTGGCTAATAATATTAAAATGAAAAGATCAGGTATTCAATGTGTTCAAAAAATTGATTAAGGGACTAATAGCAATTTTGATAAAAGATCGGGGGTTCAGGATTTGTTTTGCCTTTCTGATATTTTTTTAAAAAAAATATTATTGTGTGATTCACATGTAATGGAGCAACTTTTTCTAAGGGATGAGCATGTCTTATGCTTCAATATAATTTTTTGAAGGCCTTGGAAAAGAAAAAGAAGCAAAAGATTATTATTCTCAAGCCCATGAGCATGGCTTAAGTCATGCTACAATTGTTTTAGAATTCTAGTTATTTACTATTTTGTCATTTGTAAGACTATTTTAGTCTTTTCATTTTCACTTGTTGCCCTAGTTATAAATACATCCTTAACTTGTATTGGCAGACATCTTTGACATATTTGCGATTAAAATCAAAGGTTTCAACCCCGCATTTGAGAGATCTTTCTCCCCATTAAAGCTTTTTAAGTTTTGTTCAATTTCTTTGGTGATTTAGGGTTAAAATCACTAAAATTTCTTTATCACATCTAATTCTAATCCGTATCATAATGTATATAGTTGTGTTCTTTCAATTAAATTATGTATAGTATTATTCATATTGCATTAAAACTAGAGTTACATTGGGATGATATCGCATTTATACTGCATATACCACATTTCAAGAGAAAATGAATAAATGACATTTTATATTCTATAAATATAAGTAAAAATGTGATGAGTAAGTATAATCACAGTATAAAACCAGTATGAAATCTATATAAATCGATATATGTCCAAAAGAAAAAGAAAAGCGGTATAACATCAATACAGAAGCGGTATATACGCAGTATGCGCATATTGTATGTAATATTAGTGAAAAAAAATGAAGAAAAAAAAAGAAAAAAAATATAAAGATAATGAAAAATAAAGTTTTTAATTATAAAAGATAGAAAAATAGAGATACAGGAGAGATAAATTTTTGGAGAAAGAAGGGAGAGAAACACGTTGGATAGGAAAGCTTTTGTCATTATTGTAATTTATATTGTGCTACAAGGTACTTTCACTATTTTATTTTTGGGACAAGGTACCAAATTGCCCTCAAGGTTTATAGGCAGTTATGAATTCACTTTTAAGGTTAAAAATAGTTCAATTAAGCCCTTAAGGTCTCATTTTGGTGTAATTTTGGACACCTTCCGTGTCAACCATTATTTGTCCACATCATAATCTAACATGGATAAGTGATCCATTGATCCGACGACACATGTCATCTAGTTAGCAATGTGGTAATATGTTATGTTAAAGTAAGAGATTGGTTTGGTTTATGTCAAATTTATTGGGTTAGTTGGTGGGGACCACATTACTAACTGGACAATATGTGTCATTGGATCAGTGGATCAGTTATGCAGTATGAATGATGACGTGGAGAAATAACGACTGATATAGAAAGTTAAAAACGGAACCTGCGTTGAAACCCGTTGAAGAGGCCCAAAATTGCATCAAAATGAGACCTTAGCAGCTTAATTGGATCATTTTTAATCTTAGGGATAAATCCATAACTGTCCAAAAACGTTAGAGGTAATTTGGTACCTTATCCCTTTATTTTTTGTGGTGTCAATTATGTAGTTTTTGAAAATATCGATGCTTTTAACCTAGGAAAGCCTAATGAAATACTCGAGACATGGGCCAAGAGAGGAGTGGACTTGGACTTGAGAGGAAAGCCAAGCCCATTTCTACTAGTGCAAAAAAACAAAAGCGCTACCTGCTCCTCAGCGGCGGCGGGAAAGAAACAATCCATTTTTCTACTTTTGAACAATTCATCATTAGAGATCTTTGTTTCTACGAATCGTCTCCTCTCTCTTTGTTTTCTGCTTCTCTCTTAATATTCCACTGTGTTCTTCTTTTTCACTGCTATGGAGATCCTTCCCCTTCCCACCGATACTTACAAACTAGGTTTCATTGGCGCCGGGAAAATGGCTGAAAGTATTGCCAAAGGTGTTGTTCATTCTGGACTTCTTCCTCCTTCTCGCATTGTCACCTCTCACTCCAATCCCGATCGCCGTTCTGCCTTTCACTCCTTCGGCGTCCGAATCCTCCCTTCCAATAATCACGTATTTATCTTTTCCTACTTTCTTCTGTCGCCTTATCTGATTATGCTATCCTACGAACGTTTAAAAATCCTGTTGTAGAATTAGCTTTTAACCTTTCAAAATAGCATCGCCTACCTGCATTTCTTATAATCTCACTTTGTAATTTCCGTGTTATGTGTATTGAAACAGGTAGTTGAAGAGAGTGATGTGATTGTATTCTCTGTAAAACCTCAAGTTGGTATGGCCCATAATCTTGTTTTACTTTAGGTTTTTTTCGTCAGATTCTCAGTGCATTGAGTTGTTGAAAGGGATTGGGGTCATGTTTTTTGTGTGACAATGATTTTTGAGTGCACAAAAGGAATTTACTGATTCATAATTGAGTCGATTTAAGGAGGAAGTAGAAGAAGGATAGTGGTAGAGTTAAAGAAGGGACTTATTGAAGTAGTAAAGGAAGATTGGTCTTGATAGATGGAAGAAACTATGGTTTTCAATTGAACTGATTTGAGCTTGGTTATGTTCAGTTCATTTTTAACTGAACTAAAGTGGTTTGTTTGGGTAATATTGTTATTTACTGCCATAATATGGATTTCTTTCTTTATTATGATTTATATGCTGATTCTGGGTTTCAATTTTTCGATGCTGACTGTTTTCAGTTCTGTACTTTTTCTTAAAGAAAGTTTGTTCCTTTCTATTTATTTCAGTTAAAGATGTGGTCTTGGAATTGCAGCCCATCCTCACAACGAAAAAGCTTCTCGTTTCAATCGCGGCTGGAATAAAATTGAAAGATTTGCAGGTTTGAGTACTTGATTAGTTGGTTGTTACTTCTTTTAGTGTGGATGTGTCATGTGTATCTATCTCGTTTAGGCACTGTACTTTACAAAAGTAGTTTTTGTTGTGGCACTCTTAATCTTTAGTGCTCTAAGGACCATTAAAAATCAGGTAGCATTCGTTCAGTCTAAAAATCGGCACATATTTTTCAAGAAATTCATGGAGTTTAAAATTTTGAATAATTTCCAGTTGTCAATAACAAAACTTACAGCTAGAACTATAGTTCATGGAAGTATTTACTTTCAATATTCTGCTTTCTGCAATTGTGGTTTTGGTTTTACACCAAGAGCTGTAATTGATATTTTGAACTGCTGGAATAAGGTGAACTGTGAGCATTTGTTTCTGCGGCATGTTTCGCCTAGGCTTTTAGTTATTAATCTCTTATTAGTCTTTATATTGTGTTCCTGTGTCTGTCGAAGCAATTTTTTTTATGTCCTTCCATTCCAAATTAATTTGAGGTTCAGCCACAAACCTGATTTTGGCTCCTTGGAATCCCATTCTAAAACTGAATTCCTCAATCTCCACTTACATCTTAAACCGAATGGTCAATTGAACTGAACTGACCTGCCATTGTGGTAGTGTTATCAAATTTGTTCTGGCTAACTTCTAGGCACACAGGGAGGCAGTTTTCAAGGCTAGTACATCTACACCTCCAAGGTGCCGTCTTCAACCAGGCACTGGCCTTTTCCTTGTATGCAGTCAGCTGCCCTAATATTTGAGGCATAAAAATGGTGGTTTCTGTGTCATCTATTGCTAGACTGATTTGTTTCATTTTTTGTGTGATTTCTGTGTGTCACTGCTGCTACAATCCAGCTGGATGTGACTTTTTTTAGTGATTTGCTTGCATTAACAGATTCCTTAATCTAGGGATCACTCCAGGAATTAATATAAAGTGTTTCAGAAAATTTAAAAATCTTATTTAGGAGGATAACTATTGTAGGGTGGTTAAACCCAAGTTTAACTTTAAAAATAAAAAAAAGTCTTACTGCATGCTTAAAACTCTTAGTTGGAAAGAATAAAACTCTTTTTGGGTTCTTTAAATCCATATCTAAAGTTAATGTTTGAAAGTATTCTTACTTCTACTGCAGCCATTTAATTTATACCAAATAGTAATAATCAAACAGTAAGCACAAGGTACACTTACACAAGTATAAAAATTTCTACACTCGCTGTTCTGTCAGTCTTTTTCATCTCCTAAGTGTTACCTTTGCCAAGTTTTAGGATTAGAACAAGTTTATGACTTTAAACTGCACTTTTAGAGTTCTTTATTTTAAAATTTATACTGGTTACTATTAAAATTTAGGTTGTTTGCTGGATGCACCTACATTTTTAATTTTAAAATTTATCTTATTTCAGACTTGATCTGTTTACTTATCTTAATTTTCTCGTGAGTTTGAGAATAATGTTGCATTTCTCTTTTGTAGTAGTATTGTAGACAATTTGCATGTCGATTCAGTAAGGTCATTGCCTTTTTAGCGCCTTGCATTAAAGGCCATACAAAAATGTATTGCTTAGTTGCGTCTTGTGCAGTTAGTCTACATTTTCAATGTGATTATTATAGCTCTGTGTCCAATCAATCTGATTGTGCTTTCTTTAAGTCATCTTTATTGTTGTTGTTGTTGTTTTCTGTGTGTGGGTGGGTGGATTTCTGGCTAGTCTTGGTCTCAGAAATTTTGTAATTTCCATTGTGCTTTCTATGGAATGTTACTCCAGTCTGAGGCTGTGGTTTTATGAAGGGAAATAGGAAGAACATCAATGCTTAAACACTTTGTAACCAACTCTTATAGTATCTGCATAAAAGTGGTGAGGAGGTTGCCGATTTTAATGAAACTGTTAGGTTTGCTCATTGTGGTTCGCTTGATGTAATATGCAAGCAGGAAACAAGTCCAAACAAAAAAGCACATTGTTAAGCTTGGCTACCTTAGTCCCTTCCTTTTCCCTAGAAAAAAGGGGTAGACAATGTTTCAACAAATGCACCTTAGCTTTTGTTAGACTAATGGAGAAAATTACTAAATTACCATATTCAGAAGAATATATTTCTAATTTGATAAATATAATTGTTGAGCTGATGTAAGCAACACTTATATTGTATAAGTTCCATGTTATTTGATCTAAATGATATCAACGTGTGCTTGTAATGGCTGTGGACAAGCAATTTCTGATATTGTTGTTATTGTTGTTGTTGTTGTTGTTGTTGATTATTATTATTATTATTATTATTATTTTGTCTTTGCTTTACCTTGCTTTTCTTTCAATAGATTTCTGGTGCATTTCTTGTTTTATGTTTGAAACTTTGATAAATGTGCAGATGATAATTCGTTATTCGATATTTTCCTTTTTCGAATTGATGATTGATTGACTTTATGAAGTTGGCAGTAAGAAGAATAGTATGGTGAAGTATGTGAACTTTTTCCTTTTGACCAGAATGATCCGTTGTCATAATTTCTACCCATTGTAGGGACCTCTATTTTAAATCTCTGATTCCATCTGTACAAATAATTTCCCTTTTCTGTGGTGTAAAATAAGATTCAGACTTGATCTCTGCTTAAGTTATTGCCATTGTGCTCTCTGATTACAATGAAAATCTGAGTTTATATTTTGCTGAACTGTCCATTTTAGGAATTCATTGATCATGTGTACAGATATTTGGTTGTTGAGATACTGTGAAACAGATGTCTTTTTCAAAAGGAGAAAAAAAACCGAAAAAGATAATAAAACGCATAAATATTAGATTGCTTGCAGAGAATATGCTTCCTAACGCAGACCAAATCCTTGTGATGAATGTAACAGTCTTGATCTTTTCAGTGTGGACTTGTTGAATATGAATCCTAGAGACACAGATTATTAACTTCTTTCATGTTATATATTTTCATGTTGTAAATGATTAGTTTGATTTGCTTTTGCGCTGCCAGCACTCTAATATATGTTGGTATATATTTCAAGTTCTCAGTTTTCAGACTCTTTCACGTTTCAGTGAAGTCATAATTAATTTTTTCTGGTTTAGGAGTGGGCTGGTCACAACCGATTTATCAGGGTAATGCCAAATACTCCTTCTGCTGTAGGTGAAGCAGCATCAGGTATAGTTCTACCTTTTTACTGCTAATTGTACTAGTTCAATCGAGCTTCTTAACAGAATAGAATTAAATGTCCTTTCTTGTTTAAATTGTATTATTATTTTACCTAAGCATTCTTTTGTGCATCATACTTATAGATATTAAATTAAGTTAATTTATTTTAAACATAACTGGAAAGGAAAAAAAAAAAAAGAAAAGTAACATTAAAGCCATGCAAATTGTCCCGTGAAATGGGATTCCATTGGCTTATCTTATTTTTCTCTGGATCTTTTTTTATGATAAATGCTTATTTACTGACAGAGTCTTTTAAAGAGTGGTGCAAAAGAAAACAGAAATACTACTATGATCTGATCCATTACTATTTTGTATAGTTAATTATTTGTCACCTTTACATCAACGCTTTTTTTTTTCCCTTTTCTAATTGCACACTGAATATTGGATGCAACTCATGACACCTTCGAAGGATTGTTGTGGAGAGAACAAACCAGCAGTCATTGGAATGGTTCTTTGATTTATGGCTGATAACTTATGGTAGAGAGTGCCATTACGAGCCAAAAACAATCATATGTAGTATATATGCTTCGGTGACAGTCAAATTGTAGCAATATTTTGGCTTTATCCACTTGTTGTTCTAAAGGTCCAGAAGATATTTTGACACATTCATAGTTACATTTAACTATTTTTGTATGGTAAGATCACATGCATCTTTAAATTCTTTAAGCTCCTTGGAAGTTCGCATCTGCAGTCTAAATTTTTGTAGTTTGTACAAATTTCATTGAAGTCTATAGTCTCTAACTTTCTAGTTTCTTTTTTCAGTAATGAGCTTGGGTGGAGCAGCGACTGAAGAAGATGGAGAGTTAATAAGTAAATTGTTTGGATCAGTTGGGAAGATATGGAGAGCTAATGAAAAATTATTTGATGCAATAACTGGCCTGAGGTACCATTCTGCTCGGCCAATGCTATTTGTGTTTTATGCTCACATGGACTAAGTGAGGCATCAATATTCTATTTTCTTAAAAATGAACAGTGGGAGTGGGCCAGCATATATATATTTAGCAATTGAAGCTTTGGCTGATGGAGGAGTTGCAGCAGGTCTACCCCGAGAACTTGCTCTGGGTCTAGCTTCCCAAACTGTAAGTTGCTCAAAATGATGATAATCTATTTTAAGAAAAAGTCGTTGAATTTAGTGTTTTAATGCGGATTTTGTATTTGGGTCAACCTTTCTATGGCACATTCTTTTGTTTTTAAACCCACTATGAGGGGAAAGAGGTGAATATGGAGGAACTTCAAGAATAGTTTTCATACATGTGAAAAAGTTCTTTGCTTGTGCTTGCTCTCGGTTTTCCTTGCTCGTTCCAGTCCAGAGAAGTGCTTATGAATCTTGGTTAAACCTTTTGTGCGGGTTCAAAGTTGACAATTCGGTTCATTTTTCAGGTGTTGGGGGCAGCATCAATGGCTACAAAAACAGGGAAGCATCCTGGTCAACTTAAAGATGAAGTAACATCACCTGGGGGTACAACTATAACTGGCATTCATGAACTGGAGAAAGGCGGATTCAGAGGAATGCTAATGAATGCTGTTGTTGCTGCTGCTAAGCGCAGTCGAGAACTTTCACAGACCTAAACTATTCTCCATTTATACTTGCTGACTACATTAGTAATGCACTGTATGGCAAGAGTAAGAAAATTATTGCTTAGAAATCCTGTATTGAGCTAAGATGCTACTACATGAATGAATAGAAGCTGGAAGTTATTTATTAAGCTTTTATTTTGTTGGTTTATCATATGATACGGGCATAATTGGATCACTTTAAAGTTTGCCCTTAGATCCTCTTTGGAATTAATTATTATTATTTCTTAATTTTTATGTCATATAATTAAATTATATATTTTTTATTTTTGAAAATGACAAAATATGTTATTAATATTATTGATGTCATAAAAATGTAAAATATGAATTTTCATCAATAAATTAATATAGAATATAGGTGTCTAGTTGGAGACCTTTTTAATAACATACATTGAGAAAAATATTTCTACACACATCGTCATAATTAAGAAATCCTATACAATTTTCTCAAAATAGAAAATTTGGTTAGCCTAATTAACAAAAATTAAGGCACTAATAAATTATTCAGTGCGGATATATTTTTCATATACTAACTTTGTCCATTTAAAAGTAAGTTAACAAACATAAGTTTGAATTCAGAGTTTGATACAAATATACAAGGGTAATTTACAAAAATACTATTTTTTTTAAGAATCATATCAAATATACGTTAGACCCAAAATCTCTTATAAATATTTTTAAAAGTAAGTACAATTTGTGTTTTACGCTCCAAATATTTTTTGATTACTCCGTCTTATTTTCTCTCTCCTCTTTTATTATTTAAACGTCATTTCCATTTATCTCTCAAACTGTTCACTTTTTCGACATTCCCCTTTAGTAAGTTCTTTTCTTTTCTTTTTTATCTTCGAGTTGATATCCATATGTATATATTTTTTCTTATTTTTTTCCGATCGTCAGTGTTGTATTAGAAATATATCAAAGATACATTTTTTATACTTGTCTGATATATTTCTGATACATTTTTTATATATTTCTAGTACTTTCAAAAATACATTTTTGATACTTTTCTGATACATTTCTAATACATTTTTTTTAATATATTTCTAATATTTTCAAAAATATATTTTTGATACTTCTCTGATACATTTTTGATACCTTTTTGATACATTTTTTATATATTTTCGATCCATTTCTGATACTTTATGTACTGTATTATGCATTAATTCCATAATAAGAAAAGAAATCAGTTTAGGTGATTCCTTATTACAGATAAAACATGTGGAATTAATACATAAAACACAAAACGTAAAACATCAGAATTGTATCAGAAATATATCAGAAAATATTGACAAACGGATATTGATACAATATACTTTATTCTATACTTTTTTCTATGGTTAGCTTTTATCTAACCCTCGTAAAAAAAAAAAAGGGTTTAGTTATTCACTACAAATAAAATCATTTTTGATATATTTTTAATACATTTCTGAAAATCCGAAAAAAAAAATCCTAAAAAGTATCAGAAATGTATTAAAATTGTATCAAAATACATTTTTGATATTTTTCTGATACATTTTTTATACATTTCTGATTTATTTTCGATACTTTATGTACTGTGTTATGCATTAATTTCATGACAATAAAAAAAATCAGTTTAGGTGATTCCTCATTACAGATAAAACATGTGGAATTAATACATAAAACACTGAACGCAAAGTATCAGAAATGTATTAGAACTGTATCAGAAAATATCGCACAAACAAACATTGATACTATATACTTTATTCTATATTTTTTTCTATGGTTAGATTTTATGTAGCCTTGATAACAATAAAAAAGAACCAGTATAGTTCCTCACTGCAGATAAAATCATTTTTGATACAATTTTGACATATTTCTGATGCAATTTTAATACATTTCTGATATATTAATGAAAATCTGAAAAAAAAAATTCAAAAAATATATACATATGGATTTTGTTTTGAAAAAAAAAAAATAAAGATGATAAAAACATTCTAAAGTAGCATGGCAAGAAAATTAACGGATTAAAAGATAAATGACAAAATTAAGGTTAAAAATATAAAAAAGGAAAGAGAATCACACGAGGAGAAAAGAAGTGGATAAAAACAAAATTAATAATTAAATTAGTGCTATTTCAAAGAATGGCCGAACATACATCTGTAAAAAAAAAAAAAAAAAAAATTAAAATTGAGGTATGTTTGGTAATTTTCCAATTTATAACTCACTGTGTTCTATGAACGGAGGTTGTCCATAGGGGTGTGCATAATCTGGTTTAACCGAATACCAATACCGAACCAAACCGAAAAAAAAATTCGGTTCGGTTACCGAATTTTTTTTGGTTTGGTTCGGTAACAATTATATATATATTTGGTTATTCGGTTCGGTTCGGTTTTTCCGTAAAAAAATTCGGTTTAACCGAAACCGAACCGAATTATTATATATATATATATATATTAGGTTTGTAATATTCTAATTTACTTAATTGAATTTTATATTTCATTAAAAAATATAAAATGACTAAATAACAATTAATTACAAAAATAATATATAATGGTTCAATTAATTGCCCTAAAAATCATTTTAAATATTTTTTTTATTTATTTTTTTATAAAAATACCAAATTTCGGTAATAACCGAACCGAACCGAACCGAACCAAAAAATTTCGGTTCGGTTCGGTTCGGTTTTCATCCTGGTTTGGTTTGGTTCGGTTCTAATTTTTACTGATAATTCGGTTCGGTTAACCGAAAATTCGGTTCGGTTCGGTAACCGAACCGACCGATGCTCACCCCTAGTTGTCCATCAATAAAGAAGAAGTATTCATCAGGTTCTCCAAGTAACTGATCTACTCTTAATTATTCTCTCCTTAAAATTTTACCCTTTTATGTCAATTGTTTTTTCATTAGATATGTTGACTGCCATAATAAAATTCATATATTTAATTTGCAATAGTTAGCGACCCAGGTTACGACACGTCGTACAGCAGCAACGGAGTGTGCGGGCCACCCGCCATGGTGGAGGAGATACTCACTAAATAGATAAGCTACACCATCCATATCATCTTTATTCCTTTTACCAATTTCAGACAAAATTTCCCACTAAAAAAGATTTCTATTTTTCCCTTTTTCTCCTAATAGCCACAAGCTTTTCCTCTTCCAAATTTGATTCTGCTATATCCTTCAACCTCTGCAAAGTGAGCTTTCATTATGAAGCTTTTTCACCTCTTCTTTGTAAGTAACGACTTTGCCCCTTCTGTTTGTGTAATTAATTTTCCATTTCAGAGATAGATGAACAATTTAGCTTAGTTCTGTATTGCTCTTTGTAGCTGTAATTTTGGTTTCTATTCGGTTTTGTATGAATTCCAATTTGGTGGTTCTTGTTTAGTTTGAGTAACTTAAATGGATTTTCCCAGGGAGTGACTTCTCCGTTGGCAATTGAAAGTTTCCTCAATCCCAGCTTCTGATTTTTGGAAGTTTTGGTGCATTTTTAAGTCATAAATTGAGCCATGGATACTTTACTGAAAACCCATAACAAGCTTGAATTTTTCCCTCAGCTTCATGGGTTGTCAGAGAAAGTCAGTAATTTAAGTTCTATGAAGCTTCAAAATCAGGAGATTAGGTTTTTCCCCAAAAAGTCTTGTGCAAGAGGAAGTAGAAATGGCTGTATTAAGGCTAGTAGCAGTGCTCTTTTGGAGCTTGTGCCTGAAACCAAGAAGGAAAACCTTGATTTTGAACTTCCCATGTATGACCACACGAAAGGTGATGTGGTTGACCTTGCAGTTGTGGGAGGTGGCCCTGCAGGGCTTGCTGTTGCTCAGCAAGTCTCTGAGGCCGGGCTTTCTGTATGTTCAATTGATCCTTCTCCTAAATTGATTTGGCCTAATAATTATGGTGTTTGGGTGGATGAATTTGAGGCCATGGATTTGCTAGATTGTCTTGATACTACTTGGTCTGGTGCTGTTGTCTACATTGATGACAAATCAAAGAAGGACCTTGGTAGACCTTATGGAAGGGTTAATAGGAAACAACTCAAGTCGAAGATGCTACAGAAATGCATATCTAATGGTGTTAAGTTTCACCAAGCTAAAGTTATCAAGGTTATACATGAGGAATCCAAGTCCCTTCTGATTTGCAACGACGGTGTTACTATCCAAGCTGCTGTTGTGCTTGATGCAACTGGCTTTTCTAGATGTCTTGTTCAGTATGATAAGCCTTATAATCCAGGTTACCAAGTGGCTTATGGAATTTTGGCAGAGGTAGAGGAGCACCCATTCGATGTAGATAAGATGGTTTTCATGGATTGGAGAGATTCTCACCTTAACATGAATTCAGAGCTAAAAGCGAGAAATAGTAAGATACCCACTTTTCTTTATGCAATGCCCTTTTCATCACAGAGGATATTTCTTGAAGAAACTTCCCTAGTGGCAAGGCCTGGTTTACAAATGGAAGATATCCAGGAAAGAATGGTGGCTAGATTAAGGCACTTAGGCATAAAAGTGAAAAGTATTGAAGAAGACGAGCGTTGTGTCATCCCAATGGGTGGCCCCCTCCCTGTACTCCCTCAAAGAGTTGTTGGGATCGGAGGTACAGCTGGCATGGTTCATCCCTCAACTGGGTATATGGTTGCCAGAACTTTAGCAGCAGCTCCACTGGTTGCAAGTTCAGTTGTGAAGTACCTTGATTCTGGCAGAAGTTATACGGGTAATGAATTGTCAGCAGAAGTTTGGAAAGATTTATGGCCCATACAGAGGAGGAGACAAAGGGAATTCTTCTGTTTCGGTATGGACATTTTACTAAAGCTTGATCTACAAGCCACAAGGAGGTTTTTTGATGCATTCTTTGATCTGGAACCTCATTATTGGCACGGTTTCCTCTCATCACGACTATTTCTCCCGGAGCTTTTAGTATTCGGTCTCTCACTATTTTCGCACGCCTCTAACACTTCAAGGTTAGAAATCATGTCTAAGGGAACTGTCCCCTTGGTTAGAATGATCAACAATTTAATACAAGATAGAGAATAAGTTTTACGTGGTTAAGATTCCATTTGTAGTCTGTCAAATGCATGTGCAGTTGTGACTCATAATTGACAATGGAATGCATAATTGTACTTATTTCATGTTTAGTTATATACACATTCAAATGCTCATGCTGATTGTACGATTTGTATGATTGATTGATTATACCTGATGAAGTTTACTTGATTACTTTTGTTAATACCAAATCCGGTTGATGAGGTGTAGAAATAGGATTGTTGAATGCCTGATATTGGTAAAAATATGGGGTATAATTCTATTGATAAGGCACTGTGTCAGCAGATTACTAGGGAAGTATAAGCTGAAATTCAGAACCTTTCTTGCCTGTTTTACCTGAAAACGAAAGTATTGTTTGTTTTGAATGTTGAACTTAAGAAAGCAGATGTTTCTTATTAACCAAAAGGACCACTGGGATAATAATAACCATATGCCTTGTCTCAGTTTAAATTGTCTTCTTTCTTTCTTTCTTTTTTTTTTTTTTGGGTTAGAAAAGACAAGTAATATAATAATCACTGTTATGGGCACCTGAGTTGAGGTAAGTTATGTAAACACAAACTAATTGGTTTCAAAGGGCGATAGCTATTAGGGTAAAAGTATTTACAATTATACCTTTAACATTTTCGAGGCTGTAATTTTTATCTTTATATTTTTGCTCTAACCCAAAATTTCTTTGTTTATGAATACTCGATCCAATGGATGGTGTAGTATTTAGTTTCAAATAGATTTGAACCCGATTAACACAAGGCGAAAAAAGTCACAGTGAAATACTTTTATTTGATCTCTATGGTTCTATTAAAAAATAATATTAGGGTTTTGTTGAAAAATATTATATATCTTTATGGTTTTGCACTTGCTGAGAGAAGTCCTAAGTAAAGGGTTATAAGGGGCCACTCCCCTTCTTCATAGCCACATGGGTTTCTTCACACGCATCTTGCACATCTCCATTTTTTTCTTACCACCGTTCTAACAGATTTTTTATCCCTTTCGAATCCTAGCTCAAAAACCACACCTATGATCAGAGGCAAATCCAATAGTTGTTCATCACCCTTCTGGTCAACTAAATTTCCTTCGAAATGCCAGGGTTTGTCTTGAAAAAAATTTATATTTATTTTTACAGATATAAACTCGCATATGAATCGACCATCCCTAATATCTTTAATCTCGGAACCCCTCATGGTATTCCATATACGTTGCTACGAACACTTACGATATACCTCGTTGGTTAAGAGAGGTTTTATCGATAACACTCTTCTTTAATCCCAACAGACAAGCCTTAGTTGATTCAGTTTCACTAGCATTGCAAATGGGGCGGAGCGAGGAGGGGATGGGGACTGCTCCCCACATCCTTGTCCCGTCTAGATGGAATTTCCTTCGTTTCCATCCCCATTTATGAATTGGAAAATATTTGTCTCTATCCCCACCTCGTAGGGTTCCCCATTTCTCATTTCACAGTTTTTTTAGTAAAAAAATAATTTATTTTATGAAATTTAGAACTTTTGCGATAAAATATGATCTTACATATATAATAAAAAAAATATTTGTATAATTACTTGATATAAAAAAATGTACCGTTCATAATTGATAAGCTATAAAATCAACCAGGTGAATATATAAATAAAAAATAATTATCTAAACATAAAAATAAAATTGGAAATCTATTCATTATTTAATGCACAAAACATATTAATCCATCAAACATAATATTTGATTACAACTTCAAAATATTTTGACTTTATTGAAATTTTTATTAGAATAATATAATTTAATTATATATAATATATTTTTTGTTATTCCCCGTGGAATTCCCCATTGAGATTGGGATCCTTACAGGGTGGCGGGAGAGGTCCAGGAAAAACTTTTTTCTCATCCCCACCCGTGGAAAAATTAAATAGGGACCCCTCGTCTAGGGATAGCCATGGTCGAGAAACGGGGAATCCTCGAATGAGCATCCCATAGGGTGGGGATGGGTGAAAATCTTCCCCCACAAGTGGGGATAGAGACGAGGATGGTTCAAGGATCCCCGTCCCGCCCCGCCCCGTGTCAGTCCCTACGGAGATTCCCCGTGGAGAATTACATTAATTAAAAAAATTAATATTATGTACACATATATAATATTATATGTTTAATTTTTTTAATCTAAAAGAAAGAGTTATACCTTACAAGTGTTATGGTTAAAGCCGCAGGTCTCTCGGACGATTCTCGGGTTCGCCTCCTAAGCTCGTTTGATTCCCACCTTCATTCCTTGGACCAATTCTTGCAGAAATATCGATACAAAGGATAACTAGTTTAGTTTTCATCATCGAGGTCGGCAAAATCCACTCTCACAATGCTAATTGTGTAATTTCTAAAAACATTAATGCCATTTATGTAGAATGACCAAACAAATAAGTTTTTACATTTTGGGCTTAACAAAACATTCCTAAAATCCAAGCCCACTCTCTTAACCCATGTATTAATATTGATCCTAACCTAATGAGTCCCCTCCGCCGACTAAAACTCTCCTCTCTCCCTAAACCATCTTTTTTCTCTACCCATTTGCGATTTCCGGCCATTGAGCTCTTCCTTCTTCTCTAGTTGCATCATCATTCTCTCATCTTCATCTGTTGAGATATCAAGATTAAGTAATTCACAAATCTTATAAGCATTTGTGCATTAAGTTTTAGTGGTTTTAAAATTTGAAACTTCATATCCTAAAAAACTTATGGGAGATAAGGTGATAGTGTAAGCGCCGGAATTTTCTATACTTAAAAAAAAAAGTTATAGTCGTACGACTATAGTTACAGTCGTACGACAGTAATGTCGGACAGACTGCAGGAACCCATACCTCTGCAGCAGAAATGGAGGAGAGAGAGAGGGAGCATTAATTGTTCCCTTGTTGCAGCAAGCAAGCGAAAATCAGGGAGATAAAAAAGGAGAAGAAGAAAAAAAAAGGGGAGAGATTTTCTAGTGAAAATAAATTTAGAGAGAGAAAGAGAAAAGAAAAAAAAAAACCACAAAAAAAAACTCATTTCTTCCCCTTTGATTTTCTTTAATTTCTCGAAATTAAGGTTAAAACTTGTTAGAAATCCCTAGGATAATCAATTAACTTCACAACCAAATCAAGAATCCGGATTTAAATTATCAAAATCCCTTGCAATTTGGATTTTTGGACAAAAACTCTCAACTTTAACTCCAAAGGAAAAAGTACGAATTTGTTGGGATCGGAGCCACGCCAGGGGTCAAAACGACTTGGATTAGCTTCTAAAAAGGTAGACACTTCCTTTCCTTACACTTTTTTCTCGCTTTCTGGGTGTTCGAAGTGAGTTTCGTGCGTTTTCTGCTGCATTTTCGTATTTCTGTTTCTGGAAATTAAGAACAGTCGTACGACTGTTCTTGGTTTTCATGAACAGTCGTACGACTGTATATACAGTCGTACGACTGTTCTTAATTTCCAGTTAATTTTCTTCAGTTTTTGATTCAGAATGAATTTTTGGTGAAATTCTGGTCCTGAACTGTTTACAGTCGCACGACTGTAAACTATAGTCGTACGACTGTAATCCTTGTTCCAGAATCGGAATTTCAGATTTCATCCGTAAAAAATCCCAAAAAAATTAGAAAACCCCAAAAATCATCAAAAATGAATTTTGTTGTGTGTATCACGACCATAGATTCAATTTTCAGTAATTTGTATTTAGAACAATTCAACGACGGAGACCCAGTTCTCCCGAAAACCGACCCACTTAATATATAAAAATGCATGTAAACCGGAAGAATTGTTTTCAAAATGATTTTTTCCAACAAAACAAAAAAAAAATGCAGGGACGTTTCAAAATGTTTTTCAGGTCTAACCGGGCCGGTTAGCCGAGCCAACCCGGTTATCCCCTCTATGCATGCCCCCCAATTCTTGATTTCTCTTTCTGTCTATTTGAGTCCAACTTGTGGCGTGCTGTATATATTGTGTTAACCCTCTGTTTTGCAGGTTTTAATTTCTCTTTTATTTTTATTTTTGATGTATTTTAATAGATTAAATCGTGTATTTAGGCGGTTGTAATTAGTTTTAGATTCTCGTGTATTCTATGCGATTGTATCAGTGAGGCGAGTGTTTTTATTTTTTTTTATTTTATTCGATTTGGTTGTAAGCCAATTAATATTTATTTTTCTTTATTTTTGTATTATATATTTGTATGCGCGCTGCATGTCTTTTCATTTCAATAAAATTGACTTTAGATTTTAAAATACCATTCGAGAACATTGGCAATATTTATTTTAATTAGACACGAAATAAGGGACTTGTCCGGACCCGAATCTCTGGATAGTGTAGCGGCCGTTCGTCCGGTTCAGCTGCATAAGAATTTCCCGGTTGAGCTGAGCCGGGTGGCGACTCCTACAATATTCATCGAGACTTAGGTCTCGGTTCTTTTATGTATTAATTCCATTTATTTTCCAAAACACGGATTTCCATTATAAAAACCCCACGCGAGGGAGGGGCCCGCCCGAGATCGTGGCGCCCCATTCCGAAAGGGAGTCCCGCGTCCCGTCGAAAGCGCGTCGTCCGCTCACAGATAGAAAGGTTGAGTTCCCAGTATGAAGAAAGGAAATCTTGGTTTCACAAGTTTTTAGATCACAAGTTTCTTTTAATAGAAAGGTTTTGGTAGGAGGTCAGGAAAGGATAATGTTGAATGGAGTGATGCCAAAAGTATGATACTTGGTTGAGAAAAGAAAATTCCCCCATTTGAAGTAGGATATCCCGTTGAGATAAGGTTTGTTCGATGAGTTGAAAATGATATTGCTCGTTCATGGTGGGGAGACGAAAGAGACTGACTGAAAAGGGAGGCGAGAATGAAAATAGATAGTGTGCTTGTTGACTACACGGTTAAGAAATTAAAAGGTTTCAGGCGGTGGTTTTGAATTTTAGAAGGAACAATAATTTTTTCAAGAAGAGAAGTTGGTTGGTGTGGTAAATTGGCTTGAAGAAGCGAATAACCAAAAGATTAGGGAAGAAATTCAACATTTGAAAAGGTAATTCTATCTAATGCAATTTTAGAGTAATTTTTTGTTTAGCTTGCTTTTTAGGTTTCTTAATATCATTATTTTGCTTAATGGTTTATGCTTCCACCAGTAGAATTGAAGGCCTAGTATTAAACAAGAATTACCTAACTCAACTATAAAAGAATCCATTTTCTGTCATAAAATTGGATTATCTATGCAGCGCTTAGTTTCAGAGTGCCTTGCCATATTTGACGCTCTATGCTTTGACTGGTTTCTTGGAGCTAATCACCTTATTGTGCAACCGAAATAGCAAAAAGACAGTATTGAGCATCATAAGTATTGGTAGCATTGTGCCCATCGAATGCTTAAAGATAAAAATGAGCATCTTGTTGCTCCTCTAAGAGAAGGAGTGGGAGGTAAAGCTTACATGGGCTAAAATGTTGGAAATGCCCTAGTCCCGAGGCATTGGTCCTTGTGTTTGTATAATACATTTGTACATTAATGTAAACTTTATGTATTATACAATTTGTGTCAAGGAGATAAAGGCATTAATCTATTTATTATATGTCTTGTGCTATATTTTAAATAGAGTATCCAATGGCCATATCCATATCCATGTTGTCAAGTGTGAGGCACTTGGCAGTAAGACTGTGGATAGTGAAAACGATATGACCATAAAGTTATCCGTAGTCTGTTCTAATCATGGGAATGAATGGAACTAAAGACTATCATTAGCCTGGTTGTATGGCGGTGTCTTACCGGTCATAGAACATGGAATGTCAACCAGGTTAATGGGTACATGCAAAAAGGGCATGGTACTGGATTGATCCACTTAACGGGAATCTGCATGGTATAGTATCACAAATGATTCTCGTGTAGTACTTGTATAAGTCCTTTGACCGGACCATATGATGGTGCTGCATGTGAGGTGGCACACTTTGGTGTACGCCCAACGGGCCTGTAAAAGGGTGCCAAGTACGGGTACGTTCGGGTGTGTCAGTGAGCATGGCAGCACTATGGATATGCAGAAGGGAATGTCACTCAGTGATTCACTGAGACGATATCATCGGCCTCTTGAAGAATGTTACTGATAAGTGTGCGGCCGCACCCAAACAAGATTGGATCTTGTTTGTGGTCATCAGTTCATTCGGTATCAAGTAAAGGTCCAGACACAAAGAGGGTGATACTTCTATGCCTCTGTGTTGGACATCGATATCAGCGACATGGGATTTACAAGTTCAAACTACAGGGTTATGTTTTCAGTTTGACTGCTTACTCCGTCTTAATTGGGGGCTACAGTGGCTTGCTAGAACCCGCCTGTAGTCTGTGGGCCTTGGCCCACTGCCAACATAAAGACGGGCCCATCGGATCGTACACATTGAACGTCTGGACTTTAACTAGTCGGATTATGTGTGTACTTGGAGTATACACGTTTGAAGAGAGAGAGACTTATTAATTATATTATATAAGTCAATTGGATTGATCAATATATTATAATTAATATTTATTTTGGCCTTCGCTTAATTAATTCAATGAATTAATTTATGAGATTATTTCCTAGGTGGAAATATTATTACATGTATAGGTTTACATGTATTTCATTTTATGTATGTCAAATTTAATCCATTGATTAAATTAATAGGTCAAATGAATTTTAATTTAATGTATGTAATATATTATGATATAATATATAAGCATACATGGTTTATTAAAGTTGCATTTGAAATTAATTTCAATCAAAGGATGTTAAATTGGACTTAGGCTTAAAATGAAAAATGCCCACATGGAGTGGGATTTGAATGGCCGAAATAATTGGGACATTTTTTGCCATATATGATGAGTCATAATTAATAAGATTAATGACTCATATGGTGACTCATAAGGTGGACATAATTAGGAAAGTGATGGCTTTAATTGCTTCATTAATTAAAGTTGTTTCTTCTTTAATTATTTTGTAAAAAAAAAAAAAAAAGTAAGCAAATAAGGGAGAAGCAAGCCATCTTTTGAGTTAGCATAATTTCTAGGCAGAAAATTGCATCTCCCTTAACTCTCTCTTATTGATTTTCCGAACCGCTAGCACGGGTTTCAGTCCGAGAGCTGTTCGTGTACGAGACGAAGGAGGGAGGCTACTTTGGCTCCTGCAGTCTGCATCCGTCTCTTAGAGAGACTTTGAGGTAAGTTTTTGAAACTCTCCTTTTATGCTTAAGTTTTTGATTTCCACATCTTAAGCTCCTGGGCCGGATTCGAGGAAATCGACACGTATTTCCGCTTTTATCGGTCGGTTTCCCATGACGAATCCCAACAGTGGTATCAGAGCAGGCTTTTGATCCGTGGAAATCTTTAACTTGGCGGATCCCGTGTTTTAAAATTGGAGATTTTTGTGGACGGGATTCTTTTGGTTTCGGGTTTGTGATTTTGCCCGTTGAAATTTGCAAATGGAAAATTATGTTGCATATGGTGTATGCTAGGTTTTATTTTCCTTTTTGTGTTTTTGTTATGGAAATTTTATTTTGCATATTGGTTTTATGCTAGATTTAATTTCCTATGCATGATTTTATTTCTTGGTGATTTAATTTCATGTTGCTTATTTGTTTCGGAAAAATCACGGATCGTTTCGGGTCGAAACGGGGGCAGCAGCCGCTGCCTGCGGCGCTAGGCGCCACAGGCAGCAGCTGCTGCTGGGCAGCAGCCGCTGCGCGGCAGCGGGGCTGCTGCTGGGCAGCAGCGCCGCGGCTGCCCCGCGCGGCGGGCCGGGCCCGTTTTTGGATTTGGCGGGATTTTTAGGGCCGGGCCGGATTTAAAATTTTAAAAATTTGCGTGTTTAAATTTTGGTAATTTTTATGCGCGTGGGGTTTTAAAATTTTAATTGTTTTTAAACTTGTGCGTGTTTAATTTTGGAAATTTTATGCGCATGTTTTATGAATGAATTTATTTTTCGTTCATGCGATATTTATTTTGGAAATAAATACGGTTAATTGAAATTGGTTCGGGTTTTCTTGGCACGATTACCCGGACGGCTAATTTTGGAATTCATGGTTTCCCAATTGGATTGGGAGCAATTTTGCCTAGGTTGGAGGCCCAAAGCCCGCACGGGTTTAGAACCATGATCGGCCAAAATTTGGCGATTTCAAAATAATGGCTATGGACATATATGAAATGGGATTAATTCATGCATTTAACATGTTTATAAATTGTATGTATTGGATACGTGTATGTATGATTAAATGCATGAATGGATGTTTTGGGCCTTATTTATTCGGGTTGTAATATTCTTTTGGTAAATACGGCCTATGCGCCGTTTTTCTTTTATGTAATTTTATTTTATGTGTTTATTATGGAATTATGTAAAGAAGAAGAAGCCGATTGGATTGGCGTGCTAGAAGGATGAGGATGCAGCCCACCTGATGTCGTTCTGGTATAGGTTTACTAGAATTATATTAGGATGTAAATTTTGGCCCATAGCATTTCATTTTTATTTAATTATGCTTTATTTATTTACATGTGAGAATGTATGTACAAACCCAATTTCACCCGCCTATGCATCTAAGCCGTTATTAATTGAATCTAATAACCAAAAGGTAATTACTAAGTCTCTTAAAAGTGCTTCCCTCATTCATAACCTACTCGAAGTGGGGATAGGCCAGCTGTAGACCAACCCTCGTTGGATGCACTGGAGTATCGTCATTTTGTATTGGGTTGGAGTATTGGTTACTCTAACACTTGGATGGAGGTTTTGACTTAGCGTGGGTAGTAGGATGTTCCTGGCCCTAAGCACAGATGGGTAAGTGCCAACAGACCCATCAAACCGAGAGTCCCTAGGCTGGGATTGGACGGCGTTCCTACCTAAAAATTGGGGTATAGTTGTTCCAGGCCCTCGTCTGGCCATATCTTGATATAATATGGATCTCGGCCCATGAGCCCAACAACTCGAGTTAATTAATAACATGATTCATTATTAATTATTTTATGGGAAGAACAAGTTAAGTCCTTTATTTACACTCGTTTATTTTTCTGTGTAGAAACTAATGGCTTCGAACAATACTTTAACACTGCGACCTTTCTTGGAATGGGACAAGCTTTCTGGCCCTAACTTTTGGGACTGGTCTATGAATTTAAGGAAAGTTCTAAGACAAGAGTCCAAAGAGTATGTGCTCGAAAAGCCTGTACCAGCTGTGCCAATAGGAAGTAATCCACCGGCTGCCCAGTTGGAGGAATACTTGGCACATGTAAAAGATAACCGGGATGTGACATGCCTGATGTTGGCTAGTATGGTTCCTGAATTGCAAAAGCAGTTCATGGATCATCAGGCCTTTGCTATAATGACAACTCTTAACGAGATGTTTTATGAGCAAGCTTATCAGGAAAGGTACCTGATCAACAAGGCATTCCGCAGCTGTAAGATGGGAGCCGGGACATCTGTGAGTGCACACGTGCTCAAGATGAAGGGCTATCTGGATAATTTAGCCCGTCTCGGAACGCCTATCTCACGGGGGCTGGCGGTTAGCACGATCCTGGCTTCTTTACCGGATTCTTATGATCAATTCAGCCTAAAGTTTTATAAGCAAGGGATGGATCGTACTGTTAGTGAGCTGCATTGGATGCTTCAGCTCGCTGAACTGTCGATCAAGAAGACTCCGCCGGTACTTGAGGTTAACAAGGGGAAACCTCATCTTGCTAAAGGCAAGGTAAAGGCCAAGGCCAAGGCTAAGGAAGCCAAGGCTAAAAAGGCTAAAGCCCAGCCCAAGGCCCGTTCCAAGGATGTCTGCTTCGGTTGCAAGCAGGCTGGTCATTGGAAAAGATCGTGTCCCAAGCTTTTGGGAGAGAAAAGGAAGACGCAAGGCGTGTCTTCATCAGGTATATATGTCATAGACATTAACCTCTGTTTCAACATCTTATGTATTGGATACTAGATGTGGTTCTCACATTTGTTGTAATGTGCAGGGACTTAAGAACAGGAGATCACTGGGATCGGGACAAGTGGACTTGCCGGTCATAAATGGAGCAAGAGTTGCTGCCATAGAGATCAGCCGGACCAGCTTATGATGCCTAGTAGATTAGTTTTGTTACTGAAACTATGTTATTTTGTACCTGTTTTGTACAGGAATATTATTTCTGTTTCAGTTTTGGATATTTCTGGATGTACATTTACTATTGTTAATAGTAAAAAGGGTTTATCTAGAAAAGAATTATTTTATGGAGTGGCTCTATTAAATAATGTCTTTTATATCCTGGATTTAAATGAAACTAATCATGTCTATACTATACATACTTAAAGGGTTAAGCCTAACGAACTTAATCCGGTTTACCTTTGGCATTGTCATTTAGGCCACATAAACAAGAAGCGCATAGCTAGGCTTCACATCGCTTGAATCCTAGGATCATTTGACATGGAGTCACTTGATATATGCGAGTCTGGTTTATAAGGTAAAATGACTAAAGAACCTTTTAGCAAGGAGGCTAAAAGGGTTGCTAGCTTATTGAACCTAATGCATTGAGATGTATATGGACCGACAAGCATAGCAACTAAGGGTGAACATCTATACTTCATATCCTTCACAGACGATTTCATCAGAAATGGCTATGGCTATGTAATGAAATATAAGTCTGAGACCCTTGATAGGTTCAAGGGAGTAAGGAACGAAGTACAGAACTAGGCAGAAATATCCAAGCCTTTCGGTTGGACCGAGGTGGTGAGCATATAAACCTATAGTTTGACTCATTTTGAGAGAGCATGGAATAGTTCCACAGCTCACTCCTCCAGGAACACCACAATGGAATGGGGTGTCCGAACAGAGGAATAGGACCCTGTTGGACATGGTCCGCTCAAACGATGAGTCATGCCTCTCTCCCTATAAGTTGTAAAGGATACGCTCTTGAGACAATGGCTCTCATTTTCAATTATACTCCGACTAAGGCTTAAGACCCCATTTGGAAAATGGACGGGCAGGGTGCCTAATGTGTCTTTCTTACGGATTTGGGGTTGTTATGCACAAGTCAAGAAATTGACTGTGAGCAAAACTAGAACCCAAAACCGACTAATGCCTGTTTGTGAGCTACCCTAGGGAAACCAAAGGGTATTACTTCTACAACCCCGCGGAGAACAAGGTGTTCATGGCGCGAAAGGGGGTCCTTCTTGAAAAGGGGTTTCTTTCCAAGAAAGACAGTGGGAGCGATGTTGAACTTAGGGAAGTTCAAAGCTCACAAATTCCTGAAAAGGATAACTCGGAGACCAGGGTGAAGCTTCCAAAGGCGGAAGCACCAGCCCAGGTCACACAAGGACCTAAAAGGTAAGGTAGGGATCATCAGGAACATGAGAAAAATTGGTTTCTTGTTTCTAATGATTATGCTCATTTTGTCTTGGACAAAGAGGAGTACATAACCTACTAGTAGGCTATAGTTAGCCCACTGTCTGCCTTGGAGGCAGATATGCAATCTATGTACGATAATCAGGTTTGGAACCTGGTTGATCCACCTCCGGGTGCTAAGGTAATAGTTTGCAAGTGGTGCTATAAGCTATAGGCCGAAAATACCTTTAAGGGTGTGTATAAGAGGTTTAGTGGGAGCATAGTAATTTTCCTGGTATAACAAAGGGATGGCATCCTTCTAAGTTGAAGCGACATACCAACACTACAAAGGAATTGTAATGGTTGAGTAAGTGCTTCACAATGAAGGACTTAGGCGAAGCTGAGACGATCCTAGGGATCAGGATCTACAGGGTTAGATCCAATCGGCTTCTAGGCCTAAGTCAGGCCAAGTACATAGACATAGTTCTGAAAAGATTCAGCATGGACCAGGCTAAGAAAGGTTTCTTGCCAATGGGTCATGAGCTGAAACTTAGCAAGACGATCTATCCTAAGACAAGGCAGGATAGGGAGAACATGGATTGGTTCTATATGCTTCGGCTATAGGATCAATCATGTACTCCATGCTATGTACAAGACCTGATGTCGGATTTGCACTAAGTATGATGGGCTGGATCCTGAATGGATCACAGGTAGGCTGTCAAAGCAATCCTGAAGTACCTTAACCGGACTAAGGATAGCTTCTTAGTGCATGAAAGTTAGGAAGAGCAGTCAGTTACCAGGTACACTGATGCAAGCTTCCAGACTGACCAGGATGAATATGAGTCGCAGTATAGGTACGTGTTCAGGCTAAATGGTGGTGCTATTGTTGGAGAGGCTCCAAGTAATAGACCATCGCGGTTTCTATCACAGGAACTGAGTACATTGCAACGTGTGAAGCAGCTAGGGATGCTGTGTGGATAATGAAGTTTATCATGCAACTGGGGGTAGTGTCAACTATCCAGTAACCAGTTGATATCTTCTGTGACAACTAGGGGCTGTTGCACAAGCTATGTGCCCCGGTCACACATATACACGAAGCACGAACTCAGGGAGTTTCACCTATTGTGAGAAATCACTAAGGGGGTGACATCTCATTACAAAGAGTAGACACCAAAGACAATGTCGCAGATCTTTTGACCAACATGCTTGGCTATGCCTCTGCACGAAGGTTATACTGGATCTATAGGGATTAGACCCATGCCTAGTAGGTACTAGTGCAAGTGGGAGATTGTTGGAAATGCCCTAGTCCCGAGGCATTGGTCCTTGTGTTTGTATAATACATTTGTACATTAATGTAAACTTTATGTATTATACAATTTGTGTCAAGGAGATAAAGGCATTAATCTATTTATTATATGTCTTGTGCTATATTTTAAATAGAGTATCCAATGGCCATATCCATATCCATGTTGTCAAGTGTGAGGCACTTGGCAGTAAGACTGTGGATAGTGAAAACGATATGACCATAAAGTTATCCGTAGTCTGTTCTAATCATGGGAATGAATGGAACTAAAGACTATCATTAGCCTGGTTGTATGGCGGTGTCTTACCGGTCATAGAACATGGAATGTCAACCAGGTTAATGGGTACATGCAAAAAGGGCATGGTACTGGATTGATCCACTTAACGGGAATCTGCATGGTATAGTATCACAAATGATTCTCGTGTAGTACTTGTATAAGTCCTTTGACCGGACCATATGATGGTGCTGCATGTGAGGTGGCACACTTTGGTGTACGCCCAACGGGCCTGTAAAAGGGTGCCAAGTACGGGTACGTTCGGGTGTGTCAGTGAGCATGGCAGCACTATGGATATGCAGAAGGGAATGTCACTCAGTGATTCACTGAGACGATATCATCGGCCTCTTGAAGAATGTTACTGATAAGTGTGCGGCCGCACCCAAACAAGATTGGATCTTGTTTGTGGTCATCAGTTCATTCGGTATCAAGTAAAGGTCCAGACACAAAGAGGGTGATACTTCTATGCCTCTGTGTTGGACATCGATATCAGCGACATGGGATTTACAAGTTCAAACTACAGGGTTATGTTTTCAGTTTGACTGCTTACTCCGTCTTAATTGGGGGCTACAGTGGCTTGCTAGAACCCGCCTGTAGTCTGTGGGCCTTGGCCCATTGCCAACATAAAGACGGGCCCATCGGATCGTACACATTGAACGTCTGGACTTTAACTAGTCGGATTATGTGTGTACTTGGAGTATACACGTTTGAAGAGAGAGAGACTTATTAATTATATTATATAAGTCAATTGGATTGATCAATATATTATAATTAATATTTATTTTGGCCTTCGCTTAATTAATTCAATGAATTAATTTATGAGATTATTTCCTAGGTGGAAATATTATTACATGTATAGGTTTACATGTATTTCATTTTATGTATGTCAAATTTAATCCATTGATTAAATTAATAGGTCAAATGAATTTTAATTTAATGTATGTAATATATTATGATATAATATATAAGCATACATGGTTTATTAAAGTTGCATTTGAAATTAATTTCAATCAAAGGATGTTAAATTGGACTTAGGCTTAAAATGAAAAATGCCCACATGGAGTGGGATTTGAATGGCCGAAATAATTGGGACATTTTTTGCCATATATGATGAGTCATAATTAATAAGATTAATGACTCATATGGTGACTCATAAGGTGGACATAATTAGGAAAGTGATGGCTTTAATTGCTTCATTAATTAAAGTTGTTTCTTCTTTAATTATTTTGTAAAAAAAAAAAAAAAGTAAGCAAATAAGGGAGAAGCAAGCCATCTTTTGAGTTAGCATAATTTCTAGGCAGAAAATTGCATCTCCCTTAACTCTCTCTTATTGATTTTCCGAACCGCTAGCACGGGTTTCAGTCCGAGAGCCGTTCGTGTACGAGACGAAGGAGGGAGGCTACTTTGGCTCCTGCAGTCTGCATCCGTCTCTTAGAGAGACTTTGAGGTAAGTTTTTGAAACTCTCCTTTTATGCTTAAGTTTTTGATTTCCACATCTTAAGCTCCTGGGCCGGATTCGAGGAAATCGACGCGTATTTCCGCTTTTATCGGTCGGTTTCCCATGACGAATCCCAACATAAAAGGGAACAAAATGATGTTGCAGATCAACTATGCAAGTATGGTCAGTCTCTCCCTGAAGGATTGTACAAGTTTAACAAATCTCCCAATACTTAGATTCAAAGAGTGACAAATTTCGATGAGCTAACCATGATATTAGATGAAACAGAATGTTGAGCAAAGAAAGGACAATATACTGTTTTTGCCTTTTATGCTATTGTGAGTGGACGACGTTTTCAATGGAACACGGACTCCCTTTCGGAAAGGGCGCCTTGATTTCGGGCGAACCCCTCCCTTGTCTGGGGTTTTTAGAATGGAAATTCGTTTTAGAAAATTAGATCATTTCATAAAAGAATCGAGACCTAAGTCTCAATGAATAGTGTAAGAGTCGCCACCCGGCTCAGCTCAACCGAGAAATTTTAGTGTAGCTAAACCGGACGAATGGCCGCCACACTATCCAGAGATCTAGGTCCGGACAAGTCCCCTATTTCATGTCTAAACAAAATAAAAATTGGCCAATGTTCAAGTATGGTATTTCAAAATTCTAAAGTCCATTTTATTGAATAAAACATACAGCGCACATACACATAAAATAAAAATAGAAGTAAAGCAGTAAATAATTAAATGGCTTACAACCTAATCGAACAAAAAAAAACTCTCAACCTCACTTTAGATACGCCTAGAATACATGATAATCTAAAAATTTACAATCGCCTAGAATACACAAGTTTATCTATTAAATACATCAAAAATAAAAATAAAAGAAACTAAAAGCTGCAAAACAGATGGTTAGCACAAGTTACGGCATGCCATAAATAGGACTCAAGTAAGACAGAATGGGATTTTAAGGATTCGGGAACATGCATTCAAGGGGATAACCAGGTCGGCTCGGCTAGCCAACCTGGAAAACATTTTAAAACTTCCCTGTATTTTGGTTTTGTGAGAAAATTATTTTGAAAACGACTTATTTTCCGGTTTAATTTAATTTAGCATGTGAGGTGGGTCGGTTTTCGGGAGAATCGAGTCTCCGTCGTGGTATTGTTCTAAATGCAAAAACACTGAAAATTAAATCTAAGGTCGTGAATGAACACAAAAAAATTCATTTTTGATGATTTTCTTGTTTTTCTGAATTTTTATGGATTTTTAGAAATTTTTTGGGTTAAAACGAAAATTCTACATCTGGACGGATATTACAGTCGTGCGACTGTAAATTGCCCAGATGCAAGATTTCACCAAAAATATTCAAAAGAAACTGAAAACTTGGAGGGAAATCAAGAACACTCGTACGACTGTTCTTCAATTCAAGAATGGTCGTACGACTGTTCTTTATTTCCAGAAACAGAATGCGAGAAAAAAGAACTTTTATGCACCAAAACACACCAAATCACCCATAAAGCATAAGAAAATGAGGAATTGAAGTGTGTTTACCTCTTTGACGCTAATCGACCGTAGGAATGACCCCTGGCAACGTACCAATCCACTTCGAATTGCTCTTTTCCCTTTGAGTTGAGGTTTGAAGAGTTGGGTCTAAAATCTCCAAAATGTCAAGGATTCTTAAGGTTTTTAGTCCGAAATTGATTGAGTTTAGAGGGTCAGATTATTAACCTAAGATTTCTATCCAATTTTAGGGTTAATACTTCAAGAATAAAAGAGAAAAGAGTGTGTCTTTTTGTGAGTTTTCCATCTCTTCTCTCTTTTCTTTCTATTCTCTCTCTAAAATCTCTAAAATCTCAGACTCTCCCTTCTCTTTCTGCCTTTCCTCCTTTTTATCTCTTCTTTTTTTCTTGCTTTGGCTGCAAAGGGGGCGAGCATTAATTGCTCTCCCCCTCAGCCCCTAATTTTCTGTCTCCTAGGTGTAGGCTGCTGTACCTAGGCCGATATTATAGTCGTACGACTGTAATACAATACCACGACTGTAATTACAGTCGTGGTACGACAACTCTCTTTTTTTTTGGGTCCAAAAAATTCCGGCGCTTACAGCTGCCCCTCGCGTGATCAAATTCGACACCTTACTCCAGGTCTACGATACCTGAGGTGATGAATTTGAGAGCGCGGATTAAAGCACCGTAAACACAGGAAAGAAACTACAGTTGAAATAAGCCGATACCGAGTCTAGGTTAACCGAGGCAAGGAGGGTGGAAGGCGGATAAGCCAATACCGGATCTATGTTACCCGAGGCAAGGAAGGTGGAAGGCGGATAAGCCAATACTGGGTTTATGTTACCCGAGGCAAGAAAGGTGGAAGGCGGATAAGCCGATACCGGGTCTATGTTACCCGAGGCAAGGAAGGTGGAAGGCGGATAAGCCGATACCGGGTCTATTTTACCCGAGGTAAAGGAAGGTGGAAGGCGGATAAGCTGATACCGAGTCTATTTTACCCGAGGCAAAGGAAGGTGGAAGGCGGATAAGCCGATACCGGGTCTATGTTACCCGAGGCAAGGAAGGTGGAAGGCGGATAAGCCGATACCGGGTCTATGTTACCCGAGGCAAGGAAGGTGGAAGGCGGATAAGCCGATACCGGGTCTAGGTTACCCGAGGCAAGGAAGGTGGAAGGCGGATAAGCCGATACCGGGTCTAGGTTACCCGAGGCAAGGAAGGTGGAAGGAGGATAAGCCGATACCGGGTCCATGTTATCCGAGGCAAGGAAGGTGGAAGGCGGATAAGCGGATACCGGGTCCAGGATACCTGAGGCAAGGAAGGTGAAAGTTAGGCTGGGGATCTGGAGTGAAGCGGATCTGTAGGGCAACACGTATTTATTCCTTGATCGACGATTTTGCAAACAAAAATTTTTGCCCCTTCGATCAAGAATAAATACAACTTGATTACATTACCCCTGGGTACTTGAGATATTTAAGGCTTGGGCCTGTGCGGCTTTGACTTATCTCTTGAGACCTATTTTCTGCTTTGAGAGCGGTCCTGGCTCGGAGAGGCCTGGTGATGGTGGCGGGTACCTGCATTTGGATAGGTCACAATGCATATGCATATGAATTGCAAGCGTTCATTTTGAACTTATGCATGTATGCATGTATGGTTTTTAATGTATATATATATGCAACATGTTGTTTATGCCCGATTCTCAGTATCTACGCGAGCCCGGAGATGGATTTCGTGGATTGCGATTATCCACAATGGTAGCCCAGATGACCCGCAACACCATGCCTATACGGTCTATTCTTATTGAAACAAGTAGATGCCTCCTCCTGAATCCAAGCGTGCTTTTATATCATGTTGACCCAGTTTGATCGTTCTGACATTTTCCTGATCGACTGACCATTACGCAGATCTAGGTATTGGAGGAATTGGCCCTCTGAGTGTCCTTCCACTTTATCTTTTGCATATTCTAGAGTGCTATCAGGCTCAGTGGATCAGGGTAATAGGCCGTGTCGATGGATGGTTCGTTTGGTTGAGCAAGAAGACAAGGGCAAGACCTTGCATTTCTGTACCATATAATGCTTCGGTTTGGTATCAGTGTGTATAACAGGAGTTCCTGTGGCATTATCACGGGCTTGGATGCAATGTTCTACTGATGGGTGTTTATAAGTAATGGCACGATGTATGCAAGATGAACATCTAACCAGAAATCTAAACATGCATAATATCGCAACGATGACATCGGACTGAGTATAATAGGAAAATTAACAGTGACTCTGACTTTGCACATCACGCCCTTCCCATTACCAACACGTCTTTTCAGTTTTCCGTGTCAGAAGATTTTTTTGTTTTTTAGATGGCCCAAAAATTCTGTGATGAGCATTTTATCTGCATTGATCCCTTTTGCAACAGTTTGTCTTAGCATGGAAAAAATGTACCTTGATGTGTTCATCGGGACTTGCAAAGATACTGCTGTTGATGATACCCAGTGGTTCAGCTTTTTACTTGCCCCTAGTATTAGAGGTTTGTGTTTAGGGTGTAAAACACTTTAACAGATATGGTTTACTGCGTGATGTAGCCCACATGTAAACATTGACATGCAATGACACAACAAATGCATATTGAACACCAAAACTGAATATAAAACATTTATGACATAATGAATGTGGATGCATTAGGAAAATCCAAGGGGTGGCTCTAGTTTTGATTAATGCCCCTTCAAATTACCAATGTGCCCTTTTCGGTTTTACACATTGGAGAGATTTTTTTTTTTAGAAAATATGTAGCCGAACACTGAATATTGCCGTTGTGGATGGACTACCTGGATGGATTCAATTAACCACTGGATTCTCCTATGGTCTGATGTCATATTCATGTTTTCAATTCACCCCAAACTCCAGTTCAAGCACAGTTCCCAAAGATAGACACAGCTTCCAGCCCTCTAATGCATGGTCTGATTTAGAATGACTTGAGTTAA
Source organism: Euphorbia tirucalli (assembly GCA_039660915.1). Lineage (NCBI taxonomy): Eukaryota > Viridiplantae > Streptophyta > Magnoliopsida > Malpighiales > Euphorbiaceae > Euphorbia > Euphorbia tirucalli. Next base: position 55,715,137 of record CM077637.1, read on the forward strand.
TCTTGGTTCCCTTGTGCCTGCCACTCATAATGACCCCATAACAAATTACACCACCTTCCGGAGATGAAAGGATCACTAGTAAGTATTCACTTCTGTTGCAACTGAAGACTGAATTCTTGAAATGATTGGTAAATGCAACTTTCCGCTGAATATTAGCACAGCAGGCTTTGCAAGCTTTTCTGTTGATGGCATCATCCTATTCATGATTGTTGAAAGCTTTGTAAAACCCAGTTGCTCTGACACTGTTGGTGAAGTTCACAAATGCATAACCGACATTTCCTCCAGTCTTGAAATCCATAGGGAATTAAGGGAAACTATAGGTAACTTCCCTTTGGACTTACTCCTGACCAGAATTTGTGGCAGATTATGTCTTTGGAATTGGTTTGGTAGATTTCTGATCATCAGGCCTGTTTTCTCACCGAGATTGGTGTTGATCTCCCTTTTATCTGGCTTGAGTTCTTCAATAGTTAGGTTCTTGGGTAACTAGTGTTGCCCCTTTTCACCTAAAGAAATTGCTTTCTTCTTACCCCAGAACCTCAAAACTATACATTTCATTTTCCCCCTTTTTTCCACCATTGTTGAGCCCATTTGAGGTAGACTCGTATTCAAATCCTCTCTCTGTCATGAACTCAAGATCTTTTCCACAGTTTGAGGGTATAAAATAATTAGTTTAGGAGCTTAGATTGAATAAAAAAGGCGCAGGATTAAAAAGGTATCTCCAATTCAGTATAGGTTGATGATAAGTGAAGCCTGATTGGAACGGCGCCATAGCCACCTGCTCCGTCGCCCTTTTGGTGGTGAGATGATGCAGAAAAATATGATATGGAGGAGCATTGTGGTTCAATCTCTTGTTAGAAGCCATTGATGGTGGAAGATGAGGCTTTATAGAATTGGTTCAAGAGAGAAGATGGAAGTGTTGTGCCTTGCATATAATAAACGGAAGACAAAGGGAGTTGTAAGCAAGGGAGGAGAGAAAGACTTCTATCTGCACTGATTTTTATTTCTTTTTGAAGAAACTAAATCTAAGCCACAGCCACCTGTTGATTTTCCTACTGCATTCAAGTTCATGTATGTCATGTGTGTTTAATATGTCTTTTGGATGAACAATGCATGTGTAATGTCATGTGCACATGAATGTCATACAGACAAAATTATATATACACTAAAACCAATATCCGCTTCGGAGTTTTACTAAATGGTGGGTGGTGTAGGTCATTTGGATTTCTTAGGGCTTGGTGCTTTGGGCGAGTTTGGGTTTTTTGGCTGCAAGGTTATAGTGCGAGATATTTTCTCGGGCATGGAATTAGGCTCGAAGCTTCATTTTGGGAATCAGCTCTGAATTTTAGTGATAGCCTTTGATTTGGAATGACTTGGGTGTATTACAGGCTGTTCGGGTTGAGACTTTAGGGTAAGCGTAATAGCGTTTTGGATTGTGATTTGTAAGGATCATTGATTTAGGTTAGTGAATAACTTGGTGGAAGTGGCGTCATCCCACTATTTATTTCGCAACCCCCCCTCCCCCTTTTTTTTGAGAAGGGCACAATCAAAGTTAGGTTCACTTTTAGATTCCCTATAACACTCAGATCGATGTTATGCATGTTAGTAGTACGCATGTTGGATATGTCGTGTCAGATGATCAAATGCATGCTTAATGCTATGTACATGTAATCACCACATAAGTAAGAAAATAACAAGACGCATTGCATTCAAAACGAGTGCAATACACTTTACAAACAAAATGAGTTCCCTACGAGAAGGAGCCTCTGAGGGTATTGATCTCACAGCACTCGACTATTCCTCGTCCAGTCACTGCCCCAGTTTCAGTGTCATCGCCCCGCTCTCATCAGACCAGACCTTGGAGATCTTCATCATATTCCTCTCCCCGGGAGGTTTGAGGAATTTTCTTGCTGGTCTCCTTGTTTGCCCCTAGTCGCTTATCAGAGGTGGACGGGATCTTCAATTTTTCTTCAGCGACTAGTTTCAGGATCTCCCTTCCTAAATCAAAGCACATGTTGGTTTGATGACCCGTCACCACATGATAGCTGCAGAAATTATTCTTCTGATTCGACGCCGGCTCGACATATGGCCTGATGCTCTAGAGTAGTCGTTCCTTTCTACACTTAGCAAATAATCTGCTCAACGAAATAGGCCATGGAGATATGCCTTTTCCTTTACCCTTAGGAAGTGGATTCCCGGTGTGTCGCGGAACAATGTCAGTATTGGCCTTAGGAGGCACCTTCGATTCCGTTTCACCAGTCAGCCCTCTTATTACTCCTTCGAGCTCAATCACACGTGCCTCCAATTCAGGGCACCTTGTCGTCAGCTTTTCTATCCTGTCAAGATCACCTCCTAGCATCTCCTTCAACATTGTTGCTGCCTCTTCCCTAACCGTCTTTCGAAATCGTGATAAAGCAACATAATCATCCAAGACATTTGTTATGGTGTTGAAGTTCACTGGGCCAGCCATTCTCGAGACTCTTTCTCTTTCTCCCCTTTCAAAATCACCTGTTAGGATTGGCCGGGGCGTACGCACGAAGGATACCAAATCAGTACATGGGATGACGATGTTTAGTGCTTGAGGAACATCTAAATGTTTAATAGATGAATGAGATGTACATTATGAGATAATGAGGATGATTTCCCTTATTTTTATTCTTTTCATTTTGGACGTTCCAAGGATACCCCATGCTATGCAAAAATAATGCAAAGGAGACCGCGCGTGGACCGTCACATGGGTATAAGTTCGGCGCTTTCGGGGCACCTAGTGAATTGTTGTGAAATGGCCGTGTGTATGCCGATACACAGGCAGAGTTTCGATGCTTTGCGGGTCAATGACATGAAGTGAAATGGTCACATAGGAACTTTCCCACGGACAGAATTCTGATGCTTTTGAAGCAAGTGATATGAAATGATGTGATGGGAGAGTCGCGTGTAATTCGAGACACGAACAAAAAACCAGTGGTCATGGAACACCTCGCACGATTTAATAATGTTATGACATGCCCCTATATGTGTACTAATTTGGCACTCGGGAAGCACCTCGAATGATTTCACAATGTTATGAAATGGTTCGATGTGAACCATATTACGTAAACAGGACTTCGGCATCACCGAGGTACCTATGATGAATGAGTTTGATGTCATGCGATGACATCGTGTGAACTGTCACATGGAAGTAGATCTAGGCCCATTGTGGTCTACTATTGGATGATATGATATTTTGTGAAATGGCCGAGTGCAATCCGATGCACGGGTGGAATACGGGTAGTTTTAGGGTACCCGATATGTTATGGAATGAAACGATTATGAAGGGCACACTTGGAATCATCCTTTATTAGGTGGAATGATATGATGTGGATGTGTATGTCATACGAAGATGTAAGTGGCTGCACGAAAATGTGATTAAGATAAATGACACACAGAATGATGTCGTGTATGCTTCGTGGGATGTTGCACATGAGATGTAAATGACACACAAACAAAGTATCGTGGCTACACGAAAATGTGATTAGTGTCATCCATATGCTGATATTCGAAAATGGATGCATAAAAATGTGGTTAATGTCAATGTCATACAAATGTCGATATCTTAAAAATGGTCGTGCAAAGGCACAATCAGAATGACATATAGATGATTGTGTGCATTTGACGTTTTGTGAATGAAAATGATAACGGGCGCGAATTCTCTATTCTAGACATCCCAAGAACGCATAATGCTATGCAAAAAGGTCACGTGTGGACCGCCGCAGGGACAAAGGTTTGACGCCTTTGGGACACCTAATGATTTTTGTGATATGGTCACATGTGTGCCGACTCACGAACAGGATTTCGACGCTTTGTAGGTCTATGTGATGATATGAAATGGTCGTATGAGACCGCCCCATGGATAGAGTTCTAATGCTTTTGAGCATATGATATGAAATGATGCTATAAGAAAGTAACGTGTAACAAGGGACACGGACAGAGATTTGGCGTTCGGGGAACACTTTTCATGATTTAGGATGTTATGAAATGGACTTACATGTGTATTAATTAGGCACTCGGGGAGTACCTTGAATGATGTAATAATGTCATGAAATGATCCGATGTGGACCACGATGTTATATGTTATTTATGATGAATGGGTATGATGTCATGAAATGCATCGTGCGGATTGCCACACGGAAGTAGACCTAGGACCATTGTGGTCTCTATTGAATGAGATAATTTGGTGGAATGGACGAATGCAATCCGGTGCATTGGCAGAACATGGGTAATTTGGGATACTCGATATGTTATGAAATGATAATGATGGGCATCCTTGGAGTATCCATAATTTACGTGAAATGATATGAATGTTTATGTCTCGCAAAATGCAAATGGCTGCACAAAAATGTGGTTAGGATGCATGACACACGTAATGATGCTATGTCTGTTTTATGAAAATGCTAACACACAAATATAATGTTATGACTGCAAAAATAATGGTTAGTATGAATGACACACGGATGATTTAATGTTTTCACATGAAAATAGAATGCAAATGGCTGCATAAAAAAATGTGGGTTAGTTATCACACAAATGCCTTATGAATGGTATGTTAAGTGCATGAAAAATGTCAGTTATGGCATGTCACGGGATGTCGAGAGGCGAATAACACGTAGGACATGAAGCGTATTCTTCCAACCTTATTCCTCCAAACGTGGTCGGTTTCGAAAATTCTAACCAAGTCCTAGGTGGGGTTCTTTTCGATCATCAACCGGGGATGATGAAGGCGCGATTTATTTTATTCACACGATTTATTTTGGTATCCTAGGGGAATCCAACTAAGGTTGCCTATATGAGTTTGGTCCAAGTCGGGTTAAAATCAAGGCTCCCATAGCAAGATATACTCCTCACTTCTCCCCACTCAAGGGTCTGAACGAAGGGGTTCGTACGGGGCTATGGGTGGTGCTTCGTTTGTGCCCCTAAGACCATGAGGAACAAAGGCGACACTTCAAAAATTCACCGAGCTAAAAAGGGATACTTAACCTAATGCAAAAAGTCTAACTAAAGAATGCAAAATAAAATACCATACAAGAATCATCCACCTTATTTTGATTAGACACTTTTCAGGGCTTGTCAAATTCTTTTAAGTTTTTAGAAAACCTTTTTAAGAAGATCCCCAGCGGAGTCGCCACTGTGAGCGGACGACATTTTTTATGGAACGCGGACTCCCTTTCGGAAGGGGCGTCTCGATTTCGGGCAAACCCCTCCCTCACTTGGGGTTTTTTAGAATGGAAATTCGTTTTAGAAAATTAGATTATTTCATAAAAGAATCGAGACCTAAGTCTTGATGAATATTGTAGGAGTCGCCACCCAACTCAGCTCAACTATGAAATTTTAGTGTAGCTAAACCGGACGAACAGCTGCCACATTATACAGAGATCTAGGTCCGGACAAATCCCCTATTTCGTGTCTAAACAAAATAAAAATTGGCCAATGTTCAAGTATGGTATTTCAAAATTCTAAGGTCCATTTTATTGAACAAAACATACAGCGCACATACACAAAAAATAAAAATAGAAGTAAAGCAGTAAATAATTAAATGGCTTACAACCCAATCGAACAAAAATAAAAACTCTCAAGCTCACTTTACAACCGCCTAGAATACATAATAATCTAAAAATTTACAATCGCCTAGAATACACGAGTTTATCTATTAAATACATCAAAAATAAAAATAAAAGAAACTAAAAGCTGCAAAACAGATGGTTGGCACAAGTTACGGCACGCCATAAATAGGACTCAAGTAAGACAGAATGGGATTTTAAGGATTCGAGAACATGCATTCAGGGGGATAACCGGGTCGGCTTGGCTAGCCAACCTGGAAAACATTTTGAAACGTCCCTGTATTTTGGTTTTATGAGAAAATTATTTTGAAAACGATTTATTTTTAGTTTAATTTAATTTAGCATGTGAGGTGGGTGGGTTTTCGGGAGAATCGGGTTTCTGTCGTGGTATTGTTCTAAATGCAAAAACACTGAAAATTAAATCTAAGGTCGTGAATGCGCACAACAAAATTCATTTTTGATGATTTTCTAGTTTTTCTGAATTTTTATGGATTTTTAGAAATTTTCTGGGTTAAAACGAAAATTCTGCATCTGGACGGACATTATAGTCATGCGACTGTAAATTGCCCAGATGCAGGATTTCGCCAAAAATATTCAAAAGAAACTGAAAACTTGGAGGGAAATCAAGAACACTCGTACGACTGTAATTATAGTCGTACGACTGTTCTTCAATTCAAGAATGGTCGTACGACTGTTCTTGATTTCCAGAAACAGAATGCGAGAAAAAAGAACTTTTATGCGCCAAAACACACCAAATCATCCAGAAAGCATAAGAAAATGAGGAATTGAAATGTGTTTACCTCTTTGGCGCTAATCCATCGTAGAAATGACCCCTGGCAACGCACCAATCCACTTCAAATTGCTCTTTTCCCTTTGAGTTGAGGTTTGAAGAGTTGGGTCCAAAATCTCCAAAATGTCAAGGATTCTTAAGGTTTTTAGTCCGAAATTGATTGAGTTTAGAGGGTCAGATTATTAACCTAAGATTTCTATCCAATTTTAGGCTTAATACTTCGAGAATCAAAGAGAAAAGAGTGTGTCTTTTTATGAGTTTTCCTTCTCTTCTCTCTTTTCTTTCTATTCTCTCTCTAAATTCTCTCAAATCTCAAACTCTCCCTTCTCTTTCTGCCTTTCCTCCTTTTTATCTCTTCTTTTTCTCTTGCTTTGGCTGGGCTAGCATTAATTGCTCTCCCCCTCAGCCCCCAATTTTCTGTCTCCTAGGTGTAAGCTGCTGTACCTGGGCCGATATTACAGTCATACGACTGTAATACAATACCATGACTGTAATTACAATCGTGGTACGACAACTCTCTCTCTTTTTTTTTTTTTGGGTCCGGAAAATTCCGGCGCTTACAGCTATGTAAGCTTATTTTGCATATTTTCTTCAAATTTCATTCAAAATTTTCTTCACTTAGGCTTTCAATTATTGAAAATACTAATTTATTTATTTTTTTTATGTTGATCTCATAACATTAAGTCCTATTGATTGAAGAAGTAAAAATGAGTTTCTTTCTTCTTTAGCCCCTTTATTAAGTGTCTACACAGAGGGACTCTTTCCTTGATGAGAAAGTGTTATAAGGGGAAAATTTTCATTCTGTTTTTGGTTGTATTAATTCATTATCTTTTGATGGTACTAAATGCATTTGCTTATAAACTATGTTGTCTCTCTTTTTCTCAATTAAATGATTCTAGCTACTCTTGTCCTCCGTTATTCTCTTTTCAAGTTTTTATAATTCTTGTAACTATAAAATTTTGGTTGTAGTAATCTAAGGACTTTGAGCTAGATTTCATTAAAATGGTTGCATAACTAATAGTAAGGTAAAGCCACCCCACCTTGTTGTTGTTTTGGGGCTGCTGCAGTTCTGCCACAATATTTTTTTTCTTTTTTGCTTTATGTAGTTTATGAATTTTTAGGTTCAACTCGAATACAAGTTGAATACTTGTTTCCCACACGTTGGTTTAGTTCGGAGATTAGAAATGTTTGTCATTCATTTGTAGGTTCTTTGTGATCATAAGTACAAGACTAAGGATTACTTTGGAATTTGATGATTAAAGAAGTACGTTTTTGTGTTAGAGCTTTGACATCTTGCTCTACTAGATACGCTCTACTAGAAATTAGAAATTTTGACAATTTGACTCTGTTTTGGTAACTACTATAACGTTTTGAGAATAGATATGACTATTTTGTCCAAATACTTTGATAGTTCTTATAGAAACACCTAGTTTATGCAGCAATGTGTAGATTTTTTTCATTTTGGTTCTATGCAGCTAAGTATATGCGCATGGCCAGCTCAACTTATGGAGAGGCCTAAAATGAATTTTTCAGTGTAGCATTTTGATAAGGTCGGTTTTTGACCTTATCTTTTAGGCAATTTCGTGGTTTGAACGGTAATTTTTAGAGTCTTTTGCGTGAATGTTTGTGTGGTTTTTGAATATTTTGTGATTTTTATGTTTTGGATAGATTTTTATAACTTTTAGTATTTTTAGTGTTTTCTAGGGTTGTTTTTGTAATTTTTGTTAATTTGTTGTTTTTATGGTCCGTGGCGTTGGTGTCGTTATGTTTCTTTATGCTTGTTTTGGACAGGTATTATGACCCGGACCGGAAGTGGAGCGTCGGCGGCGAAGAAGAGTTTGAAGTGCTGAAAATCAAGGTGGCACAGCGTGCCACAATTAGGGCACGGTGTGCCAACCCGGCGTGCCTGGTTAAGCAGTCCAGTGGAGTGGCACGAAAACGTGCCACTCAGATCAGCGTGGCGTGCCAACCCTAAAATCACACGGCACGACATGCCAACTCCAGCAGCACGGCGTGCCGCCTTCAGTTCTGCACAGCACGGCGTGCCAACTCCACCAGCACGGCGTGCTGAGCCCCGAAACCTGCTGTTGCCCTACTTTCATCTCTTCTTTTTCCTGGTTTTAACCTAGCCGTATAAATAGGTTATTTTCTATGTTTGAAAGGATCTTTTTCCAGTCTTTTTGAGTGAGAGCAGAAACTTTTAGTGAGGTTTTGAGCTTGAACTATTTGCTTTCTTTGAGTTTGAACCATCGATTGGTTGTAGTTTTACATAGAATCTTCCCCTTTTGCGATGTTCCTAGTTCCGGCTTGAGTTCGTCTATAGAGGTACACCCCAAGCATCTTCACACCGTCGGAATCCGGTTCATCGGACCAAAAGGGCATAAGTTTTTCTTCTTCTCTTTTGTAATTTGATTAAGTTAGTTTTGATTCCGCAAATCGATTATGTTTGGTTGTAAACACTGAATTCATTCATCTTTCTTAATTAATACAATTGTTGCAAGTTAATTTCAATTTTTATTCCTTTTCTTTATGTAATTTCTTTAATGAATATCTAGTCTCATAAGATCTTAATTTATTAAGTTCATATTTGTGGCATTACCTAGATTGACGCCTAGGAAACCATTAGTATTGACGACATTGTGGAACTTACGTGCCCCTATTTTCTGAGCTTTAGAATTAGACCGCCTCTAAACAAGGGAAACCGGCTAAGGACCTAAAAGATCTAGATACGCTAGGTTGTATTATCGAAAGAGCATAATTAAGGGTTAATTGTTGAGTTAAATTCATCTTTTGTAATTAATTGATAAAGCCATCCCCATTAGCATTCATAGGTCGGTAAACCGCCAATTAATAACACAAAACTCAAGTGCAAAGTAAGCTGGAATAGATCAACTAGGAGTAGGATAGTTTAGTTGTTAACATAATCAACCCAAAACTACGTTTCGCCTAGGACACGCAAGGAACCCGAGTAGTTTAGTGTTTGCAGAATATCCTTTTCTCTGTGGGATCGATACCTGGACCAACCAGAATTATTACTTGTCAACGATAGGTACACTGCCTTAGTTGTGCGTTTCTAGGTTTAGTTTTACTACTACGCCTAGGACCCATCACATTTTGAAAAATATAGCACAATAAAATTATAATATTTTGTTATTATGTAATATTTGACCAAATGTAACCAATTATGCCTAAAAATGAAAAACAAAATTTATTATATGTAATACTTGGAGTTTAGAAGAGTTGAAATATTGAAATTTTTTAAAATTTAATTATTAAGATGAATAAGAAACTAAGAATTAAGAAATGTGAGAAAATAGCAAAATACGAAACAAAAACAGAAATTAGTGTAGAAAAAGATAAAAATTGAAGTGTGAGAAAATGATATACCAATGATTGGTATAAATGAGAAAAAATACCAACAAATAGTTTTGAGATTTAATTCAAGAAGAAGAAATATGTATAAATATTTGGAAAAAAGCATGAAATGATAAATCAAAATTATCAACATTCAACATTTGAATTATTAACTTTCAAAATGTTTTGAATGAAAAATTTTAGAGCCTTAAAATATGGGGCTTAAAACTTTTGCTTTATTGGCTTTATCATTAAGCCGACCCTGTATATGTGATGGTCTGAAAATAATTCCAAACATATTTAGGTGGTTATATTTGATTATTATGACATTATTTGTGTTAAACATTATAACTAAATGATATTTCATTTGCTTTTTTAGCCTAGAGGATGTTGAATGGTGTGATGCCAAAAGTATGATACTAGTTTGAGAAAAGAAAATTCCCCCATTTAAAGTAGGATACCCAGTTGAGATGAGGTTTTTTTGATGAGATGAAAATGATATTGCTCGTTCATGGTGGGGAGATGAAGGAGACTGACTTGAAAAGGGATGCATGATGAAAATAGATAGTGTGCTTGTTCACTACACAATTGAGAAATTAAAAGGTTTCATGCGGTGGTTTTGAATTAGGTTGGAGCAGAAATTTTTTCAAAAAGAGAAGTTGGTTGGTGTGGTACAACATTTGAAAAGGTAATTCTATCTGGTGCAATTTTAAAGTAATTTCTTGTTCAACTTGCTTTTTAGGTTTCTTCATATGATTGTTTTGCTTAATGGTTTATTCTATTTTGAACGAGTGATGTGAGAATTTGCAAGTACACAAAATCGTATCAAGTAATAAAGAATAAGTAAAGATCATTCCTACAGAAATTGCTTACTAATTCCTAACTAATTCGCTAAAACTATTAACTAAGCAAATAACAAATAATGATTTGAGTTATATTAAGCTAAGAATTAAATTGAAAGACAATAAAAGCATTAAAAATAAGTAGAGAAAATTCAATAAGAGAAAACATCTAGGATATTGATTTCATACAACTCTTAGCCTAATCAACATATTGTATTTTCAAACAATTTAATTACTAATGTAATGGAAAATGATTTTATGTCAATAATACTCTCTCCCAAGATATATTATCAATGTTAAAAATATGTCACTAACCTTATCTCCTAATAGTGATTAATAACATAAAATTAACTCACTAAGCACGAATCATGCGAAAAACTCCATAAAAGTTCAAATTATATTAATCCTGTTCAAATCTAAACTTATGATTCTATTATCTTAAGTCCAATTTTAAAAGTATTCCCTCTCGGTACTCTATACTTTTTTAATCTATAAACATGCAATTGGTAATCAAGCAAAAGCAAGCATTAAGCAAGATAATAAATTTTGTACAAATAAAGTCAGAAAACTATAATAATTTCATTAAACCAGAAAATTGTACTACATCAATATCCTAGATGAAGAAAGTTTAGCTACTCATAGTATTCAAAACACATAAATAACAAATAAGAAATAAGAACATAGAGAAGAGAAGAAAAACTCTAAGGTTGGTGTAGATGTCTTCGTCGAATTCCTTCGTCTTGTCACCTCCACTTCACTGCTGGAATTCCTCTCCAAAAATGTGGAATTGAAACTAAATTATGGGTTATCCCAAACTGAAGATCAAAAGCTCTTTAAATAGGAGAAAACACTCTCCTAAACTAAAAAGAAGACAACTAACCTAGAAACTCCAAAACTCCCAAAAAACTCTAACCTTCCCCAATTAAAACTCCTAACTCATCAAATCCCAATTAAATAGGAACTCTTCAAAATATTTCTAGTCCAAGTCTCCTAAATGGATTAGAAAGACACAAATTGTAGGAAAAAAAGTCAACACAACAGGTTTGACCCGTAGGACCAGAACCAGCTGCAGAAAACTCGAGCTAATTTTTTCGATACAACTCCGATTGGAGCGATTCAAGATGCATTGAAAAGCTAAAAAATGGGTGTACAACTTTGCAGAATAACTCTAAAGCTAAAACAGCCTCCAACTATCTCGAAAATCCAGTCGAAGTTTTGATTCCAACAATCCTTCCTCAATCAGAATTCCCATTTAATAAAAAATCTCTTAGTTAACACATAAAAGAGAAAAATACAACTAAATAAAGTAAATAGAGAAAAGATAAAAGATAAAAGATAACAACTAAATAAGAGAAAATAGATAAAAGATAACAACTGACCAAATAAACACTAAAACCTAAACTAAAAATGAATAAAGTAAGGGGAAAACATACTAAAACAATCCTAAAAATACCTATATGAAAATGAGTTATCAAAGAGTAAGATTATGTGGACTTTAGTTGCTTCTGAGCAGGAGATCTAAGTCTGAACTATTTCTAAGCTTTTAACAACTCAAGCACTATGTGGTTTTATTGAGTTTAATGTATGCATAAGTGCATGTTTGTGAATAACATGTGTCCTCTATTTTTCTTTACGGACATTATTCAAGAATACAAGTTAATTTGTTGGTGTCAAATATGTTTCCTCATGACAGTATTTTGAATCTACAATATTCTGAACTAAGATTAGGTAAAGATTACTTGAGATGGCTCGTGGATGAGTAATAATAAAGTTAGCACTGCTTCCATCAGCAAAATTGAAAGCATAGTATTGGACAAGAATTACCTAACTCAGCTATATAAGAATTCATGTTTTGTCGGAGAATTGGATTGTCTATGCATCACTCAATTCTAGAGTGTCTTTCCATATTCGATGCTCTATGCTTTGACTAGTTTCTTTGAGCTAATCACCTTATTGTGCAAATGGATAGCAAAAATGAAGTATTGAGCATCATAAGTATTGATAGCATTGTGCCCGATGAATGTTTGAAGATATAATGAGCGTCCTATTGGATATGCCCTAGTCCCAAGGCATTGGTCCTTGTATTTGTATCATACATTAATTGGATTCATGTATTATACTTATTTGTGTCATTAATAAAGGCATTAATTCATTTATTGTATTTATCTTGTACAATATATTAAATGAATTATCCAATGGACATATCCATATCCATAATGACTAGTGTCATGCACTTGGCAGTAAGACCATGGATAGGGTAAACGATATGACCATAAATAGATCTGTAGTCTGTTCCAGTCATGGGAATGAATGGAACAAGAGACTATCATTAACCTGGTTGTATGGCTGTGTCTTACAGGTCATTGGACATGGAATGTCAACCAAGTTAATAGGTACATGCATAAGGGGCATGGTACTGGATAGATCCACTAAACGAGAAATCCACATGGTATAGTATCACAAGTGATTCTCGTGTAGTACTTGTATGGATCCTTTGACCTGACTATATGATGGTGTTACATGTGAGGTCACATGCTTAGGGGTACGCCTAAAGGGCCTGTAATAGGGTGCCAAGTATGGGTACTTTCGGGTATGTCACTTAGCATGGTAATGCTATGGATATGCAGAAGGAATTTGTCACCCAGTAGTCCAGTGGGAAGATATCACCGGTCTCTTGATGAATGTGACTGATAAGAGTGTGGCCACACCCAAAGTGGGAACTTGTTTGTGAGCTTCAGTGCATTCGGGATCAAGTTAATGTCCGACACAAAAGAGGGTGATCAATCCATGCCTCTGTGTTGGACACCGATATCAATGACATGGGATGTACAAGTTTAAACTACGGGGTTATGATAACAGTTAGACTGCCATCTCCATCTTAATTGGGGGCTGCAGTGGCTTGCTAGAGTCCAACTGCAGTCTGTGGGCCAAAGGCCTGCTGCCAACATAAAGATGGGCCCATGGGATCGTACACATTGAGCGACTGAATACCGACTTAAGGAATCACATGTATGCTTGGAGTATACACTCTGGAGAGAGAGGTATATATATATATATATATATATATATATATATATATATATATATATATATATATATATATATATATATATATATATATATATATATATATATTAATCATATTATAAAAATTAATTGGATTGATCCTAATAATAAAATTAATATATTCAATTGGTTCTTCATAATTAATTGGATTAATTATGAGATTATTTCCTGGGTGGAAATATTCATATGTATAGGTTTACGTATGATTTTATTTTGTGAAGATCTAATTTTAATTTGATGGATTAAATTAATTGGTCAAACTAATTTTAATTTAAATGTAAATAATATATTACTTGGTGTAATATATTAAATACATGGGTATATTAAAATTGGGCTTGAAATTAATTTAAACCAGAATAATTAAAATAAGATTGGGCCTGAATTAAAAGAAGGAAGCCCACACAAAATAAAGGAGCCAAGCTGGGCCTCAATTCCCCTAGGGGAATTCGGCCAACCTAGGCTTTTAACCTAGGAAGATTTCGGCCAAGGATTACAGAAGACACATAGCCGAAATTTCAACCTAGCCTCCTCTCCATTGTTCGTGTTGTCCAACGCTAGCACGGGTCGTGTTCGTTAGGCGTTCGTGTACGAGAACGAGGAGGGACTCTGCGTTGATTCCTGCAGTCTTCATCCATCTCTAAAAGAGATATTTCGGGTAAGAGAATTATCTCTTTCTATTATATTTTTTTTGTTTTACAATTTCCATTTCAATTGCTCCTGGGCATGGATTTGAGGAAATCATCGCGCTCTTCCGCATTTATCGGGTGATTTCCGGTGAAAAATCCCAACACGTCCTATTGCTCATCTAAAAGGAGTGGGAGGTAAAGCTTACCTAGACTAAAAAGGAACAAAATGATGTTGCAGATCAACTGTGCAAGTATGGTTAGACTCTTCCTGAAGAGCTGTACAAGTTTGATAAGTCTCTGAATACTAATATTCAAAGAGTGATGGATTTCGATGAGCTAACCAGAGTAGCGGATCAACCAGAATGTTGAGCAAAGAAATGATAGTATATTGTTTCTGCCTTTTATGGTAGTTAAGCTTGTTTTGCGTGTTGTCTTCAAATTCAATTTTGAAGTTTCTCTATTTGGGCTTTCAATTACTGAAAATAGTAATTCATTTTTTTTTCTTTTTATGTTGATCTCATAACATTGAGCCCTACTGATTGACGAAGTTAGAATTAGTTTCTTTCTTTTTTGGCCCTTCTATTAAGTTCCTAGATAGAGAGACTTTTTCTTTGATAAGCAAGTGTTACGAGGGAAAAATTTCCATTATGTATTGGGTTGTATTAATTCATTATCTTTTGATGGTATTAAATGCATTTGCTTATAGATTATGTTGTCTCTTATTTGCTCAATTAAATGATTCTGTTTTTTCTTATCCTCTGTTATTCTCTTCTCAAGTTCTTATAATTCTTAACTATAAAATTTTGGCTGTAATAATCTAAGGACTTTGAGCTAGATTTCATTAAAATGGTTGCACAGCTAATAGTTAGGTAAAGCCGCCCCACTTTGTTGTTGTTTTGGAGATGCTGCAGTTCTTCCATAATGTTTTTTTTTTCTTTCTGGCTTTATGTAGTTTATGAATTTTTAGGTGTAGCTCGAATACAAGTCGAATACTTGTTGCCCACACATTTATTCAGTTTAGAGATTAGAATTCTCCATGATTGATTAGTAGGTGCTTTATGATCATAAGTACAAGACTTAGGATTAGTTTGGAATTTGATGATTAAAAAAGTACGTGTTTGTGTTAGAACTTTGACATCTTGCTTTACAAGATAGTCTTTGTTAGAAATTAGAAATTTGACAATTTGACCTTATTTTAGTAATTGCTAAAATGTTTTGAGAACATATATGACTATTTTGTCCAAATGCTTTGATAGTTATTATAGAAACACCTAGTTTATGCAACAATGGGTAGATTTTTTTCATTTTGCTTCTGTGCAGCTAAGTATATGTGATGGTATGGAAATAGTTCCGGACATATTCAGGTGGTTATGTTTGATTACTTTGACATTATTGGTGTTAATTGTGACTAAATGATATTTTATTTGCTTTTTTAGCTTAGAATTATGTGAAACTGAGATTTGTTACTGAGTGTCTATTTTTCTCCCTTTCCTCTCTTGTTCCATTTTGACAACTCAAAGGGGCGACCAACTCTAAGATAAGTACTAAGTTTTTATTAATAATAAAATTCTGATTACAACATCTTGGGACTATGGCATACATTGACTGAGCCGATAGGCATTTGGTGTTAAGTTAAGCGGGCAATGGATGTATTAGGCTATAAGCAAAAGAAATAATGGATGGATGTTCATCAATACCTCATTCATCATCTCTATTCCCCTCTCCTTTCTTCAGGAGTCGGTTCATTTGAGTTTACAGCATGTATGGAAAAGTAAAAAACCCTTAGCTAGCTATCCATCTCATTTTCTCATTAACCCATAGTTATTTAGTAAACTAAAAATTAATTTCTTCCCTTAGTCATTTTTTCTAAACCCTCATATCAACATTTCTCATTTTTTTTAAATCCACATCTCATTCTTGCTCGTCGCCGCCACCCACCAAATTGCAAACCTTACTGTTCTTGTTTCTCTTTGATAAGTAGACTACACTTTGACAATTGAAAAGTATTTTATTTGTTTGTCAATGCATAATTTTTTGCATTGCTATGAAAAAGTACAATTCAATGTAAATTATATTACTGCATATTTTTTACGCAGTAATGATGTATATTGCAGTGTATTTCTACACCGCAAAAAATACACTGCAATATATATTATTACTGCATAATACAATGTATACTGTAGTATATTTTCTGCACTACAAAAAATGCATTGTACTTTCTGCCATGCGGAAAATGTCTAATGCATTGAAAAAATATACACAAAAATAATATTATTTTTTGGATGTATGAACAAGGATTAAAAAAAAATGTTTAATGGGGAATGAGATCCCTGCGGGGATGGGGATGGTAAGATTTTTCCCCCGCCGGGGAATGGAGATGGGGATTTCTTACTAGTGGTGGAAAAGGGGATGATTTTGTGTTCCCAACCCCTGCCCCGCTCCACGACCATCACTACCCATGTCTCCATTATAGCGAATTCCTGCTGAGTTGGATTTTTCTCGCCCCACTTATAATGCTAAGGGTCACTGTTATAATTCCCATCATCAAAGTTAACCACATCATCATCTTTCTCGTCTAATTGAATCTTGTCCATCCTCTAGCTAATTCTTGGGGAAGCCATTTCTAAAATCGATTAATCAAACACAGTAAAAGAACCACAACGACAGAAAATCCTTAATTGCTTCACTAGTTCTTCAATAAACACTAAACTTCAATTTATAGGCAAGATGAAGAATATGAACGTTAGAGATAATATCTGGCCATTTAGAGATGAGATCTGGTCGTTAGAGATAAAATCTGGCCATTAGATTCATTCTTCAAAATTTCCATTTTAGGTAGTGGCCGTTGAGACAATTTTGGCTACTGACAAAAGTCCTTTGAATTGTTTTTTGTTGATAACATACGCTATGAAACAGGATGTTGACAATTTTCTGTTTACGGGAAAGAGCTTTTTTTATCATTGATTGAGATGTTGATAACATACCAAAGATAGTAAAGATCTTTCCTTTCAGCCCTATCAGTTTCTTTGAGTAACATGCGCATGCTTCTTTTTGTTTTCCCAAAATATGGAGATGTGAAAGACCTTGGTATTGATTATTTTTTTCCAATAACGGTAAAAACTACTTTTTTCACTCTTTGAATTTAACCACATTTATAGCACAAGTCATGATATTAATAAATATTATTCTTTTTAGACATAGTCATCATATAAATTATTTTATATTCTCTTGTCTTAGATCACAATCTCCAATTTATCTACTTTCTATTTTATTTTTCTAATTATTTTTGTCATCTTCAAAAACATCATTATTAGGACTTTAACATCCCTTTTTTTATATCAGCCATGGATTTAAACTTTTCCTCCAAACTGCTGCTCAAGGATACTAAAAACCTCGGCATTTTTTTTTCTCGTTCAGTGTGTAATTCAAAGTATTTTTGGCATTTAACAATCTGTAGATAGGGTTATAAATGGGGCGGGACGGGGCGGGGATTGCATTCCCCATCCCCGTCCTCAAATTAATCGGGGATCCCCGTCCCCGCCCTGTTTATTAATCTGAGATAAAAATCTATCCCATCCCTGTCCCCAGCGGGGAATCGGGTCCCCGCGGGGATCCCCATCCCCGTTTAGCTAATTTAATATTTTATAAAAAAAACCCTGTAAAATTTTAATTTTTACCCTCAAATTTATCCAAATATGCATTAAAATACAAACATAAAATTCTTAAAACTCAATTCTCAAATACATTAATATATAATTAATAATTATACATAAAATAACATCATCAATTTGGACCCTTTCTCCAATTCCAATCTTCATTTTCATGCCAAATTTCCGATTGAAACCTAGCAAATTAGCAATATAAAATTCATGTCAATAGTATTTTTCACCAACTGAACTGAATTAAATTATTAATTTTTCTTTTGTATAAAAGAGTAACACATGAAGAAGTTGACACCAACCCTGTGGTGAATGATAAATAAAACTGTCAAGATTTTAACTCTAAATCTTTTGATTTAAGAATTAATATCATGTCCACTTAATCCAAAAATTTTACTTGATAGTAAAATTCTAATTAATGATCGAATAATAATATTTGTTATCTTTCACAATGGATATTAAAAAAAATAAAAACTATCAATTTCATCACCTAAAGGTGATTAAATTTTCAATTAACTTGTTTTTGGTGATCAAGTTGAAGAAGATATATAATTGAAGGACGAGTTGCCTTCACCAGGGCATAGATGACATAAGAGAAATTGGAAAGTGGTAAATTAATTTGTAATTCGTGCACTATTAGAATTGAGGTTGAATTTTACTTTATGAATTTTAAATTACCAGGATGAGTTTAATGGTATGGAAGTAACAGTGACTTTTGTAACATCTCATTTGAATTTAAGCTTCACTGTCTATTTGAAGTCATAAGTGGATCTATATATGTCGTCTTATAAGTTTATCAGTAATCTTGCATACCTCTTTTACCCCTAATTTAAAAAAAAAAAAAAAATATCAAAATTTTAATTGTTTATTTACTAAAATTCTATATTGTGTAAGATCACACGGCATATTTGTTAACATTCCTTTTTTTTATATATATATATTTGATGGGTGTGAAATTTGGGTTCGAATTCAGATCTCCAGGATTTTTAATCCCTTCCTAATTCATTTCTAGTAAAGGTGAATCGGTATTTATTAAGATTATTTCTCGTGGAGCAATTGTATTGTTGGTAATTGTGACTTTATATCAACTTGATTTTGCAAAAAGTTTTTCAAGGATGTACGAGTTGTTAACTAGTTACTCGCATGGTTAATATAAGCATAGAATAACATTTTTATGAAGTTGTTTCGTGGAAATACTTAAATCTATATTTGGTCAAGGAATACTTTAACTTTTCGTTATCCACGTTCCATGCGTGAAACATGCATATCTATATATAAAGAAAAATAGGTAAAAATTATAGCATTACAATTTACTTCAATTACTAAAGTTATAATAGCTTATAAACCCTTTTGAAAAAGGTGGTGTCGAAGATTAATAAGCAACTTCCTATTTATATACGAAATAAAACCTAAAATTAAATAGATCTAACACAAACTCTATGGATAAACAATTAACTAAAAACAATCATAAAAACTTAACAATAAACTCTAACAAAACTTAATTTAAACCTTAAAAATTTAGTTCAACTTAATGCTTCACGACATGTAATAGCTTGACACTTAGAACCTTATATCCATGAGTTTGGTGGTAGGTTCAATGAATGATTTTCAATTACTAGGTCAGTCGGTCAAAAAGGTAGACCCTTTTTCCCAACAATACAGCGGCAGAGAGGTGCTCTGCAACCTCTCTACATGATGCATCTGCTTTTCTTAAAACATAAAAGCAGCCAACGATTATCCACTTTTAAAAAAAGAAAATGTTATTTGTTAGCTTATTGAATAAGCCGACAAGTTCTGCCGGGTGTCTGAAGATTCACTGCAAAATATATCCGCTGTTGATATAAGCGGACACATCTGCCTGCGTTTGTTAAAAGTGGACAGCAATGTGTCCGCTTTCAAGAAATGAAGATACTGTAGGGTTCGCTTTTTAAAATTGTAGGCTTGTTGGTAAGAGAATTTCTACCTATAAAGATGAACCTAACTAAAACTGCCCCAAGATCGAAAATTGTTTGAGAACCACCACATATATGTAACATGTACGAGAAAGTGCCACAAAGGAGTGCTTAATCCGAGAAATTTTATTACAAGTCCCATCTATATAGACCCTTCTAACGAAATCCAATGAAAAAGGAACAAATGTATAGTTCGTGTTGTATATATAATTTTTCTCATAGATTGGACCCATTAGACCTAGTATGCTATAAAAATTTCTCGAATATAAGAGTCATAGATTCAATCTTCATGACTTAAAAAAGTAATAACAAAAAATTTCATTCCTCTACTATCTAGAGAAATTTTATTATCGACTTCGTCCAGTCTATATCCAATGAAAAACCAACACCGGTGTATTTTAAGTTTCCCAACATGCTTTTTCGTTTCCTAATGCTCATGTTGCATATGTGGCATTGTTTTATTGGAAGAGGCCACATGGACCTGGTTAATAATAAAATTTCTCAAAAAAGCCTAATATAATATAATCATTTATTGATTGGATTCAGATAACACTAGATACCTGATAAACCCATAACAATTGTCAATACAATTGACACACTAGAATTCTTCCGTTAAATAAATAAATTTATTAATGAAAAAGAAAGCTTTTATATGGTTGATGCCCAAGCACACGACATTGGATAACAATAAAATAAAATAAAATAAAATGAAATAAATAAATACAAGACACGTGTATGTCCGATCACTCCAAAATGCTAACTAACCAAGAAATCCAGATAAAGTTTGAAGTAAACTGAGAATCAATCCAATAAGGGCACCAGCAAAGGCAAGCACACTCCATGGCGTACTAAAATGATCATGAAACTCTTGAGCAATTGTAGTTTTCCATTTGGTATCATAATGAGCTTGAATCTTTCTTTTGAATTCATCATATGCTTCAGGATTTGGCACCAAATCTGTGCTTATAGCATTAAAAAGATTAGCAACTTCTTCATCACTTCCAAGCATATTGTGCAATATGTTAGCCTTTCTTAGCTCCTTTACATCGTCGGCATTATCAATTAGCGAATCCATCAGGCAAACGTATGAGCTCACTTCGCCTTCATTTTCGAATTTTGGATGCATTTCATAAGCTATCATGTTAAAGAACTTTGAGGCAGTGGAATCATCCACTCTAATGGGTGGAAGCTTCATGGTGCCGGATAACTTTCCCTCTTCGAAACCAAAATTTTTCAAGCTACTTGTACTGCTAGGCTTCGCTTTGATCCCTGCAGCTTTCAGCTCCATGACGTTACGAAATGTTTGCCAATTCATACTTGGAGCACCTGCGGATAAACAGTCATTTGTGTGAGAGAATGCGTGTATTAATTTTTATATCACAATGAAAGATGGGTTTCTACATTCGAACAATGAAAAAAATAGAATCGTTCTCTAAAAAAATAGTTATTACTATTTGATCAATTTAATATATTGATATAAATTAATGTGATGCTATTTGAAGAGCATTTAGGATATGGTTAGTTGGAGGAGACATTCTACTATGAACTAGGAGTGACTACTTCTCCAATGATATTGGGTCTTCCAATGATATAGTGTCTCATCAGCATGGTTGAAAGAGTGAAATTATAGGTTACGAAGCATGTATTTAGACATAATTCAGCCTAAAAATTGCATGTTATGCCTAAATACATGACTCAAAAACTGAGATCCTTTTCTTGCTTTCCACTGTTGTCTTCAATCAAACATAGTTTTTTTTAGCTTTGATTTAGCTAATAGAGAAAATAGACGGACGACCTTTTTTGGTAGCATTTTGAGGCATGGCTATGCGTGTTTGGTTGTTGCTAAGCATTGTTGTCCTTAAAAGGTCAAGAAGATGAACGGTTTCTGATGTAGGCTCCAATTTCTGGTTTGTTGCTGGCACCATGTTGGCGGCTATGAAATCTTGAATCGATTTCAAGAATTTGTGAGGACCATCTTTGTGCTTTTTCATGAGCAAATAAAGAACCTCAAAAGGAAGCTGGTTCTCTAGCAAGAAAATATCCTGGGCTGCAAATGGTGCAAGATCATTTTTCACCATTTTTTTCAGGGTCTGATCTTCTGCAGATTGAATGAACTGCAGAACCGCGCAGCCATCGATTAAAAGTATCCAAGCAAGCTCATCATCATTTTCGCACTTCTCTCTCACCTCCTCCTCATAGCAATTCTTGAATGTATCGATCTTGTCTTTGATGGCTTTGAACAATTCCTTGTCGGGGCAGTCACTCTGGCGGATGAATTTTTCTGCGAGGATCTGCTTGAATCCTTCGGCTTTTTTGTACTTTTCGTCGGAGTGATGGATAGGACCAATTGCTACAACTCTTGGTTTAAAATACTTAATGTTGTCATTGGAATCTCGGAGCATGAACAAAGCCTTTCCGATTGGTGGTTTTGTAGACTTTCCGGCTGCTTTAACCACCTTGTAGAAGTCATTGAACCTGTCATCAACTGAAATGTTGCTGGAACTCATTGTTGTTGTGTTTAAACTTTCAAAATATAAGAATGGAAGCTTAATTTACTAGTTGCTGTGTGAGTGATGCCTAATTGTATGTATATATAGAGAGAGAGAGAGTATTTGCTGCAGAGGTGTTTTTTGTTTTTTTTTTTGAAAGTTAATGCTGCAGATGGTAACTTGCTAAGGTATCAAGTTTGGTATCTTTTTACATAATGTCACTACTTTTGAATCAGTTCTTGTACAGTAGACACTCTGCATGCCCATTTTTACAAGTTTAGAATAGCATGCTTTCGTATATAAATTAATTTCATGGAAAGAGGATCTTTCAAACCTTACATATTTATTTGCCAAAATTAAAATTGTACTTGATGTACGTAGTTACATGTACTAGTTAAAAACTATAAATTATTGGGACAGCATTTGGAAAGCATAAGTAAAGCTTTTAAAAACTGTATATGTAAAGCTTTTATAGCTTTTAAAAACTTTATATAAGTAGTTACATATAGAGGTTAAAAACTATAAGTAGTTACTTTATGTCAACAGCATTTGGACCTTTTTTTTTTTAAGAAGAAAGGACTGTCGTAAGGGCAAAAGAATACAAAAACGAGCGAAGGAAACTCGCATCATATCTTGCTGCAGAAGATCACTCAACCTACTAGACTTATGCTCAAGCACATGAAAACCCAACGAAAACCCTTACGACAAAATAGGTAGCTTGTCTGCACACCAATAACCTTACAATTCTACTGCAATAATGATTGCCATGATCACACTGTAGCAATCATTAATTTTGGTATGTGGTTTAAGGATTTTTTCGGCTGCAAATTTGCTATCCACCTCCAAAATTACTTCTCTGCAACCTTTCTGTAATATGTTATACATATATAACAAATGCATCACGAGAGAATATCCACATTAATTGACAATTAATTGTTTAAAAGCTTCGGATCGGCAAATTGGATAATCATTTAAGAGATTAATCTTGTTTTTCATGAATAAAGCCCATAATTATTTTATTATATTGAACCTTGCTTATTTAATGTCTTTCCATGATTACCCACTTACTAATAATTTACACCATAGTTGTGAAAACCGGACCGGACAGGCCGGTCGGACCGGGTAATTTACACCATAGTTGTGAAAACCGGACCGGACAGGCCGGTCGGACCGGGTTCGACCGGAACCGGAGGTCAGACCAGTCGGTTTCTATCCGGTTTTCACTTTGATCAATAACCAGTCAACTTCCGGTCGGACCGGCCGGTCGACCTGCAAACCGTGAACCGGATCGGTTTTTCGGTTCAACCAGACTTTTTTTT
The DNA here is from genome assembly GCA_039660915.1 of Euphorbia tirucalli. Lineage (NCBI taxonomy): Eukaryota > Viridiplantae > Streptophyta > Magnoliopsida > Malpighiales > Euphorbiaceae > Euphorbia > Euphorbia tirucalli. The sequence continues at coordinate 55,738,825 of CM077637.1, forward strand.
TTTAAAATAATTTAAATATAAAATTTAAGTTATTATTTTGAGGTGTTTTTAATTAAAATAAAATATAGTTTGTACTTTTAAATTATTTTAAATTAAATTGACATTTAATTGTAACTATAAAAACTATAGTTCATAAATTGAGTTTTTTTAATTAGTATATTGTGTTTGAAATGCTTAAACTTAAAAAATTATAATAAAAATATTCAAATTTTCATAAATTATAAATATAAAAATACAAATATTTTAATATTTTAATATATTTATTAAATCTGGTTCGATTCCGGTTTATTCCGGTTTAATCCAAAATCCATGAATCCATCCCTTCACCAGTTCGATGACCGGCCCGGGTCTGAAAACCATGATTTACACTGCAATTGTACTCTGTATTTCATCAAAGATATATGGATGATACATAATTGGATTATTTTTTATATGATTGAGTATAAAAATAACTAATCATAGTATTATTTTTTTGGTTTAACTATCGATATTAACCACATCTAAATTTTTTTATTTTATTGGCATGCAGTGATTTTATCATTGGCAAAATTTATTTAAAGCAGACTCAATACCATGAAATTTTTAAGAACTTTTATATCATTAATTCACACATAAAATTATATTCTTCCAAAAAGCCAACTATGGGTAAATTGCAACCATGTCATCTAAGTTTTCAGTTTGTGCGTTCAAGGTCACTCAACTCAATTTTGTGTCAATAAAGTCATCCAATCTTACTCCATAATCAATAAAGTCACATTTGACTGATTTTCAAAAATCCGCGAAAGCTGACATGGCTTGTCAACCTTGTTATTGACTTTCAACCAATGTTATCATAACCGTACCGGACATCAAACAGATAAAGCTACTGGTACGTGGTACAACCGGTTCAACCGGGTAATACCGGTGGTTATACCGGATTATTATTTTTTAAAAAAATAATATTATTTAAAAAATAAATAAGCTTATAAATTCATCAAACACAAGTTTCAAATATTTAATACTCAAAATAATTTCATGAAATATCCTAAAACTTCATCAATTTTAAATTTTAATGATAATTGGTTTAAATTTTAAAATTTGAAAAATTTTGGTTTGAAACCAAACCGAACCAGAACCAAACAAAACTAATTCAGTTTGGTTCAAGTCAAACCGAATGTATATTGGTTTGATTTTGGTTTTTATAATTTTATATGTTTATTTTTTGGTTTGGTTTAAAACTTCATCAATTTTAAATTTTAATGATAATTGATTTAAATTTTAAAATTTGAAAATTTTTGGTTTGAAACCAAACCGAACCAGAACCAAACAAAACTAGTTCAGTTTGGTTCAAGTCAAACCGAATGTATATTGGTTTGATTTTGGTTTTTATAATTTTATATGTTTATTTTTGATCCGGTTCGGTTTCGGTTCGAAAGGAACCGAACCGTCGAACCGAACAGAATCAAAACCAAAGATAGAAAATGGTCAAAACCGGTTTTTGACTGGTTTGCCGGTTTAATGGTTTTTAACCGGTCGAACCAGTCATCTCCGATTTTTTATCAAACCGTTCATTTCAATCAAACCGACCGGACCCATGGCCGGTTCGCGGTAAAACCGGTCGAACCGGCCGGTCCGGTCCGGTTTTCACAACATTGCTTTCAACCTTATCGCTATGTCACACGTATCCAAAAACAAATCGACCACATGGCACATAAGTGGCTCTGACGTGGCAATATTACAAAAAAAAAAAAAAAAAACCCATCACCCACGACCTGAAACCCACCCAAAATTTTTCTTTTCCAAAACCATGTAACTTTTCCCTTGTTGCCATTTTCCAGTATAAAAAATAAAATAAAAAAGCAAATTGAAAAAATCATCTAACTCCTCTCCCTCTCCCCCGAAGCCACCGGAAAACACTCCTAGTAGGGGTGTTTCCGGCAGCAACAAATTTCAGATCTCTGGTTTTGTGCCCCCTCAAAACCAGAGGAAGACGGGCTTTCGTCTTATTTTTTTTTTTTTTTTACATCCCAGGCAAAACGGCTTCGTTTTATCTGGGTTTTTTTTTATTATTAATTTCCCAAGAAAAACGACGTCATTTTTTCAGTGATTTTTTTTTAATTACCCAGGCAAAACGACGTCGTTTTGCCTGGGTTTTTTTTTTTTTTTTTAATAATTGCCCAGGCAAAATGACGTCGTTTTGCCTGGGCTGGAAAAAAAAAATTATATCAGCTTCTTCATTCACCCACTTCCTTCGACAGCTTCTTCATTCACTCACTGCTCCAAATTCTCACCACCACACAACGCACAGCCCCTACCTGCCTCCTCTGCCCGGCCACTCTCCGCCGCTCCGTCAGCCGCTCTCCCTCCGTTTGCCACTCTCCGCAGCTCCGCTCGTCCGTCGGCCCTTTAATTACGTAACTTTTAGTTTCTAATTTCAAAATATTTTATATTTTACCCTAAATTAAATTTGAGATTTCACAATTAAAATTGGATTGATTGGGATTGTTATGATGTTGAATTAGGATTAGGAATTGCAAATAACATGTTAGCATTTTATTATATTACTATTATTTGAATCAATTTTTTTTCCATTACTAAGATAAATTGATGAATTAGGGGTTTAGCCAATTAGGGATTCTAATTTAGGGATTGTGATATTGTGAACACGAAATTTACCGGGATAAAAAGAAAAAAGAAAGAAAAAAAAAAGAAAAAGAAAAGAAAAAGAAAAAGGAGAGAGAAAAAAGTGAAATGGTCGTGTACTGTGAATTACAATCGTACGACTGTAGATCCACTTTCTGACATTGAAGCCATACCCAAAGGGAGCGAGGAATGGGCGATTTTCAGAGGCATTAATGTCTCTGAATAACCCTTTTTAGGCCTATAAATGACAGAAGAAAAGGAGGGAAAGGGGTTTTTGACAAGAATTTGGATTGAAGAGAGTTCAAGAGTCATTGATAGAAGAGAAAAGAAGAGAAGAAAAATAATACTTTCTCCTACTCTTTTCTTTTTAATCTTTGTATTGTGAGGTTAAAATTGGTAAAAATCATAGGTTAATAATTTGTTACTCAAAGATAATAAATTCTAGAACTTGAACTTGATTAAATCCGCAACTTGTGAAGATTTTCGGACCATATTTTTATACCTTAGCATTCAAAGGAGAGGAGGCAATCCGGGGCTAATTCAAGGCGTTTTTCCGGCCAAATCGACGGTGGATTTGCGCTACAAGGGTAACTACACTCAAAACTAATGTTTTGCTTTATTTTCTGGATGATTTGGTTCATTTTCGTGCATTAAAACCCCTATAAAATCAAAATAAAAGTTTGCTGTTTCTGGGTTGGATGAACAGTCATACTACTGTTCTTGGAAAGATGAACAGTCGTACGACTGTAATTACAGTCGTGGTAATGTAGCTACAGTCGTACGACTGTAGTTACTATTCACAGAAACAGGAAAATTCACAAAAAATCTAGAAAAATTCATAAAAATCCAGAAAAATCCCAAAATATCAGAAAAATCAGAAAATCATCCAAAATAAATTTATTTCATGCATCCATGGCCTTAGATGTAATTTTTTTTTTTTAAGTTATCACACTTAGAACAGAGCAACGACGGAGATCCAAATCTCTCAAAAACCAACTCACATTTACATGCTAAATGGAAGTAAAGCGGAAAAAGAAAATATTTTCAAAAATGTATTTTCTCATGAAGCAAAAATACAAAAACGTTTCAAAACCGTTTTCCAGGTCTAGTCGGGCGAACTAGCCGAGTTTACCCGACTACCCCCCAAATGCATGCCCCCAATCTCTAATTTCCCCGTTTTGTCTATTTGAGTCTAGCTTGTTGCATGTATTTGTGCTAACCTTTGTTTTGCAGGGTTTAGTTTATTTATTTTCTTTTATTTATTTTAATTTCAGTCATTAGATATTCGTGTAAAATAGGCGGTTGTACCCCGATCTCCGAATTAAACAAATGTATCCCCTAGGATAGTTTTCTGTGATTCGATTGGGTTGTAATAATTAATTTACTTACTGCTTTTTATCCGCATGTACGCTGCATGATTAAAATCAATAAAAATCAATCTTAGAAAAATAAAATGCTATCAATGAACATTGACCAAACTTATTTTGATTAGACATGAAATAAGGGACTTGTCCGGACCTAGATCTCTGGAAAGTGCAGCGGCCTTCATCTGGTTCAGCTACGCTGTAATTTCCCGGTTGAGCTGAGCCGGGTGGCGACTCTTACACCTTCTAGTCTCGATTCTTTTACGAAATAATTTAATTTTCCAAAACCAAGTTTTCAGCTATAAAAAAACCACTCGAGGGAGGGTTGCCCGACATCGAGGCTCCCTTACGAGAGAGGAAAACGTCGTCCGCTCACAGATATATTGTCATTGAATTGAATCAATTGTGTTATTATTTGAATTGTGATTGATATATTGAGAATTTGAGATTGTGATATAATTTAATTTGAAATTGATACATTATGCTTGTGCATTTGGTATTGTGATATTGTACTATGATTTATGAGATTAAAATTGTTTTTAAATTTTAAGTTTAGATTTAATAATTTGATTGTGTTACTATATTAGGAATAAGAATATGGATAAATTTTTTATATTCATTAGCATCGACGAAGAAGCTATTTTGCAGTATTTTCAAAAGTTGGATTCTCGCTAAAACTATTTGAAACCTTCCAAAAGTTCTCATGCTACGAGTACTTCGTCGTCTTCATCGATTAGAATAAATTAATTGTGGGTATGTCATGTGTGTATAAATAATGAAGTTGTTGTTTGAATTGATTTGATTGTATTGTTATTGACTTGAATTGAATTAATTCTAGGTTCGTCAGTAGGCCGGAAATTTTTGATCGTCGGCTGGAAATTTTTTCAGGAAATTTTCTACCCCCGTCCGCCAATTCCTGGCACCGCCACTATCCCTCTCCTCTTGATGTCCAAGGGTTCAAACTCTTAAAACCCTACCAAACCCCAATATTTTTAGATCGGCCAATAAATGCCACAAATTTCTTTCTTTATCATGAACAGACCCCCTTCTTTTTTTTTTATCACTTGTTATTACAACCAATTCTTATTTATTCATTACAAATCAACCTGTCATCATCGAACCAAAACTCTCTGCAACAGATTCTTCTGCGAAAATGGGTTCCAATAATGAACACATTTTAATGTTGCCATTCATGGCTCACGGTCATCTCATACCCTTTCTAGCTCTAGCACATAAAATCCACCAAACAACTGGCTTCACTATCCCCATTGCTAACATTCCCCTCAACATAAAATCCACGTATGTGCCACATGATAGAGTTTTATTGGATACGGGTGACGTGGCGATGAGGTGGAAAGTCAACAAGCATGGTTGGCCAGCCACATCAGCTTCCTGGTGGTGGATTTTCGAAAATCAGTCAAGAATGACTTTATTGACATTGGAGTAAAAATTGAATGACTTTATTGATACAAAATTGAGTTGGGTGAGTTTGAGTGCATAAAGTGAAAACTTGGGTAACCATGGTTGCAATTTACCCAGCTAACTATAGACTATAGTTGGCTTTTAAAGTAATTCTTAATTATTTTTGTCTTTTTAATATTTCTTATTTTTCACTGGAATAAAAATAATATTTTTAAAAAATCAATAAATTGATATCATTCAAGAAAAATATGTTAATTACATTAAAAATTAGATATAATTTCATTTGAGACCCAATCTAAACTATAGCAATTATCACTCTAGTCTAAACAATGCAATCTTAATTGGTTTTATCAACTTGTTTGTATGTTTAGCCTATTACACATCCCAGAGTCCAGTGTAAGGATAATATCAGGTTTTATGGGTATTCAACGCTATTTGATCCGAATGGGATTATCTAAACTCGGTATAAAAGAGTACATATTTAAATTTCTTACCCATCACGAGTTCAAAACGAGAATGAGATTGTAACTATTTTCTAAGTTGGTGGTGGAATTTAAACCTACTAACTCTTCATGGAGGTGTTAAACTCTTAAATATTGACATAATTTGAGATTTTTTTAATAATTTAAACATATAATTATATTTATCTGAAAGTTATTACATTATTATTAATAAAAATTATCAATATATTATATTATTATTAATAAAAGAATTATAAAATTTCGTAGAACAGGTAATTAATAAGCAATGTTATGAAAACTGGACCGGACCAGCCTGTTCGACCGGTTTTATCGCGAACCGGCCATGGGTCCGGTCGGTTTGATTAAAATCAGTAGTTTAATAGAAAACCGGAGAAAATCGGTTCGACCGATGAAAAACTAGTGAACCGGCGAACCGGTCACAAACCGGTTTTTATAATTTTCTATGTTTGGTTTTGATTTGGTTCGATTTGGTTCGGTTCAAAACCGGTTTTTATAACTGAACGGAATCAAAACCAAACATCAAAAATTATAAAAACCAAAATCAAACCAATATACATTCGGTTTGAGTTGAACCGAACTGAACTAGGTCGGTTTGGTTTTGGTTTGGTTCGGTTCCAAACCAAAATTTTTTAAATTTTTAATTAAATCAATTATCATTAAAATTTAAAATTGATGAAGTTTTAGGATATTTCATGAAGTTATTTTGAGTATTAAATATTTAAAACTTGTATTTAATGAATTTATAAGCTTATTTATTATTTAAATAATATTTTTTCTAAAAAAAATAATCCGGTATAATTACCGGTTAAATCTGGTTGAACCGGTTATACCACGTACCAGTAGTTTCACCGATTTGATATCCGATACGGTTATAATAACATTGTTAATAAGTACTTGTTATCTGTTGTGAGACGAAAATAAAATGTACTTGGTCAATACTATAGATAATTGGACAAGAAGAATAGTTATATTGTAAGCAGAAATAGAAAGAATAGTCTTGTTAGCGAAAATAACTAATGTGTGCCGGGAGTAGCTATTTCCGACCAATCAGAAAGTGCCACATTAACAAATTTACTGACGTGACAGCTTGTGATTGATCGGAAGTAGCCACTCCCGATACACAGTAGAACGTCTCCTTGTCGGCCGCGGTATCTTATCCATCGTCACCCTAGTCCCGTGGCACTGTAATGATTAGTGGAGTTATTTTATTTTAAAGTGCTTTCACTCCATTCCCCGATTTGGCGATTTCCTCTTTTCTTCCCCGATCCATATCCCCACCTGCTGCACTATCAATGGCGAGCTCATCAACTTCTAACGATGATTTTTCAGTTTTAGTCTTGGCGTCGGATTTGGGGGTAGATGCGCGGCCCTTCCTTCATGAACAAGGAGAAGAACAAGAAGCTGAGAACTGGCACGATTGTTCTCAGACTCTTCTGTCCGACGAAGATTTTTCCGATCTCGATCTCTTGCAATTCTTCCGCCTTGAAGGTTCCGATAAGTCTGGAAACCGCATATTTCGCGTCGTCGGCAAGTACTTTCCCGGTAATATTGACAAAACCCTTCATGACACTTTTATCTCTTTTGAACTTCAATTTCGCTTTTCTGGATTTTGATTAAATGATGATTGCCATTCTAGTGATTAATTTTAGTTCCTGGAGCGTTTTTCTTTTTAACTGATGACTGGTTCAAAAGTCGCGATTTTTAATATTTTTGGATGCCTGATTTATTGGCTATTGTTTTTGTCTTATTGTTGACTGAGCAATTTATTTGCTGTATCGAAATACACAGTGCCGATGTAGTTGTTGTACTCATGTTTGTACAAAATTTTTGCATAAGCTTTCTATTGCTAGTACTGAATTTTATCAAGCTCAATCTTTATGTTCTCTCTAATTGGGTCGGTCTTTCTATTACATTGAGGCAACGCATATCCAGCAGTTAGCATGATTTTTAAGAACTCTTTTATAGCTGCTTCGTTTCTGCTCTTTCTTTTTACAGAGTTCACCTGACTTCCTCTTACTGCTGCTCTTTTATGTTCCAGAATACGTGATCACGTTTGTTACTTAGAGAGAGAGAGAAAGAGAGAGAGGGAATTGATAGTTTCCTTTTCTTTGATTGGCTTGAGTGAAGAGGGTTAAGGAAAGAAAGCTCTTTGTGTCTCTTTTCATTTCGGCTTACTTATTACTCCACTGAACATCTAAATGAGAGGACTTGGAGAGAAATTCGAAGTTTGAGCATTTTTCTTTTTATTTTCCTTTTCTCTTATTTTTCTTGTTTTGTTTTTTCTGTGCTTTGTTTCTATTTTAACGGCCAGATTAAGGGTAGGGTCGTTGCTGCAGGAAGTGATACTTATTAATTTAATCTCTTCTTTGTTTGTGATAAATTATGTGTCTATTGCGGAACATTGTTTTGAGATCATTTTTGTTTTGATGCTAACATGGTTATATGTCTATCTGATGTATCTCTAATTCATATGCAGCACAAATTATTACTGCAGAGCGACTGAAAAAGTACATTTTCCATAAAATATGCAGTGAGTTGCCAGAAGGACCATTCTGCATTGTTTATATGCACAGTACCGTGCAAAAGGAGGATAATTCCCCTGGTGTTACTATCTTGAGGTGGATATATGAAGAACTTCCTTCTGACCACAAGGACAGGCTTCAACTCCTTTACTTTGTTCACCCAGGGCTCCGCTCGAGGCTTATCTTTGCGACCCTTGGTCGATTCTTATTGAGTGGAGGGTGAGTGAATCCTGATGTTGAGATCTAATTCAGTAGACTACACTCATAGTTTATTACTTCACTTTATCTTTACAAATTAGGGTATATGGATATGACAATCAGAAATATAGTAAGAAATGTTCATGAAATTTTTTGGGGAATGTCAAATTCTGACCATTAAACATGCAGATGCCATTGCAATTATTATTATTCACAACCAGGAAGTCCTGGTTCTGAAACAGCATGTGACCTTGTGAAAAATGCTCATGAAGAGACTCTAAATTTATTATTCGTCAAATTTAGGTTGCGTAACAGTTAAGAGTGACTTCATAACTCCTTTGGAGTCGAATTTGCAAGTTACCTTTTGGTAGAAATGACCTCATTCAAGTTCACTAACATCTAAGCATTGCTATTGCATTACTGACTGGTATTGGTTAAGGTTGACTAGAGTGTAAAAACCTCTAGACGTTCAAGCTAGGTCTCAATTCTGATTTCTAGCCTATGCATCAAAGTATTGAGAGATGGGGCACCTAAATGGTGTCTGATCAAAACTTGAACCATCTAATCAGATTCTGCCAAAAAGAAAAAATAGCAGAATATCCCATGCAAGTTATGACTACTTTTATATATCATGCATGTCTCTGATGTGGTATCTGGTGTCATGAAATAAATTGAGACCTTTTGCAATTCAATCGACGCATTTTTTAGATTCGTGGACTGTGGATATGCAAATACATCTACTGATTAGGCAGTGTGAAAGTGATGCTTTTTTATTTGGTTTTGGGTGCTTTTTCGGTTTACTGGAATTCTTATGTTGTTTTTCCGTTGGTGTAGATTATATTGGAAAATCAAGTACGTGAGCCGCCTTCAGTACTTGTGGGAAGACATTAAAAAGGGGGAGGTTGAGATTCCAGAATTTGTTGAGAAACATGATGACATTCTTGAGCATAGACCATTGACAGATTATGGGATTGAACCTGACCCTTTTCACTTGAATGAAGTGCCTACAACAGCCTACTCATTTGGGAGGTACGAAGAAAGATGGGCATCAAGGGAATTCTCAACTTAGTTTCCTTGCCATTATATTGGTTATGTTAATCTATGTTAATTCTTCTTATTGTTGTCGCATAAGCAACAATATTGTACAAAAGTTAAATGTTTCATCTAGCTTCCGGTTGGTTTGTCAGCTTGACTGTGTTTGGAAATTGTAGAAATGCTTGAGATCGTCATATCTATATCTATATATTTAACTGTATTTAAGCGGAAGGTTACTTTGTATCTTGCTTTAATTGTATTTAAGAGGGAGGTTACTCTGTATTTTCCTTGAACTGTATTTGTGATGGAGGTTATTCATTCTATACTATTTATATTGTACATATTTGTCCTCCATTCGTAATTTTCCCATTTCCTCTAGGTAGCAAGGATCCCACCTGTAAGAATAATATACATCATCCTGCGAGAGGAGTAGATCAATGGAGAGATTCTAATACGTGTATTGCGTAATGGAAGTGAGGATTACGATGGAGATTACAAGTTTTTATCATAGTGATCATATTACAATATTGGCTAAATGCTTCAGTTGTGATGAGATTTACCCCAATTGTGACTAGAACTATAATTATTTGTTATGTTCATTTGTAAACAATTTTCCTCCCAGAAGAATTGAAGTTATTCTCTTTTCTTTTTCTTTTGTTTTTTTCAAGTTTTTTTCCTTCTGTGCTGATTGGACTGCAATTGAGCTTGAATTAGTAGGCAAGAATGCCAGTAGTGGTTGCAGTGTCATCGGCCAGTGTCGCAACTAATTGAGTTGCACTTTACAAACAGAACTTATGGTCTAACATGAAGTTATTCAACAATTGTCATATGGCTAATAATTGATTATTTTTTCATTTTTATATATAAAATTTTGTGTTGTAAAGTGTCTTTCTACTGTAAATAGATATTTAATTTTCACAAGTTGAAAGGAAGGATGACTAGAAAAGTCCAGCCGAGGATTTTGGTTGTAATATGTAAAAGAGTAACCTTCAATTTTGTTAATGGCTGTTTCTATTGTTTTCTCTCTTCATCATCAATTCTCATATACTGATTCATGCATTTTATTTTGCATAATTGAGTTATTTTTTTGAAAGTGATAGAGACCTTCAATAATGTTGTTATTATTTTAAATAATAGCTTTCATCTTTGTAATTTAAATAAATAAGAAAACTTGAGGTAGCTTTTATAGCAACAAGAGGTCGTTAGCTAACTATGGCTGATGGATTTGTTGGAAACCCAACTTTAGCAAAGACTGCCCACTTTTGTAGTGAGAACTTCATAAACCTTGAAGCAAATCTACTTATGTTGAAAACACAACATGTTCTCTTCCTTAAATCTACAAGTATTGTTTTAGATTTTTCATGATGCAATAAAATGTGTAAAGTTTTAATTTTTTTGATTTTATTCTTTTCTAATCTATTTGTAGTCATATTTAATTTCAGTAATTATCCTGGAAAATAATATTCAATTGAAAGAAATTATCAATTTTTTAATTGAAGTAAAAGAATTAAATTATTTCTGCATTATTAGATCATTTTAGATGAAATTAAATATGTAAAAATATTTGCAAAAAAATAAAATAAAATAAACGGTTATAATTAAAACATGAAATGCAAGAATAAAATATTATCAAATAGACAAATTATATATATTATATAAATTTTTTTGGCTGGTAATAGTTTAATATATAGCTTAATTTATGAATTCTCTAAAGTTTAGAACTTAGGTTTTAAATTTAATTTGATTAATTTGTAACTTTTGATTTTGTTTGTTTAAGTTGAATTCGTATTTACTAGACGATACTAAAATAACTGAATTGTTTTTTTTTTTTACAAGTTGTTACAACCTAATAAGGTATTTATGACAATTAAATTAGTATTAGTGAAAAATAAATGAATTCAAATTTAAATGTATGCATATATTGGTTCATTAACACCTAGTCAAGTGTCAAAATTAAGTTTTATTTATAATATAAAAAATTTGAGAATAAATTAATATAATACTAATTAAATTATAAATGGTAATCGAAAATTTATTTATTAGTTTAAAATATCAAAAATATTAATCAACTTATAGATATATGAAAGTTAGAATTATTAATATTTTTTTAACTGGATAGTTATTAATATTTAAACTATGCATTAATTAATTAATCAGTAAATCAATTGATAATATTATAATCCGTCCATGATTGTAATTAAATAATACAAATTATGGCTGTTCAATGAATGGCCCAATAGTATTTGGGTGATAACCCAATCCAACCTAATCATAAAAGCAATCTATGGGTTGGTTATTAAAAATCTACCCAACCCATGAATACTCACACAGGGTTGGGTTGAATATTATTCATACAATTACATAGTTTACTAGATGGAATAAGATACATACTTCCCTACTTTGAATTCATCAAATAATACATGAAAATAATAATTGTATCACAAATTTGAACTTTTTTTTACTGTTCTCACAATTTTTTTTTATTATTTAAAATTCATCAAATAATAATTAGTACACAAATAACAAATAATTCATGGATTAAGAAAAAATGATAAATTATATGATCAACGTAATCCACGTGGATTTTTCTAATGAAAAACTAACACATAAATGTTTTTCATTTTCTCAATGCTCATGTTACTTACGTGTTATTGTTTTATTAGAACGGTCCACTATAAGATTTCTCAAAATTTAGAGATGACATTGCTTGATAATTTTTTCTTTGTAATTCCTTTTTTATTATTTTTGTCCATATTAATTGTTAATTATTTGTTAATACATGTACCAATTGTTCAAAATAATAATTGTATCACAAATTTCAATTTTTTTTACTGTTCTCACAAATTTTTATTTTATTATTTAAAATTTATCAAATAATATAAATTATTTTTATTTGACCATTGATCTATCCATAATATTTTTTGATGATATGTAAATTATAGATTTACAACATTTAGCTCATGAGCTATTATAATCAAGAATCTCATATCCAATTTAGGCAGTATTTTAGAACACATCATGTTTTCTTTGAAAAAAAAAAAAAAAAAAACTCAACTAAACATTTTTGTTTGTAATTGGAGAGATAAAGCCGAATCCAATTCTGTAAATATACAATTAGATAAAATTCCAAGTAACTCATGTGTAAGAAATTTTGTTTCATGTAATTTCTTTATAAATTAATCTCGACAGTTGAAATTTGATCATATATAATATATATATAAGTCAACCAAATAAATATATTAAAAACAAGAGGGTTGATATTTTCCTAATTTTTTTCATCACTATTATCGATGTTATCACTTAATTAAATGGATAGTGCAATGTTTTTAATTGAATATTGATGAAAAATAGTATAAAGAAGTGAAAATTTTTAAAGGGAAAAAATTGAATTTTATATGTGACGGTTAATTCGAATCCAACCCAACCCAACCCAATTACTTTTTCCATTTCATCCAACTCAACCCAATCCAACCCCATGAATAACCATTAAGATAAAGAATATATAGATTGGGTTAGTTAAATTCATCGGGTTGGGTTGATTTTGTACACCCCTAAATACAATAGCAATTGATGTGGAATTAGACTTGTATTATTTAATGGACTAATTACATTCCTAGTTCTACGGGGATAGAAACTCCACTGTAAATCTTTATATATACTTAAAAGCTATAAACACTAAAGTCACGAATAATTTTGTTGATTTGTTCAATTAATTTTAATTTTTTTAATTTATGTTTTTAGTTTAATACTTTTAATTTCTTTTAATGTATTCTCAATGTTATTATGAGATAAAACCTAAATTAAAAACTAATTTCAAAATTAATTTTTATCCTATTCTGTTCTTTTCTCAACCTCATCCAATTTAGAATTGTTTTCTATTTTCTAAAACTGAATCCCATTTATTACGATTTCTTTTCCTTCTTTTCTATTAGGAAGAAATATCAACTAGTTATAGTTTTCTTAGTTTTTTTTGTTTTTTTTTTCTCCTTTTCCAATTTACTTCAATTCTCTTTCCTATCTGTTCTCTTTCTTGATTATCGGTTTCCAAAATACATATCAACCTCGGGTTAAAGAGCAAAATAATGCAGATTGGGCAAATATATCCAAATATGGGGTGATTTGAAAACTAAAGACAAAAGTAATGTGGGAGGAGAAGATGAGAGATGTATTATTATAAAAGCGTTACACCGTCCAGCGCGTTTAGAGTAATGATTTCCCGGACTGCCTGCCATTTTGGCAGGCTTTTCAGAGCTGAAAGCGCTGGTCCCACCAGCGCTTTCAGAAGCTTTTAAGATTAACTCTAAAGGCGCTGGTGGGACCAGCGCCTTTAGAGTTAATTTTCAGAAGGAATAAATTCCTTCTGAAAAGGTGATGTGGTGATGGACGGAAAGATGGCTCAGTAAAAATAGATCCTTTAATTTCAATAGTTGAAGTGAATTTGCCCATTTCCCTGCATTGCAATTTTTCTTCTTCTTCTTCAACATTTCTTCTCTTCTTCTTCACCTTAACTTTTATTTTTTTTTTAAAACCATTTTTCGCCACTTCGTATAACAGGAACCACATCAAATTAAAAGAGGTTAGTTTCTTTTTAATCCAAAAATTATGTTATGTTATGTTTTTATTTTTCTAGAGAATTTAGGATATGTGATTATAGATTTAAATTTAGTTATGGAAACTTAATTTTTTAATTATGTTTTATGTAAAGGTTTATTAAAAAAAAGAAAATATAATGCATTTAAAAAAACTATTTTTGCATGATCGGTAAGTATTTTTTAATTCGGAGATATAATATGTTATATGCTATGTGTAAATGTATGAATTTTGGTGTATAATCAAAGCTTGAAAGAAAATATATTTAGATGTCACATGCACAAATCTTTTTTGAAAATTTTCATATCATTTATAATGTTCCAATATAGACTTTTTGTGATATGAATATGTTTAGATAACATATGTTGCTTTACGTTGGATTTTTTTTTTTAGGTTATTTAAGTTGATAATTAGCTCAATTAAAGTGTCTAATTCATAAACCACATGACAATAGAAATGCCAGAATACCTCATCCAATTGTTGTCTATCTAATTGAATGCGAATTGTCCGAATATGGTGTAAAGGTGCATTTCCGGGTGTCAAACTACTTCTCCACCTATTACAAATGACAATACTAACGATAAAATAAAATCCTCTCTCCTCATAAATCTACAAAATAGTAGGATAAATACATTGCTAATAAGGTTAAGCAATTTTAACTACATATGATAATAATTTATTTTCTAAGATATTTTTAAACTAAGGTTTTCATATTAATAATATAACACACGAAAAATAATTCATTTCTTATGTTAATCAAATTACCTTTGTCCATATGGCTTGTCAGCATGTAAAACAGTCAGTGGTCTAGGAATTGGAGCAATGCATTTGATCCTTTCATAAGCCCACATTTGCACTAAAGGTGTGCACCCAGCAATTTGAGTTGTTTCTGGATTTGTTGCTTTACATAACTCTCGATATAGCCATGCCAAACATGCAGCTCCCCACGCATAATTTTTTACTCTAGACAAGTCCTCTAGTAAAGGCAAAAACATCATATGAACGAGGTTATTGTTCTTTGCAACAAAGATGTTTCCCCCAAGTATACGTAATATTAGGGCACGGGCATAACATTGAATAATGTAATCATCTGCATGCTCTGGTAGTGTATTAAATGTTTGTGTCAACTGTAGATACCCGATTTTGTCCAAATTAATTTTGTCATTCCAATAATTGTAATCTAGCAATTAACAAGCCTATTTTTATTTTGTTGATATTTTGTCAATTTTAAAATTTAAAATACTAACAGAAGGCACAAGAGAAATTAAATGGTCTTTTATTCAAATGGGCCTTTTATAATACAAAAATAAGAATAAATAAATAAATTAAAAAAATATAATAATGCAGATTAAGGGCACAATGAGGGCAGAATCCAATAGTACCAGGGCATGGCCAAAAGTATGGCCAAAACAGAAAAGCAAAATTACAGAAAAAGGGAGGGGAAGGTTTACGACTGAATACAGCCAATTTTCAAGGGCTTAGACCTTTTTTCCTTTGGTTTCAAACCAAATGGGACAGGAAAAAAGCAAACTAAATTACAACCAATCCAGTTTCTACAGTGATTTTAAGGCCTATAAAAAGCAGCTCAATAAGGGATACAAAAAAAAAGGGAACCCAGCCTCTCTTCATCCATTTCCATCTCTGCTATACTAAGTTTCCCCCTTTCAAAGAACCTCCAAAATATACCTGCAATCAAAAGAACATTTATTCAGTTTTTCAGCTTATTAGAGTATCAAGTAAGTCTATCAATACTTAGTATTTATTTTCAGCAAACAATTAAATTTTATTACCTTTTTCTTCATTTCTGAATAATCATTTCAATAAATAGCATTTATTCTGCATTTACCTTATTAAGGTCACTAATGGAGCTAGGGGTCATGTGATGGCCACAGCTCACATTAGTAACCATTCTAATAAAGAGGGCTCAGAAGTTTTTTTTTAAAATCATAAGAACTCATATGATTTTTTGGTGTACTCTGTCTCAAAAACACTGTAAAAATGCCTCACATTCTACCTCCTAATCTCAAGATTAAAACCATAGGCTTCAACTCAAAAAATAAATTTCAAGAAAGAAGCCACACTAGTCTAACACAAAATGGTGGCTGAATGCAAGACTCATTTTTTTTTTATGTTCAGAAACTAAGAGAAACAGAAAATCATATGGTTAAAGGATGTCTTTCTTAAGGCCTTTTCATCACTGCCCCTTTAGAGCATAACCTTTCACAAACAGAAAAAACCAACCAAACAAAACAACACATCATGGGAACAAGATATGCATATAATATTTCTTTTCATTTCACCATCCCCAACAGAGGCCATTCACCAATATAAAATAATAAAATCCAAATCAGCAACACAGCAAAGTCACAATTCCTGTCCTGTTCCAGCACACAATCATTTCTTTTAATCAAATTCCAGCACCAAACATATCACATAAAAGCCATTCACCAACATCAAAAACCCAAGTTTAAAGACACATCAGATTCATGGATGTGTAAGGAGGCCATTGTAAGCTCATATAAATAGAGTATATTTTCATTATATGCTCATGCTTTTCACACAAAAAAAAAGTTTAGAGACTTAGCCAACACAAGCAAACTAAGACCAGATTTAGTTTTTTCCATCTTTGAAACCTGTAAATCGCAAGACAATATTAGAAATTAAACAACAATAAAAAAAAAAATAAAATAAAAATAAAACAAAACACAAGAAACAGAAAAAATGAATCACCTTAGATCTGATTACCAGATCGACGGAGAGCAGGAGATCGGAAGGGAGAGAGGCCACCGGTGAGAACGAGAGAGAGAGAGGGAGAGAGAAGAGCGGCCAGTGAAGAGTTAAGCTCCGGCGACCGAAAGAGAGAGAGAAATAAAGAGAGAACGAGAGAAAGAGAGAAAGAACGAGAGAAAGAGAGAAAGAACGAGAGAGAGAGAGAAAGCGAAGAGAGCAGCCGGTGAAGAGTCAAGCTCCGGCGACCGAAAGAGAGAGAGACATAGAGAGAACGAGAGGAAGGGAGAAAGACGAGAGAGAGAGAGAGAAGCCGAGGAGAACAAGGACGAAAGAGAGAGAAAGAAAGAGAGAACGAGAGCGAGAAGAGGCGGCCGGCGAGATGGCCGGGCAAGAGGGAGGAGGCGGCTGAAGGTTGATTCTAGGGTTTGGGTAGAGAGAAAAAGCTGATGGAGGCTGGTGATGAAGAGAGATTTAGGGTTGGAAGGAGAAAAAGATGGTTTTTATATGATGGGTAATAACCCATGGGTAGATATCTCGGGTTGGGCTGGGTTAAAGGTCCAGTTTCTTGAGTTCAAATGGATGGGTTAAGAATAAATGGGCTAGAGCCCGGTTCCTTGAATTTAAGTGGAGGTGATTAAGAGCAAATGGGTTAATGCTTGGTTTTTGGGGCTTAAAAATTTGGGATTAAGAAGAATGGAGGCCCAACCGAATATTAAGCCTTTATTTCCATTTCCCCTTTTATTTTCATATTAATATATATGTATACTTACTTGGCATTAATTAAAAACTTGGGTTAATAAAATTTGAAATTCCTAAAGTAAAAAAAAAATAACATAAAATAAATTTGTGTATGTATAATTTTGGAATTTTTTATTTTATAACTATGCTATGGTTATAAAATATAATTTAAGTTGCTTTTTAGTTAATAAGGTTAACCTTATTTTATGATATAAGATAATTTGGACTAATTTAATAATGGGCATTATAAAATCCTGGTTAATTTTAGCATTGATCATAGATATATGCCTTACGTGATTATATGAAGATATTTTACACTTTTATTGGATCTACGATATATACGTATTTTACGTCCATGTTATGGAGGTAAAAAGAAAAAAAATACAAAATTTATTTAAATACAAATATAGCATGTGTATAAATATTTAAATCCATGTTATGGGTTTAAATAAATACAATTTATTAGAATAAAATAACTTTATGAACATATATTTAATAATAGGAGGAAAGAAATACATCCCATAAGAATAATTTACGACTTTAGTACCAATTATGGGCGGGGTAGGGTGATTTTTATCTTCCCTACACGTAATTAGCGAACGAACCCATATAAATCTCTGGTTACTTAAGGTGTCCAATCGGACCAAAACTCGATTGGTGGCGACTCTATAAAATTTTGTTATCAAATAGATATCATAATAAATTATCATGCGAATAATCATAAAAAACTGAATTAAATAAAATTAAATCAAAAGCAAGATTTTTCTCCCGTCGGTACGGTTCCGACAGTTGGCGACTCTGCTGGGGACAACCTGCTAGGCTAATTTTATGTTGTAATTTATCTTGTGGATGTGTTAACTCAAATGGTGAATATTATTATTTTGATATTATATATTTATCATGCATACACCTAACACTATCACACGCGGACTAGAAGGTCATGTTATGATCTTACCCTATTTTAGGATCGTAGGAGAGAACAAAGTACGGATGCCGCCATGAGAAATCTGGTTAAGCTCCCGAAACGTTCTCAACTTAGGTTGCCGTCTTATTAGCCATGCTATGGCCTGGTAAAATGGCGACCTAAGGACCTTAAAACATATCCTCGTATCCACCCTGTAGTATTAGCCTAAAACCCTCCAATAGTTACCACCTCCTAAAGCAAAAGGAGTAAACCCTAGGGTTCATAATTTGCATATGTTGATAAGGTTTAATTTAAAGTAAGAATGGGTGAAATATTTTTATGTTGTTTGTAAACATCATCATTATCCCCTCATTAAAATTATAAGGTATAATAATTAAATTTTTCAGGAATGGAAAATCAACCTGAAAACCTTCCTAGGAACGTCCAACTTCCTCATGATATTATTCGTGACATTTTAAAGAGGACTTTGGACCTACGAGCTATAAAAATGGTAGTCAGTCTGCAAACTATTCTCCTTCGCCAACACGGGATGCAAGAGACCCCACTGAGATTCTTGGATTGGCACCCCACCTACCCGCATCTCAACTGCCTTTATCTTGGCGCAGATCATGTGACTAAATTTACGAAAGAAGCGTTCACAATGCTGTTGTATCTTGCCCGTACCAGAAGAGTAGGACTCGTTCTTGACAAAGCATGGTTGACTCAATGCATTCACCAATGGATGGAAAATCTTGAAACAAATAGCTATTTCACTACATGGTTGATCCACTTCGCAAACTTAGACGAGTGGCTGCAAATTTTTCAGGAGTCGCCTGATCTACCATATGGTTTATACATCTTTACAATCATGGAAACTTTGATCATGGAAGAAGATGGGGTAAATAACACGTATCAATACTTTGTCACGTTGGAAAACAGTTTCAAGGAAAATCCCATGATTGATCCAATCAAGAATAAGACCGAATGGTTAGCTGTCAAAGATGGCCTGATCCGAGCAAATAATATGAATAGAGCTAACATCCCTCCGGGACTTTTAGACCCTGCAAATTATCACCCTGATGGAAGGATCAAGATTAGCCTTGGAATACTCCCAAGACCAACCGTTCTCATGTATGCCAAAGTGGAGGCGAATTTTTATCGTCTTCCTGAGTTCATGGAAGTTGAAATACAAGAATTTCAAGCTGCTATGGAAATAGAAGATCGGAGAGAAATTTTTCCTATTCTAAATCCGGTTAACCTTGAAGATGAAGAAGTAATGATAATTGAAGAATGGGAAATCGATGATGAGAGTGAAGACTCTGAGGTCGAATTTGATTGGAGAATGATGGACGTTGAAGGAGAGAATGATGACTTAGATAATGAATGGGATGAATATTTGAATTGGGAACCAATGGAAGTCGAAGAAGAGGATAGTGACATAGAGGAAGAATTGGATAGGCGTTTGCATCGGGAACAGGTAGTAGTTGAAGATGGGGAAGCTGACTCCGAAGGACTGATAGAAGTTGCTGAAGAAGACAACAGTGAAATGTTGCAAGAAGGACAAGACGTAAAGATAAAGGAGTCCGTCGGCAAAATTAAACAATGCCAAGTTCTGCAAGTCAAAGAAAGTCTAGACAATCCATTGGTAGGTATGGAAGAGTGGGAAAATAAAGGAGTGGGGTCCTCAGGAAATGATCAGAGCGATAAAGAATCTGATGAAAAATCTCCAAGCAAGTCCTTATCCAAGTGAAAATTTATTTACCAAGGGATGTAGGTTTTAGGATTTTCTTTTTCTTTTAGAAGTAAAGTAGGAAATGATTGGTTGTAAAGATAATCTTTTGTAACATGGGAAATGTGACCTTTTCAATGTTTCATGGTAAATCCGTATGAAACAGCATATGGTAGTCTCTTTTTGTAAGATAAAATATGTAAGGGATTGTCATCTAAACATTCTAAAGGTAATCCCTTAACTATTTTGTCAATATAGGACTTTGTAAAGGCATCGACCCCTGTTTTGTAATCCCTTGGACAATGTAATATTTTGGAAGGTTAATGGACAAATTCGTTTTAAGAATTTAATTATTGTATCTATAATTTTATATTGAGGGGACTCAAATCATGCATTAATAAATTTTATACCCTAAATGTATGTTTGTTATGGAACATGTTTATTTGCCTGAAAATGATACTTACGTGTTTGCCTTTTTGTTGTGAATGCATAACACAGAGAATTTAATAAAATCTCAATGGCTTCCCCGGAGTATGAAATCCATGACGAAGCTTAGGTGCGGGAGTGGTCTTGGGAAGGCCAAATCAAGTATGGAGACGGCGTCATGACCGGACCTGCTGCTGCAATACCCATTTTGTCAGGGGTAGAAATCACACAAAATAATTTGGAAGAGATAAAGAAGGTCTTTGAAATGTTGCCAAATAATAGAAGGGTAGCCTTCTCCAGGGAATATGGGAAGATTGCATACCTAATGTATTTGCCAACGCATCATACATTGTTAAAGGCGTTGATCCACTTCTGGGATCCAAGTTATAAATGTTTCAATTTTGGAAGAATCGACATGACTCCTACCTTGGAGGAGTATCATCAGCTGTTGGATATCCCGTTCAGCAAAAAGAACAGACTTTTCAGTTATGATAAGCAAGAAAAAGCTAAGAAGCAGCTAGCTTATGTCTGTGGGTTGCAAGCTAAAGATGTCGTAGAATGGAAGAGAACCAGTACTTCAGCCTAGTCCCAATGACAAACTTTGCCGTCGGTAATATTGACAACGATAAGGGCATGAAAATGCTAGCAATGATAATATATGGCACAGTGCTATTTCCGAGGCAGGTTGGGAAAATTGACCCTAAAGTCATTATTTACTTTGCCAAGGTTGTGCAGAACCAAAAAAAGGGAGTTAATCCAGTTATAGGGATCTTGGCAGAAACTTTCCGATCTCTGGACAGTTGCAGAAGACAAGGAAGCGGGCAATTTGAAGTATGTGCACCACTCTTATGCATATGGGCATTGAATCATTTCCAACTCCCAGAAAATTTCTCTTTTCCAAGGATCACTTATGGAAAAAGATACAATGCTGGCAAAAACTATATTATTGACTTCGGGAGAGCTAGCTGGCCAAAGAAGTACCCTTCAAAAAGAAAATGGATTAGATTTCTCCAGAATCTAGAGGAGCAGAGTATTAAATGGGTAGCAGACTGGTTTGATGGAAGTATAACAGTTTATAAATGAGGCACATTCATTTGGGTACCCTTGCTTGGTCCATGGGGAGGAACAGCATACGCCCCATATCTTGTTAGGAGACAATACGGAGCACGACAGTTTATACCTGCTACAGCTGGTCTGGATCAAGTAAATTTCACCTATGGAGAACCACGAGTCAAGGAGCGAGTTAAAGCTATAATTGAAGCTTGGGGAGAAGTAAGAGTTGTGAACAACAAAGATTCAAATGGAGGAGTTAGTGAGGAGTATCTCATCTGGCGTGAGCAAAAAGTCAATGGTGTCGTGCTAGAAAGAAAAAGCAACGATGCCGAACAAGAAGCGCCGATACACGCAGAGGGTACGGTTATAATGGAGGAAGAAAATGCCAACTTTCAGAACCAAGTGATGAAAATAGAATTAGAAGAATTGAAGATGAGGAATGCTGCTCTAGAAAGGGAGAAGCTAATAATGGAAGCAGAGAAGTATGATTTAATGCAAAGACTTCAAGTTCAGGCAAATGAGGAAAAAGCAAAATTTCAAGCATACAACAATGAAATTCATCAATGGAGGAGCACATATCAGCAAAGTCAAGAGCATGCAAACCAGTTGTGGCAAGAATTACAGCAAAAGGAGATATTTTATCAAGAACAAATAGCTGCTAAGGAAGAAAATATAAGAAACGCCTGGGAAAATTTTCAAGCAGCAGCAGGAAGAGCACGCTCAATTGCAATCGAATTGCAGCCGTTGAATGATGAGCTTGAGGTGTCTCCCTTTGTTAGTGAACACATAACAGGATATCTGGGAAATCTCATTAGGGAGATGGAGCTTTATGGAAAACTCGGATGAAGATTGAGATTTTATTAAAAGACCTGTGCCATGTAGACAGTAATAGTAGTAGTATTAGTTGTGCATTTCATATTTTGTAATCATTAGGTCGGTAGCATTTATTGAAGGTTCTACTTGCTCTTAGGAAGTAGTTTGTTAATGTATCTGTTTGAATGACGTGTTTCAATGATATTAGCATGTGTGTTTGAATTATGTTTTATTTTTTTATTTTTTTTTATTTTTATTTTTTATTTTAAAAAAAAAACTTTATTTTTTCTTTCTTCTTTTTTAATTATCTCCTTTAAAAATATAAAAAGTGGTAAAAAACTAAAATATACCTTTTTCCTTAAAATTAGAGCATTTGGATACGACGCCTAGTGACAAGATCATTTCCTACTGGCTCATCCATACGGAACTAGGTTAAAAACAAGAATCATGAATGAGCATAGTCAAGAAGAAATGCGAAGGGATATGGAATTGCTAAAAGAGTAGATGACCGAAATGCTAAGTATGAAGGATCAGTTGGCTCAGCTCATGGCATCTATAAAAAATAAACACACGCTCGAAAGCCCAGAAATGCTGTCTTATCAAGAAACAAGTCAATATACCCCTTCTGGGTCTCATCCTCAACACCAGAAGAATGAAGGGAAAGCAAACAAGAGATTCATTCTTATTGATTCTGAAGAAAAAGAGCAAGAAGAGCATGTGACCCCGGATTTGGACGATCCAAAAGTAATGGCAGAATTAAGAAAGGCATCGGCTGAATTAGTAAACAAAAAGGTTGGTCTGCTAGAAGAAAGGTTAAAGGCGATCGAAGGTTTTAATGGAACAACTGATGCTACTCAATTGTGTTTAGTCCCTGGAGTCACGATCCCATATAAATTCAAGTCGCTCGAATTTGAGAAATATAATGGTACAGCTTGTCCTCAGAGTCATTTGATTATGTACTGTGTAGAATGGCTGCACATGCTGACAATGATAAACTTTTAATGCACGTATTCCAAGAAAGTCTTAAGGGACCTACCTTAAGATGGTACATGCAGTTGGATCGCACCCATATCCGAAGATGGAAAGATTTGGCAGATGCATTCTTAAAACAGTACAAACATAACATGGATATGGCTCCAAATAGGGAAGACTTGAGATCTATGGAAAAGAAAGATACGGAGACATTTAAAGAATATGCTCAAAAATGGAGAGACAAGGCGGCCCAAGTTAACGCCATTAACTGAAAAGGAGATGATATCTACTTTCTTGGACATATTAAGGCCTCCATTTTATAGTATGATCCAATACTACAACAAGTTTTTCCGATTTTGTCATGGCTGGAGAAAGAATTGAGCAGGGAATTAAGAAAGGAAGGCTCGAAAGCCCTCAGCAAGATAAATTCACCTTCCGGAAAAATGGAGCAGGAAAGAAAAAGGAGGAGGAAACACACGCCGTCCAAACTTATACGCCTAGTTTCTCTTATCCTCAAGGCGGATTTGTTACTCATGCAACGGGAAGTACTCAATCAACGCAAGTTACCATAACTGATAGGGCCAACCAGAGTACTCGTCCAAAGAAAGAATCATTTGATCCCATTCCGATCCCGTACTCAGAATTGTACCCTCTGTTATTGCAAGCAGGCCGGGTATGCCCTTGTCCTTTGGAACCATTGACGCCACCTTATCCAAAATGGTATGATCCTAACGCAAAGTGTGAATATCATGCTGGGATTTCTGGGCATTCCATAGATAATTACACAGGCTTCAAAAAGAAAGTACAGCAATTGATAAAAGCTGGTTGGATTGATTTTAATCAAAAACCAGATGTGAAAACCAACCCATTACCAAATCATGAAAATAAAGGAGTAAATGCAGTAATAGAGGAAGATTTCTGTTTAATAAAAACTAAGGTTGATGAAATAATCATGCCTATGGAGCAATTATATGGTATTATGTGCAAAGTTGGATTAATTCAAAAAGGGTCTCATGATTCTAAGGGTATGTCTTGTCAATACCATCAAGAAAAGGTTGATCACATGATTGGGGAATGCGAACAATTTAAGCAAAAAGTACAGGAATGCATGGATGCTAAGTTTCAAGTTTTTGGAAATTCAAATAAAGAAGTAGAAGAAGTCAATATGATGTAAGGAAATGGGCCACCCAAACCATTGGTAATCGATTATGTGTTGAAGAAGGATAATACAGCTGAGGCTCTTGAATCATCTTTTATGACGAAATTGATCATTCAAGCTCCGAAGCCTTTTCCTTTCAAAGATACTAAAGCTATCCCATGGAAATATGAAAGCACTTTGTCACTTGGAAACAGTAATATAAATCAAGCAGAACATCATGAGGATATTTCTGGACTAATGGGAATGACAAGAAGTGGTAGATGTTTTAGCTCGAATGAAGTTGAAGAAAGACGTTGAGAAGCAATGGAAAGGCGAAGGAAGGGTAAACTAAAGGAAGGAGAAAGGATCAACTATTTCTCAGGAGAAGGATCTGATGTGCTAGAAGAAATTCCAGTAAAGAAGAATCTGATACCCGACCAAGAAGCATGTGAGTTCCTAAAATTGGTAAAATAAAGCGAATACAAGATAATTGAGCAGTTGAATCGGACTCCTGCCCGCATATCATTATTATCATTAATCCTATCCTCAGAATCCCATCGTGAGGCATTGTTGAAAATCTTAAATCAGGCTTACGTCTGTCATGACATATCTGTGGAAAACTTGAATAATATTATGGGAAATGTGTTCTCTTCCTACTATCTCACATTCAACGATGATGAGATACCTCATGAAGGAACAGGTCACACCAAGGCCTTACATATTTCAGTCAAGTGTAAAGATTACTCGATAGCAAAAGTTTTAATCGATAACGGCTCATCACTCAACATCATGCCAAGATCCACCTTGGCCAAGTTGCCAATTGATAGTTCATATATCAAGCCGAGCAATGTTATTGTTCGAGCCTTCGATGGGACGAGAAGGGAAGTTATAGGCGATGTAGAGTTGCCAATCCAAATAGGGTCGATAACTTTTAATATTCCTTTTCAAGTCATGGATATATACCCAGCCTATAGCATGTTGCTTGGAAGACCTTGGATCCATACTTCGGGTGCAGTCCCTTCTTCTTTACATCAGAAAGTTAAGTTCATCATAGAAGGGAAATTAATAGAGGTGTCAGGAGAAGAGGACTTGTTGATTAGTAAATGCCCGTCCATTCCCTACATTGAAGTCGCAGAGGAAGTAGTTGAAAGTTCATTCCAAACCTTTGAAATTGTAAATGCAACATATACTACTGAGGGGCCATGTTTTTTCACTCCTAGACCTTCACGGGCATCTCTAATGATGGCGAAAGAAATGATAGCAGGCTGCTATCAAATAACTAAGGGTTTAGGAAAGGACGGGCAAGGAATGATTAAGTTTTTAGACCCGCAATCTAACCATTTTCGGGTGGGTCTAGGATACAAGCCAACCAAAGGAGACAAATGGAGAATTCGGCAGCAAAGAAAGGAAAAGCGACAGGCTAGGTTAGAAGGTAAAGAGATCAATGAAGAGGGAATGCTATTTCCTCCCATAAAGGATGTCTTTTGGAGCAAAGGAAAATTCATATTGAATCAGAACTTGACAGTAGACGTTGAAGATACGGTTGCAGCAACAAATGAAGAGGAAGAAGGACCGGAATCAATAGATTGGATTCACATCTGTAATAGGGAATTGGCCAATTAGAAAGTCTATGATCTTCCCATAGAAATGTAATAGTAACTATTAGTTTTTGTTAAATGGGCATTTCGTTTCCAATGTTAAATGAATGACTATGTTTAATAAAATGCAACTTTTTTAAAAAAAAAAACAATCTTCTCAATTATTCTTTCATGTTATGATTTTTACTTCCTTCTTTCTTCTTCCTTTTTACTTTTCTTCACATTGTATATTCAGGAAGGATGATGAAAAACTTGACAATATTGATAATCATGAATCCATATATGATTTTGACCGTCCAGTGAACGATGTCGATTCTGATGAGGAGTCAGAAGAAGAATTTTCTCCCGAATTTGAAAAAATGGTAGAAGAAAAAGAAAATACCTTAGAACCCCAGGATGAGGTGGTTGAAACTGTCAATGTAGGGACTGAGGAAAAACCCAACGAGGTTAGAATAAATGGATCTTTGAATTACGATCTAAAAAAGAGGCTCATTGACCTACTAAGGGAATACAAAGATGTGTTTGCATGGTCATATCAAGATATGTCGGGATTGAATACAGATATCGTGGTACATAAACTGCCTTTAAAGCCCGATGCTAAGCCAATCAAACAGAAACTCAGAAAAATGAAACCGGAAACGCTCCTGAAAATAAAAGATGAGGTGAAAAAGCAATTTGATGCTGGTTTTTTAGAAGTCTTGAACTATCCAGAATGGGTGGCTAATATAGTTCCAGTACCTAAGAAAGATGGGAAAGTTCGGATGTGTGTGGATTACAGAGATCTAAACCGTGCGAGCCCAAAGGATAATTTCCCTTTGCCTCATATAGATGTGTTGGTTGATAACACTGCAGGATATCATATGCTATCCTTAATGGATGGATTTTCGGGATATAATCAAATTTTGATGGATTTATTAGATAAAGAAAAGACAACCTTCATAACAATGTGGGGAACATTCTGTTATAAGGTCATGCCTTTTGGATTGAAGAATGCGGGGGCAACTTACCAAAGAGCAATGGTAACCCTTTTTCATGACATGATGCATAAAGAAATGGAAGTATATGTGGATGACGTGGTTGCTAAATCCAAAAGAGATGAGGATCATGTAGAAGTCTTGAGGAAGGTTTTCAATCAACTTTGAAAATATAGAATTCGATTAAATCCTTCCAAATGTGTGTTCGGTATTACTTCAGGAAAGTTATTGGGATTCATGGTGAGCAGAAGAGGAATTGAGATAGATCCAAGCAAAATCAAAGCAATTACTGAAATGACACCTCCAAAAACAGAAAAAGAAGTAAGAGGTTTCCTAGGAAGATTAAACTACATAGCTAGATTCATTTCCCAACTAACAGCCACATGTGAACCAATCTTTAAATTGCTCAGAAAGAACAATCCTTGCAAGTGGAACAAGGAATGCCAAGAGGCCTTTGATAGAATTAAAGAATATTTGCAACATCCACCTGTGCTTCAACCTCCGAACCCAGATAGGCCCTTACTACTGTATTTGACAGTACATGAAAATTCCATGGGGGCACTCTTGGCACAACATAACGAGATGGGTAGGAAAGAGCACGCCATTTATTACATCAGTAAGAAGTTTACTGATTGTGAAGTAAAATATTCATCCCTAGAAAAGACATGTGCAGCATTGGCTTGGGCAGCCTATAAACTGAGACATTACATGTTGAACAACACCACTCATCTAATTTCTAAAATGGACCCGATCAAATTTATCTTTGAAAAACCAGCGTTAACTGGAAGAATGGCTAAGTGGCAAGTCATGCTATCTGAATATGACATTACTTATGTCACTCAAAAGGCGATAAAGGGATCTGTGATTGTGGGATTTTTGGCTGATTGCCCCTGCACAAATAATCAAGTAATGGATATAGCTTTCCCGGACGGAGATATTGTCACTCTTGAAGTAGATGAAGAATTAATAAATACATGGATCATGAAATTTGATAGAGCATCAAACGCTCTAGGGCACGGGATTGGAGTAGTGTTAGTATCTCCTAAAGGGAAACATTTCCCAATCACGGCAAAGTTATGCTTTCAATGCACTAATAACATGGCTGAATATGAAGCATGCGCTCTTGGTCTTCGAGCCGCCCTAGAAATGGAAATAACAAAATTAAAAGTCTACGGGGATTCAGCATTGGTTATTAATCAGCTAAAAGGAGAATGGGAAACTCGAGATGCCAAACTCATTCCATATCAAGAATATATTTCTGCAATAGCTGAAAATTTCCAGTCCAACGAATTTGAGCACATGTCCCGATGTGAGAATCAAATAGCAGATGCATTGGCGACTTTGGCTTCGGCTTTTGATATAGAAAGATGTCAAGAAATGTCACCTATTAAAATTGAATTGCAAAAGATGCAGGCTTATTGCGGCAATGTGGAACAGGAGCCCGATGGAAAACCATGGTACTATGATATCAAGAGATACATTAAAGAGGGAGTTTACCCACCGGGGGCATCAAGTACAGATAAAAGAACCATGCGAAGATTGGCGATGAATTTCTTTTTAAGTGGGGAAGCTTTGTACAAGAGGAACTACGACACTACGCTAATCCGATGTATTGATTATCCTCAAAATCAAAGGCTAATGGAGGAAATACATGAAGGATTTTGTGGTACTCACCTCGGAGGGTATGCCTTGGCCAGAAAGATACTAAGGATGGGGTATTATTGGCTAAAAATGGAGTCCGATTGCATTAGATATGTCCAGAAATGTCACAAATGTCAGGTTTATGCCAATGACATGAATGCTCCTTCTGAACCGCTGCACGTGATGGCATCACCATGGCCATTTTCGATTTGGGGAATAGATGTGATTGGACCAATTGAACCAAAAGCTTCAAATGGACACCGTTTTATTTTGGTCGCAATAGATTATTTCACCAAATGGGTGGAAGCCGTCTCGTATGATAATGTGACCTCTGCAGTGGTGATAAAATTTATAAGAAATAATATCATTTGTAGATATGGTCTACCAGAGCGCATTATTACGGATAATGCCAAGAACTTCAACAGTAAAAGCATGGAAGAGATGTGTGCGCAATTCAAGATCAAGCATCACAATTCCACACCTTATAGACCAAAAATGAATGGAGCCGTTGAAGCCGCCAACAAGAATATTAAGAAAATAATTCAGAAAATGGCAATGACATACAAGGACTGCCATGAAAAACTCCCTTTTGCTCTACACGGGTACAGAACTACTATCCGAACCTCAACTGGAGCAACCCCTTTTTCTCTGGTCTATGGAATGGAGGTAGTTATACCTATAGAGGTGGAAATTCCTTCCTTAAGGATTATCATGGATGCAAACTTAGAAGAAACTGAATGGGTTCAAAAAAGGTATGACCAGTTGAACTTCATTGAAGAAAAACGTTTGATAGCATTATGTCATGGTCAACTATACCAAAGAAGAATGATTAAGTCATACGGAAAGAAGGCAAGACTTAGGCAATTCAACGAGGGAGATTTAGTACTCAGAAAGATCATATTGAGGAATCAAGACCTGCGAGGAAAATGGGCTCCTAAGTACGAAGGTCCTTATGTTGTTAAGAAGGCATTTTCTGGGGGAGCATTAATATTAGCAGATGGGGATGGGAAAGATTTACCAAACCCTGTAAACTCAGATTCTGTTAAAAGATACTATGTATGAACGTACTCATGATTATCAATAAAAATGTTCTTATTGTCCCAACTGAATAACAACGTTACTTTCAAATCTTTGCGCATGCATAATATTAAATGAGTAATTACATTCAGCATTGGAAACTAATAAACCATTGACATGAATATTCTTGCTATTACTGAACAGGGAATTATGAGACGAACCATTGTGGATAGTAAAAAAAAAAAAAAAAAAAAGAAAAAAGAGAAGAAGCCTTTATAAAGAATTCATAATGTCTCACTTGCTCACACCTTGTTAAGAGGATAAGGACTAGGCTCTTGAAGTATGAAAATGGCTATTCCAGAAAGATAACATTGGAAACGTAGTCGGAACGACTCATAAAATTTCAAACAAAGTCGCCTACTTTATATAAAATATACGAAAGACGAGCTTTCCCAAAGAAAAATAGAAAATAAAAATATGGTAAACGATTTCCATATCCAAAATGACAGGGTACTCGCCCAGCATTGGTGGTTCTTATTTAGCACGAAGTTCGGGATGGACAGCCTAACAAAGGAATGAGGTCGTTGCTAGGATTTTGATCCAACGTTCTACAATTTTTTTTAATCACTCGATTCAATCATAGAATAATCAATTTTGAAAAATTATATAGTTTTGATTATTAGAAAAAACTAATCTTGTACGTGAAATTTGACTGTGAAGCAGTCAATTTCGAGGGATTTGATACAGGTTTGATTACGAGAAAATGAATCTGGTTTTTATTTTTTGTGCTCTGATTGCGTGAAAATCGATCTTGTGCGTGAAATTTGACTGTGAAGCAGTCAATTTAGAGAGATTTGATACATGTTTGATTACGAGAAAATCAATCTGGTTTTTATTTTTTGTGGTCTGATTGCGTGAAAATCAATCTTGTGCGTAAAATTTGACTGTGAAGCAGTCAATTTCGAGAGATTTGATACAGGTTTGATTACGAGAAAATCAATCTGGTTTTTATTTTTTGTGATCTGATTGCGTGAAAATCGATCTTGTACGTGAAAGTTGACTGTGAAGCGGTCAATTTCGAAAAATTTGATGCAGGTTTGATTATGAGAAAATCAATCTGGTTTTTTTATTATTTGTGATCTGATTGCGTGAAAATCGATCTTGTGCGTGAAAATTGACTGTGAAGCAGTCAATTTCGAGAGATTTGATGCAGGTTTGATTACGAGAAAATCAATCTGGTTTTTATTAGTTTTGATCTGATTATGCGAAAGTCAATCTCGAATTAGATCGTAAAATGAGTAATTTTAATGATGTGCGGTTACCTGAGAATCAACTTTATCCTTGAAATTAGCTCATGAAATAATTAATCTCAATAAAATTTGATACACCTTGATCACATGAAGATCAATTTCAGTCTCAAGATTCGATCGCGGGCCAATTGGTTCTGGTATCTTGATATTGGCTCGATTGCGTACGTTTTCCTTTGAAGTTTGATCACAAGGAATAATGAAACGCTAGCTAACTATCATGAGGAATATAAGTCCAATTTTTTTTATTAAAAATTATTATAATCAAGCATGTTTTTAAATTAAAAATCACGTTCTCGGTTTTGTAAAAAAAAAGAAAGAAGAAAGAGAGAAGTTTTAATGGCTATGCTATAGTCGTTTAATGACAAAATTGACAAAAAACGGCTATCTTGTACTACTTTGTATAACTTTAAATTCTTAAAGATATACAAAGAGGGGGCAACTGTAGATACCCGATTTTGTCCAAATTAATTTTGTCATTCCAATAATTGTAATCTAGCAATTAACAAGCCTATTTTTATTTTGTTGATATTTTGTCAATTTTAAAATTTAAAATACTAATAGAAGGCACAAGAGAAATTAAATGGGCTTTTATTCAAATGGGCCTTTTATAATACAAAAATAAGAATAAATAAATAAATTAAAAAATATAATAATGCAGATTAAGGGCACAATGAGGGCAGAATCCAATAGTACCAGGGCATGGCCAAAACAGAAAAGCAAAATTACAGAAAAAGGGAGGGGAAGGTTTACGGCTGAATACAGCCAATTTTCAAGGGCTTAGACCTTTTTTCCTTTGGTTTCAAACCAAATGGGACAGGAAAAAAGCAAACTAAATTACAACCAATCCAGTTTCTACAGTGATTTTAAGGCCTATAAAAAGCAGCTCAATAAGGGATACAAAAAAAAAGGGAACCCAGCCTCTCTTCATCCATTTCCATCTCTGCTATACTAAGTTTCCCCCTTTCAAAGAACCTCCAAAATATACCTGCAATCAAAAGAACATTTATTCAGTTTTTCAGCTTATCAGAGTATCAAGTAAGTCTATCAATACTTAGTATTTATTTTCAGCAAACAATTAAATTTTATTACCTTTTTCTTCATTTCTGAATAATCATTTCAATAAATAGCATTTATTCTGCATTTACCTTATTAAGGTCACTAATGGAGCTAGGGGTCATGTGATGGCCACAGCTCACATTAGTAACCATTCTAATAAAGAGGGCTCAGAAGTTTTTTTTTTAAATCATAAGAACTCATATGATTTTTTGGTGTACTCTGTCTCAAAAACACTGTAAAAATGCCTCACATTCTACCTCCTAATCTCAAGATTAAAACCATAGGCTTCAACTCAAAAAATAAATTTCAAGAAAGAAGCCACACTAGTCTAACACAAAATGGTGGCTGAATGCAAGACTCATTTTTTTTTATGTTCAGAAACTAAGAGAAACAGAAAATCATATGGTTAAAGGATGTCTTTCTTAAGGCCTCTTCATCACTGCCCCTTTAGAGCATAACCTTTCACAAACAGAAAAAACCAACCAAACAAAACAACACATCATGGGAACAAGATATGCATATAATATTTCTTTTCATTTCACCATCCCCAACAGAGGCCATTCACCAATATAAAATAATAAAATCCAAATCAGCAACACAGCAAAGTCACAATTCCTATCCTGTTCCAGCATACAATCATTTCTTTTAATCAAATTCCAGCACCAAACATATCACATAAAAGCCATTCACCAACATCAAAAACCCAAGTTTAAAGACACATCAGATTCATGGATGTGTAAGGAGGCCATTGTAAGCTCATATAAACAGAGTATATTTTCATTATATGCTCATGCTTTTCACAAAAAAAAAAGTTTAGAGACTTAGCCAACACAAGCAAACTAAGACCAGATTTAGCTTTTGCCATCTTTGAAACCTGTAAATCGCAAGACAATATTAGAAATTAAACAACAATAAAAAAAATAAAATAAAAATAAAACAAAACACAACAAACAGAAAAAATGAATCACCTTAGATCTGATTACCAGATAGACGGAGAGCAGGAGATCGTAAGGGAGAGAGGCCGCCGGTGAGAACGAGAGAGAGAGAGGGAGAGAGAAGAGCGGCCGGTGAAGAGTTAAGCTCCGGCGCCCGAAAGAGAGAGAGAAATAGAGAGAGAACGAGAGAAAGAGAGAAAGACCGAGAGAAAGAGAGAAAGAACAAGAGAGAGAGAGAGCGAAGAGAGCAGCCGGTGAAGAGTCAAGCTCCGGCGACCGAAAGAGAGAGAGAAATAGAGAGAACGAGAGGAAGGGAGAAAGAATGAGAGAGAGAGAGAGAAGCCGAGGAGAACAAGGCCGAAAGAGAGAGAAAGAAAGAGAGAACGAGAGCGAGAAGAGGCGGCCGGTGAGATGGCCGGGCAAGAGGGAGGAGGCGGCTGAAGGTTGATTCTAGGGTTTGGGTAGAGAGAAAAAGCTGATGGAGGCTGGTGATGAAGAGAGATTTAGGGTTGGAAGGAGAAAAAGATGGTTTTTATATGATGGGTAATAACCCATGGGTAGATATCTCGGGTTGGGCTGGGTTAAAGGTCCAGTTTCTTGAGTTCAAATGGATGGGTTAAGAATTAATGGGCTAGAGCCCGGTTCCTTGAATTTAAGTGGAGGTGATTAAGAGCAAATGGGTTAATGCTTGGTTTTTGGGGCTTAAAAATTTGGGATTAAGAAGAATGGAGGCCCAACCGAATATTAAGTCTTTATTTCCATTTCCCCTTTTATTTTCATATTAATATATATGTATACTTACTTGGCATTAATTAAAAACTTGGGTTAATAAAATTTGAAATTCCTAAAGTAAAAAAAAAAATAACATAAAATAAATTTGTGTATGTATAATTTTGGAATTTTTTATTTTATAACTATGCTATGGTTATAAAATATAATTTAAGTTGTTTTTTAGTTAATAAGGTTAACCTTATTTTATGATATAAGATAATTTGGACTAATTTAATAATAGGCATTATAAAATCCTGGTTAATTTTAGCATTGATCATAGATATATGCCTTATGTGATTATATGAAGATATTTTACACTTTTATTGGATCTACGATATATAAGTATTTTACGTCCATGTTATGGAGGTAAAAAGAAAAAAAATACAAAATTTATTTAAATACAAATATAGCATGTGTATAAATATTTAAATCCATGTTATGGGTTTAAATAAATACAAGTTATTAGAATAAAATAACTTTATGAACATATATTTAATAATAGGAGGAAAGAAATACATCCCATAAGAATAATTTACGACTTTAGTACCAATTATGGGCGGGGTAGGGTGATTTTTATCTTCCTTACACATAATTAGCGAACGAACCCATATAAATCTCTGGTTACTTAAGGTGTCCAATCGGACTAAAACTCGATTGGTGGCGACTCTATAAAATTTTGTTATCAAATAGATATCATAATAAATTGTCATGCGAATAATCATAAAAAACTGAATTAAATAAAATTAAATCAAAACCAAGATTTTCCTCCCGTCGGTACGGTTCCGACATCAACCATGTCATCTTCAATTTGTTACCCTTTAAATAACACCTTGGTGGTCTAAATCCTAGTAATCTTTCACAATACCCTTCCCAATCTTGTTGTACATGTCCACATGTCACTGCGTTGCCGTTAATGGGCAATCCAGTTAGCACATGCACATCTTGCAAAGTAATTGTGGCTTCCCCACATTTTAGATGAAACGTGTGTGTTTCAGGACGCCATCTTTCCACTAAGGCTGTAATTAAATGGTGGTCCACTTAAATGTTGCCTATTGATATAATACCATAGAAACCTGTGAACTTGAGGTATGGTATTAGCCTTTCATCAATGTTTTCATACATGGGTTGATTAACAGCACGCTTCACTTCAAGCGAAATATTATCATCCTAATACGTAAACATGAAAAATTAATGTTAATTTCCTTAATGCAAAAACTAGTATGTGCAGAATTTTTCAACTGTTTCATAAAAAATGAATACCTCATTAGTCCATACAAGTTGAGAACGGTGAACTAATTGTGCCTTTAATAATTCGTCATTAAATGGTCATGGTTGGA
Source organism: Euphorbia tirucalli (assembly GCA_039660915.1). Classification (NCBI taxonomy): domain Eukaryota; kingdom Viridiplantae; phylum Streptophyta; class Magnoliopsida; order Malpighiales; family Euphorbiaceae; genus Euphorbia; species Euphorbia tirucalli. The sequence continues at coordinate 55,774,202 of CM077637.1, forward strand.
TTACTTGGTAACGTCTATCAGGCAGCTCCATATTTATATATCTACCTATATCAGATTTATAAAATTAAGCATCCATAAAAATTATTGATAGAGAAACTTGGTAAAAATTGATAAAAAGCCCATATCTACCCACCTCTACATAACGGTGAGCATCGGTCGGTTCGGTAACCGAACCGAACCGAATTGTCGGTTTACCGAACCGAATTATCAGTAATAATTAGACCCGAACCAAACCAAACAAGGATAAAAACCGAACCGAACCGAAATTTTTTGGTTCGGTTCGGTTATTACCGAAATTTGGTATTTTTACCGAAAATAAATGAAAAAAATATTTGAAATGATTTTTAGGGCAATTAATTGAACCATTATATATTATTTTTGTAATTAATTGTTATTCTGTCATTTTATATTTTTTGATGAAATATAAAATTCAATTACGTTAATTAGAATATTACAAACCTAATATATATATATATATATATAATTCGGTTCGGTTTCGGTAAAACCGAAATTTTTTACGGAAAAACCGAACCAAACCGAATACAAAAAAATATATAAAATTGTTACCAAACCAAAAAATATTCAGTAACCGAACCAAATTTTTTTTCGCTTTGGTTCGGTATTGGTATTCGGTTTTACAAATAGTACTCACCCTACCTCTACATGATATGAAAATTTTCAAAAAGGATTTGTGCATGTGACATCTAAATATATTTTCTTTCAAGCTTTGATTATACATCAAAATTCATACATTTACACATAGCATATAACATATTATATCTCCGAATTAAAAAATACTTACCGATCATGCAAAAATAGTTTTTTTAAATGCATTATATTTTCTTTTTTTAAATAAACCTTTACATAAAACATAATTAAAAAATTAAGTTTCCATAACTAAATTTAAATAATAATCACATATCCTAAATTCTCTAGAAAAATAAAAACAAAACATAACATAATTTTTGGATTAAAAAGAAACCAATCTCTTTTAATTTGATGTGGTCCTGTTATACGAAGTGGTGAAAAATGGTTTAAAAAAAATAATAAAAGTTAAGGTGAAGAAGAAGAGAAGAAATGTTGAAGAAGAAGAAAAGAAGAAATGTTGAAGAAGAAGAAGAGAAATTGCAATGCAGGGAAATGGGCAAATTCACTTCAACTATTGAAATTAAAGGACCCATTTTTGCTGAGCCATCTTTCAGTCCATCACTACATCACCTTTTCAGAGGGAATTTATTCCCTCTGTAAATTAACTCTAAGGGCGCTGGTCCCACCAGCGCCTTTAGAGTTAATCTTAAAAGCTTTTGAAAGCGCTGGTGGGACCAACGCTTTCAGCTCTGAAAAGCCTGCCAAAATGGCAGGCGGTCCGGGAAATCATTACTCTAAACGCACTGGACGGTGTAACGCTTTTATAATAACACATCTCTCATCTTCTCCTCTCACATTACTTTTGTCTTTAGTTTTCAAATCACCCCATATTTGGATATATTTGCCTAATCTGCATTATTTTGCTCTTTTTTCCATCAACCTCCATTTCTCTCCTTTCATATTTCTCGAAGCGCCATTTTCTGGCTCACTCTTGCTTTTTCTGACATCAGGTAATTTCTCTATTATACAGAGTTTTAATTGCTTAATATTCATACGCTATTCCGATTGGCATTTGTTCGCAAACAATTATTAATTTTTCTATATTACAGATAGTTTCGATTCTTTTGTATGGGTTTGATAGGCATTATTTTTCCTTCTGGTGAGTTTCTTAAGCATTCATTTATGTTTTGCTTATACGTATAATTGATCTTGATTCTGTTGCATTTCATTTTGGTATGCAGTCTATATTGAATCGTTGTAATGAGTAATAGCAAATATAATATCATAATAATGAAACCAGAAGGAACTGCTCCGTGTGGTTAGTGCATTGTGAAATTTTTAGGTTCTTGCTAATTGTTTGATGTCCTTAAGTTTTGTTCTTCACAATAACCTTCCAGATTAATTAGGAAGAGCTATTATTGGACTCCATTACAGGATTTGACACAAACAATTGCCCTGGGAGTAAGTTTTGATGGAAAGGGGCCCGTGTAGTTGATTATGGTCTAAATAGAGTTGTTTCTGAAAGTTTGCAGGTCTAATGTTTTATTTGTTGCGATTACTTCTATTTTTATGATCACTAAAGGCTTTTAATGGTCTAGATCATTAGTTTTTTAATTGAATATGAAGTTCTGTCGAACTTATTTGACACTATTCCTTTGTTTCAATTGGATGATATTCTTTAAGTTCTAGAATTTCTTTTAAGCTTGCCTTAATTGCAAGAAAAACAAAAGTGAAGAATTGGAATTGTGTTAGATTTTGTTTGGTATGAACTTCTTACTAGAGGAAAAGCTGACAATAATGCAGCCCAAAGAGCAATAGACTCTTATTCACATTTTGCTATGCTATAAATTTGTTCTATAATTATGTAAGGCATTTACTTATTCCTGTGGAACGAGAGATGTTGCTGAGCTGTTTGAAAAGATGGACAGTGCAAAGGTTAAGCATTATAGCAAGGTGCTTGGTGATCTCACTGCTGTCATTGAGGCAAATCCCACACTTTCTGAAGCATAATTTCACATATTTCCATTTTTTGTTGGATATGCAGGTTGGTGAGGCTTACCTTTTTTTTTTTTAACTCTTTCAGCTTTGTGTTCTGCATTGATCATACTGGATAATTGATAAAGAAACTACGCCAGCTAAAAGTTTGAGAGTTTGGGTAGATAGTTGTTCTCATCTCAATGGAGTATATACAAAGTGCTGAAGGAAGTTTCAATATAAGCAAAAAGAAAAATAAGAGAAGCCACTTATGTAGCTTCAAAATACAAAAGCATGCATATTTTCTTTGCACTATTATACAACTTCTTTGCTATTCTTAAGAATTAATCTTCTGACCTTCAGTTAGTAGAGTCCAATTAATGTTTATGTTGAGGTGTTGAAAATGCCGTTCCCCACTTGCTTTATTCAAGATCATAGCACAAGGTTTATGATCTGAATTTGTTCTATTAAATTTAACGACAGGATACAAGTCGTACTCAAAGTAGCTACCAATTTATGCTGATGCATCATCATCATCCTCATAATTCTTATTTTTGTTTTGTAGTTGCCATCAGGTTTATTATTGTCCATTTTCATAAAATCCCTCCAGCTCTTTAACATGTATTCACTGCTTTTCGTTTTATCAAATGTTTACCTGAAGCGTATATTATTAGTTGTTTTAAATCATTAATTATTTTATTTAATCCTCTCTTTTCCTTATAACCTATGAAGGATATGGGGAAAAGGATCACAGATTTAACTAATTACTTGAAGAACTGGAATACATGATGAAACAAATTAGAGTTCTAGTTCTTGGGTTTAGTGTTAAAATAGAAATACCTAATAATTTTTAAAAAAAAGTTCGTCATTAATGTTAAGATAATTTTAAATATATATTTTTTATATTTTTAATTGTAAATAATATTAATTTAATCTCGGGTTATGCATAGTTGCATATCTGTGAAGTTTGTGAAGATATGCATTTTCTTCTTATTATTATTATTATAGGTCATAAGTGGGTTACTAACATGATATAAAATTATAGATTAACATGTTTATTTTTATATCGCAGGACTCGAATGAGTTATATTATAATATTTTTAACCAACAAATATAACTAATTTGCAATATAGGAAATATTATCTAATTTCATATTATTAATAGTTAACATATCATATATTGATGTAAATCAATTAGTAATTTGTATTAATGTTTATACACTTTTACATACCTCATATTTTTTAACTCAATATTATCAATTTCCTTAATATTCATTTCATCAAATTTTATTTCAAAATGTTATAAATTGTACTTTAAAAAATTATTGTCTTACGATAGGATATTGCATTAATATTTTGTGTTCATGTTTTAATAGTTTCAATTCTTCTAAATGTATTGAAAAAAATTGAATTAAAAATTTTATAACTACACCAAACAAGAAACGAATCTGTGCATTGCACGGGTGCATATCTGGTAGGGTTTTAGATCTAATTAATACAATAGCCTAACATAAGCTTACACATAAGTGAGAATACAATTAATTATATTCTTATCTCTCTTCATAATGTCGGCCACATTCCTTACTCTGTCTCCATTGGTTTTTAGATGGTAAAAACTTATTATGATCCTGAATACGTGGATAATAATTCGATCAGTAACACAAAAAAGATTCTTTCCGCTGCGTTAAAGGCTAACAAGATTATTTCCACTGTGCTAAAAGATAACGACTAAGACCAGTTACGATCAGCGCTATCAGATATAAATCTAATTCTATAATTATGACCTTAAATTAGGATCTATGACTACAATGGTTTATATTCCACGAGTCAATAATAAATATAACTTTGAATACAAAAAAAACGTTAATGTATAGTAAAACTTTGTGAATACAAACGGTTATAAATCTAATTTTCATCAACAGTAGTTATTATTTTGTTAATAAAATTATTTTGAATATAAAATTGGTAAATTCAACCCACTCCATTATACTAATTCAACCCTTTTTATATCTAACTAATTAATACTAATTAATATATGCAACATTAGAACATAATTCAAATTAGTTCATGTTACTAAGTTGATAATTATTGTGTTCATTAATGATAAAAAAAAATTAATTAATCATTAATATTTAAGTAATTAATCATTAAAAGAAAGCTTACAATAACTTAAAATGAAATAGGTAATTATATACATTCTTCATTCAAAATAACAAAGTAAGTAATTCATTAATTTCAAAATATAATTACAAAAATAAATACTATTATTATAAAATTAATACAATGAAACGGTACAATATTCTAACAAATTTGAATTTACTATTTCATTTCATTTAAATGTACAGTCATTATAAATATGTTAATATATCCTCAAAATTCACTACATCAAGTTTTTCCATACAATAGAAAACAACGGTCGAACAAAAAAATTATGACACAAAATTCACTTTACCTTAACAAGATTTCAAAATTCAATCACAGAATTGAAACATGGAAAATCCAAGCAAGAGTTATAATTATGATTTTGAAAACTGGATTGGATTGATCGATTGGACTGGATCCAACCGAAACGGTAAACCAATCCGGTCGGTTTTCAACCGAGTCAATTGTTGTCTGAGAACCGTCCAAGAACTGGTCGAACCATTGAACGGGCCGGTTTCTATCAGTTGGGCGGTTTTGGATGGTTCAACATCAAGTTTTTCCATACAATAAAAAACAACGTTCCAATAAAAAAAAAATTATGACACAAACTTCACCTTACCTTAACAAGATTTCAATACTCAATCCTAGAATTGAAACCTGGAGAATCCAAGCAAGAGTTATAATTATGGTTTTGAAAACTGGACTGGACCGACCAGTTGGACTGGATTCAACTGGAACCGAAAGTCAGTCCGGTCGGTTTTCAACCGAGTCAATTATTGTCTCAGAACCGTCCAAGAATTACTCGAACCATTAAACGGGCCGGTTTCTATTAGTTGGCGGTTTTGGACGGCTCAACTTCTAAAGGGGAAAAAAAAATATGGGATTATTTTTATATTGAACAACATTGGGTTTGAGGAGCCTGCTACTTTTTTTACACTTTTCAATAGAAACTATTTCAATGCAAAATATATTCCCAATGTATGTCATGTCTTACTTTTTCAATTTTTTCTTTCATAGGTAAGTGGTCCTATGTGTTAATTTAATATATATATATATATATATATATATAAAATAAAATTTAATATATTTTTTACATTATTATGAAACATATCTTAATTTCGCATTGTTTATGAATTTAATAGCTAATTATTTCATGCCATGCTTTATGCTAATTAATTATTTTTTAAGTAATAATTCTTTTAGCTACCAAAAAAGTATTAATTCTTTTTATTTTCCTACTTATATGATATGATGGAAGCCGAAAACACTACTAAGATATTTTAAAATTTATTAAGTATTAAATATTAATTATTAGTATCATGTCTAATTTGAAATTATTATTTTATTAATGGAATATTAGATTTTATTATATGTCAGAAATTAAAATGTCATATGTTATATACTATAATCTAAAAATATTATAAATTTATATATATTTTAATTAATTTTGTGAACTCAGTTCAAACCCAGTTGAATTCTGATTCTATGAGCCGGTACCTTTATCTGTTAGGTGACTAATCCGGTTATGAAAATCATGGTTATAATATATATGTGAGAAGAAATCACCATAAACATAAATGACATTGATGCTCTGGCAATTATTATACTTTTATAATTGCTTCGTACTATATATATATATAATTTTAGTATAATATAAATATGTGAAGGATGTAAATAGTTAATGTCTTCTTATTTGTTATATGATATATTTCAGCAACACTCGTCATTTTTACGATGAATAAGTTCATATAAGTTAATATTTCTCATTCCATATTTTGAGATATAAACTGAATAATTTGTTTAGTTTTTATATAATACGAGGAATGACATATTGATTATCTTCTTGAATCAATTAAATTATTTGTAAGTATTCTATATATATATAGACTACAAAAAAATTGTACTTTTCAGGATGAAACAATTCGTTCTCAAAAGTATAAAAATCGTCTTCTACATTTTTGGGAATGACTTTTTCGTCCCCAATAATCGTGCTCAAAACCTCCATTTCCAATTTTATAGGAGACGGAAAATCTAGTATCGTCCCCATTTGTAGGGATGAATGTTATCCCAATAAATGGAGACTAATAAATCGTCTCCAAATGTATAAGAGATTATTATTTTGTCCTCAAATGCATGGACAATAGTGTCCCTTTAACATTGGGGCTTATAAAAATTCTATTAGGAACCGGATAAATCGTCTCCAAAAGTATACGGGACGATCATTTGTCCTCAAGGAATGTTAGAATTTTCGTCTCTATATAATGAAGACAACTTTGGTTCCTAGTTTTAGAGACAATGATCCGTCTTCGAATAAATTTTATTTATCTATACCAAAGTATCAATATTCCAAAGAACAAATAAATAAAACTTTCATATAAATTATTAAACAAAAGAATTAAATGGAAATGCTTCTAAAATTTTTATTTATAATATAAAGAAAAATACAAGAGAAGCTTCAACGAGAATAAATAAAAAAAATTCAATCGAATTGATCCAATCCTACGTAAACAATACATGATAAGATACAAGTAGCTAATTCTACAAAAACAAAGAAAACACAATTGCAAGAGCTTGTAGTGAATTCAAATTCAACATGAAATGTCTCAAAAGATCTAATGCCTTAAATACAAGTATCATCAGCTTCTTAACTTTGAGTCACAGTGTATATCCCTCAAATACATCTTAGTCTACCCTCGAATATGTCTTAGTTCTTAGTTCAAGCGTCAAACGATGCTAGCTCAAAAATAATATTTGCCTACTCAAAAATAATATTTGCCTACAATGGAAATCACCCAAAAAGACGTGAAAAATAAAACATGTCTCCACAAAAATCTTAAACCCAACCAATGACCATGTGTAAGAAGTTTGTATTCGTAAAGTGATTTATTGTTCTCTATGATGTTTTCTCTATAGTGAAAGAGAGAAGCATAAGGGTAATACAGGAAGGTAGAGTAAAAATGAAGTTGGAAGACAGTCGGGCATAGTCCCGAAATGAAAACAGAATAGAAGAGAAACATGAAAAACTGATGGAATTAAAAAGAATAGCAGCATGAGCAAATTTGGTATTAGTATTTACCAATTCTCTTTCTCTCTCAACTCCTAATTGGCTGTCAAACAACAAATTAGGAAGCTCTGCTTTAATTCTACTCATGTCACTGCTATCTTCTTCGGTCACTCAATAGTACTCTTTCCTCTATCTGCAATTCATACTTTTCAAAACTCACAACTCTCTCTCATACTTGGAATTTGAAAATCACCCAACTTTTCCTCTTACTCCGGTCAACATTACAGCGGCTTCACATCTCAGGTTTTCTTTTTTATAGTTTTCATTTAGTAATGTTACCTGTGTGTGATTTCTGGATTCTAGGCATGGAATTTCACTTTGACTATTGTCAAGCTGAAGTCTCACCTTTTGTTAATTAAAACAAGATACATAGGTTCTATGAAATTGCCTTACAATCACAACTGTAGGATTCAATTCCATTTCCCTTTTGTTTGAGTTTGATATGTGTGTTCAAAGATTGAATATTCTTTATACAGAAATTAACTCTTACAAGTTTAGGAAGGACAATAAACTTATCATTTCAACAGGTTTTGAATAAATAGATTGAATCATGGAAGAGGTTAAGAATAACAGTAAAATTGTTTGATGATAATGTAACAAAAGACAGAGTTTTTCTTATGGAAATTTCAGTTTGAAGAAATAAGTGGGTTTACAATGTTTCCCAAGATGCTCATCTCCATTATTGATCATTTCATTAAACTTGATCAAATAGTTCATAGATCTCATATTGTGTTTGTAAATCTGTATCTCTTAGTGTGATGCTTTGCCTTTGAATATAGTTTCAGATGATCAATAATCTGATAATTTCCTCACAAATTTCTAATCTTCGAGTGTTTAAATGTATGGGCTTCTTGTTAAATCAAACAGTGTTGTTTAGTAGTGGGATTTGCTTAGTTTTAATGGTTGTATTGTTGATTCCTAGTTCTTTCATATAATCAGCTACATATCATGCTCCCCGGCGATCACCAGCAGAATTACCAAATTATCAACTAAATGAGAATATGAATAAATGGCAATCATCAGATCATTCTAAACTCATGTCTAACTAATTAATCATTTATAAAGTGATTGAAATGTTCACTGGATAAAGTGACTTTCAATTACTATTATCCAAAAAAAGTTGTAAAATTTGAACATGCCTTTCCATTTGGTTCAAAGAAGTAACCCCAGCTCGTTAACAAACAAATAGCAAGGTGAACACCTATTGCGTAGACCTAGAACTCCAACATGAGGAACATACATAGACTTCCTTCACAGGTATGCTACAGTATCCCTTCATGGATAACTGAAGCAGCTAATAAAGGATAGTTTACACAGTAATTGCTTATAGATATAGAGATATATACTCACTGTATGTGGAAGGGCAAAAAACTTGCAAGATATACTTAAATGAGGCAAAAAACCCAACTAGTAATCTCTGTTTCCACATGAATTTTCCCAAGTAACGAAGAATCCTGAAAGGAATATTGCGAATATAAATCAATTACTGAGAAAAACAAGTGCACCACAAATAAACTGAATAATTGAAATAAGGCTATACAAATTTAGAAAGAATAAAGAATACATCCTGTGGTAATCTAAGTACGCTGCATTCAACGCTATACAAATTCAGAAACGCAAAAGAGAATAATATGAAATAAAAAAACCCCTAACAAAAACATAATTTTGATTTTCCATGAGAATCAAAGTAAATAATAAATCACATACCCAAATGGATGAGGCTCCGATTGAGAATCCTTGAAGTTTGGCCTAGGCGCTTTTGTTTCGAATCACTGTTTACATGACGAAATGGAATTGGGATTTTGGATGTGGCCATTATCTTCTAAATCCATGGCTTGTCGATTTGTATAAGCATTGATTCCTCAATTAGTCAGTAAGACCAGAGCACGTAGATAGTGGCGAGCCAACAAGGCGATGGTGTCGCCAAGAAGAGATGGCAGCACAACGGAAGAGAGAACGACGGTGAGACGTGAAAACGAGGCGAGGGGATAAACTTGGGACTTTTTAATTAATAATATTTCATTACACCGCTGTAGGTTTTTTTCCTTTTCATTTAATGTCTTTTTTTTTATAATTTCCATATGCTACCGTCGCCTATTATTTACGGAAGATAAATTGGAGACGATTTATATTGTGTCCTGCTATTGCCAGATGATTTGGAGAAGAGAAGTCAATGGCTTTTTTGTCTTTGGCTTTCTCCAAAAGCCTCAAATTGGAGCTTTCACGGAAAGGCAATAAATCTCCTTTCCGTATTTTTAACTTTCTCCACTTATGGATTTACCAAACACCATAGATAGAGACTGTTCAGGTTTTCCGATACAAAAAGCTCCTTTCCCCGTTTGGAAAAGCCTCCCCAAACAGGACCTACCTGAAAATTATTATTTGAGAACCAACAATTATAAATTATCCTTCCAATTTCGTCCTTTATACTTCGGGCTTTTTTTTTTTTTTTTTTGTTGTGATAATCTCTTGATAATTTGTAAAGAATCAAAGAAATATTTCAAAAAATAAATATAATCTAATTCTTTTAAATATTTAATTCTTTTAGTGATTTATTTAAAAAAAAAATTCGAAACCACACATTGCATGGGCTAAAAACTGTTGTAATGTATAATAATGCGAGGGTTGCATTTGAATATGAAAGTCGTCAGTTTCTCCTACTTACTTACATAGTCATTATTATTGTTATAATCTGATTCGCATGGAGCATTTTGTTATATCCCTTATTTAAGTTAGGGGGCGTTTAATTGGGTACATACAGTACTCACTCCAGATATTAATATATAATATTTAGAGAAATTTCACAATAGATTCGGTCAACATGAACCTTGTCAATGAAAAATAAACACACAAGTAAAATGAGTATTGCAAAACTAAAAAGTTCATTGGAAGAATAAAAATTACATATGTATTTATTTTTCATTTAAAGGATCCATATAAATCGGGTCCATTGTAAAATTTCTCATGACATTTATTGTTGTTCACCAATATCAATGTAGCTTTAATTAAGCTATTAAAAAGACTTATTTACCCTTTCAACTTCTTTTTCTTGTTAATGTTTACGGCTTAATTTTATGATTGCATGCATTAACTTCTTATCTCTACTAATATAAATAAGGCAAATTTGCGAAAAACTTGCTAAAAAGTTCATTGGTAATATAAAGTATCACATAAGAATTACCAAATCGATAATTCTAAAAGTCATATAAAAATGATCGGAATAGTATATGATAACCAATGGGAATTTATATTTACATTCAAGGGTAGAACCAAGGGGCTCACAGGGCTTCAGCCTCGCCCAGTTCTGGTGAACAGCTGCAATTTTTTAAGGTTTAAGGAAGATAGGGTTGGAGTTGAAGATAGTTATATTTTATAGCATGGGTCCTAGTTAAAAGATAATAATAAAAAATAGACAATAAAGCCTTTAAAGATTTCCTTTTTCCTCTCTCATTTAATGTTAGAGGTGCACAAAACTAATCCAAAAACTGAAAATTCTATTTCCGAAATCGACTAGAAAAATAGGTTAACCGAAATTGATGGACTTGGGAATGTGTTTTTTAATTTTGAAACTTTAGATTAATGGGAATGGTTAGTAACTCTTAAAAACGGATACTGATAGGTAACCGATCAATAAATATATATGAAAAACATGATTAAAAACTGATTGAGGAGTAATAAATTATAATATTTTTTAATTCACCTGGTTAGAGAACTCACGCTACATAATGTTTTTTCTTTATTTTGTTCAAATATATCATTTATTTATTATTAAGGTGTTTTTCATATAGTTTATAATTACAAAACAATATAGTGTCTATGTTTTTAGCTGCATTTCTCATGCAAAAAATGATTTACTCTTAGGGTCTGCTTGTTTTGAGGTTAAGGAGGGTTAACTAAATCTAACCATGCTTGGGAGAATGAGTTTATTTGGAAGGGAGATGACTCCAAGTTTAAAAGGAAGCGAGCTCAAAGTTAGAAACTCTTTATTTTTAGTCCCAGCAAATCAGTGAGATATGGAGGTTAACTATTTTCACTGGACAATTTTATCCTTGTCTAATTTTTCTATTCTTGAATTTATCCTTGTCTTATTTTATTCATGCTTCTCATTCCAATAAGACAACAATATGCTTTTCAACAAAAAAGAGCAAGGTAATCCCCAATCTTCTATACATGTTCTAGAAATTATCTAAAGATCTCAATAAAGATCGACTTTAATTTCTTTTATTTCATTATGAGTTTTGTCTACCTAAAATAGATTCAATCACTTATTTGATTACTTCCTGAACTGTTCTTACTTCTGCAGTGAATTCTCTCTTATGGTATGCTTTTGTGCTTTATGTTCTTAACTACATGATTTAATTTTTGAATTTCTATACGTATTTTGAGAAATCAAGTTTCTTGGTATTATGTTTTTGCTATTGGTATTATTGTGAAATAATGCGATAATTGCAAAGAGTGAATTGGAAGAGAAAAGATAGCTTTTATAGTGTGGTTCTTCTTTGGTTGCTTTCCTTTTTCTTTCCTTTTTTTTTTGGCTACTTTATGGCCTTTTCTGTTTGTCTTTTCTCTTGTTATCAATCTTTTAGGTTACTGTTTTCATTCTATTTTTGGTTTATGTACCCTAAAATTTTGCTAAGCTTTGAATAAATTTGAAGTGGTTTATCAAAATATCTCATTGCACACACAAATTGTCTGCGAATTGTCATCTGCAATATTATTGATTCCATATTTATTTAATAGTCTTCTAATCCCATGTTACATGGATCGGTAGACCAAAATTATAATAATTTTTATTCTCATGTGTTTTTTTTTATTGTTTGAAATATATAATAAAAACATTCTAATTCAATTGATTCATGTTTGATAAGTATTCTTCTTTCATTCTAAATGGATGATGATGAATTTAGTGTGTTGCAAATGCAAAATATGCATAATTTAGAGGCAATTCAAGTTGTTTATGTTGTAGATTATTGTTATGTGAGACAAAAATATAATAAAAGGCAAATTACTCAGGAATTAAGGCTTGTAGGAGAAAGAATAAGAGATAAATTAATGACACATTTATTGAACAATACACTTTGTCATAGTATTATAAGAGCAAATATTTTCAGCTTTTTTAGGATTTTGTGATTTATTAATTAAATATGGTGGTCTTAAACCAACAATTATACTATATATTAAAACTGAATCTCCAAAATAGTGCAATTGGAGCCAATTTGGGACAATGTCACCCCTCAATTATGGTTTCTCAATTTTATCCTTAGCCTTATATGTTATTGGCAATCTACTCCTCCCAATTATTTGGCCGTGGTTTAAAGGATTTTTTTTTTCCAAACACTTCTCATTTGTATATTTTCTTTCTCTCTTCTTTGTTTCTCTTATCTTCAAATTCCATTAGAAAACGTAGCTATGGAGGCACCAATTTTGGCCGTTGTCTGCCTCATTTAGCGCTGGTGAGTTTCAATTTCTTCTCTACCTTCTTGGTCTCTATTTTTTCTCTTTCTCTTCTCTTGAAATTTCATTGTATAGCTCCTTTCTCTCTCTTCTTCTTATTTTCTTTCCTCTCTTCAAATTCTAGCAAAAACTAATTATGGAGGGCATTGATTTCGCTATGCCTGGCTTCTTTGCCGCTGCATGCCTTCGGTCTGCTTTACCGGTGAGTTTCATTTGCTTTCTTTCTTAGATCGGTATATGTTTCTTCCTTTTCTTTTTCTCTCTCTTATTTTGTTTGCAGTGAGTTGCTTTACTGAGATGGGAGATGATGCGGTCATCACACCACAAGGTTATGGAGGTGTGGAGCATGGAGACAAGAGAGATCCTATGGAGCTGCCAATTTGTCCAATAAAGTGGAGCTGTGCAAAGAAGACGAAACAAGTGCTTAATGGCCTAGTTATGCACTTATTAAAACATATGGAGGTTGGGGTAGTTACAACATGCCAAATGTTTCACATGGAGATAATTCAATCTTGTGTTGTATTCAAGTTCACGAAGGTGATTATGGATCTTACAGTATTATTTAGTTAGATTGGACTTAATTGGACTTCTACGTATGAGCTAAGGACAATTAAGTGTTAGCACTTAAGGCACCCTTAGGGAATATGTATGGATTTGGAATTGGGTTTAGGTATCTTTATTTAATTGTTAATTTTTTCAATAAGTGAGCTATTTTGGACTTAAAAATCAACCCATAAACAACCCTCAAAAGGGGATTTTGTTTTTTTCATCCTTATTGCATAAGGATTAGTTTTAAGTTTTCCTTATTTGTTTTTTTAAGCTTTCCTAGTCAGACAAGGATTTGTTTTCCTTTTCAGTTTAGGGTTAGGTTTATGTTGTTTATTTAAACAACAATGTAATTGTTTAAGAGGGACAAGTTTAATAAGAATAACCTAAAATTTTTAGAATTTACTCTTTTTGTTGAAAATCCAGCTCGGGGCTATTTTATGGTATTGTGAGTTTGTAAGGTACTTGTGAATCTCCCACATTCAGGTTCTAAGAATGCTTAATTGAAGGTGTCAGGTTTGAATCCCTTTCATTGTCAATTGAACACCTTGGGATTGGTTTGTTATCACCAATCTTTTGTTATTGTTTGTGAAATTTCGAATCATATATTGCTGTTCTTGTTGATTATAGTTCATCCTTCTATATTGATGTATTTTTTCCCTCCTCTTCTTTTCGAAAGATGAGTTTCGTTGGGATTTGTGACCGGTTATTGCTACACCATCCTTTCTGGTGGTTTGTATTCTGTATGTCTCTTTCTGAACTTCATCTCTCTTTAAATGTCTTCTCTCTTCGCAAAATTAGGTTTCCAGCAAATTATGGTCAATTTCGCTTGTGCTTTTTGTAGTGCTTTGGTGTTCTTATGTGTGTTCTCTTTGCTGATCTATGGTTCCACCAATCTGTGATGAACTTTTTGGAATATATGTTTGGAGATCTTCCCATGCAATTTCATTTCTTCCATTGTTCTTCACATCCCTGCTTATTCAATCTTTATTTCATTTTCCTTTCTCTCTCTTATTTCTTTGTACTCTCTTTTCTTGCAGTCAGATCAATAGCTTATGGAAATCGCTAATTCTTCCATTACAACTAATCATTTTTTTATTTCATCATTTCCTTATTTTCTCTTTTCTTCTCTTTCTTATTATCTTTCTTTTATTGAAATTGTAGGGAAAATTATAGTTGTTGAACCTTTGATTCAACCACTGCATGCTTTGGACTGCTTACTTTAATCAATACAGGTGAGTTTAGTTTTGTTTTATCTTTAGATCGATGAACATATATGAAATTGTAGGTTAATTGGTAGATTTTATAATTTTGTTATATCTGCTATATTTTTACTATTATAGATCCTTTCATCTTCTATTGTTATTTCTTTTAATAATTATTGTTGTTTCATGGAGATTTTTCTATGGTTATTTTAACTGTCCAAGTAATCATGATTTTTGTTTCATTAATACCCAAGCTACTAAACTGTGGGTTCATGGTATTTGAGAGGCTTTCGTTTTCTGAAATTCAAACACAAGGCTAATTATCTTTTTTCATTACCATGACATGAGTAAAGTTTTCATATTAGAATTTTAAATTTTTAAACTTTTGTTTTGTTCATTTGGGTAAAAATTAATGTATTTGCCATACATTTTTTCGATAATATGCAGTGTTCATTTTGAGTTTCTTTTGTGTTTTGTGTCCTTTTTAATCTGTTCATTTTAGCTAGTAAATTATTTCATTTTATTAAAATGGTGGTTGTTGTCTACTTTAATTTTTTTAGTAACACATTTAATTACTTTTAAGCAAATCTATTTTGTTCTTTAACTTAGGCTTCAATGTGTTGTTACCAATGTTATATTTTTTTCAATTCAATGCATGTTATTTTTAATCTTATTAGTTTTAAAGTCTTGAATTTGCAAATTCAAACTAACATTGCTAAGAAGTTCTTCACTTATGGCCTGTATACAATTTTCGTTTAAGCTCCGAATTGCTTTTTTGTGATTCTTGAAGATAAGTTCTCATAAATATTTGGTCTTTTTGAGTTTTTTTTCTACAAGTTTTTTTACATTGCAAAAAATAGATTTTATTAAACCTTCTTATTTGAATTCATTGATGCATTCAATTATTTGCTAATTATTATAATATATATGCTGTTTTCTTGACCTTTTGTT
Source organism: Euphorbia tirucalli (assembly GCA_039660915.1). NCBI lineage: Eukaryota > Viridiplantae > Streptophyta > Magnoliopsida > Malpighiales > Euphorbiaceae > Euphorbia > Euphorbia tirucalli. Next base: position 55,790,125 of record CM077637.1, read on the forward strand.
CTTCCAAAAACTTTACATTCTATATTGTAAAATTTACACTTTACTAATATTAATTGGTTTTGGTTTTTAGATTTTTCTATTTGTTGGATATGACCTAGTCCCGAGGCATTCGACCTTGTATCTGTATTGTACATTTATTGGATTCATGCATTATACATATATTGTGTCATTAAATAAAGGCATTAATTCGTTTACAATATATCTTGTGCTGTAGTTTAAATGGAGTATGCAAGGGATATATCCATATCCATCTTGACAAGTGTCATGCACTTGGCAGTAAGACCATGGATAGGGAAAACGATATGACTATAAAGAGATCCGTAGTCTATTCCAGTCATGGAATGAATGGAACTAGAGACTATCATTAGCCTGGTTGTATGGCGGTGTCTTACCGGCCATTAGACATGGAATGTCAACCAAGTTAATGGGTACATGCAAAAGGGGCATGGTACCGGATAGATCTACTAAATGAGAAATCCACATGGTAAAGTATCACAAGTGATTCTCGTGTAGTACTTGTATGGATCCTTTGACCTGACCATATGATGGTGCTGCATGCGAAGTCACATACTTTGGGGTACGCCTAAAGGGCCTGTAAAATGGTACTAAGTATACGTACTTTCGGGTATGTCACTAAGCATGGCAGTGCTATGGATATGCAGAAGGGATATGTCACTCAGTAGTCCACTGAGAAGATATCACTGTTCTCTTGATAATGTGACTGATAAGAGTGTGGCCACACCCAAAAAAGTTGGAACTTGTTTATGAGCTTCAGTACATTTGGGATCAAGTAAATGTCCGGACACAAAAGAGGGTGATTAATCCATGCCTCTTTGTTGGACACCGATATCAATGACATAAGATATACAAGTTTAAACTACAGGGTTATGATTTCAGTTGGACTGCCAACTCCATCTTAATTGGGGGCTGCAATGGCTTGCTAGAGCCTGCCTATAGTCTGTGGGCTACAGGCCCACTGCCAACATAAAGATGGGCCCACAGGATCATACACATTGAACATCTGAACACGGACTTAAGGGATCACCAGTATACTTGGAGTATACGTACTGGAGAGAGAGGATTATATTAATTATATTATAAGAATCAATTGGATTGATCGAAATAATAAAATTAATATTTGCATTGGACATCTCATAATTAATTGAATGAATTAATATATGAGATTATTTCCAAGGAGGAAATATGTCACATGTATAGGTTTACATGTATCTTAATTTTACGAATATCAAAATTAATTCCATGGTGAAATTAATTGATCAAATTAATTTTAATTTAAATATATGGAACATGTTAAATGGTATAATATGTTAGAATATATGTTAAATAGAATTAAGTTTGATAATTAAATGGACCAAAAGAATTAATATTGAACTGGGCTTAAAAAGGAGAAAAGCCCACGTAGAATTAAGAGGGATTAGCCATCTAGGTCATTTTTTAACCTAGAGAATCAGCCAAGGGGGTAAGGAATTCCAGTCGAAAATTTCAGCCCCTCCTCTCACACTCTCATTCGATTCCATCGCTAGCACGAGTCGTGTTTGATAGTTGTTCGTGTACGTGAACGCGGAGGGAATCGAATTTGATTTCTGCAGCCATCTCTAGAAGAGATATTCCTGGTGAGAATTCATTCTCTTCTAATTAATTTTTGTGTTTTACAATTTTCACTTTAATTGCTCCTGGGCACGAATTTGAGGAAATCACCGCGTTCTTTCGCTTTTGTCGGGTGATTTCCAATGAAAAATCCCAATAGTGGTATTAGAGCGGGCTTTTGATCCTTGGAAATTATTTAAATTGGTTTGAATCCCTTGGTTTTAAAATTGAAGATTTTGATTTGGGATTCTTGGTTTGGGGTTTGTGATTTTCCCCTTTGGATTTTTCAGTTGAAATTAAATTTGCATATAGGTTTATGTTCATTTAATTTTTATTGATTGGTTATATTTCTTGGAGAATTATATTTTTTTTGGCTGCAATTTTTTTTCCCGACTTAAAATCACGGGCTGTTTCCGTGCATACGGGACTGCCGGCGGTGGAATCACCGCTGGCAGCTGCCGTGTGCAGCAGAAACAGCGACAGCAGCCGCTGCCTACTGCAGCAATGGGCTACCGCTAGGCGGCAGTGCCGCTGCTGCCTCTAACAGTGGCGGCTGCTGCAGCGGGCCGGGCCCAGTATTTTGGATTTGGCGGGTTTCGGGCCCAGGGCCCAGTTTTAAAATTTTAATTGGTTTTAAAATTTCGTGTGTTTAAATTTTGTAATTTAAATGCACATGGTTTCTTGGATGAAATTTTAATTTTATTCATTGGATATTAATTTTGGAAATTAATATGGTTAATTAAAATTGGGTAGGGTTATTTTGGCACAATTACCCAGGTGGCTGATATGGACATCATGGTTTCCCAATTCCAGTGGGAGCAGTTATTTGCCTGGGCTGGAGGCCCAAAGCCCGTTAAGGGCTAGAACCATGATGGGCCAAAATTGGCGATTTCAAAATAATGGCTTTGGACATAATTGAAATGGGCTTAATTTCATGCATTATAACATAATTATAAATTGATGTATTGGATGTATTTTGTGTGATTAAATATATGTATGGTTGGATGCTATTGGGTCTTATTCCAGTTGGGTTGTAATTTTTCTTTTTGAGTAAATATGGCCTGCGTGCCGTTTTTCTTTTTACTATAATTTTATTTTATTTATTTATTATAAAATTTGTAAAGAAGAAGTCTAGTGGATCGGAGAGCCCAAGTGGAGAGGCAAGCCCAAAAGAAAGGAAAAGGAGGCCCACCTGATGTATTTTCTAGTATAGGTTTACTAGAATTATATTAGGATGTAATATAGGCCCATAGTAGTCCATTTTACTTATTTAATTATGCTTTATATTTATTGGCATGTATGAATGTATGATCCAAACCCATTCTCACCCGCCTATACATGTAAGCCGTTATTAAATGAATCCAATAGCCTAATGGAAATTACTAAGTAGCTTAAAAGCGCTTCCCTCATTCAAAACCGACTCGAAGTGGGGATGGGCTAGTTGTAGACCATGCCCTCACTGGATGCACTGGAGTATCGTCATTTTGTATTGGGTTAGGGTATAGCTTACTCTAACACTTGAATGGAGGTTTTGACTTAGCGTGGGTAGTAGGATTCTCCTGTCCCTAAGCACAGATGAGTAAGTGCCAACAAGCCCATCAAACCGAGAGTCCCTAGGTTGGGATTGGACTGCATTCCTACCTAAATAATTAGGGTATATTTTTTCCAGGCCCTCGTCTGGCTATATCTTAATGAAATATGGATCTCAGCTTATGAGCCCAACAACTCGGATTAATTAATAACTTGAGTCACTATTAATTATATATGGGAAACTATGTAAAGTCCTTTATTAACACTCTTAAAATTTTTCTGTGTAGAATTTCAAATGGCAAATAACAATTCACTTTCACTGTGATTTATCCTAGAAAGGGACAAGCTTTCCGGTCCTAACTTCTTAGACTGGTCGAGGAACTTAAGGATAGTTCTAAGACAAGAGTCAAAAGAGTATGTGCTGGAAAGGCCTGTGCCGGCTGCACCTCAAGGATGTAATCCACCAGCTACCCAGTTAGAGGAATACAAGGTGCATGTTAAGGACAATAGGGATGTGACATGCCTTATGTTGGCGTGCATGGTCCCCGAGCTGTAAAAGCAGTCCATGGACCATCAAGCCTATGCTATGATAACAATTCTAAATGAGATGTTTCAAGAGCAAGCTCGTCAGGAAAGGTACCTGACTAATAAGGTATTCCACTCCTGTAAGATGGGAGCTGGGACATCTGTGAGCGCACACGTGCTCAAGATGAAGGGCTATCTGGATACCTTAGCCCACCTTGGATCGCCTATCTCACAGGAGCTGGCGGTGGACACAATCCTTGCATCCTTACCGGATTCTTACGATCAGTTCATCCTGAACTATAATATGCAAGGGATGAACCGTATTGTTAGTGAGCTGCATGGGATGCTTAAGCTTACTGAACAGTCGATCAAGAAGACTCCATCGGTGCTGCTGGTAAACAAGGAGAACCCTCCTCTTGTGAAGGCTAATGCCAAGGAAAAGGCTAAGGCCAAGGCTAAGAAAGCCAAGGCCAAGAAGCCTAAGGCCCAGCCCAAGGTCCAGCTTAAGGCCAGTCCTGAGGATGTCTGCTTCGGGTGCAAGCAGGTGGGGCATTGGAAGAGGTCGTGCCCTAAGCTGTTGGGAGAGTAGAGGAAGACACAAGGTGCGTCTTCATCAGGTATTTATGTCATAGACATTAACCTCACTGTTTCAACATCCTGGGTATTGGATTCTGGATGTGGTTCTCACATTTGTTACAATGTGCAAGGACTTAAGAACAGGAGGTCACTGGGATCGGGGGAGGTGGACTTACGGGTCGGTAATGGAGCAAGGGTTGCTGCCATAAAGATCAGTGAATATCACCTCATGATGCCTAGTGGATTGGTTTTAATATTGGAACATTGTTATTTTGTACCTGCCATGTGCAGTAATATTATTTATGTTTTAGTATTGGATATTTCTGGGTTTAATTTTTCTATTTCTAATGGAAGAATTGTTTTATCTGGAGAGGGATTATTTTATAGAGAAGCTCTATTAACTAATGGCCTATATATCCTGGATTTAAATGAAACCAATCATGTCTATAACATAAACACCAAAAGGGTTAAGCCTAATGAACTTAATCCAATTTACCTTTGGCACTGTCGTTTAGGCCACATAAATGAGAAATGCATAGCTATGCCCCACAAGGCTGGAATCCTAGGGTCATTTGACTTGGAGTCACTTGATATATGCGAATCATGTTTACGGGGCAAAATGACTAGAGCGCCTTTTAGCAAGAAAGCTAAAAGGGCTACTGGCTTATTGGATCTAATACATTCAGATGTATGTGGGCCCATGAGTGCAGCTACCAGAGGTGGAGATTTGTACTTCATCAGTTTCACTGATGATTTTAGCAGATATGGCTATGTCTATATGATGAAACATAAGTCTAAAACCCTTGATAGGTTCAAGGAATTTAGGAATGAAGTACAAAACCAGTTAGGCAGAAATATCAAAGCCCTTCAATCATACCAAGGAGGCGAGTATATGAGCCTAGAGTTTGACTCATATTTGAGAGAGCATGGAATAGTTCCGCAGCTCACTCCTCTAGGAACACCACAATGGAATGGGGTGTCCGAACTGAGAAATAGGACCATGTTGGACATGGTCCGCTCAATGATGAGTCATGCCTCTCTCCCAATAAGTTTCTGGGGATACGCCCTCAAGACAACCGCTCTCATTTTGAATAATACTCTGACTAAGGCAGTGGAAAAGACCCCATATGAGATATGGAAAGGCAGGGAGCCCAATGTGTCTTTTCTGCGGATTTGGGGATGTAATGCACATGTCAAGAGATTAATTGGGGGCAAGCTAGAACCCAAAACTGATAAGTGCCTGTTTGTGGGCTACCCTAGGGAAACCAAAGGGTATTACTTCTACAACCCCGCTGAGAACAAGGTGTTCTTGGCAAGGAAGGGGGTCTTTCTAGAACAGGATTTCATTTCCAAGAAAGATAGTGGGAGAAATGTTGAACTCAGGGAAGTTCAAAGCTCAAAAGCTCCTATAAAGGATAACTTGGAGACCCGGGTAGAGCTTCCACAGGAGGAAGCATCGACCTAGGTCACACAAGGACCTAGAAGGTTTGGTAGGGATTGTCGAGAAATGGAGAGGTATGGTTTGCTCATCACCGATGATGATACTCTTCTTGTCATTGATGAGGAAGAACCCAAAACCTATCAGGAGGCAATGGCAAGCCCACAGTTTGCAAATTGGCGTAAAGCCATAGAGGCAGAGATGTAATCTATGTATGATAACTTGGTTTAGAACTTGGTTGATCCACCTCCGGGTGCTAAGGTAATAGGTTACAAGTGGTGCTACAAGCTAAAAGCCGATAACACCTTCAAGGGGCGTCTGGTTGTAAAAGGTTTCAGGCAAGTCCATGGAATAGACTATGATGAAACTTTCTCACCAATCGCTATGCTCAAATCCATTAGGATCTTACTGGCCATAGCCTCATGGTACGAATATGAGGTCTGGCAGATGGATGTCAAAACTACTTTCCTTAATGGAAAGCTACTCGAGGATGTGTACATGATACAACCTGAGGGTTTTGTCGATCCATAGTATCCTGGGAGGGTATGTAAACTTCAGAGGTCCATTTATGGACTGAAGCAAGCATCCCGAAGTTGGAATCTTAGATTCAATGAAGCCATAAAGAAATGTGGTTTCATACAGAATCAAGATGAGCCTTGTGTGCATAAGAGGATTAGTGGGAGCATTGTCACATTCCTGGTATTATATGTGGACGACATCCTCCTCATTGGAAGCGACATACCAACACTGCAAGGGTAAAGCAGTGGTTGTGTCAGTGCTTTGCAATGAAGGACTTAGGCGAAGCTGAGACGATCCTAGGGATCAAGATCTAAAGGGATAGATCCAATCGGCTTCTGGGCCTAAGTCAGGCCACGTACATAGATAAGGTTCTGAAAACATTCAGCATGGATCAGGCCAAGAAAGGTTTCTTGCCAATGAGCCATGGGCTGAAACATAGTAAGAAGAACTATCCTCAGACAAGGGAGGACAGGGAGAACATGAAGTTGGTCCCATATGCCTCGGCTCTAGGATCAATCATGTACTCTATGCTATGTACGAGACCTAATGTCGCCTTTGCACTAAGTATGACAAGCCGGTACTAGCAGGATCCCAAGGAGGATCACTGGAAGACTTTCAAAGCAATCCTTAAGTACCTTAATGGGAGTAAGGATAGCTTCTTAGTGTATAGAGATCAGGAAGAGCTATCAGTTACTGGGTATACCGATGTAAGCTTTCAAACCGACTAGGATAAGTACCAATCGCAGTCTGGGTACATGTTTTTGCTAAATGGTGGTGCTATAAGCTGGAGGAGCTCAAAGCAACTGACCATCACGGACTCTACAATAGAAGCCGAGTACATCGCAGCGTGTGATACAGCTAAGGAAGCTGTGTGGATAAGAAAGTTTATCACTGAGTTGGGCATAGTGCCTATTATCTAGGACCTAGTTGATATCTTCTGTGACAACAATGTAGCTATTGCACAAGCTAAGGAGCCTCGGTCACATAAGAACACAAAGCACGTGCTCAGGAAGTTTCACCTCATGCGAGAAATCACCGAGAGGGGTGACATTACATTGCATAGAGTGGACACCGAGGATAATGTCGCAGATCCTTTGACCAAGGCGCTGGCTCAACCTAAGCACGAGGGTCATATTACATCTATAGGGATTAGGCCCATGCCTAGTTGGTACTAGTGCAAGTGGGAGATTATTGGATATGCCCTAGTCCCGAGGCATTGGACCCTGTATCTGTATTGTACATTTATTGGATTCATTTATTATACATATTTTGTGTCATTAAATAAAGGCATTAATCTGTTTATAATATTTCTTGTGCTGTAGTTTAAATGGAGTATGCAATGGACATATCCATATCCATCTTGACAAGTGTCATGCACTTGGCAGTAAGACCATTGATAGGGAAAACGATATAACCATAAAGAGATCCGTAGTCTGTTCCAGTCATGGGAATGAATGGAACTGAAGACTATCATTAGCCTGGTTGTAAGGCGGTGTCTTACCGGCCATTGGACATGGAATGTCAACCAAGTTAATGGGTACATGCAAAAGGGGCATGGTACTGGATAGATCCACTAAACGAGAAATCCACATGGTAAAGTATCACAAGTGATTCTCGTATAGTACTTGTATGGATCCTTTGACCTGACCATATGATGGTGCTGCATGCGAAGTCACATACTTTGGGGTACGCTTAAAGGGCCTATAAAAGGGTGCCAAGTATGGGTACTTTCGGGTATGTCACTAAGCATGACAGTGCTATGGATATGCAGAAGGGATATGTCACTTTGTAGTCCACTGAGAAGATATCATCGGCCTCTTGATGAATGTGACTGATAAGAGTGTAGCCACACCCAAACAAGTTGGAACTTGTTTGTGAGCTTCAGTACATTCGGGATCAAGTAAATGTCCAGACACAAAAGAGGGTGATTAATCCATGCCTCTGTGTTGGACACCGATATCAATGACATGGGATATACAAGTTTAAACTACAGGGTTATGATTTCAGTTGGACTGCCATCTCCATCTTAATTGGGGGCTGCAGTGGCTTGCTAGAGCCCACCTACAATCTATGGGCCATAGGCCCACTACCAACATAAAGATGGGCCCACAGGATCGTACACATTGAATGTCTAAATACGGACTTAAGGGATCATCAGTATACTTGGAGTATACCCACTGGAGAGAGAGGATTATATTAATTATATTATAAGAATCAATTGGATTGATCGAAATAATAAAATTAATATTTGCATTGGCCATCTCATAATTAATTGAATGAATTTATATATGAGATTATTTCCGAGGTGGAAATATGTCACATGTATAGGTTTACATGTATCTTAATTTTACGAATATCAAAATTAATTCCATGATGAAATTAATTGATCAAATTAATTTTAATTTAAATCTATGGAACATATTATATGGTACAATATGTTAGAATACATGTTAAATAAAATTAAGTTTGATAATTAATTGGACCAAAAGAATTAATATTGAACTGGGCTTAAAAAGGAGAAAAGCCCGCGTAAAATTAAGAGGGATTGGGCCGAAATTTTTGTCAAAAATTTCAGCCATCTAGGTCATGTTTTAACCTAGAGAATTCGGCCAAGGGGGTAAGGAATTCCAGCCGAAAATTTCAGCCCCTCCTCTCAGACTCGTTTGTGTACGTGAACGCGGAGAGAATCAAATTTGATTTCTACAACCATCTCTAGAAGAGATATTCCTGGTGAGAATTGATTCTCTTCTAATTAATTTTTATGTTTTACAATTTTCACTTCAATTGCTCCTGGGCACGGATTTGGGGAAATCACCGCGCTCTTCCGCTTTTATCGGGTGATTTCCGATGAAAAATCCCAACACTATTAACTTCTTTACCACCTTTTGCAATAATGATGCACATCTAATATGAGAGAAAAACAAATCTTCATTACTTTAAATTCATACGGTTTTTTTTTTTTCCCGCAAAATACATGTATTAATGACTAGCTACATTTCATTTATGTCGCATTTAATATGAGATAGAAACAAATCTTCATGCTATCTTCACTTTAAATTCATACGCGTTTTCATTTTTTTCCCCCTCAAAACACGTGTATTAATGACTTGCTGCTTTTCATTAATGCTATTACACACTCTTTTTCCTCTTTTACTTCTCCATAAAACTGTATCTTATTTCTTTTATCATCTATCTCTTTCCTCTTCCTTTTTTCGGTTAGTTTTTCCTCCACAACCTTCTTTCTTCAGGTTAAATATTGTTTGTTTCTTTCATTTTTATGTGGCTCTTGTTCTTTTTCGCAAGTTTACTATTTTTTGGTTACTGAAGGTTCCTCCTAGATATATTACAAAAATTAGTGTTTATGTGTTATTGCTTTACATTTTTTTCCCAGTCTCTATGTATTTTCTTTTATACTTAGCTTTGCTTTGTGTTTTTTTATTATAGCTTCTCTTGTTGGATTGTTCATTGCCCCTCCCTCTCAACAAGGTAATCAAATTGTTTCCTCTCTTCATTTCACATTTATTATATGCTTTGCACTTTCTTTAGGCATGTCAACTTTTAATATTGGCTTTGGAAAGACATCAAATGTCAGTGTTTCATTCTTAATGGCTTATATAGTAAATAATTTATCTCTTTAAGAACCAATAGATTATGATTATGCAAAAAATATTGCATCTCGTAGGCCCTATGAGTACCTTAATCTTTTATATGGACTACGAGTCAAAGACTTTAATGCCCATGATATACATGAACTTGCGACTGAAAAAAAGGGTTCTTGGAAAACATTAAGAGGTGGTTTGAGTTTAACTATGTTACTGTGAGCGGAGGACCTGAAAGCGGAATGCGGCGAAGCGAACCGAGAAAAAAGGAAAGTTTGAAAAGATGTGGTTGAGTTTTGGAAAACAGGATTTTGATTATCTTGATTTAGGAAAACCATTGATTTTGTTTCGGAAATTTATTTTGTAGAAAACCCTTTTCCCATTTTATTAACTTAAAGATCTCGAAACTTAAATTTCAATATCAGTGACATAATCGCTATCCAGATCAGCTCATCCGAAAAATTCCCGTACAGCTCCCTACCAAGGGTAGACTACTGTACCTTATCCAGAGATTTAGGGTTCGGGAAACTTACATATTTAACCTCAAGCTTGCATTCATGTTCCGGTTTATATTACCATATATTATCCGCTTTATTATCTTTCTCTACCTAATTTTGTTTTGTATTTATTTAACTCGTGCTCAAGCAAATGACAGGAATAAATTATAGAATAAATAAATCATACATCCAAGCAGTTCAAAAGAATAAAAATAAAGGCCACTTATACACCCAGATCGAATAAAAAGAAAAACTCTCGCTCTCACATTATAAGCACCTAATGTACACGAGGATCTAGAAAATTTACAATTGCCTAGAATACAAAATAATCTATGAATTACATAAGAAATAAAAATTAAAAGCTACAAGACAAATGGTTAACACAATTACATTATAAACACGCATAGGACTCAGACAAGACAGAATGGGAATTTAAGGAATTCGGGGACATGCATTTAGGGGGTAGTTGGGTAAACTCAGCTAGTTCGCCCGACTAGACCTGGAAAACAATTTTGAAATGTTCCTGTGTTTTTGTTTCATGAGAAAATGCATTTTTGAAAATATTTTCTTTTCTCGGTTTACTTCCATTTAGCATGCAAATGTGAGTCAGTTTTCGGGAGATTTGGATCTCCGTCGTTGTTTTGTTCTAAGTGCAATAGCTTCAAAAATTAAGTCTAAGGTCATGAATGCATGGAATAAATTTATTTTTGATTATTTTCTGATTTTTATGCATTTTTATAATTTTTCTGATTTTTGAATTTTTTTGGGATTTTTTGTGATTTTTTTGCTACTGACCAGAAACTACAGTCGTGCTGACAAGATTACAGTCGTACGACTCTAATTCATTTCTGATAAAAAAATGCTGAAATTCTTTAAGTAATAGAAGATAGTCGTGGGAGTTGAATACAGTCGTACGATCGTAATTATAGTTGTGCGACTGTAATTACAGACATACATCTGTTCATCCTACCCAGAAACAGCAGAGCAAATATTTTGATTTTATGCACGAAATCAAACCAAAACACACAGAAGATGAAGCAAAACACAAGTTTTAAGTGTAATTACCCTTGTAGCGCTGATCCACCGTCGATTTGTCTTGGAAAACGCCTGGAATCGGCTCTGAATTACTCCTCCTTTGTATGTCAAGGTACCAAAATTTTGTCCAAAAATTCCAACAAGTTACGGATTTATGGTTCTGGAATGATTTGTGGTTGTTTGTTAAGTCAAAACCTATGATTTCTACTGGTTTTTACTTCATAAACATAAGAATTGAAGGAAGAAGAAGATGTTTTTGGTGGGTTTTCTTTTTCTTTTCTTTAAATCTTAAGAGTTCCTTCAATCCAAAAATCTCTGTCTCTTTCTTTGTCCTTCATCTTTCTTTTATTTTCTAGTCTTTTCTCCTTTCTTTTCTGATTGAAATCCGCATTAAGTGCCCCTCAAATCACGCCCCATATTTCCTCCTCGCGGTATGGACTGCATCTACCTGCTACGAACCTACAGTAAGTACAGTCGTACGGATCTTTTTTTTTTCGAGGCTGGAAAATTCTGGCGCTTACAGCTATCCTAGAAATTTGAGAGGCAAAGCAAATGTACATAAAGAGTGTTGAGATTTTGCAATTTATTACATCAAATGTGATCAATTTTAACTTATCTCATTCCATAATTCATAATTTGTTTAACTTTACACTATTTATGTTGGTTTTCAATAATTATTGTTTTGAATTGTATGGCACTCGCCTATGTTATTTGAATACATTATTGGCGACAAAGTTGCTCGTGTTTACCAGATACCAAAAATTGTGGTTTTAATAGACATCGTACTTGGTTTTGCACTAACTGAATTGAATTTATGTAATTGTAATTTACTTTGATAAAATATTTTATAATTGTGCTTTCATGTTAATTTAATTTCTATTTTTTTCAATTTTTTTCATTTAGTTTGTTAATGACTTCATCAAATTCTGAAGAGAACTCTACTAATGCGGGTGTAACTAATTCCCCATATAATCAACTACAAATGATAACATCCGAAAGAGAAAACATACTTCATAATCTTTGAATTCAAATCAAGAAGACCAATTACAAGTTGAAGGTCGCTTGCAATATAGAAGCAATTCCAACTTAGTAACAATTCCATTAAAATTTGAAACTTACCCTTGGAAACCTTGGAACTACGATAATAAATCTCTTACATTGAGACATGAGCCTTTTTTTTTTTTTTTTAAATATTCTTAATGAAAAAAGTTCGGCTCCAATAAGGTTTAATTGATATCCCTATCCAACCAGATAGAGAAATGTTTCTACTCGATTCCACCTGAGATAACATATGGAGTTAGAATATTTTTTCTAAGAAAGAATGTTTGTCTTTTTAATTAATAATTTTTTTTTTTCAAATTACAGATGTTGAAATATCAAATGTAGGTTTGCCCACCGAATGATGCTCTTATTGTGGGGCATTCTTCTAGCGTGAGGAAGCACTTAAAAAAAAAGTTTACTCTCCAATTTTGAATACAACAAGTGTTCTAAGCAGGGTATAATTCATTTACCAAAATATAAAAAACCTCCAACCCTTTTACAAAAATTATTAATTGAACAACCTCCTTTTAAATCTAGCAGATTTTTGGAAAATATTCAAACATATAATTCAATTTTTTCATTCACATCTATAGGAGAAAAATAGATTATAACATAAATAAATCTAAAGGTCCATATGTATTTCGCATTTGTGGTCAAAACCATCATTTAATGGGTTCTCTATTACCAACTTTTTATGAAAAACTAAATTTTGCATAATTATATGTTTACGATACTGATTCTCAAATTGAAATTAATCATTGATTGTCTTTTCTAAAAAATAATGATGAAAAAATATCATTAATATAGTACAAAAGCTTATCGATATGTTTAATGAGAATAATGAGATAGCAAAAGCATTTCTAATGGCAAATGAATAGAGCATATAGTAGGAATGTTGAACCTTTTAAATTGTGATTGATTGCTACACGTTCAATTGAAAATAAGCGATATAAATTACCATCATCTTCAGAATTAGATGCCTTAATAGTAGGTGAATTTGATTTGTATGATTTATCAAGGGACATTATAGTAGAGTATAAAGATAATTCTTTGAAATGTATAAGCATGTTACATTCAAGTTTAATGGTGATACAATAACCTCTTCTTTTCCCTTATAGTGAGGACTGTTATCATCCAAATATTAGTTATGTAAGCTCTTCAAGTAGAAAAAACTTAAATAGGCAATTTGTTACTATGCGAGAATATTATTCTTATAGGTTACATCAAAAACTGAATGATGAGTTAACTTTATTTATTGGATGCCGTTTATCAAAATCAAGATCTGAACTTAGGGTCGGTCGGGATCTTATGCACTGCTATCTCTGTGTCTACACCCGGCATGTCCTCATATGACCAGGCGAAAGCTTTAACATGTTTTTGTAATATTTTTATTAGTTCTCTCTCTTCCTCAGATTTTAGCTCATGTGAAATGAATACTGTTTTAGGGTTTTCATCTGTACTTATGTTGATTTCATGCAATGCAGTGTCATGTATGCTAAATATGCTTGATGGTGATTTAAATGCATGCACAAAATTATCAGGATAAACATCACACAAGTAAGCAAATTGAGATTTCATTGCATTAAACTTGTCATAAAGTACATCGTTTACACTGAAAATAGAGGAAATAGATACAACAAAATCATTTTCATCCTCCACAGGCGGAGGGCCTTGCACTCCTTCAGCTTCCGCCTTCATCTTCAGAGTACCATCCAAGTCTGCAGCTGCTTCAGCTCCTTTTTCAGCCACCTGTGCCTTAGCATTTTCCATGATGCTAGCAATCTCGGCAACCACAGAGTCCAGGTTCACTTTGGCCATCAGTTCTTTGCCGAACCCTTCCTTGGTCTTCCCAAATGCCTTGCTTAAGGTAGCAGTCAATGCACCTGAAATAACTTCTATAGTTTGATCATAGGCTTTCTCTTCATTTTTCTCTTCGGCCACCTCTACTACTTCTGCTAACTCCTTGGACAGTTCACCTTGTAAAACATCAGATTCAACAGCTGCCTTTTCTATCACCACTGGGGCCACTGGTTCCTCCTGGCTTTTCTCAAAATCAATAATATCAGCAAAAATCTCAAAGATAGGACATTCAACATTTCCAACCCTTATTGGTTCAGCCTGGCCTTTGTATAGCCCTTCTCCCACTTCCAGGAATGGCTTCATCATAACCTTGCCATTCTTGCCCCTTCTCGGGTTTTTCTGTTCAAATGTCTCCTCTGTATACCCAAGGCCAAATTGCTTTGGTTTCCCCGAGTCAATGTTGAACTCAGGTACTCCTTGCAAGTTAATTCCAAGTCCTATGCCCGGGACAAAGTTCTATTTGTGTAAGTAGCAGGACAGCCATTCCGGCATATAATTTTCATAGATCACCATGGGAGCATCTGTAGCTTCCTCTTCCCCGATCATTGCAACTTGAAACCCGCCAAAAGGGACAATGCCTTCATTCATAGCAGCAATCACCAATTGGGCATCCGCCTCAATAGTCACTATTTCACCATTCATCGAGAACTTAATCTTCTGGTGCAATGTAGAAGGGACACCTCCTAGAGGATGGAACCATGGCCTTCTTAATAGTAAGGAGAAGGTGATTAGGTTATCTATCACCGTGAAAACAACCATGGATTTGATGGGCCCAACCTTTACTTCAGTTTCAATTGTCCCTATCACTGTTATCTTAGAGTCATCGTATGCCCAGATTACTATTGAAGACTTTTTCAGAAAATCTTCATTTAGGTCCAAACATGGCAGCTCCTCCAGTGGACATATATTTAGAGCTGAGCCATCATCCACCATCACACATGGCATCACCTTATCCATCACATGGGCCCTGATGTAAAGGGCCTTATTGTGAGCCTTCCTTTCACCAGGCAGATCTTTCTCAGAAAAAATGATGTCAAGAATCCCAGAATGGACTTTGTCCAGCAGACAGCATATGGCTTCTGGAGATGCAATAGGGGAGCCTTCAATCTCTGACAGTTTCTTCACTAGGGCTGCCCTATGCTCCTTAGATGTTAGAAGCAAATGCCATAGGCTGGCTTCTGTAGGAGTCTTCTTCAACTGGGAAATAACCAAGTCTTCTTTCTCAACCCCCTCCAGTGCTGATGTACTACCCGACCCAGTCATAGGGGCTTTGTCCTTCACTTGATCTGCAGGCTGGTACACCCTGCCACTCTGGGTCACATTTTGGACCTCCTAAACTTTTAGCTTCTCAATGGTTAGAGTCTTAACCGTCTCCTCTCTGCCAAAATCTTCGTACTCGTCTTCAGAATCAAGGTCATTCAAGTTTATCGGCTTGATCTCTTTCTATTCTGCCTTTTTTTTCACATTTTGTGCCCACTTCAGCTTCCTCTATTGCTACAGCCTTGATAGCAGGATTTGCTTGAAGGATTTGGGCAAAGATGAAATTAGCGGATAGTCCTGAATGCACTATGTTGACCCGCTTCTTAAATGCCGGTAGCGGGTTGGTCTTCGTGCTAGGCTTAGGTGGTTCTTGCAGTTTCCCTTCATCTATCAGCTTCTGAATAGCGTCCCTCAACTTGTAGCAATTGTTAGTCTGGTGGCTAGCAACAACATCATACGTGCAGAAATTATCTTTATCTGCCTCAGAAGGTTTTTCAAAGGGCCTCAGAGACTGTAGCAATCCACCATTTCTGCACTTAGCAAATATCTTCACCAACGGAAGAGTCCAAGGCGATATGCCCTGACCTCCCGGATTCTTACTTTGATTGCCTTGTTGCTGGGTCACTATAGCAACTTCTAGTTGCTTTACCTCTAAGGTCTACCCTCTTTTTCCGCCAGAACTTGAGCTAAAACCGCCACCAGACCCGGCTATAGTCGTTGATCTATACCCGGAACTATAACCTGAACTTCTTCCACCCTTATGGCTTGGTGCCTTCTCTTCTTCGTCTCGCTCAATCTTCATCGCCATACTGTAAACTTCACTAAGCTCATTGAATGGCTGGAATTTCATATTGTTTTTGAAGATGTCCTTACTGCCATCAATCAATTTTTGTATCAGTTCATCTTCATCTGGGCGGTTTTTCAGAAGGATCATCTTAGTCATCCACCACTGGTACTACTCATCAAAAGGCTCATTGGGTTTTTGCTTAATCCTTTCCAAGTCATACAGCTTCACCTGAATATTGGTGTTGAAGCTGTAATACTTGATAAAGGCTGCTGACAGAACCTCCCAATCTGATTGCTCTTCTTCTGATAACGAGTTATACCATCCCAAAGCTCCTCCCTCCAAGGTAGTCGGGAAGAGATTAATCACTTGTTGCTTAGTGGCGCCCACTGTCAGCATGACTCGGGCATACAGGTTCACATGGGCCTCTGGCGAGCCTATTCCCTTGTAAGAAGGCACCCTTGGCATTTGGAATCCAATGGGAAACGTCTCGATGCCCCTGCTGATCATGGCATCAATGTTAACTCCTTTCTTAGACTCTGCACTGACACTGGCCCTTTTCTTCAACTGAGCCACCGTCTCCTCCAACTCAGAGCATTTTGCTTTCATCTTTCTTTCCATAGCTGCTTCTATTTCTTACAGATTCTCAAGACTGGCTGAGGTATCACCACCCTGTTGGGATGATTCAGCCTCCTTCTCTTTCCCAGCTCCACTACCACCGGTTTCTCCAGCCTCTCTCACTACTTCCCGCACTTCCTCCTTCAGCATATCACGAAAGTCTGGCGATCTTAGAAAATCCTTCAAAGCATCAGCAAGGCTTGAAATTGGATTAGCCATTTCTACTTCTTCCCCAGAATCAGAATTACTTTCTGTCTCAACTGCTCTCCGTCCCTCAACAACCCTCAAAGCCTGAGATCTTGTCCAAGGTCACTCCAGCTTATTCTGTTAGGCATCATACGGAAAGTATTAGAGACATGCATGAATGGCATAGTGGCATGAAGAGTAAGGCATTAAAAGTGCTTGTAATGAATGGATGGAATGAGGTCATGAATGAAATGATGGTATGAACGATTATCTTTTATTCTTTTTCTTCTTTTTGGGACATTCCAAGAACACCCAATTATGCAAAAATGTCATGTGTGGACCGCCACACGGACAGAGGTTCGGTGCCTTTAGGGCAACTAATGATTTTTGTGATATGGTCGCATGTGTACTGACACACGGACAGAGTTTTGACGCTTTTAAGTCTATGAGATGATATGAAATGGTCACATGGGACCGTCCTTTGGACAGAATTTTGATGCTTTTGAGCATGTGATATGATATGATGTTGTAAGAAAATCACGTGTAACAGAGACACGGACAGAGGTTTGGCGTTCGGGGAACACCTTCTATGATTTGGGATGTTATGAAATGCCCCTACATGTGTACTAATCTAGCACTCGGGGAGCGCCTTAAATAATATGGTGATGTCATGAAGTAATCCGATGTGGATCCCAGTGTTATATGATATTTGTGATGAATAGGTATGATTTGGTGAAATACATCGTGTGTATCGTCACACGGAAATATACCTAGGACCATTATGGTCTCTTTTAAATGAGATAATTTGGTGGAATGGCCGAATGCAATCCGGTGCATTGGCAGAATACGGGCATTTTGGGATACCTGATATGTTATGAAATGAGATGATCATGGTGGGCGTCCTTGGAATGCCCCTAATTTAATTTAGGTGATATGTCATGAATGTTGGAAATGCCCTAGTCCCGAGGCATTGGTCCTTGTATTTGTACTATACATTTATTGGATTTATGTGTTGTACTTATTTGTGTCATTAATAAAGGCATCAATTCATTTATTATATTTATCTTGTGCAGTATAGTAAATGAAGTATCCAATGGACATATCTATATCCGTGACGACTAGTGTCATGCACTTAGCAGTAAGACCATGGATAGGGTTAACGATATGACCATAAATAGATCCGTAGTCTGTTCCAGTCATGGGAATGAATGGAACAACAGACTATCATTAACCTGGTTGTATGGCGGTGTCTTACCGGTCATTGGACATGGAATGTCAACCAAGTTAATGGGTACATGCCTGGGAGCATGGTACTGGATAGATCCACTAAACGAGTAATCCACATGGTATGGTATCACAATGGATTCTCGTGTAGTACTTGTATGGATCCTTTGACCTGACCATATGATGGTGTTGCGTGTGAAGTCACATACTTAGGGGTACGCCTAAAGGGCCTGTAATAGGGTGCCAAGTATGGGTGCTTTCGGGTATGTCGCTGAACATGGTAACGCTATGGATATGCAGAAGGGATTTGTCACTCAGTAACCAACTGAGAAGATATCACCGGCCTCTTGATGAATGTGACTGATAAGAGTGTGGCCACACCCAAACAAGTTGGAACTTGTTTGTGAGCATCAGTACATTCGGGATCAAGTTAATGTCCGAACACAAAAGAGGGTGATCAATCCGTGCCTCTGTGTTGGACACCGATATCAATGACATGGGATGTACAAGTTTAAACTACAGGGTTATGATATCAGTTAGACTGCCATCTCCATCTTAATTGGGGGCTGCAGTGGCTTGCTAGTGCCCAACTGCAGTCTGCAGGCCAAAGGCCCGCTGCCAACATAAAGATGGGCCCACGGGATCGTACACATTGAGCGACTGGACACCGATTTAAAGAATCACAAGTACACTTGGAGTGTACACTGTAGAGAGAGAGAACTATATATATTAATTATATTATAAGGATCAATTGGATTGATCATTATAATAAAATTAATATTTGGCTTCACATAATTAATTGGATTAATTATGAGATTATTTCCTAGGTGGAAATATTCATATGTATAGGTTTACATATGAATTTGTTTTGTGAAGACTAAATTTTAATTTGATGGATTAAATTAATTAGTCAAACTAATTTTAATTTAAATGTAAATAATATATTACTTGGAGTAATATATTAAATACATGGGTTAATTAAAATTGGGTTTGATATTGATTTAGACCAGACTAATTAAAATAAGTTTGGGCCTGAATTAAAAGGAGGAAGCCCACACAGACACAGAAGCCAGACTGGGCCCAAATTCCAGCAAGGGAATTTGGAAGCCCTAGGGTTAAAAACCCTAAGGGGAATTCGGCCAAGCCACTAGAGCTTCGAGCCCCCACTTGGCCGAATTCTCCTTCCCTCCCTCACTCTCTAATTTTGTGAATTTTGACGCTAGCACGTGCGGTGTTCGTTAGGCGCTCGTGTACGGGAACGAGGAGGAATTCTATCTTGAATTCTGCAGTCATCATCCATCTCAGAAAGAGATTTTTCTGGTAAGAAATTTAATCCCTTTCTTTTGATTTTAAGTTTTTCAATTTCCACCTCAATTGCTCCTGGGACTGGATTTGAGGAAATCACCGCGTTCTTCCGCTTTTATCGGGTGATTTCCGGTGAAAAATCCCAACAGTGGTATCAGAGCGGGCTTTTGATCCGTGGAAATTGATTAATTTGGTTGAATCCCTATTTTGAAATTGGATGTTTTTGATTGGGATTCATGGTATGGGTTTTTATGATTTTTCCCATGTGTTTTTGTACAATGAAAATTAATATTGCATAATGGTTTATGTTGTTTTAATTTTATTGTATTGTTGTAATTCTTGGTGAATTGCTATGGATGATGATTGGGTATATTTTTTTTTATTATTGATTTTATTCTGTTTTAAAAAAAAAAAAAAAAATCGGCCTCCCGGCGGCCGCCGCGCGCGGCGGGAGGCGCGGCTGCAGCCGCTGCTGGGCAGTGGCAGTGCCGCTAGGCGGCTGCACCGCTGCTGCTGCTAGGGCAACTTTGTTGCCCTAGCTGCAGCGGGCCGGGCCCTGTTTTTGGATTTTGCGGGTATTTGGGTTCGGGGCCCAGTTTTGAAATTTTAATTGGTTTTAAAATTCGTGTGTTTAAATTTATGTAATTTAAATGCGTGTGGCTTCTTGAATGAATTTTAATTTCGTTCATGCAATATTAGTTTTGGAAATTAATATGGTTAATGGAAATTGGTTCGGGTAATTTTGGCACAATTACTCGGACGGCTAAATTGGACCCATGGTTTCCCAATTCCAGTGGGAGCAGTTGGACTGCCTGGGCTGGAGGCCCAAAGCCCGTTAAGGGTTAGAACCATGGTGGGCCAAAATTGGCGATTTCCTAATAATGGCTTTGACATAATTTAAATGGGCTTAAATCATGCATTTTGACATGCTTTTGAATTGTATGTATTGGATGCATATGTATGGTTGAATGAATGTATGATTGGATGCTATTGGGCCTTTTACGAGATGGGTTGTATTTTTCTTTTGGGTAAATACGGCCTGCGTGTCGTTTTCTTTTAATGTAATTTTATTTTATTTAAGTTAAATATTGTAAAATTTGTAAAAGAAGAAGCCCATGGAGTGGTGAGCCCAATTGGAGGTACAAGCCCAAATGGAGGTGCAAGCCCAAATGGAGGTGCAAGCCCAGAAGGAGAAGGAGGAGGCCCACCTAATATGTATTTCTAGTATAGGTTTACTAGAATTATATTAGGATGTAACATAGGCCCATAGCAGTCCATTTTATTTTATTTAATCATTTATATATTCTTTTGCATGTATGAATGTATGTTACATATAGCTCATTCACCCGCTTTATGTATGTAAGCCGTTATAATTGAATCTAATAACCAAATGGAATTACTAAGTCGCTTAAAAGTGCTTCCCTCATTCAAAACCGAATCGAGGTGGGAATAGGCCAGTTGTAGACCATGCCCTCGCAGGATGCACTGGAGTATTGTCACTTTGTACTGGGTTAGAGTATGGGATACTCTAACACTTGAATGGAGGTTTTGACTTAGCATGGGTAGTAGGATTCTCCTGGCCCTAAGCACAGATGGGTAAGTGCCAACAAGCCCATCAAACCGAGAGTCCCTAGGTTGGGATTGGACGGCGTTCCTACCTAAATAGTTAAGGTGTAGTTGTACCAAACCCTCGTTTGGCTATATCTTAATGAAATATGGATCTCGGCCCATGAGCCCAACAACTCGATTAAATTAATAACTTGATTCATTATTAATTTTATGGGAACAACAAAGCAAAGCCCTTTATTAACACTCTAAATGTTTTTCTGTGTAGAAACACCCAAATGGCAAACACTAATACCTTATCACTGCGATCGATTCTTGAGAAGGACAAGCTTTCCGGTCCTAACTTTTTAGACTGGTCTAGGAACTTGAGGATAGTTCTAAGACAAGAGTCAAAAGAGTATGTACTGGAAAGGCCTGTGCCGGCTGCGCCTCAGGGACGTAATCCAACGGCTGCACAGCTAGCGGAATACGAGGCGCACGTCAAGGACAACCGGGATGTGACGTGCCTTATGTTGGCGTGCATGGTCCTCGAACTGCAAAAGCAGTTTATGGACCATCAAGCCTATGCTATGATAACAACTCTCAATGAGATGTTTCAGGAGCAAGCTCGTCAGGAAAGGTACCTGACCAATAAGGCATTCCACTCTTGTAAGATGGGGGCCGGGACATCTGTGAGTGCTCACGTGCTCAAGATGAAGGGCTATTTGGATACTTTGGCCCGTCTCGGATCGCCTATCTCTCAAGAGTTGGCGGTGGACACGATCCTGGCGTCCTTACCGGATTCTTATGATCAGTTCATCCTAAACTATAATATGCAAGGGATGAACCGTACTGTCAGTGAGCTGCATGGGATGCTTAAGCTTACTGAGCAGTCGATCAAGAAGACTCCGCCGGTGCTGTTGGTTAACAAGGGGAACGCTCCTCTTGCTAAGGGTAAGGCCAAGGAAAAGGCCAAGGCCAAGGCCAAGAAGGCCAAAGCCAAGAAGGCCAAGGCCCAACCCAAAGGCCATCAGAAGGCAGGTCCTGAGGACGTCTGTTTCGGGTGCAGACAGGCGGGCCATTGGAGGAGATCGTGTCCCAAGCTGATGGGAGAGCAGAGAAGGGGCCAAGGTGCGTCCTCTTCAGGTATTTATGTTATAGATATTAACCTTACTGTTTCAACATCCTGGGTATTGGATACTAGATGTGGTTCTCACATTTGTTGCAATGTGTAGGGACTTAA
The DNA here is from genome assembly GCA_039660915.1 of Euphorbia tirucalli. Taxonomy (NCBI): domain Eukaryota; kingdom Viridiplantae; phylum Streptophyta; class Magnoliopsida; order Malpighiales; family Euphorbiaceae; genus Euphorbia; species Euphorbia tirucalli. The sequence continues at coordinate 55,812,518 of CM077637.1, forward strand.
GAACAGAAGGTTGCTGGGGTCGGGTGAGGTGGACTTGCGGGTCGGGAATGGAGCAAGGGTTGCTACCATAGAGATCGGCGAATACCACCTATTGATGCCCAGCGGATTGGTTTTAATTTTAGAACATTGTTACTTTGTACCTGCTATGTGCAGGAATATTATTTCTGTATCAATGTTGGACATGTCTGGATTTGAATTTTCTATTATAAATGGTCGAATTTCAATATCTAGAGAGGGGTTATTTTATGGAGATGCTCTATTAAATAATGGCCTGTATGTCCTGGACTTAAATGAAACCAATCACATCTATAACATAAACACGAAAAGGGTTAAGCCTAACGAACTTAATCCAGTCTACCTATGGCATTGTCGTCTTGGCCACGTAAACGAGAAGCGCATAGCTAGGCTTCACAAAGCTGGGGTCCTAGGGTCATTTGACTTGGAGTCATTTGATACATGCGAATCGTGTTTAAGAGGCAAGATGACAAAGGCGCCTTTTAGCAAAAGGGCTGAAAGGGCCACTGGCTTGTTGGACCTAATACATTCAGATGTATGTGGACCTATGAGCGCAGCGACCAGAGGTGGGCATCTGTACTTCGTCACGTTCACGGATGATTTCAGTAGATATGGCTACGTCTATCTGATGAAACACAAGTCCGAGACCCTTGATAGGTTCAAGGAATTTAGGAACGAGGTACAGAACCAGCTAGGCAGGAATATCAAAGCCCTTCGGTCGGACCGAGGCGGTGAGTATATGAGCCTAGAGTTTGACTCATACTTGAGAGAGCATGGAATAGTTCCGCAGCTCACTCCTCCCGGAACACCACAATGGAATGGGGTGTCCGAACGGAGGAATAGGACCTTGTTGGACATGGTCCGCTCAATGATGAGTCAAGAAACTCTCCCAATTAGTTTCTGGGGACACGCCCTCGAGACAGCAGCTCTCATTTTAAACAATACTCTGACTAAGGTAGTGGAAAAGACCCCATATCAGATATGGACGGGCAAGGAGCCCAACGTGTCTTTCCTAAGGATTTGGGGATGCGAAGCACATGTCAAGAAATTGACTAGTGGCAAGCTAGAGCCCAAAACCGATAAATGCCTGTTTGTGGGCTACCCTAGGGAAACCAAAGGGTATTACTTCTACAACCCCGCCGAGAACAAGGTGTTCGTGGCAAGGAAGGGGGTCTTTCTGGAAAAGGAGTTCCTTTCCAAGAAAGATAGTGGGAGCAACGTTGAACTCAGGGAAGTTCAAGGTCCACAAGCTCCTGAAGAGGATAGCTCGGAGGCCCAGGTGGAGCTTCCACAAATGGAGGCACCGACCCAGGCCACACAAGAACCTAGAAGGTCTGGTAGGGATCGTCGGGAACCGGAGAGGTATGGTTTCCTCGTCACCGATGATCAAACTCTTCTCATCTGGGATGAAGAAGAACCCAAAACCTACCAAGAGGCTATGGCTAGTCCACAGTCTGCGAATTGGCGTAAAGCCATGGAGGCAGAAATGCAATCTATGTACGATAACCAAGTTTGGAACTTGGTTGATCCACCTCCGGGTGCTAAGGTAATAGGTTGCAAGTGGTGCTATAAGCTAAAAGCTGATAATACCTTCAAGGGGCGTCTGGTTGCGAAAGGTTTCAGACAAGTCCATGGGATAGACTATGATGAAACTTTCTCACCAGTAGCCATGCTCAAATCCATCAGGATACTACTGGCCATAGCCGCATGGTATGACTATGAGGTATGGCAAATGGATGTCAAAACCGCTTTTCTTAATGGAAAGCTACTCGAGGATGTGTACATGACACAACCTGAGGGTTTTGTCGATCCTAAGTATCCGGGAAGGGTATGCAAACTTCAAAGGTCCATTTATGGACTGAAGCAAGCATCCCGTAGTTGGAATCTAAGATTCAATGAGGCTATAAAGGAATATGGCTTCATACAGAATCTGGATGAGCCTTGTGTGTATAAGAGGACTAATGGGAGCATTGTCACATTTTTGGTACTGTATGTAGACGACATCCTACTCATTGGAAGCGACATACCTACACTGCAAGGGGTAAAGCAGTGGCTGAGTAAGTGCTTCGCAATAAAGGACTTAGGCGAAGCTGAGATGATCCTAGGGATCAGGATCTATAGGGATAGATCAAATCGGCTTCTGGGCCTAAGTCAGGCTTCGTACATTGACAAAGTTATGAAAAGATTCAGCATGGACCGGGCCAAGAAAGGTTTCTTGCCAATGGGCCATGGGCTGAAACTTAGTAAGAAGAACTGTCCTAAAACAAGGGAGGACAGGGAGAACATGAAATTGGTTCCATATGCCTCGGCTATTAGATCAATCATGTACTCTATGTTGTGTACGAGACCTGATGTCGCCTTTGCACTAAGTATGACGAGCCGATACCAGCAGGATCCCGGGGAGGATCACTGGAAAGCTGTCAAGGCAATCCTCAAGTACCTTAACCGGACTAAGGATAGCTTCTTGGTGTATGGTGGTCAGGAAGTGTTATCAGTTACTGGGTATACTGATGCAAGCTTCCAGACAGACCAAGATGAGTACCAATCGCAGTCAGGGTATGTATTCTTGCTGAATGGTGGTGCTGTAAGCTGGAGGAGCTCAAAGCAACCAACCATAGCGAACTCTACAACAGAAGCTGAGTACATCGCTGCGTGTGATGCAGCTAAGGAAGCTGTGTGGATGAAGAAGTTTATCACTGAGTTGGGAGTAGTGCCAACTATCCAGGACCCAGTCGATATCTTCTGTGACAACAATGGGGCCGTCGCACAAGCTAAGGAGCCCCGGTCACACAAGAACACAAAGCACGTTCTCAGAAAGTTTCACCTCATACGAGAAATCGCGGAGAGAGGTGACATTGCATTGCACAGAGTGGACACCGAGGATAATGTCGCAGATCCATTGACCAAGGCGCTGGCCCAGCCCAAGCACGAGGGTCATACTAGATCTATAGGGATTAGGCCCATGCCTAGTTGGAACTAGTGCAAGTGGGAGATTGTTGGAAATGCCCTAGTCCCGAGGCATTGGTCCTTGTATTTGTACTATACATTTATTGGATTTATGTGTTGTACTTATTTGTGTCATTAATAAAGGCATCAATTCATTTATTATATTTATCTTGTGCAGTATAGTAAATGAAGTATCCAATGGACATATCTATATCCATGACGACTAGTGTCATGCACTTAGCAGTAAGACCATGGATAGGGTTAACGATATGACCATAAATAGATCCGTAGTCTGTTCCAGTCATGGGAATGAATGGAACAATAGACTATCATTAACCTGGTTGTATGGCGGTGTCTTACCGGTCATTGGACATGGAATGTCAACCAAGTTAATGGGTACATGCCTGGGAGCATGGTACTGGATAGATCCACTAAACGAGTAATCCACATGGTATGGTATCACAATGGATTCTCGTGTAGTACTTGTATGGATCCTTTGACCTGACCATATGATGGTGTTGCGTGTGAAGTCACATACTTAGGGGTACGCCTAAAGGGCCTGTAATAGGGTGCCAAGTATGGGTGCTTTCGGGTATGTCGCTGAACATGGTAACGCTATGGATATGCAGAAGGGATTTGTCACTCAGTAACCAACTGAGAAGATATCACCGGCCTCTTGATGAATGTGACTGATAAGAGTGTGGCCACACCCAAACAAGTTGGAACTTGTTTGTGAGCATCAGTACATTCGGGATCAAGTTAATGTCCGAACACAAAAGAGGGTGATCAATCCGTGCCTCTGTGTTGGACACCGATATCAATGACATGGGATGTACAAGTTTAAACTACAGGGTTATGATATCAGTTAGACTGCCATCTCCATCTTAATTGGGGGCTGCAGTGGCTTGCTAGAGCCCAACTGCAGTCTGCGGGCCAAAGGCCCGCTGCCAACATAAAGATGGGCCCACGGGATCGTACATATTGAGCGACTGGACACCGATTTAAAGAATCACAAGTACACTTGGAGTGTACACTGTAGAGAGAGAGAACTATATATATTAATTATATTATAAGGATCAATTGGATTGATCATTATAATAAAATTAATATTTGGCTTCACATAATTAATTGGATTAATTATGAGATTATTTCCTAGGTGGAAATATTCATATGTATAGGTTTACATATGAATTTGTTTTGTGAAGACTAAATTTTAATTTGATGGATTAAATTAATTAGTCAAACTAATTTTAATTTAAATGTAAATAATATATTACTTGGAGTAATATATTAAATACATGGGTTAATTAAAATTGGGTTTGATATTGATTTAGACCAGACTAATTAAAATAAGTTTGGGCCTGAATTAAAAGGAGGAAGCCCACACAGACACAGAAGCCAGACTGGGCCCAAATTCCAGCAAGGGAATTTGGAAGCCCTAGGGTTAAAAACCCTAAGGGGAATTCGGCCAAGCCACTAGAGCTTCGAGCCCCCACTTGGCCGAATTCTCCTTCCCTCCCTCACTCTCTAATTTTGTGAATTTTGACGCTAGCACGTGCGGTGTTCGTTAGGCGCTCGTGTACGGGAACGAGGAGGAATTCTATCTTGAATTCTGCAGTCATCATCCATCTCAGAAAGAGATTTTTCTGGTAAGAAATTTAATCCCTTTCTTTTGATTTTAAGTTTTTCAATTTCCACCTCAATTGCTCCTGGGACTAGATTTGAGGAAATCACGGCGTTCTTCCGATTTTATCGGGTGATTTCCGGTGAAAAATCCCAACAATGAATGCTTATGAAACACAAAATGCAAATGGCTGCACAAAAACGTGGTTAGAATGCATGACACGCATAATGATGTCATGTATGCTTTGTGAAAAAAATGCTAATCACACAGATAGAATATTATGGCTGCAAAAGAAAAGGTTAGTGTGAATGTCACACAGATGACTTAATGTCTTCACATGAAAATAAAAATGCATATGGCTACATAAAAATGTGGGTTAGTATGGCACACGAAAGCTATGCATATTTGATGCTTCGTGAAAAGTCAAAAAATAGAAAACAACATGGAACAAACGTCAGCACATGCAAAATATGCGCTCCCTTCCAACCTTATTTCTCCTTTCGATTGGTCTCGCATTCTTCCTAGGTGTTGGGTCTCTTTGGCATCAACGGGGGATACCATAGGTGCACGCTCAATGTTCATTTTGAATTTAAGTTTTGGTAATCCTAAGGGAAGTTACTAAGCCATTATATATAGGCCAAAGTCAAAACCAAGGGTCGTACAGGTTCCCACAGTGAGTATACACTTCCCCACCACAGAACACGATGTAAGGTCATGCGGGGCTATGAGTGGTTTACCTCGTCGGGTGTCTCCAATCCTAGCGGAAGAGGTAGGCCACCTTCTTGGGTAAACCGAGGTTAAACAATGTATTGGAGGGGTTGAGAAGAAGAAAATATCATGATATGCAATGTGCAAATAAATATGGTAATATGAACTAGTGAAGTGACTGCAAGCAAGGTTTTATTTCGGTAGTTACCTAAGTTCGTTAAGTTTTTATGAAAACTTTTTAGAAACTATTCCCCAGCAGAGTCGCCACTATGAGTGGACGACCTTTTAAAAACAGAACGCGGTGAAGCAGATCGGGGAAAATGATGATTATTATAGATTATTTTGGTAAACGGGTTTTGTTTATCTTAAGTTAGAAAATTGTGGATTTAACTTGGAAATTCTTTTATAGAAAACATTTTCCCGTTTTTAACTTAAAGACCTCGAAAATTAAATCCCAAGATCAGTGACAGAGTGGCCACCCGGATCAGCTCATCCAGGAAATCCTGTACAGCTCCCTACCGAGGGCAGACTGGTGTACCTAATCCAGAGATTTAGGGTTCGGGCAAGTAACTTACTTAACTTCTAGCTTGCTTTCACTTTACAGTTTATATTACCATATTTAATTTGCTTTATTATCTTTCTCTAACTCCAATTTGTTTATTTTAATTATCCGATGCTAAAACAAAATGCAGGACATAAATTGCGGGAAATAAAATCATACATTCAAAATATACAAAAGAATAATAGAGGTCGATTATACAACCCAATTGAATAAAAATGGAAAACTCTCAATCTAACTTTTACAATCGCCTAAAATACATGATTTGTCTAAAAAATACAATCGCCTAAAATACACGAGGAATCTATTAAATACATCAAAAATAAAAATAAAAAGTTGCAAAACAGAGGGTTAGCACAATTTATGTCACACCACAAATAGGACTTAAAACATGACAGAATGGGGAATTTAGAAATTGGGGACAGGCATTTAGGGGGATAACCAGGTCGGCTCAGCTAGCCGGCCCGGTTAGACTTGGAAAACATTTTGAAACGTCCATGTATTTTGATTTTATGGGAAAAAACATTTTGAAAACATGTTATTTTCCGGTTTAATTGATTTTGGCATGTGAGGTGGGTCGGTTTTCGGGAGAATCGGGTCTCCGTCGTGGTATTGTTTTAAATGCAATTTTACTAGAAATTAAATCTAGGGTCGTGAATGTGCACAACAAAATTCATTTTTGATGATTTTTTTATTTTCTGAATTTTTAGGGATTTTTCGAAATTTTTACGGATTAAAATGGAAATTCTGATTCTAAACTGGCGTTACAATAGTCGTGAGACTATAAACCTTCAAACTCAGCATTTTGCCAAAATCATTTTGAAATAAAACTGAAAGAAAATAGTTGGACACCAAGAACACTCGTACGACTGTACTTACAGTCGTGCGACTGTTCATCAAACTCAAGAACAGTCGCACGACTGTTTTTGATTTCCATAAACAGAAACGCAAAAAGTTGGATAAAAATACACAAAATCACATCCAATCACCCAGAAAGCATGAAAAATAGAGAGGATAAAGAGTGTTTACCTCTTAGGCACTTTTCCACCGTAGGATTGACCCCTGGCGTCGCTCCAATCCACTAAAATTTGCTCTTTTCTCCTTCAATTGAAGTTAGAAACTTTGGGTCCAAAAATCTCCAAATGCTTGGGGATCCTAGGGTTTCTAGTCTGAAATTTAGTTTGTTTGAAGTGTCAGATTGTTAACTTAGGGGTTTCTAACAAATTCTTAATCCTATCTTTGAGAATTAAAAGAAAAACAGAAGAGGAAAAGAAGTTGGAAATGGTTTTCTTTTTCTTCTTTTCCTTGTCTCTTTTTCCCTTCTTCTCTCTAAGATTTCAGAATCCCAAAAGCCAGCCCCCCTATCTTTTTCTCTTTCCTCCTCTTTATCTCTGATTTCGTGGCCTTTCTTCACCAAATCCGGGCATTAATTGCCCATCTATTCTCCTATCTTTTCTTATGTCATGGGCATGGTCTTCTGCACCTGCTCCGACGTTACAGTCATACGACGGTAATTTCATTACAGTCACATGACTGTAACAGCAGGCGCACGACTGTATGTTAAAGTCGTGTGACAAGCATAATATTTTTTTTAAGGACAGAAAATTCCGGCACTTACAGAGGCATGGTATTATCATCCTCTTTTGTGTCCAGACATTAACTTGATCCCGAATGAATTGATGCTCACAAACAAGTTCCAACTTGTTTGGGTGTGGCCACACTCATAGCCGTTACACTCATCAAGTGGCCGGTGATATCTTCTCCGTGGACTACTAAGTGACATTTCCTTCTGAATATTCATGGCCTTGCCATGTTCACTGGCACACCCGAATGTACCCATACTTGGCACCCAATTACAAGCCCTTTAGGCATACACCAAAGTGTGTGAGTTCACATGCGAGACCATAATATGATCAGGTCAAAGGATCCAATATAAGTACTACTCGAGAATCACATGTGATACTATACCATGTGGATTTCTCGTTTAGTGGATCTATCCAATACCATGCCCCATTTACATGTACCCATAAGCTTGATTGACAATCCATGTTCTATAGCTAATAAGACACCATGATACAATCAAGGCTATGATAGTCTTTGGTTCCATTCATTTCTATGACTGGAACAGACTACAAATGGCTTTATGGTTATATCATTTCCTTATCCATGGACTCACTGCCAAGCGTATGACACTTGTCAACATGGATATAGATTTAACCATTGGATACTCCATTTATAATATAGCACAAGATATAAAAAAAAATAGATTAATGCTTTTATTTAATAACACAAATGTACAATACATCAATCTATTAAAAGATCCAAAATGTACAATACAATACAAGGACTAGTGCCTTGGGATTAAGGCATTTTCAACACAAATAATGATCCTATTGCTTATAAATATGTAACAGAATTTATCATCCATGGTCCATGTGGATCTATTAATCCAAAAAGTCATTGCATGAAAAATAATAGATGTTCTAAATTCTATCCAAAAAAATATCAAGATACTACAAAAATCGATGAAAATGGCTTCCCTTGCTATAAGAGAAGAAATAATAATGTAGTTGTTAAAAAGGCCTAATACATCCGATACCCCCTGAACTTGGTGCCAAATGCCAAATGACACCCTCAACTTCGAGAACATCTAATTTACTCCCTGAACTTGGCTAAATCAACCCAATTTGCCCCCTGGATTCGACTAAACTAGACAACTAAAGGAGAGTGTACTTCACGCCCTACCACGTGTCAAATTTTAAAAGTCAACCCAATCAAAATTTGACACATGGCACCTTGTTGCAAAAAATTAAAAAAAAAACATTTTTACAATATCAAAAAAGCCCCTCTTTTATTTTCTTCTTTCAATAACACTTCCCATCTCTCATTCTAATTCTCAAATAAATAAAAATCTGAGTTTATAGGTTATATTTGGATTATGGGTTCTTGCTCATTTTCTACGATGCTTCGATTCAAGTTCTCAATTTCTTCTTTTTCTAATCCATTCATTTTTTTTGAAAAATTTTCTTCATTAAATCATCCTTATTCTGTTACAAATTATTATTCATTATTTGGCTTAAACAATCGAGACTATTTTCTCCTTCCTCTGGCCATGTAGATCTGATTTGCAATTGATGGCTTTAACCATCAAGAGGCTACTCCATTTCCAGCAATTCCATCCAGTTAGAGATAAGATCAACGGTGGTTCTTTTCACGGTGGTGGCAAAGAGCTAGGGACCAAACCGCTGCCGTTTACGACGATCTGTATGGGAGGATCCATCTTCAACCTTTAATATCCCTTTTGCAAGAGTAATTTTGTTTAAAAATCTAATAATATTGTGATGGTCCATTTAATTGAAACAATTATAAAATAAATATAACAAAGTTGTAGAAAAACGGCGTTGTCGGCGACAGATCATGGAGAAGGGAGAATAAGAGCATTTTTTTTATTTTTATTTATATTTTAAGTATTAAATAATTTTTTATTATTATTTTTCTTTGGATAAAGGCTTCACACGCCTGACAAATTTTAACATCCGTATGCTTTGCCAGGTCAGACATAAGGGGTTATTTGGGTCGGTTTAGTCAAATTCAAAAGACAAATTGAACGTTCCTTATGTTGGCGGTGCCATTTGGCATTTGAAGCCAAATTTAGGGGGCATCGAATTTATTAGGCTTGTTAAAAAATGAGATTTATTAATTGACAATAATTTTATTGTTCCATACAATAGAGATTTAATAGTCCGATATCAAGCTCACCTAAATGTAGAGTCATGTTGCCATTCAATGTTAGTAAAATATCTATTTAAATACATAAATAAATAGATAGAGTACAAGTTGTTATTGAAAGTGATAATTCTACTAATAATGAAACAAATACAAATGAAAATATTGTATGAGATGAAATAAAAAAATTACTTAGATTGTCGTTACATTTCACCCAATGAGGCATGTTGGAGAATATTTGAATTTTCTATACATCACAAAGAGCTTACACTAGAGAGATTACGTATACATCTCCCATATCAAAATCCTGTATTATATCATGAACATCAAAGTTTAAAGCAATTGATAAATAATTCATTAGCGCATAGAACAATGTTAATTGAATGGATGTACACTAATTAGATTAATAAAGATGCTTGAGCCTTAATTTATATCCAGTTTCCTACCAAATGGGTGTGGGATTCTAAAAATAAAATATGGTTATCCCGTAAAAAAGGATATTCTCTTGGATGCATAGCTTACGTCAACCCAAGTGTTGGAGAATTATATTACTTAAGAATGCTCCTTAATATTGTAAAAGGACCTAAATTATTTAATGATATCAAAACAGTTAATGGTATAGTTCATGAACATTTCACGCAGTATGTGGTTCATATGGATTAATAGGAAATTATAATGAGTGGATAGATGCAATGAAAGAGTGTTCTCTTACAGGTAGTGCTAAATAATTAAGACATTTGTTTGTTATTATAGTAATTTCTTGTGAGGTATCTAACCCCAAAAAATTCGTAGAACAATTCATAGAAAATCTATCCGAGGACATAGTATATGATTTGCATAAAAAATTTAGCATCCCTATAGATTTCATAACAATTAATCGTATTAAAAATTATGTTTTCTCAGATTTAGAAAAAAATATTTAATCGCAACGACTACTTTTTATCTGATTATAATTTGCCTTTACCTCAATTGTCCCGTGAAACTAACAGTGGAAACAAACTCATACTTGAAGAATGGTGTTATAATGTATTAGAACTAAACAACAATATGAAAAAGCATTACCAAATTTAAATGTAAATCAACGTCAAATTTATGATGCAGTTATGCTTTCTATTGAAAAAAAATGAGGGCCAAGCTTTTTTTTATTTATGGTTATGGTGGTACAGGAAAAACATATTTATACGAAAAAATTATTGTTAAATTAAGATTAAATCTTAAAATTGTTTTAGTGGTAGCTTCTTCTGGTATTGCTTTATTACTTTTGCTCGGTGGATGTACTGCACATTCAAGATTCAAGATTCCTCTAGATATAACTGTGAGCACGGGTTTTCTCGACCTCTGTGATGAAAATCCTATGTTACCTGTTAAGATAGACAAACATGAGTTCGACTTGAGAATGAGCGGGATGTCACTTGGAATATCTCAAATGCTCCGAAAACCAAATAGTCCTCTATCCGAAACCCCGAGAAAGGTCCTTCGAGTGATTAAAAGGCTTAGAGGTGAGTGTGGAATTTAGGAGAATCTATCACGGCTCTGATTAGAGATGCATGACTGTAGTTTCACAACTACAGCCACGCGGCTGTAATTCCAGAGTCACACGGATGTAACCTTACAGCTGTGCGGCTTTATCGAGTGGTCAAATTACTTCCTAAATAACCAGAATCAGTCTTTGACTGCGTTTATGATTCCTTAATTAAGGGATATAATCTGTGATTCTGTGGGTTAGAAAAAAAGGAGGAGAACTGTTGACCTTTGTTTTGATGATTACGAGTTGGAAAATTTAATTAAATAATATTGACATATAAAGGAATAATGTCATATAAAGAAGCCAAAAGTATTATGAGCTAGAATAATATATGACATTGTTTTGCTTATGTGATAAAGCATATTATAAGTTACAAAGATCTTCTTACAAGCAGTAAATCCTCTTCCTTTGAAGTAGAACTTATAATGGTTTGCTTACAAGCTAAAAACAACTGCCATAATGCCTCCAGAGTTCATATCAACCACCATTTGTGTCTTATGGATTAAAAGTAACAACCATATGACTTCAGGAGATAAACTCAACAACTATAATTTCTTCAGAAGGAGGATTCAACTGCCACATTTGCCTTATGAGCTAAAAGCAACAACCATATGCTTTTAGGAGATGAACACAACAACTATAATCTCTTCAGAAGGAGAACTCAACTGCCATAATCTCATTAAGAGCTACAGAAAACTGCTACTTCTCCTTTGTTGGAAGCACTTCTCTACCTATTTAAAGAAATGGAGATCAAAGTGAGAAAGTGGGAGACTTAAAGCAATTTTCATATATTCTAAGCTTCTTATATTCAAGTCTTCCAAAATTCCTACAAGTGCAAAAAGAGAGAAAAGCTTCATCTCGTTCATACATTCTTTCAAATATTCATCTTAAAGGAATAGTATTTTCACACAAGGGACTTGTGTGAAAGGGGGTTAACTTAGTTGATAGTGTGATCAACAAAGTTTGTACAAATTTGGTGCTTATGCTTGAAAAAGCATCAGCAGAAGTTTGGTATTTGAACTTTGAAAAATATCGGGAAAAGTTTGGTGTTGAGCTTTAAAAAGCACCGGAAGAGTTTTGTTACTTGAGCTCTAAAAAAGTAACTGTAGAGGTTTGATACTTAGCCTGCAAAAGTATTAAGTTTGTTACTTGAACTCATAAAAAGTAACACAGGCTTGTTTCCTACCCATAAAGGATACAATAATGGAAAATCTCAAGGGGTTGGCTTGGGGACTGGACGTAGACTAGTTAGGTCGAACCAGTATAAATCTTATGTCTTCATCTCTCTATCCTTACTCTTTTTATTTTCATTGCAAGTTAAATTACTACAATTTAAATTAAGTGCTTTAATTTGAAAGATTCACTTAATCTTAGTCACGCATATTTATATTCACAAGTTTTATCATTTTATTAATTCCGCATTTTTTATAAACTTGTGTTTATTAAAAGAAAATTATCTTTATTCAAAAAGAATTTTCTAAACTATTTACAATATTTTTTATTCTCTATAGTACTATTCATCACCCTCTAGTACTGTAGCCAGCCTATTTGGGACCATTAAGAACAATAACAGAGAATCATAACACACAGAATAGAGGAGAGAACACAAAATAGATTGAGAGAGAAAAACCAAAAAAGAAGGGGAAGAGAGAAAAATAGAACTGAATTCAAGAGAAAAAGAGAGAAACAGAAATAAAACAGACTAGAAACACATTGAGCGTAGGTTTCTAGTTGTTTCATCACTCGTTTGGGTTGTTCTTAGGTTTTATTCGGATTGATTTGAGGCTCGTGTTCGAGGATTTTGGGATGTTCACGAGGTTCTAAGCAAATTCTAGCATCTAAATCCACTTCCAGTCGTCAAACACACTGGAGCATCAACAAGGTAAACTCTAAGAGGCCTTAAACTCGTAATTATTTGTTTTGTGCTGTGATTTTTCTATGTATTGTAAAATTTCCAAAAACTGTCCGTTTGATTACAACTGTACGGCTCTAACTAGAGCTAAGTAGTTGTAATCCCTTATAACAAAACCAAGCGGCTGTACCATTATAGCCGCACGGTTGTATTCTTTTGGGTAGAATCCCGAAATGCCCTAAATCGACCGAAAGTAGTTAGTTTCCCATTTTAATCATTCTCTTATGAACTATTTCGGTCCAATCACATCCGTTACATTCAGAATTGTGGTTTTCAGATTCCTAGAATGTTGATGTGAGATTTTCGATTTCTTTGATTTTGATTTTTGAAATCCAGGGTTGTTCGATCCAAATCGAATCCACTGTCTAGCTATTGCGGACCCTCAGGTTCCTCAAGTCCTTAGAAATCATTGAAAATGATTATAACAATGATTTACAAAATGAAGAAAACCAATTTCGAGTTTTGGATACTACAGCTGCATGACTCTAACTAGAGCCTCACGGCTGTAGTTCCCAGAAGGAGGCAGAATCACGGGACAACTCACACAGATGTCGTCGCGTGATGCTGTCTTCAAAATCAAACTGTTTTTGGTGTGTTTACTACTTTAGGCCTTAGATGGATGTTTGGAACTCGGAACCCCACGAACCGAACCTTGAGTTCCGGGATAGCCGACTCACTTAAATGAAGTAATTTGCATGTAATCGAGCCAAACTGTTTTCAAAACTGTTTTCAAGCACAAAAAACCTATAGGGCATTTCTAAAATGGTTTTCTAGGTCTAGTTGAGTAAGTCACCTAGACTTCTCGGTTACTCCCTAAATGCATGCTCTGATTTCCTGAGATTCCCCATTCTGTCCTGTATGAGTCCTATGTGTGTTTGGGATAAAATTGTCCTAACCATTTGTTTTGCAGCTTTTATTTTTCTTTTTAATATTTTGGATGTATTTAATAGATTAACTCGTGTATCCTAGGCGATTGTAATTTTTTAGATATTCGTGTATCTAGGCGGTTGTATTGGTGTGGATGAGAGTTTTTATCTTTTTAGGTTGTAATAAGTGGCCTATATTATTTTTTTTTTGGTTTGGTTTGGATGTATGGTTTACTTTTCTACACTTTATTTCATGTTATTTATTTCTGTCATTTGAATGAGCATGGGCTAATAACAAAAGATAAATTGGGTAGAGAATAAGTGAGTAAAATATTGTCATATGAACTTATAAATGAATGCAAGCTTGAGGTTGAATAGGTAAGTTGCCCGAACCCTAAATCTTTGGATTAAAATATTGTCATATGAACTTATAAATGAATGCAAGCTTGAGGTTGAATAGGTAAGTTGCCCGAACCCTAAATCTCTGGATTAGGTATGGCAGTCTACTCTCAGTAGGGAGCTGTACCGGAATTTCCAGGATGAGATGATCCGGGTGGTGACTCTGCCATTGATCTTGAAATTTAGGTTTCAAGGTCTTTAAGTTAATAAAATGAGATTTTCTAAAATGCAAAACCAGTTTTCCCAAAAACTAACATTCAAAGAAAAGGCTTTCTACAAAAGGATTTCCAAACAAATCAATGGTTTTCCCTAAGCAAGATACAAACCCATTTTCAAACTCAAACATCACAACAAACAAACACACTCAGTTCTTCCTTTTCCCAGGTTCACTTTGCCGCGTTTCGCCCCCTCTAAAAAGCTGTCCGCTCATAGTGGCTACTCTGATGGGGAAGAAATTTTTCTTAAAATGTTTTTTTTTTGGTAAAAACTTAAGGAACTTAGGCAACTACTGAAATATAACCTCGCTTGCAGTTATTCACTAGTTCATGGTACCATGTTTTACTCACAATTGCAAAGCATGTCATTTTCTTCTTCTCAACCCCTCAAACTCACTGATTAGCTTGGTTTATTCGAGAAGGTGACCTACCTCTTGCGCCAGGATTGGAGGCACCTGAAGGGGTAAACCATTCATAGCACCGCATGAACCTCTCATGTTCTATGTGGAGGAGTGTATATTTGCTATAGGGACCTGTACGACCCTTGGATTGACTTTGGCCCACATGTAATGACCTAGTAACTTCCCCTTAGGATTACCAAAACATAAAACATGAAATTGGATATTAAGCGTACGCCTTTGGTATCCCCAGTTAATACCAAAGAGACCCAACACCTAGGAAGAATGCATGCCAATCGAAAGGAGGATTAAGGTTGGAAGGGTGAGCATATTGTTACGTGTGCTAACGTTTGTTCTGTGGTGGTTTTATTTGACCTTTTCACTAAGCATAAAAAATGCATAATCATTTGTGTGCCATTCTAACCACATTTTTGTGCGCCATTCCAACCGCATTTTTATGCAGCCATTTTTAAGACATGAACATATGTGTGACATTGGTGCTAACCACATCTTTATATAGCCACAACATTTTAATTGTGTGCTAATACGTGCTAAAAAGGCATATGATATAATCTATAAGGAATTTGCGTTGATTTTACTTATTATATATTAGATTTCACGTTGGTATTGCTTTTTTTGATGATTTATAGTTTTAAAGACCAAGTATACAGATATGTGGAATTTAGCTATCAAAGGAAGTAAAAACAAAGAAAAATTAAAGGAAAGAGACAGGTCATGAGCACGACACCAATCATGATCGCGACCTAGTCTATGGACAGACTTTGACTTCAGTGTTTTGCAAGAAACCCGTGCGAATCACGACCGTGACACTCTGTCACGATCGTGACATGCACTTGTTAGAGATTGTGCCCTAAGCCAATGTTGGATTATGTAAACAATCTTCTTAAGTCATTAATAAAGACTTATTTTATCATATATATTTGTATGTTAGTATTTATGATAATGTATCCATGAATTAATTGTGTAATTCTAAATTTCCCTAGTCGATTGTTATTATGGGAATAATAACAAACTAAGACTAGTGTGAGTGATAATGGATATTCATAAGATGAATATAGTGTATACAGATACAGATTATACTCACGGGCAATGTGTTAGAGAACATGTTGCTGGAGACCCACTATAAGATCAAGTTCATGGTCACGTGTCACAACTGATCTTGATCATAGTAGTGTCATCAGCTGATTCCTTTGACCTGAGGTCACCATGGATTCCGGGATGAATTTATGTTGTGCTTTGACGCAGTCAAACGCTGCTTGTAACAGAGTAGTTATAAAGGCTGTGGTTGGGTACGATATGACTCATGTTTTGGGATGTGAGTGACAGATATGGGATTTTGTCCCTCTCTAACAAGAGAGCGATATCACTGGGCCCCTCGATAAGTAAGACTGTTAAATGCATGGCCGTGCTCAAATAATTGATAAGAGTATCAATTGATTTGTCTGAACAGTTTACTTTGAGATCGAGAAAGCATATGATTAATTATGTAAGATTGACAAGTGTACCATGTCTTATAATTAATCTTGGTATCAAAGAGACAAAAGGGAATATGACATTCTATAAATAGGTATTGGATCATTCCAATCATATTAATTGGGTAGTCGTAATGGCTTGCTAGAGTCCGCTTGTGACCTATAAGGACATTATGGTAATTTCCTTATTGCCAATTAATATGAACCTATGGGGTCACACACAAGAGCAAAATGAAGTTCATCTTATCGGGTATAAATTATTATTGGATAATAATTTATGAATGAGAAAGAGTATAAATATATATAGTGATATATATTTATGTATATATAAATATTAATGTGATTAATATTGCATAAAGTATGCTACATATTATAATTTAATTATATAGAGATATAATTAATTATAATATTATATATACATATGTGTATTATGGAGAATTGATTTGATTTAATGTTAATTGAGAATTAATATTAAATTGTGTGGGTTAATATATAATTATAACTAATAGGTGTATTAGGTTATAATTATAATTAACTAATTAGGTTTTATATTTAAGGAAATAAAAACCTAAAACCTAATCAATCCTATAATGATATAGAAGAGAATTCGGCAGCCACACTAGACCAAGAGCCAGCCGAAATTCTCCTCTCCAAGCCAAGAGAAAATTTGATTTTCTGCCTCTCTCTCAATTCGAGGAAACCGTTTCTTCTATCCCGGCGCTAGCACGCGGTGAACGTATTGCTCCGTGTGGATCAACCATAGAGGGAAGCTATTTTGGTTCCTAAGTGATTCAAACTTCAAAGAATTAAGGTAATTCTTTAACCCTCCTTCCGATTCAATGTAATGTACATGGGTCCTTGGTGGGGATTAATCTTTTTCCGCTGCGTTTTATGTTTGTTTTGTGCGATTAATTCCCAACAGCACTCAGCGGCAGTTATTTAATCCTATCTATTTGGAACTTCAACCACCACTATGAAAAGATATAACTATTCATGAAAAGACATAACCCTTCATGAAAAGACACAACTCTACATGAAAGGACACAACTTTCCAAGAGAACCAATAGTATTCAAGAGACACAACTATTTAATGAACCAACACAACTCTTCAAAAAAAGACACAATGCTTCAATTCTTATAAATAGAGAAAGAAATTCTAGAATTCAAGCGCAAGGAGAGAGCAAGAAAGAATCGATACAAGTTCAAAAAATAAAGTATCTATAGAGTTCAAGTGTTGTTGTAATATTTAGTGTGTGTAAAGGGGAGCCTAACGCCAAGGTCCTTGAATCAAGTACTGTCATTGTATAGAGAAAAGATACCCCGAGGTTGCAATATACCTATAGGTGTAAGGGAGTGTTTTATGCCCAATTGCTTTCTTAAGTCTATTCTTATGCTTTTTCTTTATGGAAGCATCATACTTGTATATGTATTGAATATTTACGAAATTAATATCGATAAGTTTTCTTATATCTTTACTCGTCATTGCATGACTAACGCCAAGTATGCTTTGATTTCTTGTTTTACATTGCATAACTAACACCAAGTATGTATTGTGCTTCTTAATAAGATATAGAGAAGTTCGCATTTTACTTTGTCTTGTTTAATTAATAAGATAGAATAAATTATGATGTATTATTTTTTTGCTTCACTTTGTTAAATTAATTGGAGATCATCTTGATATAGCTTGGCCATTATGTATTAAGACCTTCAGTTATTTTGGCAAAGGTATTCGATAATTTGTCTATGAGTTATTGAATAAAATCTATTTCTAGACATGTTCGTTGAAATAGAACTAATCCGACATACTCTTATTATAAGGATTGAATAAATAATTAACTCATGTGCAACGAATATCTAAGATAAAATGCTTGTTTATTTATGTAACTAGATATTAAGCAACAACTCAACCCAATAATAGTACTTTGATTGACCTAACTTGCCATTTATCCAATTTCTTCATATTACTTTATAATTCGATACTCTATAAACGTGAAGAAAAACAAACCAAAGTGTATACACTTATTCCTCGTGGGATCGATATCTTTTATTACGACATTGCGATTTGTATACTTGTGAGCATTAATCTCTAAATGAAATTATTATTAAAAGTACTATTAAAATCATTATCAAAAGATAAAGTAAGAGATTTGTACTGAATATAAAGCGAGCAACAAGTTTTTGGCACCGTTGTCGGGGAATAATTGTTTTGTCATTTGGTGTTTGTTAATCTCTAAATGAAATTATTATTAAAAGTACTATTAAAATCATTATCAAAAGATAAAGTAAGAGATTTGTACTGAATATAAAGCGAGCAACAAGTTTTTGGCGCCGTTGTCGGGGAATAATTGTTTTGTCATTTGGTGTTTGTTAAGTATTTGTGGATCATAGAATTTTATTTTATTTTAGTTTAGTGTGTTTATTTTATTTTTGTTATTTTACAGAATTTTATTTATTTTGTTTAGTTAGTTGTTTATGCCCAGAACGCGTAGTTCTGCGGACGAACTTGAGCCAGTTAATCCTGAAATCGAGCGTCTTGTTTGAAAAAGAAAGAAAAAGAGTAAGAAGAAAAATCAGAAGAGATCAGAAGAAGAAATGGATGAACAACCAAAGAAGTTGATGGATTATTCCATCCCTAGTCTAAATGGTACACAAGATGGTGTAGCAAGGCCACCTATTAATGCCAATTCTTTTGAAATTAAACCTGCTCTTTTGCAAATGCTTCAAAATAGTGTTACTTTTCATGGTTTTCCTAATGAATGTCCTAATGCTCATTTATCTAATTTTCTTGAAATATGCGATACTTTTAAAATTAGTGCGGTTCCAATAGAAGCAATCAAACTTCGGTTATTTCCTTTTACTTTGAAGGACAAAGCGAAGGCTTGGTTGAATTCGTTGCCTTCGAATTCAATAACAACTTGGGAACAACTTGCCTAAGCATTTTTATCTAAGTATTTTCCTTTAGCAAAAATGACTAGATTAATCAAAGAAATTACTTCGTTTACTCAATTTGAAACCGAGTCTTTGTATGAGGCTTGGGAAAGATATAAAGAAATGCAAAGATTATGCCCTCACCATGGTTTGCCAAGCAATATATTAATACAAACTTTCTATAATGGCGTTAATCCTATTACTAGAGGTACTATTGATGCCATGGATGGTGGTTCTTTAATGCAAAAAATAACTGAAGAGGCTTATGAATTATTAGAAGAAATGGCTAGTAATAATAGTATATGGCCTACCGAAAGGGCACAAGTTCAATCTTCAAATAACTCAAACAGCCCTTCGAGTTCATTAAGTTCTACTATGAAAGGAGTGCATCATGTTGACTCTATCACTATGTTACAAGCACAAATTTCTGCTTTCACTAATAAAGTTGATAATTTATCTATGGGAGTTACATCTCATAATCCTTGTATTGTATGTAGTCAACAAGGTCATGTTCCTAGTGAATGTAAGGAATTGAATATAGAGGAACAAGTGAATTATGTCCAAGGGCAAGTTCGTAATAATCCATATTCAAATACTTATAATCCAGGATATAGAAACCATCCTAACTTCTCTTGGAAAAATAATGAAAACCAAGATCGGATGAATTCTAATTACCAATCACAAGATAGAATTGGAATGTTGTCATCTAAAATTGATAAGTTTTTAGAAGGAGTTCATGCTAAAGTTAGTAATCAAGATGGAAATTTTAAGAAAATGGAGTCTAAATTTGACCAACTTATTAAAAATCACCTGTCTTTTATCCATAATTTAGAGGTTCAGATTGGGCAATTGGCCAATGCCATTCCTTCTCGCGGACCGAGTGCATTTCCAAGTAACACGGAAAGAAACCCTAAAGAGCAAGTGAATGTAGTGATATTAAGATCTGGTAAGAAGTATGAAAATGTAGATCCTACTAGTCTTAAAACTAACCCAGTGCAGGATAAGACATTCCAAGATGAAGATATTGTTCAAAGTGGAAAAGAGGAAGCAGTTTTTGATCAATTAAATGTCGGCAAGGTTAAGAATGACAATTTTCAACCAAAACCGCCATTTCCGCAAAGGCTAAAAAGGAATGATCAAGATAAGCAATTTCATGACTTTGTGAATAAATTGAAAAATCTTCATATTAATTTATCATTCATTGAAGCTATTAGTCAGATTCCTAATTATAGTAAATTCTTAAAAGAACTTGTTTCTAAAAAGAAGAATTGGGCTGATGTTTCAACTATTGCTTTAAATGAAGATTGTAGTGCTCTAGTGTCTAGTAAAATTCCTACAAAGCTTAAGGATCCAAGTAGTTTCACTATTCCGTGTAAATTGGGTGAAGTAGAATTTCCTAGATGTTTATGTGATTTAAAAAGCTAGCGTGAATTTAATGCCATTAAATATTTTTAAGAAATTGGGTTTAGAAGAAGATGTGAAACGTATTTCTATGATTTTGCAACTTGCTGACCAATCTATTAAGAAACCTTTTGGTATTATTGAGGATGTTTTAGTCAAGGTTGATAAATTTATTTTTCCTACAGATTTTGTGATCCTAGATTTTGCATATGATAAGCAATGTCCATTGATTTTGGGTAGACCTTTTATGAATACCGGTCATGCCTTGATTGATGTTTCAGAAGGAAAAGTAATTTTACGCATCTGTGACGTTAAAATTGAATTTCACATAGATAAAGCTACTAAATACCCTATGGATAATGAAGTTTGCATGAAAATTGATGTTATTGATGAGTGTGTTAAAAAAATCTTAGATATGAATGAGGATGATATTGATATGCATGATAAGACTATTGACCATGAGATTGAAACTGTTAAACCTAAATTATTAGATAGAAAAGAGGGTCCTTTACCTGCTTCTGTTGATGTTCCACCTAATATCTAATTGAAAGAGTTACCAACTCATTTAAGATATGCATTTTTAATGAAAGATGATAAGTTACCTATCATAATCTCTAATAAACTTAGTTTAAATCAAGAAAAGGAGTTAATCAAGGTGATTAGAAATAGGATTAGAAGTATAGGTTGGCAGATCTCTGATTTAAAAGGTATAAGTCCTAATGTAGTAATACACCGTATTTATTTAGAAGAAGGTATGTTACCTAAGGTAGATAGACAAAGAAGATTAAATCCTAATATGAAAGAGGTAGTGAAGCAAGAAGTAATCAAATTTCTTGATACTGGTATCATATATCCGATTTCGGATAGTGAATGGGTTAGTCCAATTCAATGTATGCCTAAAAAGGCTGGTATGACTGTTGTTAAGAATGAACAAGGAGAAATGGTACCCACAAGAACAACAACTGGTTGGAGAGTGTGTATTGACTATAGAAAGTTAAATTCGGCAATTAGGAAAGATCATTTTCCACTTCCTTTCATTGATCAAATGTTGGAAAGAATTGCTGGACATGATTTTTATTGTTTTCTAGATGGATTCTCAGGTTATTTCCAGATTTTTATACATCTGGATGATCAAGAGAAAACCACTTTTACTTATCCATACAGAACTTTTGCTCAACGTCGAATGCCTTTTGGTTTATGCAATGCACCTGCTACATTTCCGAGATGCATGACTTCTATTTTTGGTGATTTTATTGAGGACATTATGGAAGTATTCATGGATGACTTTTTTGTTTATGGTGATTCATTTGAGGAATGTTTAGTTCATCTGGATAAAGTTTTATCTAGAAGAGTCTAATTTAGTGCTTAATTGGGAGAAATGCCATTTTATGGTTGATGAAGGTATAGTTCTTGGCCATAAGATTAGTAAAAGAGGAATAGAAGTTGATAAAGCCAAAACTGACTTAATAGGAAATTTACCTCCACCAACTTCAGTTAAGGGAGTGAGGTCTTTCCTAGGACATGCTGGTTTTTATAGATGATTTATTAAGAATTTCTTGGTAATTGCTAAACCATTGACCAATTTGTTAGTCAAGGATACACCTTTCGTATTTACATCTGAATGTATGAATGTCTTTAATATTCTTAAACAAGTGTTAGTTAGTGCACCTATAATCACAAGTCCGGATTGGAATTTGCCATTTGAGATTATGTGTGATGCTAGTGATGTTGTGGTAAGATGTGTTTTAGGTCAAAGGAAAGATAAGAAGTTGCATGTTATTTACTATGCAAGTCATCCTCTTTTCGGTGCTCAGTGTAATTATACGACTACGGAAAAAGAGATGTTGGCTGTTGTGTTTGCATGTGATAAGTTTAGATCTTACTTGTTGGGTTCTAAAGTTATAATTTTTACTGATCATGCTGCTTTGCAATACTTATTTGTTAAGAAAGATGCTAAGCCATGCCTTATTCGTTGGGTGTTACTTTTGCAAGAATTTGATTTAGAACTAAGAGATAAGAAAGGTTCGGAAAATTTGGTTGCCGATCATCTTTCTAGGTTAGAAGATGAAAACGGTCCAATTGGTGAATCTGATATTATCAATGAAACATTTCTTGATGAGAGTTTAATGGCTATGCAACATGCTAAGGAACCTTGGTATGCTGATTATGCTAATTACCTCGAAGCCAATATTATACCATATAACTTAGATGCGAATGCTAGGAAAAAGTTCTTTAATGAGAAAAGATATATTTGGGATAATCCTTATTTGTTTAAGATATGTGCTGATAATATTGTTAGGAGATGTGTTGATGAGTCGAAATATGAGTCTATTTTATCTCAATGCCATGATAGTGCTTATGGAGGCCATTATGCAGCAATTAAAACCGCTGCCAAAGAATTGGAAAGTGGATTTTATTGGCCTACTTTATTTCAAAATGCATGTTTCTATGTTAATCATTATGATAATTGTGTCAACATGTTGGTAATATTAGTCGTAAGGATGAGATGCCACTAAAGAATTAATCATTATGATAATTGTGTCAACGTGTTGGTAATATTAGTCGTAAGGATGAGATGCCACTAAAGAATATTTTAGAGGTTGAAATCTCTGATGTATAGGGAATAGATTTTATGGGTCTTTTTCCTGTATCTCAAGGGCAGAAACACATATTAGTAGCTGTCGACTATGTTTCAAAATGGGTTGAGGCTTGTGCATATCTGACAAATGATGCGAGAATAGTTGTTAAGTTTTTAAAGAAATTATTTAGAAGATTTGGGATACCACGAGCTATAATTAGTGATGGTGGTACGCATTTTATTAATAAATTATTTGAGTCGCTTATCGGAAAATATGGAGTTCATCATAAGGTTGCAACTCCGTATTGTAAGCGCCGAGTTTTCCCGACCTCTATGATGAGAATTCCTGTATTACCTGTGGAGCAGACGGACATGAATCGGACTTGAAAACAACTGGGATGTCACCCGGAGTATCTCAAAAGTCCCAAAAATCGAGCTATCCTTGATCCGAAACCTCGAGAAGGTCCCCGGATGATTTTAGGGTTTAGGGTGAGTGTCGGATTTTTACAGATTTCGGCCCGGCTGTTGCTAGAGCCGCATGGCTATAGTTTTTAAACTACAGCCATGTAGCTGTAGTCTAGAGCCGCACGGCTCTAGTGGGTTCAACCAAGTTGCTCTGCAAAGCAGAGCAACTTGGCTGAGCAGAAAAAGTTGGCCGAAATAAGTAGGGAATTCAGACGGCTTATTAAATTTTGGAAATGATTGTGAATGTGAGATATAACAGGAAAAAGTAAAAAGAAATCAAGGGGAGGCAGAGATTATTCTTAGAAAAAAAAACTTACAGAAAAAAAGGGAGAGAAGAGAGGAGAAGGGTAGAAACCGAAAACAAAGAGGAACCAAAACCAAAAAAACTCAACCTCAAATCAATGCCTAGACATTGGAAGGAGCTTCTTTGACCTTCGCACACTTATTTGGGATTGGTTTAGGATCATTTCGGATTTGTTTTTGGATTTTTGGGTCGATTGAGGTTTCGGGAGAATTTTAGGTTTTCAATTCGATTCTTGACATTCAACGCATCAAAACAATATCCAGGTAAACTTTGAGAGGCCTTAAGCCTGTGTACATTGCTTTTTCTTTGCGCTTTTCTTCATTTCTCAAATTTTCCGGAAGTGGGCTACCCGAATACAACCACACAACTGTAATTCTTATGAACAGAGCCGCGCGGCTCTGGTACACAGAGCCCCGCGGCTGTGTTCTATAGGGGCAGAATTCGAAACTGCCCCGATCGGCTGAAAGTAGTCCGTTTTCCATTTCATGCTCTCTGTTGTGATCTATTTCAGCCTAAATACATCCGTATGTTGTAAAACTTTGGTTTTCAGATTTCCGTACGTACGGGTATTAAGTTTTCGGTTTTTCCCGGGTTTTATTTTCTGAATTTCGGGGATGTTCGATCCGAACTGGATCCATAGTCCAGCATTTGTGGACCTCCGAACCTTGTAAAATCCTTGGGAAACATTGAAAACGAGCAAAACGTCATTTTCAAAAATGAGAAAACCATTTTTTGGGTTCTAGAAGTCATAGCCGCACGGCTGTAACTTCTAGAGAGAAGCAGAATTGCGGGACGACTCGTACAAACGTCGTGGCGCGATGCTGTTGTCATATTCAAACTGTTTTTTGTGTGTTTACTGCTTTTTGGACCCTAGATGGATGTTGGATTTAGGAAACCCGCATGAATGGAAACTCGAGTTCCGGGATAACAGACCCGTTAAACGGAAAAATTTGCATGAAATCGAGCCAAATAATTTTCTAAAGTTGTTTTCCAGCACAAAAAAATTACAGGGACGTTTCAAAATTGTTTTCCAGGTCTAATCGGGCTGGCTTGCCGAGCCGACCTCGTTACACCCTAAATGCATGCCCCGTTCCTAAAAATCCCAATTCTATCCAATTTGAGTCCTATTTTGTGGTGTGCTATGAATTGTGCTAACCATCTGATTTGCAGCATTTATTTTCTCTTTTCATTATTTTTGGTGTAATTAATAGATTAATTCGTGTAAATTAGGCGACTGTAATTTTCTAGATAATCGTGTATTCTAGGCGCTTGTAATGTGAGGGCGAGAGTTTTTATCTTTATTCGATTGGATTGTAATAATTTATTTATTTGCTGCTTTCTATTTTATTTATGTGTGTGCTGCATGATCGGATCAATAAAATTAACTTTAGAAATATAAAATGCTATCAATGAACATTGGCCAAATTTATTTTGATTAGACATGAAATAAGGGACTTGTCCGAACCTAGATCTCTGAAAAGTGTAGCGGCCCTCGTCCAGTTCAACTACGCTGTAATTTCCCGGTTGAGCTGAGCCGGGTGGCGACTCTTACACTCTCCATCGAGACTTTGGTCTCGATTCTTTTATGAAACGATTTAATTTCCCAAAAACCACATTTTCATCAATCATAAAGACCCCCACGCGAGGGAGGGTTTCCTGATATCGAGGCTCCCTTCCGAGAGGTTAAAAACGTCGTTCGTTCACAGTGGCGACTCTGCTGGGGATTTCTTACAAAAGTTTTCCTAAAACTTAAAAGAATTTGATAAGCCCTGAAAAATGTCTAATCAAAATAAGGTGGATGATTCTTGCATGGTATTTTATCTTGCATTTTAGTTAGACATACTTGCATTAGGTTAAGTATCCAATTTTCAACCCGGTGAATTGTTAAAGTGTCGCCTATGTTCCTCATGGTCTTACGGGCACGGATATGAAACACCACCCATAGCATTGTACAAACCCCTTCGTTCGGACCCTTGAGTGGGGAGAAGTGAGGAGTATATTTTGCTGTAGGGACCTTGATGTTATCCTGACTTAGACCGATCCCATGTAGGCAACTTTAGTTGGATTCCCTTACGATGCCAAAATAAATTGCATGAAACAAATTACACCTTTATCATCCCCGATTGATGATCGAAGTGAACCCCTCCTAGGACTCAGTTAGAATTTTCCCAAAAATTGACCACGATTGGAGGAATAAGGTTGGAGGAATACGCTTCGTGTGTTATGTGTTACATGTTTCTCGTCCCTTCATAACATACCATCATCAACATTTCCCACGAACATGTCATGCTACACGCAAAGCATTTATGTGATACTAACCCACATTTTTTTGTATAGCCACTTGCATTTTTTGTGTGTAAATACATTAACCACTCGTGTGACATTCATACTAACTATTTCTTTTGTAGCCATAACATTATATTTGTGTGTTAACATTTTCACGAAGCATACATGACATCATCACGTATGTCATGCATCCTAACCATGTTTCTGTGTAGCCATTTGCATTTTGTGTGACATAAGCATTCATGTCATCTCATTTCATTTAAATTAAGGACGTTCCAAGAATGCCCATCATGGTCATTTCATTTCATAACATATCGGGAGTCCCAAAACTACCCGTTTTGCCTGTGCATCAGACTGCACTCGGCCATTTCACTATACCATGTCATTCAATATAAAACCACAATGGTCCTAGATCTATTTTCATGTGGTGCTTCATGTGGCGTCATTACATGACGTCATAATCATTCATCATAGGTGTCCCAGTGATGCCGAAGTATTGCTTGCACATCATGGTCCATATCGGGTCATTCCATGACATTGTGAAATCATTCAAGGTACTCCCTAAGTGCCTGATTAATAAACATATAGGGGCATTTCATAACATTACCAAATCATACAAGGTGTTCCACGAATGCCGAACCTCTGTCTGTGTCCCCAGTTACACGCGACTCTTTTTGTAACATCATTTCATATCACATGCCTCAAAAGCATCAGAACTCTATCCATGGGACGGTCCCGACATGACCATTTCATTTCATATCATTGACCTATAAAGCGTCAAAACTCTGCTCGTGTGTCGGCACACATGTGGCCATTTCACAACAATTCATTAGGTGCCCCGAAGGCACCGAACCTCTGTCCGTGCGGCAGCTCGCACGCGACCCTTTTTTTTTCTTTTTTTTTTTGCATTATTCTTGCATGACATCGGGCATCCTTGGGACATCCCAAACAAAGGAAATCGAACACACAAAGTGCATCCTCATTCTTGAAGCATCATCCAAGCATCATTCTTCATGACATCACTTCATTCATTTATTATCCCTAACTCTCCACATGTGATGTAGGACGATACTCACATAAGACTAGAAAAGATTGAAGCTCAGTAAAGACAGTTCACTGAGTAAGCTGGATCGACCAAGGACCAGATCTCAAACTTTGAGGGCTGTTGAGGAATAGAGGACAGTAGAAACAGATAGTGAGTCTGATTCCAGGGAGGAAGTGGAAATGGCCAATCAAACACCAAGTCTTACTGATGCCCTGAAGGATTTCCTGAGATCTCAGGATTTCTGTGACATGCTAAAAGAAGAAATGCGGGCTGTCGTAAGAGAGAGTGGGGAGGTCGAAACCAGTACGCCTAGAAAGGAAAAGGTGGCTGAGTCTTCTTAGTTTGGGGCTAATGTCTCAGCTAGTGTAGAGAAGCTGCAGGAGATTGAGGCAGCCATGGAAAAGAAAATAAAGGAAAAATACTCAGAGTTGGACGAAGTAGTCGCCGAGCTGAAGAAAAGGGCCAACATCAGCCTGGGCTCCAAAAGGGGTGTGAATGTGGATGCAATGATAAACAAAGGCATTGAGACCTTCCCTATCGGGTTTCAAGTGCCGAAGGTTTCTTCCTATAAGGGGATCGGTTCACCGGAAGCCCATGTGAACCTCTATGCATGAGTCATGTTGACGGTAAGTGCTACCAAGAAGCAGCTAATTAACTTCTTCCCAACTACACTCAAGGGGGGAGCACTGAGTTGGTATAATTCTTTATCCAAAGATGTGCAGTCAGACTGGGAGGCTTTGTCAGCGGCTTTCATCAAATATTACATCTACGACCTGGAAAGGATTAAGCAGAAGCTCTAAGTACAGTTTTGGGTATCAGTCGACTACTACAGCTGGGTCAAGCAGTGGGTCTGGTTCTGGTTCTACAGGCAAGAGCAGCCATTTTTTAGAGAGTAAGCAAGCAGGGGTTTCCATTGTGTCTCAGCAGCGAGGAAACCAAAGCAGGAACCCGAAAGGTCAGGGTATATCTCCGTGGGCTTTCTCCTTGGCTAAGATCTTTGCCAAGTGCAGGAATGGCGGTCTGTTAAATTCTTTCAGGCCTTTTGAGAAACCAGCGGAGGAGGACAAAGACAATTTCTGTATCTACCATGTCATGGTGGGACATAGAACCAACAACTGTCATAGGCTGAAGGATGCCATCTAAAAGCTAATTGACGAAGGAAAGTTACAAGAACTTGCCAAGCCTTGTACGAAGACTAATCTGCTGCCAGCATATGAAAGGCAAGTCAATATAGTGCAGTCAGGGTTGCTAGAAAACTTCATTTTTGCCCAAGTCATGCAAGGAAACCCCGCCGTACAGTCAGTGGTGGCTAATGAAACTGAAACAAAGTCAGATTGTGGGAAGTTGACAAAACGGAAAGAAGTGAAACCTATGAGTCTGGATGATCTGGATTCGGAAGATGAATATGAAGAATATGGCTGTAATGAGGTAGTTAAGCTGCCAGTTGTTGAGAAGCTGAGAGTTCCCAAAGTACAAAATGTAACAAGGAGTGGTAGGGTTTACCAGCTAATGATTCAACAGAATAAAAAGACTCCAGTGACTGGGTCAAGTAGTATGTCAGCACCAAAGGAAGTGGAAAAAGAGGACCTAGTCATCTCACAATTGAAAAAGACTCCAACATAGGCCAGTCTGTGGCACTTGTTGCTGACCTCCAAGGAACATAGGGCAGCGCTAGTTAAAAAGCTGTCTAAAATCAAAGTCTCTCCGCTTACATCTCCCGAGGCCATGTGTTGCCTACTGGACAAGATTCATGTAGAGTCCCCTAACATTGTATTTTCCAAGAAAGATTTGCCACACGGGGGGAGAGCTCACAACAAAGCTCTGTATGTCGAAGCTAACATCTTGGAGCGGGTTATGCCATGTGTGATGGTAGACGATGGATCTGCTCTGAATATATGTCCATTAAAGATGTCACCATTTCTGGGTCTGAGCGAAGACGATTTGAAAAAGTCCTCTATTGTGATCAGGGCTTATGATGATTCCAAAAGGACTGTGATCGGGACTTTTGAAGCTGAAGTGGAAGTGGGACCGGTCAAATCGACGGTCACCTTTACTGTGATTGACATTCCAGTCACCTTCTTCTTGCTGTTGGGAAGACCATGGTTCCACTCGTTGGGGGGTGTCCCTTCAACTTTGCACCAAAAGATTAAGTTTTCAATAGGCGGTGAGGTAATGATAGTCAAGGCAGATTCTCAGTCCATGATTTCTGCTGTTAGTGAGGAGACCATACCATTCGACGGATTCCAAGTCACCATGGTTAGTGAGGAGGAAACTACAGATGCTCTGATGGTTATCTACGAGAACTATATGCCAGAATTGTTGTCTAAATACCTTCGCAGGCATGATTTTGTTGCGGGCATGGGACTCGGGGCTAATCTACAAGGGGTGACTGAATTTAGCATTGATTATGGGAAGCCAAGGCAGTTTGGCTTAGGCTACACAGCAGGGACATCTGAGAAGAAAAGTTTGAAGAAAGGAAAGAATGGCAAAACCATGATGAAGCTGTTCATTAGGGCAGGCAAAGAGCTATATAAGGGGTAAGCTGAGCCAGTAAAGATCAGGAGTATTGAATACCGGGCTTCGTTCTCTGATGTTGTAGAATTTGAAAAGAGCCAGGAGGCCGAGTTGCACCAGTGACAGTGGAGGAGGCAGTTGTTAAGCTTGTCATCCCCCAAGAGAAACCATCTGAAATAATAGCAGAAGCGGCAAAAGTGGCCAAGGAGAAAGCTGAAGAGAAAGAGTGGAAGCAATTTCAGAAGCGCTAGCTTCCGTTTTAGGCAAGGCATTTGAAAAGTTCAAGGAAGGGTTCGATAAGGAGCTGGTGACCAAGGTAAGCCTAGATTCTGTGGTTGTCGAGATAGCAAGAATTATGAAGAAGGCTAAAGCACAGGTCGCTGAGATTAAGGAGACTGCTCCCCCTGCTGGACAAGAGTCTGAAATAGCTGCTGACCTAGATGAAATTCTAAAGCTGATCATGGATGTCGAAGAGGTTCAAGGCCCTCCGCCTGTGGAGGATGAAAATGATTTTGTTGTATCTATTTCTTCTATCTTAAATGTGAACGATGTACTTTTTAACAAGTTTAATGCAATGAAATCCCAGTTTGCTTACTTGTGTGATGTTTATCCTGATAATTCTGTGCATGCATTTGGATCACCATCAAGCATATTCAACATTTATGACACTATTGGTGTGCCCTAGTTCTTAGGGCATTGGATTCTTGTATTTTTTATTATACATTAAGACTCATTGTATGAATACATTATTTGTGTCACATTAATAAAGGCAATTAATCTATTTCATTTATATCTTATGCTATACTATGAGTAGAGTATCCATTGATTGATAATCATAAAACCTATACCAGGTCTGTTCTAATCGTGGAAACGAATAGAACCACAAACTTGTATATTCGATGACAGTATGGTAGTCCTTAACTAGCCATAGTACTTGTATAGTCAGTCGTGAATATAGGTACATGTCGTTGACATGGGACTGGATCGATCCGCACAAGAAAGCCACATGGCTGTCGCATCAGAGGTCTTTCTTGAGTAGGTCTCTTTTGTCCTCAGACCGGATTTCATTATAATATCAATATGGAATCCGGTTCACTTTGACATACGCCAAACAGGTCTGTAAAAGGATGCGAAATACGGGTATGATTGGGTGGACCGGTGAACATGTTGATATTGATAATGAAGTGATGGAATTGCCATTCGGATAACACCGAGATGATATCATTGGCCACTTAATGAGTGGGATTGATAAGTGTATGGCCATACCCAAGTAAGTCGGTGCTTATTTGATTAATCAGTCAATTAAAGATCAAGAAATATAATAAACAACAGAAGAGGATGACGGACACCATGCCTCTTGTTTATTCACATCGATATCGTTAGGCAAAGGACACTATGAGATTACTACCTGGTGAGTGTCTTCTAAAGATTGCTGCATCTCTGTCTTAATTGGGGGCTGTAATGGTTTGCTAGAACCCACTTACAGTCTGTGGGCCTTGGGCCTACTGCCAATATAAAGACAAACCCATAGGATTGTGCACATAGATCAACTGAGCCGGAACTTATTGAAATTGTACATGTAATGTACATTGGAAGGAATGCGTTAATTAATTAGTTGACATTTGGTGTCCAGGTAATTAATTAACATTGGGTTGAATTTAATTTAATTAATAAGTTTACATAATGTAATTAATTAATTTATCAATTAATTGAATTACATAAAGTAAACAATTAATTAAATAATTTTCCTAAGTAAGAAAATTAAATACATGTATTATATTAACTTAAGTATGATTTAATTTTATTTAAGGGTAATTATATTTAGCCAAATGGAATTAAATTACATAGTATATACTTTTTAATTAAAGTTTATATATGTAATTATAATCCTAGTGGGCTTGGGTTTAATTAACCTAATTAAAACCCAATTAGACAAGGTGTCTATATAAGGGCACACTTAAGGAGGAAAAACCTAATTCAACCCTAATTAATTGCTGGAAATTTCAGCCACCAATAGCAGCCCCAAATAGCCGAAAATCCTAGCATTAATCCTTCATTCCTTCACGTCTTCGGCTAGCACCGGTTCCCGCTCAATAGTTGGTCATGCACCAGACTTTGGAGATCGCAGTTTCAAGAAACAATTCTGCAACAGTCTCTAAAAGAGACGAATCCGGTGAGTTAATCTCTCTTGATTCAAATTGATTTTATTCTAATCAATGGTAATTGGACACGATAGGTGGATTCTAGGAAATTTTAAACGGTGTATTTTTCCACTGCGCCACGTTATTTTTCCAATGACGAATCCCAACAGTGGTATCAGAGCCTTGGTTTTATCCATTAGATTGATTGGAATTGGTTCTTGAAAGCATTCTTGAAGAAAGAATGGGTTTCAAGTTTGTGATTTTAGGGTTTTTATTCAATTGGTTTTGGCTTTGAAAAACTCTAGAATTTTTGGATTGGGGTTTTGATTATTTTTCCCCAATTGTTTTCCATCAAAAATTGTTTTTCTATATGAGTTATATAGTTGGCTGGAAACTATTTTTTTTGTTTATGATTTAATAAAAAAAAATAATAATTAGTTGGCCAAAATTGGAATCGCAATTGCGATTCCAATTTTGGCTCTTCTGCTGCTTGCCGCAGCAGCGCTGCGTTTTGGATTTTGCAGGTATTTTTTTATTCCGGACCTTAATGCAAATTGAATTAAATTTTTTTAAAATTAATTTTATTTTAATTTTTTATTTTGTTGGCATGCATATTTAATTTAATTGTTTGCATATTAAATTGAATATGGACTTTGTGAAATTGGTCCAATAAACCGTGACACCGGTTAAAATTGGGAGAGCTAAATTTTAAATTTGTGACAACCAAAATTCAAGTGGGAGCAAAATTATTAATTTTGCATTTATGGATGTTATTCATTAGGCCTTTATGGGCCTTAGTCACATTTGTTAAAATTGGCGATTTCACCCTAAGTAATTCGGCTTAACATTTATATTTATAATTTGGAATGCCATGATCATGCATCATATTGGTATGTATGTGCACGACAGGTACTTTGTTTGAAATGTGATGTTGAGTTCTATGGGCCCTAAATTATTATCGGTTGTAATTTAATTTTGGGAAATATGGCCTGCGTGCCATTTTTTTTATTTTGATGTAATTTTAGAATATATTTTATTTTAAATGAAATTGTTGTAATTGCATCAATTATGGAGGAAGGCCCAGATGGAGCAAGCCCATGGTGGGAGCCCAAGAAGGATTGCAGTCCGGCCCATGAAGAATTAGATAGGATATCTAGTTTTTCATTAGGTTGTAATTAAAGACCCATAGGATCTCATTTATTTTAAATTAAGTATGCTATTGCATTTGTCATATAATATGGATGTATGGATCACCAAATTATTACTCGCGTTTATGCATGCTAAACAGTATCACTTAATTATAATCCGGAAATTAAAATATTGAGTCGCTTAAAAGTGCTTCCCACACTTAGGCGAAGCAGAGATGATCTTAGGGATCAGGATCTACAGAGGTAGATCCAATCGCCTTCTAGGCCTAAGTCAGGCCACGTACATTGACAAGATTCTGAAAAGAATCAGCATGGACAAGGCAAAGAAAGGATTCTTGTCTATGCACCATGGGTTGAAGCTGAGTAAGAAAGATGGTCCTAAAACAAAGAAGGACTGGGAGAACATGAAAAGATCCCTTATGCATCTGTTATTGGATCTATCATGTACTCCATGTTGTGTACGAGGCCTGATGTCGCGTTTGCACTAAGTATGACAAGCCGGTACCAGTCGGACCCCGGGGAGGAACACTGGAAGGCTGTCAAGGCAATCCTAAAGTACCTTAATCCGACTAAGGATGCTTTCTTAGTGTATGGAGGTCAAGACGAGCTGGTAGTGTCAGGCTACACTGATGCAAGCTTTGAGACCGATGAGGATGAGAACCAGTCACAGTCTGGTTATGTTTTTCTCCTGAATGGCGGTGCCATTAGTTGGAGGTCCTCAAAGCAGGCCATTATTGATGACTCTACAACGGAAGCTGAGTACATAGCTACGTGCGAAGCTGTAAAGGAAGCCGTTTGGATCAAGAAATTCATAACCGAGTTGGGAGTAGTACCTACTATCCTAGACCCAGTTGATGTTTTTTGTGACAACAACGGGGCCATCGCACAAGCTAAGGAGCCCCGGTCACAGAAGAGATCCAAACATGTGCTCAGAAAGTTTCACCTTATTCGGGAGATCGTGAACAGAGGTGACATATCATTGCAGAGGGTTGACACCAAGAATAATGTCGCCGATCCATTGACCAAAGCATTGCACAGACACAGCACGACGGTCATACCAGATCTATAGGAATTGGGGCAGTGCCCACTTGGAACTAGTGTAAGTGGGAGATTGTTGGTGTGCCCTAGTTCTTAGGGCATTGGATTCTTGTTTTTTGTATTATACATTAAGAGTCATTGTATGAATACATTATTTGTGTCACATTAATAAAGGCAATTAATTTATTTCATTTATATCTTGTGCTATAATATGAGTAGAGTATCCATTGATTGATATCATAAAACCTATCCCAGGTCTGTTCTAATCGTGGGAACGAATAGAACCATAGACTTGTATATTCGATGACTGTATGGTAGTTCTTAACTAGCCATAGTACTTGTATAGTCAGTCGTGAATATAGGTACATATCGTTAACATGGGACTGGATCGATCTGCACAAGAAAGCCATATGGTTATTGCGTCAGAGGTCTTTCTTGAGTAGGTCTCTTTTGTCCTCAGACTAGATTTCATTATAATATCAATATGGAATCTGGTTCACTTTGACATACGCCTAACAGGTCTGTAAAAGGATGCTAAATACGAGTATGATTGGATGGACCGGTGAACATGTTGATATTGATGATGAAGTGATGGAATTGCCACTCGGGTAACACCGAGATGATATCATTGGCCACTTGATGAGTGGGACTGATAAGTGTATGGCCATACCCAAGTAAGTCAGTGCTTGTTTGATTAATCAGTCAACTCAATATCAAGAAATATAATAAACAATAGAAGAGGATGACGGACACCATGCCTCTTGTTTATTCATATCGATATCGTTAGGCAAAGGACATATGAGATCACTACTTGGTGAGTGTCTTCTAAAGACTACTGCATCTCTGTCTTAATTGGGGGCTATAATGGTTTGCTAGAACCCACTTACAGTCTGTGGGCCTTGGGCCTACTGCCAATATAAAGACAGACCCATAGGATCTTGCACATAGATCAACTGAGCCGGAACTTATAGAAATTGCACATGTAATGTACATTGGAAGGAATGCGTTAATTAATTAGTTGACATTCGGTGTCAAGATAATTAATTAACATTGGGTTGAATTTAATTTAATTAATAAGTTTACATAATGTAATTAATTAATTTATCAATTAATTGAATTACATAAAGTAAACAATTAATTAAATAATTTTCCTAAGTAAGAAAATTAAATACATGTATTGTATTAACTTAAGTGTGATTTAATTTTATTTAGGGGTAATTAAATTTAGCCAAATGGAATTAAATTACATAGTATATACTTTTTAATTAAAGTTTATTTATGTAATTATAATCCTAGTGGGCTTGGGTTTAATTAGCCTAATTAAAACCCAATTAGACAAGGTGTCTATATAAGGGCACACTTAAGGAGGAAAAACCTAATTCAACCCTAATTAATTACTTGAAATTTCAGCCACAATAGCAGCCCCAAATAGCCGAAAATCTCAGCATTAATCCTCCATTCCTTCGCGTCTTCGGCTAGCACCGGTTCGCGCTCAATAGTTGGTCATGCACCAGACTTTGGAGATTGCAGTTTCAAGAAACAATTCTGCAGTAGTCTCTAGAAGAGACGAATCCGGTGAGTTAATCTCTCTTGATTCAAATTGATTTTATTCTAATCAATGGTAATTGGACACTAGAGGTGGATTCTAGGAAATTTTAAACGGTGTATTTTTCCGCTGCACCATGTTATTTTTCTAATGACGAATCCCAACAGACACTGCATTGCATGAAATTAACATAAGTACAGATGAAAACTCCAAAATGGTATTCATTTCACACGAACTAAAATCTGAAGAAGAGTGAGACTTGACAGAAATACTACAAAAACATGTTAATGCTTTTGCTTGGTCATACGAAGACATGCCAGGGGTCCACACAGAAATAGCAGTTCACAAGATTCCAAGAAATCCCAAATTCAGGCCAGTAAAGCAGAAGCTAAGAAGGCTGAGACCAGAATGGGCTGCATTAGTAAAGGAAGAAGTGGCTAAGCAAATTGAAGCCAAGTTCCTCAAGGTAGCGGGGTACACAGAATGGTTAGCCAACATTGTGCCAGTGACTAAGAAAGACGGAAGGGTCAGAGTGTGTGTTGACTACAGGGACTTGAACAAAGCCTGCCCAAAAGACAATTTCCCCTTCCCTCACATTGATGTTTTAATCAATAGAGCAGCCAAGGTAGCAATGTACTCTTTCATGGATGGATTTTTGGGATGCAACCAGATCCTAATGGATGTCATTGACAAGGTGAAGACATCCTTCATTACAGAGTGGGGTACTTTCTGCTATAGAGTAATGCCTTTTGGATTGAAAAATGCTAGGGCCACTTACTAGAGGGCTATCACAACATTGCTGCATGACATGATTCACAAAGAAGCAGAGGTATACGTCGATGATATGCTTGTTAAATCAATGACCCGGGAAGAGCACCCTGTTATCCTGGATAGATTTCTTACACGCATCGGAGAATACAACCTACGACTTAATCCCAAGAAATATATATTTGGGGTTACATCAGGAAAGCTACTGGGTCATATGGTTAGCCAAAGGGGGATAGAGATGGATCCAGATAAAATCAATGCCATCCAAGACATGCCAGCCCCTAGAACAAAAAAGGAGGTTCGGTCGTTCTTGGGTTCCTTACAGTATGTCAGTCATTTCATAGCCTGGTTAACTTCAGTATGTGAGCCGATTTTCAAGCTGTTAAGAAAAGATCAACCAGTTGTGTGGGATGATAGATGTCAGTTGGCTTTCGACAAGATCTAGGCTTTTCTGGTAAATTCACCGGATTTAAGCCCACCAACTCCAGGGAAGCCTCTGATTTTGTAAGTGGCTATTGAAGACTCTTCTATAGGGGCAATGCTAGCATAAAAGCAGGATGGAAAGAAGGAGTATCCTATCTACTATGTCAGCAAGAAGCTGCTGGAATATGAAACCAAGTACACGCTGGTGGAGAAGATATGTGCAGCAATGATTTGGCTAACTAAGAAATTACGCCACTACTTTCAGTCATACAAGGTACAAGCCGTGGCTAAAGTGGATTCAATGAAATATCTCTATAAAGCACCGGTGTTGGTTGGAAAATTATCCAGGTGGCTACTACTCTTATCGGAATTCGACATTGAGTACATCACTTGGAAAACCATCAAAGGGTGAGCTATGGCAGAATTCCTAGCAAACCAGCCATTAGAATCGGATCACGTGGAGAATCTGGAATTCCCGAATGAACAGTTGGCTGTAGTGGAGGTAAGGAGATGGGTTATGTGCTTCGATGGTGCCGTAAATAGAAAAGGTGCTGGAATTGGGGTAATCATAGCAACCCCAGATGGTGAGATCATCCCATTGTCAAAAAGGTTGGAATTCTCCATAACCAACAATGGGGCAAAATACAAAGCATGCTTATTCAGAATGGAAGCCCTCCTGACACTAGGGGTAGACAATGTCTTGATTGTTGGAGATTCACTTTTTGTGATCAGGCAGGCACAAGGGGAATGGGATTTGAGAGAAGAATCCTTACAGCCCTACTTAGAGCTGCTATAGTACAAAAGAGGTTATTCGGCCAGTGTGAGTTCAGACACGTGCCCAGGGAGGAGAACAAAATGGCTAACGCACTAGCAACATTGTCCTCTATGTGGGAAGACCCAGAAAAGACACAGATACAGCCTCTGATTATTACAATTTCTAGGCAACCCTGCTTTGACATGCATGAAGTGATGGAGTTAAAAGCCGAAGAAAAGCCATGGTTCTTTGACATTTATCAATATGTGAAAGAGGGAAAGTATCTGGAAGGGGCTAGTATTGCTGATAAAGTTTCATTAAGAAGATTGGCTAGCCAGTTCAAAATCTTTGAAGATAAGCTATACAAGAGAACTACAAACGGGGTCCTTCTAAGGTGTTTGGCAGAATAGGAAGCAGCAACAGTGATGTAGCAAGTACACGCAGGATCCTGCAGGTTGCATATGAATGGGATCGCCATGGCTAGAAAGATAATGAGACAGGGATACTTCTGGGAGGTAAGAAGGTGCCATGAATGCCAAATCTATGCAGATATCAGTCATCTGCCACCACTTGAACTACAGAATCTAGCATCTCCTTGGCCTTTCTCGGTGTGAAGAATTGACATGATAGGAGAAATTCATCCTGTAGCATCAAACGGGCACAGGTTCATAGTGGTGGCAGTAGACTATTTCTCAAAATAGGTGGAAGTAGAATCTTTCTCCAGTGTGACATCTAAGCAGATGGTTAAGTTCATTCAAAAGAACATCATCTCTCGATACGGAATCCCTCACATGTAGTGACTGATAATGGGGTGCAATTCCAAGGGGCAACAGCCAAGTTATTCACAGAACATGGCATTGAAGATCACAGGTCTTCTAAAGGCTAATGGTGTAGTGGGGGCGGCAAACAAGTCAATTACAAAGATCTTATAAAAAATGGTGACCACCTACAGAGATTGCGCTGATAAGTTGCCGTATGTGTTGGTGTGCCCTAGTTCTTAGGGCATTGGATTCTCATATTTTGTATTATACATTAAGACTCATTGTATGAATACATTAATTGTGTCACAATCATAAAGGCAATTAATCTATTTCATTTATATCTTGTGCTATAATATAAGTAGAGTA
The DNA here is from genome assembly GCA_039660915.1 of Euphorbia tirucalli. NCBI lineage: Eukaryota > Viridiplantae > Streptophyta > Magnoliopsida > Malpighiales > Euphorbiaceae > Euphorbia > Euphorbia tirucalli. The sequence continues at coordinate 55,851,370 of CM077637.1, forward strand.
TCCATTGATTGATAATCATAAAACCTATCCCAGGTCTATTCTAATCGTGGGAACGAATAGAACCATAGACTTATATATTCGATGACTATATGGTAGTTCTTAACTAGCTATAATACTTGTATTGTCAGTCATGAATGTAGGTACATGTCGTTGACATGGGATTGGATCGATCCACACAAGAAAGCCACATGGTTGTCGTGTCATAAGTCTTTCTTGCATAGGTCTCTTTTGTCCTCAGACCAGATTTCATCATAGTATCAATATGGAATCCAGTTCACTTTGACATATGCCTAACAGGTCTGTAAAAGGATGATAAATATGGGTGTGATTGGGTGGACATGTGAACATATTGATATTGATGATGAAGTGATGGAATTGCCACTCGGGTAACACCGAGATGATATCACTGGCCACTTGATGAGTGAGATTGATAAGTGTATGGCCATACCCAAATAAGTTGGTTGCTTATTTGATTAATCAGTCAACTGAAGACCAAGAAATATAATAAACAACAGAAGAGGACGAAGGACATCATGCCTCTTGTTTATTCATATCGATATCGTTAGGCAAAGGACACTATGAGATTACTACCGGGTGAGTGTCTTGTAAAGACTGCTGCATCTCTGTCTTAATTGGGGGCTGTAATAGTTTGCTAGAACCCACTTACAGTTTGTGGGCCTTGGGTCTATTGCCAACATAAAGACAGACCCATAGGATCGTGCACATAGATCAATTGAGCCGAAACATATAGATATTGTGCATGTGATGTACATTGGAAGGAATGAGTTAATTAATTAGTTGATATTCGGTGTCAAGGTAATTAATTAACATTAGGTTGGTTTAATTTAATTAATAAGTTTACATAATGTAATTAATTAATTTATCAATTAATTGAATTACATAAAGTAAACAATTAATTAAATTATTTTCTTAAGTGTGATTTTATTTTAATTAGGGGTAATTAAATCAAGCCATATAGATAGGGTTGGCCACGGTGTGGGTGCGGGGGCGGGGGTGCATTCCCCACTCCGCCCCCAATGATTGCGGGGGCGGTTTCTGTGATTCCCCATTTAACATTTAGGGGATTTTTTCACCCTCATCCCCGCTCCACGCGGGTGCCTGCGGGTATTATCCAATAAATAAAATAAATTAATATTTCGTTATTTTAATAACCATTTTAACATTCAATATCAAAAAAACAAATTCTACCACATTACAAATGTGGTTTAACATTAAATATCCAAATTACAAAATATATCCAATATTACAAATATTTAAGTTCCAAGTGAACTTTATTTGAACAACTTGAAATTCAAGTCCAATCATTTAAGAAAAACAGAGATGGGGATAGTACTCCCCGCTCCCAGGCCCGTTTAAGTACTGGGGGTAAAATAATCCCCACCCCATCCCTGTGGGGGATAAATCGGTTATTCCCAGCACCCACTGGTTCGGATGCCCATGGTTTTTTGGTAATCCCCGCCCCATTGCGACCCCTACATATAGAATTAAATTATATATTATAAATCTTATGGAAAGGATTTAAATATGTAATTAAAATCCTAATGGGCTTGGGTGGTTTACTTAACCTAATTGGAGTCCATATTGCATAAGGACTATGAAGGCACATTTATGGGAAAAATCACTCTCTTAACCCTAGGCACAAAGGAGATTCGGCCAGCAACAATATCAGCCCCAATAGCTGAATTCTTTGGTGCAATTTCTTCCGTTCTTCGACTAGCATCGGTTCCCATTCGATACTTGATCGTGTACCGGACTGTGGAGATCAATTTTAAGAAACGATTCTGTAGCTGTCTCTAGAAGAGACATAATCTAGTGAGTTCAATCTCTTGATTCAAATTGTTTTATTTCAATCAATGGTAATTGGACACGATAGGTGGATTCTAGGAAATTTTAAACGGCGTATTTTCTACTGTGCCACATTATTTTTCTGATGACGAATCCCAACAGTATGCCCTTTGGGGTTATAGAACCAGTGTCAGAACACCAACTGGCGAGACTCCCTATGCCTTGGTATATGGGATGGAAGCAGTATTACTAGTGGATATGGAACTTAAGTCACTCAGAATAGCCTTGGAAGCTCAGTTACCAGAAACAGGATAGGTTCAAGCCAGATACGAGCAGTTGGCAGCATTAGATGAAAAACGGTTGAAAGCACTGGATCACTTGCAGATGTATCAACACAGAATGGCTAGAGCCTATAATCAGAAAATGAAGTATCCTAGACTACAGCTGAAAGTCGAAGACCTAGTTCTGAAATAGTTGAGGCCTACAAACGTCGATGCCCAGGGGAAATTTCGGCCGAATTGGGAAGGCCCATATGTTGTAAAGAAACTACTATAAAAGGGTGGTGTAAGCATCGCGGATATGGATGGGAATGAATTTGCAAATCTTGTCAACCAAGATCGCCTGAAGCCTTACCATGTTTGAAAAAAAAGGGAGGGGTCTGCTAGGTTGAAAACTCAAAAAGGGCGGCTTAGGCAAAAATCAAGACACGAGAGAAAATGATCAGTCAGAAAATCCGCAAGGGACGATTGGTGACGGATTTGGGTTCTGTGTGAAATGTATACCATTTTAGGAACCAAACTTTACAAATGTACTCACGCTACTTTCATCAATAAAGTGTGATGTTTTGCTTAAATATGTTTGTATGGTTATATCAGAATTCATAAACAAAGTTATCTTGCCTAAACATCCATTTAAAGAAAGCACTTTGCATTTAATTGGTTAAAAGACTCACGTTACTTTAACAATGAAAATGTGTAAATACGTGCAATCTGTAACCTCTTCTTATCCTCTGAATCAAACTCATTATTTCTCGAGGTGGCCAGGAATTTCGAAACAAATCCAAGTTCATATGTCACAGGACTTCAAGAAAAAAAAAGCTCGCTAAGGTGAAAATTGAAAAGGCGCCTTAGGCAAAAGTTAGAGCAGCTCGCTGAGCTGAAAACCTATATCCAACAGTTCAGGCAAAATTTAGAGCACTTCCAGATTCACTATTCCTAGAGGCAGAAAGGTGGAACCCTTCCACTATTCCCCAGCAGGAGCCCTTCCACTATTCTCCAGCAAAATCAACCGTATTATTCCCCAGCGGAGCCATCGCGGAAAATGTCACCACTCTCTCCCTAGCAGTCATCGGACTTCCCCAACAGGCATTGTATGTCCCCAGTAGAGGTGCAAGAGCCACATCACATAAAGAATATACTCTCCCCAGCTAGAGTCAATCATAGGCATGATGTACTTCCCATAACCAGAGGCACGACACGGTCTTCCCAGCCAGAACATAGAATTTCAAGATTGGACAAATAGTGGAAAATGCATCTCTCAGAGTCCATTCGCATATGCATACATTGAAACATGCACATACGAACATTCAAAACATACACGCACATATGCATATATGCACCACGACCAATCTAAGTGCAGGTACCCACCACCATCGTCGGGCCGTCCCAAATCGGAATCGCTCTCAAAGCGGAACATTGGGGCATCCACTGGGCCTTAAGATATGAATTGGAGCCGCGTGGGCCTAAACTTCAACATCTCAGGTATAAAGAATTTCTCGATTGTCAGGATTTTGTTCAGGCCAATGTAACCCTGAGAAAGGTACTCTTTGCCTTTTGCAGGTATCCTAAGGCAGGATAATCAAGCCTTATTTATTCATGATCGAAGGGGTAAAAATTTTTGTTCCAAAATTATCTATCAAGGAATAAATAAGCATCGTCAATGCAATATCAGAAATCCAGCAGATCCGCCACGAGTAATATAAACCCGGTGACAGGCCCAGATCGGCTTCACCTCATAAATTCAGCAGATCCGCCACGGATAATATAGACCCAATGACAGGCCCAGATCAGCTTCACCTTAGAAATCTAGCAGATCCGCCATAGGTAATATAGACCCGGTGTCAAGCCCAGATCAGCTCCACCTCAGAAACTCAGCAGATCTGCCACGGGTAATATAAACCCAATGACAGGCCCAGATCAGCTCCACCTCAGAAACTCAGCAGATCCGCCGCGGGTAATATAGACCCGATGGCAGGCCCAGATCAGCTCCACCTCAGAAATTCAATAGATCCGCTGCGGGTAATATAGACCTGGTGACAGGCCCAGATCGACTTCGACCTCAGAAATTCAACAGATCCACTGTGAGTAACATAGACCCAATGACAGGCCCAGATCGGCTTCACCTTAGAGATCCAGTAGATCCGCCATAGGTAATATAAACCCGGTGATAGGCCGAGATTGGCTTCAACCTCAGAAATTCAGTAGATCCGCCACGGGTAACATAGACCCAATGATAGGCCCAGATCGACTTCACCTTAGAAATCTAGCAGATCTACCGCGGGTAATATAAATCTGGTGACAGGCCTAGATCAGTTTCACCTCAGAAACTCAGCAGATCCGTTGTGGGTAATAAAGACCCGGTGTCAGGCCCAGATCAGCTTTGCCTCTGTAATTCAACTTAGCCTCGGGTAACATAGACCCGGTATTGGCTCAAATCAAACCATCACTACAACTTAGGTACGTCTTTCTTTCCTTCTATTTACGGCGCTTAAATTCACGTTCTTAAATTCCCCTCAGGTAACCTAAACCTGGTATCGGGTATTGAATTTGATCATGCAAGGGGCAGCTGTAAGCTCCGAGTTTTCCCGACCTCTATGATGAGAATTCCTATATTACCTGTGGAGCAGATGGACATGAATCTGACTTGAAAAAGACCAAGATGTTGCCTAAAGTATCTCAAATGTCCTGAAACCCGAGCTATCCTCGATGCGAAACCCCGAGAAGGTCCCCCAAATGATTTTAGGGTTCAGGGTGAGCGTCGAATTTTTGCTGATTTTGGCCCGACTCTAGTGGGTTCAACCAAGTTGCTCTGCAAAGCAGAGCAACTTGGCTGAGCAAAAAAAGTTGGTCGAAATAAGCAGGGAATTCAGATGGCTCATTAAATTTTGGAAATGATTGTGAATGTGAGATATAAAAGGAAAAAGTAAAAAGAAATCGAGGGGAGGCAGAGATTATTCTTAGAAAAATAAATTTACAGAAAAAAAAGGGAGAGAAGAGAGGAGAAGGGTAGAAATTGAAAACAAAGAGGAGCCAAAACCAAAAAAAACTCAACCTGAAATCAATACCTAGACATTGGAAGGAGCTTCTTTGACCTTTGCACACTCATTTGGGATTGCTTTGGATTGGTTTTGGATTGTTTTGGATTTTCAGGCCAGTTGAGGTTTCGGGAGAATTTCGGGTTTTCAATTCGATTCTTGACATTCAACACATCAAAACAATATCCAGGTAAACTCTGAGAGGCCTTAAACCTGTGTACATTGCTTTTTCTTTGTGTTTTTCTTCATTTCTCAAAATTTTCAGAAGTGGGCTACCCAAATACAGCCGCACGGCTGTAATTCTTATGAACAGAGCTGCACGGCTCTGGTACTCAGAGCCACGCAACTGTGTTCTGTAGGGGCAGAATCCAAAACTTCCCCGATCGACCGAAACTAGTCCGTTTTCCATTTCATGCATTCTGTTGTGATATATTTCAGCCCAAATGCATCCGTACGTTGTACAACTTTGGTTTTCTGATTTCTGTACATACGGTTATTAGGTTTTCGATTTTTCCTGGCTTTTATTTTCTGAATTTCAGGATTGTTCGATCCGAATCGAATCCATAGTCCAGCATTTGCCGACCCCCGAACCTTGTAAAATCCTCGGGAAACATAAAAAATGAGCAAAACGTCATTTTTAAAAATGAGAAAACCATTTTTCGGGCTCTGGAAGTCATAGCCGCAGGGCTGTAATTTAGAGCCGCATGGCTGTAATTACAGCCACACGGCTATAATTTCCAGAGAGAAACAGAATCGGACGACCCATACGGACGTCGTCGCGCGATGTTGTTTTCTGATTCAAACTGTTTTTGGTGTGTTTACTGCTTTTTGGACCCTAGATGGTTGTTGGATTTAGGAAACCTGCACGAACGAAACCCCGAGTTCTGGGCTAAATGGAAAAATTTGCATGAAATCGAGCCAAATAATTTTCTAAAGTTGTTTTCTAGCACAAAAAAATTATAGGGACGTTTCAAAACTGTTTTCCAAGTCTAATCAGGCCTGTTGGCCGAGCCGACCCGGTTACCCCCTAAATGCATGCCCCCGTTCCTAAAAATCCCAATTCTGTCCAATTTGACTCCTATTCTGTGGTGTGCTATGAATTGTGCTAACCTTCTATTTTGCAGCATTTATTTTCCCTTTTTATTTTTTTTGGTGTAATTAATAGATTAATTCGTGTAAATTAGGTGACTGTAATTTTCTAGATAATCGTGTATTCTAAGCACTTGTAATGTGAGGGCATGAATTTTATCTTTATTCAATTGGGTTGTAATAACTTATTTATTTGCTGCTTTCTATTTTATTTATGTGTGCGCTGCACGAGCGGATCAATAAAATTAACTTTAGACTTTAGAAATATAAAATGCTATCAATGAACATTGGCTAAATTTATTTTGATTAGACATGAAATAAGGGACTTGTCCGGACTTAGATCTCTGGAAAGTGTAGCGGCCCTCGTCTAGTTCAGCTACGCTATAATTTCCCGGTTAAGCTGAGTCAGGTGGCGACTCTTACACTCTCCATCAAGACTTAGGTGTCGATTCTTTTATGAAACGATTTAATTTCCCAAAAGGCATATTTTCATCAATCATAAAAACCCCACGCAAGGGAGGGTTGCCCGATATCGAGGCTCCCTTCTTAGAGGTTAAAAACATCATCCGCTGACACGTATCATCCCCAAACTAGTGGTCAAGTAGAAATTTCAAATAGAAAACTTAAATGGATTTTGGAAAAAACGGTATCTAATTCACATAAGGATTGGGTGAAGAAACTAGATGAAGCTTTATGGGCTTATCGAACGGCTTATAAGACTCCCATTGGGATGTCTCCTTATCGGTTACTATATGGTAAGGCGTGTCATTTGCCGATCGATTTAGAACATAAATCTTATTGGGCTATTCGTTCCTTAAACTTTGATGTGAATAAGCCGGTAAAAATAGGCTACTGCAAATATCTGAATTAGATGAAATTAGGTCCATGGCCTATGAAAATGCTAAGATTTATAAAGAGAAAACTAAGAGGTGGCATGAAAATGCTAAGATTTATAAAGAGAAAACTAAGAGGTGGCATAATATGAAAATTAAAGCTAAAACTTTTAATGTTGGTGATAAGGTGCTTTTATAAAATTCTCGGTTACAACTATTTCCGGGTAAGTTAAAATCGTGTTGGTATGGACCATTCACCATTGTTAATGTCTTTAATAATGGAGCATTAGAATTAAGGAGTCCTAAGAATAATGTGTTCAACGTTAATGGGCAGCGTTGTAAACCATATTTGCGATGGGATGATACCATTCAAAAGTAATATATGGACAACCCTACACCCTAATTATTCTTCTTAACTTTGGTTTTATTCTTGCTTATGTGTGTTTTGTATATTTTGATGTATTTTGAGTGTGTTTTAGTTAAATTTTAATAAACACAGATGTGTGTTTAAGTTTAGTGTAGAGTATATACTATGGTAGAGTGGTGTTATATAGATAAAATGCATGAAAAGCTAAAGTTCGAGTGCATCATGATCGTGACAAACCATCACGATCGTGACACCTGCATTTTTCAGATTCTTGACTTTTGGTTATTTTTGCTTTAAAATGGCCATAAGTGGTTAACTATCATACTTATCCATTTCTAACCGTCACATCTACTCCAAAAGTCATGTCTTTTCAATGTTTTCATTATAAATACATTTTTTTCCATTTTTTTCTCACATCCAAAGTAATCAAACCATAAAATTGTCATACCTTCAAAGTAGAGTTTTTTTTATTCTCAATGCTTTTAACCCTTCTGTGACTTAACCTTTTCCCATAAAAATGGTGCCCTGTGTGAATGGAAGAGTTGATTTGAGGGAGGAATATGGAGCACCCTTCCCTATCTGAAGTGTCCATGAAGGAAAGCGTTATGCATGGTTGAAGAAGATAGATTTTCGAGGAATGTTGTTTCTCGATATCTTGTTTCTTATTAACAATGATATCCGAGATGTAGTGTTCGGGTACTTGCAATACCTAGGGTGGAGTAAGTTTGGGGCTATGTTGTTCCCCCAGAAAGATATTTATGTATTAGAGATGTTGTGCACATTCCAATTTTTGGATAATACAAGGAGAAGTTTTTTGTTTCACAACAATGGAGTCGAATATACCGTAGGGTACGACCAAATGTCTGAGTGGTTTGGTTGTCCAAAAGAAAACTTGGCTGTTATGCCTTCTAGTTTCAAACTAGACAACATTTGGGGTTCCTTGACTGGTTTGCATTGTTATGTGCTGAGCCATGCATCCAATAAACTCATTCAAGATGAGGCAATGTTGTATTTGCACAAGTTCCTTGCACATTCATTATTTTGCCGAGTGGATAGTTCCATTAATTCTCTTCAATGTAATTAACAATGCATCGAAGCAAAGATATAGGCCGATTGGTGGTGCAAACATCATGACTGCAATAGTAATGGGTGCAAGAGGAGAACTTCCATGTCGTGTCGATTCGGGCGCTTATATCAATTTCCTTGATGGTATGGTGATGATTCAAGGACTCTCTAAGGCGGATAATCTAGGGCACCACATTTTCTTGCCTTAAATGACTTAAATCTACCATAAGTCCAGTTGATCCATATGAATCAGTAACCATTGACAACAAAGGAGATGACCCAATTGATGACTCCCCGATAACTTGGGAGGATGGTCCAGAACCTACAAGTACATTACATTGCCTGGATCGAATTTGAGAGTTGCAATATGAAATCAAAAATATGCATCGGACAGTCTTCCGGATTCGTCGAGCCCATAAATCCTTGAAAAAAAAATCTTGTCTTGTGCTAACAATGCCAACTTCACATTCACTCCATGTTCCTCATTTTCATCCGAGGAGCCATTCTCCTTCAATCTACACATGTCCATCTCTATATATATTCAGTGTGGTGTGCTATTTTTCTACATTAACTCTACTTCACAGTGATTGTTTGTTTGTTCGATTAAGTTTGTTAAGTTGTTGTTTGGTGATCTAATAAATAAAATGTCCATTCTTATTATGATTATTGTTGCATAAATAATGTCATTTTAGTATGTGATTTACAAGTTTTTGTGTTAGATTTTGAGTTTTTGTTGTTTTCATTAAAACTAATATGATGGAAAAGCCAAAATTGCATGAATAAAGTGTATCACGATCGTGACAAACCATTGCGATTGTGATTCAGCAATATAAGAAAAGGAAAATAAAGAAGAAGCATGCATCACGATCGTGTTCAGGCGTCACGATCGCGACTCAAGCACTCCAAACAGGTAAATCTTTCTGTTTCCAAATCGCGATCATGACATACGTGTCACGATCGCGACTTGGTCTTTTTCATTTGCTATGTTTTTGTGTCTCGTGTAAGTCACGATTGTGACCTGAGTGTCACGATTGCAACCTGAACAAACATAAACGGTCATATTTTCATTTTTAACTGTACAATTGGCTCCAATTTTCAAAATCTGCCTGTTTTATGACCGTTGGACTAGTCAAAATATGATTCTATTGGTTAATAACTATAATTTATTAATATTTTATTCTATTCAATGAATTTAAGTGGTGAAAGGATGTGTCTTTTGGTGAAATTCACTATAAACAGGATTCAATTTCTTTATTATTCTTCACAAACACAATTCTTCTACTATTAACTTCCTCTACAAATCCAAATATCAAAATCCTTTCCATCTCTTTTCTTTCATGTCCATCTTTTCAAAACCCTTGCACATATTATTTAAGAATGCCTAGACAAAAGCAAATTGCTACCAAGAAGGGACAAAGTTCTTCACGAACTCCTCAATCGGTGGATTTAAGAGAAACTTATGGCGCCAACTTCCCAATTCGTAATGAAAAAGAAGGGAGGCAATTCACCATATTAAAGAACATCGAAATCATTGGTATGTTTTTCCTTGATGAAGTTTTCATGATAAACAATGGTATCCATGACGAGGTAAGGAAGTTTTTGATTGTTCTTGGAATTTCAACATTTGCTTATATGTTCTTTCCCCTAAACTGTGATTGGATTATAGAATTGCTAACAACCTTTCGCTATGTGGATAAAAACCAAATGGATATTATCTTTCGTAATGAAGGTAATGAATATACGGTTGGATATGAAGAAATAACCAATTGGTTTGATTTTCCTACGGAAAGTGAAGGGTGGCGTTTTCCATTTTCTGAACATAACCCGCATCCATTTTGGAAAAGTATCACCAGACTGGAGAAATATTCAGCAAAGAATTCGCCGAACCAGTTAATTGAGAATAATGCACTTTTGTATTTGCACAAGTATTTATGCCATTCCATTTTCTGCAGGGTGGAGAGTAATAAGGTGCAAACCAAAGACTTATATGTCTTAAACCAAGCCATAAAGGGAAGAAAAGTGGACTGCACGGATCATATCTAGGAAGGAATATCTAGACCAGTGGATTCCATCAAAAAGAAAGTTAGAGGCGGCCATGTAATGATAGCTTTGATTTTGGCTGCTAGAAGAGAATTGCCTTATACTTTGCAACAACGTAAAAAATTGCGATTCCTTGACAAGCAATTGATGAAAAATGCTGGATTAGTGAAACAAATAAACAGAGCATTCAAATTCACCTCACATGAAGAGAGAACAAAGAAGGTTCTCATTACCTTGGAAGAAGAAGGGGGAGCAGGACCTTCAACCACACGTTCTAGGAGCAAGGGGAAGCAAGTGCAAAGGGAAGAAAGTGGTGATGAAGATGATGAAGAGGAGGAGAATGTTAATGAAGGGTAAGAAGCAAAAACTCAAGGTTGGCAATAAGTGCTAACCAAGGTTGAAGAAGTGGAGCAAAATGTCCACTAAGTACATCAAGAAGTAAAGGTGATGCGGAAGGAGAATGCATCGTTAAAGAGGAAGCTTCTCAAGTTCATTCGATATTAAAACATCGAGTTTACTCCAAGTCCACTAGGATCACCGGAGGCTTGATTTGGTTTTTTCTATCCTTTTCTTCTTTACTTTATTTTATTTTCTGTTTCTAGTATTTTGTAGTTTTTAGTTGTGATTGAAGTTATTTTATTTTCCTACACATTGGGGGCAATGTGCAATGCAAGTGTAAGGGGGTAAAATTAGGATAATTTTAAATTTTGTATCATTATAAAGTGTTCTTGCATTTTTATCTTATTTTGTGATTGTCAAAAAGCTTATGATATCTTCTTCTATCTTAAATTGAAGTGTATGATAATGTAAACAAAATCTTTACATAATGCAAATGAAGATAATCTCACCTTAAGTTAAGGAAAAAGAGGCTTTGATTCTATAAACATATGTATATTCAAGTGGTAAAATATTGAAAATGGAGTATGTTATTATTGAAGTAGTTTGAAAAGCAAGGCGAAGAACAAATCTTATAAGTGTTTGGGTATCCATTGGCAATTTTTGTTTAAAAGCAATAAGATGCATGATTTTCTGCCTTATAAGACTAAGTTTGAAGTGATTGAACTAGGAAAACTAAAGCCATAATATGAATTAGCATTGTTCAATAAAAGATAAGGGTATTGCAATGAGAGAAAAATTAAGTGTTGAGTGAATAACCAAAGTGTTATGTAAAAGGGGAGAGTGGTATGGAGCATAAAATGCAACCACTAAAAGCAAGATAAAGAATAAAAGAAAAATATCTACTTTTATATAATACAAGAAAAGAATAATTGCAATATGAGTGGTAACAAACGAGATAAAATGGGAGGTGTGGTATGGAGTGAAACGTAACCACACATGAGTGCTTAGAAAAATCTAGGTTACCTAAAAATGCTTTGAGAACAATAGCTAAACGTGTGCTAAAATTTGTCCTAAAAAGCTTTCACCTATATGCTTTGGTTGAATAAGCGGAAATTGTGTTGATTAAGGCATGAACATGGTTAAAGGTGTATACAAACTTTACTTATGGTCGATAGTTCTAAGTTAAGCTGATTAAAACAATCTTTTGGCTATGCCCATACTTAATACTATAAAGAAGGATATACATATGTGTTGTTCCAAAAAAGCTTCATAGTTGCCTTAAGAGTTGAAGGTTGAGACTTTTTATTGTGTGTTTCAAAGACTGTAATATGTTGGATCATCACAAGTAAGAAGATTAAGAAATTCATATTTTACTTGAGGACAAGCAAAAGGATAAGTTTAGGGGCTTGATAAGTGCTAAAAAGGCACTTATATATGATATAATCTATAAGGAATTTGCATTGATTTTACTTATTATATATTAGATTTCACGTTGGTATTGCTTGTTTTTTATGATTTACAGTTTTAAAGACCAGGTATATAGATATGTGGAATTTAGCTATAAAAGGGAGCAAAAACAAAGAGAAATTAAAGGAAAGAGACAGGTCACGAGCGCAACACCAATCACGATCGTGACCTAGTCTATGGATAGACTTTGACTTCAGCATTTTGCAAGAAACTCATGCGAATCACGATCGCAACACGCTGTCACGATCGTGACATGCACTCAGCAGCAATTATTTGACCCTTTCTATTTGGAACTTCAACCACCACTATGAAAAGACATAACCCTTCATGAAAAGACATAACCCTTCATGTAAAGACACAACTCTTCCTGAAAGGACACAATCCGACATACTCTTATCATAAGGATTGAATAAATAATTAACGCATGTGCAACAAATATCTAAGATAAAATGCTTGTTTATTTATGTAACTAGATATTAAGCAACAACTCAACTCAACACTAGTACTTTGATTGACTTAACTTGCCATTTATCCAATTTCACTGCATTACTTTATAATTCGATACTCTATAAATGCGAAGAAAAACAAACCAAAGTGTACATACTTATTCCTCGTGGGATCAATATCTTTTATTACTATGTTGCGATTCATATACTTGCGAGCATTAATCTCTTAATGAAATTATTATTAAAAGTACTATTAAAATCATTATCAAAAGCTAAAGTAAGACATTTGTACTGAATATAAAGCGAGCAACATGTGCCATATACATCTCGCATGTTAACATTTCCATGAAGCATACACGACATCATCCCTGTATGTCATACATCCTAACCCTATCTTCGTGCAGCCACTTGCATTTTGTGTGACATGGACATTCATATCATCTCGTTCCACTTAATAAAGGACGTTTTAAGTATGCCTTTCACAATCATTTCATTCCATATTAGGTGTCCTAAAAAAAATACCCATGTTCTGCCCATGCACCGGATTGCATTTAGCCATTTCACTAGACCATTTCATTCACTAGAGGACCACAATGGTCTTAGGTCTATATTCGTGTGGCAAGTCACATGATAACATTACATGACATCATGCTCATTCACAATTGGTGTCACGGTGGTGCCGAAGTCTTGTTTGTGTGTCATGATCCATATCGGATTGTTTCATGGCATTATTGATTCATTTGAGGTACTCCACCAGTAACGAATTACTACACATATAGGGGCATTTCATGACATTACTAAATCATACAAGGTGTTCCACAAATCCGAACCCCTGTCCGTGTCTCGAGTTACACGTGACTTGTTTGTAACATCATTCCATGTTGGATGCCCTAAAAGCGTAAAAACTTTGTCTATGGGACGGCCCCCATGTGACCATTTCATATCACTTCATTGACCTACAAAGTGTCGAACCTCTGTCTATGTGTCGGTACACACACGACCATTCCATGACATTCACTTGGGGCTCCAAAAGCACCAAACCTCTATCCATATGATGGCTCACACGCGACCTTCTTGTATTATCTTTCATATGGCATGGGGTATTCTTCGAACATCTAAAAAAAAGAAACAAAAACAAAGGAAGTCATCCTCATTACCATTCTTATTCATGAGACATCATTCAACCATACCATACACATCACTTAGTGCGTCCTGTCTAGAATCATGACATCCATCCACCATTCTAACCCTATATTGAATGTGCAGTTTGGAGTCGAACTTTGAAATGATTAGTGCGAGTTGAATCGAAGTCTAATCAGTCAGTTCAGCCAGTTCAACTAGTCCAATCAAAACCACTAACCATGGAAGGAGTTAGGGTTAGTTCAGATTCGGAATCAGAGCAGGAATTCGGGGGTCAGTTGCCTTCTCTACCAGTTGACAGTCAGTTATTATTCGAAGAAGTGAACAGAGTGAATATGGCTCAAGACGGATCTGGTGGGGGGATGCCTTTCATGAGTGCATTTGTGGATGCCCTGCTAAACTCGGACTGGTTCAAGGCTACTTTGCGAGAACAAATACAAGCTGTAATGACCACCAATGTGGGTCAGACCATTCACTCGGTCCAGGCTCTAGTCAAAAATGAGGATAATGTTGTTCAAGTGGTCCCTAGCTCGGGAAGAAGTGTTCCAGAAAGTAGTAAAGGAGTTCTTCCTCACAGAGAAGTCGATCGCCATTCTGAGCAGGATGAAGCTTTTGGGAGGGCTAGGGAAGCTTCGATCGAGATGGCTGTAGAAAAGCATATCAAGGAGAAATTCTCTGATTTGGAGGCTTTGCTACCAAAACTGAAAGAGATGGTGCACTACAATCGCATCAAATGTACCGACTCGGCTAGTTTGATGGCAAGAGGAGGGGAACCACATTCGGTCAGTTTTCACGTGCCATATATAACCTCATACACCGGGGAAGGTCCACCGGAGGCTCATCTGGATAGCTATGTGTAGCTTATGTCTAGTATAGGGATTGGCAAAGTCCACCTACTGAACCTATTCCCGACTACACTAAGGGATGCTGCTGCTAAATGGTATTTGAAAATGCCGATTCATACCTGCTCCACATGGGAATATTTATCCGAGGCATTTGTGAAGCAGTATGCTTCTAATACTCAGGTGGAGACCACTTTGGAAGATCTAGAAAGGATTCGCTAGAAACCTAATGAGTATTTCTCAGCTTACTACAAGAGATGGATGGATGTCCAAATGTTGGTGGATGGACCTCCGAAGTTAGAGTCTCTAGTTGTAAAATTGGTTGAAGGAAGCTTGCCTCAATACAAAGATGAAATGAAGCTGAAAAGATTCCATGCTTTTACGGAGGTCATCGATTTTGCTAAGCGTATTAAAAGGTATGAAGAGGAGGACCAAAGGAGCAAGCAGAATTTTGGTACTTATCAAGGTAGTCGAGGGTATTCACAAGGCTATAAGGGTGGTAGTTCCACAACTATACCGGCTGGGCCTAGTTTGAAAATGGCACAGGTGCAAGAAACATAAGTGGTTGTGGTGACCTAAGGCAGATAATCAGTAACTCCTCAAAGGCTCACTAACTCGTTGCCTCGAATCTTTGCCAAGTGTAGAGAGGCAGGATTATTATAGAATTCGAAGAAGTATTCTCCTCCAGCTGAGACAGACAAGGATAACTTCTGTGCTTATCATGTGAAAGTAGGCCATCGTACCAACGATTGCACTCGGCTAATAAAGGCCATTCGACAGTTGGTTACTAAGGGGAAGATTGTGGAACCACCTTTGAAGCCAAGTGGTCAGAGTAATCCCTTACCCAAATTTGGCTAATCTGGGTATGCAAGCTATTGAAGTTGATGATGCTACAGCTAGAGAAAACCCTCCATTTGTGGAGGATGACAATTAGTTTGATGTATCTGTCTCTTCCATTTATGATGTGAACAATTCAGCCCGTAGGGCATTTATGCAATTTTATTTCAATTACTTGTGTGATGTTTTTCTAGAAGGAATTGAGCATACATACAAACATTCATTTAGTGTCTTTAGGATACTTGATGCATCATTGCATGAGATGAATCTAAGGATAGATGGTGATCCAAAAATGATATCCATCTTGAAAGGTCTCACGCCTAGTGAAAAAAAAATGTAAAAGTACTGTAAAAGCACATGAAAGCCTTCGCCCACTCCTACAATGATATGCCTGGGGTTGACAGGGAGATTGCAGAACACAAAATTCCAACAATTCCGAATATAAGACCTGTCGAACAGAAGCTCAGAAGGCTTGGACTAAAGTGAGCAGAGAAGGTTAAGGAAGAGGACCAATTGGGTGCAGCTCGATTGGTACATCTCTCACTATGGAGATGGAAGATTATGGGTTCAATACTGAATCTCTTCAAAACCCAAATTTACCAAAAAAATGGCCAAGTTCATCTTCGCACGGTATGGGATCCCGCATCATGTCGTGACTGATAATGGAGTACAATTTCAGGGGGCAACAGCACAATTGTTCCAAGAAAAAGGAGTTGAACATCATAGATCATCTTCGTATCGCTCGTAAGCCAATGGAGCGGTAGAAGTAGCTAACAATTCTATCAAGAGGATCTTGTCAAAAATGGTGGTCACCTACAGAGATTGAGCAAACATGTTGCCATTTGCCTTAAGGGGATATATAACAAGTGTCAGAACTCCTACATGAGAGTCATCGTACTTGTTGGTCTACGGGATGGAAGCTGTCTTACCAATGGAAACTGAGCTTAGGTCATTAAGAGTAGTCATGGAAGTGCAGTTGCTAGAATTCGAATGGGTTCAGTTAAGATATAAGCAATTGGTGTTGATCGACGAGAAGCATCTTCGGGCTTTAGATCATTTGCAGATGTACTAGCAGAGAATAGCCAGGGCTTATAACAGTAAAGTCCGTCATAAAAAAACCCAATCAAAGCTGGGGATTTGGTACTTAAGCAGATGAAAGAGATCAATACAGATATACGGGGGAAGTTCAAGCCTAACTAGGAAGGTCCATATGTGGTCAAGAAGGTACTTTCAAAGGGTGCTGCAAAGATTATGGATATGGATGCAAACAAATTCATCAACCCCATCAATCAGGAGAAGGTCAGGTGATATTACATGTAAAAAAAAGTCTGATGGATCAAAAACCAAAAAGGCGATCCGTACAAAAATTAGGACAGTCCGATGGATTGAAAATCGAAAAGACGGTCCATGCAAAAGTTAGGATAGTGAGGTGAGCACCATCAGTGGGAAAATCTGCAAAGACTGGTTGGTGATAGTTGTGGATTCAGTCGAGACGGATACCATTACTGATTCTTTTCTTAGCTTCATTTCATCCTTGATGTGCATTGTGCTAAAACATTATTAATGAATGAATGAGTGAATGCTTTGTTCTGTTTGCTTAAATGTCCCAAGTCTGCTTGAAATCAAGTTCATATTATACATATATGGCTGTAAACATTCTCTGTTTGCATACATCTCACTTCAAAAAAAAAAAAATCCGATAGATTGAAAACTGAAAGGCGGCCTACGCAAAAGTTAGGATACAAAATGTGTAGCAATAGGCCCACGCATGGGCAATACAAGCAAAGTAGCAGAATGAGCCCACATATGGGCTAGATTGTCAAAGAAGGAAAAGAGAAGGTATAGAACTATAACCCGTCACCCTGACCATCCACCTGGTTCTCATCCCCGGTGCTCTTATAATAAGAAAATGGCTCCTCCAGTGAGTCCATATGTGTCGGGAAAGCCCGGTTTATGACCTCGATCCATAATTTGGCCAACTCTTGATGCTGAATGCCAAATGCAGACTACGCCAAGACCAACGGCAGAAACATCATGTCACATACATGCATACACTCAAAACATACACACACACACACATGCATACATACACCAACACTAATCCAAGTACAGGCACTTGCTATCATCATCGGGCTGTCCCGAATCACGGGCGTTCTAAAAGAAAAAATAGCCCGACACTGGGGCATCCCCTAGGCTATAATGTATGAATTAGAGTCACACGGTTCTAACTCTCAGGTATGAAAATTTTCTTAATTTTCATTTATACCGATATAATCCCGGGAAAGGTACTCTTTGGTTTTTGCAGGTATCCAGGGGCAAAACAATCAAGCAGTATTTATTCTTGATCGAAGGGGCAAAAATTTTTGTTTCCAAAATTATCGATCAAGGAATAAATATGCACTCTCGATACAACTTCAAAGGTATAAGTCCAGCAAAAGAGCCAACTTCAAACCAAAGCTCCTAGAGCTAACTTCAAAGGCATAGCTCCACTAAGAGAGCCAACTTCAAATCAAAGCTCCTAGAGCCAACTTCAAAGATAAAGCTCCACTAAGAGAGCCAACTTCAAAGGCATAGCTCCACCAAGAGAGCCAACTTCAAAGGCATAGCTCCACCAAGAGAGCCAACTTTAAAGGTATAGCTCCACCAAGAGAGCCAACTTTAAAGGCATAGCTCCACCAAGAGAGCCAACTTCAAAGGCATAGCTTCACCAAGAGAGCCAACTTCAAAGGCATAGCTCAAATAAGAGAGCCTACTTCAAACCAAAGATCTTGGATCCAACTTCAAAGGTATAGCTCCACTAAGAGAGCCAACTTCAAAGGAATAGCTCCACTAAGAGAGCCAACTTCAAAGGTATAGCTCCACCAAGAGAGCCAACTTCAAAGGCATAGCTCCTAGATTAAACTTCAAAGGTATAGCTCCACCAAGAGAGACAATTTTAGACCAAAGCTCCTAGAGCCAACTTGAAAGGCATAAATCTACCAAGAGAGCCAATTTCAAACCAAAGCTCCGAGAGCCAACTTCAAATGTATAGCTCCACAAAGAGAGGCAACTTCAAACCAGAGCTTCTAGGGCCAACTTCAAATGTATAGCTCCACAAAGAGAGCCAACTTCAAGCCAAAGCTCCTATAGCCAACTTCAGAACCAAAGCTCCCAGTGCTAACGTCCCCAGCTAGATGTTGTGCATATTCCTCGACAAACCAAAATGTTAGGTATGTTCTCTTTTCCTTTCCCACCGTGCTCCCAATTATGAGATCAAACTCAATCTGGGCTTAATATCTCGACTATGTCGACTTTGATCCTGTGAGGGGCAGCCTATGAGCACAGGTTTTCCCGACCTCTGTGATGAAAATCCTATGTTACCTGTTAAGACAGACGAACGTGAGTCGGACTTGAGAATGAGTGGGATGTCACCTGGAATGTCTCAAACGCTCTAAAAACTAAACAATCCTCAATCCGAAACTAGGAGAAAGGTCCTTCGAGTGATTAGAAGGCTTAGAGGTGAGTGTGGGATTTAGGAGAATCTGTCACAGCTCTGATTAGAGACGCACGGCTATAGTTTCATAACTACAGCCATGCGGCTATAATTCCAGAGTCACATGGCTGTAACCTTACAGCTGCACGGCTTTATCGAGCAGTCAGATTACTTCCTAAATAACCAAAATCAGTCTTTAAATGCGTTTATGATTCCTTAATTGAGGGATATAATCCGTGATTCTCTAGAAAAAAAGGAGGAGAACAATAACAGAGAATCATAACACATAGAATAGAGGAGAGAACACAGAATAGATTAAAAGAGAAAAACCAAAAAAGAAGTGAGAAGAGAGAAAAATAAAACTGAATTCAAGAGAAAAGGAAATAAAATAGACTAGAAACACATTGAGCGTAGGTTTCTGGTTGTTTCATCACTCATTTGGGTTGTTCTTAGGTTTGATTCAGATTGATTCGAGGCTCTTATTAAAGGATTTCAGGACATTCACGAGGATCTAAGCAAATTCTGGCATCTAAATCCACTTTCGATCATCAAACACACTGGAACATCAACAAGGTAAACTCTGAGAGGCCTTAAACTCATAATTATTTGTTTTACGCTGTGATTTTTCTGTGTTTTGTAAAATTTCTGGAAACTATCTATTTTATTACAACCGTACGGCTCTAACTAGAGCCGAGCGGCTGTAATCCCTTAGAATAGAACCGAGCGGCTATACCATCATAGCCGCACGGCTGTGTTCTTCTAAGCAGAAACCTGAAATGCCCTAAATCGATTGAAAGCAGTTAGTTTCCCATTTTAATCATTCTTTTATGAACTATTTCGGTCCAACCACATCAGTTACATTCAAAATTATGGTTTTCGGATTTCCTAGAACATTGATGTGAGATTTTCGGTTTCTTTGATTTTGATTTTAGAAATCTGGAGTTGTTTGATGCAAATCGGATCCACTATCCAGCTGTTACGGACCCCCAGGTTCCTCAAAGCCCTTAGAAATCATTGAAAACGATTAAAAGAGTGATTTACGAAATGAAGAAAACCAATTTTAGGTTTTGGACACTACAACCACATGGCTATAGTGGCTATAACTGTACGGCTCTAACTAGAGCCACACGGCTATAGTTCCCAGAAAGAGGTAGAATCACGGGACGACTCACACGGATGTCATCGTATAATGTTATCTTCAGAATCAAACTATTTTTTATGTGCTTACAGCTTTAGGCCTTAGATGGATGTTTGGAACTAGGAACCCCCACGAACGGAACTCCGAGTTCTAGGATAGCCGACTCACTTAAATGAAGTAATTTGAATGTAACCGAGCCAAACTGTTTTCAAGCACAAAAAACATACAGGGCGTTTCTAAAATGGTTTTCCAGGTCTAATCGAGTAAGTCGCCTAGACTTCTCAGTTACCCCCTAAATGCATGCTCCCATTTCCTGAGATTCCCCATTATGTCCTTCATGAGTCCTATGTGTGTTTGAGATATAATTATGCTAACCATTTTTTTTGCAGCTTTATTTTTCTTTTTATTATTTTGGATGTATTTAATAGATCAACTCGTGTATCCTAGGAGATTGTAAGTTTTTAGATATTCATGTATCTAGGCGATTGTATTGGTGAGGATGAGAGTTTTTATCTTTTTGGGTTGTAATAAGTAGCCTCTATTATTTTTTTTGTTTGGTTTGGATGTATGATTTACTTTTCTGCACTTTATTTCATGTTATTTATTTCTGTCATTTGATTGAGCATGGGCTAATAACAAAAGATGAAATGGGTAGAGAATAAGTGAGTAAAATATTGTCATATGAACTTATAAATGAATGCAAGCTTGAGGTTGAATAGGTAAGTTGCTCGAACCCTAAATCTCTGGATTAGGTACGGCAGTCTACACTCGGTAGGGAGCTGTACCGGAATTTCCTGGATGAGCTGATCTGGGTGGCGACTCTGTCACTGATCTTGAAATTTAGGCTTTAAGGTCTTTAAGTTAATAAAATGAGATTTTCTAAAATGCAAAATCAGTTTTCCCAAAAACTCACATTCAAAGAAAAGGTTTTCTACAAAAGGATTTCCAAACAAATCAATGGTTTTCCCTAAGCAAGACACAAACCCGTTTTCAAACTCAAACATCACAACAAACAAACAAACTCAGTTCTTCCTTTTCCCCGATTCAAACTGTTTTTAAAACTATTTTCAAGCACAAAAAACCTACAGGGCGTTTCTAAAATGGTTTTCCAGGTCTAATCGAGTAAGTCGCCTGGAGTTCTCGGTTACCCCATAAATGCATGCTCCCATTTCCTGAGATTTCCCATACTGTCTTGTACGAGTCCTATGTGTGTTTGGTATATAATTGTGCTAACCATTTGTTTTGTAGCTTTTATTTTTCTTTTAATTATTTTGGATGTATTTAATAGATCAACTCGTGTATCCTAGGCGATTGTAATTTTTTAGATATTCTTGTATCTAGGCGATTGTATTGGTGAGGATGAGAGTTTTTATCTTTTTAGGTTGTCATAAGTGGCCTCTATTATTTTTTTTGTTTGGTTTGGATGTCTGATTTACTTTTCTACACTTTATTTCAAGTTATTTATTTCTGTCATTTGATTGAGCATGGGCTAATAACAAAAGATAAAATGGGTAGAGAATAAGTGAGTAAAATATTGTCATATGAACTTATAAATGAATGCAAGCTTGAGGTTGAATAGGTAAGTTGCTCGAACACTAAATCTCTGGATTAGGTACGGCAGTCTACACTCGGTAGGGAGCTGTATCGGAATTTCCTGGATGAGCTGATCTAGGTGGCAACTCTGTCACTGATCCTGAAAATTAGGCTTCGAGGTGTTTAAGTTAATAAAATGAGATTTTCTAAAATGCAAAACCAGTTTTCCCAAAAACTCACATTCAAAGAAAAGCTTTCTACAGAAGGATTTCCAAACAAATCAATGGTTTTCCCTAAGCAAGATCCAAACCCGTTTTCAAACTCAAACATCGCAACAAACAAACAAACTCAGTTCTCCTTTTCCCCGATTCAAACTATTTTAAAAATTATTTTCAAGCACAAAAAACCTACAGGGCGTTTCTAAAATGGTTTTCCAGGTCTAATCGAGTAAGTCGCCCAGAGTTCTCGGTTACCCCTTAAATGCATGCTCCCATTTCCTGAGATTCCCCATACTGTCCTGTACGAGTCCGATGTGTGTTTGGGATATAATTGTGCTAACCATTTGTTTTGCAGCTTTTATTTTTCTTTTTATTATTTTGGATGTATTTAATAGATCAACTCGTGTATCCTGGGCGATTGTAATTCTTAGATATTGGTGTATCTAGGCGGTTGTATTGGTGAGGATAAGAGTTTTTATCTTTTTGGGTTGTAATAAGTGGCCTATATTATTTTTTCGGTTTGGTTTGGATGTATGGTTTTTTTTCTGCACTTTATTTCATATTATTTATTTCTGTCATTTGAATGAGCATGGGCTAATAACAAAAGATAAAATGGGTAGAGAATAAGTGAGTAAAATATTGTCATATGAACTTATAAATGAATGCAAGCTTGAGGTTGAATACGTAAGTTGCCCGAACCCTAAATCTCTAGATTAGGTACGGCGGTCTACGCTCGGTAGGGAGCAGTACCAGAATTTCCTGGATGAGCTGATCTGGGTGGCGACTCTGTCACTGATCTTGAAATTTAGGCTTCGAGGTCTTTAAGTTAGTAAAATGAGATTTTCTAAAATGCAAAACCAGTTTTACCAAAAACTCACATTCAAAGAAAAGGTTTTCTACAAAAGGAAACAAATCAATGGTTTTCCCTAAGCAAGATACAAACCCGTTTTCAAACTCAAACATCACAACAAACAAACAAACTCAGTTCTTCCTTTTCCCCGATTCAAACTGTTTTCAAAACTATTTTCAAGCACAAAAAACCTACAGGGCGTTTCTAAAATAGTTTTCCAGGTCTAATCGAGTAAGTCGCCCGGAGTTCTCGGTTACCCCCTAAATGCATACTCCCATTTCCTGAGATTTCCCATACTGTCTTGTACGAGTCCTATGTGTGTTTGGTATATAATTGTGCTAACCATTTGTTTTGTAGCTTTTATTTTTCTTTTTATTATTTTGGATGTATTTAATAGATCAACTCGTGTATCCTAGGCGATTGTAATTTTTTAGATATTCATGTATCTAGGCGATTGTATTGGTGAGGATGAGAGTTTTTATCTTTTTAGGTTGTCATAAGTGGCCTCTATTATTTTTTTGTTTGGTTTGGATGTATGATTTACTTTTCTGCACTTTATTTCATGTTATTTATTTCTGTCATTTGATTGAGCATGGGCTCATAACAAAAGATAAAATGGGTAGAGAATAAGTGAGTAAAATATTGTCATATGAACTTATAAATGAATGCAAGCTTGAGGTTGAATAGGTAAGTTGCTCGAACCCTAAATCTCTGGATTAGGTACGGCAGTCTACACTCGGTAGGGAGCTGTATCGGAATTTCCTGGATGAGCTGATCTGGGTGGCGACTCTGTCACTGATCTTGAAATTTAGGCTTCGAGGTCTTTAAGTTAATGAAATGAGATTTTCTAAAATGCAAAACCAGTTTTCCCAAAAACTCACATTCAAAGAAAAGCTTTCTACAGAAGGATTTCCAAACAAATCAATGGTTTTCCCTATGCAAGATACAAACCCGTTTTCAAACTCAAACATCACAACAAACAAACAAACTCAGCTCTTCCTTTTCCCCGATTCAAACTGTTTTAAAAACTATTTTCAAGCACAAAAAACCTACAGGGCGTTTCTAAAATGGTTTTGCAGGTCTAATCGAGTAAGTCGCACAGAGTTCTCGGTTACCCCTTAAATGCATGCTCCCATTTCCTGAGATTCCCCATACTGTCCTGTACGAGTCCCATGTGTGTTTGGCATATAATTGTGCTAACCATTTGTTTTGTAGCTTTTATTTTTCTTTTTATTATTTTGGATGTATTTAATAGATCAACTCGTGTATCCCGGGCGATTGTAATTCTTAGATATTGGTGTATCTAGGCGGTTGTATTGGTGAGGATAAGAGTTTTTATCTTTTTGGGTTGTAATAAGTGGCCTATATTATTTTTTTGGTTTGGTTTGGATGTATGGTTTTTTTTCTGCACTTTATTTCATATTATTTATTTCTGTCATTTGAATGAGCATGGGCTAATAACAAAAGATAAAATGGGTAGAGAATAAGTGAGTAAAATATTGTCATATGAACTTATAAATGAATGCAAGCTTGAGGTTGAATACGTAAGTTGCCCGAACCCTAAATCTCTGGATTAGGTACGGCGGTCTACGCTCGGTAGGGAGCTATACCAGAATTTCCTGGATGAGCTGATCTGGGTGGCGACTCTGTCACTGATCTTGAAATTTAGGCTTCGAGGTCTTTAAGTTAATAAAATGAGATTTTCTAAAATGCAAAACCAGTTTTCCCAAAAACTCACATTCAAAGAAAAGGTTTTCTACAAAAGGATTTCCAAACAAATCTATGGTTTTCCCTAAGCAAGATACAAACCCGTTTTCAAACTTAAACATCACAACAAACAAACGAACTCAGTTCTTCCTTTTCCCCGATTCAAACTGTTTTCAAAACTATTTTCAAGCACAAAAAACCTACAGGGCGTTTCTAAAATGGTTTTCCAGGTCTAATCGAGTAAGTCGCCCGGAGTTCTCGGTTACCCCCTAAATGCATGCTCCCATTTCCTGAGATTTCCCATACTGTCTTGTACGAGTCCTATGTGTGTTTGGTATATAATTGTGCTAACCATTTGTTTTGTAGCTTTTATTTTTCTTTTTATTATTTTGGATGTATTCAATAGATCAACTCGTGTATCCTAGGCGATTGTAATTTTTTAGATATTCATGTATCTAGGCGATTGTGTTGGTGAGGATGAGAGTTTTTATCTTTTTAGGTTTTCATAAGTGGCCTCTATTTTTTTTTTTTTGTTTGGTTTGGATGTATGATTTACTTTTCTGCACTTTATTTCATGTTATTTATTTCTGTCATTTGATTGAGCATGGGCTAATAACAAAAGATAAAGTGGGTAGAGAATAAGTGAGTAAAATATTGTCATATAAACTTATAAATGAATGCAAGCTTGAGGTTGAATAGGTAAATTGCTCAAACCCTAAATCTCTGGATTAGGTACGGCAGTCTACACTCGGTAGGGAGCTGTATCAGAATTTCCTAGATGAGCTGATCTGGGTGGCGACTCTGTCACTGATCTTGAAATTTAGGCTTCGAGGTCTTTAAGTTAATAAAATGAGATTTTCTAAAATGCAAAACCAGTTTTCCCAAAAACTCACATTCAAAGAAAAGGTTTTCTACAAAAGGATTTCCAAACAAATCAATGGTTTTCCCTAAGCAAGATACAAACCCGTTTTCAAACTTAAACATCACAACAAACAAACGAACTCAGTTCTTCCTTTTCCCCGATTCAAACTGTTTTCAAAACTATTTTCAAGCACAAAAAACCTACAGGGCGTTTCTAAAATGGTTTTCCAGGTCTAATCGAGTAAGTCGCCCGGAGTTCTCGGTTACCCCCTAAATGCATGCTCCCATTTCCTGAGATTTCCCATACTGTCTTGTACGAGTCCTATGTGTGTTTGGTATATAATTGTGCTAACCATTTGTTTTGTAGCTTTTATTTTTCTTTTTATTATTTTGGATGTATTCAATAGATCAACTCGTGTATCCTAGGCGATTGTAATTTTTTAGATATTCATGTATCTAGGCGATTGTGTTGGTGAGGATGAGAGTTTTTATCTTTTTAGGTTGTCATAAGTGGCCTCTATTTTTTTTTTTTTGTTTGGTTTGGATGTATGATTTACTTTTCTGCACTTTATTTCATGTTATTTATTTCTGTCATTTGATTGAGCATGGGCTAATAACAAAAGATAAAGTGGGTAGAGAATAAGTGAGTAAAATATTGTCATATAAACTTATAAATGAATGCAAGCTTGAGGTTGAATAGGTAAATTGCTCAAACCCTAAATCTCTGGATTAGGTACGGCAGTCTACACTCGGTAGGGAGCTGTATCAGAATTTCCTAGATGAGCTGATCTGGGTGGCGACTCTGTCACTGATCTTGAAATTTAGGCTTCGAGGTCTTTAAGTTAATAAAATGAGATTTTCTAAAATGCAAAACCAGTTTTCCCAAAAACTCACATTCAAAGAAAAGCTTTCAACCGAAGGATTTCCAAACAAATTAATGGCTTTCCCTAAGCAGTATCCAAACCCGTTTTCAAACTCAAACATCACAACAAACAAACAAACTCAGTTCTTCCTTTTCCCCGATTCAAACTGTTTTAAAAATTATTTTCAAGCACAAAAAACCTACAGGGCGTTTCTAAAATGGTTTTCCAGGTCTAATCGAGTAAGTCGCACAGAGTTCTCGGTTACCCCTTAAATGCATGCTCCCATTTCCTGAGATTCCCCATACTGTCCTGTACGAGTCCTATGTGTGTTTGGGATATAATTGTGCTAACCATTTGTTTTGTAGCTTTTATTTTTCTTTTTATTATTTTGGATGTATTTAATTGATCAACTCGTGTATCCTGGGCGATTGTAATTCTTAGATATTGGTGTATCTAGGCGGTCGTATTGGTGAGGATAAGAGTTTTTATCTTTTTGGGTTGTAATAAGTGGCCTATATTATTTTTTTGGTTTGGTTTGGATGTATGGTTTTTTTTCTGCACTTTATTTCATATTATTTATTTCTGTCATTTGAATGGGCATGGGCTAATAACAAAAGATAAAATGGGTAGAGAATAAGTGAGTAAAATATTGTCATATGAACTTATAAATGAATGCAAGCTTGAGGTTGAATAGGTAAGTTGCCTGAACCCTAAATCTCTGGATTAGGTACGGCGGTCTACGCTCGGTAGGGAGCTGTACCAGAATTTCCTGGATGAGCTGATCTGGGTGGCGACTCTGTCACTGATCTTGAAATTTAGGCTTCGAGGTCTTTAAGTTAATAAAATGAGATTTTCTAAAATGCAAAACCAGTTTTCCCAAAAACTCACATTCAAAGAAACGGTTTTCTACAAAAGGATTTCCAAACAAATCAATGGTTTTCCCTAAGCAAGATACAAACCCGTTTTCAAACTCAAACATCACAACAAACAAACAAACTCAGTTCTTCCTTTTCCCCGATTCAAACTGTTTTCAAAACTATTTTCAAGCACAAAAAACCTACAGGGCGTTTCTAAAATGGTTTTCCAGGTCTAATCGAGTAAGTCGCCCGGAGTTCTCGGTTACCCCCTAAATGCATGCTCCCACTTCCTGAGATTCCCCATATTGTCCTGTACGGGTCCTATGTGTGTTTGGGATATAATTGTGCTAACCATTTTTTTGCAGCTTTTATTTTTCTTTTTATTATTTTGGATGTATTTAATAGATCAACTCATGTATCCTAGGCGATTGTCATTTTTTAGATATTCATGTATCTAGGCGATTGTATTGGTGAGGATGAGAGTTTTTATCTTTTTGGGTTGTCATAAGTGGCCTCTATTATTTTTTTTTGTTTGGTTTGGATGTATGATTTACTTTTCTGCACTTTATTTTATGTTATTTATTTCTGTCATTTGATTGAGTATGGGCTAATAACAAAAGATAAAATGGGTAGAGAATAAGTGAGTAAAATATTGTCATATGAACTTATAAATGAATGTAAGCTTGAGGTTGAATAGGTAAGTTGCTTGAACCCTAAATATCTAGATTAGGTACAGCAGTCTAAACTCGGTAGGGAGCTGTACTGGAATTTCCTGGATGCGCTGATCTGGGTGGTGACTCTGTCACTGATCTTGAAATTTAGGCTTCGAGGTCTTTAAGTTAATAAAATGAGATTTTCTAAGATGCAAAACCAGTTTTCCCAAAAACTCACATTCAAAGAAAAGCTTTCTACAAAAGGATTTCCAAACAAATCAATGGCTTTCCCTGAGCAAGATCCAAACCCGTTTTCAAACTCAAACATCACAACAAACAAACAAACTCAGTTCTTCCTTTTCCCCGATTCAAACTGTTTTCAAAACTATTTTCGAGCACAAAAAACCTACCGGGCGTTTCTAAAATGGTTTTCCAGGTCTAATCGAGTAAGTCGCCCAGAGTTCTCTGTTACCCCCTAAATGCATGCTCCCATTTCTTGAGATTCCCCATACTGTCCTGTACGAGTCCTATGTGTGTTTAGGATATAATTGTGCTAACCATTTGTTTTGCAGCTTTTATTTTTCTTTTTATTATTTTGGATATATTTAATAGATCAACTCGTGTATCCTGGGCGATTGTAATTTTTAGATATTCGTGTATCCAGGCGGTTGTATTGGTGAGGATGAGAGTTTTTATCTTTTTGGGTTGTAATAAGTGGCCTCTATTATTTTTTTGGTTTGGTTTGGATGTATGGTTTTTTTTCTGCACTTTATTTCATACTATTTATTTCTGTCATTTGGATGAGCATGGGCTAATAACAAAAGATAAAATGGGTAGAGAATAAGTAAGTATAATATTGTCATATGAACTTATAAATGAATGCAAGCTTGACGTTGAATAGGTAAGTTGCCTGAACCCTAAATCTCTGGATTAGGTACGGCGGTCTACGCTCGGTAGGGAGCTGTACCGGAATTTCTCGGTTGAGCTGATCTGGGTGGCGACTCTATCACTGATCTTGAAATTTAGATTTCGAGGTCTTTAAGTTAATAAAATGGGATTTTGTAAAATGCAAAACCATTTTCCCCAAAAACTCATATTCAATGAAAAGGCTTTCTATAAAAGGATTTCCAAACAAATCAATGGTTTTCCCTAAGCAAGATATAAACCCGTTTTCAAACTCAATCATCACAACCAAAAAAACACACTCAATTGTTCCTTTTCCCTGGTTTGGTTTGCCGCGTTCCGCCCCCTTAAACCTTGCTAAATTAATAATAGCTGCAACACTTATAATTTGGGGTGAAGCACCTATGAATCATCACTTTACACTTGAAGCTGTAGATAGATCGTTAAAAGACATAATGCCCTCGATTAATCCCAATAACAATGAACTTTCATTTGGAGGAAAAAACATAATTTTAGATAGAGATTTTAGACAAATTTTACCAGTAATACCTAATGGTTCTAAAGAAGAAATCTTAAATGCATCTATTACAAATTCTTATTTATGAAAATGTTTTAAAATATATCATTTAACTATCAATATGAGACTTCAAAATGATCATAATATCTTTCATTTTGAAAAGTATACTTCTTTGCACAATGGTTATTAGCAGTTGGTGATGGATCCACGCCTAAAAGAGGGTTGGAAAAAATAGATGACGAAATAAATTCCAAATGCCCTAATAGTTAAGCCTGCTCAAAACTTTATGATTGACATTATAAACAAAACTTATCCAAATTTTTTAAATCGATATAAAGATTCCAATTATTTAACAGAGAGAGCGATTGTTACTCCCAAAAATGAAATAGTCAATAAAATAAATAATTTTATGTTAAACTTAGTATTTGAGGAATCGCGCGTCTATTATAGTCAAGACTCCATATGCAGCTCATTAACTAACAATGAAGAACTACAAACGTTATATCCATTAGAATTCTTAACACAATTAGCCCAAATGGTTACCCACAACATGAATTAGAATTAAAAATAAATACACCAATTATGTTGTTGCGTATTAAAAACCTAGCTAATGGGTTATGTAATGGTGCAAGGTTGTTAGTTCTTCAATTAGGTGATAGAATCATAGAAGCACAGATTTTGAGTGGCTCTTTTACATGTCATAAAGTTCTTATACCAAGAATTACGTTAGACTATTCTGAGCAAAAGTTTCCTTTTATCTTACAAAGACGTCAATTTCCTATTAAGATTTGTTATTCCATGACAATAAATAAAAGTCAAGATCAAACTCTTAAATGAGTAGGTCTTTATTCAAATGAAACTTGTATTTACACATGGCCAACTATATGTTGAGTTATCAAGAGTTACAAGTGAGAAAGGAATACATGTAGTCATAGAAAATTTTTATACAGAATCAGAAGGTGCAATTAAAAACTTCACCAAAAATATTGTCTAGAATGAAATTTTTTAGAATTTATAACATTTTAAAAATGCATTACCATTGTTTTTAACTTTCAATATGATTTTAATTTTTTTAGTGATTTTTTTGCAGAATAAAAATGAGTTACGCTCCCATCTCAACGATAAACAGAAAAAAAATAGATACTAAGATCAAGCTATTAAGATCGTTTCGAGAATATGGCGAGGAATTAGTTAAAGTACAACAAATAAAACTATCACAATAACAATTTATTAGGATAAGGAGATTGCATCTTATTTAAGGTATGCTTTTATCTTACTTACCTTGCAAAGAGTCTTCATCTTACTCAGGATAAGACTCTAAGAAGGCATTATTCTACCCTAACTAGGAATCCGTCATGGTGGTTGAGCAATAATATCAATTCTAATCCACTTAATACCAGTGGCGGAGCCAGACAATAATTTTTAGGAGAGGGGGGGGGGGAAATAGTGTAAGAAAAATAATAATAAAAATAATTCACAAAAATATATATATTTAAGATGATTTTATGATTTGGGGAAGCCGATTGAGAAAATATCTAAAATCACCTTGCTAAAATTGTAAGAATACAAAGTAGTACTCTTGAAAAAAAGGTACAAAATTATTCTCTTATTTTACTCCATAACCTCTTGATCTCTTACTAACTTGAGCGTCAGAGTATCTTTGTTTGTTTTGCAGGTCCTGACCAGTCTTCTTTAAAACGAACGACCTTCTAACGGGTATGGATTATTTTCATAATCTACCACTACATATTTGAATTTATGTTTCTTTGATTTATGCAAACTATTTTACTTGAATTTAAATTCTAATGGTATTTATTAGTTATATATAATCATAAGCTAAACCCCAAAATCAATAATAAAAAGGACATGAAGAGTTCAAAAATTCAAGAAACACATCAAATACTACTGAAGCCAACATAATACCTAAAAATATATGAACTATTAGCTTCAAATATGCTTTAAATATAACAATATTAAGAAACGAAAGATTAGGTAATTCACTTACTTATACACATTAGAGTTCTCTTTATAAACTGTAAATAACTTATAAAATTTATATAACATTGTTCTCTTTTAATTCAATAGCTTTGCCGCTAAAAGAAGACAAATATGCATAACAATTTCTATCTATTATTTTAATTAACAATTAAATATCCTGTTACTAATTTTATTGAGAACAAAATATGTTGCTTTATCATTAATACTTCGTACATATAAAATATTACTATGTTTTAGTTTCTTTATAAGTCGGCTTATATATTATTAATCTCCCGAATTAACGCGAGAGAATAACTTAGCAAAAGCTCTTTGGTTTTTAGGATATAATATTTCTCATCGCAAAATTTCTTTCTTTTTCTGTTGTTCTAGAGAGACAACAAGTCACCATTTTCACAGTGTTTTAGATGCAATAATAGCATGGTACCACCTGTTTATGAAACAATAGGATGGATCACAAATTCCTATCGAAATATTCTGCAATGATAAATTCTACCTATACTTCAAGGTGATCAAATATTTAATGCATACACATTTTATTTTATGTATATATTGTTTGGGTATTAAAGATAAAATTCAATGTCAGGATTGTGCTGGTGCTATTGATGGTACACAAGTAAGGTTAAAGGTATTTACCTAGATGCTCCTAAATTTCATGGGAGAAAAGAATACCCCACTCAAAAAGTATTAGTTGCATGCATATTTGGTTTGAAATTCATGTGTGTGTGTTAACTGGGTGGGAAGGGACTGCATTTAACTCAAGAACTATGAAAAATGCATTATCTAAAAGACATCCTCTTAAAATTCTAGGAGGCAATTATGTGAAAGATTTATTTGTTTGGGCTACATACATTAGGAGAAATTCAATAATAAAGTTCATTCTATATTTAGGAAAATATTACCTTGTTGATGCTAGGTTCATGTTGAGAAGTGGACTTATTACACCTTATAGAGGAAAGCGATATCACTTATAAGAGTATTCAAGAAATTCTCCACAAAGTGCTCATGAATTATTTAATCTTCGACATGCATCCATACGTAATGCAATTGAGCGATCATTTAGAGTACTTAAGAAGAGGTTTCCCATCATAGGAAGCTAAATGAAGCCATATGTGAGCACGAATTTTTTCGACCTTAATGATGAAAACCGAATTAGTTATCCTTTGCATCGAGTTTTCTATAGGAATTGGTTTGAAGGATGAAAGATAAGAACTGAATGAGCTTCAAAATGAACCCGATAATCATCTAAGAGATCAACAGCCTAAATCCTAATTTAGTAAGAGCCGCACAACCCTATTTGCAAAAAAGGATTAAGCTGTGAATCGAATTTGGAACTCAAAAATTTTGACCGAAAAATAGAGTCGTTCATCTCAACCACAATAGCTGTATGGCTCAAACTAATAGCCATACGGCTCATCTCCCATAAATTAGATCCATACGACTCATCTCTTTTACCAAACAAAAAAATAATTCGCATGAGACAGGGATGGGCAACAAGGAGAAATCTTGAGGGATAAGAAATTAGAGGAAGCAAAGAGGAAAAGGCGAACCATATTTGAAACACAAAGAAACCTTAGAGGGGACTTATAAAGAAAAGGAAAGCAGAGAAGGAGAAAAGAGAGAAATAGAAAAGGAGAGACATTCCTGTAACCACAAAAACTACTATCTCCAACCTCAAACACATACTCAGTTAGCCAAAAACACTAAGACTTTAACTCATTATCTTCTGTTCGTGATTTTGGGGACTATTCGGGGTAGAAATGGACTCATTCAGAACTGGTTTACATCGTAAGAATCGATTTTAGAAACTTCAAAATATCGAATAAATGCATCAAAGGTAACTTCTAAGAGGCCTTAAATCCTTTTAATGCTTCTGGGTTATTTTTGTTTATGTTGTGAAGTTTTTAAGCCAAAAATAAAATTACTCTTTTTTAAGGTGTTAGAGTCGTACGGCTCTATTCTTCACAAAAGAAGAGCAAGAGCCGTACGACTCTAATTCTAAAAACAGTTTGATTTTTGAACCAAACTTGTTTTCCAAATTTTTAAGCCGCACGACTCATTTCTTAGGTTTTAAAGCCATACGGCTTTGTTCTTTATTATGGTTCTCTTATGTATCAGTGAGATTCCTCCCTAAAGGCAGACTAAATGGCCGAACTCACGCAATAATTGACTCACTGAAGTGCATAATGATCCATTAACTAGAAAAATGTTTTAGAAATTGTTTTCCCAAAAATGCATTTCAAAATCATTTTACAGGTCAAGTCGGTTGAATTTGCTGGATTTTCCCGATTTTCCCCTTTCATATCCTGATCTATCTATTACCTCTTGTTGTCTTATCTAAATCCTATGTGCATTTATATATTTATTGTGCTACTAACCTTTGTTTTACAGGTAGATGAATGTTAGGATAGATCTAGCTTTCTTTTTTTTAAAAAAAAAAAATTGTCCATGTATTATAGGAGATTATACCCCATATCCCATTTTTACAAATGTATCCCCTAGGATAGATTATTTTATTGGGTTGTATTAATTTAAATTTCCAAATTTATTTACTTTTTATATTTATTTCTTGCTTTCTGTATGAGCATGCAGAAGATAACCAGAACTAAAAATGGAATAAGATAATAAATATAAAAGACATGAAATTTAGAACAGCTAATGATTATTTGAAACGAGATAGAAATAAGTGATTTATCTAGACCTAAATCTCTGGTTAAAAGGTATAGCGATTCATGCAAGACTTGGCTATACCACAATTTCTTGATAGAGCTGAACCAGGTGGCGACTCTTTAAGCCTTTTAGCGAGGGAATTCTATATCGTACGTTTTTGTTGGTGTAGGCCCTAGTCCCTAGATGTTATACTTGATATTTTGTATATTTATATATACATATTGCAAATATTAATAAAAGGCATAATCATATTTATTGAATTACTTAGACAATTAATAAATATTGAGAATCCATAAAATGGTGTTCGCTCATGTTTGTTAGTAGTGTGTACTGAACGAGTAAGACTATGAGCTTAAGGAACATAGTTTTAAAGCTATCCCTAGTCTGTTGTAATCATGGCAGTGAGAATAAATAAATACTAGTATGTTCCTTGTGGGATGGGTGGTGTCTTACTGACCATAGGACTTGGAAAGTCTATCAAGGACATAGGTACATGTAAGTGAACAGTGTACTGGATTGATCAGCTTGTGAGAACACTACATGGTCTAGTGTCATAAGTGTTTCACACGTATTGCTTATACTGGATCCTTAGACCTAATATTACTACTCCTGGATGTGACCTCATATACTTTGATGTGTGCCTAATGTGCCCGTAACTGGGTGATAAGTATGAGCACGTTAGGTATATCGAGAACCTTACTAGGATTGGAAGTAATGTGAAGGAATTGCCTATCTCTTCACTGAAGAGATGATATCACCGACCACTTGACAAGTGAGACTGAGTAGTGTACGACCGTACCCAAAAAGAATGATTATTGGATAATCAATTATTTGATCTTATTAGTCTACTTGGATGTCAAGTAAATGTCCTAGCACTTAGAAGGATGACAGTGCCATGCCTTGTGTAGTACATCGATCTCAGATGTGCAAAGGATCATATAAGAATACTACAGGTGTATGTCGTTATGATTTTGACATCTTCATCCTAATTGGGGGTTATAACGGCTTATTAGAGCCCACTTACAACTTATTGGCCGAATGTCATTTTGGGCCCATGGCCAATATACGGATGGGCTTCCAGGATCACACACTTAGGAGTTTAGCGGGCTTTATGATGGATCAATTGATATGTATTGGATACATATTTATTTTATGAATTAATTGTTACATGATGAGAAATTGGGCTTTATGGTTTTTCAAAGTTACTATATGGTGACTTTAGTTAAATCATAGTGTATGTAAATATGATGGATAATTACACAAGGGGTAGTTTGGTGATTTTATCATTATGTTTCAGACATAAAGAGAAAATGTAAAGCCGTAATACCTAATGGTCAAAAATCTAGCCACCATCTCATCTTCTCCTCTGGGCAAAAGAGTTTTAGCACAAGTGGAGAACATAGAAGGGTGACAAGGGAAGCCCTTAATCAAATCAATCTTGTGCGAGGATGGCTTGGGTGAGAAACCCATCTTCTCCCCTTTTTCCTTTAATTCCATAACCCAGATTTGGGATTTTAGGCATGAACCTTAGCTCGATAACATTGATTCCACCAATTTTGTTTTGTTTTTAGGCTGGGATAGTTTCCAACAGTGGTATCAGAGCTTCCTTAGCTTTGGTTATGGATTTTGTTGAGTTAGGGTTTCATGTTTGATTTGAATTGGTTTTGAATCTTTTGGTTTTTAGAAACCCTAGCTTTGTATTGAATGGATTTCTGGGTTTTAGGTTCGTTTTCCCTTATTTTCCATTCTGTTTTCTTTTTTTTTGTGGAGAAATGGACTATTCTTGCCGGAAGTTTATTCTACAGAATCGCGCTTGAAAACCAAAGCCGCACAGCTGTAACGAACACCCACACGAGTGATGCAACAGCCGCATGGCTATTGCATAGTGAGCCACACGGCTATAGTTTTTGTGGCGATTTTGGTTTTCTGCCTTTTCTACAGACCACAGTCACACGGACATCAATACAGCCTCACGGCTGTTGTGCAGTAAGTCGCACGACTATATTGTCTTGGTTGGCAAGTGTTTTTCTTGGTCAGCTGTGCAGCAGCCACTAAGAGCTCTCTTGGCGACAGCCGCACGGGTCTTCTTTTCAGCAGCACGGCTATAGATATTTTATTTT
Source organism: Euphorbia tirucalli (assembly GCA_039660915.1). NCBI lineage: Eukaryota > Viridiplantae > Streptophyta > Magnoliopsida > Malpighiales > Euphorbiaceae > Euphorbia > Euphorbia tirucalli. The sequence goes on from CM077637.1 coordinate 55,887,311, forward strand.
GTACAACCGTACAACTATTGATCCAGGGCTAGATTTCTAGCATTTCTTTTCTCGGGGCCTGTTTTCTAGTTTTACGGGTTTTGTGTGGCTCGGGATAGTGAATTTTAACGTCAGTTTTAAAATTAGCATGTTTAATTATGGCATTGGATGTGCATGGTTTCTTGGTTGAGATTTTATCATATTGGATATATTAATATTGAAATTGGATTAAGGAAATTGATTTAAGAGGTTCTGGCACGAATCTCTGAATGGCTAACTCGGGTTTCTTGGTCGCCCCATTTTAGTGGGAGACAATAAGATTGGTGAATGGGCCTCGGGCCCAAGCCTGTCAAAAAGCTTAGACGAAGAATCCTAAAATTGGCAGTTTCCATAACGACTATGGCAAATAAAATTGGTTAACATAATCATGGCATATTTAATTCCAATAAATATTATTTGATTGGATGGTATGATGTTGTAATTTGATTAGTTGTGCATTTCATGGGCTCTTCAGACGATGGATTGTAAATTCGGTTTTTGGTTATTATGGCCTGCTTGCCATTATATTTGTTGTAATTTTTCTTTTATTTAGAATAGTTAGAAAAATTGTATTAGGCCAAATTCTTTGTAATTTGCAAGCCCTAACCTAGAAGGTGTAAAAGCCTAGAGATGGTGTCCGTGCCTGGCCTGTTGGAGGATGCAGCTAGTATAGGATGCTAGTTGTTCTAACAGGTTGTATTATGCGCCCATGATATATCACATTTACATATATCGTTTATGCATGTTATATATGTTCTCCAAATCACCCGCGTTTGCATGTAAGCCCATTTAAACTGAATTGTTTCGATCAAATATTAAGTAGCTCAAAAGTGCCTTCCATAATTGAACCTTATCAAAGTGTCGATCGTCTAATGTGGGCCGTACCAAAGCTGGGTGCATTTAGGCTATCTTCATGAGACTAGGGTTAAAGGCAAGAGTTGCGTTTTAACACTCGATTGGTGGTTTGACTTAACATGGGAAAGGAATGTCTGGACCTTAGGCGCACGTGGAAAAGTGCCAATAATCGCACCAAACTAAGAGTCACATAGGATGTGGATTAGATGTTATCCTACCTAAATAACTAAGGCTTAGTTGTACATGCTCAGCTTGACTAAGTCATGGCGAAACATGGATCTTAGTCCACTTAAAGGGTGTAACCAACATGAATAAGTAAAATTGGAATTTTATTCATTAAGTGGAAAAATCAAAAGTCCTTTTATTAGTCAAATGGCAAACCATAACAACGCTTTTTGACTGCGATCTGTCCTTGAGAAGGATAAGTTATCTAAACCTAAATTCTTAGATTGGTCGAGGCATCTTTGGATTATCCCATGATAGGATGTCAAGGAGTATGTCCTAGATAGGGCATTACCTAGAGGATTGCTAAGGAATGCATCTGATGATGCTGTGGCTCAGTTTTAGGACCACAAGAAGGACTCTCGAGATGTCACCTATTTAATGCTAGCCACCATGACTTCTGAGATGCAGCAGCAGTTCATGGACATGGAGGCATATGTTATTATGGAGAATCTCGAGGAGATGTTCCAGGTACAAGCCTCTCAAGAAAGGTTCTTGATAGCTAAGGCCTTGTACACCTGTGAGATGGCACCAAGCTCATCTGTTAGTGCTTATGTGCTAAAGATGAAGGGGTATATTGATACGCTCTCTAGGCTGGGGACTCCCATCCCATAGGACTTGGCTATTGGCATTGTTTTTTCGTCTCTACCGGAGTCTTATGACTAATTCATCATTCATTACAACATGGAAGGGATGACAAGACCATTTCAGAGCTGCATGGGATGCTTAAGACTGTTGAGAAATCGATCAAGAAGACCAATCTAGTGCTCATGCTAAACAAAAGGAATGTCCCTATTGGCAAGGGCAAGTAGAAGGCCAAGGTTGCTCCTAAAGGCAAGAAAGGTTCTGTGCCTAAAGGAGAGCAACCCAAATCTACTACTAAGCTTAAGGTAAAGGCCCTAGGAGAGGAGATCCGCTTCCATTGCATCTTGCCCTGGCATTACAAGAGATTAGGTCCTCTCTACATGGATGAGTTGAGGGAGAGCAAGTGTACTGCTTCTAGTGAAGGTTTCTATGTTATAGAAGTGAATCTTTCTATTTCAACATCATGGGTATTGGATAGCATATGTGGTACTCACATTTGTTGCATTGTGGAGGGACTAAGGAATAAAAGATCGCTAGCATCTAGTGAAGTGGACCTCCTAGTTGGAAATGGTGCAAAGGTTGCGACCATTGAGGTTGGGGAATTCCACTTAAGGATGCCGACTGGGTTAGTCTTAGTTTCCAGTAATTGTTATTATGTACCTACTGCGAGTAGGATCATCATTTCAGTTTCTATATTGGATTATGATGGATTAAATTTTATTATTTCGAATAACACTATTAGTATCCGTCATGGAGACATTCTTTATAGTCAGGGACTATTAAGCAATGGTCTCTACATCTTGAAACTAAGTGATACTATGCCTATTTATAACATTAATACCAAAGGTCTTTGGGCTCATTGGACCTAATACACTCTGATGTATGTTGGCTCATGAGCAATAGTCCAAGAAGTGGTTTTTAGTACTTTGTGACTCTTACAGATGACTTCAGTAGGTATGGCTATGTCTACCTGATGAAGCACAAATCTGAAACTCTTGAAAAGTTTAGAGAGTTTAGGAACAAAGTACAAAACCAGTTAGGTAGAAGTATGAAGGCCATTCGATTAGATCAGGGTGGCAAATACCTTAGCCTAAAGTTTGACTCATTTCTTAGAGAGTGTGGGATAGTCTCACAACTCACTCCACCTGGGACACCCCAATGGAATGGAGTGTCCGAGAGGAGGAACCGAACCCTGTTGGACATGGTTAGATCTAAGATGAGTTGTGTAGCTCTTCCAGTATCATTCTGGGGCTATGCCCTAGAGACAGTTGCATTCCTGCTGAACCATACTCCAACTAAAGTAGTTGAAAAGACACCATATGAGATATGGATGGGCAAGGTGCCCAATGTCTTTTTAGGGGATTTAGGGATGTGAATGCTATGTCAAGAAGTTGAGCGTGAACAAGCTATCTTCCAAAACCAACATGTACAACAAAAGGGTACTATTTCTACAACCATGATGAGAACAAAGTGTTTGTGTCTAGGAAAGCTTTTTTTCTTGAAAAGGAGTTTATCTCCAAGAAAGACAATGGGAGTAGAATTTAACTCAGTAAAGTTCAACAACCATAAGCTCTTGAACAAGATAGTTTGGAGATTGAGCAAGATTCTTAAAGGGTTAAGGAATCTGTGGTAATCACACAAGACCCAAAAAGGTCTGGTAGGGTTTGCCACTAGCCAGAGAGATATGGTTTTCTCATGACTAATGATAACACTCTTCTGATATATGATCAGGAAGAGCCGACCACCTACCAGGAGGCCATGGCAAGCCCTAACTCAGCTAAATGGCTTGGAGCCATAGAAGCTGAGATGCAGTCAATGTACAATAATCAAGTTTGGAATTTTGTTGATCCACCTTCTAATGCTAAGTTGATTGGTTGCAATTGGTGCTTTAAGTTGAAGGCTAACAACAACTTCAAGGAGCGCTTGGTAGTAAAGGGTTTCAGACAAGTCTATGGAATAAACTATGATGAATTCTCTACAGTTGCAATGCTCAAGTCCATTAGGATACTTCTTGCCATAGTTGCATGGTATGACTATGACACAGATGGATGTCAAGACCGCTTTCCTTAATGGAAACCCCTTTAAGGATGCTTACATGGCTCAACTAGAGGGGTTTATTGATCCTAAGTATCCTGATCAGGTGTGCAAGCTGTAAAGATCCATTTATGATATTAAGTAAGCATCTCGAAGGTGGACTCTTCATTTTGATGAAGTAATAAAGGAGTTTGGCTTCACCAAGAATGAAGATGAGTCGTGTTTGTACAAAAAGGCTAGTGGGAGTATAGTTGTATTTCTAGTCTTATATGTAGATGACATCCTACTCATTGGAAATGATGTTCCAACACTCTTTAAGTGTTAAGGAGTGGTTGGGAAAATGTTTCACAATGAAGGACTTAGGCGAAGCGAAGACTATATTGGGTATAAGGATAGGGATAGATCACTTCGGCTTCTGGCCTTAAGTCAGGAAAGGTACATAGATTTAGTCCTTGAAAGTTCAACATGAGAAATGTGAAGAAAGGTTTTCGGCCATTTCATCATGGTATAACTTTAAGTAAGAAGGATTATCCCTTTACAAGGGAACAAAAGGAATATATGAGTAGAATTCCATAGGCGTCAGCTATCAGTTTTATCATGTATGCCATGCTGTGTACTAGGCCTAATGTCACACATATATTGATGACTAGTAATTGTGATAAGAATATGTGTTTGAAATTTGTATGAGCGCTGCAAGATAGCTAGCTCTAGATAGAATTATGTTGCCATTCTGCAACAGAAACTGAGTATTTTACTACACAGCGGATGCATAGTAAATCTTTTGGATCAGGAAGTGGTCACTGAGTCAGCAGTTGGTAAATCTCTCCTAGACCTACTTGACTTCTTCTGTAACATCAACATGGCCAATGCACAACCAATTGATATGTATTGGATATATATTAATTATTGGATTATTTTATTTTACTGATTAATTGTTAAGTCCAAATAAAATAAAATAACCCATGATGAGAAATTAGGCTTTATGGTTTTTCCAAGTTACTATGTGGTGACTTTGGTTAAATCATAGTATAGATAAATTTGATGGATATTTACATAAGGGGTAGTTTAGGTATTTTATCATTATGTTTCATACACAAAGAGAAAATGTAAAGCCCTAATACCTAATGGTAAAAAATCTAGCCACCATCTCATCTTCTCCTTTGGGCAAAAGAGTTTTGGCACAAGTGGAGAAACCATTGGTCCTAGAGCTAGCACTTGATTCCCGTTGACGAGACTCCGCATACGAGAATGTAAAGGGGCGACAAGTGCTTCGTCAAATCAATCTTGTACGAGGAATGTTTAGGTGAGAAACCCACCTTCTCCTTTTTTTCCTTTAAATCCATAACCTAGCTGTGAGAAGATGATCCTTTATTTAGATTTAGCAGGCCGTGAGACTGGGCTAGGGGTTTTAATGAAAATTAAAATTGGTTTTTAAAAATAGTGAGAAATCAATGAAACCGATGAATCTAACTAAAAGTGATAGGAGTCACCACCCGGTTCAACTCAACCGGGAAATTGCGGTATAGCCAAACCTGAACAAGAATCACTATACCTTTTAGTTAGAGATTCGGGTCCGGATAAACTATCTATTTCTACCTTATTTAAAATGATTATTAATGGTTCTGAATGGTGCCTTATATAACTTAAATTGATTTTAATTTATTTACACTATATGCTCACACAAAAAATATAAATAAGTTCTGAAATATAAATAAATTCAGGAAAGATAAAATATATTACAACCCAATCGAATAAACTACCCTAGGGGATACATATTCACTAAAAGAGGATCGGGGATACAAAATACCTAAGTACAATAATCTAGTATTTACATTCGCCTATTTTACATGAAATTCTAAAATAAAAGCTAACATACATCTAACCTAATTCTACCTACAAAACAAAGGTTAATATAAATATGCACGTAGGACTCAAACAAACAAAATGGGGAATTTAGATAGCTCGGGGCTTGAATGGGGGAATCAAATGAATCTGATAGATTCACCAGATTAGACCTGGAAATCTTTTTAAAATGCTAAATTTGGATAAAAATAATTTTGAAAAACATTTTAATCCGATTGTGAGAATGGGTTTTTTCCGACCTCTATGATGAAAACCTGTTGTTACCTGTTAAACAGATGAACGTGAGTTAGATTTGAGAATGAGTGGAATAATGCGCGAAATGTTCTTAAACGGCCCGAAATTCAGAAGAGTCCTTGATCCAAAACCCCAAGAGGAGTCCGTCGAGAGATTAGGAAACTTAGGTGCGCATGCAGGCCCTATCTAAAGTCGCACAACTGAAATTTAAAGTAGCACGACTATAGTTTACAGTCACATGACTGTAACAACTACAGACACACAACTGTAATTCTACAGTTGCATGACTGTAATTCTACAGTTGCACAACTATAATTAAAGTCGTACAACTCTAGTCTTTGACTTAGCAGATTCCTAAATAAGATATAATTTTATTTTGGCTGGAATTATTTTGGGCGTGATTTACAGGAATTAGGGCAACAGAACAGAGAATAAAAGAGGTAGAAACACAAAGAAAAGAGGGAGAATCAATTCTGGAAAATCAGAGATAGCTTTCTAGTGAGAAAAAGGGGATTTTTAGACAGAGAAAGGAGAAAAACTATGGGAAACCAAGGGAAATCAAAACAAAAACACTTAGAAATACACTGGAACTTTGAGTGAGGGCTTGGAATCAAGCTTTCGCTCAACCAAAACTATTCTCGGGTTTTGTTCGGATCAATCCGGGACACACATTCGAGAATTTCAAGTTGTTTAGTGATTTCTAGGTGGATTCTGATGTCCACATCTGACTCTGGTCATCAAGCATATTGGAACGCAAAAGAGGCAAACTCTGAGAGGCCTTAAAACTCATTTCATGTTGATTTGTGATTGATTCTGTGTTTAAGAACATTTATCTAGAAAACTGTCTACACAACTACAGCCGCACGACTATAATTATAGTCGCACGACTGTAGTTGCCTTGAACACAGCCGTGCGACTGTACTGTATTCTTCTGGGCAGAAGCCCCAAAAGCCCAAATTCAGCCGAATACAGTAGGTTTTCCTATTTTAAATGATTTTTGTCATGATTCAATTTGGTCAAATCACATCTGTACACTATAAAATTGTGGTTTTCAGATTTCCAATGATACAGATGTGAGATTAAGGTTTTGTTTGTTTCAATCTCAAAATTCGTGGTTGTTAGATCCTTAACCAGATCCTCGGTCCAGTGATACTGGACCCTCGGATTCCGAAAAACTCTCAAAATCATCAAAATCGATTGAAATAATGATTTTAGAAAGCAAGAAAACCATTGTCGGGCACTGTTCATTACAGCTGTTCAACCATAACTCTATAGTCGAACGATCATAATTATTACAATCGTACGACTGTAAATTACAGTCGCACGGCTGTAGTGAAGGGCAGAAGGTAGAATCATTGGACGACCCGCACGGATATCATCGCGTGATGCTGTCTTCAGAATCAAACCTGTTTTTGGCTTGTTTACAGCTTTCAGACCCTAGATGGATGTTTGGAATTAGGAACCCCCACGAACGGAACTCAGAGTTCCAGGATAACAGTCTCACTAAATGGAGAAATTTTCATGCAATTGAGCCAAACCATTTTCAAGCACAAAAAAAACTACGGGGCATCTCTAAAACCGTTTTTTAGGTCTCTAAAACCATTTTCATGCAATTGGTTTATTTTTGGATGTATGGTTTATATTTCTGCACTTTAATTTTATGTACTTTATTCCTGTCATTTGAATGAGCATGGGCTAGTATTAAAGGATTAAATTGGGTAGAGAAAGATAATAAGTGAGTAAACTATTGTCATATGTACTTATAAATGAATACAAGCTTGAATTTGAATACGTAAGTTGCCCAAACCCTAAATCTCTAGATTAGGTACAGTAGTCTACACTCGGTAGGGAGCTGTACCAGAATTTCTCGGATAAGCTATTCCAGGTGGCGACTCTGTCACTGATCTTGAAATTTAAGTTTCGAGGTCTTTAAGTAATGAAATGGGAAAAGGTTTTCTACAAAAGGATTTCCAAAAAGAATCAATAGTTTTCCTAAATAAGATTATCAAACCCCGTTTTCAAAACCCAAACATTTCTACTTCTCTTTTTCCACGGTTCGCTTCACTGCATTCCGCCTAAAAGTGTTGGGATTCCTCATTGGAAAAATAACGTGGCATAGCAGAAAATACACCGTTTAAAATTTCCTAGAATCCACCTATCATGTTAATTAATTACCTTGACACCGAATGCCAACTAATTAATTAACGCATTCCTTCCAATGTACATTACATGCATAATTTCTATAAGTTCCGGCTCAGTAGATCTATGTGCACGATCCTATGGGTCTGTCTTTATATTGGCAGGAGGCCCAAGGCCCACAAACTGTAAGTGGGCTCTAGCAAACCATTACAGCCCCCAATTAAGACAGAGATGCAGCAGTCTTTAGAAGACACTCACTTGGTAGTAATCTTATAGTGTCCTTTGCCTAACGATATCGATATGAATAAACAAGAGGCATGGTGTCCGTCATCCTCTTCTATTGTTTATTATATTTCTTGATGTTGAGCTGACTGATTAATCAAATAAGCACCGACTTACTTGGGTATGGCTATACACTTACCAGTCCTACTCATCAAGTGGCCAATGATATCATCTCGGTGTTACCCGAGTGGCAATTCCATCACTTCATCATCAATATCAACATGTTCACCGGTCCATCCAATCATACCCGTATTTAGCATCCTTTTATAGACCTGTTAGGCATATATCAAAGTGAACCGGATTCCATATTGATATTATAATGAAATCTGGTCTGAGGACAAAAGAGACCTACTCAAGAAAGACCTATGACGCGACAACCATGTGGCTTTCTTGTGTGGATCGATCCAGTCCCATGTCAACGACATGTACCTATATTCATGACTGACTATACAAGTACTATGGCTAGTTAAGAACTACCATACAGTCATTGAATATACAAGTCTATGGCTCTATTCGTTCCCACGATTAGAACAGACTTGGGATAGGTTTTATGATTATCAATCAATGGATACTCTACTCATATTATGGCACAAGATATAAATGAAATAGATTAATTACCTTTATTAATGTGACACAAATAATGTATTCATACAATGAGTCTTAATGTATAATACAAAATACAAGAATCCAATGCCCTAAGAACTAGGGCACACCAACAAAAAGGTCATCCGCTCACACCGATTTTAATTTATCACACATGCAAAAGTCAGTCTGTGTTCAAGAAACCGGGGTTTCTATTGTTGCACTGGTCCATTATAAACAATAAAAATATGAAACTATGTCAAAATGCATGGAAAATGATTTAAATTGCAAAAGAAAATTCTAGATTTGGGCCAACAGCCGTGCAAATGTTGTTAAACAACAGTGCAGTTCTTGTAGATCACCTATGTGGATATTACTATATCCGTACGGTTGTTGTTCCAAATCACTAAATTGAAAAATTGCTAAATCCTGAGGAAAAAGATGAACCCTGAAACTATACCCTTATGGGTATACATGTTGTTGGAATTTTCACCGGAAATCATCCGAATAAATGCGAAAGGTCGTGACGATTTCCTCGAATCCGTGACCAGGAGCAATTGAGATGAAAATTGTTAAATCAAAAATTTTATCAAGAAGAGATTAAACTCTTCCCAGGAGTATCTCTTCTAGAGATGGCTATAGAAATCAAAGCAGATTCTCTCCTCGTTCACGTACACGAACGGCTGTGGAACACAACCCGTGCTAGCGTTGGAATCGGAAAACTTTAAGAGAGATAGATGCAAAATTTTGGATATGGCTTGTTCTATATGTCTTGGCTGAAATTCCTAGGTCTTTACTTGACCTAGTGGGCTGAAATTTTGTGTAAAATTTCAGCCCATGCTTCCTCCATTCTACGCGGGCTCTTTTCTCCTTTTCAAGCCCAGTTCAATTTTAATTCTCTTGGTCCAATTGATAATCAAACTTAATTTTTATTTAACATGTATCCTAACATATTATACCATATAATATGTTCTATATATTTAAATTAAAATTAATTTGATCAATTAATTTTACCAAGGAATTAAATTAGACAAACGTAAAATTAGGATACATGTAAACCTATACATGTGCAATATTTCCACCTAGGAAATAATCTCATAAACTAATCTAATTAATTATGAAAGGCAAATTAAATATTAATTTTATTATTACGATCAATCTAATTGATCTTTATAATATAATAAATATAAACCTCTCTCTCTGGTGAGTATACTCCAAGTATACAGGTGATTCCTTAAGTTGGTGTTCAGACGTTCAATGTGTATGATCCCTGTGGGCCCATCTTTATGTTGGCAGTGGGCCTATGGCCCACAAACTACAGGCAGACTCTAGCAAGCCACTGTAGCCCCCAATTAAGATGGAGATGGCAGTCCAACTTAATCATAACCCTGTAGTTTGAACTTGTATATCTTATGTCATTGATATCAGTGTCCAACACAGAGGTATGGATTGATCACCCTCTTTTGTGTCCGAACATTAACTTGATCCCAAATGTACTGATGCTCACAAACAAGTTCCAACTTGTTTGGGTGTGGCCACACTCTTATCAGTCACATTCATCAAGAGGCCGGTGATATCTTCTCAGTGGACTACTGAGTGACAAATCCCTTCTGCATATCCATAGCATTGCCATGCTTAGTGACACACCCGAAAGTACCCATACTTGGCACCCTATTTTAGGCCCTTTAGGCGTACCCCTAAGTATACGACCTCGCATGGAACACCATCATATGGTCAGGTCAAAGGATCCATACAAGTACTACAAGAGAATCACTTGTGATACTATACCATATGGACTTCTGGTTTAGCGGATCTATCTTGTACCATGCCCCTTTTTCATGTACCCATTAACTTGGTTGACATCCCATGTCCAATGATTGGTAAGACACCGCCATACAACCAGGTTAATGATAGTCTCTAGTTCCATTCATTCCCATGACTGGAACAGACTACGGATCTCTTTATGGTCATATCATTTTCCCTATCCATGGTCTTACTGACAAGTTCATGACACTTATCATCATGGATATGGATATGTCCATTGGATACTTCATTTAAAATATTGCATAAGATATATATAATAAATGAATTAATGCCTTTATTAATGACACAAAATATGTATAATACATGAATCCAATAAATGTACAATACAAAACAAGGTCCAGTGCCTCGGGACTAGGGCATATCCAACACATGTCACATCCCTACAAATATAACGACATCCGTACGGGTCTAGTTTCTAGAATTGTAGAAATTTTGAAAAATGATGCAAACATATAGAATTCAATATGAAAAGCTACAAAGGGATTAAGGCCTCTTAGAAATTACCTTTGGAGCGTGTTTTGTAGGGATTTGTCATCGAAAATCAACTGTTAGGTAGTGGAAGCTAATTTAGTTTTTCTTAAATCCGATCCCAGGAGCTTATGCAATAGAAATCAAAACAAGAAAAATAAACACAAAGGAAGAAACCGATTCTGACCTTGAAAGTCTCTTGTAGAGACGGCTGCAGAAACCAAAGCAGATTTCCTCCATAATCCTATACACGAACGGAGGCTAAATCAAGGAGAGGGTGCAGGGCTGGCAGAAATTTAATTTTAACTTTAATTTTATATGTATGTGATTATATAGGTTAAATTTAATTTCAATTCAATTTTAATTTTATATGTATGTGATTATATTAAACCATATAATATATCACATAGCATTCAAATTAAAATTAATTTGTCTAATTAAATTAACCCAATTAATTAATTTAGACTATACTTAAATGAAATACATATAAACCTATATATGTATTAAATTTCCACCGGCAAATTAATTCATGAACTAATTTATTCAAATTAATTCTATGAAACCCAAATAGTTGATTATATTATTTTGATCAATCCAATTGATCTATAACTTTAATCAATAAATTCCTACTCTCCCCAGTCAGTATACTCCAAGTATACAGATGACCAGTTTAGTTCAAGCCCAGACATTCAATGTGTACGATCCTATGGGTCCATCTATATGTTGGCAGTGGGCCTATGGCCCACAGACTGTAGGTGGGCTCTAGCAAGCCATTATAGCCCCTAATTAAGACGGAGACAGTAGTTTAACGGAAGTCATAGCCCTATAGTTTAACTTATATATCCTATGTCACTGATATCGGTGTCCAACATAGAGGCATGGTGTCATCAACCTTTTTTGTGTCCGCACAATAACTTGATCCCAAATGAACTGATGCTCACAAACAAGTTCCAACTTGTTTAGGTGTGGCCACACTCTTATCAGTTGCACTCATCAAGTGGCGGGTGATATCTTCTCAGTGTATTACTAAGTGACATTCCCTTCTGCATATTCATGACCTTACCATGTTCACTGGCACACCTAAACGTACCCATACTTGGCATCCTATTACAAGCCCTTTAGTGTAGGGATTTTTCATTGAAAATCAACCGATAAAAGTGGAAGCTCAGATTGATTTTCTCAAATCCATGACCCAAGAGCAAATGGAATGAAAATCAAAAACACAAAATCAAAAGATCAAGAATTAGATTCTCACCTTTCAATGTCTCTTCTAGAGATGGCTGTAGAAACCGAAATCAATTTCCTCCACTCTCATGTACACGAATGTCTATCAAGTAAAACCCGTGCTAGCGGATCAAAGGAGGAGAGGAGGAGAGAGCCAAAGGTTTCAGCCTTTTTCTTTCCCTTATGGCCGAAATTCTCATTTAAGAGAATTAACTCTTGGCTCAAATCATGGCCTTGATTTAAGGCTTGGGCTTAATTAGATTTTAAGTTAGGATTTTAATGCCATAAATCCCTAAATCCAAATTAATTATTATGGGTAAAATTAAGTGCAATTCTATTTTAATTTTCATGCATGTATTTATATAAAAACATATTATATAATATACATATCATTAAATTGACATTGATTTGCCAATTAAAATTGACTCAATAAATTAAATGGGATTCAACTTAAATGAAATACATATAAACCTATATATGTATTTTATTTCTACCCGGAAATAAATTCCCAATTAAAATACTTATCAATTAAATTATATTGATCAATGCAAGTGATCTATAATTTAATTAATTAATATTTATCTCTCTAATTTGTATTCTCCAAGTGTACGGGCGATCCGACAAGTTCAAACTCAGACATTCTATGTGCACGATCCTATGGGCCAGTCTTTATGTTGGCAGTGGGCCCAAGGTTCACAGACTATAGGCAGGCTCTAGCAAGCCATTATAGCCTCCAATTAAGATAAAGACAGCAGTCTAACAGAAGTCGTAACCCTTTAGTTAAATTTATATATCCCATGTCATTGATATCGGTGTCCAACACGGAGGCATGGCGTCATCACCATCTTTTATGTCCAGACATTAACTTGATCTCGAATGACCTGATGCTCACAAATAAGTTCTAACTTGTTTGGGTGTGGCCACACTCTTATCAGTTGCATTCATCAACAGGCCAGTGATATCTTCTCAGTGGTTTACCGAGTGACATTCCAATCTGCATGTTTGTAGTCTTGCCATGCTCATTAGCACACCTGAACATACCCATACTTGGAACCCTGTTATAGGCCCTTTAGGTGTACACCAAAGTGTGTCACTTCATATACAAGACCATAACATGGTCAGGTCAAAGGATCCATGTAAATACTACACGAGAATCACTTGTGATACTATACCATGAGGATTTCTCGTTTAGTGGAACTATCCAATACCATGCCCCATTGCATGTACCCATGAACTTGGTTGACATTCCTTATTTTATAGCCGGTAAGACACCGCCATACAACCAAGATTATTATAGTCTTTGGTTCCATTCATTCCCATGACTGGAACAGACTATGGATAACTTTATGGCCATATAATTTTGCCTATCCATAGTCTTACTGCCAAGTGCATGACACTTGTCACCATGGATATGGATATGTCCATTGGATACTCTATTTATAATATTGCACAAGATGTATATAATAAATAGATAAATGCCTTTATTCATTGACACAAATGTATAATACATAAATCTCGTTATAAGATACAAAATGTATGATACAATACAAGGACCAATGCCTTAGGACTAAGGCATTCCCAACATTTAGGTGTACACCAAAGTGTGTGAGTTCAAATGCAAGACTATAATATGGTCAGGTCAAAGGATCTAATATAAGTACTACACGTGAATCACTTATGATACTGTACCATGTGGATTTCTCATTTAGTGGATCTATCCAGTACCATTTCCTACTACATGTACCCATAAGCTTGATTGACAATCCATGTTCTATAGCCGGCATACAATCAAGGTTATGATAGTCTTTGGTTCCGTCCATTCCCATGACTAGAATAGACTATGGATGGCTCTATGGTTATATCGTTACCCTATCCAAGGTCTCACTGCCAAGTGCATGATACTTGCCAACATGGATATGGATATGACCATTGGATGCTCTATTTATAGCTTTGCACAAGCTATAGAATAAATAGATTAATGCCTTTGTATTATAACACAAATGTACAATACATCAATCTTTTAGAAGATCCAAAATGTATAATACAAAACAAGGACCAATGCCTTGGGACTAGGGCATTCCCAACATGTTTCCAGTGTAAATATCAAGGAAAATCAAGGCTATAAGCTTTAAACTTGAACTTTTGAAAATCAAAGAAGATATTCCCAAATTCAACTTGCAATTCACAAAATTCAACTGCAAACAGGCCTCTGGTGGTTTTGGTCAGGTTTGGAAAACGATTTTGGTGTGTGAATTATTGAGTTTCAGATTGAGTTATTGAAGGATTGGATTTGTGTTTTTGTTGTTCTTTTTCCTCTGTTTTTCTTCTTCTTCTTCTTTTTCTTTTGTGTATTTTCTGTTTTTTTCTTACCTAATTCCTCTAATTTTCCGTAATCACTAGTGTCCATCCCTTAATTGTGCTCCCTTCAATCCAAAGAAAGTTAAAAAATATCGATTAATCTATGATTTTTGCTATCAAGCCTCAATCTTCCACCTTTCTCTGTTTTATAGGAAGGCTACTTATTTAATAACAGCAGTACGAGTATTATGACTACATTCATACGGATGTTCCTATGCCCGTATGGGTATAGTTCCTTTCTCAGTATTAAACTTCAATTTCTCTTTAAGCTTAGTTCAAGTTTGATTAATCAGATATCCTTAGTTCAAGACTTGGTTTTCTTAGAGCTTCATACACAGAGGTTAATCGACTCAACTTTGATCATAGAGGTCGAAAAAACCCGGTGCTCATAGCTGCCCTTCGAGCGATTAAATTCGACATTGACAATGGGTTACTGATACCCAAATGTGAATTTAAGAACACGAATGAGCACGTGAACAAAGAAAGAAAACACTTACCTGACTTCAGGTGTTGTTCTTGCAGTGCTCTAGACTTTATATGCCGATTCCACTGGAGATTTGATTTTTGTAAGTTTCAGTTTGTTGTTATCTAACACTTTACTAGGGCAACGTATAAACTTCATTAGCAACTGGTCCAAAAGGAGGTGTGCTCCATTGCCTTATATGTTGCTTTATCTTGAAGTGTTTAGAATCCTCTTGCTCAAAGTGAAAATCTTCTTGCTGGAGAAAAACATTGTTTGGGATGGTGCAATGAATCTTTATCTCTTGATCGAGAGATTTTGGAAACAAAAATTTTTCCCCTTTGATCAAAGACAAAGATTCATTAAAATAACTCTGGTTCTTGTGTATGAATGTTTGATGCATGTTATGTATGTATGCAAACATATGCAACAATTCCTTTGTTTATTGTTTTGAGCTTCAAACTTTGTTGATATATGCTCTTAGTTAATTGTACTGGGGAAAAACTGTATGCCCCTGGTTAATTAACATTAACAACAGTATCACTTCTAACTATCTTCTGTTGGGGAAAATAAATCTTGATTCTATTTGTTGTTCTGTCGGGGAGTGATGAAATTTTCACTGCTCATCTTTTTAAGGTCATTATCTATGCTTGTTGTATTGAAGTTTAAAGATACTTTATGATTGACTACCACTGGGGATAATATCAAAGAAGAAAGTTTCTGACATGTTTTTGAATTGTGGATGCTCTAATTTTTGCCTAAATTGCCCAAGGAGGGTTTTCAACTTAGTGAGCTACTCTAATTTTTGCCTGAGATGCCTTTTTAGGTTTTCACCTCAGCGAGCTTTTTTTTTCCTTTTAAGGAAAATTGAGTTTACTGCTAGCAACTTTTAGGATGTCAAGTGAAGATGCATCGGATTAAACGATGAAATGACTTTATGTTATATTTGTTTAATCTATTTCTAACATTAGATATTATAGATATATAACAGAGTAAAATGCAAAGTGCTTTCTTTAGCGTAATGTTTGTTCAAGACAAATTATGATTATGCATCTGTAACATCCATTGAAAAACACACTTGAACAAAATGTCACACTTTATTGATGAATTCAAAATAGATACAATGAAATGATTAGTTCCCAAAATGGTATACACTCCATATAGTAACTCGACCTGTCATTAGTAGTCCCTTTTGGATTTTCCAACTGATCATTTGCTCTCATTTCTTAATTTTTGCCTAGGTCACTCTTTTCGAGTTTTCAACCTAGCTGATTTTTTTTTCACATGATAGAGCTTCAAGCGATCTTTGTTGATTAGAGTGACAAATTCATTCCTATCTATATCTAAAATTCTGACTCCACTTTAGGCAACACTTTTTTTACAATATACGGACCTTTCGATTCGGTTTGAACTTTCCTCTGACATCTGTATTGGTTGGCCTTAACTATTTCAAAACTAAGTCACTGACTTACAACTGCCTCTTCTGTTGTTCTAAATTTCTAGTTATAAGCTCTGACCATTCTGTTTTGATACATCTGCAAATGACCTAGTACTTTCAGCCTCTTCTCATCAACACTTGCAAGCTGATCATATCTTGCCTAAATCCATTCTGTATATGAAAATTAATCTTCTAGGGCTATTTTAAGCGATTTCAACTCCACCTCTATAGGAAGAACTACTTCTATACCATATATAAGAGAATATGGTGTTTCTCCTGTCGATATTCTAACATTGGTTTGATAACCCCAAAGAGAAAATGGTAACTTATCAGCCCAATCTTGATAAGTAGCTACCATCTTCGATAGAATCTTCTTTATCGACTTGTTAGCAGCTTCTACAGCTCCATAGCTTGAGGTCTATAAGGAGAAGACCTATAATGTTTAACATTATCCTCTGCTAATAGTTCAGCTATTGCCCCTTGAAACTGGACACTATTATTAGTAACCACGTAATGGGGAATACCATATTTGGAAAAGATGTTCTTCTAAATAAACTTAGCCATTTTCTTAGCTGTAACATTAGTGAAAGATTCTGCTTCAACCCATTTCAAAAATTATCGACTGTCACCACTATGAATCTATGTCCATTTGATGCTACAGGTCGTATCTCTCCAATTATGTCAATCCCCCAAGCTGAAAACGGCTAAGGCATAGCTAAGTTCTATAATTCCAGGGGAGGCAAATGACTGATATCAATATAAATATGGCATTCATGACATTTTCTCATTTCTTTCATGTAATCAATCTGCATCATCAACCAGAGATAACCATGTCTCATGATTTTTCTAGCTAGTGCCAAACCATTCATATACGATCCGCATGATCCAGAATGTATCTATTGCATCACTTCTTTTGCTTTTTCCATTGTTAAACATCTCAGAAGAACCCCGTTCATAGTTCTCTTGTATAGTTTGTCTTTGAAAATTTTGAATTGACTGGCCAATTTTCTCAAGGAAACCCTGTCAGCTGCGCTAGCTCTATCTGGATATTTCCCTTTCTTTACATGTTGGAGAATATCATAAAACCACAGCTTTTCATCTGCAACCAACTGCATCACCTCTTGTATATTAAAGCAAGGCTTTTAAGAAACTGTAACAATCAAATGTTTTGTATTCCTTTAGGATTTTCCCACATCGAAGGTAATATGGCCAATGCATCAGCCATTTTGTTCTCTTCTCTGATGATGTGTCTAAATTCGCATTTTCCAAACAATTCTTTCTTGTATTGTAGTATTTCCAAATAGGGTCTCAGAGCTTCTTCTTTCATTTCCTACTTACCATGTGCTTGTTTAATCACTAGTAATGAATCTCTAACTACAACAACATCATTTGCCCCTAACAAGATAAGAGCTTCTAAACCAAACAAACATCCTTCATATTCCGCTCCATTGTTGGTTCTTGGAAAATCTAGCCTTCTCGACAGTGGGATGATCTCTTCATCTGGAGTTGTTATGATTACTCCAATTCCTACACCTTTTCTATTAACTGCTCCATCAAAGAACATAACCCATCTCTTCACTTCAACCATGGGTATTTATTCATTAGGAAAATCTAAATTCTCTTTATAATCAGAATCCAAAGGTTGGTTTGCAAGAAATTCAGCTACCGCTCGGCCTTTGATAAACTTTTTAGTAACATACTCAATATCAAACTTTGATAAGAGTAATAACCATCTGGACAATTTTCCAACAAGACTTGGCACTTCATATAAGTACTTTATAGGATCCACCTTGGCTACTGCTTGCACCTTGTATGATTAGAAATAGTGCTAAAGCTTCTTTGTAAGCCAAACCATTGCATCACAAGTCTTCTCAACTGATGAGTATCTAGTTTCATAATCTAACAACTTTTTGCTGGGATAATAAATTAGATACTCCTTTTTTCCTTTTTGTTCTTGAGCCAGAATTACCCCCTATTAATGATTCTTCAACTACCAAATACAAGATCAGAGGTTTTCCTGGAACTGGAGGACTCAAAATTGGTGGATTAGCCAAATAAGTTTTTATCTTTTTAAACACAAGCTGACATCTATCATCCCACATAATAGGCTGATCTTTCTTTAGAAGCTTGAAAATTGGCTCACAAACTGAAGTCAATCGTGCAATGAAACGACTGACACATTGTAGGGAACCCTAAAAAGATATGATTTCCTTCTCTATTTTGAGAGTAAGTCATTTCTCTAATTACTTTGATTTTGTTGAGATCCATTTCTATCCCTCTTTGACTAACAACATGACCTAACAGCTTCCCTGATGATACTTCAAATACACACTTCTTGGAGTTAAGTCGGAGATTATATTTTTCAATGTGTGTTAAGAATCTATCCAGGATAGCAGGGTGCTCCTCTTGGGTCATCGATTTAACAAGCATGTCATCGACGTAAACCTCAACTTCTTTATGGATCATATCATGTAACAGAGTTGCAATAGCCCTGTGATAGGTGTCACCAGTGTTCTTTAACCCAAATGGCACCCTGTAATAGAAAGTGCCCCATTCTGTGATGAAAGACATTTTGACTTTATCAATAACATCCATCAGAATCTGATTATATCCTAAAAACCCATCCATGAAGGAATACATTGTAGCTTTGGTAATACTGTCAATCTACTGGTGTGCCCTAGTCCAAATTGCATTGGTTCTTGTATTGTATTATACTTTATATTTGGATATTTTGTATTATACATTTTGTGTTGAAATAAAGGCATCAATCTATTTATTCATAACTTGTGCTATTTATAAATAGAGTATCCAATGATTATAACCATACTAAATAAACCAATGTAGGTCATTGGATTATCAGACCTTTTAATAGTGTTAAAGTTATAATCATAAAGATATCCCTAGTCTGCTCTAATCATGGGAATGAATAGGACCAAAGACTATCATATCCTTGACTGGATGGTGGCGTCTCACCGGCCATTGGACATGGAATGTCAATCAATAATATGGGTACATATTAGGTTTCATGGTACTGGATCGATCCACCACGGGAACACCACATAGTTCGATCGTCATAGGTGTTTCTCAGGTAGGTCTTGTTATTATCCTTAGACCTGATGTTCATTGTAACATAACATGGGATCTCATACACTTTGATATACACCTAACGGGCCCGTAACAGGGTGCCAAGTATGGGTATGTTGGGTGGGCCAGTGAATATGTTGATGTTGATAGTGAAGTTGACGAAATTACCACTCAGCGTCCCCCGAGATGACATCACTGGCCACTTGATGAGTGGACTGATAAGTGTATGGCCATACCCGAATAAGTTGGGATACTTATTTGTTAGGTTCAGTCCACTCGGTATCAAGAGATAAATAAGCATATAAGAGGATGATAGGCCCATGCCTCTTGCTTATGTATCGATGTCAGTTGGCAAGGGATATACAAGATCACTACCGGGTTATGTTTCACATTAGACTGCAAGTCTCCATCTTAATTGGGGGCTGTAATGGTTTGCTAGAATCTACTTACAATCTGTGGACCTTGGGCCCACTGCCAACATAAAGACGGACCTATAGGATCGTACACATAGAACGACTGAACGTTGACAAATCGGAATTAGAACGGAAACCAAATTAATTGAGTTATTGACATTAGGTTATGTCATAATTA
Organism: Euphorbia tirucalli; assembly: GCA_039660915.1. Taxonomy (NCBI): domain Eukaryota; kingdom Viridiplantae; phylum Streptophyta; class Magnoliopsida; order Malpighiales; family Euphorbiaceae; genus Euphorbia; species Euphorbia tirucalli. The sequence continues at coordinate 55,907,572 of CM077637.1, forward strand.
ATTCAATTATAAACGGAGAAATTTATTTTATTTGATTAATTTAGTACATGTAGTAAACAATTAATTAAATAGAATAATATTTCCTTGGTGGAAATAAAAAAATACAAATGTTGTATTGATTAAGGCTGACTTTAATTTAACTTTGGGTTATTTTAATTTGAGGAAATTGTATTTAATTGTATCAATTAGGATTTTATAATATGGTTTTATTTAATCCTAATGATATAAGGTAAATCAATTAAATCAAATTAAATAATCTATAGTTTTAATTAAAATCCTAGTAGGTTAAGGAGTATATATACTAAACGAGTATATATAGGAAGCCTTAACCTAATTCTCCCTAAACCTAGTAGAGAATTTGGGCCAGCATTAAGAAAATTACAGCGGCCCCCTTTTGCACTTTCTCTTGGTCTTCATTCAATCCGTTCGCTAGCACGAGTCCCGTTCGAGAGTCATTCGTGTACCGGATTATGGAGGAAACACGTTTAGGTTTCTGCAACAGTCTCTAGAGGAGACAGTTAAGGTGAGAAAATTTATTTTCTCTATTCTTGATTTCATTCTATTAATCTACATGTATTTTGGGCTTTGGAATCGAGGAAAATTTTAATCGATATTCCACCTCGCGTTTAATTTTTCCCGTGACAATTTGCTACACAATCAACATGTCAATATGAGGCAATGGAAAATTATCCTTCGGGGATGCTTTATTCAGATATTTGTAATGCACACAAACCCTGACTCTCTCATCTTTCTTAGCAACAGGCACGATATTGGCTAGCGATTTTGTAAACTCCACTACTTCAAAGAATTTGGCTTCAATTTGCTTTGTGATCTCTTTTTTTACAAGAGTAGCCCATTCTGGTCTTAACCTTCTCAACTTTTGTTTAACTGGTCTGAACTTTGGATCTGTAGGAATTTTACGTACATTTATTTCTGTATCAATCCCAGGCATATCTTCGTACGACCAAGGAAAAGCTCCAACATGTTTCTTCAAAACATCTATCGGTTCTCTCTTCATCGGGATTAAGATCACATGAAATATATACCATTTTAGGCTTTTCATTTGTACTAATGTTGATTTCATGCAATGAAGTATCATGTATGCTAAATATGCGCAATGGAGATTCACATGTATGCACAGATTTATTAGGATAAACATTAAGCAAGTAAGCAATTTGTGATTTGATTGCATTAAACTTATTATACATTACATTATCAACATTAAAGATAGATGATACAGATATAGCAAAATCACTCTCATCCTCTATAGGTGGAGGGCCTTCAACTCCTTCATCCTCACTAACAACCACTTTTCAAATGGAATCTACATCATTAGCTAGCTCCGACTGCTGTTCTTCAGACAAAGCAGCTTCTTCAACCTCAGCTAGTTGAGCTTTGGCTTTCTTCATTATTTCTGCAATCCCTATAACTATAGAATTCAGACTTTCTTTATTCATCATCTTCTTTCGATCACACCTTCCAACTTTGTCAAAAGCATTATTCAAGGCAAGAGACAATGCCTTAGCAATGACGTTAGCAGCTTCATTACAATTATCCTACTCAGCCTTCTTCCTAGACACATTCTATCCCATATAGAATTCTTCTTTCTTTATCTCTTTCACAGGCACTAACTTCTTAAATATCTTCCTTTGACAAACAATGGGCTTTGGAACTACTTCCTCTTCACTCAGCACTGGTGCAGCTGGCTCTTCTAGACTATTCTGGAAATCAACAACATCTGAGAATATTTCAAAACCCGGCTACACTATGTCATTGACCTCATAGGCTGGGCCTACCCTTTATATGGTTATTCGCCAGCTTTGATAAATGGCTTAATCAAGAACTTGCCATTTTTCCCCTTTTTCTGCTTCTTTTCAAATACCCCAGCCTTGTGGCCTAGGCCATTCTCCCAGAATCAATCTTGAACTCTGGAACCCCTTGAAGATTTGCTCCTAAACCCATGCCTAGAACAAAATTCTATTTGTATAGATATCGAGATAGCCATTCAGGCATATAAATTTCTTAGATTACCGTAAAAGCATCAGGCACTTCTTCTATTATAACAGCAACTTGAAAACCCTTAAATGGTGGAACCTCAGAATTCAATACAGCTACAATCGATGGAGAATCATTCGGGACTGTAACAACTTGATCTCCAACTGGAAACTTGATTTTCTGATGTAATGTGGATGGAACAACACCTAGCGGGTGAAAACCACGGTCTGCCCAATAAGAAAGAGAAAGTGACTAGAATGTCGATCATAGTAAAACTCACTATAGAATTTATAAAGCCAACCTCAACTTCAGCCTTAAATGTGCTAATCACAATACGTTTAGAGTCATCATAACCCCTAATCACCGTAAAGGACTTCTTCAAAACTTCCTCGTTTAAACCCAAATGAGGCAATATATTCTGAGGAAAAATGTTTAAGGCCATTCGTCATCAACCATAACACATGGCATGACTTTGTCCAAGATGTTGGCCCTTACATAAATGGCCTTGTTATGACTTTTCCCTTCTTCTAGCAGTTCTTTCTCCATAAACACAATATTTGGATTGGCATGATCAACTTTATCCAACATGCAACACATTACTTCTAGTGAGGTAATTAGTGATACTTTAATTTCTAACAACTTCTTCACAAGAGCATCTATGCTTCTTTGATACCAGAAGTAAATGCCATAGACTCACCTATGCTGGAGTCTTTTTCAACTGAAAGATAACCAGATCCTTTTTTTGAACCTCTTCTAGTGATGCTGAACTTCCTTAACCTTTCAATAGTGCTTTATCATTCTGTGGAACAGCTGACTGCAAAAAAGGTTGATAAACCCTCCCACTTCTTGTAACATTTCTAACTTCCTCTGAAACTGGCTTCACTAACTTTGTTGACACAGAATTCCCACTATTCTCTGCATATTCATCATCAAAATCAAGATCATTCAAATTAATAGGCCCTGATTCCTTCAACTTTTAACTTACTGGTTCACTGCCTTCTGTCTGAACTTCACTTACTCCCACAAACCTAACGTTGGGATTTGATTGTAAAATCTGTTCGAACATAAAATTAGACAGAAGACCAGATTGAACCATGTGGACCTGCTTTTCAAAGCATGGTAATTGATGGTACTTGGCTTTGTAGGCTCCTTTATTCTTTTTTCATCAATCAATTTCTGTATCGCATCCCTCAGCTTGTAACAGTTGTTTATTCTATGACCAACTGCCACATGATAAGTATAGAAATTATCGTTATCCTCTTCAGCAGGCTTTTCAAAAGGCTTTAACGAAGAAAGCAGACCATTATTTCTACATTTGGCAAAAATTTGGGACAAAGACATAACCCAAGGAGAAATTCCCAGGTTTCCAAATCTTCTTTCCTGCTCTGGCTGTTTGGACACTGCAGCCACTTCAGCACGATGTGTCTCAGTTGCTGGTTGTGAACCTGTACTCGTAGAACCAGAACTATTGCTAACCATACCAGACACAGCTTTATACCCTGAGCTATAACTTCTGCCTCTATAGCCTACTAACTGTTTATTATCAAGTTCATCCATCTCGGCATGACTTGCCATCTTGTAGACGTCTTTAAGAGTACTACACTCCTGAAACTTCATTGCTTATGTATAAACATCTCTGCTACTAGCAATCAACTTCAAAATCAATTCATCTTTATCGAGATAATTCTTTAACTAAATCATCTTGGCTATCCACCTATTGTAGTACTCATCAAAGGACTCATTTGGCTTCTGCTTTACCCTTTCCAGAACTTGCAACTTCACCTAAATCTTAGTATTAAAACTGTAATAGTTTATGAAAGTTGTAGACAGACTTTCCCAATCCATCTTGGTCTCCTATGGCAATGAATTATACCAAGATAAGGCTCCCTTCTCCAAAGAGGTTGAAAAGAGATTAATCAACTGTTGCTTCGTTGCACTAGCAGTCAACATGACATGAACATACTGGTTAATATGAGTCGTTGGTGAACTAACCCCTTTGCATATGGATATTTTGGGCATTTGAAAACCCATAGGAAACCTCTCAATCCTATGACTTATCATGGTATCCACATCTACACAGTTCTTAGAAGTGATATTGGCCTTCTTTTTCATTTTAGAGATCACTTCATCCATTTTCAGGATACTTTGCTTTCATCTTCTTTTCCATCTCAGCTTCCACTCATATTACCCTTTCAACACTAAGATCATCCTTAGGGCCAGAAGATTCATCTTTAGATCCAGACGATTCAGGAATCTTGCCACTTTTGGAAGCACTATGCTAAACATCCTCTCTCACAATAGCTTTCAATTATTCCTTCAGGATGTTAGAGAAATCCTGAGAAGATAAGTATTTGAGAACATTAGCAATAATAGGTATACCCAGAGCAACCATTTCAACACTTTCTATTGTCTCTGTGTCACTGTTTGATCGAAATAAAATAGAGCCCGCTAAAAACCCTTTTGACTCCTCAACTAGTTTAGATACATTGCACTTTTCAACTGTGGCTATTCTTGACCTTGTCTTCTTTCCTCTGATACCCACTGAACTCTTCCCTTGACAATAGGCAATCCCTTTGATGCTTTTCATGATAATTCGTTTGTTGGGTGGTCTCTTTCACAAAGGAACTGTTACATTTAAACATGAAATGCTAATGCCCTAGCATATGCATATGAACAACACAGCACAAGTCAATATGTATGGTCTATAACATAAATTTGTGCATGACATGTGATGATGGTTGTTATATAATGCATGACATAATAAATATGATGCAATATGAATGCAAGTGCATATGATTTTATGTATACACAACCATTGTGTATATGAAAATGCATAGAAATTTATGCAGTTGGTTTAGTGAAATAAGTACACAAACTTTTATGTATAGAAAAATGCACAAAAATTTATGCAATTGGTTTATGAAATGAGTACACAGACTTTTGTGTATAGGAAAATGCATAGAAATTTATGCAATTGGTTTTGCACTGAGAATGCACAAGAATTCATGCAAACACTTTGCGAAATGTGTATAGAAATTTATACACGAGATTTATATGAGAAATGCATAAAAGTTTATGCATATGATTTTGTGAAATGTGTATAGGAATTTATACATAGATTTTTTTTATGAGAAATGCATAGAAATTTATGCAGTATGATTTTGAGAAATATGTATAGGAATTTATAAATAGATTTTTTATGAGAAATGCATAAAAATTTATAAATATGATTTTGTGAAATACGAATAGGAGTTTTATACACAGATTTTTTTATGAGAAATGTTTAGAAATTTATGCAATATGATTTTGTGAAGTGCGTATAGGAATTTATACACAGATTTTTTATGAGAAATGCATAGAAATTTATGCAATATGATTTTGTAAAATGCATATAGAAGTTTATACACAGATTTTTTATGAGAAATGCTTAGAAATTTATGCAATATGATTTTGTGAAATGTGTATAGGAATTTATAAACAGATTTTTTTTATAAGAAATGCATAGAAATTTATGGAATATGATTTTGTGTAGAGTTTCATGAAATGCACATAAAAGTTTTTGCATGAATTTTAAATGAAATGTACACAACCTTTGCGTACAAGAATTTATGAGAAGATGTATAGGAATTTATGCATGGATTTGATAAAATGTACACAACCTTTGTGTATAGAACTTTATATGACAAATGCATAAGAATTTATGCATGAATTTTTAAAATTTTAAACTATTATGCATTTAGACTACACAATGTATGTGGCTGCATAAAAGGTTTAATGGATAACATTCAACATGATTGTGAAATGTATGATTTATTAAAAATGCATGATACACGATAATATGGCTGTTCAAAAATGGATTAATGAAGAATGTACACACAAAACTGTTGAATGTGTGTTCACGATTTAAATGATGAAAATGGCTATAACAATGCTTATGATGTCTTGCATAGGGACCAAATTATTAGCGCATGCATGGATGCACACCTTTCCAGCCATGTATCTCCACATTTGGTAGACAGAAATCTTTCCTAGGAATTGGCCTATTTATCACGAACAAGGGGCGACAAATATGTTTCACTCGAAGTAACCAATGCAATTTATATTTCGGTTATCCTAAGGATGATTACTATGGCAATCTACATAGATCAAAGTCAAAAGTCTTGAGTTAACATTAAGGTTCCCACATCAAAATATACTCCTCACTTCTCCCTACTCAAGGGTCCAAATGAAGGGGTTCGTACTAGGCTATGAGTGATGTACCATTTCCATGTTCCTAAGACCAGGAGAAACTTAGGTGGCTCTTAAATGGCATATCAGGGTTTATAAAAGGTACCTTAGAAGAATGTGCACAATATGTTTCTAAGTGATATGCAATAAAAGGGACAAACCAGAGGAGTCGAAACCATTTTAAACAAGACACTTTCAGTGTTTATCTTTAGATTTTTTATAAAAATCCATTCTCCCCTCTATAAGATAATTTACAACATAAAATTAGCCTAGCAAGTCCCCAACAAAGTTGCCAAATGTCGAAACCGTCCCGACGGGTGAAAAAATTAAAAATGAAGTGGTTTCATTTATTATGCTGAGGGATGATAATTGTATTTTTTATAGAGTCACCACCAATCGAGTTTTGGTCTGATTAGACACCTTAAATAACCAGAGATCATATTGGTTCGTTTGCTGATTATGTGTGGGGAAGATAATAATCACCCTACCTCTCCCATATTCGGTCCTAAAATGTTGTGGATTGTTTTATGGAATGTATTTCTTTTTGTTTCTTGCATCCATAGAATGAATGTAGAAACCTACATATAAATTGAATATGCATTCATAAATATACTTTAATTTTACATCCATAACATGGAGATAAAAATTCGGACATAAGTTTATTATTTTAGCGAATTTTTATTCACTTTGCCTCCAATGCATAAACTATATGGCACGCATCCATAAATAAACTTTATTTTATTTTTTACATCCACAACATGGACATAAAAATTTTCACAAATATTAGGTTCTCAGTATAGATTAACTTAGATAAAAAAAATTTCACAACCATAACATGGTCATGAAATTTAACTTCTAAAATTACATGTGTAAAAATTTTATTTTTATGTTACTTAATTACCTTAGAAATTTAAATTTCCTAAATCCAAGTTTATGATTTCTTCTTAATTAATTCCTAGTTAGTCTTAAACTACTTGTGTGTTAAAAATGGAAACTAAAAAAAAATTTGAATCAAAAGCGATTAATTTTTTTTGGTTGGGCCTTAATTTATTTTCTGAGCAAATCACCAAAGAATATTTCAAAAAATCCAGAAAATACAAAGTGGAGAGAAATACAACCGAGAGACATAGAAACAGAGGGAAGTGAGAAATATCTCTGATTAGAGGAGATTGAATCTATCAGACTTGAGCCCCCCCATTGATCTGGTAACATTAGAGGCCGTGGTCATATGGATTTAGGCTGTGAGTTTCAAGGAAAAGGACAGCAGTGAGTAAAAGAGAGAAAATAGCATCGAAGATCAGACGGGGTCACGAGTCAAGAAGAGAAAAGAACGACTATCACAGAAAAGAAACTGATGGGTGGTGGTGACATGATTGGCCATTTTTGCAAAAAATGTATTAGAGCTAGAGGGAGAGAACGACCAGTTTTGAGAAGGAGGCAGCTGCTCAAAGTGAAGAGATGAACTTTAGGGTTTGAAGAGAGGTTAAAGTTGCTTATATATGCTGGGTGATAATCGTAGGTTAGTAGCGTTGGGTCGGATCGGGGTCAAAGCTTGGATTTCAGGTCAAGTAAGAAAATGAGACTTTTAACCTACCTCTTTCTATTTTAGACTTGAGAGACCGAAAGGCAAGTCTAGTTTACTCATTGGAAAATTTGCCGAAATCAAAGTAAGCTGCCGATGTTGCTGCTATTGTTGCACGCTCACGGTCGGTAACTGCAGATCCTTACTAATTAAAGGTATCACTCTCTTTGCTTCTCTTGTTTTATCTGATTTCTGCTTTATTTTCATATTCGATTTAGTTTCTGATTTGGGTTTTTTCTTTACAGGATTAGAGACTTCAAGGCTCTATTTGGTTTCTATGAACTTATTCTAACTAAGTTTTTAAACCCTCTACTTCAAATGATGTGAAGAATAAAAATGCATGGGCATAAAAAAATTAGACAAGTGTTTTGAAATGCTTATGTATGCCTGATTGGGTTTAAAATGACATCTATATGCTTGCATGTTTGGGTTTGAAACGGTCTCTATACATATTCGACTAATGCTAAAATTTCTGACAAAAAGAGAGGGATAAACATTGAAATCGGAATGAAATGGTAACTATATGGTGTTGCTGAGCTAAGTTTGAGTTTTAAATGCTGGTGAATGGCCTCTATTAAGTATAGGCATAGCAATATAAAAGGGGATGTGTCTGTGCATGCTTTATTTATGGTTTCTCATGGATATCTCTCTGTGTTGCCTTTATTTGGTTAGTCTTTAAGTAAATGGCTATACTTGCAAAGCTTTTTCATGAAAAAGGGCGATGAAGATTAGGCCTAAAAAGAAGGTTTTAAATCTAACTACTTTCTGGTTTTTAGTTTCAGAACATTAGAAAAACGATTTTTGCATTGGGCCACCATTTTCGTGTTAAGCATTATGGTTTCTTTCTTGAAAGTTAATTTTTTTTAGTTAAAGCTATCTGTTTTAACCTTAAATTTGGAGGTAGTATGTAAAACGTTTCTCATGGTGTTTTTGAAACTAAACTTGAAAGGTTATATGGGTTTTCTCTACTAGTTATAAATCATTTCTAAGCCCCCCTTAAGAGAACTGTCTTTCATAGATCTAGAACATGAGGGGTATTATTCCTTCTTTGTGGTCATTAATATAAACCGTGGCCATCACATGACCCCTAGCCCAATAAATGACCTTAATGTGGCCAATGTATAATAAATACTACTTATGAAAGTAGTCTAAGAAAGGAACTTCCTAGCTAAGAGAAAGAAAGTAGATCTAATTAACTATTTGAAATAAATGATGGGTAGATAAAAATGGTCTACTTGATAAGTTAAAGGGTATCTTAGAATGTTTATTGAATGCTGAAAATGCTTTCTTGAATATGGATCTAATTGTATTCTGACAGGGTCTTGATTGCTAGGATTTGTTATTTGGTGGCTTATCAAAGATAAAGCTTGAAGATGGGTGATGAATGATGGAAAGAGTGAGATGGAGCTTGGGTGTATGATGATGAAAAGAAAGAAAAAATAGGATTAAAATGGGTTTGCTGCTCTTATTTTCTCTGATTATGGTTGTATTACTGCTTATGCTTTTTTCCTCCTCCCCTTTTTCTCTCCACATTGGGCCTCTTTTATATTGCTAATTTTCACTATGATGTCCAATTTGAAAGATAACCACACTGGAACAGTTGTGTAATTACCCAATTTAATCCTAATTTCTTGAGATTAGTCTCATTTGGACTAAATCACAGCTAGAAAAAATAATATGACACCCAGCCATTCCTCTCCATCTTCTGCCATGTGTTCAAGCCTCTTTGACAAATCCCAGTTGATTGCTGCCAAGTGTATTATTTTAACATTTTGTAAGGAAGACAAACATTTCAGCTTCTATACAATTTTTGTGATTTCTTGATTCTGTAAGAGAGAATATAATTTTTGTTCTTTTTCTAAAATTTCTTCAAGTTGCCTTAAGTGGCAGATAATAATAATAATAATAATAATAATAATAATAATAATAATAATAAATATCAAAAATTAATTAAGTTTAGGAGATTTATGGTAATTTCTAAAATAAAACAATATAAAGAAGAATGAGATTAGGTAGGACAAAATAGGTATTTACACAAACATACATTCGACATAAGCATAATATATATATAACAAAAAGAGACACTATGGGCCCTATTTTACAACCTAATGAATAACTAATAAGCCTATACTAGAGATCTACTGCATCGCTGCAAACTCCTTTTTGCGCTTCCTCTGCAATTACATATAGATTTACAATATATAAATTAAATGAAATTACATCAAAATAAAATAAAACGACACGCACTGTATTTCCCAAAATCAAACTTTACCAACCAACTCGATCTAAGGCCTAATAGCGCTCAAAACCATACAACCAATTATAGGAATATATGCACACACATAGCAAATTCAACGTATATACATGTAATAAAATGCTGTTGGTATTTTTTACCAGAAATCAACCGATAAAGTGGAAATACGTGTTGATTTCCTCAAATCCTTGCCCAGGAGCAATTGATATGGAAATTGAAAAACAACGAAACAAAATTGAAGAGATTGAGATTCTCACCAGAAAATCTCTTTAAGAGATGGTTGTAGAAATTGAATCCGACTTCCTCCATGTTCCCGTACACGAACGGCTATAGAACATAACCCGTGCTAGCGAGAGGATCGGCCGGAATTGAGAGAGAAGGGGCTGGAAATTTTCTGCTTCTATTAGCTCTACTTTGGCCAAAAATCACTAGGTGATTTAACCTAGTTGGCCGAAATTCCCAAGGGAATTTTAGGCCCAATTTTCACTTTAATCTCATGTGGGCTTTTCTCCTCTTTTGAGCCCAAGTCTGATTTAATTCTCTGGGTCCAAATTAATTTCATATGAAATTTTAATCCAACATGTATGTCATTATATTATACCATATAATATATTACATACATTTAAATTAAAATTAATTTGACCAATTAATTTAACCAAGGAATTAAATTAGACTATCATGAAATTAAATACATGTAAACCTATACATGTAAAATATTTCCACCTAGGAAATAATCTCATAAATTAATTCACTGAATTAATTATAAGAAGGCCAATACAAATATTAATCATATTATTTTGATCAATCCAATTGATTTATATAATATAATTAATCCAATCCTCTCTCTCTAGTGCGTATACTCCAAGTATACAGTTGATCCCTTCAGTTCGAGTTCAGACGTTCAATGTGTACGATCCTGTGGGCCCGTCTTTATGTTGGCAGTGGAACTGTGGCCCACAAACTGCAGGCGAGCTCTGGCAAGCCACTGCAGCCCCCGATTAAGATAGAGATAGCAGTTCAACTGTAATCATAACCTTTTATAGTTTAAACTTGTACATCCCATGTCATTGATATCAGTGTCCAACACAGATGCATGGATTGATCACCCTCTTTTGTGTCCTGACATTTACTTGATCCCAAATGAACTGATGCTCACAAACAAGTTCTAACTTGTTTGGGTGTAGCCACACTCTTATCAGTTGCATTCATCAAGAGGCCGGTGATATCTTCTCAATGGTCTACTGAGTGACATTCCATTCTACATATCCATAGCATTGTCATGTAAACTGACATACCCGAATGTACCTATACTTGGCACCCTGTTACAGGCCCTTTTGGCGTACACCAAAGTATGTCAGTTCACATGTAGTACCATCATATGGTCAGGTTAAAGGATCCATACAAGTACTACACGAGAATCACTTGTGATACTATACCATATGGATTTCTCATTTAATGGATCTATCCAGTACCATGCCTTTTTTGCATGTACCTATTAACTTGGTTGACATCCTATGTCAAATGACCTATAAGATACCGCCATACAACCAGGCTAATGATAGTCTTTGGTTCCATTCATTCCTATGACTGGAACAGACTAGGGATCTCTTTATGGTCACATCGTTTTCCCTATCCATGGTCTTACTGCCAAGTGCATGACACTTATCACCATGGATATGGATATTTCTATTGGATACTTTATTTAAAACATTGCACAAGGTATATAATAAATAGATTAATGCCTTTATTTAATGACATAAAATGTATAATACATAAATAAAATAAATGTACAATACAAATACAAGGACCAATGCCTCAGGACTAGGGCACATCCAACAATCTCCCATTTGCACTAGTTCCAACTAGGCATGGGCCTAATCCCTATATATATTGTATGACCCTCATACTTGGGCTAAGCCAGCCCCTTGGTCAAAGGATCTACGACATTATCCTTGGTGTCCACTCTATGTAATGAAATGTCACCCCTCTCAGTGATTTCTCGTATGAGGTGAAACTTCCTAAGCACGTGCTTTGTGTTCTTATGTTATCGGGGCTCCTTAGCTTGTGCAACAGCCCCATTGTTGTCATAGAAGATATCAACTAGATCCTAGATAGTTGGTACTACTCCCAATTCAGTGGTAAACTTCTTAATCCACACAGCTTCCTTAGCTGCATCACACGCCGTAATGTACTCAGCTTCTATAGTAAAGTCTGTGATGGTCGATTGCGTAGAGCTTTTCTAGCTTATAGCAACACCATTAAGCAAAAACACATACCCAGACTATGACTGGTACTCATCCTGGTCGGTCTGGAAGCTTGCATCAGTGTACCCAGTAACTGACAGCTCCTCCTGACCTCCATACACTAAAAAGCTATCCTTAGTCCAGTTAAGGTACTTCAGGATTGCTTTGACAACCTTCTAGTGATCCTCGTCGGGATCTTGTTGGTATCAACTCATCATACTTAGTGCAAAGGCGACATCAGGTCTCATACATAGCATGGAGTACATGATTGATCCTATAGCTGAGGCATATGGGCCCAACTTCATATTCTCCCTGTCCTCCTTTGTCTTAGGACAGTTCTTCTTACTAAGTTTTAGCCCATGGCTCATCGGCAAGAAACCTTTCTTGGCCTGATCCTTACTGAATCTTTTCAGAACTTTGTCTATGTACGTGGCCTGACTTAGGCCCAGAAGCTGATTGGATCTATCCCTGTAGATCCTGATCCCTAGGATCGTCTTAGCCACACCTAAGTCCTTCATTGTGAAGCACTTACATAACCACTGCTTTACACCTTACAGTGTTGGTATGTCGCTTCTAATAAGAAGGATATCATCCACATATAATACCAGGAAGGTGACAATGCTCCTACTAATCCTTTGATACACACAAGGCTCATCTTGATTCTGTATGAAGCCGTATTCCTTTATGGCTTCATTGAATATAAGATTCCAACTTCGAGATGCTTGCTTCAGTCCATAAATGGACCTTTGAAACTTGCATACCTTCCCAGGATACTTTGGATCGACAAAACCCCCAGGTTGTGTCATGTACACATCCTCGAGTAGCTTTCCGTTAAGGAAAGCAGTTTTGACATCCATCTGCCAGACCTCATAGTTGTACTAAGTGACTTGTTGGTGTGCCCTAGTTCTTAGGGCATTGGATTCTTGTATTATGCATTATACATTAAGACTCATTATATGAATACATTTTTTGTGTCACATTAATAAAGGTAATTAATTTATTTCATTTATATCTTGTGCTATAATATGAGTAGAGTATCCATTGATTGATAATCATAAAATCTATCCCAGGTCTGTTCTAATCATGGGAACAAATAGAACCATAGACTTGTATATTCAATGACTGTATGGTAGTTCTTAACTAGCCATAGGACTTGTAAAGTCAGTCATGAATATAGGTACATGTCGTTGACATGGGACTGGCCACTTGATGAGTGGGACTGATAAGTGTATGGCCATACCCACATAAATTGGTTGCTTATTTGATTAATCAGTCAACTCAAGATCAAGAAATATAATAAATAACAAAAAAGGATGACGGATACCATACCTCTTGTTTATTCATATCGATATCATTAGGCAAAGGACAAAATGAGATTACTACAGGGTGAGTGTCTTCTAAAGACTGCTGCATCTCTGTCTTAATTGGGGGCTGTAATAGTTTGCTAGAACCCACTTATAGTCTCAGAGCCTTGGGCCTACTGCCAACATAAAGACAGACCCATAGGATCATGCACATAGATCAACTGAGCCGGAACTTATAGAAATTATGCATGTAATGTACATTGGAAGGAATGTGTTAATTAATTAGTTGACATTCCGTGTCAAGGTAATTAATTAACATTGGGTTGATTTAATTTAATTAATAAGTTTACATAATGTAATTAATTAATTTATCAATTAATTGAATTACATAAAGTAAATAACTAGTTAAATAATTTTCCTAAGTAGGAAAATTAAATACATGTATTGTATTTACTTAAGTGTGATTTAATTTTATTTAGGGGTAATTAAATTTAGCCAAATGGAATTAAATTACATAGTATATACTTTTTAATTAAAGTTTATTTATGTAATTATAATTCTAGTGGGCTTGGGTTTGATTAACCTAATTAAAACCCAATTAGACAAGGTATTTATATAAGGGCACACTTAAGGAAGAAAACCCTAATTCAACCCTAATTAATTGCTGGAAATTTCAGCCACCAATAACAGCCCCAAAATAGCTGAAAATCCAAGCATTAATTCTCCATTCCTTTACGTCTTCGGCTAGCACTGGTTCCCACTCAATAGTTGGTCATGCAGCAGACTTTGGAGATCGCAGTTTCAAGAAAAGATTCTACAGCAGTCTCTAAAAGAGACGAATCCGGTGAGTTAATCTCTCTTAATTCAAATTATTTTTATTTTAATCAATGGTAATCGAACACGATAGGTGGATTCCAGGAAATTTTAAATGGTGTATTTTCTGCTGCGCCACGTTATTGTGCCAATGACGAATCTGAACACAGTTATAGCCAGCAGGATCCTTATGGATTTGAGCATAGCAACTGGTGAGAAAGTTTCATCATAGTCTATTCCATGGACTTGTCTGAAACCTTTCGCAACCAGACACCCCTTGAAGGTGTTGTCGGCTTTTAGCTTATAGCACCACTTGCAACCTATCACCTTAGCACCCAAAGGTGGATCAACCAGGTTCCAAACCTGATTATCATACATAGATTGTATCTCCACCTCCATGGCCTTACGCCAGTTGGTAAACTGTGGGCTAGCTATAGCCTTCTACTAGGCTTTGGGCTCTTCCTCATCAAAGACGAGAAGAATGTGATCATTGGTGATAAGAAACCCATATCTCTCTGGTTTCTAATGATCCCTACCAGACCTTCTAGGTCCTTGTTTGACCTAGGACGATGCTTCCTCCTGTGGAAGCTTCACCCTGGTCTCCGAGTTATCCTCTTCAGGAGTTTGTGAGCTTTGGACTTCCCTGAGTTCAACATAATCCCACTTTCTTTCTTGGAATTGAAATCTTTTTCTAGAAAGACCCCTTTTCATGACACGAACACATTGTTCTCGGTGAGGTTGTAGAAGTAATACCCTTTGGTTTCCCTAGGGCAGCCCACAAACATGCATTTGTTGGTTTTGAGTTCTAGTTTGCCCTTAATCAATTTCTTGACATGTGCATCACATCCCCAAATCCATAAGAAGACATATTGGGTGCCCTGCCTGTCCATATCTTATATGGTGTCTTTTCCACAGCCTTAGTCAGAGTATTATTCAAAATGAGAGCTGCTGTCTCAAGAGTGTATCCCCAGAAGCTTATTGGGAGAGAGGCATGACTCAGCATTGAGCGGATCATGTCCAACAAGGTTTTGTTCCTCCATTCGGACACCCCATTCCATTATGGTGTTCCTGGAGGAGTAAGCTATGGACTGATTCCATGCTCTCTCAAATATGAGTCAAACTCTAGGCTCATATATTCGCCTCCTCGGTCTGACCAAAGGGCTTTGATATTTCTGCCTAGCTAGTTTTGTACTTCATTCCTAAATTCCTTGAACCTATCAAGGGTCTCAAACTTATGTTTCATCATATAGATGTAGCTATATCTGCTGAAATCATCCGTGAACGTGATGAATTACAGATGTCCACCTTTGGGAGCTGCGCTCATGGGCCTACATATGTCTGAATGTATTAGGTCTAATAAGCCAGTAGCCCTTTCAGTTTCTTGCTAAAAGGTGCTTTAGTCATTTTACCTCGTAAACAAGAGTCGCATAGATTCAGTGACTCCAAGTCAAATGATCCTAGGATTCCAACTTTGTGAAGCGCTTCTCATTTATGTGGCCTAAACTACAATGCCAAAGGTAGACAGGATTAAGTTTGTTTGGCTTAACCCTTTTAATATTTATATTATAGACATGATTAGTTTCATTCAAATCCAAGATATATAGGCCATTATTTAATAGAGCTTCTCCATAAAATAATCCCTCTCTAAATATACCAATTCTACCATTTGCAATAGTAAAATTAAATCTAGAAATATCCAATACTGAAATAGAAATAATATTCCTGCAAATTGCAAGTACAAAATAACACTGTTCCAATATTAAAACTAATCCACTAGGCATCATAAGGTGGTATTTGTCGATCTCTATGGTAGCAACCCTTGCACCATTTCCGACCCACAAGTCCACCTCCCCAGATCCCAGTGACCTCCTATTCTTAAGTCCTTGCACATTACAACAAATGTGAGAACCACATCTAGTAGACAATACCCAGGATGTTGAAACAGTGAGGTTAATGTCTATGACATACATACCTGATGAATACGCGCCCTGGGTCTTCCTCTGCTCTCCCAACAGTTTGGGACACGATCTTTTCAAATGCCCTGCCTGCTTGCACCCGAAGCAGACATCCTCGAGACTGGCCTTGGGCTGGGCCTTAGCCTTCTTGGCCTTGGCTTTCTTAGCCTTGGCCTTGCCCTTAGCAATAAGTGTTGGGATTCATCACGGGAAACCGACCGATAAAAGCGGAAATACACGTCGATTTCCTCGAATCCGGTCCCAGGAGCTTAAGATGTGGAAATCAAAAACTTAAAGCATAAAGAGGAGAGTTTAAAATCTTACCACAAAGTCTCTCTAAGAGACGAATGCGGACTGCAGGAACCAAAGTAGACTCCCTCCAACGTCACGTACACGAACGGCTCTCGGATCCAACCCATGCTAGCGACCCGAATTATGAAAGAAGAGAGGGAGAAGAAGAGAAGAGAGGGGCGGCCAAGCCAAGTGTAATGGCTACCCAAACTTTCTTTCCAAAAGAAAAATCAAACCCTCTTTAACTCACAATTGTTTCTTCCCATCAAAATAAAAAGCATAAAGAAAAGTGGGCAAAACATTCTTACGGCCAAGTCCCAAAATTGAGAAGAAAAGTGATGCATTAATTTCTTTCTTGTCATCATCAAAAGAAAGAAAAAGGATGAGTTGAAAAGTAAACAAAGTCCAACTTTGCTTTCCAATTTTCAACCCATGACTCTCACCATGAGTCATCACTTTTCATCATTCAATTTTTGTCAAAAAAATGACTCCCCACTTGCCTTATATATTCGGCCAAGCTAGAAGAAAAGATGGTGGGATGTTGTTATTTTATGTCATTCTTACCATAAGAATGAACTAAAATATCCAAGTAGCAAAGTCCAACTTTGCCACCCCAAAAGTCTTCCATGACTTAACATTTACATCATCTCTTTTGTCCAACAAAATGAGTCATCTTTCTAGCCCTTTCCATGCTCAAAATTTTGGCCAACATAATTCCTAGATCATGTGGGCTTTTTCATTTTAAGCCCAAGCCCAATTGTAATTCCATCGATTTAATTAAATTCAAATGCAACTTTAATTTAACATGTATGCTTATATATTATACCATATAACATATTACATACATTTAAATTAAAATTCATTTGACCTATTAATTTAATCAATGGATTAAATTAGACACACATAAAATGAAAAACACGTAAACCTATACATGTCATAATATTTCCACCTAGGAAATAATTTCATAAATTAATTCATTGAATTAATTAAGAGAATGGCCAAAATAAATATTAATTATATAACTTTGATCAATCCAATTGATCCATAATATAATTAATAGATCTCTCTCTCTTCAAATGTGTATACTCCAAGTACACACTAAATTCGACTAGTTAAAGTCCAGATGTTCAATGTGTACGATCCGATGGGTCTGTCTTTATGTTGGCAGTGGGCCAAGACCCACAGACTGCAGGCGGGCTCTAGCAAGCCACTGCAGCCCACAATTAAGACGGAGTAAGCAGTCCAACTGAAAACGTAACCCTGTAGTTTGAACTTGTAAATCCCATGTCGCTGATATCGGTATCCAACACAGAGGCATGGAAGTGTCACCCTCTTTGTGTCCGGACATTTACTTGATCCCAAATGAACTGATGCTCACAAACAAGATCCAATCTTGTTTGGGTGCGGCCGCACACTTATCAGCAACATTCTTCAAGAGGCCAGTGATATCGTCTCAGTGAATCACTGAGTGACATTCCCTTCTGCATATCCATAGCACCGCCATGTTTACTAACACACCCAAACGTACCCATACTTGGCACCCTTTTACAGGCCCGTTAGGCGTACACCAAAGTGTGCCACTTCACATGCAGCACCATCATATGGTCCGATCAAAGGACTTATACAAGTACTACACGAGAATCATTTGTGATACTATACCATATAGATTCCTGTTAAGTGGATCGATCCAGTACCATGCCCTTTTTGCATGTACCTATTAACCTGGTTGACATTCCATGTTCTATAACCGGTAAGACACCGCCATACAACCAGGCTAATGATAGTCTTTAGTTCCATTCATTCCCATGATTGGAACAGACTACGGATGACTTCATGGCCATATCGTTTTCCCTCTCCATAGTCTTACTGCCAAGTGCCTCACACTTGACAACATGGATATAGATATGTCCATTGGATACTCTATTTAAAATATAGCACAAGACATATAATGAATAGTTTGATGCATTTATCTGTTGAGACAAATTGTATAATACATAAAGTTCACGTTAATGTACAAATGTTTTATACAAACACAAGGACCAATGCCTCGGGACTAGGGCATTTCCAACAATCTCTCACTTGCACTAGTACCTACCAGGCATGGGTCTAATCCCTATAGATGTAGTATAACCTTCATGCATAGGCAAAGCCAAGTGCATTGGTCAAAAGATCTGCGACATTGTCTTTGGTGTCCACTCTTTTTAATGAGATGTCACCCCCTCAGCAATTTCTCACAATAGGTGAAACTCCCTGAGTTCGTGCTTCGTGTGTATGTGTGGCTGGGGCACTTAGCTTGTGCAACAGCCCCAACGTTGTCACAGAAGATATCAACTAGTTCCCCGGATAGTAGATACTATCCCCAGTTCAGTGATAAACTTCTTTATCCACACAGCTTCCCTAGCTGTGTCACACGTTGCAATGTACTCAGTTCCTGTGATAGAAACCGTGATGGTCGATTACTTGGAGTCTCTCCAACAGCACCACCATTTAGTATGAATACATACCTTGACTGCGATCGGTATTAATCCTTGTCGGTCTGGAAGCTTGCATCAGTGTACCTAGTAACTGACAGCTCTTCCTGACCTTCATGCACTAAGAAGCTATCCTAAGTCCAGTTAAGGTACTTTAGGATTGCTTTGATAGCCTACCAGTGATCCACTCGGGATCCGGCTCATCATACTTAGTGCAAAGGCGACATTAGGGCTTGTACATAGCATGGAGTACAGGATTGATCCTATAGCCAAAGCATATAGAACCATTTCATGTTCTCCCTGTCCTGCCTTGTCTTAGGAGAGTTCTTCTTGCTAAGTTTCAGCTTATGACCCATTGGCAAGAAACCTTTCTTAGCCTGGTCCATGCTGAATCTTTTCAGAACTATGTCTATGTACTTGGCCTGACTTAGGCCTAGAAGCCGATTGGATCTATCCCTGTAGATCCTGATCCCTAGGATCGTCTCAGCTTCACCTAAGTCCTTCATTGCAAAGCACTTACTCAACCATTACAATTCCCTTGTAGTGTTGGTATGTCGCTTCCAATCAGAAGGATGCCATCCCTTTGTAATATCAGGAAAGTTACTATGCTCCCACTAAACCTCTTATACACACCCTTAAAGGTATTGTCGGCCTATAGCTTATAGCACCACATGCAACCTATTACCTTAGCACCCGGAGGTGGATCAACCAGGTTCCAAACCTGATTCTCGTACATAGATTGCATATCCGCCACCATGGCAGACAGTGGGCTAGCTATAGCCTACTACTAAGTTTTGAGCTTCTCTTCGTACAAGACAAAAAGAGCGTAATCATTAGAAATAAGAAACTGATGTTTCTCATGTTCCTGATGATCCCTACCATACCTTTTAGGTCCTTGTGTGACCTGGGCTGGTGCTTCCACCTTTGGAAGCTTCACCCTAGTCTCTGAGTTATCCTTTTCAAGAGTTTCTGAGCTTTGAACTTCCCTGAGTTCAACATCGCTCCCACTATCTTTCATGGAAAGAAACCCCTTTTCAAGAAAGACCCCCTTTCGTGCCATGAACACCTTGTTCTCAGCGGGGTTGTAGAAGTAATACCCTTTGGTTTCCCTAGGGTAGCTCACAAACAGGCATTAGTCGGTTTTGGGTTCTAGTTTTGCTCATAGTCAATTTCTTAACTTGTGCATAACAACCCCAAATCCGTAAGAAAGACACATTGGGCACCCTACCCGTCCATATTCCAAATGGGGTCTTTTCCAAAGCCTTAGTCGGAGTATAATTGAAAATGAGAGCCATTGTCTCGAGAGCGTATCCTTATAAACTTATTGGGAGAGAGGGATGACTCATCGTTTGAGCGGACCAGGTCCAACAGGGTCCTATTCCTCCGTTCGGACACCGCATTCCATTATGGTGTTCCTGGAGGAGTGAGCTGTGGAACTATTCCATGCTCTCTCAAATATGAGTCAAACTCTAGGCTTATATGCTCGCCACTTCGGTCCGACCGAAGGGCTTTGATATTTCTGCCTAGTTGTTCTGTACTTTGTTCCTAAATCCCTCGAACCTATCAATGGTCTTAGACTCATATTTCATCAGATAGGCATAGCCATTTCTGATGAAATCATCTGTGAAGGATACGAAGTATAAATGTTCACCCCTGCTCGCTATGCTTGTCGGTCCATATACATCTCAATGCATTAGGTCCAATAAGCTAGTGGCCCTTTCAGCCTCCTTGCTAAAAGGTTCTTTAGTCATTTTACCTTGTAAACGAGACTCGCATATATCAAGTGACTCCATGTCAAATGATCCTAGGATTCAAGCTATGTGAAGCCTAGCTATGCGTTTCTTGTTTATGTGGCCTAAACGATAATGCCAAAGGTAAACTGGATTAAGTCTATTAGGCTTAACCCTTTCCGTATGTATATTATAGACATGATTAGTTTCATTTAGATCCAGGATATAAAAGACATTATTTAATAGAGCTACTCCATAAAATAATTCTTTTCTAGATAAACCCTTTTTACTATTACCAATAGTAAATGTACATCCAGAAATATCCAAAACTGAAACAGAAATAATATTCATGTAAATAACAGGTACAAAATAACATAGTTTCAGTAACAAAACTAATTTACTAGGCATCATAAGATGGTCCCGCTGATCTCTATGGCAGCAACCCTTGCTCCATTTCTGACCCGCAAGTCCACTTGTCCCGATCCCAGTGATCTCCTGTTCTTAAGTCCCTGCACATTACAACAAATGTGAGAACCACATCTAGTATCCAATACATAAGATGTTGAAACAGAGGTTAATGTCTATGACATATATACCTGATGAAGACACGCCCTGCGTCTTCCTTTTCTCTCCCAAAGCTTGGGACACGATCTTTTCCAATGTCCAGTCTGCTTACAACCGAAGCAGACATCCTTGGAACGGGCCTTGGGCTGGGCTTTAGCCTTTTTAGCCTTGGCTTCCTTAGCCTTGGCCTTGGCCTTTGCCTTGCCTTTAGCAAAAGGAGGTTTCCCCTTGTTAACTTCAAGTACTGGCGAAGTCTTCTTGATTGACAGTTCAGCGAGCTGAAGCATCCAATGCAGCTCACTAACAGTACGGTCCATCCCTTGCTTGTAAAAGTTTAGGATGAATTGATCATAAGAATCCGGTAAAGAAGCCAGGATCGTGCTAACTGCTAGCCCCCGTGAGATAGACGTTCCGAGATGGGCTAAATTATCCAGATAGCCCTTCATCTTGAGCATGTGTGCACTCACAGATGTCCCGCCCCCATCTTATAGCTGCGGAATGCCTTGTTGATCAGGTACCTTTCCTGATAAGCTTGCTCATAAAACATCTCATTAAGAGTTGTCATAATAGCAAAGGCCTGATGATCCATGAACTGCTTTTGCAATTCAGGAACCATACCACCCAACATCAGGCATGTTGTGAGCGGACGACACGTTTTCGACGGGACGCGGGACTCCCTTTCGGAATGGGGGGCCACGATCTCGCGTGGGGTTTTTATGAATGGAAAATCGCGTTTTGGAAAATGAATGGAATTAATAAATAAAAGAACCGAGACCTAAGTCTCGATGAATATTGTAGAGTCGCCACCCGGCTCAGCTCAACCGGGAAATTCTTTTGTAGCTGAACCGGACGAACGGTCGCTACACTATCCAGAGATTCGGGTCCGGACAAGTCCCTTATTTCATGTCTAATTAAAATAAATATTGCCAATATTCTCGAATGGTATTTCAAAATCTAAAGCCAATTTTATTGAATATAAAAGGCATACAGCGCGCACACAAAATATTTAATACAAAAATAAGGAAAAGAAATAAATATTAATTGGCTTACAACCAAATCGAATGGAAAAATAAAAAAACTCTCGCCTCACTTATACAATCGCCTAGAATACACGAAAATCTAAAAAGAATTACAACCACCTAAATACACGATTTAATCTATTAAAATACATCAAAAATAAAAATAAAAGAAATTAAAACCTGCAAAATAGAAGGTTAGCACAATTTATATGGCACGCCACAATTAGGACTCAAATAGACAAAAATGGGAAATCAAGAATTGGGGGCATGCATTTAGGGGATAACCGGGTTGGCTCGGCTAGCCCGCCCGGTTAGACCTGGAAAATATTTTGAAACGTCCCTGTATTTTTGGTTTTGTGGGAAAATCATTTTTGAAAACAATTTTACCGATTTACATGCATTTTTATGTGTTAAATGGGCCTGTTTTCAGGAGAACTGGGTCTCCATCATTGAATTGATCTAAATGCAAAATTACCAGAAAATTGAATCTATGATCGTGATGCACACAACAAAATTCATTTTGATGATTTTTGGGGTTTTCTAATTTTTTGGGATTTTCTTGGGAATTTTTGGGAATTTTTTATGATTTTTTATTCATTTTTTAAGAAATTTTTGGGTTTTAAAGGTGAAATTCTGATTCTGAGAACTACAATGGTACGACTGTAAATTACAGTCGTGGAAACTCAACTACAGTCGTACGACTGTAGATGCTGAAAATTCAAGATTTCATCAAAATTTCATTTAAAATAAGCTGAAAATAAAACCACCTGGAAAATCAACTACAGTCGTACGACTGTAACTACAGTCGTACGACTGTTCATCAATTCAAGAACAGTCGTGCGACTGTTCTTGATTTCCAGGAGCAGAAACGCAGAAAATGAGATAAAAATGCACAAAAATCACAATTAACACCCAGAAAGCAAGAAAAATTAAAGAGAAACGGGACGCCTACCCTTTAGAAGTCCCTCCAAGTCGAAATTGACCCCTGGCGTCGCTCCAATCCACAAGAATTCGCACTTTTCCCCTTGAATTGAAGTTGGGGACTTTATGTCCAAAAATCCAAATTGCAAAGGATTCTGATTGTTTTAGTTCGAAATTTCAATTTGTTTGTGAGGCTAACTCATTAACCTATGGATTTCTATCAAGTTTTACTCTTAATTTCGGGAATTAAAGAAAATAGAAGAGAAAAAGATGAGTTTTTGTGGTTTTTTTTTTCCTTTTCCTTCTCTCTTTTCTCCTTCTCTCTCAAAATTTTTCACCAGAAATCCACTCTCTCTTCTCTCTCTTTTTTCCTACTTTTCTACTCTGATTTCCCCCCTTTTCTCTCCAAAATCCGAGCATTAATTGCCCAAAATCTCTCCTCCTCTTTCTTATGTCATGGGTATGGTGTTCTGCACCTACCCCGATAATACAGTCGTACGACTGTAATTTTTAAATTACAGTCATACCACTGTAAATTTTAAATTTTTTTTTTTGATTTTTTTTTAAGAAAATCCCGGCGCTTACAGCTGCCCCTCGCGTGATCAAATTCGACACCTAGATTCAGGTTTATAATATCTGAGATGATGAATTTGAGAGCGCGAATCAAAGCGCCGCGAACACTGGAATGAACCCTCTGATGAGATAAGCCGATACCGGGTCTATGTTACCCGAGGTGAGACTGGGGAAAGAAATAAGCCGATACTGGGTCTAGATTACCCGAGGCAAAGTTGATGCGGATAGGCCGATACCGGGTCTAGGTTACCTGAGGCAAATGATGGGTGAAATTAGTCGATACCGGGTCTATGTTACCCGAGGCGATGCTGGAGATGAGATTAGCCGATACCGGGTCTATGTTACCCGAGGCGAAATTGATGAAGAAATTGGCCGATACCGGGTCTAGGTTACCCGAGGCGAACTTCCCTGGGGAAATAGATGAAGCTGATCTGGGCCGATGACGAGTTTACATTACTCGAGGCGAATCTGCTGGGGAACTTGGATGATGGAGCGGATCTGGGCCGATGCCGAGCTTACATTACTCGAGGCGGACTCGCTGGAGAAAGTTGGGATAATGGAGCGGACTTGGGCCGATACCGAGTTTACATTACTCGAGGCGGATCTGCCGACTTGCTGAGGATATTAAGCTGGGGAAGAATTCCTGCACTTAAAATGGCAAGTCTTCATTCCTTGGTCGAGAGATTTTTAAACAAAAATTTTTGCCCCTTCGATCAAGAATGAAGACTAGCCGGGGATAAGTAATTGATATATGCAATGTATGGATGCATGATGATGTATATGTACATGTATGTATTTTCTATTATTGGACGTTTCTGTCCTCCGCTGGGGAGATATGTTGTGCCCCTGGTTGATTTTGCTTTTCTTGGGGCATTGTTTGATGATTACCGAAGAAGTGAGGTGACTGCTGGGGAAATGATCGCAGCATTCCTTGTACAGATTCCGCTGGGGAAGAATGTAGTGACTTGATTGGGGAGATAATTATGGTGTTCTTCATGTAGATTCTGTTGGGGAATAGTAGGGGAAATTCTACAGGGGAGTGATGTGACGAATTCTGTGGGGAATACTAAAGACGTTCTGCTTTTCCTGCTCCGTGGGGAAGTTATGATTTTTTTTTCTTCTTTTTTTTTTTTAAGTGCTCTAATTTTTGCCTGGGTTGCCCAAATCAGGTTTTCAGCCCAGCGAGCCGCTCTAACTTTTGCCTAAGGCGCCTTTTCGGTTTTTGCCTTAGCGAGCTTTTCATATGCCCTAACTTTTGCCTAAACTCCCGATATGGGTTTTCATCTTAGCGGGCCGCTCTAATTTTTTGCCTGAGGTGCCTTTTCGGTTTTCACCTCAGCGAGCTTCTTTTTTTTCCGATTTGACTAAAATGGTGTTGTGACCCTTTATTGCTCGTTTGGGAAGATGAACTGGACTTTAGAGGACGATAAAAGATTTTAAATTACACGTATTTAATACATTTTCATTTGCCAAATAATGTGATGATATTGATCAGTTGAATGCAAAGTGCTTTCTTTGAATGTGTGTTTATGCAAGACAACTTTGTTTGTGCATTTGTCATAACCATGCAAATATATTTAAACAAACACTTCACTTTATTGATGAAGTCAAAATGAGTACATTTGAAACAAGTTGGTTCCTAAATGGTACAGATTCCACACTAAGCCAGAATCCGTCACCAGTCGTCCTTTTCAGGTTTTCCGACTGATTATTTTCTCTCGTGTCTTAACTTTTGCCTAGACCGCTCTTTTCGAGTTTTCAGCCTAGCAAACCTCTCTCTTTTTTTTTATACATGATAAAGCTTTAGCCTGTCTTGGTTGATCGGGTTGGTGAACTCATTTCCATCCATGTCCATGATGCTGATAGCGCCTTTTGATAGCACCTTCTTCATCACATATGGTCCTTCCCAATTGGGTCTGAACTTGCCCCTAACATCAACATTTGAAGGCCTTAGTTGCTTTAGAACCAAATCTCCTGCTTTCAATTGCCACTTGGAGTATTTCACATTTCGATTATAGGCTCTAACCATTCTGCGCTGATACATCTGTAGGTGATCCAGCGCCTTTAGTCGTCTTTCATCTAGTGCAGCCAACTGCTCATATCTAGAGCAAACCCATTAAGTCTCTGGCAATTGAGCTTCCAGGGCAACTCTGAGTGACCTGAGTTCGATTTCCACTGGCAACACCGCTTCCATTCCATATACCAAGGCATAAGGAGTTTCCCCTGTCGGTGTTCTGACACTGGTCCTGTAACCCCAAAGAGCATAAGGCAGTTTATCAGCCCAATCCCTGTAAGTGGTTACCATCTTTGATAAGATCTTCTTTATTGCCTTGTTAGCTGCTTCTACTGCACCATTAGCCTGAGGCCTGTATGGGGAAGACTTATGATGTTCAATACCATGTTCTGCAAGTAGCTCAGCCGTTGCCCCTTGAAACTGTACTCCATTGTCAGTTACTATGTGATGAGGAATCCCATACCGAGTGAAGATATTCTTCTGGATGAACTTGACCATGTGCTTGGCTGTAACATTAGTGAAGGATTCCGCTTCGACCCATTTGGAGAAATAATCAACTGCCACAACTATGAATCTATGCCCATTAGATGCAGCTGGATGAATTTCACCAATCATGTCTATCCCCCATGCTGAAAACGGCCAAGGAGACGCTAGATTCTGAAGTTCAAGTGGAGGAAGATGACTAATGTCTGCATAGATCTGACATTCATGACATCTCTTCACTTTTCTTATACAATCTGCTTGCATCGTCATCCAGAAGTAGCCTTGTCTCATGATCTTCCTAGCCATGGCAAGTCCATTCATATGTGGCCCACAGGATCCTGCATGCACCTGTTGCATCACATCTTCTGCTTCTTGTTCTGTTAGACACCTCAAAAGAACTCCATGTGCTGTTCTTTTGTATAACTTGTCCTCGAAGATTCTGAATTGACTGGCCAGCTTTCTTAATGTCAACTTATTAGCAGCACTGGCCTCTTCTGGGTACTTTCCCTCCTTAACATACGGGTAAATGTCAAAGAACCATGGCTTTTCTTCGACTGATAATTCCATTACTTCGTGCACTTCGAAGCAAGGATGCCTTGAAGTGGCTATGACCAGTGGTTGAGCTTGTGTCTCTTCTGGATTTTCCCACATGGAGGACAAAGTAGCTAATGCATCAGCCATCTTATTCTCATCCCTGGGGACATGTCTGAATTCACACTGGCCGAATAAACCTTTTCTGAATTGTAGCAGCTCCAAATAAGGCCGCAAGGCTTCTTCTTTTAACTCCCATTCACCCTGAGCTTGCCTGATCACTAGAAGTGAGTCACCAACAATTAAGACATCATTTGCTCCTAAGGTTAATAGAGTCTCCATTCCAAACAAGCATGCTTCATATTCCGCTCCATTGTTGGTTACAAGAAAGATCAGCCTTTTGGATAAAGGAATGATCTCACCATCTGGTGTTGCTATAAGTATTCCGATTCCAACGCCTTTTCTATTCACTACCCCATCGAAGCACATGACCCATCTTTTCACTTCCACCATGGCTAACTGCTCATCAGGGAATTCCAGGTTCTCTGTGTAATCTGATTCTAGGGGCTGGTTTGCCAGAAACTCTTCCACGGCTCGCCCTTTAATGGTTTTCTTCGTGATGTACTCGATGTCAAATTCAGACAAAAGTAACAACCACCTGGACAACTTCCCAACCAATGCTGGTACTTCATAGAGGTACTTCATTGGATCCACCTTAGCCACAGCTTGTATCTTGTAGGACTGGAAATAGTGGCGCAGCTTCTTGGTCAACCAAATCATCGCCACACATGTCTTCTCTACCAGTGTGTACTTGGTTTCGTACTCCAGCATTTTCTTGCTAAGGTGATAGATAGGATATTCCTTCTTGTCATCTTGTTCTTATGTAAGCATTGCCCCTATAGAGGATCCTTCAACTGCCAAATACAAAATCAGGGGCTTCCCTGGAATTGGAGGGCTTAACACTGGTGGCTTTACCAGGTAAGCCTTGATCTTCTCGAATGCCAGCTGACACTTGTCATCCCACACAATTGGCTGATCTTTCTTTAATAGCTTAAAGATTGGCTCACAAGTGGAAGTTAGCTTGGCTATGAAGCGGCTGACATACTGCAAGGAACCCAGGAATGATCTGACTTCCTTTTCTGTCTTTGGAGCTGGCATATTTTGGATGGCTTTGATTTTATCTGGGTCCATTTCTATTCCTCTCTGGCTAACTACATGGCCTAACAGCTTCCCTGATGTGACCCCGAATATGCATTTCTTGGGGTTAAGTCGCAAATTATACTCTCCAATGCGTGTTAAAAATCTATCCAGGATAACAGGGTGTTCCTCCCGGGTTGCTGATTTAACAAGCATATCATCGACATACACTTCGACTTCTTTATGGATCATATCGTGCAACAGAGTTGTGACAGCCCTCTGATAAGTGGCACCGGCGTTCTTTAATCCAAAAGGCATCACTCTGTAGCAAAAAGTACCCCACTCTGTGATGAACGATGTTTTCACCTTGTCGATCACATCCATCAGAATCTGGTTATACCCTGAAAAGCCATCCATGAAGGAGTACATTGCCGCTTTTGCTGCACTATCAACCAATACGTCAATGTGAGGTAGTGGGAAATTGTCCTTAGGGCAGGCCTTGTTCAAGTCCCTGTAGTCGACGCATACTCTGACCCTTCCATCCTTTTTATGCACAGGGACAATATTGGCTAGCCATTCTGTATACTCCACCACTTCGAGAAACTTGGTGTCTATTTGTTTGGCCACTTCTTCTTTCACCAGCGTAGCCCATTCCGGTCTTAGTCTTCTCAACTTCTGCTTTACCGGTCTGAACTTAGGGTCCGTCGGGATTTTGTGCACTGCGATTTCTGTATCCACACCTGGCATGTCTTCATACGACCAGGCAAAAGCTTTAACATGTTTTTGGAGTATTCTTATTAATTCTCTTTCTTCCTCGGATTTAAGCTCGTGTGAAATGAGTACCATTTTAGGGTTTTCATCTGTACTTATATTGATTTCATGCAATGCAGTGTCATGTATGCTAAATATGCTTGATGGTGATTTAAATGCATGCACAGAATTATCAGGATAAACATCACACAAGTAAGCAAACTGGGACTTCATTGCATTGAACTTATCATAAAGTACATCAGTTACATTGAAAATGGAAGAAATAGATACAACAAAATCATTTTCATCCTCCACAGGCGGAGGGCCTTGTTCTTCCTCAGCTTCCATCTTCCCTTCCAAAGCATCATCTAGGACTGCAGCATTCTCAGCTTCTTTTTCGGTCGCCTGTGCCTTAGCTTTTTCCATAATCTTGGTGATTTCAGCAACCACAGAGTCAAAATTCACTTTGGCCATCAGTTCTTTGCCAAATCCTTGCTTGGATTTCCCAAAAGCTTTGGTTAATGCAGCAGTCAAAGCTCCTGAGATCACTTCTGTAGCTTCGGCATAGGTCTTCTTTTCATCTTCTTCCTCGGCCACCTCTATGGTTTCTGCTATCACCTCAGATGATTCTCCTTTCAAAATTTCAGATTCGGCAATTGCTTCCTCCATCATTATAGGGGCTACTGGCTCTTCCCGGCTTTTCTCAAAATCCACAACATCTGCAAAGATCTCAAAGCCAGGGTGCTCAACATTTCCAACCAGCACCGATTCAGCTTGGCCTTTATAAAGGCATTCTCCTGCCTTCAGAAATGGCTTCATCATGACCTTGCCATTCTTGTCCTTTTTCAAATTCTTCTGCTCGAATGACCCCTTTACATAACCAAGGCCGTACTGCTTTGACTTTCCCGAGTCGATCTTGAATTCTGGCACACCTTGCAAATTAATCCCGAGTCCCATTCCCGGGACAAAGTTTAGCTTGTACAGATATCGGGATAGCCACTCTAGCATGTAGTTCTCATAAAGGACCATAGGGGCATCTGTGGTTTCTTCCTCCTTAATGACAGCAATTTGGAATCCTCCAAAAGGAACCACTCCTTCATCCACTGCAGCTACCATCGACTGGGCGTCTGCCTCAACAGTCACAATCCTGTCATTCATAGAGAATTTAATCTTCTGATGCAATGTGGAAGGAACACCTCCCAAAGGATGGAACCAAGGCCTTCCAAGCAATAGGGAGAATGTGACCGGGATATCGATCACTGTGAAGACAACCATGGACTTGATGGGCCCAACTTCCACTTCTGTTTCAAAGGTCCCTATCACTGTTCTTTTAGAATCATCATACGCCCGAATGACTGTCGAGGACCTCTTCAACACTTCTTCATTCATGCCTAGAAACGGTAACATTTTCAGCGGGCATATGTTCAGAGCCGAGCCGTCATCCACCATAACGCACGGCATCACCTTATCCATGATATAGGCTCTAATGTAACGAACCTTGTTGTGGGCCTTTCCTTCTGCTGGTAGTCTTTCTCAGAGAAAACAATATTAGGAGCTCCAGCATGGACTTTGTCTAGCAAGCAGCACATAGCCTCTGGTGAAGCTATAGGGGAGACTTCAATTTCTGATAGCTTCTTCACTAAAGCCTCCCTATGCTCTTTGGAGGTCATAAGTAGATGCCATAAACTGGCTTGTGCAGGGGTCTTCTTCAATTGGGAAATGACCAAGTCTTCTTTCTCAACTCTTTCCAGTGCCAAAGTGCTGCCCGACCCATTCATCAGTGCTTTATCTTTCGTCTGATCTGCCGGCTGATATACCCTTCCACTTCGGGTCACGTGCTGCACTTCTGAAATCTTCAGCTTCTCAACAGCTGGGAGTTTAACAGCCTCTCTTCTGTCAAATTCTTCGTACTTATCTTCGGAGTCGAGATCATCCAGACTTATGGGCTTGATCTCCTTACATCCCTCCTTTTCACACTCGGGTTCCACTTCGGGTTCCCCTACCGCCACTGCCTGAATCGTAGGGTTCGCTTGCAGAACTTGGGCAAATATAAAGTTAGCCGGCAACCCCGATTGAACCATGTTAACCCGCTTCTCGAATGCTGGCAGTGGGTTGGTTTTAGTGCTGGGTTTGGCTGGCTCTTGCAGTTTTCCCTCGTCAATGAGCTTCTGGATAGCATCCCTTAGCTTGTAGCAGTTGTTGGTTCGGTGGCCTGTCACCACATGATAAGTGCAGAAATTATCTTTGTCAGCTTCTGATGGCTTCTCAAATGGCCTTAAGGATTGCAATAGGCCGCCATTTCTACACTTAGCAAATATCTTTGCTAAAGTAAGAGTCCAAGGCGATATGCCTTGTCCTCCAGGACCCCTGTTCTAGTTGCCTTGCTGCTGATTCACAGTAGCCACTTCGACCTGCTTCACCTCTGATGATTGCCCCTGTTTGCCACTGGAACCTGAACCAGAACCACTACCAGACCCAGCTACTGCAGTTGATCTATACCCTGAACTATACCCTGTACTTCTTCCCCCTTTCTGACCAGCTGGCTTCTCCTCTTCATCCCTTTCTATCTTCATGGCCATGCTATAGACCTCACTAAGCTCCTTGAAGGGATGGAATTTCATGTTGTTCTTGAAAATATCTTTGCTACCATCAATGAGCTTCTGTATGAGCTCGTCTTCATCAGGGCGGTTCTTTAGGAGGATCATCTTGTTCATCCACCTCTGGTAGTATTCGTCAAAGGGCTCATTGAATTTCTGTTTCACCCTCTCCAAATCATACAGCTTCACCTGGATTTTGGTGTTGAAGCTGTAGTATTTGATGAAGGCTGCTGACAATACTTCCCAGTCAGACTGCTCCTCCTCTGACAGTGAGTTGTACCATCCCAAAGCACCTCCCTCCAGTGTGGTGGGGAACAGATTAATCAATTGTTGCTTTGTAACGCCTGCTGTCAGCATAACCCGGGCATATAAATTCACATGGGCCTCCGGCGAGCCCATTCCTTTGTAAGTGAGGACTTTCGGCACTTGGAAGCCAATAAGAAATGTCTCGATGCCCCTACTGATCATGGCATCAACGTTCACCCCCTTCTTGGATTCAGCACTAATCCCCGACCCCCTTCTTCAACTGGGCCATGACCTCGTCTAGTTCAGAGCACTTGGCTTTCATCCTCTGTTCCATAGCTGCCTCTATCTCCTGCAGCTTTTCAAGACTAGCCAAAGCGTCACCACCATGTTGGGATGACTCAGCTTCTTTTTCCTTCCGGCTCCACTACCACCGGTCTCACCAGCTTCTCTAACGACTGCCCTCATCTCTTCCTTTAACATGTCATGGAAATCCTACGACCTGAAGAAATCTCTCAAAACATCAGCCATGCTCGGTGTCTGTTCTGCCATATTCACTCCTTCCCCAGGCTCAGAATCACTGTCACTCTCGACTACCCTCTGTCTCCTAGCCGCCCTTGAAGCTTGGGATCTTGTCCAAGGTCGCTCCAGTGTATTCTGCATGGGGGTAGACAGGAGGTATTAGGGTCGTGAATGAATGACGTGATATGACATGAAAATTAAGGCATTAAGTATGCTTTGAGATGCATGGAGTGGAATTATGTATGGAATAATGATATGAATGGTTTCCTTTTATTATTATTATTTTTTTTTTCAAGGCATCCCAAGAGCACCCAATGTTAATGCAAAAAACGTCACGTGTGGGTCGTCACTCGGACAGAACTTCGGCACCTTTGGGGCACCTAATGAATTCGTGAAATGGTCGCGTGTATACCGGCACACGAACAGAGTTTTGACTCTTTATAGGTCCATGAAATGATATGAAATGGTCACATGGGCCGGGCCCGTGGACAAGGTTTTGATGCTTTCGAGCACATGATATGGTGTTATGAGAAAGTCACGTGTAACATGGACACGGACAAGGATTCGGCATTCGTGGAACGCTTTTCATGATTTGATGATGTTATGGGCCTTTATGTATACTAATCGGGCACTCGGGGAGTACCTTGAATGGTGAGTTAATGTCATGAAGTGGTCGGATGTGGACCACAGTGTTATATGATGTTTATGCTAGATGGGTGTGATGTCATGAAATGCATCGTGTAAATTATTACACGAAAATGGGCCTAAGGCCGTTGTAGCTTTTATTAAATAAAATGATATTGGTGGAATGGCCGAATGCAATCCGGTGCATTGGCAAAACACGGGTAATTTTGGGTACCCGATATGTTATGAAATGGGATGGGATGGTCATGATAGGCGTCCTTGAAATGCCCCTTAATTTAATTTAAGTGAAATGTAGTGAATGAACATGTCACACAATATGCAAATGGCTGCACAAAAACGTGGGTTAGGATGCATGACATACATAATGATGTTATGTATGCTATGTCAAAAATAAAATGCTAATCACACAAGTTTAATGTTATGGCTGAAAAAGAAACCGTTAGTATGGATGACAAGCGAATGAATTAATGTTTTGCACACAAAATAAAATGCAAATGGCTGCATAAAAATATGGGTTAGTATCACACAAAAATGTTTATGTATGATATGTCACATGCATGGAAAATGGTGATTATGATATGTTATGCACGCGTAGGTAGCAATGGCGATGTGTCACGAGACGGTGAAGAACACTTAGCAAGCAAAACGAATTCTTCCAACCTTATTCCTCCAACGTGGTCGGTCTCAAAAATTTCTAACCGAGTCCTAAGCGGGGTTCACTTCAATCACCAACCGGGGGTGATGAAGGCACGATTTTATTATTATTATTCACACAATTATTTTGGTATCCTAAGGGAATCCAACTAGAGCTGCCTATATGGGTTCGGTCAAAGTCGGGATAACATCAAGGCTCTCATAGCAAGATATACTCCTCACTTCTCCCCACTCAAGGGTCCTAGCGAAGGGGTTCGTAAGAGGCTATGAGTGGTGTTTCGTATTCGTGCCCCTAAGACCAGGAGGAACTTAGGCGACACTTCAACAATCCACCGGGCTATAAGAGGATACCTAATCTAATGCAAGAAATGGCTAACTAAAAATGCAAATAAAATACCAAAGGAGAATCATCCACGTTATTTTAATTAGACACTTTTCAGGGCTTGTCACAATTCTTTTAAGTTTTTAAGAAAACCTTTTTTAAGAATATCCCCAGTGGAGTCGCCACTGTGAGCGGACGACGCGTTTTCGACGGGACGCGGGACTCCCTTTCGGAATGGGGCGCCACGATCTCGGACGGGCCCCTCCTTCGCGTGGGGTTTTTATGAATGGAAAATCACGTTTTGGAAAATGAATGGAATTAATAAATAAAAGAACCAAGACCTAAGTCTCGATGAATATTGTAGAGTCGCCACCCGGCTCAGCTCAACCGGGAAATTCTTATGTAGCTGAATCGGACGAACGGTCGCTACAGTATCCAGAGATTCGGGTCCGGACAAGTCCCTTATTTCATGTCTAATTAAAATAAATATTGCCAATGTTCTCGAATGGTATTTCAAAATCTAAAGCCAATTTTATTGAATATAAAAGGTATACAGCGCGCACACAAAATATTTAATACAAAAATAAGGAAAAGAAATAAATATTAATTGGCTTACAACCAAATCGAATGGAAAAATAAAAAAACTCTCGCCTCACTTATACAATCGCCTAGAATACACGAAAATCTAAAAAGAATTACAACCGCCTAAATACACGATTTAATCTATTAAAATACATCAAAAATAAAAATAAAAGAAATTAAAACCTGCAAAATAGAAGGTTAGCACAATTTATATGGCACGCCACAATTAGGACTCAAATAGACAGAAATGGGAAATCAAGAATTGGGGGCATGCATTTAGGGGATAACCGGGTTGGCTCGGCTAGCCGGCCCGGTTAGACCTGGAAAATATTTTGAAACGTCCCTGTATTTTTGGTTTTGTGGGAAAATCATTTTTGAAAACAATTTTACCGATTTACATGCATTTTTATGTGTTAAATGGGCCTGTTTTCAGGAGAACTGGGTCTCCATCGTTGAATTGATCTAAATGCAAAATTACCAGAAAATTGAATCTATGGTCGTGATGCACACAACAAAATTCATTTTGATGATTTTTGGGGTTTTCTAATTTTTTGGGAATTTTTAGGATTTTTTTATGATTTTTTATGCATTTTTTAAGAAATTTTTGGGTTTTAAAGGTGAAATTCTGATTCTGAGAACTACAGTGGTACTACTGTAAATTACAGTCGTGGAAACTCAACTACAGTCGTACGACTGTAGATTCTGAAAATTCAAGATTTCATCAAAATTTCATTTAAAATAAGCTGAAAATAAAACCACCTGGAAAATCAACTACAGTCGTACGACTGTTCATCAATTCAAGAACAGTCGTGCGACTGTTCTTGATTTCCAGGAGTAGAAACGAGAAAATGAGATAAAAATGCACAAAAATTACAATTAACACCCAGAAAGCAAGAAAAATTAAAGAGAAACGGGACGCCTACCCTTTAGAAGTCCCTCCAAGTCGAAATTGACCCCTGGCGTCGCTCCAATCCACAAGAATTCGCACTTTTCCCCTTGAATTGAAGTTGGGGACTTTATGTCCAAAAATCCAAATTGCAAAGGATTCTGATTGTTTTAGTCTGAAATTTCAATTTGTTTGTGAGGCTAACTCATTAACCTATGGATTTCTATCAAGTTTTACTCTTAATTTCAAGAATTAAAGAAAATAGAAGAGAAAAAGATGAGTTTTTGTGGGTTTTTTTTTCCTTTTCCTTCTCTCTTTTCTCCTTCTCTCTCAAAATTTTTCACCAGAAATCCAATCTCTCTCTTCTCTCTCTTTTTTCCTCCTTTTCTACTCTGATTTCTCCCCTTTTCTCTCCAAAATCCGGGCATTAATTGCCCAAAATCTCTCCTCCTCTTTCTTATGTCATGGGTATGGTGTTCTGCACCTACCCCGATAATACAGTCGTACGACTGTAATTTTTAAATTACAGTCGTACGACTGTAATTACAGTCGTACCACTGTAAATTTTAAATTTTTTTTTTCGATTTTTTTTTTTTAAGAAAATCCCGGCGCTTACACATGTCACGTCCCGGTTATCCTTTACATGTGCCAAGTATTCCTCCAGCTGGGCAGCCGGCGGATTACTTCCCGTTGGCACAGGCGGTACAGGCTTTTCTAGCACATACTCTTTAGACTCTTGTCTTAGAACTTTCCTTAAGTTCATAGACCAGTCCCAAAAGTTAGGGCCAGAAAGCTTGTCCCATTCCAAGAAAGATCGCAGTGATAAAGTATCATTCGTAGCCATTGGTTACTACACAGGAAAATTTACAAGTGTTAATAAAGGACTTAACTTGTTCTTCCCATATTATAATTAATAATGAATCGTGTTATTAATTAACTCGAGTTGTTGGGCTCATGGGCCGAGATCCATATTATATCAAGATATAGCCAGACGAGGGCCTGGAACAACTATACCCCAATTTTTAGGTAGGAACGCCATCCAATCCCAACCTAGGGACTCTCGGTTTGATAGGTCTGTTGGCACTTACCCATCTATGCTTAGGGCCAGGAACATCCTACTACCTACGCTAAGTCAAAACCTCCATCCAAGTGTTAGAGTAACCAATGCTCCAACCCAATACAAAATGACGATACTCCAGTGCATCCAACGAGGGTTGGTCTACAGCTGGCCTATCCCCACTTCGAGTAGGTTATGAATGAGGGAAGCACTTTTAAGAGACTTAGTAATTACCTTTTGGTTATTAGATTCAATTAATAAGGGCTTAGATGCATAGGGGGGTGAAATTGGGTTTGTACATACATTCTCACATGTAAATAAATAAAGCATAATTAAATAAAAATGAAATGCTATGGGCCAAAATTTACATCGTAATATAATTCTAGTAAACCTATACTAGAACGACATCAGGTGGGCCGTATCCTCATCCTTCTAGCACGCCAATCCAATCGGCTTCTTCTTTACATAATTTCATAATAAACAAATAAAATAAAATTACATAAAAGAAAACGGCGTGTAGGCCGTATTTACCAAAAGAATATTACAACCCAAATAAATAAGGCCCAAAACATTCATTCAAGCATTTAATCATACATACACGTATCCAATACATATAATTTATAAACATGTTAAATGCATAAATTAATCCCATTTCAATTATGTCTATAGCCATTATTTTGAAATTGCCAAATTTTGGCCACTCATGGTTCTAAGCCCGTATGGGCCTTGGGCCTCCAACCCAGGCAGAACACTGCTCCCAATCCAATTGGGAAGCCATGAATTCCAAATTAGCTGTCCAGGTAATCGTGCCAAGAAAACCCGAACCAATTTCAATTAACCGTATTAATTTTTCCAAAATTAATATCGCATGAACGAAAAATAAATTTCATTCATAAAACATGCGCATAAAATTTCCAAAATTAAATACGCACAATTTTAAAACCAATTAAAATTTTAAAACCCCACGCACATAAAAATTACCAAAATTTAAACACGCATAATTTTAAAATTAATTAAAATTTTAAAACCTGGCCTGGCCCAAAACAAATCCCGCCAAATCCAAATTCGGGCCCGGCCCGCCATGCGGGACAGCGCGGCGCTGCTACCCCCATTCCGACCTGAAATAGTCCGTGATTTTTCAGAATAAATAAAAACAACATGAAATTAAATTACCAAGAAATAAAATTTCAACAATGGAAAATTAAATATAGCATAAAACAAATATGCAAAATAAATTTCCATAAACAAGAAAATCACAAATAGAAAATAAAACCTAGCATACACCATATGCAACATGATTTTCCATTTGCAAAATTCAACGGGCAAAATCACAAACCCGAAATCAAAAGAATCCCGTTCCAAAAAGTCACAAATTTTAAAACAAGGGATTCGCCAAGTTAAAGATTTCCACGGATCAAAAGCCTGCTCTGATACCACTGTTGGGATTCGTCACGGGAAATCGACCGATAAAAGCGGAAATACTCGTCGATTTCCTCGAATCTGGTCCCAGGAGCTTAAGATGTGGAAATCAAAAACTTAAAGCATAAAGAGGAGAGTTTAAAATCTTACCACAAAGTCTCTCTAAGAGACTGATGCAGACTGCAGGAACCAAAGTAGACTCCCTCCAACGTCACGTACATGAACGGCTCTCGGACCCAACCCGTGCTAGCGACCCGGATTATGAAAGAAGAAAGGGAGAAGAAGAGAAGAGAGGGGCGGCCAAGCCAAGTGTAATGGCCGCCCAAACTTTCTTTCCAAAAGAAAAATCAAACCCTCTTTAACTCACAATTGTTTCTTCCCATCAAAACAAAAAGCATAAAGAAAAGTGGGCAAAACATTCTTACCACAAGAATGTATATCTACGGCCAAGTCCCAAAATTGAGAAGAAAAGTGA
This sequence comes from Euphorbia tirucalli, assembly GCA_039660915.1. Taxonomy (NCBI): domain Eukaryota; kingdom Viridiplantae; phylum Streptophyta; class Magnoliopsida; order Malpighiales; family Euphorbiaceae; genus Euphorbia; species Euphorbia tirucalli. Next base: position 55,945,831 of record CM077637.1, read on the forward strand.
TGCATTAATTTCTTTCTTGTCATCATCAAAAGAAAGAAAAAGGATGAGTTGAAAAGTAAACAAAGTCCAACTTTGCTTTCCAATTTTCAACCCATGACTCACACCATGAGTCATCACTTTTCATCATTCAATTTTTGTCAAAAAAATGACTCCCCACTTGCCTTATATATTTGGCCAAGCTAGAAGAAAAGATGGTGGGATGTTTTTATTTTATGTCATTCTTACCATAAGAATGAACCAAAATATCCAAGTAGCAAAGTCCAACTTTGCCACCCCAAAAGTCTTCCATGACTTAACATTTACATCATCTCTTTTGTCCAACAAAATGAGTCATCTTTCTAGCCCTTTCCATGCTCAAAATTTTGGCCAACATAAGTCCTAGATCATGTGGGCTTTTTCATTTTAAGCCCAAGCCCAATTGTAATTCCATCGATTTAATTAAATTCAAATGCAACTTTAATTTAACATGTATGCTTATATATTATACCATATAACATATTACATACATTTAAATTAAAATTCATTTTACCTATTAATTTAATCAATGGATTAAATTAGACACACATAAAATGAAAAACACGTAAACCTATACATGTCATAATATTTCCACCTAGGAAATAATTTCATAAATTAATTCATTGAATTAATTAAGAGAATGGCCAAAATAAATATTAATTATATAACTTTGATCAATCCAATTGATCCATAATATAATTAATAGATCGCTCTCTCTTCAAATGTGTATACTCCAAGTACACACTAAATCCGACTAGTTAAAATCCAGACGGTCAATGTGTACGATCCGATGAGTCCGTCTTTATATTGGTAGTGGGCCAAGACCCACAGACTGCAGGCGGGCTCTAGCAAGCCACTGCAGCCCCCAATTAAGACGGAGTAAGCAGTCCAACTGAAAACGTAACCCTGTAGTTTGAACTTGTAAATCCCATGTTGCTGATATCGGTGTCCAACACAGAGGCATGGAAGTATCACCCTCTTTGTGTCCGGACATTTACTTGATCCAAAATGAACTGATGCTCATAAACAAGATCCAATCTTGTTTGGGTGCGGCTGCACACTTATCAGTAACATTCTTCAAGAGGCCAGTGATATCGTCTCAGTGAATCACTGAGTGATATTCCCTTCTGCATATCCATAGTACCGCCATGTTTACTAACACACCCGAACGTACCCATACTTGGCACCCTTTTACAGGCCCGTTAGGCGTACACCAAAGTGTGCCACTTCACATGCAGCACCATCATATGGTCCGGTCAAAGGACTTATACAAGTACTACACGAGAATCATTTGTGATACTATACCATGTAGATTCCCGTTAAGTGGATCGATCCAGTACCATGCCCTTTTTGCATGTACCTATTAACCTGGTTGACATTCCATCTTCTATGACCGGTAAGACACCGCCATACAACCAGGCTAATTATAGTCTTTAGTTCCATTCATTCCCATGATTGTAACAGACTACGGATGACTTCATGGCCATATCGCTTTCCCTCTCCATAGTCTTACTGCCAAGTGCCTCACACTTGAAAACATGGATATGGATATGTCCATTGGATACTCTATTTAAAATATAGCACAAGACATATAATAAATAGATTTGATGTCTTTATCTCTTGACACAAATTGTATAATACATAAAGTTCATGTTAATGTACAAATATATTATACAAACACAAGGACCAATGCCTCGGGACTAGGGCATTTCCAACAATAAGAGGGTTCCCCTTATTGACCAGTAGTACTAGTGGAGTCTTCTTGATCAACTGCTCAGTGAGCTTGAGCATCCCATGCAGCTCACTAACAATACGATTCATCCCTTGCATGTTATAGTTCAGGATGAACTAATCATAAGAATCCGGTAAGGAAGCTAGGATTATGTCCACTACCAGCTCCTGTGAGATGGATGATCCGAGACGATGTGAGCACAAGTTTTCCCGACCTCTGTGATGAGAGTCCTTTATTACTTGTTAAGCTGACGTGCATGAACTAGACTTGAGAATGAGTGGGATGCCACCCGGAATGTCTCGAACGCTCTGAAAACGGAACGTTCCTTGATCCAAAACCCTGTGAAAGGTCCTTCGAGGGATTAGAGGACTTAGAGGTGAGTATAGGATTTAGGAGAATCATTCACGGCTTTGGTTTGGGCCATACCGCTATAGTTTCAAAACTACAGCTACATGGCTATAGAGCTAGAGCCGCACGACTGTAATACTACAATAGCACGGCTCTGATGAGCGGCCAACTTGCCTGCAGAAAATAGAGCAAGTTAGAGGAAGAGGGGAATGGCTCAAGGAAAAAACTTAGGCCGAAATCATTGGAGAAGCATTAAATGTGAATTGACAAGTGAGGAAAGGAGGGATAAATGGGGATTTTTTTCAATTTGGAATAGAGGATCTTTAGGATAGAATTAAGAATTGAAAAAAAAGAGAAAGAAAAAAAAACAGAAAGAGGAAAAGAGAAACAGGGAGAGGGAAATCCAGCAAATAAGCCCACTAGAAACAGAGAGGGAAAGGCCTTTTATCAATTCTACATACATCCAGATTTATTCTTGGGTTGGTTTCGGATTGATTCGGGACTCAATTTCGGTACTTCAGATTGTCTTCAGGATTCAAGGCACATTTTGACTCCTCAATCCAATTCCGGACATTCAATACGCTGGAACAACAACAAGGTAAACTTTGAGAGGCCTTAAACTTATGTTCATTACTTTTTTCATGCATTTTTTCTCTGTTTCATCAAATTTCTGGAAAGCATACTACCCAGCTAGAGCCGCACGGCTATGTTCTCCTTGAATACAGCCGCACGGCTATAGTTCTTTAGAACAGAGCCGCACGACTGTAATCCTACAGCTACATGGTTGTGTTCTTCTGGGTAGAAACCCAAAAAAGCCCCAAACTACCGAAAGCATTCTGTTTTCCATTTTGTTCATTCTATTACGATCTATTTCGGTCCAAACACATTTGTGCATTACAAAATTTTGCTTTTCGGATTTCTAACTGTGCAGATGTGAGATTCTCGATTTCCTGGATTTCGGTTTTCTGGAATTTAGGGTCGTTCGATCCATATCGGATCCAAATCCACGAAAATCCTTAGGAAACTTCAAAAACAACAAAATAGTGATTTTCAAAGCGAGAAAACCAATTTTGAGTTCTGGGCATTACAACCGCACGGCTGAAGTAGTTAGAGCCGCACGGCTGTAGTCTCTAGAAGGAGGCAGAATCGCTGGATGACCCACACGGACATCGTCACGTGATGTTGTGTTCAGAATCAAACTACTTTTTGGCATGTTTATCATTTTTAGACCCTAGATGTATGTCGAATTAGGAAACCCACAAGAACAGAACCCCAAGCTCCGAGATAAACGACCCGCTAAAAGGGAGAAATTTGTATGAAATCGAGCCAAACCATTTTTCAAAACTATCTTCCAGCACAAAACCTACAGGGCATTTCAAAACCGTTTTCCAGGTCTGGTCAGACCGACTGGCCGAGTTGACTCGGCTATCCCCTAAATGCATGCCCCCGCTCCTAAAATCCCAATTCTATTCTATTGTGAGTCCTATTCGTGTTTATGATATAACTGTACTAACCATCTGTTTTGCAGGTTTTAGTTTTTCTTTTTATTGTTTTGAATGTATTTAATAGATAAATTCGTGTATTTTAGGCGTTTGTAATTTTTAGATCTCCGTGTATCTAGGCGCTTGTAATGTGAGGACGAGACTTTTTCTTTTTATTCGATTTGGTTATATAAGATGGCCTCTATTTCTTTGGATTGTTTGGAGGTATGATTACTTTTCCGCACTTTATTATTCTGTAATTTATTTTTGTCATCTGTATGAGCATCGGATGATAATTAAACATAAAATGGGTAGAGAAAGATAATAAAAGAATAAAATATGGTAATATGAACTATAAAATAAATGCAAGTTGGAGGTTGAATAGGTAAGTTACCCGAACCCTAAATCTCTGGATTAGGTACGGCAGTCCACGGTCGGAAGGGAGTTGTACCGGAATTTCCCGGATGAGCTGATTCGGGTGGCGACTCTGTCACTGATCTTGAAATTTAGGCTTCAAGGTCTTTAAGTAATAAAACGGGATTTTCTGAAATATAAAACCAGTTTTCCAAAACTCAGATTTAAATAAAAGGTATTCTACAAAAGGAATTTCCGAAAAATTAATAGCTTTCCTAAAACAAGATATAAACCCGTTTTCCAAAATCAAACTTCCGAAAACTCCAAATCCTCATTTCTTTTCTTTTCCCCGGTTCGCTTCACCGTGTTCCTTCTTTCATCTTCATCAAAAGGTCGTCCGCTCATAGTGGCGACTCCGCTAGGGAGAAAAGTTTCTTAAAAAAGTTTTCATAAAAACTTAAGGAACTTAGGTAACTACTGAAATATAACCTTCCTTACAGTCATTTTACTAGTTCATAGTACCATATTCTGTTCGCACTTGCATATCATGACATTTTCTTCTTCTCAACCCCTCAAACTCACTGATCAGCCTAGTTTACTTCTGAAGGTGACCTACCTCTTGTGAGCGGACAACTTTTAAAGCGGAACGCGGCGAAGCGAACCGGGGAAAAAAGAAAAGAAATGGAATTGATTGAGATTTGTGAATTTTGTGGAAAATGGGTTTTATTTATGTTGATTTGGGAAAAACTTATTGATTTGATTTGGAAATCCTTTTTGTAGAAAACATTTTTCCGATTTTAACTTTAAAGACCTCGAAACTTAAATCTCGAGATCAGTGACAGAGTTGCCACCCGGATCAGCTCATCTGGGAATTCCGGTACAGCTACCTACCGAGGACATGCTACCGTACCTAATCCAGAGATTTAGGGTTCGGGCAAATAACTTACTTGACCTCTAGCTTGCTTTCACTTTACAGTTTATATTACCATATTTAATTTGCTTTATTATCTTTCTCTAACTCCAATTAGTTTATTTTAATTATCCGATGCTAAAGAAAATGCAAGAAATATATTACGAGAAATAAAGTCATACATTCAAAATATACAAAAGAATAATAGTGGCCTATTAAACAAACCAATCGAATAAAAATGGAAAACTCTCGCCTCACTTTTACAAACGCCTAAAATACACGATTTATCTAGAAAAATACAATCGCCTAGGATACACGATTAATTCTATTAAATTACATCCAAAATAAAAATGAAAGAAATTAAAACCTGCAAAACAGAGGGTTAGCACAATATATATAGCACGCCACAAATAGGACTCAAATAGACAGAATTGGGAAATCAGGAATTGGGGGCATGCATTTAGGGGATAACCGGGTTGGCTTGGCTAGCCGGCCCGGTTAGACCTGAAAAACATTTTGAAACATCCCTGCATTTTGGTTTTGTGGGAAAATCATTTTTTAAAACAATTTTATCAGTTTACATGCATTTTTACATGTGAGATGGGTCGGTTTTCGGGAGAACTGGGTCTCCGTTGTTGAATTGTTCTAAATGCAATTTTACTAAAAATAAACCTAAGGTAGTGAATGTGCATATCAAAAATTCATTTTTGGGAGTTTTAGGGTTTTCTGAATTTTTTATAGATTTTTGGAAATTTTACAGGTTCGAAGGGAAAATTCTGATTCTGGAAAATAGGTTATAGTCGTGCGACTGTAACTACAGTCGTACGACTGTAAGTATAGTCGTACGACTGTAAGTTACAGTCGTGAGAGCGTAAACGGTCCAGAATCAAGATTTCGCCAAAAATTTATTTAAATCAAAGATGAAAGAAAACAACCTGGAAATCAAGAACAATCGTACGACTGTAATTACAGTTGTACGACTGTTCCTCAAATCCAAGAATAGTCGTGCAACTGTTCTTGATTCCTAGAAACAGAAATGCAGAAACAAAGAGAAAACGCATAAAAATCACAACCAGTACCCAGAAAGCAGGAAAAAGTGAAGGAAAAAGGAATGCCTACCTTTTAGAAGCCTATCCAAGTCGAAATTGACCCCTTGCGTCGCTCCAATCCACACGAATTCGCACTTTTCCTTTGAGATTGAGGTTGAAAGCTTTATGTCCAAAAATCTAAAATGCTTGGGATTCTGATGATTTAAGTCCGAGATTTTAATTTGTTTGTGAAGTTAATTGTTTAACCTAAGGATTTCTAGCAAGTTTTAGTCATAATTCTGAGAACTAAAGAAAATAGAAGAGGAAAAGAAGAATTTTTAAGTTTGGGTTTTTTGTTCTTTCTTTTCCTTCCCTCTTTTCTCCTTTCTCTCTCTAATCCTTTCACCAGAATTCCAGTTGGCCTTTTGCTCCCTCTCTTTCTCCTTTTCTACTCTCCTTTCTGATTGCTTCCTGTCCATCCCGGTGCATTAATTGTGCCACCTCTTTTTTCTCCATTTTCTGCTGCAAAGGTATGGGCTCCTGCAACTGGTCCGACATTACAGTCGCACTACTGTAAGTACAATCGTATGACCCTCTCCTCTTTTTTTTTAAGTATAGAAAATTCCGGTGCTTACACCTCTTTCGCTAGAATTGGAGGCACCCGAAGAGGTAAACCACTCATAGCACCCCATGAACCTTACATCATGTTTTATGATGAGGAGTGTATTTTCGCTATGGGAAACTGTACGACCCTTGGTTTGACTTTGGCCCACATGTAATGACTTAGTGACTTCCCCCTAGGATTACCAAAATATAAATTTGAAATTGGACATTGAGTGTACGCCTTTGGTATCCCCGATTGATGCCAAAGAGACCCAACACCTAGGAAGAATGCGGACCAATCGAAAAGAGGAATAAGGTTGGAAGGGTGAGCATATTGTTACATGTGCTAACATTTGTTCTGTGGTGGTTTTTTATTTGACCTTTTCGTGAAGCATCACACACGCATAATCATTCATGTACCACTCTAAACACATCTTCGTGCAGCCACTTTTTTAACATATATGTGACTTTAATGCTAACCATATCTTTGTGCAGCCACTACATTTTATTCTTGTGCCATATACATCCCGTGTGTTAACATTTTCACAAAGCATACATGACATCATCCTCATATGTCATGCATCCTAACTAGGTCTTTGTGCAGCCATTTGCATTTTGTGTGACATGGACATTCATATCATCTCATTACACTTAGTATAAGGACATTCTAAGAATCCCTATCATGGTCATTTCATTTCATATCATATCAGGTGTCCCAAAACTATCTGTGTTCTGCCCGTGCACCGGTTTACACTTGGCCATTCCACAATACCATGTCATTCATTAGAGGACCACAACGATCTTAGGTTTATTTTTGTGTGGCGGGGTCACACGATATCATTACATGATATCATGACATTATCATTGGTGGCACAATGATGCCGAGGTCTTATTTGTGTGTCGCAATCCATATCGGGTTGTTTCATAACATTGTTGAATCATTTAAGGTGCTCCACCAGTACCAGGTTATTACACATATAGGGGCATTCCATGACATTACCAAATCATGTGAGGTGTTCCACGAATGCCGAACCTCTATCCATGTCTTGATTCATACGTGACCTGACTGTGGCATCATTTCATATTAGAAGCCCTAAAAGCGTCGAAACTCTGTCCGTGGGACGGCTTCCACGTGACCATTTCATACACTTCATTGACCTACAAAGGGTCAAATCTCTGTCCGTATGTCAGTGCACATGCCACCATTTCACGATATCCACTAGGTGCCCCAAAAAGCACTGAACTTCTATCCATGTGACAGCTCGCACATGACCTTTTTGCATTTTCTTTTGCATGACATTGGGCATTATTGGAACGTCTAGGATAAAAGGATGAAAATAAAGAAAGTCACATCCATTATCATTTTCATTCATGAAACATCATTCAACCACGATCATCCCATGATCATACCATACACGTCACTTAGGGCATCGTGTCTAGGGTCATGACATCCATCCACGATGTTAACTCTATGTTAAATGTGCAATTTGGAGTCAAACTTCGAAGCAACTAGTACGAGTTGAATCAGGTTCCAGTCAACCAATTCAATTAGCTCAGACAAATCAGTCACCGTGGAAGGAGTTAGGGTCAATTCAGATTCAGAGTCAGAATAGGAATTCGGGGGACAGTTGCCTTCCTTACCAATTGACAGTCAGTTTGTGTTAGAAGAGGTGAACAGAATGGAAATGGCTCAAGATGGATCTAGTGGAGGGATGCCTTTTGATATGAATGCCTTTCTAAATTCAGATCAGGTTAAAGCTACTATCAGAGAGCAAGTGCAAGCTGCGATGACCACTAGTGCAGGTCAGACTAGTAAACCAGTCCAAGCTCCAGTTGAGAATGAGGGTAATGTTATTCAGGGAGCCCCCAACTTGGGAAGAAACATTCCTGACAGTAGTAGGGTGGTCGTTCCACTCTGGGAAATTAATCGTAAATCTGAAGAAGACGAGGCTTTTGTAAGGGCGAGGGAGGCCTCAATTGAGACTGCTCCTAAAAAATGTCTCAAGGAGAAATTCTCTTATCTTAAAGCCCTACTGCCAAAGTTAAAAGAGATGGTGCATTACAATCCCATCAAGTGTGCAGACCCAGCTACCCTGATGGCAGAAAGGGGAGAGCCACTCCCAGTTAGCTTCCAAATGCCATACTTGCCTCCATACACTGGAGAGGGTCCGCCTGAGGCTCACTTAGATAGCTATGTGAGGATTATGTCCAGTCTAGGGATCGGGAAAGTCCACCTGTTGAACCTGTTCCCAACAATTCTGAGGGGTGCTGCTTCTGAGTGGTACTTGAAAATTCTAAGTCATACCCGCTCCAAATGGGAAGATTTGACTGAGGAATTTGTGAAGCAGTACACCTATAACACTCAGGTGGAGACGACTCTGGAAGACCTAGAAAGGATTTTCCAGAAGCCCAACGAGTCTTTCTCGGCATACTACAAGAGATGGATGGATGTCCAGGTACTGGTGGATGGGGCTCCGAAGCTGGAATCCCTTATTGTGAAGTTGGTTGACGGTAGCTTACCACTTTATGAGGAGAAGATGAAGCTAAAGAGATTCCACTCTTTCAATGATGTTGTGGAATTTGCTAAGTGAATCGAAAGGTACGAAGAGGAAGAGTAGATGAACAGACAGAGCTCAGGCACTTATCGAGGTAGCTCAGGGTATACACAAGGATATAAGGCTAGTAGCTCCATGACCATACTGACTGGATCTAGTTCAAAACCAGCTCAAACTGCAGTATTAAATCAGGTAAGAGAAGCAGATGTGCCGACAGTGGCCCAAGGCGGGCAACCAAAGACTCCTCAGAGGCTCACTAGCCCGTGGGTCGAATATTTGGGCCGCATCTTTGCCAAATGTAGGAAGGCTGGTTTACTGCAGAGTTTGAAGCCTTATGTTCCTCCCTCCAAGTCAGATAAAGACAAATTCTGTGCCTACCATGTGATAGTAGGTCATCACACAAATGAATGCACTGGTTTGATAAGGGCTATTCAATGGCTAATTACTGAAGGGAAAATTGTGGAGCCCGCCTTAAAGCCTAGCGTTCAGAAGAACCCCTTGCCCAACTTTGGGGGTCAGGTCAACATGGTCCAGTCTGGAATGCCAACCAACTGTGTGTTTGCTCAGATTATCAAGGCCAATCCGAGTGTACAAGCAGTTATAGCAGAAGAGGAGGAAGAAAAAGCTGAAGAAGCTGAAGAACAGACATTGGTAGTAAAGAATGGGTAGGGTCCGATTGATCTGGCCAATATTGACTTAGATGATGATGATGAGGATTTTGGGTTTGAAGAACCAAAGCTGATTTACCCAGTTGAGACGAGAAGAGGAACAGTGATCACAAAGGATGGTCCCGTTATGCACATCACTAGAAGCGGTAGAGTTTATCAACCTGTTAATGTAGCACCTCAAGCACCTCCTAGAAAAAGTAACCCAGTTATAGGGGTAGACACGACCATTCAGGTGCTGAGGAATAAGGAGGATGATGCTGTGGTCGAACAGTTAAAGAAAACACCTGTCTGAGCTAGTATTTGGCACCTCCTCATGGAATCTAAGAGACACCATGAGGCAGTGGTGAAATAGCTAATGGAAATGGATGCTACCCCTACAATGTCCCCTGATGAAGTATGTGCCATGATAAGGGGAGTTGACATGAAAGCTAACCAGGCCCCAAAAATCAATTTTAGAGTGTCTAACTTACCGCCGGAGGGAGTGAATCAAAACCAGGCTTTGTACTTAAAAATGGAGATTATGGATAGGGTGATGCCTTATCTGATGGTTGATGATGGCTCAGCCCTGAACATCTGCCATTCTAAAATTCTGCCATACCTAGGCATTAGCACAGAAGCACTCTGCCAGTCTAGCATAGTGCTCAGAGCATATGACGATAGTAAGAGGTCGATGATCGGCACATTTGAAGCTGAAGTCGATGCTGGGGAGGTTAAGTCCAAAGTACTGTTCATTGTTATTGACATCCCTATCACTTTTTCTCTACTTCACGGAAGGCCGTGGTTCCATGCCTTAGGAGGTGTGCCTTCAACTCTGCACCAGAAAGTGAATTTTCTAATAAAAGGGAAAGTGGTGATTGTAAAAGCCGATGAGCCATCTGTGGTAGCTGCTTTGAATGCTGTAGAGCAGCCGATGACTGGGTTTCAGGTAGCAGTGGTTTCAGGTGAAAGCGAGAATGAGCTGAGGTTCTCGAAATGGATCCATAAGTACTTTACTAAGTAGAAGTTTGAACCTAGTAAGGGATTAGGGGCAAGGCAGCAAGGCATTCCCAAGTTCAATATTGAGGCTGGCAAACACCATCAGCATGGGCTCGGTTACCATGAAGAAAAGAACAAACCAAGCAAGAAGCATGTGAATCTGGTCAACACTTTTGTACATGCAACTGAAGAAGTGTATAATGCAGCTCTTGAGCCAGTGACAGTTGGGGGAGGCCAGCTCTCGGGATTTGGGATCTTCTCTGATGTTGTTGACTTTAGTAAGTATGGAGTCGAGCCAGTTGTGAATATGCTACGCATTGGGACTAAGGATAAAGGAAAGAAGATTCTGAGAGATCAAAAAGATGCAATTGACCAAGTCAAGGTTGAATTCGGATACAAAGGTGAATCAGCTGAGAAAGCCAACCTCGAAAGTGGATAAGTTGAAGTAGCCATTGAAATCCTCGCCAAAGCACTGACTGCTCTGATGAAGGCAAACATGGGTTCTGGGAAGAAGCAGGCACCCATGGTGAAGACTCAGAAGGAACTGATGAGTGAAACTGTGAAAGAACTGGCCAAGCTGATGATGGCAGGAAAGGTGAAGGCGATCGAAGAGGAGCTACCCACTAAACAGAAAGAAGCCCTTGAGGGTGATCTGGGAGACCTATTTGAAGAAGTTGATGATGCTGCCGTAGGAGAAGACCTTCCACATGTGGAGGATGACAATTATTTCAATGTATCTATTTCTTCTGTTTTTGATGTAAACAATTCAACCTATAAGGCACTTAATGCAATGAAATCTGATTTCACTTATTTGTGAGATGTTTTTCCGGATGGAACTGTGCATACATACAAATATTCATTTAATGTCTTTACCATACATGATACTTCATTACATGAAATGAATCTAGAAACAGATGATGATCTGAAAATGGTATCCGTCATGAAAGACCTCACACCTTATGAGAGGAAAGAAATTGTAAAGGTGCTATAAAAGCATGTAAAAGCCTTTACCTGGTCCTATGACAACATGCCTGGGGTTGACAAAGAGATTGCAGAGCACAGAATTCCGACAGATCCGAAAATGAAACTTGTCAAACAGAAGCTCAGAAGACTCAGACCAGAATGGGTAGAGAAAGTTAAGGAAGAAGTGGCCAAGCAGATAAAGGCAAAGTTCCTAGAAGTAGTAGAATATCCAGAGTGGTTAGCCTGTTGGGATTTTTCACCGGGAATCACCCGATAAAAGCGGAAGAACGCGGTGATTTCCTCAAATCCGGTCCCAGGAGCAATTGAAGTGGAAATTGAAAAACATAAAATTAAATAGAAAGAGATTAAAATTTCATACCAGAAAAATCTCTTTCAGAGACGGATGATGACTGCAGAACTCAATTTAGAATTCCTCCACTCTCACGTACACGAACGCTTGGCGAATGCAACCCGTGCTAGCGTTGGAAAAAACTGAACAAAGGAGAGGAGAGGGGAGAAATTTCGGCTAGGCTTCCTTATGCTTAGGTTGGGTGAATTCTTCTAACCCTAGGTATTTATACCTAGGGTTGGCCGAATTCCATAAGGAATTCTGGCCCATCTTGGCTCCACTTTATTCTGCGCGGGCTTCCATGTTTTAATTTAGGCCCAGTCTAATTTTAATTAATTTGGTTCAAATTAATTCAAGCCCAATTTTAATATACCCATGTATTTAATATATTACTCCAAGTAATATATTATTTACATCCAAATTAAAATTGGTTTGACATTTAATTTAATCCATCAAATTAAAATTAACTCTGCACAAAATAAAATCATATGTAAACCCATACATATGAATATTTCCACCTAGGAAATAATTTCATAATTAATCCAATTAATTATGAAGAGCCAATTGAATATATTAATTTTATTATTATGACCAATCCAATTGATCTTTATAATATAATTAATATATACACACCTCTCCCTCCAATGTGTATACTCCAAGTATACATGCTATTCCTTAAGTCTGCATTCTATCGTTCTATGTGTACGATCCTGTGGGCCCATCTTTATGTTGGCAGCGGGCCCTTGGCCCACAGACTGCAGTTGGGCTCTAGCAAGCCACTGCAGCCCCCAATTAAGATGGAGATGGCAGTCTAACTGATATCATAACCCCGTAGTTTAAACTTGTACATCTCATGTCATTGATATCGGTGTCCAACACAGAGGCATGGACTGATCACCCTTTTTTGTGTTTGGACATTAACTTGATCCCGAATGTACTGATGCTCACAAACAAGTTCCAACTTGTTTGGGTGTGGCCACACTCTTATCAGTCACATTCATCAAGCGGCCAGTGATATCTTCTCAGTTGGTTACTGAGTGACAATTCCCTTCTGCATATCCATAGTATTACCATGTTCAGTGACATACCCGAAAGCACCCATACTTGGCACCCTATTACAGGCCCTTTAGGCGTACCCCTAAGTATGCGACTTCACATGTAACACCATCATATGGTCAGGTCAAAGGATCCATACAAGTACTACACGAGAATCCATTGTGATACCATACCATGTGGATTACTCGTTTAGTGGATCTATCCAGTACCATGCTCCCAGGCATGTACCCATTAACTTGGTTGACATTCCATGTCCAATGACCGGTAAGACACCGCCATACAACCAGGTTAATGATAGTCTGTTGTTCCATTCATTCCCATGACTGGAACAGACTACGGATCTATTCATGGTCATATCGTTAACCCTATCCATGGTCTTACTGCTAAGTGCATGACACTAGTCGTCATGGATATGGATATGTCCATTGGATACTTCATTTACTATACTGCACAAGATAAATATAATAAATGAATTGATGCCTTTATTAATGACATAAATAAGTACAATACATAAATCCAATAAATGCACAGTACAAATACAAGGACCAATGCCTCGGGACTAGGGCATTTCCAACAATCTCCCACTTGCACTAGTTCCAACTAGGCATGGGCCTAATCCCTATAGATCTAGTATGACCCTCATGCTTGGGCTGGGCCAGCGCCTTGGTCAATGGATCTGCGACATTATCCTCGGTGTCCACTCTGTGCAATGCAATGTCACCTCTCTCCGCGATTTCTCGTATGAGGTGAAACTTTCTGAGCACGTGCTTTGTGTTCTTGTGTGACCAGGGCTCCTTAGCTTGTGCGACGGCCCCATTGTTGTCACAGAAGATATCGACTGGGTCCTGGATAGTTGGCACTACTCCCAACTCAGTGATAAACTTCTTCATCCACACAGCTTCCTTAGCTGCATCACACGCAGCGATGTACTAAGCTTCTGTTGTAGAGTCCGCTATGGTTGGTTGCTTTGAGCTCCTCCAGCTTACAGCACCACCATTCAGCAAGAATACATACCCTGACTGCGATTGGTACTCATCTTGATCTGTCTGGAAGCTTGCATCAGTATACCCAGTAACTGATAGCACTTCCTGACCACCATACACCAAGAAGCTATCCTTAGTCCGGTTAAGGTACTTGAGGATTGCCTTGACAGCTTTCCAGTGATCCTCCCCGGGATCCTGCTGGTATCGGCTCGTCATACTCAGTGCAAAGGCGACATCAGGTCTCGTACACAACATAGAGTACATGATTGATCCAATAGCCGAGGCGTATGGAACCAATTTCATGTTCTCCCTGTCCTCCCTTGTTTTAGGACAGTTCTTCTTACTAAGTTTCAGCCCATGGCCCATTGGCAAGAAACCTTTCTTGGCCCGGTCCATGCTGAATCTTTTCAGAACTTTGTCAATGTACGAAGCCTGACTTAGGCCCAGAAGCCGATTTGATCTATCCCTATAGATCCTGATCCCTAGGATCATCTCAGCTTCGCCTAAGTCCTTCATTGCGAAGCACTTACTCAGCCACTGCTTTACCCCTTGCAGTGTAGGTATGTCACTTCCAATGAGTAGGATGTCGTCTACATACAGTACCAAAAATGTGACAATGCTCCCACTAGTCCTCTTATACACACAAGGCTCATCCAGATTCTGTATGAAGCCATATCCCTTTATAGCCTCATTGAATCTTAGATTCCAACTCCGGGATGCTTGCTTCAGTCCATAAATGGACCTTTGAAGTTTGCATACCCTTCCCGGATACTTAGGATCGACAAAACCCTCAGGTTGTGTCATGTACACATCCTCGAGTAGCTTTCCATTAAGGAAAGAGGTTTTGACATCCATTTGCCATACCTCATAGTCATACCATGCGGCTATGGCCAGTAGTATCCTGATGGATTTGAGCATGGCTACTGGTGAGAAAGTTTCATCATAGTCTATCCCATGGACTTGTCTGAAACCTTTCGCAACCAGACGCCCCTTGAAGGTATTATCAGCTTTTAGCTTGTAGCACCACTTGCAACCAATTACCTTAGCACCCGGAGGTGGATCAACCAAGTTCCAAACTTGGTTATCGTACATAGATTGCATTTCTGCCTCCATGGCTTTACGCCAATTCGCAGACTGTGGGCTAGCCATAGCCTCTTGGTAGGTTTTGGGTTCTTCTTCATCCCAGATGAGAAGAGTTTGATCATCGGTGACGAGGAAACCATACCTCTCCGGTTCTCGACGATCCCTACCAGACCTTCTAGGTTCTTGTGTGGCCTGGGTCGGTGCCTCCACTTGTGGAAGCTCCACCTGGGCCTCCGAGCTATCCTCTTCAGGTGCTTGTGGACCTTGAACTTCCCTGAGTTCAACGTTGCTCCCACTATCTTTCTTGGAAAGGAACTCCTTTTCCAGAAAGAGCCCCTTCCTTGCCACGAACACCTTGTTCTCGGCGGGGTTGTAGAAGTAATACCCTTTGGTTTCCCTAGGGTAGCCCACAAACAGGCATTTATCGGTTTTGGGCTCCAGCTTGCCACTAGTCAATTTCTTGACATGTGCCTCGCATCCCCAAATCCTTAGGAAAGACACATTGGGCTCCTTGCCCGTCCATATCTGATATGGGGTCTTTTCCACTGCCTTAGTCGGAGTATTGTTTAAAATGAGAGCTGCTGTCTCGAGGGCGTGTCCCCAGAAACTAATTGGGAGAGTTGCTTGACTCATCATTGAGCGGACCATGTCCAACAAGGTCCTATTCCTCCGTTCGGACACCCCATTCCATTGTGGTGTTCCGGGAGGAGTGAGCTGTGGAACTATTCCATGCTCTCTCAAGTATGAGTCAAACTCTAGGTGTTGGGGAATTAATCGCACAAAAACAATATATACGCAGCGGAAATAAAAGGATTAATCCCCACCAAGGACCCATGTACATTGCATTGAATTGGAAGGAGGGTTAAAGAATTACCTTAATTCTTTGTAGGTTTTGAATCAATTAGGAACCAAAGTAGCTTCCCTCTACGGTTGATCCACACGGAGCAATTCATTCACCGCGTGCTAGCGCCGGGATTGAAGAACAATTCTTCGAACGAGAGAAAAGAGCAGAAAAATCAGATTTTTCCCTTTGGCTTGGGAGGAGAATTTCGGCTGGCTGCTTTTCTTGTGGTGGCTGGCCGAATTCAGTTAGTGTATTTTTGGAGAGAGTGATTAGGTTTAGGTTTTTATTTCCTTAAATATAAAACCTAATTAGTTAATTATAATTATAACCTAATACACCTATTAGTTATAATTATATATTAACCCACACAATTTAATATTAATTCTCAATTAACATTAAATCAAATCAATTCTCCATAATACACATATGTATATATAATATTATAATTAATTATATCTTTATATAATTTAATTATAATATGTAGCATACTTTATGCAATATTAATCAAATTAATATTTATATATATACACACTTAAATATATATCACTATATATATTTATTCTCTTTCTCATTCATAAATTATTATCCAATAATAATTTATACCCGATAAGATGAACTTCATTTTGCTCTTTGTGTGTGACCCCATAGGTTCATATTAATTGGCAATAAGGAGATTACCATAATATCCTTATAGGTCATAAGCGGACTCTAGCAAGCCTTTATGACTACCCAATTAACATGATTGGAATGATCCAATACCTATTTATAGAATGTCATATTCCCTTTTGTCTCTTTGATATCATGATTAATCATAAGACATGGTACACTTGTCAATCTTATATAATTAATCATATGCTTTCTCGATCTCAAAGTAAACTGTCCAGACAAATCAATTGATACTATTATCAATTTATTTGAGCACGGCCATGCATTTAACTGTCTTACTTATCGAGGGGCCCAGTGATATCGCTCTCTTGTTAGAGAGGGACAAAATCCCATATCTGTCACTCACATCCCAAGGCATGAGTCATATCGTACCCAATCACAGCCTTTATAACTACTCTGTTACGAGCAGCGTTTGACTGCCTCAAAGCACAACATGAGTTCATCCCGGAATCAATGGTGACCTCAGGTCAAAGGAATCAGCTAATGACACTACTATAATCAAGATCAGTTGTGACACATGACCATGAACTTGATCTCATAGTGGGTCTCCAGTAACATGTTCTCTAACATATTACCCGTGAGTATAATCTGTATCTGTATACACTATATTCATCTTATGAATATCCATTATCACTCACACTAGTCTTAGTTTGTTATTATTCCTATAATAACAATCGACTAGGGATATTTAGAATAACACGATTTATTCATGGATACTTATCATAAATGCTAACATACAAACATAAATGATAATATTAATCTACACTAGATTAATCTTAGAAGTCAAATTACATAATCCAATATTGGCCTTAGGGCACAATCTCCAACACTAGGCTCATATACTCGCCGCCTCGGTCCAACCGAAGGGCTTTGATATTCCTGCCTAGCTAGTTCTGTACCTCGTTCCTAAATTCCTTGAACCTATCAAGGGTCTCGGATTTGTGTTTCATCAGATAGACGTAGCCGTATCTGCTGAAATCATCCGTGAACGTGACGAAGTACAGATGTCCACCTCTGGTCGCTGCGCTCATGGGTCCACATACATCTGAATGTATTAGGTCCAACAAGCCAGTGGCCCTTTCAGCCCTCTTGCTAAAAGGCGCCTTTGTCATCTTGCCTCTTAAACATGATTCGCATGTATCAATTGACTCCAAGTCAAATGACCCTAGGACTCCAGCTTTGTGAAGCCTAGCTATGCGCTTCTCGTTTATATGGCCAAGACGACAATGCCATAGATAGACTGGATTAAGTTCGTTTGGCTTAACCCTTTTCGTGTTTATGTTATAGATGTGATTGGTTTCATTTAAGTCCAAGACATACAGGCCATTATTCAATAGAGCATCTCCATAAAATAACCCCTCTCTAGATATTGAAATTCGACCATTTATAATAGAAAATTCAAATCCAGACATGTCCAACATTGATACAGAAATAATATTCCTACACATAGCAGGTACAAAGTAACAATGTTCCAAAATTAAAACCAATCCGCTGGGCATCACTAGGTGGTATTCACCGATCTCTATGGCAGCAACCCTTGCTCCATTCCCGACCCGCAAGTCCACCTCACCCGATCCCAGCAACCTTCTGTTCTTAAGTCCCTGCACATTGCAACAAATGTGAGAACCACATCCAGTATCCAATACCCAGGATGTTGAAACAGTAAGGTTAATATCTATAACATAAATACCTGAAGAGGACGCACCTTGGCCCCTTCTCTGCTCTCCCATCAGCTTGGGACACGATCTCTTCCAATGGCCCGCCTGTCTGCACCCGAAACAGACGTCCTCAGGACCTGCCTTCTGTTGGCCTTTGGGTTGGGCCTTGGCCTTCTTGGCTTTGGCCTTTTTGGCCTTGGCCTTGGCCTTTTCCTTGGCCTTACCCTTAGCAAGAGGAGCGTTCCCCTTGTTAACCAACAGCACCGGCGGAGTCTTCTTGATCGACTGCTCAGTAAGCTTAAGCATCCCATGCAGCTCACTGACAGTGCGGTTCATCCCTTGCATGTTATAGTTTAGGATGAACTGATCATAAGAATCCGGTAAGGACGCCAGGATCGTGTCCACCGCCAACTCTTGAGAGATAGGCGATCCGAGACGGGCCAAAGTATCCAAATAGCCCTTCATCTTGAGCACGTGAGCACTCACAGATGTCCCGGCCCCCATCTTACAAGAGTGGAATGCCTTATTGGTCAGGTACCTTTCCTGACGAGCTTGCTCCTGAAACATCTCATTGAGAGTTGTTATCATAGCATAGGCTTGATGGTCCATAAACTGCTTTTGCAGTTCGGGGACCATGCATGCCAACATAAGGCACGTCACATCCCGGTTGTCCTTGACGTGCGCCTCGTATTCCGCTAGCTGTGCAGCTGTCGGATTACGTCCCTGAGGCGCAGCCGGCACAGGCCTTTCCAGCACATACTCTTTTGACTCTTGTCTTAGAACTATCCTCAAGTTCCTAGACCAGTCTAAAAAGTTAGGACCGGAAAGCTTGTCCTTCTCAAGAATCGATCGCAGTGATAAGGTATTAGTGTTTGCCATTTGGGTGTTTCTACACAGAAAAACATTTAGAGTGTTAATAAAGGGCTTTACTTTGTTGATCCCATATAAAATTAATAATGAATCAAGTTATTAATTTAACCGAGTTGTTGGGCTCATGGGCCGAGATCCATATTTCATTAAGATGTAGCCAAACGAGGGTTTGGTACAACTACACCTTAACTATTTAGGTAGGAACGCCGTCCAATCCCAACCTAGGGACTCTCGGTTTGATGGGCTTGTTGGCACTTACCCATCTGTGCTTAGGGCCAGGAGAATCCTACTACCCACGCTAAGTCAAAACCTCCATCCAAGTGTTAGAGTATCCCATACTCTAACCCAGTACAAAGTGACAATACTCCAGTGCATCCTGCGAGGGCAAGGTCTACAACTGGCCTATTCCCACCTCGATTCGGTTTTGAATGAGGGAAGCACTTTTAAGCGACTTAGTAATTTTCATTTGGTTATTAGATTCAATTATAACGGCTTACATACATAAAGCGGGTGAATGAGCTAAATGTAACATACATTCATACATGCAAAAGAATATATAAATGATAAAATAAAATAAAATAAAATGGACTGCTATGGGCCTATATTACATCCTAATATAATTCTAGTAAACCTATACTAGAAATACATATTAGGTGGGCCTCCTCCTTCTCCTTCTGGGCTTGCACCTCCATTTGGGCTTATACCTCCAATTGGGCTCACCACTCCATGGGCTTCTTCTTTTACAAATTTTACAATATTTAACTTAAATAGAATAAAATTACATTAAAAGAAAACGACACGCAGGCCGTATTTACCCAAAAGAAAAATACAACCCATCTCGTAAAAGGCCCAATAGCATCCAATCATACATTCATTCAACCATACATATGCATCCAATACATACAATTCAAAAGCATGTCAAAATGCATGATTTAAGCCCATTTAAATTATGTCAAAGCCATTATTCGGAAATCGCCAATTTTGGCCAACCATGGTTCTAACCCTTAACGGGCTTTGGGCCTCCAGCCCAGGCAGTCCCACTGCTCCCACTGGAATTGGGAAACCATGGGTCCAATTTAGCCGTCCGAGTAATTGTGCCAAAATTACCCGAACCAATTTCCATTAACCACATTAATTTCCAAATTAATGTCACATGAACGAAATTAAAATTCATCCAAGAAACCAAGCGCATTTAAATCACATAAATTTAAACACACGAATTTTAAAACCAATTAAAAATTCAAAACTGGGCCCCGGACCCAAAACCCGCAAAATCCAAAAAACCTGGGCCCGGCCTGCTGCAGCTAGGGCAACAGAGTTGCCCTAGCAGCAGCAGCGGCGCAACCGCCTAGCGGCTGCCCGCTGCTGCCGTGCGGCAGCCACTGCCCAGCGGTGGCTGCCACCTGCAGCGGCTGCTGCTGGAACCAGCGGCAGCTGCTGCTGGCGCAGCAGCAGGCAGCGGCGGCTGCCTGTGGCGCCCAGCGCCACGGGCAGCGGCTGCTGCCGCGCCTCCCGCCGCGTGCGGCGGCCGCCGGCAGCCCCGCCGCTGATGGGTCCTAGGCGTAGTAGTAAAACTAAACCTAGGAACGCACAACTAAGGCAGTGTACCTATCGTTGACAAGTAATAATTCTGGTTGGTCCAGGTATCGATCCCACAGAGAAAAGAATAATCTGCAAACACTAAACTACTCGGGTTCCTTGCGTGTCCTAGGCGGAACGTAGTTTGGGTTGAATATATTAACGGCTAAACTATCCTACTCCTAGTTGATCTATTCCAGCTTACTTTGCACTTGAGTTTTGTGTTATCAATTGGCGGTTTACCGACCTATGAATACTAATGGGGATGGCTTTGTCAATTAATTACACAAGATGAATTTAACTCAACAATTAATCCTTGTTTATGCTCTTTCGATAATACAACCTAGCGTATCTAGATCTTTTAGGTCCTTAGCCGGTTTTCCTTGTTTAGAGGCGGTCTAATTCTAAAGCTCAGGAAATAGGGGCACGTAAGTTCCACAGTGTCGTCAATACTAATGGTTTCCTAGGTGTCAATCTAGGTAATGCCACAAATATGAACTTTACTAAATTAAGATCTTATGAGACTAGACATTCATTAAAGGAATTGCATAAAGAAAAGGAATAAAAATTGAAATTAACTTGTAGACAATTGTATTAATCAAGAAAGATGAACTGAGTTCGATGTTACAACCAAACACAATCAAATTGTGGAATCAAAACTAGCTTAATCAAATTACAAAAGAGAAGAAGAAAAACTTATGCCCTTTTGGTCCGATTAACCGGATTCCGACGGTGTGAAGATGCTTGGGGTGTACCTCTATAGACGAACTCGAGTCGGAACTAGGAACGTCGCAAAAGGGGAAGATTCTAAGTAAAGCTACAACCAATCAATAGTGCAAAACTCGAAGAAAACAAATAGTTCAAGCTCAAAAACCTCACTACAAGTTTTTGCTATCACTCAAAAAGACTGAAAAAAAGATGCTTTGAAACGCCCAAAATAACCTATTTATACGGCTAGGTTAAAACCAGCAAAAAGAAGAGATGAAAGTAGGGCAACAGCAGGTTTCGGGGCTCGGCACGCCGTGCTGGTGGAGTTGGCACGCCGTGCTGTGCAGAACTGAAGGCGGCACGCCGTGCTGCTGGAGTTGGCACGCCGTGCCGTGTGATTTTAGGGTTGGCACGCCACGCTGACCTGAGTGGCACGTTTTCGTGCCACTCCACTGGACTGCTCCTGAATGGCACGCCGGATTGGCACGGCGTGCCCTAATTGTGGCACGCCGTGCCACCTTGATTTTCAGCATTTTGAACTCTTCTTCGCCACTGATGCACTAACTTCCGGTCCGGGTCATAATACCTGTCCAAAACAGACACAAAGAACATAACGGCACCAACGCCACGGACCAAAACAACAAATAAACAAAAAATTACAAAAACAACCCTAGAAAACACGAAAAATACTAAAAGTTATAAAAACTATCCAAAACATAAAAAACACAAAATACTCAAAAAAAAACACACAAACATTCACGCAAAAGACGCTCAAAATTGCCGTTCAAACCACAAAATTGCCTAAGAGATAAGGTCAAAAACCGACCTTATCAACCACCCCACACTTAAAGTCTTGCTTGTCCTCAAGCGAATCAACTAAAGATAAAGGAGTAAACTTGCTCACTTTCACTTGCAAATCCAACTAAGGGTTTAACCGTACGAGATTCATAAACTCAAGAAAGTAAAGCATCAGCTTTGAAATGACATTAGGTGCAAAAGGTTCAAAACCACTCAATACCCAAACCCAACATAGTTCAGCTAGTCAAAGGGCGAGGAACAAACAGAGTTTATACGACCACAAAGCACCTCACAAGATGTCACTCCAACACTCAAGTTCAAGGCAAGGCGGATGAGCACACAAAAACAAACAATGGCACACATCACATAGCAAACTAATGGCAATCCCGGTGAAGTCATTGGTCAAGGAGCAAAATCAGAGAACCTGGGGCTTGTAATGTTACGGCTTAGGGTAGGTTTGATAAGGGGAATTTTAGGTGTACAACTCCTACGAATCAAGTAAAACATACAAATTGACTAAGCACTAAAGACGGGTCATGCAATTTTCAACTCAGAACTAGTCCTAAGAGTGTTTGCTTTTTTTTTGAAATTAACTTGAAAAAAAAGAAGGCCTTATCCACACTCAAAGGCCGAAACACAACTTAATGAGAAAACGAAAACAAAAATTACAAGGCATGAATCAAGGCAATTAAGTGATCGCCCTAATCCTTTATTCAACCAATAAAAAAAAAAAAAATTACAAAACATGGAACACAAATACCGGCTGAAAGATGCAAACCGGATAACCAAGACAGGCGTTTACAGACTCCGAGTTTTACAAAAGGAAACCGAACAAACACATTGACTCTATTTGGGTATATATATATATATTTTTTTTTAACACAATTTTTCCATGGGACTAGATATGAAAGAGTTGAAATGCAAATGGTGCTTGACCCCAAAGTGAATGAACAACTTAGCCAATTACTTGATTTAGGAGAGGAGGGTGAGAAAGGAAAATCAAAGTGAAATGGGGAAAGGTTAGGATTATAGAGTTAGCTTGGTGAAGGTTTTTAAGTCAAAAAGGTTAATTTAGTGGCTATGGGTGATCTAAGGGATGAATCAATAGTTATGGTTAGGGTTATTTAAGTCAATGGGTTAATCCTAAGGGTCTCCACATATTAAGCTCTCGATGCCAAGTGCAAAACAACACCGGGTTCTACGATCTAGTGTGCCACGATTGTTTTTACCCTCACAAAGAAATAGAACCGATGTGAAATGGTTCTAAAGGCTCAAATTCGCACAAGTGTATTAGGGTTTGTATGCTAGGTCGTGTGACTCAACCAATGTTCCAAGGCGTAATCCTAGCTCAATCATGCAAGTCGGGGTAGAGGACTAATTCCCTAATGCAACCTAAATGACAACTCTAGCCAATGGTTACCATCAAGAATCACAAACCACGCACAAACAAGTTAATGACTTGCAAACAACTCCTAATATCCCTAGCGAATCGCTATCAATCCAAGCACAGAGACTTAGGTTCGAGGGTGGATTAAGCAATGCTATTCAAACGGCAATTGAAACAAAAGCAACCTAAAAATACTAACAAACCAAAACAACCAAAACCAACTTCACATGCATTGAAAAGTAAATCCTAAATCTAACCAAAAACCAACATAAAACATTCAATCATGCAAGAACACCAACAAACATGCTAAACAACAATCAAAAAGTGCAAAATAAGAAAAAGAAAAAGAAAAAGGAGAAGTCCCTTTACCCACCCCACACTTAGATTGCACTTACTTCCAAAAGTGCAATGGAAGAAGAAACAAACTAAATGGGGAAGGAGAAGGGTTACCTCACATATCGGGAGCTGGCGGTGGGGGCGGTGGGTACGGCCACCCTTGGGCGGCACAGTAGCGGGAGGCGAACGCCTCGACGTTGGCGAGCTGAGCCGCTTGCCGATCAAGGCGCGCGTTCAGCCGCTGCTCTAGCAGAACCTGATGGACGGTTAAGCCTTCCAATTGCTCAATAATGCCATCCAACCGTCCTTCAATCCTCCCCATAAAATCGACCCCCACCGACACGTTCTCCGCGTCCTCTTCGCCGTCTTCTCCTACTTCACTCTCCTCCTCCGCATCTACTTCCATGGGGGCCTTTCCCCGACTTGAATCTCCTGCACTTGAAGGACCTGCAGCTGCACCAACATAGGAACAAGACAAGATTCCCTTCGAAAGCTTCTTGGGAAGAATGCTTTCGAGGTTCCTATAACAAGTATTACAGGGAAAAAAACATGCAATGCAAGTCACAATGTGCCCTAGTCCTAGTTCGGACTTGGCTCTGTTGTGATGATTGTATAAGGCTTCCATGACAAAGAAGCCCAAATGCACCTTTATCTCATTATGCACATGCCACAAAATCAACAATTCAAATGCATTAACCCGGTTGCTCTCAGTCTTTCCCGAAAAATTAAAGCATACAAATTTATGAACTAATTGCAACACAGGGTCTTGGATTTGGGAGGTCTTGGCAAACCGGGGTTGGTAAACCCCTTGCCCTATCAATCGCCAAAATTTCTTGGCATCCAGATTTTCGGGCCACATGTAACCATTCCCGTCAATCCCTATACAAGCCCTAAGGCCATCAATATCCAAAGTTCGCTCGACGCCAAAGAGGCGGAAGGTCATGCTTCTAAGGCCTGTGTCTGGGTTGGTTTTAAAATTCAAAGTAGAGTAAAATTCTAAGTTTAGTTCCCTAAAGACCGGGGGGTTAGATTTTACAAATTCGTACCACCCTAGACTAGTTAACTTAGCTTTCACGCCCTCCGACCTATCTTGAACAAAAAGAAATGACCAATCGAAAATACGAAACGGAGTGCTTTCTAAAGGAAATAGAGTTTTGTACCTCTTACCTTCATCGTCCGAAAGTAAGGGAAAGTGACATTTGTATTTCCGGGAGAGATTTGTCAGTAGAGCCATCAATGGGTCGGTGGGCGGCGTGTCACGTGGCACCGGCTCCGATGACGGTTCCGGGGGTTGGCGAGACGAACCATGTCTCCGATCGGCTACGGTTTTTCTCTTCATCCTGGAAACAGAATGATGGCACGCCGGCGTGCTACCTTGGCACGGCGTGCTGACTTGAAATTTAAACATATGACACGGCGTGCCGAGGTCTTGACACGGCGTGCTGATCCTTTTCCTCGCAACGCCCTTTTTGGAACAGAAAGCCGGCACGTGGGCGTGCCAACTTAGCACGGCGTGCTGTTCTTCAGAACGTTGAGAGGCACGGCGTGCAGCCTTTTGACACGGCGTGCTAACTTTTTTCTCACAAATCTCGCACGGGACAGAACAGCGGCACGCGGGCGTGCTGATGTGACACGCCGTGCCACCCTGCATAAGATCACTTTGGCACGGCGTGCTGAATGTGGCACGGCGTGCAGCAGGCTTGTGCACACTTTTCTTCCGGAACAGCAGCCGGGCACGATTTCGTGCCACTTTGGCACGCCACGTGCCACACCCAACTGCATCTTGGCACGGCGTGCTGAATGTGGCACGGCGTGCTAACCCTGAATTCTGCCAACTATTGCTTTTCTTCGCATTTTGAACACGATTTCCGATTAACTTGCTTAAGTACCTAATCCTACACACAAAAACACACAAAAACATATTAACATGAAAACTAATGTACACGGGAGGTCTACGCACCTCAGTGCTATGTTTATAGTCGGAATAGCTCGACTTCTACGCCCGCGGTTTAGCATTACACATCACGAAGGAGCAAGACTTGCTTCTCCTCCTTTATTCCTCCGCTGACATAGGACTTCAACCGGTGCCCATTCACTTGTTGAATTCCCTCCGGGGTTTCAATTTCCGCCATCCCGGAGGGGTAAATCTTATGCACGGTAAACGGTCCCGTCCATCGACTCCGCAGTTTGCCCGGAAAGAGTTTCAACCGGGAGTTATACAAGAGCACCAACTCTCCTTGGTTGAAACCTTTCTTTATTACATGCTGGTCATGCCATCTCTTGGTCCTCTCCTTGTAAATCTTGGCATTCTCATACGAGCTCAACCGAAGCTCATCTAGCTCCATGAGTTGCCTTAGTCGAAGTTCACCTGCAGCTTGCATATCAAAGTTAAGAAATTTTAAAGCCCAATATGCCTTATGCTCTAATTCCACAGGTAGATGACAAGATTTACCGAAGACCAAACGATAAGGGGACATTCCTATAGGTGTCTTAAAAGCAGTCCTATATGCCCATAATGCATCATCTAATCTTAAACTCCAGTCTTTCCTAGATACACTTACCGTTTTTTCTAAGATGCGTTTTAGCTCCCTATTCGAAACCTCAACTTGCCCGCTCGTCTGAGGATGGTAAGGAGTCGCTACCTTATGCTTAACCCCATATTTATGCAAAAGATTGTCAAATTGCCTATTACAAAAATGGGAACCCCCATCACTGATGATAGCTCTCGGGGTTCCGAACCTAGTAAGAATGTTTTTCTTTAGAAACCTGACAACTACCCTCGCATCGTTGGTTGGTAAAGCGACAGCTTCTACCCATTTAGACACATACTCAACCGCCACAAGAATGTATTGGTTGTTGTGAGATATTGGGAAGGGTCCCATGAAATCTATGCCCCAAACATCAAAAAGTTCACACACCAAGATACCCTGTTGGAGCATTTCATTCTTTTGGGAAATATTTCCCGTCCTCTGACACGCATCACAGGCTCGAATATAACTAATGACATCCTGTTTCATGGTTGGCCAATAGAACCCACTAGATAAAATTTTTCCTACAGTCCTATCGGGTCCAAAATGGCCACCCGCTTCTCTATCATGACACATTTCAATAATGGAGGGAACCTCCTCATACGCAACACACCGCCTAATCACACTATCAGCACATAATCTAAAAAGATAAGGGTCATCCCAAAAATAATCCTTAGCGTCATGAAAGAATTTACGCCTCTGTGCATATGAAAGGTTAGGTGGAAGAATGTTACCGACTTTGAAGTTTGCGATATCCGCAAACCATGGTATAGAAGTTACCCCACACAACTGTTCATCGGGGAATGTGTCACGAATGTTCACTTCCGGAGAGGATATGGATCCTTCACTTGGTAGTCTTGACAGATGGTCGGCCACTACATTCTCTACTCCTTTCTTATCCTTAATCTCCACATCAAACTCCTGGAGGAGTAGAATCCATCGAATCAATCTGGGCTTTGCATCCTGTTTAGCCAACAAATACTTAAGAGCAGCATGGTCAGTATACACAATGACTTTTGATAAGACCAAGTAAGACCTGAACTTATCAAAAGCGAACACAACAGCTAGTAATTCTTTCTCAGTCACAGTATAATTCATTTGAGCACCATTTAATGTTTTACTAGCATAATAAATTGGATGAAAAATTTTGTTCACCCTCTGACCTAAACATGCCCCAACAGCATTGTCACTTGCATCGCACATAAGTTCAAAAGGAATTTCCCAATTCGGACTCACCATAACCGGTGCCTCAATCAATTTCCGTTTAAGCAAATTAAAAGCATACATACATTCATCATTGAAATTAAATGGGGCATCCTTTAAGAGTAACTCAGTCAACGGCTTAGCAATTTTAGAAAAGTTTTTCACAAAGCGCCTATAAAAGCCCGCGTGTCCCAAGAAACTCCTAACTAATTTAACCGAATTTGGGGGAGGCAGTTTCTCAATCACCTCAATCTTGGCCGGGTCAACCTCGATTCCCTTTCCCGACACCTTATGCCCTAAGACAATGCAATCCCGGACCATAAATTGACACTTCTCCCAACTAAGTGCCAAATTGGTGTCTTCACATCTCTGAAGCACCCGGTCCAAATTTCCCAAACATGACTCAAACGTATGACCAACAACAGAAAAATCATCCATAAAGATTTCCATAAAATCCTCAACCATATCAGCAAAAATGGCTAGCATGCATCTTTGAAAAGTAGCCGGGGCATTACACAATCCAAAAGGCATCCGCCTATATGCAAATGTTCCATATGGACACGTAAACGTGGTTTTCTCTTGATCGAGAGGGTCCACTGGAATTTGCATATAACCGGATAGCCCATCTAAAGTACAAAAATATTCGTGCCCGGCCATCCTTTCTAACATTTGATCAATGAACGGTAATGGAAAATGATCTTTCCGGGTGGCGTCATTCAACTTCCTATAATCAATACACATACGCCAACCCGTGACAGCTCTAGTAGGGATTAGTTCCCCTTTATCATTTTTCACGACCGTCGTGCCTCCTTTCTTAGGCACACATTGGACCGGACTCACCCATTGACTATCAGAAATAGGGAAGATAATACCTGCGTCGAGGAGTTTGATCACCTCGGTTCTTACCACTTCCTTCATGTTGGGGTTCAACCGACGCTGAGGCTGTGCACACGGTTTTACCTCATCTTCCAGAAAAATCCTATGTGTGCAAAACGTCGGACTTATTCCTTTGATGTCGTGGATTGTCCACTCGAATGCTCCCTTGTGCTTCCTTAGCACCTCTAGCAGCTTGTCTTCTTCCTCTCCTGTTAACAAAGAAGAGATTACAACGGGTAAGTCCTTTGAAGGATGCAGAAAAACATATTTAAGGTTAGGGGGAAGGGTTTTGAGCTCCAATGATGGAGGTTCCTCCAATGAGGATTTAGGTGCTGGTTTGACTTCACGCTCCAGCTTATCAAACCGTCCCTTCACCCATGAGCATTCCTCACTAATCACTGCATTTGCACACTTTCACCTAGACCTTCTCCTATGATGCAATCTAGTTCACTGCACAAACTCTCAACCACACAAGCATCAATAGGACAAAAGGAGTCCACAAAGTTACAATTTTCAACGTCTAACGGATATTTCATTGAATTATAGACATTGAAACTTACCTCCTCGTTATGCAACCTAAGAATGATCTTACCTTCCTGGACATCTATCAAAGTCCTACCGGTCGCGAGAAAAGGTCTCCCAAGTAGAAGGGGCACCGAGCTATCTTCCTCCATATCCATTACCACAAAATCCGCAGGGAAGATAAACTTGTCCACCTTTACTAACACATCTTCGACCACCCCCTTTGGTCTCGTGAGGGATCTATCCGCCAATTGGAGGGTCATGTTGGTTGGCTTTGGGTTCCCCAATCCGAGTCTCCTGAAAAAGGACAAAGGCATCAAATTTATACTCGCACGTAAGTCACACAGGGCATTGGCAATCTCCAAGTTTCCTATCCGGCATGGAATAGTGAAACTGCCCCTATCTTTGAGCTTAGGTGGGAGTTTGTTAGTTATAATTGCTGAACATTCCTCTGTCAAAGCCACCACTTCATCCTCGCCTAGCTTTCTTTTCCCTGCAAGAAGTTCTTTAAAAAATTTAGCATAAGAGGGCATCTCTTAGAGAGCCTCAATTAACAGCATGTTAAACTCTAACTTCTTAAAAATCTCAAGGAATTTGGAATATTTCTGCTCCAGTTTATCTTTCTTCTCCCTTTGAGGATAAGGGAGTTTAGGCACATAGGCTCTCACTGGTTCAGGAATTTTCCCTTTTTCGTTTATGCTAGGTTCGGGTTCAGAAATCGAATCGGGGTTGCTTACCTCTCCCGACTCTTCACTTACCTCGATAGGTTGAGATGGGATATCAGCGTTGTGCACCCGGTCCTCCACTTGCCTACCGCTTCGTAGGGTTATAACCTGAGCTGTCTCCCTTTGATTACCCTTAGGGTTTTGTTCAGTTCTACTCGGAAGTGCTCCTTGAGGTCTTTCCTGCCTCTCCCTACTCAATTGAGCCACCTGCTTACCAAGATCCCTACAGTATGCTTCATTATCAGCAAGCCGAGACGAGATGTCTTTTAGTAATGACAAAACCGTCTCATCTTGCTTAGACTGTTAAGGCTGCTGTGGAGATTGTTCATTAGGAATAAATGGGGCCTTACCTAACCCCTGCTCACGGTGCTCATAATGGAATCCGGAAGGAGGTCTCAACACATTCTGGTTGTTACTATAGGACATATTCGGGTGTTGATACCTTCTTCCGTAATTGTTATTATTATTGAAGTTTTGTGGATAAGAGTTAGAGTTATTGTACCTTTGGTTTCCTCCCACAAAACTTACGTTTTCGGACGATTGGGCGAATGGGTCGCCCAGTTCACAATCTTGCCCGGGATGCTCCGCTCCGCATGATACACACAACACCGGTTGGTATTGTGGTCCATTTAAGTTTAGGCGGGACATCAACAGGTCCAACTTCTTGTTTACATGGTCCATAGCTGCATCTTGGCGTCCCAAATCTGCAGCTCGAACCTCATTCCTTGTTGGCGCGTCCGACTGCCACAAGGTACTCTTTCTAGCTAGCTCCGCAATCAACTCCTCGGCTTGTGTAGCCGTCTTCTTAAAAATGTCCCCACCTGCAGAAGAATCAATAATGGCACGGTTAGCTGGTGTTAAACCATGATAAAACGTGCTTACCTGAGTGAAACGCGGCATGTCATGGTGGGGGCAGTTCCGCAATAACCGTTGGAATCTCTGCCATGCTTCATTAAGAGTCTCCGTCCCAAATTGCCGGAATCCCATGATCTCGTTCCTTAGCTGCACCGTCTTTGATGGTGGGAAGTAGTATGCTAAGAATTGCTCCTCCAGTTGGTCCCATGATGTCACTGATCCGGGCCTCAAGGATTTGTACCATTCCATTGCTCCCCCGCACAGTGAAAAGGGGAACAGCTTCAACCGCACAGCATCTTGGGGCACCCCACCGATTCGGACTGTATCGGCCACCATGAGGAACCGGTCTAAGTGATCATTGGGGTTGTCACTTAGTCCGCCACTGAATAGTCCATTCCCTTGGATCAAATGGATCATACTGGATTTCAGCTCGAATTGATTGGCAGTGATGGCTGGGATAACCACGCCGGATCTGTTCCGGGGCCGATGTGGAGCCATTAGGTCTGTCATGACCATGTTATCTCTGTCACCACCCCTTCTTCTGTCAAACTCCTCCCGCTCTCGCCGGAGTTGCTCTTGTTCAACTCTTTCCCGGAGTTGTCTCTCCTCGTCATCACGCTGCTGCTGCTCCATTTGAACAATCTGCTCTTGGTGTACTCTACGGTTCCTGCTACACAAACGTTCAATTTCAGGGTTATAAGGTAAAAGCTCAGGATGCTGAGAACGAGTTCGCATAAGCTAGAAAACACACACAGAAATTAAAGAAACTAAATCGTAATAAATATTCACAGAAAAGAAAAATTATTTAACTATATGCACAGAAATGTTGCCTAGATCAGCAAATAGACCTTTTGCTAAATGATGCAGAAATATAAAGTTCCCCGGCAACGGCGCCAAAAACTTGATGGGTCCTAGGCGTAGTAGTAAAACTAAACCTAGGAACGCACAACTAAGGCAGTGTACCTATCGTTGACAAGTAATAATTCTGGTTGGTCCAGGTATCGATCCCACAGAGAAAAGAATAATCTGCAAACACTAAACTACTCGGGTTCCTTGCGTGTCCTAGGCGGAACTTAGTTTGGGTTGAATATATTAACTGCTAAACTATCCTACTCCTAGTTGATCTATTCCAGCTTACTTTGCACTTGAGTTTTGTGTTATCAATTGGCGGTTTACCGACCTATGAATACTAATGGGGATGGCTTTGTCAATTAATTACACAAGATGAATTTAACTCAACAATTAATCCTTGTTTATGCTCTTTCGATAATACAACCTAGCGTATCTAGATCTTTTAGGTCCTTAGCCGGTTTTCCTTGTTTAGAGGCGGTCTAATTCTAAAGCTCAGGAAATAGGGGCACGTAAGTTCCACAGTGTCGTCAATACTAATGGTTTCCTAGGTGTCAATCTAGGTAATGCCACAAATATGAACTTTACTAAATTAAGATCTTATGAGACTAGACATTCATTAAAGGAATTGCATAAAGAAAAGGAATAAAAATTGAAATTAACTTGCAGACAATTGTATTAATCAAGAAAGATGAACTGAGTTCGATGTTACAACCAAACACAATCAAATTGTGGAATCAAAACTAGCTTAATCAAATTACAAAAGAGAAGAAGAAAAACTTATGCCCTTTTGGTCCGATTAACCGGATTCCGACGGTGTGAAGATGCTTGGGGTGTACCTCTATAGACGAACTCGAGTCGGAACTAGGAACGTCGCAAAAGGGGAAGATTCTAAGTAAAGCTACAACCAATCAATAGTGCAAAACTCGAAGAAAACAAATAGTTCAAGCTCAAAAACCTCACTACAAGTTTTTGCTATCACTCAAAAAGACTGAAAAAAAGATGCTTTGAAACGCCCAAAATAACCTATTTATACGGCTAGGTTAAAACCAGCAAAAAGAAGAGATGAAAGTAGGGCAACAGCAGGTTTCGGGGCTCGGCACGCCGTGCTGGTGGAGTTGGCACGCCGTGCTGTGCAGAACTGAAGGCGGCACGCCGTGCTGCTGGAGTTGGCACGCCGTGCCGTGTGATTTTAGGGTTGGCACGCCACGCTGACCTGAGTGGCACGTTTTCGTGCCACTCCACTGGACTGCTCCTGAATGGCACGCCGGATTGGCACGACGTGCCCTAATTGTGGCACGCCGTGCCACCTTGATTTTCAGCATTTTGAACTCTTCTTCGCCACTGATGCACTAACTTCCGGTCCGGGTCATAATACCTGTCCAAAACAGACACAAAGAACATAACGGCACCAACGCCACGGACCAAAACAACAAATAAACAAAAAATTACAAAAACAACCCTAGAAAACACGAAAAATACTAAAAGTTATAAAAACTATCCAAAACATAAAAAACACAAAATACTCAAAAAAAAACACACAAACATTCACGCAAAAGACGCTCAAAATTGCCGTTCAAACCACAAAATTGCCTAAGAGATAAGGTCAAAAACCGACCTTATCAGCCGCCGGGAGGCCGATTTTTTTTTTTTTTTTTTTTATAAACAGAATAAAATCAATAAATAAAAAAAAATATATCCAATCAATCACCATCCATAGCAATTCACCAAGAATCACAAAATTACACAATAAAATTAAACTAACATAAACCTATATGCAAATTTAATTTTCATTGCATAAAACATATGGGAAAAATCATAAAACCCATACAAAGAATCCCAATCAAAAACATCCAATTTCAAAACAGGGATTCAACCAAATTAATCAATTTCCACGGATCAAAAGCCCGCTCTGATACCACTGTTGGGATTTTTCACCCGAAATCACCCGATAAAAGCGGAAGAACGCGGTGATTTCCTCAAATCCGGTCCCAGGAGCAATTGAAGTGGAAATTGAAAAACATAAAATTAAATAGAAAGAGATTAAAATTTCATACCAGAAAAATCTCTTTCAGAGACGGATGATGACTGCAGAACTCAATTTAGAATTCCTCCACTCTCACGTACACGAAAGCTTGGCGAATGCAACCCGTGCTAGCGTTGGAAAAAACTGAACAAAGGAGAGGAGAGGGGAGAAATTTCGGCTAGGCTTCCTTATGCTTAGGTTGGGTGAATTCTTCTAACCCTAGGTATTTATACCTAGGGTTGGCCGAATTCCATAAGGAATTCTGGCCCATCTTGGCTCCACTTTATTCTGCGTGGGCTTCCATGTTTTAATTTAGGCCCAGTCTAATTTTAATTAATTTGGTTCAAATTAATTCAAGCCCAATTTTAATATACCCATGTATTTAATATATTACTCCAAGTAATATATTATTTACATCCAAATTAAAATTGGTTTGACATTTAATTTAATCCATCAAATTAAAATTAACTCTGCACAAAATAAAATCATATGTAAACCCATACATATGAATATTTCCACCTAGGAAATAATTTCATAATTAATCCAATTAATTATGAAGAGCCAATTGAATATATTAATTTTATTATTATGACCAATCCAATTGATCTTTATAATATAATTAATATATACACACCTCTCCCTCCAATGTGTATACTCCAAGTATACATGCTATTCCTTAAGTCTGCATTCTATCATTCTATGTGTACGATCCTGTGGGCCCATCTTTATGTTGGCAGCGGGCCCTTGGCCCGCAGACTGCAGTTGGGCTCTAGCAAGCCACTGCAGCCCCCAATTAAGATGGAGATGGCAGTCTAACTGATATCATAACCCCGTAGTTTAAACTTGTACATCCCATGTCATTGATATCGGTGTCCAACACAGAGGCATGGACTGATCACCCTCTTTTGTGTTTGGACATTAACTTGATCCCGAATGTACTGATGCTCACAAACAAGTTCCAACTTGTTTGGGTGTGGCCACACTCTTATCAGTCACATTCATCAAGCGGCCAGTGATATCTTCTCAGTTGGTTACTGAGTGACAATTCCCTTCTGCATATCCATAGTATTACCATGTTCAGTGACATACCCGAAAGCACCCATACTTGGCACCCTATTACAGGCCCTTTAGGCGTACCCCTAAGTATGCGACTTCACATGTAACACCATCATATGGTCAGGTCAAAGGATCCATACAAGTACTACACGAGAATCCATTGTGATACCATACCATGTGGATTACTCGTTTAGTGGATCTATCCAGTACCATGCTCCCAGGCATGTACCCATTAACTTGGTTGACATTCCATGTCCAATGACCGGTAAGACACCGCCATACAACCAGGTTAATGATAGTCTGTTGTTCCATTCATTCCCATGACTGGAACAGACTACAGATCTATTCATGGTCATATCGTTAACCCTATCCATGGTCTTACTGCTAAGTGCATGACACTAGTCGTCATGGATATGGATATGTCCATTGGATACTTCATTTACTATACTGCACAAGATAAATATAATAAATGAATTGATGCCTTTATTAATGACACAAATAAGTACAATACATAAATCCAATAAATGCACAGTACAAATACAAGGACCAATGCCTCGGGACTAGGGCATTTCCAACATAGCCAACATCATATCGGTTGCAAAGAAAGACGACCGAGTCAGGGTTTGTGTGGATCATAGAGATCTGAACAAAGCATCACCCAAAGATGACTTCCTGTTACCGCATATTGATGTTTTGATTGACAGCACCACTAGGGCAGCAATGTATTCGTTCATGGATGGATTCTTAGGGTATAATCAGATTCTGATGGACATCTTCGACAAAGTGAAGATAGCCTTCATCACAGAATGGGGAGTTTATTGCTACAGGGTTATGCCATTTGGGTTGAAGAATGCCGGGGCAACTTATCAGCGAGCAGTCACTGCACTTCTGTATGATATGATTTATAAGGAGGTCGAAGTTTATGTAGATGATATGCTAGTTAAGTCGATGACCTAGGAGGAGCACCTTGCTATCCTGGATAGATTCCTAACTAGGGTTAAAAAGTATAACCTCTGCCTGAATCCCGAGAAGTGTGTGTTTGGGTTAACTTCAGGGAAACTCCTCAGCCATGTGGTAAGTCAGAGAGGAATCAAAATGGATTCAGACAAGATCAAGGCCATCAGAGATATGTCCACACCAAAGACAAAAA
The DNA here is from genome assembly GCA_039660915.1 of Euphorbia tirucalli. Classification (NCBI taxonomy): domain Eukaryota; kingdom Viridiplantae; phylum Streptophyta; class Magnoliopsida; order Malpighiales; family Euphorbiaceae; genus Euphorbia; species Euphorbia tirucalli. Next base: position 55,981,569 of record CM077637.1, read on the forward strand.
AAGAAGTGACATCATTTTTAGGGTCATTACAGTATGTCAGTCGGTTCATTGAGAGATTAACAACAGTCTACGAGCCTATCTTTAAACTTCTAAGGAAGAATCAGCTGGTGAAGTGGAAAGATCAGTGCCAGCTAGCCTTTGACAGGATCAAGGCTTATTTGATGAATCCACCAGTCCTAAAGCCTCCAATGCCGAATAAACCTTTGGTCCTATAGTTGGCTATCGAAGATGCTTCAGTAGGGGCAATGCTAGTATAAGAACAGGAAGACGGGCATGAACATGTGATTTACTGCTTGAGTAAAAAGCTGCTTGATTACAAGACCAGATACACTATAATAAAGAAGACTTGTACTACTATGGTGTGGCTGACTAAGAAGGTAAGGCATTACTTCCAGTAGTATAAGGTTCAAGCACTGGCTAAGGTTGACCCAATGAAGTACTTATGCCAAACCCCCACTTTGGCCGGAAAATTATCAAGATGGTTGCTATTGTTATCGGGATTTGATATTAAGTATGTAACCAAGAAGACGATCAAGGGCAAAGCTGTAGCAAAGTTTCTAGCCAACCAGCCCCTAGAACCACACTGTGTAGAGAACTTGGATTTTCCAGATGAACAGTTGGCCGTGGTAGAGATAGAATCAAGTAGGTGGGTGATGTATTTTGATGGTGCTGTGAACAAACATGGTGCAGGCTTAGGAGTAATCATTGGTACACCTGATGGAGAAATCATCCCTCTAGCAAAAAGCCTTGAATTCTCTGTGACTAATAACGGGGTGAAATATAAGGCTTACCTTTTTGGGATTGATGCCTTAATCACACTGGGGGTGCAAGAAGTGTTAGTGATCGGAGACTTAGCTTTGGTAATTCGACAGAGTACTGGAGATTGGGAGATAAAAGAAGAATCACTCAGGATCTTGAGCTAGTTTGGAAAAAAGTCAAAATATTTAGGCAGTGTGAATTCAGACATGTCCCGAGGGAAGAGAATCAGATGGCAGATTCCTTAGCCACACTCTCATCAATGCGGGAAGAACCCCAAAAGCATCCGATATAGCTAGTGATCCTAGAAACTACACAGAACCCTTGCTATCTATCAGTCAATGTTGTAGCAACAATGGAAGAACTTCCTTGGTAGCATGATATCTTGCAGTTTATTCGGAATGGGCAATACCCCAAAGATGTTAGTGAAACAGATAAGATCTCTCTTCGAAGATTATCCGCACAGTTCAGGATCTTTGAGAATCAGCTCTTCAAGAGAACTGCCAACGGCCTACTCCTGAAATTTTTAACAGCAAAAGAAATGAAGGTCATGAGACATATCCATGTAGGAACCTGCGAGCCGTACATGAATGGGTTAGCCCTAGCTAAGAAAGTATTAAAGCAAGGCTACTTTTGGCTTACCCTGCAAGCCGATTGTATCGAAGAAGTAAAAAGGTGCTATGAATGCCAAGTGTAGGGAGATCTCAATCATCTCCCTCCACTCGAACTTCAGATATCATCGAATCCGTGGCCATTGCTGCTTGGGGGATAGACATCATTGGAGAAATAAGGCCGCCTGCATCAAATGGGCACCGTTTCATAGTCATGGCTGTTGACTACTTCTCGAAATGGGTAGAAGAGGAATCATTCACACATGTTACGGCTAAGAAAATGACCAAGTTCATCGAGAAAAACATCTTTGCATGATATGGAATTTCGCATCATGTCGTGACAGATAATGGGGTACAATTTCAAGGGGAAACAGCGCAATTGTTTTAAGATAAAGGAGTTGAACACCACAGGTCGTCTCCGTATCACCCGCAAGCCAATGGTGTAGCAGAAGCAGCCAACAAGTCTACCAAAGGATTCTGTCAAAAATGGTAGTCACCTACAGGGATTGGGCCGACATGTTGCCATTCGCCTTATGGGGATACAAAACCAGTGTCAAAACTCCTACCGAAGAAACATCGTACTCATTGGTCTATGGGATGGAAGCTGTCTTACCAGTGGAAATTGAGGTTAGGTCATTGAGGGTGGTCATGGAAGCTCAGTTGCCAGAATCGGAATGGGTTCAATTGAGATATAAGCAGTTGGCGTTAATCGATGAAAAGCATCTTCAGGCTTTAGATCATTTGCAGATGTACCAGCAAAGAATAGCCAGGGCTTATAACAGTAAAGTCCGTCATCAGAAACACCCACTCAAAGCTGGGGATTTGGTACTCAAACAGATGAAACAGGTCCACACAATGTGTGGGGAAAGTTCAAGCTTAACTGGGAAGGTCCATATGTGGTCAAGAAGGTACTTTCAAATGTCGCTGTAAAGATCATGGACATGGATGGAAACAAATTCGTCAACCCCATCAATTAGGACAAGCTCAGGTGATACTACGTGTAAAAAAAAAGTCCATTGAAAACCGAAAAGGCAATCCATGTAAAAATTAGGACAGTGCGATGGATCGAAAACCAAAAAGGCGGTCCATGCAAAAGTTAGGACAGTGAGGTGAGCACCATTGGCAGGAAAATCTGCAAAGACCAGTTAATGGTAGTTGTGGATTCAGTTGAGACAGATACCATTATTGATTTTGTTCTTAGCTTCATTTCATCTTTGATACGCATCGTACTAAAACATTAGTAATGAATGAATGATTTTGCTCTATTCACTTAAATGTCTCAAGTCTGCTCAAAATTGGATTCGTATTATATATATATATATATATATATATACACATGGCTGCACACATTCCATATTTACATGCATCTCACTTAAAAAAAATAAAAAATCAATCAATCCGATAGATTGAAAACTAAAAGATGGTCTATGCAAAAGTTAGGATACGAATAAAAGTCTGCTGAGATGAAAACCCAAAAAGGGCGATTCAGGCAAAAGTTAAGACGGTCCGATAGATTCAAAACCCATAAGGGCAGTCTATGCAAAAATAAGGATATAAAATAAAACAAATAAAAGTCAATCAATAACATTTCCATGCAATCCAAAATAAAAAATAAAAAAACCCTACAGACCGAGATATCTCAAAGTCAATGTCTCACGCTCGCGTCTCGTAGGGCAAGTCACTAAGTCAGCTAACCAAGCCCTATAGCGACCATCCATCTCCGCTAGAGATATGCAGTCATATCTTAAGATCTCAGAGCGAATAGGGTTCATCCACTGCTACTGCATATATCTGGGCCATCACTGTGTGAATTCTCCACACTCGGTCGTGTATAAGGAACGAGGCACTCCCTGTACCTGACCGTACTGTCTGCATAATCGTGCATGAGAGTAGAATGTCACCTTTGTCAACCTGAGAAGCTAAACACCTCCTACCCAAGTATTGGTAGTTACATGTGAAATATCCCACCAGGGGCAAACTTAGCGGATGGATGCTTCTATCCTCCCTCTCAACCAAGTAAGCCACTCCTCTGTAGACCGAGTGGCAAAGTCTGCAATCTCAATATGTTGAGCCTAATAACGCTTTAGACCGTATCTCAGATAAGGTGGAGGAATGCTCAGGAGGCTCAATTTCTCTAGTAATTAGATCTGCACAATAGCCAGCCAATCAGGAGGGTGTAGAATCAACCAGAATGAGAAAACATGGGGTAGGAACATACCTGGAGTAGGATGGAACATTTGTTGGTCTCAATGGAATAGCTAGAATGAATAGAATCCAAAAAAATCAGGGACTCAGCTAAGATAACCCTCACGAGTGAGGCACCATTGGCCATCTGGGCCACTACCGAGGCTAATTGGAGACCGTAAGTCCCATTTCAAGACTCGCACAGGTAACTAGACATCAACAATAGACTCATCAGAGGAGCCCAACTAGGGGCAGAGTTGGTGACAGAACACAGATCCATGATAGTAGATAGATTGAAACTCCTGGGGGCACCCCACCAGAAAGCAAATGGCCTAAACCCGCCGTGTCTAGTGCAAACAACCTCTGAAGTGTGTGTAGGCCATCCAGGTCAGAATCAGGGATAGCTAACCTAACCCTGTGAAGGTAAGGGATGCAGAGAATGGCACTGAACTCTTCGACCATGGGGCACAGCTCTTGCCCAGAGAAGTGGAAAACATGGTCCATCTGATCCTAAAAACTAGCCGCAGCCGCCAGAAAAGTCCGGTTCAGAGTTAGAGTCATGTAGAATCACATGGACTGCAGACCAAAAAGAGCCAGTAAGGCCCAATTAGAAGTGCGGGAAATCTTCCAGTAATCTCTAAGACGATCGCGGAGTTGCTCCATCAGAAAGGAGTGTAGAAGGAAGAAACGTTGCTGAAAATCACTTAGAGCCGCGTGGCTGTGATTGTAGTCGTGCGGCTGTAGTTGTAGTGATGTTGCTATAAATAGAGCTATGTGGCTGTAATTCAGAAGCAGTACTCTCTTTATACTTATATACAGAATTCCAAACCTATAGCCATACGGCTCTACTACTCGGAAGTGGTTTTCGGTCGAAATCAAGTCTAAAATCATCAAACAAGGTTCCGCGAGAAGCATTGGATTAATTCAAGTGACAATAAAGACAAGTACAGATGAAGAAAATTCATTCAGAAAGGTAAATTTAGCAGAAAAAAGCAATGAATCTCAGATGGAATGTCAAAGTAGCCGGTAGACCAAGCCAAATAAATAAATGTAACAAAGTAAAGCCCACAGATGGGCAAAATGTACTACAGTACAGAAAAGCTAAACCCACAGGCGGGCTGTCATAATGAAAAAAGAAAAACAATAAAAACAAAAGAAGACTAGGAATGTCCCCCGTCGCCTGGCCGCCCGCCTCGTCCTCGCCCTTATCTTCAGAGATGGCACCCTTGGCCTTCCATGCGTCCACCTGCATACGGAGGGTCTGGTTCATAAGCTCCAGGTCCGAACAGTACCTCTGTAACCGGTCCACCTCCGACCTTGAGTGAGTCTCCTTGCGTTGACAAGCACCAACCGCAGACTACACCAGAATCAACAACGTGAACATCATGTCATATATACGTATACACTTGCAACATGCACACACACATGTATATATACATCAACACTGACTCAAATGCAGGTACTTATCGTCATCGACGTGTTATCCCGGATCGCAAGTGTCTTGAGGGTAAAAACGGCTTAGCACAGAGTCATCCCCTGAGATACCAAAATCTACATAGGAATCAGTGCATAAATCAGACCAATGGTAATAGTAAGGATCAAAAAGCAGATAAAAGTAAGCATACTCACATGGGTGGTATCAGAAGGGATAACTGCAGGAAAAAGGTGGTCCTAGAGGAATAATTCGGCCCGATAAGAACGCCTAAACTCATCGAGCAGCTGAATTGATGGCTCTATCAGAAAATCGAGATGACCCATGATAAAACCAGCAGGGGAAACCACCTGAAGGACCACCAGAGGAATAGGTGGAGCGCTCTCCATCCCTGCATCAATGCCGTACTCATCCGCATACATTAAAGAGCTCCCATCGCCCTAACCACCAGTGGTCTGGGATCCAAGACCACTGGAGTGCCTGCCGGATGAAACAAGAGGGCGCTTGCCCCTCCCGGATGGCTATACAAAAAAAAAGAATGATGTCAACAAACAGTAGAATAGCACAGATAAATAGAAAGTGGAAGAAGAAACATACCCGTACCTATACTACTCCGGTAGGAGGGAGGAGGTGCGTGGTAGGGAACTGGAGGTAGTCTCCCTCCACTCCGTCCGCCACGTACCCAGATCCGAAGAGATCATGATGGTTTTCTAGCGACAGCAGGTACAGCCAGAACAGTCCTACTAGCAGAGCAGTTGGGATCTTGCGCCCTATAGGACCAGCATGCTAGTCGGAGACCTGCTCTCCAAGGTACCATTCCAGGCCGAACGGGCACTCCATGATGAACCTCCTAGGCGTCAGCCTTAGGGCATCCACCACCTCCGGGGGCAACACAGCTCCCCTCTACGGCTCCTTGGTCAGCTGAAATTAGAAGGCTAAAGTTAGAAGACCAGAGGAATAGTTGTGAAATAACAGAATCCAGAATGCATAGAAAGGAAAGATGTATACCCCTTTGAATGTCATATGGGCCAGAAATAGCTGGCAGTCATCCACAGTCTTATCCATCTCGCCCCAGATAAAGCCCAACCACCGTCTCAGTCACGGGAAATCGAGGAACTCAATGGTCTTAGGGATATGCACCACTGGCCAGGGGATGAACCCATACTCGTACACCCAAATCTACAAAGGGTGCAGAATAAGAAAGTTAAAAAAAAAAAAGAGAAAAGAAGGTTGGAAAAACTCAAGTGCACAACGATCCATGTGCCCTTCATCTCCCTGCGCTTCCCCCGGGCGCATATGTCAAAGGAATAATATAGCTGCACCAACCCAGCTCGTCCCTAACTCAAGCCCTTCACGTCGTCCAACTAAATCATTGAGGGGAGGATAACCAGGTTCAGGTCGCTCTGACCTATGGAAAAGACCAAGGTGCTGAGGGCGTAAAAGGAGGAAAGCCCTAGCGTAGCGCCTCGCATCCTCAGGCATAAAAACAGAGCCCTCGGGAAGCTCAGCCTGCCTATCCAGCCAGTAGTCTTGGAGGGCGCCACCCTGGATCCTTCTGTCCCAAAGAAACAAACCGATCAGCATGCCTACAATCTCAGGGCTGAAGCCTCTTCTCTCTAGCATCTGGTTGAAGTCGATGGAGTGCCAGCCAAAAGATAGCCCGGTAATAGCTGCAAAGTCCTCAGGCATGATGGTATACTCCTCGATCGGGGAAGTGGAGGGTGTGCATGGAGTCCATCCACCGCTTGATCAACACCATCAATAGGCCCAGGCTCATCCAGGGAGGATGCTCGCACATCGAGCACACCATCCTGTCCAGCCCCGCAGCATCAACGATCCCCCTCACTGCGTCGGGGAGTCTCCTGTACCATCTCAGAGCATTTGATAACGACCCGACCCCATGGTTATGGGATTAATCCTGTAAAACAATGAATAGGGAGCTTTTATGAGTTATTAGGGTTACACATAAATCACATGAACCAAAATAAAAAAGCATTGAAATTAAAGGAAAAGAATGAAAAATTTTCTGTTTTACCTCTTATAACCGCACGGCTGTAATTATAGCCGCATGGCTGTATTACAGCCGCACGACTATGTTTTTCAGGTTTAAAGCCATGCGGCTCTGTTCATACATTTTTTAGCCAAGCTCAAGAACAGAGCCACACGGCTGTAGCGTAGAGCCGCGGGGCTCTATTTGGAAAAAGGACAGTTTCGAAGGAAACCCTTGGTTTCACGATTTTAACCCTAAAATCGATTCTAATCAACACCAAATCATCAATTAAAGTTCCTAAGGGAAAAATCTACCCTAAAAATGCATCAATTTCACCTAATCTCACCTAATTTTATCTACATTTGCAGGAATTGAAAAAAAATTGAAAAAAGGAAAACTTGGGAAAACTAACTAAGTTTTGGGATGCATGCATGGATGGTTGAAGCGTGATAGGCACGGGATCGTTCCTCTTGACCCCGTAATACGCAATGGAGTCCTGGATCCTATAAACATCCACTGTGGTCTCAATGGGCAAGAAAAAATCCCCCTCCGGTAGGACGTATCTCATGTGCAGGATGGGCTGTGTAGGAGCAGTGGGGCGAAGTGCCTTCTTGAGCTTTTTCATCATCTTGGAGGTTGGGATTTAGTTTCAAAGAGATTTGAGAGAAAAAGGGGAGGCAGAAGAGAAAGCTATGAGTATATGTGTAAAATGAGGTGTCTGCCACTATTTAAGGATTGTGCCCATCCCTCGCTAGAGCCGCGCGCTCTAGCAACATGGCAAGTCATAGCCGCGTGGCTCTTCTATAGCCGCACAGCTATGTCTTGCAAAATTAGAGCCACATGGCTCTAACACTTAAGTATTCAGGGGCAAGAACAGCCAAGCCATACTGATTCTTGATCGAAGGGGAAAAAATTTTTGTTTCCAAAATTATTGATCAAGGAATGAATACGCATTTTCAAACACAACTTCCAAATCAACGCCCCCTGGACCGACTTCAGACTAACGCCCCTTGGGCTGACTTCAAATCAACGCCCCCTGGGCTGACTTCAAACCAACACCCCCTGGGCTAACTTCAAATCAATGCCCATTGAGTTGACTTCAAATCAACGCCTCCTGGGCCAACTTCAAATCAACGCCTCCTGGGCCAACTTCAAATCAACATCTCCTGGGCCAACTTTAAACCAACGCCCCTGGGCCGACTGAAAAACCAACTCCCCTTGGGCCGACTTTAAACCAATGCCCCCTAGGCCGATTTCAAAATCAATGCTCAGAGAGCTGATTTTGATGGTATAGCTCCACCACAGAGAGCTGATTTCAACTATATAGCTCCACCACGGAGAGCCGACTTGAGAATCAAAGCCAACGTGCCCAAACTAGATGTTGCGCATATTCCTCGACAAACCAAAACGTCAGGTACATTTCTTTTCCATGCTCACCGCGCTCCCAATCGCCAGACCAAACTCGATCCAGTCTTAATAGCTTGACCATGAATTGACTTTGATCCTGCGAGGGGTAACCTATGAGCACGGGTTTTTCCGACCTCTGTGTTGAAAGTCCTTTATTACCTGTTAAGCTAACGTGTGTGAACTGGACTTCAGAATGAGCGGGATGCCACCCAGAATGTCTCGAATGCTCTGAAAATGGAATTGTCCTTTATCCAAAACCCCATTAGAGGGCTTAGAGGTGAGTGTAGGATTTAGGAGAATCAGTCACAGCTTTGGTTTAGGCCACGTGCGGCTACCGCCGGCAGCCCTGCACGCCGGGAACATCCTTATTTTTTTTTAATAAAATTAAAATTAAAAAAAAAATCCATAACAAGAATCACTAAGAATCTCATCCAAGAACAATAAAATTAAATAAACATAAACCTATATGCAAATTTAATTTCTATTGCAAAATCAAAGAGGAAAAATCATAAACCCTAATCTAAGAATCCCAATCAAAAATACCAATTTCAAAACCAAGGGATTCAAACCAATTTTAACAATTTCCATGGATCAAAAGCCTGCTCTGATACCACTGTTGGGATTTGTCACCGGAAATCACCCTATTAAAGCGGAAGAACGCCGTGATTTCCTTAAATCCGTGCCCAGGAGCAATTAAAATGGAAATTGTAAAACTTAAAAATTAACCAACAAGATATTGATCTCTTACCCGGATTATCTCTACAAGAGATGGATGCAGACTGCAGGAATCAAGATAGAATCCCTCCTCATTCATGTACACGAACGCCTTTCGAACACAACCTATGCTAGCGTCAGAAAATAATGAACTGTTGGAGAGGGACGGGATGAGAATTTCAGCTAACCTTTCTTTTTCACACCATGGCCGAAATACCTAGGGTTGTTTTAACCCTAGGTGGCCTAAATTCTCAAGGAGAATTTTGGCCCAATTGGCTCACCATGTGTGGGCTTTCCTTCTTTCATTTTTTTAAGCCAAAATCTATTTTAATTTTTCTGGTTTAAATTAATTTCAAGCCCAACTTTAATTTGCACATGTATATAATATAATACACCATGTAACATATTATTTACATTTAATTAAAATTGGTTTGACTAATTAATTTAATCCATGAAATTAAAATTAGATCTTCACAAAATAAATTCATATGCAAACCTATGCATATGAATATTTCCACCCAGGAAATAATATCATAAATTAATCTAATTAATTATGAGAGGGCCAATCAATTATTAATTTTATTGTTATGATCAATCCAATTGATCTTTATAATATAATGAATTCAATCCTCTCTCTCCAGAGTGTATACTCCAAGTATACAGGTGATTCCTTAAGTCTGTGTTCAGTCACTTAGTGTGTACGATCCTGTGGGCCCATCTTTATGTTGGCAGTGGGCCTGTGGCCCACAGACTGTAGTTGGGCTCTAGCAAGCCACTGCAGCCCCCAATTAAGATGGAGATGGCAGTCCAACTGTAATCATAACCCTGTAGTTTGAACTTGTATATCCCATGTCATTGATATCGGTGTCTAACACAGAGGCATGGATTGATCACCCTCTTTTGTGTCTGGACATTTACTTGATCCCGAATGTACCAATGCTCACAAACAACTTCCAACTTGTCTGGGTGTGGCCACACTCTTATCAGTCACATTCATCAAGAGGCCGGTGATATCTTCTCAATGGAATACTGAGTGAAAAATCCCTTCTACATATCCATAGCATTGCCATGCTAAGTGACATACCCGAAAGTATCCATACTTGGCACCCTATTACAGGCCCTTTAGGTGTACCCCTAAGTATGCGACCTCGCATGTAATACCATCATATGGTCAGGTCAAAGGATCCATACAAGTACTACATGAGAATCACTTGTGATACGATTCCATGTCGATTTCTCATTTAGTGGATCTATCCAGTACCATGCCCTTTTACATGTACCCATTAACTTGGTTGACATTCCATGTCCAATGACTAGTAAGACACTGCCACAGAACCAGGTTAATGATAGTCTCTAGTTCCATTCATTCCCATAACTGGAACAGACTACGGATCTCTTTATGGTCATATCGTCTACCCTATCCATGGTCTTACTGCCAAATGCATGACACTTGTCATCATGGATATGGATATGTCCATTAGATACTTCATTTAAGATATTGCATAAGATATATATAATAACTGAATTAATGCCTTTATTAATAACACAAAATGAGTATAATACATAAATCCAATAAATGTATAATACAAATACAAGGTCCAATGCCTCGGGACTAGGGCATATCCAACACGGTCTCCATGAAAATCCTTAGGAAACATCGAAAACGAACAAAATAGTGATTTTCAAAGCGAGAAACCAATTTCAGGTCCTGGGTATTACAGCCGCATGGCTAAAGTAGTTAGAGCCGCACGACTCTAACTATAGCCGCACTGCTATAGTCTCCGAAGGAGGCAGAATCACAGGATGACCCGTACGGACATCGTCACACGATATTATCTTTAGAATCAAACTACTTTTTGGCGTGTTTATCATTTTTAGACCTTAGATGTATGTCAAAATTAGGAAACCCACACAAACGGAACCCCGAGTTCCAGGATAACCGACCCGCTAAAAGGGAGAAATTTGTATGAAATCGAGCCAAAACATTTTTCAAAACTATCTTTCAGCACAAAACCTATAGGGCGTTTCAAAACTGTTTTCCATGTCTGGTCAGGCCGACTGGCCGAGTTGACCCGGCTATCCCCTAAATGTATGCCCCCGCTCCTAAAATCCCAATTCTATTTTGTTGTGAGTCCTAATCATGTTTATGATATAACTATACTAACCATCTATTTTGTAGCTTTTAGTTTTTCTTTTTATTATTTTGAATGTATTTAATAGATAAATTCGTGTATTTTAGGCTTTTGTAATTTTTAGATCTCCATGTATCTAGACGCTTGTAATGTGAGGATAAGAGTTTTCCTTTTTATTCACTTTGGTTGTATAAGCTGGCCTTTATTTCTTTGGATTGTTTGGATGCATGTTTACTTTTTTGCACTTTATTATTCTGCAATTTATTTCTGTCATCTGTATAAGCATCGGCTGATAATTAAACAAAAAATGGGTAGAGAAAGATAATAAGCGATTAAAATATGGTAATATGAACTATAAAATAAATGCAAGCTCGAGGTTGAATAGGTAAGTTACCCGAACCCTAAATCTCTGGATTAGGTACAGCAATCTACCCTCAGTAGGGAGCTATACCGGAATTTCCCGGATGAGCTGATCCGGGTGGCGACTGTCACTGATCTTGAAATTTAGGTTTCAACGTCTTTAAGTAATAAACGGGATTTTCTGAAATATAAAATCAGTTTTCCAAAACTCATATTTAAATAAAAGGTTTTCTATAATAGGAATTTCTGAAAAATTAATAGCTTTCCTAAAACAAGATATAAACCCGTTTTCCAAAATCAAACTTCTGAAAACTCCAAATCCTCAGTCCTTTTCTTTTCCCCGATTTACTTCATCGCGGTCCTGCTTTCGTCTTCGTCGAAAGGTCGTCCGCTCACACTCAGGCTAAAGAATCCAGATAGCCCTTCTTCTTGAGCACGTGTGCGCTTAAAGATGTCCCAGCCCCTATCTTGCAGGAGTGGAATACCTTATTGGTCAGGTACCTTTCCTGACAAGTTTGCTCTTGCAACATCTCATTGAGAGTTGTTATCATAGCATAGGCTTGATGGTCCATGAACTACTTTTACAGCTCAGGGACCATGCATGCCAACATAAGGCACGTCACATCCCGGTTATCCTTGACATGCACCTCGTATTCCTCTAGCTGGGTAGCTGGTGGATTACACCCCTTGGTGCAGTCGGTAAAGGCCTTTCCAGCACATACTCTTTTGACTCTTATCTTAGAACTATTCTTAAGTTCGTAGACCAGTCCAAAAAGTTAGGACCAAAAAGCTTGTCCCTTTCTAGGATAGATCGCAGTGAAAGTGAGCTATTTGTTGCCATTTGGTTACTACACAGAAAAATTATAAGAGTGTTAATAAAAGGCTTAACTTATTTTCCCATATTTCATTAATAATGAATTAGGTTATTAATTAACTCAAGTTGTTGGGCTCATGGGCCAAGATCCATATTTTATTAAGATATAACCAAACAGGGCCTGGAAAACCTATACCGTAATTATTTAGGTAGGAACGCCGTCTAATCCCAACCTAGGGACTCTTGGTTTGATGGGCTTGCTGGCACTTACCCATCTGTGCTTAAAGCTAGGAGAATCCTACTACCCACACTAAGTCAAAACCTCCATCCAAGTGTCAGAGTAACCGATACTCCAATCCAATACAAAATGACGGTACTCCAGTGCATCTAACGAGGGCATGGTCTTCAACTGGTCTATCCCCACTTTGAGTCGGTTTTGAATGAGGGAAGCACTTTTAAACAACTTAGTAATTTCCTTTTGGTTATTAGATTCATTTTAATAATGCTTAGATGCATAGGAGGGTGAAATTGGGTTTGGATCATACTTACATACATGTGAATAAATTAAGCATAATTAAATAAATAAAATGGACTGCTATGGGCCTATATTACAACCTAATATAATTCTAGTAAACCTATACTAGAAAATACATCAGGTGGGCCTCCTCTTCTTCCTTTTGGTCTCGCCTCTCCAATGAGCTTCTTCTTTACAAATTTTATAATAAATGAATAAAACAAAATTACATAAAAAAGAAAAACGGTGCGCAGGCTTATTTACCCAAAAAGAAAAATACAACCTAACTCGAATAAGGCCCAATAGTATCCAAACACATATTTAATCATATAACATGCAATCCAATACATCAATTTATAAACATGTTATAATGCATAAATTTAAGCCCATTTCAATTATGTCCTCAGCCATTATTTTGAAATCGCCAATTTTGGCCCATCATGGTTCTAGCCCTTAATAGGCTTTGGGCCTCCAACCTAAGCAGATTACTGCTCCCACTAGAATTGGGAAACCATGAGTCCATATCAACCGCCTGGGTAATCGTGCCAGGAAAACCCGAACCAATTTCAATTAAACCATATTAATTTCGAAAATTAATATTTCATGAATAAAATTAAAATTTCATTCAAGAACCATACACATTTAAATTACAAAAATTTAAACATACAAAATTTTAAAACCCATTAAAATTTCAAAACTGGGCCCCGAGCCCGAAACTTGCCAAATCCAAAACTGGGCCCGGCCTGTTGCAGCTAGGGGCAGTAGCTAGAGGCAGCCAGCTGCTGCCGTATGGCAGCCACTGTAACCGCTGCCTAGCAGCGGCTTGCTGCTAGTCTCAGCGGTAGCTGCTGCCAATGTTTTTGCTGCTATGGCGGGGATTCCGCCTCCGGCAGCCCCGTATCCATAGAAACTGCTTGTGATTTTTCCCCAAAAAATAAATTACAGCCAAAAAAAATTTCACCAAGAAATAATCCAACAACAAAAAATTAAATTCAACATAAACCAATATGCACATTAATTTTCGATTGTAAAATCCATAGGAAAAATCACAAAACCCCAATCCAAGAATCCCAAATAAAATCATTCAATTTAAAACCAAGGGATTCAACCATGTTAAGCAATTTCCACGGATCAAAAGCCTGCTCTGATAAAGTGGAAATACACCTTGATTTTCTCAAATCCGTGACATTCCCTGCTCTGATAAAGGAGCAATTGATATGGAAATTGAAAAACAACAAAACAAAATTGAAGAGATTGAGATTCTCACCAGAAAATCTCTTTAAGAGATGACTGCAGAAATCGAATCCGACTTTCTCCATGTTCCCGTAAACGAACGGCTATAGAACACAACCCATGCTAACAAGAGGATCAGCCGGAATTTTAATCCAACATGTATGTCATTATATTATACCATATAATATATTACATACATTTAAATTAAAATTAATTTGATCAATTAATTTAACCAAGGAATTCAATTAGATTATCATGAAATTAAATACATGTAAACCTATACATGTAAAATATTTCCACCTAGGAAATAATCTCATAAATTAATTCATTGAATTAATTATAAGAAGGCCAATACAAATATTAATCATATTATTTTGATCAATCTAATTGATCTATATAATATAATTAATACAATCCTCTCTCTCTGGCGCGTATACTCCAAGTATACAGCTGATCTCTTTAGTTCAAGTTCAGACGTTCAATGTGTATGATCCTGTTGGCCCGTCTTTATGTTGGCAGTGGGCCTGTGGCCCATAAACTACAGGCGGGATCTAGCAAGCCACTGCAGCCCCTAATTAAGACGGAGATAGCAGTCCAACTGTAATCATAACCTTTGTAGTTTAAACCTGTACATCTCATGTCATTGATATCGGTGTCCAACACAGAGGCATGGATTGTTCACCCTCTTTTGTTTCCGGACATTTACTTGATCCCTGTGAGCGGACGACACGTTTTCCACAGGACGCGAGACTCCCTTTCGGAAGGGGCGCCACAATCTCGGGCAGGCCCCTCCCTCGAGTGGGGGTTTTTATGAATGGGAAATCCGGTTTTGAAAAATAAATGTGAAATAATGCATAAAAGAACCGAGACCTAAGTCTCGATGAATATTGTAGAGTCGCCACCCGGCCCAGCTCAACCGGGAAATTCTTATGCAGCTGAACCAGACGAACGACAGCTACACTATCCAGAGATTCGGGCCCCGACAAGTCCCTTATTTCGTGTCTAATTAAAATAAATATTGCCAATATTCTCAAATGGTATTTCAAAAATCTAAAGTCAATTTTATTGAATGTAAAAGGGCATACAGTGCGCATACAAATATATAATACAAAAATAGAGAAAAGAAATAAATATTAATTGGCTTACAACCAAATCGAATAGAAAAATAAAAACTCTCGTCTCACTTATACAATCGCCTAGGATACACGAGAATCTAAAAAAAAATATTTACAACCGCCTAAATACATGATTAATTATATTAAAATACAAATAAAATGAAAATGTGCATAAATAAAAGCTGCAAAACAAAGGTTAGCACAATTTATACAGCACGCCACAAGTTGGATTCAAATAGACAGAATTGGAAAATCAAGAATTGGGGGCATGCATTTAGGGGATAACCGGGTTGGCTCAGCTAGCCGGCCCGGTTAGACCTGGAAAACATTTGAAACATCCCTGTATTTTGGTTTTTGTGGGAAAATCATTTTGAAAACAATTTGTCCGGTTTACATGCATTTTTACATATTAAGTGAGTCGGTTTTCGGGAGAACTGGGTCTCCGTCGTGGCATTGTTCTAATATGCAATTTTATGGGAAATTAAACCTAAGGTAGTGAATGCACATATCAAAATTCATTTTGATGATTTTCGGATTTTTTGAATTTTTATGGATTTTTGAAAAAATTTTAGGGTAAAAGCTGAAATTCTATTTCTGTAACAAGAGTTACAGTCGTGCGACTGTAACTACAGTCGCACGACTGTATTTTATAGTTGTACGACTGTATTTTATAGTCGTGCGACTGTAAACGGTTCAGAATCAGGATTTTGCCAAAATTATTTTGAATCAAAAATAGAAGAAAAACAATCTAGGAATTAAGAACACTAGTACGACTGTATATACAGTTGTACGACTATTTAACAAAACCAAGAACAGTCATGCGACTGTTCTTAATTCCCAAAAACAGAAGCACAAAAATGCAGCAGAAAACGCACAAAACTCACTTCAAACACCCAGAAAGCGAGAAAAAGTGTAAGGAAAGGGAGTGTCTACCTTTTTAGAAGCTAATCCAAGTTGTTTTGACCCCTGGCGTCGCTCCAATCCTAACAAATTCGCACTTTTTCCTCTGAAATTGATGTTAAGAGCTTTATGTCCAAAAATCCAAATTGCAAAGGATTCTGATGATTTAAGTCTGGATTTTTGATTTGGTTGTGAAGTTAGTTGATTAACCTAGGGATTTCTAACAAGTTTTAATCCTAATTCTGAGAATTGAAAGAAAATAGAAGAGGAAAAGATGAGTTTTTATGGTTTTCCACTTCTTTCTTTTCCTTCTCTCTTTTCTCCTTCTCTCTCTAAGTTTTTCACCAGAAATCCAACCTCTCTCTCTTTCTCCCTTTTCTTTTCCTTTTCTACTGTGATTTTTCGGCTTACTTGCTGCAACACCGGAGCAATTAATGCTCCTCCTCTCTCTCCTCCATTTTCTGCTGCAGAGGTATGGGCTTCTGTAATTTTTCCGATATTATAGTCGTACGACTGTAAGAATAGTCATACGACCATAAACTTTTTTTTTAGGTATAGAAAATTTCGGCGCTTACAGCTGCCCCTCGCGTGATCAAATTCGACATCTAGCTCCAGATTTACAACACCTGAGATGATGAATTTGAGAGCGCGAATTAAAGCGACGCGAACACTGGAATGAACCTTCTGATGAGATAGGCCGATATCGGGTCTAGGTTACCCGAGGCGATGCAGGGGAGGAAATAAGCCGATATCAGGTCTAGGTTACCCGAGGCGAAGGAGTGGATGAATTACAGTTTAGCCGATACCGGGTCTAGGTTACCCCAGGCGGACTTGATGAAGAGATTGGCCGATACCAGGTCTAGGTTACCCGAGGCAAGCTTGATGAAGAGATTGGCCGATACCGGGTCTAGGTTACCCGAGGCGAGTTGATGAAGAAATTGGTCGATACCGGGTCTAGGTTACCCGAGGCGAGTTAACGAAGAAATTGGCCGATACCAGGTCTAGGTTACCTGAGGCAACTTGACGAAGAGATTGGCCGATACCGGGTCTAGGTTACCCGAGGCGAGCTTTGCTGGGGAAATAGATGAAGCTGATCTGGACCGATACTGAGTTCATATTACTTAAGGTGGATCTGCTAGGGAAGTGGATGATGAAGCCGATCTGGGTCGATACCGAGTTCACATTACTCGAAGCGGACTCGCTGGAGAAAGTTGAGGATATTAGACTGGGGATGAATTCCTGCACTTAAAATGGTAAGTCTTCATTCCTTGATCGAGAGATTTTTAAACAAAAATTTTTGCCCCTTCGATCAAGAATGAAGACTAGCTGGGGATGAGTGATCAATGTATGTAATGCATGAATGCGTGATGATGCATATGCACGTGTATGCATTTTCCGTCATTTTACGTTTCTGCCTTCCGCTGGAGAGGGACATGACGTGCCCCTGGTTGATTTTGCTTCCTTTGGGGCTTTGCATGGTGATTTTCGAAGGAATGAGGTGACTGTTAGGAATGTGTGATACTGCTTGGGAGATAATCGTAGTGCTCCTTATAGAGATTCTGCTGGGGAAAAGTGTAGTCACTCGATTAGGGAAATAATTATGGTGTTCTTCATGTAGATTCTGCTGGGGAATCACGTGATGACTCTATGGGGAGTCGATGTGATGACTTCTGTGGGAATGTTGAGGACATTCTGCTTTTCCTGCTCTGTGGGGAAATTATGAGTTTGTAAGTGCTCTAATTTTTGCCTGGGTTGCCCAATACGGATTTTCAGCCCAGTGAGCTGCTCTGATTTTTGTCTAAGGCGCCTTTTCGGTTTTCACATTAGCAAGCTTTTCATACGCCCTAACTTTTGCCTAAACTACCTAATATGGGTTTTCAGCTTAGCAGGCCACTCTAATTTTTGCCTAAGGTACCTTTTTGGTTTTCACCTCAGCGAGCTCCTTTTTTTTTTAAAGATGATTGAAATGTTGTCATGACCATTTTATTGCTCTTTTAGGAAGATGAAATGGATTTTAGAGGTCAACAAAAGATCTCAAATTGCATGTATTTAGTGTATTTTCACTTGTTAAATAATGTGATGATTTCAGCCAGTTGAATGTAAAGTGATTTCTTTAAATGTATGTTTATGCAAGACAACTTTATTTGTGCATTTGTCATAACTATGCAAATATATTTGAGCAAACACTTCACTTTATTGATGAAGTCAAAATGAGTACATTTGAAACAAGTTAGTTCCTAAATGATACATATTCCACACTGAGCCAGAATCCGTCATCAGTCGTCCTTTTCAGGTTTTCCGACTGATTATTCTCTCTCGCATCTTAATTTTTATCTAGACCGCTCTTTTCGAGTTTTTAGCCTAGCAGACCTTTTTTTTTATACATGATAAAGCTTTAGCCTGTCTTAGTTGATTGGATTAGTGAACTCGTTTCCATCTATGTCCATGATGCTAACAGCGCCTTTTGCTAGCACCTTCTTCACCACATAGGGCCCTTCCCAGCTGGGTCTGAACTTGCCCCTAACATCGACATTTGAAGGCCTTAGCTGCTTTAGAACCAAGTCACCTGTTTTCAACTGCCATTTGGAATACTTCACATTCCGATTATAGGCTCTAGCCATTCTGAACTGGTACATCTGAAGGTGATCCAATGCCTTTAGTCGCCTTTCATCTAGTGTAGCCAACTGCTCATACCTAGCTTGAACCCATTCAGTTTCCGGTAATTGAGCTTCCAGGGCAACTCTGAGTGATTTGAGTTCTATCTCCACTGGCAATACTGCTTCCATTCCATATACCAAGGCATAAGGAGTTTCCCCCGTCGGCATTCTGACACTGGTTCTGTAACCCCAAAGAGCATAAGGCAGTTTATCGGCCCAATCTCTATAAGTGGTTACCATTTTTTATAAGATCTTCTTTATTGCCTTGTTAGCTGCTTCCACTGCACCGTTAGCCTGAGACCTGTATGGAGAAGACTTATGATGTTCAATTCGATGCTCTGCAAGTAGCTCAGCTGTTGCCCCTTGAAACTGTACTCCATTGTCAGTTACTATGTGATGAGGAATCCCATACCGAGTGAAGATATTCTTCTGGATGAACTTGACCATGTGCTTGGCTGTCACATTAGTGAAGGATTCTGCTTCGACCCATTTGGAGAAATAATCAACTGCTACAACTATGAATCTGTGCCCATTAGATGCAGCTGGATGAATTTCACCAATCATATCTATCCCCCACGCTGAAAACGGCCAAGGAGATGCTAGATTCTGAAGTTCAAGTGGAGGAAGATGACTAATGTCTGCATAGATCTGACATTCATGACATCTCTTCACTTTTCTTATACAATCTGCTTGCATTGTCATCCAGAAGTAGCCTTGTCTCATGATCTTCCTAGCCATGGCAAGTCCATTCATATGTGGCCCACAGGATCCTGCATGTACCTGCTGCATCACTTCTTCTGCTTCTTGCTCTGTTAGACACCTTAAAAGGACTCCATGTGCTGTTCTTTTGTATAACTTGTCCTCAAAGATTCTGAATTGACTAGCTAGCTTTCTTAGTGTCAACTTATCAACAGCACTGGCCCCTTCGGGGTACCAACCCTCCTTAACATACTGGTAGATGTCAAAGAACCATGGCTTTTCTTCAGCTGATAATTCCATTACTTCATGCACTTCGAAGCAAGGATGTCTAGAAGTGGCTATGACCAGTTGCTGAACTTGTGTTTCTTCTGGATTTTCCCACATGGAGGACAAAGTGGCTAATGCATCAGCCATCTTATTCTCATCTCTGGGGACATGTCTGAATTCACACTAGCCGAATAAACCTTTTCTGAATTGTAGCAGCTCCAAATAAGGCCGTAAGGCTTCTTCTTTTAGCTCCCATTCACCCTGAGCTTGCTTGATCACTAGAAGTGAATCACCGACAATTAAGACATCATTTGCCCCTAAGGTTAATAAAGCCTCCATTCCAAACAAGCATGCTTCATATTTCGCCCCATTATTGGTTACAGGAAAGATCAGCCTCTTGGATAAAGGAATGATCTCACCATCCGGTGTTGCTATAAGTACCCCGATTCCAGCGCCTTTTCTATTCACTGCCCCATCAAAGCACATGACCCATCTTTTCACTTCTACCATGGCTAGTTGCTCATCAGGGAATTCCAGATTCACTGTGTAATCTGATTCTAGGGGCTGGTTTGCTAGAAACTCTGCCACGGCTCGCCCTTTAATGGTTTTCTTCGTGATGTACTCGATGTCGAATTCAGACAAAAGTAGCAGCCACCTGGATAGCTTCCCAACCAATGTTGGCACTTCATAGAGATACTTCATTGGATCCACCTTAGCCACGGCTTGTATCTTGTAGGATTGGAAATAGTGGCGCAGCTTCTTGGTCAGCCAAATCATCGCCACACATGTCTTTTCCACCAGTGTGTATTTGGCTTCATACTCTAGCAATTTCTTGCTAAGGTGGTAGATAGGATATTCCTTCTTGCCATCTTGTTCTTGTGCAAGCATTGCCCCTATAGAGGATTCTTCAACTGCCAAATACAAAATCAGAGGCTTTCCTGGAATTGGAAGACTCAACACTGGTGGCTTTACCAGGTAAGCCTTGATCTTCTCGAATGCCAGCTGACACTTGTCATCCCACACAACCGGCTGATCTTTCTTTAATAGCTTGAAGATTGGTTCACAAGTGGAGGTTAACCGTGCTATGAAGCGGCTAACATACTATAAAGAACCCAGGAATGATCTAACTTCCTTTTCTGTCTTTGGGGCTGGCATATCTTGGATGGCCTTGATTTTATCTGGGTCCATTTCTATACCCCTCTAGCTGACTACATGGCCCAACAGCTTCCCTGATGTGACCTCGAATATGCACTTCTTAGGGTTAAGTCGCAAGTTGTACTCTCCAATGCATGTTAGAAATCTATCCAGGATAACAAGGTGTTCCTCCCGGGTTGCTGATTTAACAAGCATATCATCGACGTACACTTCAACTTCTTTGTGAATCATGTCGTGCAACAGAGTTGTGACAGCCCTCTGATAAGTGGCACCAGCGTTCTTCAACCCGAAGGGCATCACTCTGTAACAAAAAGTACCCCACTCTGTGATGAACGATGTTTTCACCTTGTCGATCACATCCATCAGAATCTGGTTATACCCTGAAAAGCCATCCATGAAGGAGTACATTGCCGCTTTTGCTGCGCTATCAACCAGAATGTCAATATGGGGCAGTGGAAAGTTATCTTTTGGACATGCCTTATTCAGGTCCCTGTAGTTGATGCATACTCTAACCCTTCCATCCTTTTTAGGCACGGGGACAATGTTGGCTAGCCATTCTGTATACTCCACCACTTCGAGAAACTTGGCATCTATCTGTTTGGCCACTTCTTCCTTCACTAGCGTAGCCCATTCCGGCCTTAGTCTTCTCAACTTTTGCTTTACCGGTCTGAACTTGGGGTCTGTCGGGATTTTGTGCACTGCTATTTCTGTGTCCACACCCGGCATGTCTTCATACGACCAGGCGAAAGCTTTAACATGTTTTTGGAGTATTCTTATTAATTCTTTCTCTTCCTCGGATTTTAGCTCATGAGAAATGAGTACCATTTTAGGGTTTTCATCTGTACTTATATTGATTTCATGCAATGAAGTGTCATGTATGCTAAATATGCTTGATGGTGATTTAAATGCATGCACAAAATTATCAGGATAAACATCACACAAGTAAGCAAACTGGGATTTCATTGCATTGAACTTATCATAAAGTACATTAGTTACATTGAAAATGGAAGAAATAGATACAACAAAATCATTTTCATCCTTCACAGGTGGAGGGCCTTGTTCTTCATCAGCTTCCATCTTCCCTTTCAGAACATCATTTGGGACTGCCGCTTCCTCGGCCACCTGTGCCCTAGCTTTTTCCATAATCTTGGCGACTTCAGCAACCACAGAGTCTAAGTTCACTTTGGCCATCAATTCTTAGCCAATCCTTGCTTGGTCTTTCCAAAAGCTTTGTTCAATGCAGCAGTCAAAGCACCTGAGATGATTTCTGTAGTTCCAGCGCAGGCTTTCTTTTCTTCCTTCGCTTCGGCCACCTTTACTGTCGCCTCCATCTCTTTATGCGATTCGCCTTGCAGCACATCAGATTCAATAATGGTTTCTTCTACCATTTCAGGGGCTACTGGCTCCTCCTGGCTTTTCTCAAAATCCATAACATCTGCAAAGATCTCAAAGCCAGGGTACTCGACATTTCCAACCAGCACCGGTTCAGCTTGGCCCTTGTAAAGGCTTTCTCCTGCCTTCAGAAATGGCTTCATCATGACCTTGCCATTCTTGCACTTTTTTCAGGTTCTTCTGCTTAGATGTCCCCTCTACATAACCAAGGCCGCACTGCTTCGACTTTCCCGAGTCGATCTTGAATTCTGGCACACCTTGCAAATTAATCCCGAGTCCTATTCCCAAGACAAAGTTCAGCTTGTACAGATATCGGGATAGCCACTCCGGCATGTAGTTCTCGTGAAGGACCATAGGGGCATCTGTGGTTTCTTCCTCCTTAATGACAGCAACTTGAAATCCGCCAAAAGGAACCACTCCTTCATCCACTGCAGCTACCATCGACTGGGCATCCGCCTCAACAGTCATAATCCTGCCATTCATAGAGAATTTGATCTTTTGATGCAATTTGGAAGGGACACCTCCCAAAGGATGGAACCAGGGCCTTCCGAGCAACAGGGAAAATGTGACTGGGATGTCAATCACCGTAAAGGCAACTGTGGACCTAACTGGCCCAACCTCTACTTCCGCCTCAAACATCCTTATCACTATTCTTTTGGAGTCATCATATGCTCGGATGACTGTTGAGGATTTCTTTAGCACTTCTTCACTCAGCCCCAGAAATGGCAACATCTTTAGTGGACAAATATTCAGTGCCGACCCGTCATCCACCATGACGCAAGCCATGATCTTGTCCATCACATAGGCCCTGACATAAAGAGCCTTATTGTGGGCCTTCCTTTCAGCAGGCAGGTCTTTCTCGGAGAAGACGATATCAGGGCTTCCAACACGGACTTTGTCTAACAAACAGCACATAGCCTCTAGTGAAGCTATAGGGGAGACTTCAATTTCTGCCAATTCCTTTACTAGAGCAGCCCTATGCTCCTTGGAGGTCAGAAGCAAGTGCCATAAGCTAGCTTGGGTAGGAGTTTTCTTCAGCTGGGAAATGACTAGATCCTCCTTCTCAACTCCTTCCGGTGCTGAAGTACTGCCCGACCCATTCATCAGTGCTTTATCTTTCGTCTGATCCGCCGGCTGATATACCCTTCCACTTCGGGTCACATGCTGCACTTCTGAAATCTTCAGCTTCTCAATAGCTGGGAGTTTAACTGCCTCTCTTCTGTCAAATTCTTCATACTCATCTTCGGAGTCCAGATCATCCAGACTTATGGGCTTGATCTCCTTACATCCCTCATTTTCCTCACATTTGGGCTCCACTTCGGGTTCCCCTACCGCCACTGCCTGAATCGTAGGGTTCGCTTGCAGAACTTGTGCAAATATAAAGTTAGCCGGCAGCCCTGACTGGACCATGTTAACCCTCTTTTCAAATGCCAGCAGTGGGTTGGTTTTAGTGCTAGGTTTGGGTGGCTCTTGCAGCTTTCCTTCGTCGATGAGCTTCTGGATAGCATCCCTTAGCTTGTAGCAGTTGTTGGTTCGATGGCTTGTCACTACATGATAAGTGCAGAAGTTATCCTTGTCAACTCCAGATGGCTTCTCAAATGGCCTCAAGGACTGTAGTAAGCCACCATTCCTACACTTGGCGAATATCTTTGCTAGAGTAAGAATCCAGGGCGTTATGCCTTGCCCTCTAGGACCCCTATTCTGGTTGCCTTGCTGCTGATTCATAGTAGCCACTTCGACCTGCTTCACCTCTGATGATTGCCCCTGTTTGCCACCGGAACCTGAACCAGAACCACTGCCAGACCCAGCCGCTGCGGTTGATCTATACCCTGAGGTGTACCCTGTGCTTCTTCCTCCCTTGTGACCGGTCGGCTTCTCTTCTTCATCCCTCTCTATCTTCATAGCCATGCTGTAAACCTCACTAAGCTCCTTGAAGGGATGGAATTTCATGTTATTCTTGAAAATATCTTTGCTGCCATCAATGAGCTTCTGTATAAGCTCGTCTTCATCAGAGCGGTTCTTTAGGAGGATCATCTTATTCATCCACCTCTGGTAGTATTCATCAAAGGGCTCATTGAATTTCTGCTTCACTCTCTCCAAATCATACAGCTTCACCTGGATTTTGGTGTTAAAGCTGTAGTATTTGATGAAGGCTGCTGACAATACTTCCCAATCAAATTGCTCCTCCTCTGACAGTGAGTTATACCATGCTAAAGCACCTCCCTCCAGTGTAATGGGGAATAAATTGATCAGCTGTTGCTTCGTGGCGCCCGCTGTCAGCATAACTCAAGCATATAAATTCACATGGGCCTCTGGCTAGCCCATCCCTTTGTAAGTGGGAATCTTCGGCACTTGGAAGCCAATGGGGAATGTCTCGATGCCCTTACTAATCATGGCATCCACATTTACACCCTTCTTTGATTCAGTACTGATACTGACCCCCTTCTTCAACTGGGCCATGACTTCGTCTAGTTCAGAGCACTTGGCTTTCATCCTCTATTCCATAGCTGCCTCTATCTCTTGCAGCTTTTCCAGGCTAGCTGAAGTGTCACCACCATGTTGGGATGACTCAGCTTCTTTTTCTTTCCCAGCTCCACTACCACCGGCCTCACCAGCTTCCCTTACGACTGCCCGCATCTCTTCCTTCAACATGTCGCGGAAGTCTTGGGATCTGAAGAAGTCTCTCAAAACATCAGCCATGCTTGGTGTCTGTTCTGCCATATTCACTCCTTCCTCAGGTTCAGAATCACTGTCACTCTCAACCACCCTCTGTCTCCTAGCTACCCTTGAAGCTTGGGATCTTGTCCAAGGTCGCTCCAGTGTATTCTGCTTGGGAGTAGACAGGAGATATTAGGGTCGTGAATGAATGACGTGATATGACATGGAAATTAAGACATTGAACATGCTTGAGATGAATGGAGTGGAATTATCTATGGAATGATGATATGAATGGTTTCTTTTTATCATTTTTTCTTCTTCTTTGGGGCATTCCAAGAACACCTAATGCTTATGCAAAAATGTCACGCGTGGGCCGCCACACGGACAGAGATTCAGCGCCTTTAGGGCACCTAATGAATTCGTGAAATGGTCGCGTGTATACCGGCACACGGACGGAGTTTTGAAGCTTTGTAAGTCTATGAGATGATATGAAATGATCGCATGGGCCGGGCCCATGGACAAGGTTTTTGATGCTTTTGAGCATATGATATGGAATGATGTTATGAGAAAATCACGTGTAACAGGGACACAGATAAAGATTCGGCATTCGAGGAATGCCTTTTTATGATTTGGTGATGTTATGGACCTATATGTATACTAACTGGGTACTCGGGGAGTACCTTAAATGGTGAATTAATGTCATGAAGTGGTCGGATGTGGACCACAGTGTTACATGATGTTTATCATAAATGGGTGTGATGTCATGAAATGCATCGTGTAAATTGTTACACGAAAATGGGCCTAAGGCCGTTGTGGCTTTTATTGAATGAAATGATTTTGGTGGAATGGCCGAATGCGATCCGGTGTATCGGCAAAACACGGGTAATTTTTGGGTACCCGAAATGGAATGGGATGGTCATGATAGGCGTCCTTGAAATGTCGCTTAATTTAATTTAAGTGAAATGTGGTGAATGGACATGTCACACAATATGCAAATGGCTGCACAAAAATGTGGGTTAGGATGCATGACATACATGATGATGTTATGTATGCTATGTCAAAAATAAAATGTTAATCACACAAGTATAATGTTATGGCTGAAAAAGAAATTGTTAGTATGAATGTCAAACGAATGAATTAATGTTTTTCACACGAAATAAAATGCAAATGGCTGCATAAAAATATGGGTTAGTATCACACATAAATGTTTGTGTATGGTATGTCACATGTATGGAAAATGGTGATTATGATATGTTATGCACGCGTGGGTAGCAATGGCGATGTGTCACGAAACGGCGAGAAACACATAGCAAGCAAAACAAATTCTTCCAACCTTATTCCTCCAACGTGGTCGGTCTCAAAAATTTCTAACCAAGTCCTAGGCAGGGTTCATTTCAATCACCAACCGGGGGTGATGAAGGCGCGATTTTATTATTATCCACACAATTATTTTGGTATCCTAAGGGAATCCAACTAGAGCTGCCCATATGGGTTCGGTCAAAGTAGGGATAACATCAAGGCTCTCATAGCAAGATATACTCCTCACTTCTCCCCACTCAAGGGTCCTAGCAAAGGGGTTCGTACGAGGCTATGAGCGGTGTTTCGTATTCGTGCCCCTAAGACTAAGAGGAACTTAGGCGACACTTCAACAATCCACCGGGCTATAAAGGGATACCTAAACTAATGCAAAAATGGCTAACTAAAATGCAAATAAAACACCAAAAGAGAATCATCCACCTTATTTTAATTAGACACTTTTTAGGGCTTGTCAAATTCTTTTAAGTTTTTAAGAAATCCCCAGCGGAGTCGCCACTGTGAGCGGACGACGCGTTTTCGACGGGATGTGAAACTCCCTTTCGGAAGGGGCGCCACGATCTCGGGCAGGCCCCTCCCTCGCGTAGGGGTTTTTATGAATGGGAAATCCGATTTTGAAAAATAAATGTGAAATAATGCATAAAAAAACCGAGACCTAAGTCTCGATGAATATTGTAGAGTCGCCACCCGGCTCAGCTCAACCGGGAAATTCTTATGCAGCTGAACCGGACGAACAGCAGCTACACTATCCAGAGATTCGGGCCCGGACAAGTCCCTTATTTCGTGTCTAATTAAAATAAATATTGCCAATATTCTCAAATGGTATTTCAAAAATCTAAAGTCAATTTTATTGAATGTAAAAGGGCATACAGCGCGCATACAAATATATGATACAAAAATAAAGAAAAGAAATAAATATTAATTGGCTTACAACCAAATCGAATAGAAAAATAAAAACTCTTGCCTCACTTATACAATCACCTAGGATACACGAGAATCTAAAAAAAAAATATTTACAACCGCCTAAATACACGATTAATTCTATTAAAATACAAATAAAATGAAAATGTGCATAAATAAAAGCTGCAAAACAAAGGTTAGCACAATTTATACAGCACGCCACAAGTTGGACTCAAATAGACAGAATCAGGAAATCAAGAATTGGGGGCATGCATTTAGGGGATAACCGGGTTGGCTCGGCTAGCTGGCCCGGTTAGACCTGGAAAACATTTTGAAACGTCCCTGTATTTTGGTTTTTGTGGGAAAATCATTTTGAAAACAATTTTTCCGGTTTACATGCATTTTTACATATTAAGTGGGTCGGTTTTCGGGAGAACTGGGTCTCCGTCGTGGCATTGTTCTAATATGCAATTTTACGGGAAATTAAACCTAAGGTAGTGAATGCACATATCAAAATTCATTTTGATGATTTTCGGATTTTCTGAATTTTTATGGATTTTTGAAAAATTTTTAGGGTAAAAGCTGAAATTCTGTTTCTGTAACAAGAGTTACAGTCGTGCGACTGTAAACGGTTCAGAATCAGGATTTTGCCAAAATTATTTTGAATCAAAAATAGAAGAAAAATAATCTAGGAATTAAGAACAGTCGTACGACTGTATATACAGTCGTACGACTGTTCAACAAAACCAAGAATAGTCGTGCGACTGTTCTTAATTCCCAGAAACAGAAGCACGAAAATGCAGCAGAAAACGCACAAAACTCACTTCAAACACCCAGAAAGCGAGAAAAAGTGTAAGGAAAGGGAGTGTCTACCTTTTTAAAAGCTAATCCAAGTCGTTTTGACCCCTGGCGTCGCTCCAATCCTAACAAATTCGCACTTTTTCCTCTGAAATTGAAGTTGAGAGCTTTATGTCCAAAAATCCAAATTGCAAAGGATTCTGATGATTTAAGTCCGGATTTTTGATTTGGTTGTGAAGTTAGTTGATTAACCTAGGGATTTCTAACAAGTTTTAATCCTAATTCTGAGAATTGAAAGAAAACAGAAGAGGAAAAGATGAGTTTTTATGGTTTTCCACTTCTTTCTTTTCCTTCTCTCTTTTCTCCTTCTCTCTCTAAGTTTTTCACCAGAAATCCAACCTCTCTCTCTTTCTCCCTTTTCTTTTCCTTTTCTACTCTGATTTTTCGGCTTACTTGCTACAACACCGGAGCAATTAATGCTCCTCCTCTCTCTCCTCCATTTTCTGCTGCAGAGGTATGGGCTCCTGTAATTTTTCCGATATTACAGTCGTACAACTGTAATTTTTAAATTATAGTCGCACGACTATAAGAATAGTCGTACGACCATAAATTACAGTCGTACGATTGTAAGAATAGTCGTACGACCATAAACTTTTTTTTTAGGTATAGAAAATTTCGGCACTTACAATCTCGAATGAACTGATGCTCACAAACAAGTTCCAACTTGTTTGGGTGTGGCCACACTCTTATCAGTTGCGTTTATCAAGAGGCCAGTGATTTCTTCTCAGTGGTCTATTGAGTGACATTCCCTTTTGCATATCCATAGCATTTCCATGTTCACTGCCATACTCGAACGTACCCATATTTGGCACCCTGTTACAGGCCCTTTAGGCGTACACCAAAGTATGCCAGTTCACATGCAGTACCATCATATGGTCAGGTCAAAGGATCCATACAAGTACTACATAAGAATCACTTATGATACTATATCATGTGGATTTCTTATTTAGTGGATCTGTCCAGTACCATGCCCTTTTTGCATGTACTTATTAACTTGGTTGATATCCCATGTCCAATGACTGGTAAGACACCGCCATACAACCAGGCTAATGATAGTTTTTGATTCCATTCATTCCCATGACTGGAATAGACTACGGATCTCTTTATGGTTATATCGCTCTCCCTATCCATGGTCTTACTGCCAAGTGCATGACACTTGTCAACATGGATATGGATATGTCCATTGGATACTCTATTTAAAACATAACACAAGGTATATAATAAATAGATTAATGCATTTATTTAATGACACAACATGTATAATACATAAATCCAATAAATGTACAATACAAATACAAGGACCAATGCCTCGGGACTAGGGCACATTCAACAAATGCATGAACATGACAATTCCAATTTTAATTAATTATTTCCAGCTGTTTGTGAAATCACCGATTCTGGTGTCCATAACCAATGCTCGGTAACGGACTCGAATTAGCCGTCCAATTCTCAACCCATGCCAAGGACCAATTGGATCAATTTCGTTTAACAATTTAATTTTACCAAAAAATTAAATTACATGTATGAATTAAATCACACAAGAAACCACACAAAACTAATCGTGAAAATAAATCATGCGAATTTTAAAACCAATCTAAAATTTCACATAGGGTCCAAAAATTTAAACACCTGCAAAATCCAAATCGGTCCCAAGCCCCGCACGTCGGCGCTGCTATCCCCGCGGGGCAGCAGCATTGCTGCACGGCAACTTATCGTGGCAACAGCAGCAAGCTGCTGTCGTAGCAGCACGTTGTGAGGCAGGTGAATCGCAGTTTGCTATTCATCCCTGCCCAAATTTTTATTTATTTTTTTAATAATTAAAACAAAAAAACTCAAAATGATTTGGGGAAAAATAAAATAAAAACCCTAAATCACAAATTCTAGGGTTCATAAAAATTTGAAAAACCAATTTCAACAATTCAACCTGGAATCAAGAACCTTAAAATCAATCTTATTAATTAGAACATGAACTTATGCTCTGATACCACTGAAGGGAATCATCACAAGAAAAATCAAATGCGCAGTGGAATACTGATTAAAATTTTCCTCGATTCCATAGCCTAGGATTCATGTGGATTAATAAAATAAAAACCAAACGGGAAGAAAATAAAATTTTCTCACCTTAATCGTCTCTTCTAGAGACTGCTGCAAAAACCCAAATCGTGTTTCCTCCACAATCTGGTATACGAATGGCTCTAGATAGCGACTCGTGCTAGTGAACAGAACGAATAGAGACCAAGACCAATCGGCCAAGAAGGGACGGCTGCACTTTGTGTGTTGGCCGAAATTCTCTTTATGCTAGGGTTAGGGAGAATTGATCTTAAGGCTTCCTTTTATACTCCTTAGTATACTAGGTTTTTAATTAAAACTATGGGTTATATTTATTTGATTGAATTGATTTAATTTGTATCATTAAAATCAAATAAAACCATATTATAAAATTCTAATTGATTCAATTAAATACAATTTTATCAAATTAACATAACCCAAAGTTAAATTAAAATCAATCTTTATAAATACAACCCTTGTATTTAAATTTCCACCAAGGAAATATTATTTAATTAATTATTTACTACATGTAATTAATGAATCAAATAAATTCAATTTCTCCCTTAATATAATTGAATTAATCTTTTTCATAACCTAATGTCAATAACTCAATTAATTTGAGCTCCGTTCCAAATATACACGATGTGTATAATTTCGATTTGTCAATGTTCAGTCATTCCATATGTACGATCTTGTGGGCCCATCTTTATGTTGGTAGTAGGTCCAAGGCCCACAAACTGTAAGTGGGTTCTAGCTTACTATTACAACTCCCAATTAAGGCGGAGACTTGTAGTCA
Source organism: Euphorbia tirucalli (assembly GCA_039660915.1). Classification (NCBI taxonomy): domain Eukaryota; kingdom Viridiplantae; phylum Streptophyta; class Magnoliopsida; order Malpighiales; family Euphorbiaceae; genus Euphorbia; species Euphorbia tirucalli. Next base: position 56,012,476 of record CM077637.1, read on the forward strand.
AATGTGAAACATAACCCAGTGGTGATCTCGTATATCCCTTGCCATCTGACATCGATATATAAGCAAGAAGCATAGCCTCTCATCCTCTTATATGCTTATTTATTTCTTAATACCAAGTGGATTGAACATAACGAATAAGTATCCTAACTTATTCGGGTATGCTATACACTTATTAGTTCTATTCATCAAGTGGCCAGTGATATCATCTCAGAGGACGCTGGGTGGCAATTCTAGCAACTTCACTATTAACATCAACATGTTTACTGGCCCATGTTACAGGCCCGTTAGGCGTATATCAAAGTGTATGAGATCCTATATTATGCTACAATGAATATTGGGTCTAAGGATAATAACAAGACCTACTTGAGAAACACCCATGATGATTAGACAATGTGGTGTTCTCGCGACGGATTGATCCAGTACGATGTAACCTAACATGCACCTATATTCTTGACTAACATTTCATGTCCAATGGCCGGTGAAACACTACCATCCAGTCAAGGATACGCTGGTCTTTAGTTCCATTCATTTCCATAATTAGAACAGACCAAAGATGTCTTTATGATTATAAATTTAGCATTACTAATGACCTACATTGGTTTACTTTAGTATGGTTATAATCATTGGATACTATATTTATAAATAGCACAGATATTAATTAATAGATTCATGCCTTTATTTCAACACAAATGTATAATACAAAATATCCAAATACAAAATATAATACAATACAACAACCAACGTTATTTGGACTAAGGCTCACCTACATATAGAAATGACTCAATATTTTTTTATAAGCACATTGTGATTTTGGTAATCTTTTTTTGTTGTGGTCAAAACTTTATGGTCGAATATATTAGGCCGAATACATAGATACTCCCCTGAACTTGACCAAAAACGCCTGCTGTCCTCCTAACTTTGAAAATGTCCTAATATCCCCCTGAACTTCTTAAAAGTGTTCAAATACCCCCTGCATTTCTTAAAATTGGCTCAGTTTGTCCACTAAGTCCTATAAAAACCAGAGTTTTCTTTGAAAAGTCAAACATAAGATAACCCATAATTGAGTGACATGCGACAGCAAGGGGGCAAGCTGGGTCACTTTTTCAAAGTTCAGGGGGGCATTAGGACATTTTAAAAGTTCAGGGGGATATCTATGTATTTGGCCAATATATTAATTTCAATTTTCAATGGTTATAAACAATCACTTTTTTGACATCATATATATATATATTAATTTTCAATGTTTTGTTGGTTGAACAGGGAAAGAGTGGTGTATTGTAGTTGCTTCATTTTCTGGCCCTTAATTCCTTTTTTTTATTAATTTTGTTTTTGCATCTATCTAAAATTTTATTGTATTGGATGCATTATTTTATGAACTAGGTAATTGTAATCGCTGAACTTTTTCACTTTTAAGCATCTTGTTTTGTATATTTTGTACACTATAAGCATCTTGTTTATTGAAATGGTAATTGAGATTCGCATGCAGTTGTTTAAGAAATCCTTTTCTAATTAAAGTGTGTTTTAGTAATATACACATTTAACCTTTCTTTATAAAACATTCAAAACAAGCAAGACAAGATTAATTAAATTTTTAAATCCTTTACCAGTGAGGATGGGCTCAGCGATAAGTCCTCTATTAAGTTCCTATGTAACCTTGAGACTTTCTCTGGTCCTGTATTGGAGATATCCCTTCTTCTCGTAAACTTTTTGTAACAATATATATATATATATATATATATATATATATATATATATATATATATATATATATATATATATATATATATATATATATATATATATATATCCTTCACCTCCAGCCAAACAAGGTTCATTTAATAACTCAAATCCACCTCTCCTCACCTTCCATCCTCTCCCTTTAAAATTCTCCTCTTACCTCCATCCAAGCAAAATGTTAGTGAAATTATAATCGTAAGTTACCTTCTGGTTTCTCCATCCTATATTTCATCCACACAATGATGATTATAAGAGTAGTTTCATATGGCTTCTAAATTTTAGTTTCATCCCATTTGTGGTGTTAGCTTTTCTAAGTTTCAGTTTTTGTTAATTCATACTATTTAAATAGAGTTTAATGTTTGATTTGATTCATAATATTTTAAAAAAGAGAATTTAATGCTTAATTATTTTATTTGTTTTTCTTATGGTCTTTAAGATTGTTTGGGGTAAGAATTTTTAGTATATTATAGATAATACAAGATGAATAGGCAAACTCGCATATTAATTTTAAAAATTATGATTAATTTATTTTATTTATATTTATGGTTAAAAACCTAAATAAAAGGTTAACCGATCGAAATAATAGGTTACAAACCGAATTTATTGGACTAGGAAATGATTATTTACTATTCAAAAATCAATAAAATGGTTAATCGACTGAAATGGTTTAACAGACTGCTTATCCGACCATGTGCGCCCATATTTATTTCCATCCATTCACTCTGTTTTTCTCTCTCAAATTTCTGTAAACCTCCTTAGTGTGCCACCTAACTCCATATTTGGTCTTCCACCTTGTTTATTTGCACATAAATATTATATTTTGTTACATTTTATAATTCCAATCCTTCATTTTTAAAAATTTGAGTCATGTTTATTTTTATTTTTTCTTCAATTTAAATTAAAATGATTCATAGTTGATGATAAGTTATTTGAGTAATTAGGATATCTTTAAACTACAATTTAAAATACTAAATTATGTTTAAATATTTATAAATTGGTATATATATGTTTAATTGTTTAAAATGATTATATGTCTAGATTTATATAATATTATAAATAATTTTTTAAATTATTACATTATATAAGGAAATACAGATGATTAATTAAATTTAATTGTAATGATTTTAATTAGAATTTAAAATAATTGAATCATGTTTATTAGTTAAATTATGGCATAATACATCATTTGCCCCTTAGATTAGCACCAAACGATCTTCGACTCCCTGAACTTTGAATTTGTCCATTTTACCCCCTCAAATAACATCTAGGTTTTGCTACTATTTACATCATCAAAAATCATCTTTCTAACTATTGAGTTTTGGATTTGAGTTCTACTTTAATGTCTAACTTTGGGCATAATAAAACAATGGTGGTTATTTGTTGATTTACATTGAGTTTTTGTACTTCTGTCCTTATAAGGGAATCAACATATTCTTAGCCAAACTGTTTGTTTGATTCTCAAACGTATTTGGTTCTTTCGGATGTGGTTCTCACGCCAAACTATGACTATAAAATATTCGGAATAAAGATACTTTTGGGACCTGATCTATTCACCATGTGTCTGGTTGGTACATAATATATTAATTTGGTTATTTTGGTACACGATCAATAGAAATCGAGAAACTTTAGTACTTAAACAATAAAATTTAATAAAATTGATAATATTGATGGTTTAAAGAGTGGCAGTGAAGAGTAAGAAGAATCTGTTTATTACAATAGTATTAATTATGTAAATTATTATAGTGATATTAATAATTCTCTAAAAACTAAAATATTATAGATTTTAATATGCTAAATACTAAATGTTTTTTTATTTCGAAACGTCAGATATCAAAAGGACCATATTAATATGTCAGCTATTAAAATAGACAAATTATAGATACATTAGGCTTTAAAAAGGTTTTTCTTCTTCAAATATTCCCATCTTACATCAACGAAGGAAGTATGTTGAGAAACTAAAAGCGTACAAGGGCTGATTTTATTTTATTTTTTATTTTTTTTCAAAGAAAGGGCTCTATGGAGTATATTATAATAAAATTTTCCAACTTAAATTATTAAAAAAAAAAAAAAAAAAATCCTAAAATGAATTAGGAAGTCCGAAGCTTCTAAATCATTTCAACAGCCAAATCAAACTTTCACTCACTCCCCTACACTTGCTTGCTCGAACGCTCTGAGAGAAATTAGCCAAAATGATGAGAGCTGTTTCTCTCAGGCGTACACTACACTCTCTACACCACCACCACCTCTTCAAACCCCTCGCTTCCGCCGTCAACAGCCCCACTAATGGCAACTTTAAAGACCCATTTAACCCAGTACGTGTATTCTCAACAGCCACGCGGTCTTCTTCTTCTTCTTCTTCTGATGCTGAGCTTCGCAAGTACATCGGCTATACAGCTCTTCTCGTATTCTGTGGTGCTGCCACCTACTACTCCTTCCCTTTCTCTGAAAACGCCAAACACAAAAAGGCCCAACTTTTCCGTTACGCTCCTCTACCGGACGACCTGCACAGCGTCTCCAATTGGAGTGGGACCCACGAGGTCCTGACCCGATTCTTCCATCAGCCTGAGGACCTTCATCAGCTCGAGGAGCTGGTCAAGGATTCTAACGAGAAGCGGGCTAAGATCCGACCTGTTGGCTCTGGGTTGTCCCCCAACGGGATTGGATTGGCGCGGGCTGGGATGGTTAACTTAGCTTTGATGGATAGGGTTTTAGAGGTCGATAAGGAGAAGAAGAGAGTCAAAGTTCAAGCTGGTATTAGGGTTCAGCAATTGGTTGATGGAATTAAGGATTATGGAATTACTTTGCAGAATTTCGCTTCTATTAGAGAGCAGCAGATTGGTGGCATTGTTCAGGTTTGCTTTTCTTCATTTTAATTGTTTTAGTTGATTTCATTTTCTTCCTACTCTGTAATTTTAGGATTTTTTTTTTTAATTGTGCCAAAGTGTTGGAATTTAATGAATCACAATGTATTGGGTGAATATCCTCATACTGAAATCCGTTCCATAATTTCTAATAAATTTCATGCATCGTATAATGTCTGGTTTCGTTGTGATGGATTTTATTATAGGATGTGCTCTTCTAATAGGCTCAAAGAGTGGGAGGTTAATGTTGATATGCTAACGATGTCTATTCCAGGCAAATAAAATCTAGTGCTATATTTATGATGCCCACATACTGCATCTAATTTCAATTTTATTTATCTTCAGTACTTTTGTGGTTCTGAATAATACAATTTGACAGTGTTTCATGTATGTGATACAACTGACTTGTGCTTGTGCGCTTTTCATGATAGGTACTTTGCTAGGAAGAATCTGGTCAAAACAATATTTCTTTTGCCTTGTATTTGGCTAAATTTTGACTTTGGGCTCTTGGACTTTGATTTGGCTCTTTGAACTTTGATTTTTGTTTGAAATGTACCTTTAATTCATGGAATCATTACGCGTGAACCCTTCCATTATGTGATATAGTTTAACGAAAATCCAAGTTTGCGGGCTAAGTACACCAACTAAAGTTCAAGGACCGAAAGTCAATTTAGCCAAGTATAAGGCCACAAATATCATTTTCTGTGGAAGCTACATGGTCACTGCATGTACCTTCCATTTAAACGGGGCTCTAAGAATTAGAGTTCACAGTCTTCGTGTAGTTATAGTCATCAAAAGAAAAACTGGGAATTTAATTTCACTAAGAATCTGATGATGCTGAATGTCCTTTTGCTTATTAGTTTGAATTTGATATATTCCAGTATTTGCTTCTCTAGGTTGGTGCACATGGTACTGGTGCAAGATTGCCACCTATTGATGAGCAGGTTATCAGCATGAAATTGGTCACTCCTGCCAAAGGAACTGTAGAGATATCAAAAGAAGACGATCCAGAGCTATTTTATCTAGCTCGCTGTGGTCTTGGGGGCCTTGGAGTGGTTGCTGAAGTAACTTTACAGTGTGTTGAGAGACAGGAGCTTGTGGAGCATACTTTCATCACGAACATGAAAGAAATAAAGAAAAACCACAAGTAATTATTTGTTCTTTTTATTGGATTGGATGGATAGTACACTTTTTCAAAATAAAGGAATTTAGATATTTGAGATAAGGCTGCTTTTAAGATCATCAAAAGATAAATTAAAACACACAGAGATGATTGCATGTTATGTGTCCTAGGATCTTGGAAATATGCTGTTCTCCAACCAGGCTGCTTTTACGATCTTCAAAATATAGATTAAAAAGCACAGAGATGATTACATGTTATGTGTTCTAGGATCTTGGAAATATGCTGTTCTACAACCATATGAGTACTCTTCTAGAAGTGCATCGGGTGATAAGTTGTCGAGGTTGAACTCTCACTTTTGTTTGATGGGTGAGAGATTCATGCAAGATGCAACCGTCTTTTCATATTTACTTTTAGATTACATCTCTCTTTCCCTCCCCACCTCCCCCACCCATTTGCATGGTTGAAATGAAATAATGCTGAGGTTTATTCATTTATTGATCGGTGTCAGAATTAATATATTTTGCATTTTTCAGGAAATTGTTATCGGAGAACAAGCATGTGAAATACCTATATATTCCATACACCGACAGTGTTGTGGTTGTGACTTGTAACCCTGTTTCAAAGTGGAAGGGTCCACCAAAATTCAAACCCAAATATAGTGAAGATGAGGCAATACAACATGTTCGTGACCTTTACAAGGAGTCCCTAAAAAAGTACAGGTATAGCTGTTGTCAATTGTTTTGTAGCCTCTTGTGGATGCACCCTCATCAAATACTAAAATATATATGGCTACATGTCCGCGTGCTAACTAAAGCGATAGTATATATGAGCACCAGGAACTGATCCTGGTATTTCTTCTGGTTTTGAGTCATACCAAATTTTCTGTTATAGCATTTGGCTTTATTTTGTTCTATAAACTGCGTCCTCCTCTATAAAATTGTGCATTAGAAAGTATAGACGCCATCTTGCTCTTGTGTTTGCTTGTCATGGTGAAAATGTTATTATACTTGTGCATTTCTGCTTTATTGCTATAATTTTTTCCACTAATAGCATGCTTCTTTGCTTACAAGCATAGGAACTGTCTTAACTACTTTTGACTTGAAAATATAACCAAATCAAGCCTATCTCTTGACTTGAAAATATAACTACTTTAGCTTAACCCTCCTTTTGTTTCACATATAAATGTCTTCTAAGGTTTTGACACAAAGATTAAGAGATTAAAATATCTTTTTTTTTTTCCTGTTGTTTTAATAAATTCCTTGAAATACAAAGCACATTTCTAATTTTATTAAATCAAATACAGGGATAGACGTTAAAAATTTATTAAATGTCTTGTTGATTTTATTTTTATTACATGAGATTTTTAACGTTGGTCAGACAATTGCTTTTCTATAACCTCTGTATGTTTATTGTGTTGCATATAGTTACTCCCTCACTTTCACAATACTTGGCATTTCAGAAGAAAAAATGTTTGTTCCAAATTGATAAGGATATATGAGATGGAATGCATTCATGTCCCTTGCTTAAGGAAACAAAAAGGAGAAGAGGTTAAAGTAAGAAATGTAACTATTAAGTGCCAGAAGTTGGATGCGATTTGGAATTTGGTGACTTACTATTTTTATCAGGCTTTTTTGTAACCACGAACTGAAAAATCAAATCTTTTTCCTACTTCATTTCTGTGCCGCTTTCTTTTTGTATTTTATTTTCTTAAAACTATGATCACAAACCTTGGTGCAATGTTAGGGTGCTTCTTTGTGAAAGGAAGGTCTAGTTCCAGGTTCTCTGTGAAAAAGTTGGGGGAGGGTGCATAAAACAGAATGCTTTTCCTACCCTCAAAAGTGGGATGGCTTGTCTGTTTGGGGACACAATTTTGTGTCATTTATCCATTATGTGCATTTGGTGGTGTACTAATTGTGTGCTTCAGTTAATTGCAGGGCTGGAGAAATTGCAGCTAAATCCATGGATGATGATCAACGAAACATAAATGAGCTTTCATTTACAGAGTTAAGAGATAAACTTCTGGCTTTGGATCCTCTCAACAAAGATCATGTCATGAAGGTAAATCGTGCTGAGGCTGAGTTTTGGAGGAAGTCAGAAGGGTACAGAGTGGGTTGGAGTGATGAAATTCTAGGCTTTGATTGTGGTGGGCAACAATGGGTATCAGAAACTTGTTTTCCTGCCGGAACATTGTCCAAGCCAAGCATGAAAGACCTGGAATATATAGAAGAGCTGTTGCAGCTCATAGAGAAGGAACAGTTACCAGCTCCTGCTCCAATAGAGCAGCGGTGGACAGCACGCAGCCGGAGCTCCATGAGTCCAGCTTCAAGCTCAGTTGAAGAGGACATTTTCTCATGGGTAACTCATTATCTCTTTCACTGAATTCATTTCCTTGAATTCATGAGTTATCTTCGATTCATCAATTAGCCCTAATTTTTATACAAATTATTTTGGAAATTATAGACTTTTAAGACCACTTATGTAACTGTGTCTAGATAGATTTTTCTTTTCCCAATAGAAGGGTGCTTACAAAACTGTCATGAAAGATTCATGAACAAAAACTAGTGCTAAGAAATTAGGTAACAGGACATGTTTGTAGTTCCCTAATTTTTCTATCTGGAGGATGAAAAATAAGAAAATACAAACAAAAAGAAGTTTTCACCAACACATTCTTTTTTCCCTTGTTCTTTGGTGTTTAATTTGCTTTTAATTGGTATGAGAATTGACAAGTATCTCCAACTTCCAAGTAATTGATGATATGACCTGAAATATGGAGGTTGCATGGAAACAGAAACCAGAGCTATGCTATTATATATCAAAATCAATCTACTTATGCATTATTTTGCCATTTGTAATTGGAGTTTAAATTTTTGAATTTTACCAATGAAAAGAAATAAATTTGTGGAACTAATGCACGACATCTATTTAGTGGTGTTAGATATTTGTGGGTTTATGATAGAGAAATTCTTTTGTGGGTTTAGTATATCGCATCAATTGCAGATAGAATTAATGAAGATATGCCATATAAGTGTGATAAACGTTTAACTATGGGTAACATTAAGATTTCTTTATATTATCATTTAGAGTTGATTTCCGTCTGTTATTTTCTTCAAATCTTCCTGGTGCTCTTCTTCTACAATATTGCCTACTTGAAAAGTCTGATTCAAACCTTAGAGAATGAAGACCCTCCAAGAAAATGGTGTATATTTTATTTTGTTCTGATTACTTCATTTAACCGACAACAATGGCTATAGATTACAGATTTATTGTCCTAATGTCCTTATGTAGTATTTTGCTTTTTAGATAGGTGCAATTGTCAATATCTATGAACATTATTTAATACCTCTGTTAGTTTTGTATTTTTGCGCTTATTTAAAAAAAGTGTGTTGTGGGTGGGCCATCAGAAACCTTGTCCTGTTATATGCAATATTTATCTAAATTTGTTATAAACTATTTAGCAATATTATCGTTAGACTTTGCATTTATAATTTTATATTATGCATATATTGTAGGAACCTTTGACCTAGAATTAGTATGTTCTCCCTCCGTTTTATTATATGTCGTTTAAGGTTGTTCATTAAGACCAACAAATGACTGATTTACCTTTAATAATTTACTCTATAACCCTACTTTTCATGCCAAAATTCTATTTCTTCTTAATTATTATGACTGAATATAGGATTGTTTGCATTAATACTATTCCTCTCTCCTAGTTTAAATAATTGTAAATTTGAGAAAAAATTGTCAAAAGTGCTTTGGTAATAGAAATGTCATATAAAATTGAACAAATTGATAAACCTAGAAAGTCATAACAAAAAATGGAGGGAGTATATAACTATGTGAGTGTGCGTAATTATCCTTTGAAGGGAGTACAAAACATATGAACTATTATTTCCAAACAAAAATTGGTATTGGAGTGGGGAATTACAGTTTGTTGAAAATGAAATTAGTGAGCAGTACAAGAGTTGCTACATTCTTTAAATGATTTTCTGGATATTCATTATTCCCACCATTGGAGAGGTGGGCTGATTGTTACCTTGCTATGGACTGGTTCTGGGGGTACTGTGACTATGTTTGAGTGTTTGTGTGTCCTCGAATGGATTCTGATTGATTCTATTGATTAACAGTCATGATCCGTAATGGTGTATGATCATGGCATCAATCGACAGTTGATAATGGCCAGCTAATTTCTTTGGGCTGTCAAGGGCTTTTAAGGTCTATTGGGGATTTGAGGTTTGATTTTTCTCATTGATCTTATAGCCATCAAGAAAAAAGGAAATTGCTGGATTGGTTGGATCAATGCAGAAGGTGATAAAAAAAAGGTATGGCTGGAACTAAATGAACTCATCCAAAATCAGTGGTTAAAGGTTTATGGGTACTAGAAATTATAACTGATGCTCCTTCAAAACCTGTAGTTAGGAAAAAATGGTTGATGGAGGATGATAAACTGTTTAATCAAATCCAGAATACTTTGGATCCCACAGATGATGTAATTAATCATTGTGATACTGCGAAAGCGCTATTGGGGGTATTTATTGGATGCTAGTAAGCAGGCTGTATCTCATATTCACGGAATATTCTTCAAAAGTTATTGTGCTGAGCAGAAGGGACATACTTTATTTTAATACTATAATGAGATTAAACAGGCATTTGAAGATATGAGAGCTATATTTCCTATTACTTCTGATATAAGGAATATTTAGGAGAAGAGGAGCAATATAATGTTTTCTTGCAGCCTTGGGTCCTGAATATGAGGTAGCCTATACTCATCTACTAACTAATGAGACACTGCCTCCATTGAATGACATGCATGCTCTTCTCCTTCAGTTGTGCAAGGATGGTGACTGCAAATAGGCACAATACCTAGTACACCCTGGATGGTTCAACTTCATAGGTAGTCAGTAGTCACAATGGTAAAGTAGGTGGAGGGTGTTAGGGTAGTGTCTCAACTAGTAATTCTTGCACCTACTACCATAGCGCACATTCAGGTTTTGTGTGGAAGAAGTGCTGAATCAATCAGAAGTGCAAGTAGCATGGTTACAAAAGTTCAACATTCTATTGTTTTCATGGATTTTTTTTTTTTCAAATGAAGTATGTAGAGGATACAAATGATGAAAAATAATTTATGATCTATGTTGATTGGTTATGATATTGAATCATAAATGAAATCTCAACTAAAGAAAGAGTCAGCCCCAACTAATATGGCGATGTTATACTGAAGTTTTCCTCCATTGTATCTGATTTGGTGCTAAAACTTCACAAAGGTCAAAGGCTGTTATATCTTTTTACAATTGTCACCAATTTCTCCAAGGTCATACTAGGTCCCTCTTTCTTTTTTTATGTTTTTTTTTTTTTTTTTTTCTTTTCTTTTCTATATTTCTTTATTTATTTTTTGAAGGGTTAATAGGCCCAGCCTTTTCAAACATTGCAATTGTCTTTTTCTTCTCTCATCTTTTCCTTGGGGAATGCCACTTTGACATATTTGACAAGAATATCTATTCCTTATCTGGCATTCACTCGTTACTCCCATTTTTTGTCATACTGCACTTGCATACATGACAAGTGAAAAAACTGAAATACATGTTTTAGGTAATGATTTTGAAATAAAGTGGTAAAGGATATATGTTAAATATGCAAGATAAATCAGAGTTGCTATGCGCATGTGTGACACACAAATGCTATGTTTCAGCTTTTGGGATGTCTCGACTCATTGACAATGCTATATTTGGCCTTCTTGTAAATGTTAAAGGCTAATTTTGATATTGTACCAGGTTGGTATAATCATGTATCTTCCTACAATGGATGCTCGCCAAAGAAAGGAAATCACAGAAGAATTTTTCCACTACAGGGGTCTAACTCAGATGAAGCTGTGGGACAAATATTCTGCCTTCGAACATTGGGCCAAGATTGAGGTATTGATGCAATCTTGCCAGATATGTTCTTTAGACTTGACTTTGAAATTTCTCATTCTAAAAGTACTCAACTAAATCATGTTTTCCAAGGAAGTTTTTTTTATTGGCATTTGCAATATTTATTTGTTAGTTCTATAGCCTATACATTTGTTCATTTTCTTGCATTGAAAACATTCTCAAACTGGGAGGGGGTGGAGGGTTAAAAGGTTGTTCAGGGAGTTTGGACTTGCACACAGGATACTATCAAACAAAGATTGTTGAAGGAATGTGTCGCAAAGAAAAAGGAACTTAGCTAAGGTGGGAAGCTCTACGAGCTCCTGGGCCTATGCCCTTCACTAAAGTAGCCATTACAGCTGGCGAAAGAGCAGCTTTCAAATGGCGTATTAAGGTGCGGACAAACTGAGATAGAGAGATCCCCTTTTCAGTGTTGTTGGAATGGGACCACCAAGTCCCTTCAGATGAAGGACATTTCTTAGATTAGTTTGCTCAAGAGAGTCCGGCTTTGGCTTAGTGAATATATCCTTATCCAAAATCTAAAATTGTTGGATAAGCACTTAGCTGCACCTTTTGTCGACTATGATCTTACGATTTTGGTCTCCCTTCAATGGCTAATGGTTATTAATATTTTTTTTCCTTTTTTGTGGAATATTGGTGCTTGAAGTTTCCAATAGTGGATTGAGTTATTAGTTACTGATACTGAAAAGGTGCAAAATCCATATGCTGAAATTTGGTTAATCTTGTTGAATTTTTTTCAGGTTCCAAAGGACAAGGAAGAGCTTGCAGCTCTCCAGGCAAGGCTAAAAAGACGCTTTCCTGTGGATGCATATAATAAGGCACGTAAAGAATTGGATCCAAACAGAATCCTTTCCAATAATGTGCTGGAAAAGCTGTTCCCACTATCAGAGAGCACTTAAGAAGTGTCATTTTCAGATTGGTTAGTAATTTTGTTCATTCTTATCTATAGTGAATCCATCCCTTTCAGTAGGAATAGCGCTGAAACCCTTTAATATATAACATTTTATGCTATTTTTGCTGAAATAAAAGTATACATTCTTTTGAGATGTGACCATTAAGAAGGTTTTTTACAGATAACAATGTTATCTTGTTTTACAATGCAATTGATTATATGCTTCAATCATCTGATCACAATTGCATTAGAGATTTAATCTCAAGTTAAATCAATTGTGAAAAATTCAGAGCCTAGTATCCTATCCTTGAGTGCTTATGTTCTTTTCTGTGGATTGCAGTGAAGGGATCAAGCTACATAATTGTCTGCCTTACATAATTAAATTGTGTATATTTAGTAATAATTGCCCAATTTCCTGATTCAAAATAGTCTTTTATTTTATTTTATTTTTTGGTTGGGGGGGGGGGGGGGGTGGTGGTGTGTGTGGTGTGGGCAGAAGCTTTGAATCTTAATATGGTTTGTATTTTACTTGATGGAATATGAGTTTTAAGTTATGTAGTTATAGAGTGTCACATGATTAGAAGTTCTGACTTCCGACAATCACATTTTAGAGTACACTACATGAAAAGTGTATTGTGTACTTAAAAAGCATGAAGGCAAATTTTTAACAAGGAGCACAGAGCGAGAAACTTTATGTTCTAGGCATCCGGGGATGTAGTTCATAGTCAGATCATAGAGATATATAAATTCACTTGATTTACTTTTTGGATCTATTTGAAAATAGTCAAATACTGGGACAGAATTTTCAGTGCCTGATGCGAATTGCAGGTCTGACACCTTTTCAGGATTAGTCGATTCTTCATCCTTTCAGAAATTTGAAATAATGGTATATATTGAAATTCAGAGAGAAATGGAAGGTTACATTCAAAGGGCTTTCTAGACAAATTACCTTCGTCAATTAATTACACTTTATCGTAAAATATAATCAAATAGAGCAAAATATAATGATCAAATAACTATTACAGAAGAAGTTCCGTGCCAGACACGGGAGCAGAGTGAGTGAAGATAGCCCATTACAGAATTTGAAATCACAAAGGAATAACTCAGAAGCAAGCTTCACACAGCCAACAGCAGCACAGAGCAAATAAGCTGCACCAGTAACAACAGAGAAACGAAGAGCAACATTAGGGATGAAGGAAGAGAAAATTGATATAATGATAGAGGTGAACATGCTCATCTTCTTTTGATGTATTTAAACCCTTTCTGTTTCATAAAACTTCCATGAAACAGTAACAGAAGTGGTACTTTCAAACCTTAATTAGATTTAAACACATCAGTTGGTTGTTTAGGAGTTAAATACATAGTTTCTCTTACTTACCACCCCTCAATGAAGCCTCTGTCTCCTTTCTTCTTTGTCCGAGGGAAGCACTTCTTTCCAGTGGTAGGAGTCTCTGTTTGGTTACTTGGGTATCCTATTAAAAGATTATAAGAAAAACAGAAGTCAGTTTTTATCTCAATATGAATCTAGAGAAGAGATATGAACTTATTCTGAGAAACCTTCAGGAGGATTGTTATCTTGCTTCTCTGATTGGTGCATTTTCAGAGCAAAAGAACAGAAAGATCTTGATTATTGAGCCTTGTCCTGTCCTGTCCTGTCCTGTCCTGTCTATCTATGAGTTAAGATGCTGTGATTAGGATATGTTTGCAGTTGTTTATATATACATTCATGAATCTCCCTTACAATCAAAAACTATAGAAATTTGATGACTAGGCTTTGCACTTTTTGATTAAATAATACAAGTATCAAATGCAGACAGCCTTAGCCTATCCAAACCAGTTGTGTTCAAACATGAGTTTGGGCTGTTTTCAAGATTTGTGTAGTTTCATTTGGCCCTGAAAGGCATCCAGATTTAGACTTTAGGGCAAAAGTTGTTGCCACCTTTTTAGCCTTTGGTTTGATGGTTTTTAGTTTGAGAATCTGTCTTTATACTCTGTAAGGAATGGTAGAATCTCAAACTAATTAGGAACTCTTATTTTCCAGCTCAAAAGGCTTAAATAAACAAGAGAAATCTTGGATGAGCAAATTGATTTGGATTCTTTACTTAGCATAGAAGAATAATATTCTAGAAAGATATCTAGTTTGCTCTATCTTTTCACTAAGAATATATGCTTTGTCTCCACTAATCTCACCCTTTCACATGTAAAAGGAATTCTAGGATTGGAATAATAGGAATAGGTCTATACATGAAATCTTGTTGGGTGAGTTGGTATATTTGCAAGAATTGATGGGTGGATTTTGTTAACTAAGCGTTCAAATTATTCCATGAAAGAAAAAAGGTTGTCAAATTGAACTCATTGTTTACTTTATTTTGAAACCATCAACTCATTGATGAGAATGAGAATAGTATTTGTTAATCAAAGTATGATTTTAGTGTGAATATATAAATGGTGGTTGTTTTCAAAGGTTTGATTGATAGGGAAAAGCTGGCATAATGTAATCATCAGTAAACAATGTAACTTTAGTCCTTGCACGCGACACAATTTGTCCCTCTATTTTAACTTTCTGTATATTTGACCTAAGTACTTTAAATTTTTCGCAAAGTCTAGACTTACATTGATGGTTTGGAAATATATGCATTGTTATATAATTGAAGAATACTGTGTTTTAATAGCGTGTGATGCACTGGTAATAGTATTATTAGTCAATTTTCAAATTTTGAGGGAAGTTAAAGTACGGGGACTAATTCTAAAAAGAGAAAAGTAAAAGAGCCAAACTGATAAATTATGGCAATTTAAAAAAGGATTATGAAGCAAATGTAATTAGAGTACCAAATGGGGGCATGGGCTATAATTATGTTGTCCCCTAATTGCAATGTAGCATTGATAGACTTTTACCATAATTAGTATAGGCTACCAACTGCAACCTTTCTCGACTTTCCAAATCCATCTCCCAAAAAAGAACCTAAACTTTACATTTATGGTTGTTAATTGGAAATTAAGCTTGTGCTCTTTAACGTACGGGGTAAATTGGATGGTCATTCTATATAATAATAGTATTGTTATAAGCAATGGTGAATAGCTCTACTCTCATTTTTCATCTTTTTATTATGTGTATTACACGTCTTCTTCTGTTACCCATTTAAGAAGACATCTTAAAGTTTATTCTTGTCCCATATTATTTTAGGGTACTTGTTAAATGCCTGTTCTATAAAAAAGAGTCAGTTTAGATATACAAAATTAAATTATAATACATAAATTAATAAACAAATAATCCATAAATTTAACAAGGCATATCATAGATAAATTTAGCACAGGCAAATTAGAACTTTAATCATTTATGTTAGTTTCTTAGAAAAAAAAAAAAAAAATTAAGTTATATATATATATATATATATATAAGTGGAATGTATCCGAGGAGTTATACATGTATCCCTTACGAGTAATTTTATCATTTCCAATTATGTTTATATACAATTTAGTTAATCCATTTAAGAAATGTTCAAGCTATATCATATATTTCGATATATATTATTGCTATGAAAAAGTATTAGACATATATTCAAGCTTATTATATATTTCAATCTATATTATGACTATAAAGAAGTAATAGATACATATTGAAACTATATTTAAGATATATCATATATTTTGAAATGTAACAATTAATTTTGGTTTTTTCACTACAAAAAATAGAAGATTTGGTAGTTAAAGTATAAAAATTGTTATCATATCTTTAATCAGTAAAAAAAATGTGTTGAATATTGTTGCTAAAAAGTTATGATAGTATATTGGGTAACAAAATATATATAGTTTTGCTGCCATTTGTATACATATAGCAACAATTTTTAATATCGTCGGTAAATCAGTTTTGTTATGGAAAAAATTGTATAAACTATTGGTTTCCTCCCTTGTGTTTTATCGGATCCCACATTTGAAACTTTTATTTGTGTCCTTGTGTATATATTGAATTGATCCTTTAGTTGAGTTTGAAGTGTGTTAATTGTGTTTTGTAAAATTAACCACTATACTCGAATTTATGGTTTTAAAAAACTTTTATTTTTTCTTGCAGAGTTTTTAATTAAAAGACGTTCTAAACGTTTTTTATTAGCTAATTTTACTCCAACGTCTCTTTTTGCTTCAGATTTTTTGCTTGCATGTTCTCCTCTTGCTCTTGAACATTGTAGCTATTTTCTTTAGTATCATTTTGTAGTCTTTCTTCTTGTTACAAAAGATTACAAACTATCTTCTCTTAAAAGGATTTCATACACGTCTTTGGGCATCTGAAGTTAACTCTTCCAAATTTCTAACTTCGAGTGGGCAAGATTAGGAGTTGATGTGTTAACCTTAAGGAGTGGACGAAGTTTCATCTCATACCTCGGTCTACCAAGAATCGCTCTCAAGGCAATGATTTTTCCCGGGCAAAGTTGTTCTTCCTATTTCTTTCAATTCATTCTAACACATTATCCATAAAACTTTGTTTTAGATTTTCTGTTTCCGATTTGTCAATATACAAAATAATTAATTAATTTTACAAAAAGTAGCTGATAACTGGGGCAGTGATGTTCATTGTTGGATGAACTTAATATTTGGAAATGGAAAAGGTTAGAGGGTGCTTGGATTTTGACGAGATCTCTCTAAGCCAGTATGGTTCTCAAGAAGAAAGGATTGAGGAGAGAGATATTCATATCTTGATTGACATAGATTTTCTTGGAGGGGCATACGCAAAGTCGTTACATTCTGCTATTTTCGGCTGATATCTTAGTCTATAGGTAGTGTTACAATGATGAGGGTATTACATTTACGTTACACATTTAACGTGGAGATGATCACAAGACGATTCTATGCTTGCTAAGCAAGTATGAACACCGAGCCTATATACGTGTAAGGCTTTGAGGATCACACTTCTAAGTAGACGCTTTTCTGCAACATGCGTTTACAGTAAGGATGGACCTGATAGTGATAGTTAACTTGATAAGATATCCTTTATATTTCCAACACACGCTCGGTTAATATGAAATTGAAGAACATTAATCAAAAGTGGGGGTAAAATAAATTAATTGTACCAAAAAAAAAAAAAAAAAAAGTAGGTAGCCGTGCAGATATATGGTTAAGCCTACATACATGCATGAAATAAGATAAAGGCAAAACGCATCCAAAACCCTCTGATCTTTCATCTTTTATGCAATCAGCCCCATGATCTTTATTTTACCTACATTGAGTACATGATCTTTTCTTTTTTTGTCTAGTCGCCCGTATTTTTGACGGCCTCTTGCGCGTGTAACCCAGTCTCCGTTATCGGCGCGTCAACCGTTATGTATACCAGGCAAAACACATCCAAAACCCCCTAATCTTTCTTCTTTTATGCAATCAGCCCCATGATCTTTGTTTTACCTACATTAAGTACATGATCTTTTATTTTTTTATCTAGTCGCCCGCATTTTTCACGGCCCCTTACGCGTGTAACCCAGCCTCCGTTATCTGGCGCGTGAACCGTTATGTATGCCGTGTCATCCGCCACATCAGCGTTTTGATCCCACTTACCCATACCTATACTCGACCCAAAAACCCAACCAACCCAGCTAATATAACCTGACCCAAAATGCTGAAACCGGATTTTTTCATTCTAAAATAATACCTTCTTCTTCTTCTAAAACTGGTTTTGGTGTTAGGGTTTGAACGAATTCAAGAAAAAGAAGAAGAAAAAGAAGAAGACGCTATTTTAGTATGTAAAATCCGGTTTCAGTATTTCGGATCGGGTTGTATTAGCTGGGTTGGTTAGGTTTTTGGGTCGAGTATAGGTATGGGTAAGTGGGACCAAAATACTGATGTGGCGGATGACGTGGCATATATAACGGTTCACGTGCCAGATAACGGAGGCTGGGTTACACGCGCAAAGGACCGTGAAAAATACGGGCGACTAGACAAAAAAATAAAAGATCATGTACTTAATGTAGGTAAAACAAAGATCATGGGGCTGATTGCATAAAAGAAGAAAGATCAGGGGGTTTTGGATGTGTTTTGCCTGGTATACATAACGGTCGACATGCCGATAACGGAGATTGGGTTACACGCGCAAGAGGCCGTCAAAAATACGGGCGACTAGACAAAAAAAGAAAAGATCATGTACTCAATATGGTAAAATAAAGATCATGGGGCTGATTGCATAAAAAATAAAAGATCAGGGGGTTTTGGATGCGTTTTGCCTAAGATAAATAAATAAAAAGTTTCAATGTATATGATGCATGCGTAGTCTATATATTCATTTATAAGCTGCAACATATGGGACCTAAACTCCAAGAAATTTAATTTCACACAGTTATTTTACTATTTCTTTCTTTCTTGCTTTCATTCATCTCTCGCTTTCCTTGCTTTTTTCTTTAGTACTCTCTTCAACATGGCCCCATGAATATGTCCTCCTAACTGATTTTTTCCCCCTAATGTTCCTATTGTTTTTCCCCCTTTTTTAATTAAATAAAAAATAATACAAAAATAACGTCAAATTCAACATATACCAAGTTCAAAAAAGTATTGGACAATCAATATATACATATATGTAAAATTGTGGTCCTAAATAATAAAATCCTATTATTTTGTAATAAGTTGCAGACGGTTTCATTTTTGTATTCTTTAGAGCGCAATTGGATTGGATGACATATTAAAGTACGTATACATGCATATATAGAACTTTACAATATTTTTTGTTAGAATCTTTTATATAGTCAACCCTAGCTAGCTCTATGTATATGTTCGTTTGGATCATATTTAATTCTTATATTAATTTGAGAAAAATTTATGGAAATTATACACATAGACAGGATAAGGAATATTCCAAATTAATTTTTCATTCAATCAATTAATGTATTGAAGAATATATATCTTGTCAAAGTGACTAACTTTACTGATCACATATATGCAGTTTCAGTTTACAATACTATATATTAATTGGCTCAAATTTAAAGGTCCGGAATATTGTATCTAAATGTAAAGACAAGGATCGATTACTTCACTGTTTAATTAAGAAAGTAAGTTTCATTTTTCTTTATATATTTTATTGGATATTAATTGTATCTCGCTTAATTTAATATATAGAAGAAAAAAAAAATATTAATTTTACCTCACTTGTTCAAAATTCAATATAGAAGCTCTAAAAAAAGGGTGTACCAAATATTAATTTTGAAAAAATACAAGACTTTTCTTTTTTTTTTTTTATATATAATATATTAATTATAAAGGTATTTAAATTAGTTACTGTATGTTAGCTTATATATATATATATATATATATATATATATATATATATATATATATATCATCCAATATTCTTTGCTACTAAACAAATAATGGAGATTTGTCTGCTTTTGATTATTGGTGATTTGTCCTCACACCAAGAAAAGATGCTCCAAGTGATCATGCTTCAACCACAAATTAATATGTTATTAACCGACTACGGCTTATGTGTGTATATAAAATTTAATTTAAGAACTAAAAAAACCAGATCAAAGAAATTAAGTAGACCAGTAATACAATAATATATCATGCCACATGTAAGAATCCTGAAAGGGCATTAACTGAAAACAAGATAAATATAATAATAAACCTTTCATATAATGAAAGAATTTAACTAACTAATTAATATTACTTGACGATTTTATTCAATTTATTTCTTGGTTGCAGTTTACAGTTAATGTCATTTATCCGTATATGATTTTGAAAATCCATAGCTATAGGAAGACAGGTTCGGATGAGAATATTTGTGTTTGATCGATACTTGCCTTTATTGTTGGAGTCTTTATAGAAGAAGCGATATGTTAATCCTCAGTTCTGTGTTTGAGATATCTTTATTTTAGAAGTGATAGAATAGAGAGGGCTACTTTTGTAAATGTGTCTATTAAGGGTTAACCCTAACCCTAATCTTGTGTATATATATACTTGTATTCTCTATCAATAAGAACTGTGCATCCATTATTTCATGGTATCAGAGCCTCCTAGGTTTTAATATCACTAGCAATCATGTCTTCTTCATCCGCCGCCCTCTCCACACCGATCACTGCTGCTCCCATTATCGCCGGCGTGACCTTGCCAATCCACCCTTGCTGCCGTCTCCACCAATTCTCTTGTCTCTACTGTGTGCTCCATGCCCATTCCTAATTCAGGCTGTGTGCCTCCTCCTGCCGGCAATATCCCACCGCAACCTATCACGTTCCAACCGGCCTTGACTACTCAATTGGGCTTAAAACTCAACTCAACCAATATTCTTGTGTGGAAACTGCAATTGATGCCTCTGTTGCGAGGTTGTGGACTTGCTCATCACGTTATTGGAGACCATTCTCCTCCCGCTCAATTTTTACCGGATGGCTCAATTAATCCCTCATTTGTTACTTGGGATCAAAGGGACCAGCAGGTCCTCAGTTGGCTTATTTCCTCAGTTGAACCTTCTCTTCTTCCTTAGTTGAAGCTTCTCTTCTTCCTCAGATTGTTGGCGTGAGAACCACCCGTGATGCCTGGGACAAGTTACATTCAGCCTACTCTATGGGTTCAAGAGCTCAAATCCGAAATCTTCGCAATCAGCTCAACACGCTTGATCGAAATAATGAAGATATTAAGACTTATGTTCAACGTGCTAAGGCCATATCCGATGAGTTGGCTGCCCTTGGCTATGCCGTTCCAGAGGAGGATCTTGTGGATTAAATTATTGGAGGCCTTGGACTTGAATACAACATCTTTTCTCGTACCCTTGAAGCAAAATTAGAAGCAATCAAATTTGATGATCTCTATGGTTTATTGCTGACTAAAGAACGACATCTGAACCGGGATAAATCTTTTGTGCCGTCCACCATACCTCCCACAGCTCACTACAGCGCCCGAAACTCACCAACATAGACCGGCAGAGGCGGATGTGGAGGCCGCCACAGCTCCTGTGCGCGTCGTGGTGGTCGCTCTTACATGCCATCTCCTGGTGGACAGCCCTATAATTATTCATCTGCTGAAAATAATAGACCTCGGCCTGGCACCATTTGTTATAATTGCCGTGGAAGTGGACACCTCGCCAATGTCTGCCCCTCACCCAAAACTCGTAGACCCAATGAATCCATACATCCATCTTCTCACATGACCACTGCTGAAATTTCTCAACCAAAGTCTTGGGTTGTTGATACTGGTGCAACTCATCACATTACTTTCAATCTTGACAATCTTGCTATTCACTCTGAATATCAAGGTCTCGAAGAGGTCCAACTTGGTAATGGTTCTCACCTCACTATTTCTCGTGTTGGCAGCTCTAGTTTTTTAATTGATAACAAATTACTCCGTTTCCGTGATATTTTATATGTTCCTCATTCTAACCAAAATTTATTATCTGTTTATGCTCTAACCAACACTAATCCTGTTTCTGTTGAATTCTTTTCCGATTGTTTCTTTATTAAGGATTTGGCAACGAAGCAGGTCCTATTCAAAGGCAAGACTGATGACGACCTGTACTCCATGTGTCTCGCCCCACCAGTCTCCATTAAACCTAATTATGTTTCTTTAGCTACTTGGCATGCTAGATTAGGCCATGCAGCTAATCCTATTGTTTCCAAAATTTTACAATTCAATAAAATTGCTTCTGATTGTCATTCCAATAAATCTTTATGTCATACTTGTTGTCTTAGTAAAATGCATAACCAACCTTTTATTGCATCCACCTTTCATGCCACTGCACCATTACAACTTATCTGTTCTGATGTGTGGGGACCAGCTCCCATACCCTTCTATGATGGTTATTCATACTATATTGTTTTCTATGATCATTATAGTAAATACACCTGGCTATATCTCATGAAGCATAAATCTGATGTTCTCTCCATCTTTCAGCACTTTAAAATTTCGGTTGAGAATTTCTTTAATGTTAAAATCAAAGCCTTTCAATCTGAACAGGGTGGTGAGTTTCATGCCTTAACTAACTTTTTGCGAGAGCATGGGACTACACAAAGGGTATCTTGTCCCTATACACCGGAACAAAACGGTTGTGCTGAATGAAAGCACCGCCACATAGTTGAAACTGGCTTATCTCTTCTCAATCATACTCATGTCCCACTTAAATTTTGGAGTCGTGCCTTTGAATGTGCTGTTCACATTATTAATCGTTTGCCAATGCCTCAATTAAAATATCAAAGTCCATTTCACCGTTTATTTGATACCTCCATTGATTATTTTTCTTTACGCATTTTTGGTTGCTTATGTTATCCATGGTTACGTCCATATTCTAAGCATAAACTAGAACCTAGATCTCTTCCATGTGTTTTCTTTGGTTATAGTAAGGTAAATAAAGGATATCTTTGTTATCATATTCAATCTGACAAAACTTATGTCTCACGCCATGTTCTGTTTGACGAGCAGGTGTTTCCGTTTCGGAATTTTTCTGATGATTCTGCACCAGTTTCAGCAACTCCTGGCATATCCCCTGGTCCACAAATCTCCTTTCCCATCTTCTCTCCATTGTCCTCACTACCGGCAGCGCCACTACAATTACCCACCGCCCCTACACCCAACGTTCCCTCATCTCCATCTCCACCATATAACCCTAACCCGTCACCCTTACCGAAACCGTTCCCTACTCCTAACCCGTCACCCTCTCTAAACCCGTCTCCTACCACCATCCCGTTACCGATCCCCACCCCAAACACTGACCTCCACCCTCATCCCAATGATCCTCCGCCTATACCGACCTCAGCACCGACCCTCGCCATTGGCCTCACCCCTTTTGACCCCTTACCAGCTCTACCATCTCAATCTATAGAACCAGCTCCCCCTCTAACCCGTCGAATTATGACCAGAAAACATACTAGTTCTTTACCTCCTCCACGGCAATTTCTCTCCCTCACAACTGATGCTGAAATTGAACCTACTTGTTTCACACAAGCTTACAAAATTCCTCACTGGTGCCAGGCTATGCAGGATGAATTTAATGCTCTTATCCGCAATGGTACATGGTAATTGGTTCCTCCTAATCCCAAACAAAATATTATTGGATGCAGATGGGTGTTTCGAATTAAACGGAAGCCAGATGGCTCTATTGATCGTTATAAAGCCAGACTAAGGGATATCATCAGCGCCCTAGTCTTGATTATGGTGATACCTACAGTCCAGTTGTCAAGCCAGCAACAATTCGTGCTGTTCTCTCTTTGGCTATGTCTCTGAATTGGCCAGTAATTCATATGGATGTCTCCAATGCCTTTAGATGAACAAGTCTTCATGGCCTAACCACCTGGTTTTGTTGATGCATCCTTTCCTACTTTTGTGTGTTCTCTCAAGAAATCTCTCTATGGCCTTAAACAAGCGCCTCGTATGTGGCACCGGTGCTTGACTGATGCCTTAATTGCTTTTGGTTTTCGGGGTTCAAAATCTGATTGCTCACTTTATTTTTACAGCAAGGGTTGTGATAAAATGTTGTGTCTCATTTATGTGGATGATCTTCTCTTGACTGGCACCAATCGTACCACAATTAATCACACCATTTCTCTGCTGCAGTCTTGGTTTGCACTCAAAAATTTGGGACAGCTGAAATATTTTTTGGGCATTGAAGCACATTGGCAATCTTCTGGGTTATTGTTAACTCAACAAAAATATATTGATGATTTATTGAAGCGTGTTTCCATGGACAATTGCAGTGGTGTGTCCACACCTGCCTCTCCGTCGGAAAAACTTCACATCAGTTTGGGTGAACCGTTGTCTGATCCTATACAATATAGAAGTGTGGTTGGCTCCCTCCAGTATTTATCTCTTACACGTCCGGACATTTCCTATGCCTTCAACAAGGTTTCTCAATTTCTTCATTCTTCGACATCAGCCCATTAGGTGGCAGTAAAACGCATATTGCGTTATCTACGTGCAATGTCCAGCCATGGAATTTTTCTACACCGTGATTCTTCTCTTCTACTTCAGGGGTATTGTGATGTTGATTGGGCTGGTTCTCTTGATGACCGTAAGTCTACAACGAGTTATGTTATTTTTCTCGGTCGGAACCCGATTTCTTGGTGCTCTCGTAAGCAACGTGCTGTGGCCCATAGTTCGACCGCGGCGGAATACCGGTCGCTTGCTACTGCATCCTCTGAAGCCCAATGGATTCGTATTCTTCTCCAAGAACTTGGTTATCAGCTGCCTTCTCCTCCTCTCATTTGGTGTGATAATCTAAGTGCGACATATCTCACTGCTAATCCCATTTTTCACTCTCGCAGTAAGCATCTTGAAGTTGATTTCTTTTTTGCTCGTGATCAGGTTGCCCGTCGCCAACTTCAAGTTCGTTTTGTGAATTCTATTGATCAATTAGCTGATGGAATCATGAAACCTCTCACCAAGTCTCAGTTTCAGTCCATGTGTTCCAAGTTGAACTTAGACTCCACCCTCGTTCAACTTGTGGGGGAGTGATAGAATAGAGAGGGCTACTTTTGTAAATGTGTCTATTAAGGGTTAACCCTAACCCTAATCTTATGTATATATATACTTGTATTCTCTATCAATAAGAAGTGTGCAGCCATTATTTCAAGAAGCAATAATAAAATCTATTATTAGGGCTCACCGTACTTATAAATTCAAGCTTTTATAGATCAATTAATAATTTCTTGTTATGGTATCAGAACCTCTTATATCAAGTGGTCAAGGTTCAAATCCTAACAACTTCATTTTTGTTAATGAAATTAAATCTCAACACATAGTAGGATGAGCCTATATTGTACGTGTAAGATACCAATATGTATTTGTATTAGTAAGAGTTGAGTTGTCATTAATCTTTATCTATACTTACTCTAACTCTAATCATTGCATATATATACAAAATAGAGATATCATTCCACACTTATTACATTTATTACATGGTCAGAGCCAATCAGGGTTTTACCTATTAGCAAATCGAAATCCCTAATCATGTCTACTATCTCCGACGTGTCGTTTTCTCTGGTGGCAGAAGTTCCAATCACCAGTGATCAAGGAAATATAGTATTCCAACAAGTTCAATGTTTACTAGCAGATGCAGGAGTTTGTCTCCCTTAATGTTACACTAAAAGAAAATTTACGATTGCGATAGAATTTACCGACAAATGCTCATCCGTCCATCGGTAATAGTGAATTTTCTAGTAGTGTCAGCTTCATCGTTTACCTAGAACTATGGGAGTGTCTCTCCCTCAATGATATTCTTTGTGAACTCAAATGATCAATTGAAAAGTTTTCTTCCTCCATTAACATGAGCGTTTTTAGGCATTAGTGTGTTTATGCTTCAAAGTGTTATACCATCGATTACAAATAAATTGATATTTCAACGGATTATATAATCATCAATTGTTTTCACAGCAAATTCCAAATCAATTGGTCTTAATGCAAAATATCAATTCAGTCCCTCTAACACAATTAGTGTACTCAGCCTCACTCCATTTGTGAATGTTAATACATTGGCAAGAACATATACTTTTCAAGTATTCCTGCACAGCAACATCATTTACTTCTAATTTATCTCACTAATCAATCACAAATTAGAGTTTGAAAACTTTCTTTTATGGAAAACTCATGTTGTTCCTCGAGGATGTGATTCATTATATAGATTTCTCGATTTCACTACCTATAAAGTATTTGGAGGACAGTTCGATTAACCTTGAGTATGAGCTTTGGGATATACAGGATCGATAGATTTTTAGCTAGATTATTACCTTTGTTTCAGCATGCAAGCACACACCCTCAGGTTATGGTTGTTACATGCACCAAGCAAACTTAGGATAAGTTGTTGGCAACATACTCTGTTGGATCATCCCTCAAATTTAAAACCTTCATAGTTAATTGTAAACTCTTGATAAAGGAACCAAATTCATCACTACTTATTTGTAATGTGCTAAATTAATATTGACCAATTAGCAACACTTAATTCTACTGAACCTAAGGAAGATTTAGTTGACTATAATTTACTTGGATGAGATAATGCATGTAGACCTTTTGCTAGAACTATTGAAGAAAAATAGGTGCCTGTGAATTTCGATCATTTTTATAGGTTACTACTTAATGAGGAACGCTAGCTTGGCCATGAAATTGCTATTCAAACTATCAACTTCCTTTTATGCAATATGTACAGTGTGATGCAAATAATTCCTCTTAGCATAACCAGGGGAGAGGACAAAGGAGTTGCGAAGGCTGATTTGCATCTGTCTAAAATGGCTCAAGTAGTTCGGGTTTTCAAAATAATGGAAGTAAAAGTGCACAGATTTCAAGCACGTGCGACAATTGTAGGGGTTCTTGACATGTTGTCATGGTTTGTCTTTCAAGACAAATAAGCAAACCCAAGGTTTTATGCCATCTAGCAACATTGTAATTTTTAGTTGTTTGGTTCAGCCATAGGTTGTTCATACAGGTGCTTCCCATCATTTGACTACATATATAGAGAACCTTGCACTTCACTCTGAGTATCAAGTTTGTGAGTAAGTTGAAATAAGTAATGGTTCCTTTATTCCTATTTCTCATGTTAGTAATATGTCATTTTCTGTTGGCAATACTTGCATTTTCATGATATTTCTATAATTAGCAAAACCTTAAGGAAGGGTGTAAGAGATAAATATGTTTTTGTAATAGTAAGGATGAAGTTGTCTTTGTCTATATTTACTCTAACCCTAACCACTATTGCATATATTTGGATCTTTAGATGAAAGCTTATTGGATGTTCATATTTCCACTTAGAGAAACAAATCATTCACTTTTCCATGACACATTTGAACAATTTTTAAATCATTCACTGTTCCTTGATGCATTTGAACAAATTTTTTTTATAGCTTTATTTATGCTGGTCCTAATTCTTTTGTTTGATATAGCTTGTTTGAGGACATCCATACCCCTTAGTTTTTAGTAGACAATTTCAATGAAATTACCGCGATGGATGACTAACAAGATGGCTCTCATTCATATTTACAGAGATGCATCAACCATAAATGACAAATTGACCAGGTAAGCCTTATAGACTTATGGGATACTTGTTTAAAGTAATTTTAAAGAAGAAAATATCTATAAGACAGACTTGATAGGGCTTATATAAACAACAACAATAGAACTGCTTTTCAAAAAGCTACTTGCTTAAGTTTTGGTTTTCGTAGTTTTATACCATACTTCAATTTTATAAGCTTTGAGGGGCATCGATGATGATTCAAAGGGTGAAAGACCATTAAGATATCAAATATCTTAGGTGCTCCACCACTCTTTTCCAAAGTTTCTCAAATCCTCCTAGCAATTGAGGTTAGATTTTCTGTAAGTAACAACTAGTTTTTAAGCTAAAGTTATCTTGTGGAAAAACAAAGTTTTAGGGAACATTTTCAAAAAGAAAAGAAGATTATTAATGTGGCTAGAGGACATGCATAAGGCTTTAGTTAGGCAGTGGAACCCAAACTTACAGGTTTGAAGTCAATGTTATAGCCTGAGCTTATAACAAGGTTAAAGCAAGAAGAACTATTATGGTTTTAGAAATCCTAAAAGAGATGGATTAGGGACGGTGTTAGAAATATTAATACATCTGAAATCCATTTTTATGAAGGTCAAACAGAAGAAGAACATGATTGAGTGACTTAAGGATAAAAAAGACCATCAAATTTTAGACTAAGATGTTTGAAAAAAAATATAGCTACAGACTTTTTTAAGAAGCTTTTTTTTTCAAATGAAGGGTATCTTCTAAAGTTAATATTGTTACAAGTTGCATTTCCCACCCTTTCAAACATGTATTCATGAGGCACTCAAAGCCTAAGTTCTTAAGGCACTATCAGGAACTATTATTACTAAAGCTGTAATTTTCAAAATTTCTTATAATTCATTTTTTAATTAAAATTCAAGATTTAAGAAAGGAAAAAAGAAGTTTTTTCATTGTGTAACCTAAGAATTTTGAATTTTCTAAAATCATAGGATTTATTTTTTCTTTTTTAAGAAAAACTAGCTGTAAAACTAATTAGATAGAACAGCTTCGACTCTGTCAACTGATAATGAGAAAACAAAATCCAAATAAATACCAATACTTATTACATAGATAAAAAACTTTTAGATTTCTTTCTCTTTTTTACTACCCATTTTGATCGTTATAAACTTTTTTCTATTTATATGCATGGACTTTCTGTACGTACCATTTCTTTTTTGGGGTCAATATTAGAATCTCCCTGCCGAATGGCCAGTTCTCCTCAGTCAGAATAGGTGAGCAAATTTCTTCCATTAGAACCGTAGTTGAGAGTTTCCTCCCTCATACGACTCAGTGGCAAATTTTTCCACCAAAGCCCCAAGTTCTAATGGCATCACTACTGGTTTTCTATAGAAAAATTGATCAACTATTCATGACAGTGTCTACAACTTTGCGTTTGGTGTGTTCCAAGGGAGAGTGGAGATGGCCTCTGTTAATATGAAAAAATTTTGGTTTTGATTCCTAAAGTGCAAACTATGAAGTACATCATAGAATTTGACCTTGTCAATCTATGTTCAGTTATGTGCAAAATTATAAAAAGATCATCTATAGTACACTTAAGAGGCATTTTGGGTCCACTTGTCTCCTCTAACTAAATCAGTTTCATCGTAAATCGGGAACTTTATGATAACATTATTCAATCCCAAGAGGTGATGTGAGCGCGGATTTTTCCAACCTCAATGATGGAAACCAAATTACTTGTTCTTTGCACTGAGTTTTCTATAAGAATCGATTTGAAGGATGAAAGACGAAACCCGAATAAGCTTCAGAATGAATCCGAGAATCGTTTGAGAGATCAGCAACCTGAACCCTAATTTGTGAAGAGTCGTACAGCTCTAATCTGGGTCCTACTGCTCTAATTAGAGTCGTCACCCTATTTGAAAAAGGGTTAAGCCGTGAAATAAATTCAATACTTAAAAATTCCTAGCTAAAACATTAAGTCGTACGGCTCAATTATAAGAGTCGTACGGGTAAAAGAGAACAGTCGTACGGCTATCATCAAGATCCGTACTGCTTATCACCCATAAATTAGAGTCGTACAGCTCATCTCCTCTGTTAGACAAAAAAAAAAAAAATCGTGGATGGGCAATGAGAGTAAAATAAAAATTTTGATCTTGAGGGAGACTAAGAGATAAGAAAAGGGAAAAGTAAAAACCTTAGAGGGGAGGAACCATTTTTGAAAGGCAGGAAAAACCACTGAAAGAAAACCCTTAGAGAAAAAGAGAAAGTAAAAGTAGAGAAAGAAAATTAAAGAGTTAGAGAGAAAGAAACACAAAATAGAGAACCAAAAAACTCTCCCTATCTCATCACCAAACCTAAACACCAATCTTCTTAGCCTCAAACACTCAAACTTCAATCCTTTATCTTTAGTTCATGATCTTAGGGATGATTTGGGATAGAAATGAACTCATTCGGAATCGATTAGCATCCCACGAATTGGTTTTAGAAACTCAAACTATTGGATACATATGACAAGGGTAACTTCTGATAGGCCTTAAATATTTTTTTATTTCTTTCTGGGTTATTTTTATTGAGTGTATTGAAGTTTTTAAACCAAAAGCAAAATTGCTCTTTTTTTAGGTATTAGAGTCGTGTGGCTCTGTTCTTTACAGAAGAAATTTTAAGCCAAACTTGTTTTCCAAAATTTTGAGTTGTAAGGCTTATTTCTTTAGTTTTAGAGTCATACGGCTTTATTTGAGCCGTACAACTTTGTTCTTTGTTCTAGTCCAGTTTTCTGATGAATAAGTGAGATTTTGCCCCAGAGATAGGCTATATAGCCGAATTCACGAGAAGAAGAAATATTATGGGTACTTTATTCTTAGATAAATATTTTACCGAAATAAAAATAGAAAAAATAAATGAAAAGAAAAATAGAAAAATATGTTTTCCATCTAGATTACTTTGACTATGAACATTTATAGTTTAGTATGTTCTTGTGAAAATTGTTTTCGATGTGTTTGCTGCTTTATGATATAGATTTAATTCCTATGAAGTAATTAGAAGCTACACAAACGGGGTTCCATGGAGATCCCAGGATAACTGACTCACCGAAACATATATTGATCCGATCCATTAACTGAAAAAATGTTTTAGAAATTGTATTCCCAAAAATGCGTTTCAAAATCATTTTCCATGTCGAGTCGGTTGAATCTGGAGCTATCCATTATCACTTGCTATCTTATTTGAGTCCTATGTACATTTATATATTAGTTGCAGTACTAACCTTTATTTTGCAGGTAGATATATGTTAGGTTAGATCTAGTTTTCTCCCTTTTAGATTGTTCATGTATTCTAGGCGATTGTACCCCGTATCCCTTTTTTTTATGTATCCCCTAGGTTAGATTATTCAATTAGGTTGTATTAATTTAATTTTCTTGAATTTATTTACTTTTTGTATTTATTTATCGCTTTCTGTATGAGCATCTAGAAAATAATTAGGGCCAAAAATGGATTAGATAATAAACATAAAAGACATGAAAATTAGAATAGTTAATAATTATTTGAAACGAGATAGAAATAAGTAATTTGTCTGGACCAGAATCTCTGATTAGAAGGTATCACGATTCCTGCATGGCTCAGCTATACCTCAATTTCCCAGTAGAGCTGAACTGAGTGACAACTCTTTAAACCTTTTTACGAGGGAATTCTATTTTTTAAGATTTTTTTTTGGCTTTTCAAAAACAAAAAAATTTTTCCATCACCAATAAAAACCTCATCCTGGCTCAGTCTCATGGCTTGTCGTCTATCGGGTAAAAAAGGATTGTCCGTTCATAGTGCTGACTTTGCTGGGGATTGATTTCCAAATCAAATTGACAGACACTGAAAGTGTCTTGTTTCAAATAATTCTAGCAGTTCTAACTTCACATCTTTTATTACATACCATTTAGAAACACTTTGCACACACTTTTTTAAGGTACCTTTTTCAACCCTGATATGTCTTTGAAGGGTTGCCTAAGTTCCTCTTGGTCTTAGGGGCATGAAAATGGTATATTACTCATAGCATAATATGAACTCCTTCTTTTGGACCCTTGAGTAAGGAGAAGTGAGGAGTATATCTTGCTATGGGAACCTTGATGTTAACCCTTGGATTGACTTGAAATCATGTAGATAGTCTTAGTAATCTCCCTTAGGATTACTAAAACGAATTTGCATTGTCATTATGAGAGGCGCTTTTATTATCCCCAGTTGATGATAAAGAGATCCAATACCTAGAAAAGAATATTATCGGCCAAATCGAGGAGAAATAAGGCCAGAAGGGTGTGCATCCATTATGCATGTTTGTACTAATGGCTTGGTTTATAGTGTAGATTTTGTAATTTATATTTCAAACATAAAAACCATGTGCGTGTGCATGAATGCATACTAGCCTTTTGTACAGCCATATGTTTCATATGATAGAGACATTTTTCATTATCATCCCATTCCCATCTTAGACATTTAGGCACACCGAAATGTTGTCCACACAAGTTTATGCATACCTGTTTTCAAAATGTGTCTTATGTCTTAGGCATTTAGAAAGATAAAACAAAATTCTTGAAAAGTCACTAAAAATAGAAAGATGCATTTTTAAAGGCCGAAACAATGGAATTTGGCTGAAAAGTGACATAGGTAAATAGCAAAGCTATTGTGTTTTGATCATTGGTCCATTTTCAATGAAATTAAGGCCCAAAAATGTTGTTCACATATAACCATGAGCATCTATTTCCAAAATGTATCTTGAGTTCTAGGTGTTCAGATACACGTAAATGTTGATCACACACAATCATGTGCGCCTATTTTTAAATTATGTTGTGTGTTAAGCATTTAAATTCATCGAAATGCTGCCTGCACACAGTCATGTTCATTCTTCTTCAAACGAAGTATCGTGTTCCATGCCTTAGATGTATAATCACACGTTATGCATATTTGTCTTGACATTGTTAATTTGGTCAATCCGTTTTATGCCTATTTCGTGCATCACACTGCATACACTACATATCATGTATACTTTTATCTTTTGAGACAAACGTGCATTCAACAAATCATTTGCATGTACTCATACTAACCCATTGTTTTTATGCAGCCATATGCCATCCACATACTTCATCTCGTATGCCATATGCACATTCTCATATCATTTTATGTACCTTATACATATTTTTGTATCATTACATACACATGCACTATCACATCATTTCATGTGACATACACATGCTCTCATGTATCATGCATCAGGACACACGTCTCCATATTATCGCCTAACATGCACACATGTCCATACATCAAATAACATATACATGTATATCATCTCATGGTATATACACATATTTCCATGCGCGTTGTGTGTTAGAATGCACAAACATCTCACATCATCATGTGTCACATGTGTACTCCATGTCACCGTTGTCATGCACACACATCCTCATTTTCATTATATGATAGTCATATATTCCCATATTCATTTTGGGGCACACACCCATTTTTATGTCACCACATAACATGTAAACACTTCTATATCATTGTGTGACATGCACATATTCATTTTCGATTACACATCTTCATGCATTAACCGTGTGACATCGACTTTTCCTATGCAACTGTGTGCATTTTACGGTATGCACGTTTCTTGTTACATTGTGTAATACCATGCATTATTTGTATGACATCCATATCATTTTCATATGATTATATGCATTTAGGGACATCCACATTATTTGTGTGTTGTTCACATTAACCTTTCTTATGTAGCCATATGCATTGTGTGATATTCGCATTAGACTTTAGATGTGCATGGTTATACACAGGCATTCCTAGATCCGTGTATTCTCTTACACGTGTCTAAATGCTTAGGTGTTCAAACACACTGAACTCCCTCCAAACACACTCGTGTACGAGTTCATTATTTTGTAAGCCACATTGTGCATCTAAACCCATAGGTGTTCAAGCACGTCAAACTCTATCTATACTATTCGTGTATGAGTCCACTGTTTGCCTCTAAGCCCTTAGGCGTTCAAGTATGTGAAACTTCATCCGTGCATATCCAAACTATTTACGAACTATGATTTGCATCCAACCCTTAGGCGTTTAAACACATCAAACTTCATTTGTACACATTTGTGTACATGTTCACCTTTGTAAGCTAGGTCTTAATCCAAGCCTTTAGGTATTCAAACACGTCGAACCCTGCTTGTACACTCTTATGCATAGGTCAATTATTTTTACTAATCACATTTTGCTTTAATTTGGGGTGTTCATGTTTGTTGGATTCAGTCTGTTTTCTCTAAATTCATGAGTCTCACCATAGGGGAAGTATCGTATGTCCGTGTATAACCATGCACATATTACATTTCCTCACTTTGTATGTAGCGCTAATTTCGCATTCCTTGCACTGGAATGCATATGCATTTCACATCGTCATTCAAAGAATCATTTGTGTGACATACGTATTAACCTCTTATCGTGCAACCATCATCTTTGTGTATTATGTGTATTTTTGAAGTATAAATTTAACAATCATTTGCATTATGTAACATTCAAGTTAATCACCTCCCTACATTCATCAATAATCATTTGTGTGACATCCACACTAACCCTTTTCTATGTAGCCATGTTTATTATATGACATGTATATTTTTGAAGCAAAAAATGTACATCCAACAAACCATTTGTATGTCATTCGCACTAACTCCTTTTGTGTAGCCATATGCATTGTGTGATCTTTATATAAAACAATCTCAATAGGCATAAGCATACCATTACTCCAAAACCCACTCTGTGTGTCATTTCATACACCTTACTTCAATTCTCTTTCGCAAGTATCATCTTGCCCTGATTCGTGGACACCTTGAGTGTCGTTTTATTCCTTTGGCGTATATTTATTCTCCTTACTTCAATTTCCTCTTCGTAAGTATCATCTTGCTCCAATCGTGGACACCCTAACTGTTATTTTTATTCCTTTAGCATATATTTATACACCTTACTTCAATTTCCTCTTTACAAAGTATAATCTTGCTCTGATTCATGGACACCATGAGTGGCATTTTATTCCTTTGGCATATATTTGTATGCCATACTTCAATTTCCTCTTCACAAGTATCATCTTGCTTTAATTCATGGACACCCTAACTGTCATTTTATTCCTTTGGCATATATTTATATGCCTTACTTCGATTCCCTCTTTGCAAGTATCATATTGGTCCGGTCCATAGACACCCTGAGTGTCATTTTATTCCTTTGGCATATGTTTATACGCCTTACTTCAATTTCCTCTTTGCAAGTATCATCTTGCTTCGATTTGTGGACACCCTGAGTGTCATTTTATTCCTTTGACATATATTTACATGCCTTCAATTCCCTCTTCACAAGTATCATCTTACTTTGATCCATGGACACCCTTTTTGTCTTTTTTATTCCTTTAGTGTATATTCGTACACCTTAATTCAATTCCCTCTTTACAAGCATCATCTTGCTCTGATTCATGGACACCCACTGTGTCATTTTATTCCTTAGTGTATATCTATATGTCTTACCTCACTTTCCTCTTTGCAAGTATCGTCTTGCCCTAATTCGTGACCACACTAGTGATATCCATTCTGGTTGTACATATTTGTGTAAGGTTCTGCATCCATTTAGGTGGTTTGGTGTTTGTATTTAGAGGAGTATGACATGACATGACATTTCGTGGCATCACCTATATAACTTATCATGCATTCATACATATCATGACATAGTCTGTCCCATGCATTAACATTTACGTTATTCCCCACATGCATACACGTCATCACATGCACGCATGTCCAAATCTTGTTTTCGCCGCATCCACTTACCATCTTTACTCTTCAAAGACACAAAGTGGTGCTTTC
Organism: Euphorbia tirucalli; assembly: GCA_039660915.1. Taxonomy (NCBI): domain Eukaryota; kingdom Viridiplantae; phylum Streptophyta; class Magnoliopsida; order Malpighiales; family Euphorbiaceae; genus Euphorbia; species Euphorbia tirucalli. Next base: position 56,047,798 of record CM077637.1, read on the forward strand.
ATGTATTTTCCAACATTTGGTTGATCTATTATTCCTTTGTTCTGAAACAGCTTTATCATAGACAAGACCAAGTAAAGGATTAGTCATAAGAAATTCAGCATTTGAGCCGAATAGAGGAAGTAGTTTACGTTTACAGCCAAGTTAGAATCAAAATTAGGTTAGAATAAGAGGAAGGGTATATGATTTAGAAAGTAGAGATGGATGCTCACTCTGGTGGCATGAAGATTCTCAAAGAGATCCTTCTATCATCTAAATTCAGAAAATTGGTTGAAGAAGAATTAACCACTATCTTGCAAAACAATGTTAATAAGAAGAAAATTCTAGAACCTGCTAGTCTATATGCTGACCCAGCTAGATATAATGGGATTACTGAAAGGAACCCCTATTGACAAAATAGAACACTGAGTCCAGTAATCCCAGTGGAGGCAGTGTTTTAGAAGAGTTTCATCAGACAGAGATAGTCAACTAAGTATGCAAGAACAGTGTAGCAGATGCCCTAGAAGACTATGTTGCTTCGCCATAATTCTGTAGGATCATCAGGGAAGAAGTGGCAATGACTATGAAAGAAGTGGTGAATTGCAACAAGGTGAAGTAAAGAAATTGACAGTGAGGTGTGTTGAATTAGAAATGACAATAGCCAAGTTAAAAAAGGAAATCCCAAGGTCAAGCAAAGTATCAAAGCTGCCTCCATTCACTTAAATTTTTTTAGGAAGCACCTCTCATAAAATCCCAAATTTGCTAGTTGCACATGGCGACATGGAACCAACACAAGCTACCGGGATCACTACGATATAATGCTTGTACCTTCTTTAATTTGTGATAAATGATTAAACAAATATTGCAATAATGCCTTAAAGGCACCCTAGCCATACCAAAAGTGGAAGAAACCATCGAATATCCCCCTTCCAACACTGACCGAGATGTTTGTAAAATCCAGGAATGTTTGTTGGTTAAAATCCCTACAACCTTTCGTTAAACCCTCAGAGAAGGAAAAGAAAAACTTTTGCATATACCACTTGGCGACTAGCCATATAACCAATGAGTGTTACAATCTAAGGAGGGATATTCGAAAGTTAACAAACGAAGGAGGATTGAAAGACTCATCTAAGTTTGAATGCCAAACTAACCCATAAGTTGGTCAGATTGTGCGATCGGTGGCTACTAGTGGTAAAGAAGCTGTTCTAACGACCCATCAAAAAGAGAAAGAAGAGAAACTGCTAGGTTTACTCTGAGGAGAAAGTAGCAAGCCAATGACAAAGGTAGAGGAAGTGGCCATGAAGAAAGCCAAATAAAATGGATAGGGATGGTTGAATTGATATTTTGAAGGCTTTTTGCCTATAGAAAACTTTATCTTATCTGTAATATGTTGTTATACTGATGTAAACCCTAGAACAACCTATTTTGAATGTAATGCATTTCAACATTATTCTCTCACTCATGTGATGTTTTCATGTATATGACATTATGCATGCATTTGATCATCTGAAAAGACATATCCAACACGCATAACATTAAGATACATGATATTGATCTAAGTACATCAGTAAATCTAACTCTAATTGAATTCTCTCTTGAAAATTAAGTTTATGAGATAAGTAACATGTCCACCAAGTCGTTTGTTATTCAAGAAAATAAGACTTGCAATTCTGATGAGCTACAGTCCAAGACGTTGTCATTGGTAACCAGTTAGAAGGAAAAGCCCCACTCTAGAGCTTTAGTTTAAGCATTGCACTCAATACCTAACCAATACGTCATGTGCATGCATCTTAAGAAACTTGAGCTCACACATAAAGAATCATTCCAAGCTTAAAGCCATGGGAAACCCAATACCAGATAAATAACCAAGCTCACTCAAAAACAATCACCTCCAAGTCCTGACCCAAGCAATATGCCTAATACTAGAACTCCAAAGCCAAACTCTGAACTTATAAGAATCTCTAACCTATGAGAAATTCAGTTTACTTATATTACCCATTATGTTGTAAGACTTTGAAGAAATTTATGGTTGTAGTGCATTTATTATTATCTTGTCCATGTGAAATTCATGTGTGCATGAAATTATGCATGCATTGTTTATTTAAAAAGGCATATTAAAAACACATGACATCTGAATGCATGAATTTAAATGCAGTAGGGAAACTAAAAGGTGGGTTTAGCTTTGATTAGGTTTCTTTCTCGAGCATGATATATATATATATATATATATATATATATATATATATATATATATATATATATATATATATATAAGCAGATGACATTTTTGATAATACACGAGATGCATCAAAGCGAATCGAGAAATTTTTTGTAGGTTTAGTTTTGTAATAATTATAGTATAAAGTACATTTTGGAAAACAATATTTATAAAAGATTGGAGATAGAAACTCAAAGAAGATATAGGAATCGACATCCGGCTCAGCTCGATCGGGAAATTTAGGTACAGCTAAAACCAGGTGAGGGCCGCTATACCTTCTAGAGATCTAGGTCCAGACGAGTCATTTACTTGCTATCTGATTAAAATACATACTTCAACAACAAAATTATAGCATTTTATGGAACTAAACCAATTTTACTTAGAGCATACGATGTTCATGCCAAGTACAAAAAGCAGTAAATAAATTAATTATATAGACCGAATCAAATAAACTACCCTAGGGGATACATATGAAACAAATAGGGAATCGGGATACAATCGCCTAAAATTAAGTTCATCTAATGCAATAATAAAATTTAAACATACATTTAATCCTATAAAATAGACATCAGTACATGAATAATCGCATTTAGGACTCAATCACGATAGAATAGGACAATAAATGAGTCGGGATCATGCATTTAAGGGGGAATAGCTAGAGAAACTCAACAAATCTCACCGATTAGACCTAGAAAGCATTTTGAAACATCCCTGCATTGATTTTTAAGAAAACATCTTTGAAAAAGGTTTTACTGCTTAATTATTTAGCATGGCAAGTGAGTCGGATTTTAAGAAACTAAGTTTCTATCCTTGTTATATTCTAATACATGCTTCTAGAATATAAATCTAAGGTTCAAATGTCATGAAGTGTGTAAAAATTTATTTTTGGTGATTATGTCTAGAGCTAATACCAGTGTAGGTGTGGACACAACAGCCGTACGGCTGTAGATTTACACCCATGCGGGTATCACTTCAAGACCAGTAGCAATGGGCGTATTGCCCTTGTTCACCAGCAGCACCTCAAAAGTCTTTTTAAGAGACTGCTTAGCAAGCTTGAGCATGCCATGTAGCTCAACAACCTATTTATTAAGACCCTGCATATGGTAGTTCATGATAAATTGGTTGTCAGACTTAGGAAGTGACCTGAGAATAATATGTGCTGCTAAGTCCTGCAGAACTGGTGAGCTGAGGTGGTCAAGTGTATCAATATAGCCTTTTAACTTTAGCACATGAGTGCTAATAGAAGTCCTGGTTGGCATTGTAGTCGTGCAAAGTGCCTTAGTTGTTAGGTAATGTTCCTAACAAGCCTGATCTTGGAACATCTTTTTAAGCTGATCCATGAACTACTTCTGAAGATCAGACACAATGGTACCCAACATAAGGCTCTAGGCATCTCAATTGTCCCTCATGTGCCAATCGTACTATTCCACCATCGCCGTGGTGACGCCTCAACTTCCGAGAGGGCCAGCTAGTAAAGGAGCATTCAGTACATTCTCCTTGGACTCTTGTCTAAGAACTATTAGTAAGTTCCTAGCCCAGTCCAGGAAGTTTGTCTCTGAAAGCTTTTCCTTCTCCAGCAGTGACCTAAGTGAGACTAAGTTGTTGTTTGTTGTAGCCATTTAAATTGCTAAAATGAAGTGGGAATAATCTACATGGAAGAAATCATCGCTTGAGTTAGAAATAAAGGACTTTTAAGCCAATTCAAATTAATAATCCGACTTTAATTTGTTTGTTGGTGATGTTAATTAGCTGAATTGACCAAGATCCATAACTCATTAATAATTGGCTGAACTAAGGCTCGCTAACCAACCATTGATTTGTTCGGTAGGACAACCTATCCAAACCTTCCACGAAAGACTCTTGGTTTGATTGGCTTATTGACACTTCACCCATTTGTGCTTAGGGCCCGCTCTGAGCTAATGCTACCCATGTTGAGTCAAACCACCATTCATATGTTAACCATACCAACTATCCTAACCCTTGACGGTTGAGATTAAAATTAAGTGATACGGCTTAGTATGCATATATGCGGGTTATAATCTAGTGATCCATACATCCATACTATATGATAAATGCAATAGCATACTTAATTTAAAATAATGAGATCCTATAGGCCTTGATAACAACTTAATGAAAAACTAGATATCCTATCTAATTCTCCATCGGGCCGGACTGTAATCCTCCTTGGGCTCCCACCATGGGCTTGCTCCATCTGGGCCTCCCTCCATACTTGATACAATTACAAGAGCTTTATTTAAAATAAAATCTATCCTAAAATTACATCAAAATAAAAGAAATGACATGCAGGCCATATTTCCCAAAATCAAATTACAACCGAGAAGAATTAGGGCCCATAGAATTCAACACAACATTTCAAACAAAGTATCTGTCGTGCACATACAGACCAATATGATACATGATCATGGCTATTCAAATTATAAATATAAATGTTAAGCCGAGTAACTTAGGGTAAAATCGCCAATTTCAACAAATATGACTAAGGCCCATAAAGGCTCAATGGATAGCATACATTAATGCAAAATTAACAATTTTGCTTCCACTGGAATTTGGGTTCTCACAAATTCGAAATTTAGCTTTCCCAATTCTAACTGGTGCCACTGTTTATTGGATCAATTTCACAAATTAAACCATATTCAATTTAATACATAAAGTAATTAAATTAAATATGCATACCAATTTAATAAATAATTTAAATACAAATTAATTTAAAACAAAATGATTTTAATTTAATTTGCATTACGGGCCCGGGTTAAAATACCTGCAAATTTTAAAACTTAAAACCCGACCCGAAAAATCTGAAAACGGACGTGTCTCAACCCTCGGTGATGCTCCTCCCTGCTCGCGGCCCGCTAGGGCAGCACTGCTGTTGGGGATCCCGCTCGTGTGGGATGGTTGTTGTCGCCTAGTTGCCACGGGCTGTGCCACTACATAGGAGGATACATAGCCCCCACAGCCTGCTTAGTAGGCTATGGGGCTATGGCCAGTAGTAGCGTTCACTACTGCGTGCACCGCCCTAGACGGCTACAGGTGGTGAACAGCAGTGATAATTTTTTTTTTTTCAAAAACCAAAAAATTATAATAGTAAAACAGCAATATCACAGCAGCAGGAAAAATCTAATAAATCTGAAATATACAAAACCAGATAGAAAAGATAAAACCAATAGGGAAAGATTATAAAAACCCAAAAAACAATTCTTGAAACCTATTCTTCCTTCAAGAACACTTTCAAGAATCAAATTCCAATCAATTTAGTGGACAAAACTTAAGCTCTGATATCATCGTTGGGATTCATCACGGGAAAAATAATTAGGCGTAACGGATTTGGCCGATTAAAATTTTCTAGAATCCGCCTAATTGTGTTTGATTACTATTGAACTAGAGATATTAGAAAATCACCATGTTCGTTTCTTCTAGAGACTGTTGCAGAATTGATTTAAAGAGCGATCTCCAAAGTCCTGTGCACGATCAACTCTCAATCGGGAACCAATGCTAGTCGAAGAACCGAAAGAATGGAAGATTGCACCAAAGAATTTAGCCAAAGGGGGCTGTTTTGGTGATGGCCGAATTTCCACTTAGATGCTAGGGTTCGAGGTTGATTTTTCACTCAAGTGTGCCTTATATAGTCTCATTCTATAGATGGATTTTTAATTAGGTTAACTAAACCCACGCCCATTAGGATTTCAATTACATAAATAAACTTTATATTAAAAGTTTATACTATAAAATTTAATTCTATTTGGCTAAATTTAATTACCCTTAAATAAAATTGAATCACATTTAAGTAAATACAGTACATGTATTTTATTTTCTTTCTTAGGAAAATAATTTAATTGATTGTCTAGTTTATGCAATTCAATCAATTGATTAATTAATTAATTACATTATATAAACTTATAAATTAAATTAAATCAACCTAATGTTAATTGATTACCTTGACACCAAATGTTAACTAATTAATTTACACATTCATTCCAATGTACATTAAATGTACAGGTTTTATAAGTTCCGGCTCAGTTGATCTATGTGCACGATCCTATGGGTCTGTTTTTATGTTGGTAGTGGGCCCAAGGTTCACAGACTGTAAGTGGATTCTAGCAAACCATTACAGCCCCCAATTAAGATAGAGATACAGTAGTCTGGTGAAGATACATACCCGATAGTAATCTCATAGTGTCTTATGTCAAATGATAACGATATGAATAAACAAAAGGCACGGTATCCATCATCCTCTTCTACTGTTTATTATATTTCTTGATCTTGAGTGAACTAATTAGACAAATAAGCAACCGACTTATTTGGGTATGGCTATACACTTATCAATCCCACTCATCAAGTGGCCGGTGATATCATCTTGGTGTTACCCGAATGGCAATTCCATCACTTCATTATCAATATCAATATGTTCACTTGTCCACTCGATCATACCCATATTTAGCATCCTTTTACAGACCCGTTAGGCGTATGTCAAAGTGTATGAGATTTCATATTGTAACTATAATGAAATCAGGTCTAAGGACAAAAGAGACCCACTCAAGAAAGACCGATGACGTGACAACCATGTGGCTTTCTTGTGCGGATCGATCCAGTCCCATGTTAGCGACATGTACCTATATTCATGACTGACTGTAGATACCTGTTTTATCCTACCTAATTTCATTTCCCTTTATATGGTTTCATTTTTAGAAACAACCTTAAATATGCTAGGCTTAATTAATTTATGATATTGAGTATTATTATTATTACTATTATATTTTTACTACTCTTATTATAATTATTATTATTATCACTATTATATTATTACTACTATTAGAATGATTATTATTACTATTATTATTATTCTTATCAGTACCAATATTATTATTATTATGAGAAGATTAATTTTAGACATAAAAAAAAGATAAAAATGCATTTTCAGAATCAGAATTCCCATAAAATACACAGAAGCAGAGATACTTGCTTTTCTTACAAAAATTAGAAAGTCCCATAAAATGCCATAAAATACATGTAAGCAGAGATATTTGCTTTTTCTTACAGAAATTAAAAGGGTAAGGGTTGGAACAGGTGGCAGGAGATGGGGCAAGGCAAAGCTGAGGCTGTTTCAATGACAGAGAAGGAATGGAGGGTGTCAGATTTTTCCAGCTGTGATTTAGTCCAAATGGGACTATTTTAAGTAATTAGGATTAAAATTGGGCAGTTAGGCAACTGATTCTCTTTCAAATTGAAAGAGCACAGTGGAAATTGGAAATATAAAAGAGGCCCATTCTGGGAGTTAGAGGAAAAGGTAGTAATTCAGTAACATCTCGTCCACAAGTAGAGGAAATGAGGGCAGAAAGCCCATCTTAATCCTTTTTTTCCTCTTCATCATCATACACCATAATCTCCACTTCACTCTCTCCATTTTTCATCACCCATCCTCAAGCTTTACCTTTGGTAAGCTACCAAACAGCCAGTCCCAGCAATTAAGTTCATGTCAAAACATAATCAAATCCGCATTCAAGAAAGCATATTCAACATTCAATACATACTTCAAGATATCCTTTAGATTATCAAGTAAGTCCTTTGTTATCGACTTAGCATTTACTTCCAGTAGACATTTAGATCTACTTTCCTTCTCTTCATTAGCCAGCAAATTACTTTCTTAGGCTATTTCATAAGTGGTATTTGTTCTGCATTGGCCATATTAAGGTCATTAATAGAGCTAGTGGTCATGCGATGGCCATAGTTTACATTAATGACCACAAAGAAGGAATAACACCCCTCATATTGTAGAGCCAAGAAGGATAGTTTTCTTAAAGAGGGCTCAAAATTTTTTTTTAAACCGGAGAAAAACCCATTTGACCTTTTAGGTTTAGTTTCAAAAAACACTATGAGAAACATTTCACATACTGCCTCCTGATTTAAGGTTAAAATAAAAAGCCTCAACTAAAAAAAAAATAATTTCAAGAAAGAAAATGCAATGCATAACACGAAAATGGTGGTTGAATGCAAAAATAATTTTTTTTTAATGTTCTGAAACTAAAAAAAAAGAGAAGGTAATTGGGTTTAAAGCCGTATTTTTAGGCGTCCTCATCATCGCCCCTTTTCATGAAATTTTTTTTTGCAAGTATAGTCATTCACTTAAAAATCAACTGAATAAAGGCAACACAAAGTGATATTCATAAAAGAGCAAGAATAAAGCATGCACATACATATTTCCGTTTATTTTTCTATGCCTAACAGAGGCCATTCACCAGCATTAAAAACTCAAGTTTAACTCATCAACACTATATAGTCACAGCTCCCCTCCTGTTTCAAGGTATACCCCGTTCTTTTAGTCAAATTTCAGCATTAGTCGAACACGTATAGAGGTCGTTCCAAACTCAACAAGCAAAATATAGAGGTCATTTTTTTAACCCAACCAGGCATACATAAACATTTCATGATACTGGTTTTTTTTTTATGCATTTGTATTCCTTCGCATTATTTGAAGAAGAGGGTTTGGAAACTTAGCTAGGATAAGTTCACAGAAACTGAATAGAGCCTTGAAGTCTCTAATCCTGTGAAGAATAAACCCCGATCAAAAAAATCTTAAAATAAAGAGAAAATTAAATAAATTAAAAGAAACAATGACAGCGATACCCTCGTTTGGTAAAGCTCTGTGATTACCGACAGTGAGTGTGTGGTAACAGCAGCAACACCGGCAGTATATTGCGATTCCGACAAATTCTCCGGTGGGTAAACTAAGCTCACCTTTTGATTTCTCAAATCCAAAACAGAAAAGATTTAGGTTAGAAATCTTACCCAAATCACCAAAAAATAACTCAAGAACCCAGAAAATACTAGAAGAGTTAAAGTAGCTAAAAGAAAGGTACCATTAGTTCGCAAGGAGAAGAACTATCAAGCCCACCGTTGAGTGTGTTCGGTCATGATAGATCTTAGTGAGCCTCTGGTGACTAAGTTCGATCCAGTTTCTTTGCATCTGCCCAGAGAGAAGTGCGAATCAGATAGAAGGAACGCAACCAAGAAAAAGACGAGGAGCAAAAGGGAATGTGAGAAATACCTCAGATCAGCACCAGGTGAGGACGCTGAATTCGAATCATCGATATACTGGTGGAATCAACGGTAGCGGTCGTATGGATTCAGAGAAAGAGGACAACAGAGAGAAAAAGGAGAGAGGCAGGATCAAAGATTGATCTGGTTTAGAGAGAAATCATCGTTAGCTAAATAGAACTTGAGCCGCCGATGTTAGATGAGTGGAGAGGGAAAGAGAGAAGTGGCTGGTGTGAAGAGATGAAGTTTAAGGTTTGAGGAGTGGTTAATGATGCTTATATATGTTGGGTAATAACCGTAGAATAGTAGGGTTGGGTCGGATCTAGGGTCAAAGCCTGGGTTTCGGGTTAGGTAAGGAGAAGCAGGTTAGAAAACGTATTGAGGCCTAGCCAATAATTAATCCCTTTTGATTTTAATATTTCTTTTAATTTCCATATTAATATATATGTAGTTTAAGACTAACTAAGAATTAGTTAAGAAAAAAAATCATAAACTTGGGTTTAAAAATTTAAATTTCTAAAGTAAATAAGTGACATAAAATGAAATTTGTACATGTGTAATTTTAGAAGTTTAATTTCATGACTATGTGATGGTTGTGGAATATAATTTAAGTTAATTTATATTGAGAAGATTAACTTTATTTTATAATCAAAACTATAATATCATTAACTTTATTTCAAGTGAGCTTTAAATCTTATTATTTATTTTTATAGAGAGAAGTATAAAATCCTTTTATCACTTTTGCATCAAGCGTAGACGTATATCTTACATAATCATAAGTAGATATTCGCATATTTATCGTTCCTATAGTATATATTATATGTGTATATTTTAGATCCATGTTATGGATGTAAAATACAAAGTTCATTTAGGTACAAACATAATATTTGTGTAAGCTTTTATGTCCATGTTATGGATATAAATAAATAAAATTAATTAAAGTAAAGTATCTTTATGAATGCATATCCAGTTAATATGTAGGTTTCTACATTCATGTTACGGATACAAAAAGAAAAAAAAAGAAAAAAAATGATTATTATGTTCACAACCTTTTAGTACCAAATATGGGCGGAGTAGGATGATTATTATGTTCCTTACATGTAATCAGCAAACGAACCAATATAATCTCTAGTTATTTAAGGTGTCCAATCGGAGCAAAACTCAATTGGCGGTGGTTCTGCAAAAATACTATTATTGTCCCAAACATTTCAATTAATCATTGTAACAAATCTTCATACCAATTTAATTTTTTCACCCATCGGGATGGTTTCGATAGTTGCGACTCTGTTGGGGAGTGTGTAAGCGTCAGGTTTTCCCAACCTCTATGATGAGAATTCCTGTGTTACCTGTGGAACGAATAGACATGGACCGGACTTGAAAACGACCTGAATGTCACCCGGAGTGTCTCAAATGTTCTGAAAACCAAGCTATCCACGATTCGAACCCGCCGAAAAGGTCTCCTAAGTGATTTCTAGGGTTTAGGGTGTGTGTCAGATTTTCGAGATTTTGCCTCGGCTCTTGCTAGAGCCATGCGGCTCCAGTGGTCAAACCAAGTTGCTCTGCAAATCAGAGCAACTTGGCTTGACAGAAGAGATTTTGGGGTAAAAAAGTCTCAAAGTCAGGTGGCCATTTAATGTTCGAAACAATATGTGTGAGGAGGGTATAAAAAGAAAGTGAAAATCAAATAAAAAAAGGAGACTTTTTCCAACCTTAGGCAGAAAAACACTTTCCAAAGAAACAGAGAAAAAAGAAAACAGAGAGAAGAGAGGTGAGAAAGAGACTAAGACACAGAAGCAAAAAGAGAATCCAAAACATAAAGACTAAGTCTTAAAATCAATTTAAAAACATCAAACACAAGTTGCTTAACCTTTGCATATTGGTTTGGGATTACTTCGGATTCTTTTTGAGTTGTTTCGGATCAAATTTCGGTTTTTGGCCGGTTGAGCTTCCAGGACAAATTCCAAGCTTTCAATCCATTTCTTGATGTTCAAAGCATCAAAACAACATCAAGGTAAACTCTGAGAGGCCTTAAACCTGTTTGCATTATCTCTTCTATGGGTTTTCTTCGTTTTGCAACTTTCGGAAACCGAATTGCCTGAATAAAGCCGGACGGCTGTGTTCTTCATGAACACAGTCGCATGGCTGTGTTCATGAGGAATAGAGCCGGGCGGCTCTGGTACCTAGAGCTGCCCGGCTCTGTTCTGTGGAGACAGATTTTCGGATCGTCCCGATCGGCCGAAAACAGTCTATTTTCCATTTTCCGCATTCTATTGTGATCATTTTTGGCCCAAATCCATCCGTATGTTATAAAATTTTGTTTTTTGGATTTCTGTATGTACAGATATTAGGGTTTTAGGTTTTCCCGGGGTTTTATTTTATGATTTTCGGGGTTATTTTATCCAAATCGGATCTGTAGTCCAGCAGTAGCGGACCCCCGAACCCTATAAAATCCCCGGAAAATATTGAAAATGAGTAAAACGGTATTTTCACAAATGTTTTTGGTGTGTTTATTGCAATTTTGACCCTAGATGGATGTTGAATTTAGGAACCCGCACGAACGGAACCCTGGATTCCGGGATAATAGACCCATAAAAATGAAAATTTGCATGTAACCGAGCCAAATGTTTTTCAAAAATTGATTTTCCAGCACAAAAATTATAGTGCGTTTCAAAACCGTTTTCTAGGTCTAACCTGTCCGACCGGTCGGGTCGACCCGGTTACCCCCTAAATGCATACCCTGATTTCCTAAATTCCCACTTCTGTCCTATTTGAGTCCTATCTGTGTGTGCAATATAAACTGTGCTAACCAATTTGTTTTGCAGCGTTTACTTTTTATTTTTATCATTTTTATTGTAATTAATAGATTATTATCGTGTAAGTTAGGCGGTTGTAATTTTTTAGATACTCATGTACTTAGGTGATTTTAAAGTGAAGACGAGAGTTTTTTTTTATCTTTTATTCGATTGGGTTGTATTATCGGCCTCTATTATTTTTTTGTATATTTTGGATGAATGCCTTATTTTCCTGCAATTTATTTTCTGCATCTTGCTTTAGCATCGGCTGAATTAAAATAAACAAATTGGGGTTAGAGAAAGATAATAAAGCGAATTAAATATGGTAATATAAATTGTAAAGTGAAAGCAAGCTAGAGGTTAAAGTAAGTCACTTGCCCGAACCCTAAATCTCTGGATTAGGTATGATAGTCTACCCTCGGTAGGAAGTTGTACTGGAATTCTCGGATGAGCTGATCCAGGTGGCGACTCTGTCACTGATCTGGAGATTTAAGTTTTGAGGTCTTTCAGTTAAAACGAGAAAATGTTTTCTATAAAGGAATTTTCGAATCAAATCCATGATTTTCCTAACTCAAGATAAACAAAGCCCGTTTTCCAAAATAAAAAAGAAACAACAAAAACGTTTTCCTCGGTTTGCTTCACCGCGTTCCCTTTTCCTTCCATTTAAAAAGGTCATCCGCTCACAGAGTGCTAGGCTAATTTTATGTTTAAAATTATCTTATGGATGTATTAATTTTGTATTCAAATGATGAGTTTTGTTGTTTTTTTTTTATATTATGTATTCATCACGTATATACCCAACACTATCACATGTACACTAAAAGATCATGTTATGATTTTACCCGGTTTTAGGATTGTAAAAGAGGATAAAGTACGAGCACCATCATGAGAAATCTGGTTAGGGCCCAGAAACATTCTCAACTTAGGTTGCTACTTTACTAGCCATGCAATGGCGTCAGTAAAAGGGCGACTTAAGGACCTTAAAACATACTCTCGTATCCACTCGGTAGAATTAGCTCAAGACCTTCCAATAGTAATCACCTTCGAAAAAAGAACAAACCCTAGGATTCATGTTAGGGTTATTTGCATATGTTATAATAAATTAATTTAAAGCGAATATGTGTGAGCATTTTATGTTGTTTGTAAGCATCTTCATTATCCCCTCATTAAAATTATAAGGTATAATAATTAAATTTTTGAGGAATGGAATACCAGCCTAAAAACCAACCCGAGTATGTCTAACTTCCCCAAGATGTAATTCACGACATTTTAAAAGGAACTTTGGATCTGAGAGCTATAAAGATGGTAGTTACTATTCAGTCCATTCTCCTTCGCCAACTGGAATACAATAAATCCCGTTAAGATTCCTGGATGGGCACCCTGCATACGCACATCTCAATTGCCTTTATCTCGGTGCAGATCATGTGACAAAGTTTAGAAAAGAGCCAGTCATGATGTTGTTGTATCTCACTTGTAATGGAAGAGTAGGACTCAGTCTTCATAAAGCATGGCTGATTCGGTGCATCCACTAATGGATGGAAAATCCTAAAACAGATAGTTATTTCACCATGTGGTTAATCAACTTCACAGATTTAGAGGAATGGTTAAACAGATAGTTATTTCACCATATGGTTAATCAACTTCGCAGATTTAGAGGAATGGCTTCAAATTTTTTTAGGAGTCACCTGATCTACCATATAGGCTTTATATCTTTTTGATCGTGGAAAATCTGATTATGGAAGTGGATAGGGTATATAATATATATCAATACTTCTTCGCATTAGAGGGTAGCTTCAAGGAAAACCCTATGATTGACCCTACTAAAAATAAAGTGCAATGGTTGGCTGTCAAAAAAGAGTTGATAAGAGCAAACAATATGAATAGAGCTGGTATACCTCTGGGACTTCTAGATCCTGCAAGCTACCACCCCGATAGAAGGATCAAGATTAACCTTGGTATACTCTCTCACTCAAGTGTCCTCATATACGCTAAAGTTGAGGCAAATTTTTATCATCTTCCTGAGTTCATGGAAGTTGAAATACAAGAATTTCAAGCTGCCATGGAAGTGGAGGAGTGGGGAGAAGTTTTCCCTATTCTAAACCCAGTTAATCTTGAAGACGGAGGGATTGGAGTAATTGAGGAATAGGAAATTGATAATGAGAGTGAGGGCTCTGAAGTCGAATTGGATGAGGGACCAATAGAAGTCGAGGAAGAAAATAATGACTAAGATGAAGAATTAGATGGGTATTTGCATTGGGAATTGATAAAAGTCGAGGAAGAAGATAGTGACTTAGATGATGAATTGGATAGGTATTTGCACCAGGAACTGATAAAAGTTGAAGAAAGAGGTGCAGACTCAGGTAATGAAGCAAATGGGTACTTACAATGGGGGCCGATAGAAGTTGCAGAGGAAAACAATAGTGAAATGTTGCGAGAAGAAGAAGCACTAAATGTGGTTTAATGTGTGCTCCAGAAAAGCAAAGAACCTGTTGTGATAAGGGAGTCCATCGACGAAGCCAAACAAAACCAGATTATACAAGTAAAAGAGAATCTGGACAATCTATTAACATATATGGAAGAACGGGTGAGCGAAGAAGTTGGGTCTTCGGGGAATGATTAGAGCAATAATGAGGCTAATGAAACAAATGCAAGCAAGTCCTTCATCGAATGAGAATTCATCAACCAAGGGATGTAGGTTTTAGGATTTTTTTAGGGCAAAGTACGAAAAGGTTTAATCCACTGTAAAGATTATCTTTTGAATGCTATGTTCTGTATGATATGCTATTAGTAGTTATATTTTGTAAGATAAAACATAAAAAGATTATACTATTGAAAGTGTAATCTTTTAAGTGTTTTATGATAGGCTTGTATAAAGCAACATCTAGTAGCTTCTTTTTTGTAAGATATGTAAGGGATTGTCGCCTAAATATTGTAAAAGTAATTCCTTAACTATTTTGTCAAGTAGGACTCTATAAGGGCACCAGCCCTTATTATGTAATCCCTTGGACAATGTAATCTTTTCGAAGGTTAATGGATGGATCCATTTTCAAAATTTAAATATCATATCTATAATTTTATATTGAGGGGATCTATATCATGCAGTAGTAGGTTGTATGCCCTAAATATCTAATTGTTTGTTTTGGAAGATGTTTGTTTGCTTGAAAATGTTACTTATGTGTTTTATTTTTTTTAAATGCATAACACAAGGAATTTAAGAAAATCTCAAAGGCTTCTCTGGGGTATGAAATCCATGATGAAGCTCAAGTATGAGAATGGGCTTGGGAGAATCAAATTAGGCATGGAGGCAGTGTCATGACTAGACCTGCCGCTGTAGTACTTATTTTATCAGGGGTGGAGATCATTCAGAATAATTTAGAAGAGATAAAGAAGGTTTTTGAAATGTTGCGAATTGTTAGAAGGATAGCTTTTTCTAGGGAATATGGGAAGATCGCGTATTTGATGTATTTACCAACTCATCATACGCTATTGAAGGCTTTGATTCACTTCTTGGACCCAAGCTACAAATGTTTCAATTTTGGAGAAATCGACATGAATCCTACCTTGGAGGAATATCACCAGCTATTGGATATCCCGTTTAGTAAAAAGAACATACATTTCGCTTATGATAAATAGGAAAAAGCTAAAAAGCAGTTAGCTCATGTCTTCGGGTTACAAGCTAAAGATGTTGCGGAATGGGAAGAAAACCAGTATTTCAGTTTAGCTCCAATGATAAACTTTGCTGCCAATAATATCGATAACGAAAAGGGAATGAAGATTCTAGTAATGATGATATATGGCACGGTGTTATTTCCAAGATGGGTTGGAAAAGTGGATCATAAAGTCATTATTTACTTTGCCAAAGTTGTGCAAAATGAGAAAAAGGGAGTCAATCTAGTTATAGGAATCTTGGCAGAAACTTTTCGATCTTTGGACAGTTGTAGAAAACAAGGAGATGGCCAATTTGAAGGATGTGCACCACTTTTGTGCATATGGGCCTTAAATCATTTTCAGCTCCTAGAAAATTTCTCTTTCCCAATAATCACTTATGATAGAAGGTATGATGTTGTCAAGAATTACATTGCTGACTTTGGGAGGGCTAGCTAGCCAAAGAAGTACCCTTCAAAAAGAAAATGAATCAGATTTCTCCAAAGTTTAGATGAACAAAGCATTAAATAGGTAGCAAACTGGTTTGACGAAAGTATGGCAGTTTATAAGTGTGGCACATTCATTTGGGTACCCTTGCTTGGTCCATGGGGAGGTACAGGATACGCCCCATACCTTGTTAGAAGACAATATGGTGCACGGCAGTTTATACCCATTATAGCTGGTCTAGATAAAGTAAATTTCACTTATGGAAAGCTACGAGTCAAAGAAAGGGTTAAAGCTGTGACCGGAGCTTGGGAAGAAGTAAGAGTCATGGAAAATAGAGATTTAAATAAGGGAGTTAGTGAGGAATATCTCATTTGGCATCATCAAAGAATCAACGGCTTTGTACTTGAGAGAAAAAGCGATAGTGTCAAACAAGAAACATCGATACCAGCAGAGGATACAGTTGTGATGGAAGAAGAAAATATGGTCATAATGGAGGAAGAAAATGTCGATTTTCAAAATCAGGTGATAAAAATGGAATTAGAAGAATTAAGGATGATATTTGGCACTTTGGAAAAGGAAAAGCAAATGGTGGAGGTAAAGAAAAATGATTTAGCACAAAAATTCCAAGTTCGGGTGAATGAGGAAGAAATAAGGTTTTAATCATATGACAATGAAATTAATCAATGGAGGGTCGTATATCATCAAAGTCAAGAGCATGCAAACAATTTATGGTAAGAATTTCAGTAGAAGGAGGTATTTTACCAAGAGCAAGTAGCTACTAAGGATGAAAAGATAAGAAATGCCTTGGAAAATTTTCAAGCAGCAGCAGGAAGGGCACACTCAATTGCAAATGAGTTACAACCATTAAATGATGAGCTTATGGTGTCTCCCTTTGTTGGGGAACATATAACAGGATATTTAGGAAATCTCGTTAAGGAGATGGAGCTTTATGGAAAACTCGGATGAAGATTGAGATTTTATTAAAAGATCTATGTCATTCAGGCAGTAATAGTAGTGGTATTAGTATGTTGCATTAAATGCTTTGTATTCCGTAATTGTTAGGCTGATAGCATTTATCAAAAATGTTCTGCTAGCTCTTAGGAAGTAGTTTGTTAAGCAGTATGTACTTGTTTGAATGATGTGTTTTAAATGACATTAATAGGCGTGTTTGAATTATGTTCATCGTTTTTTTTATAAAAAAAACTTTATTTTCTTTTATTCATTTTTTTTCTTAAGCATATAAAAAGTAATAAAAGGCTAAATATACCCTTTTTCTTTAAAAATTAGAACATCAGGATACGACACCGAGTTGCAAGATCATTTTCTACTGGCTCATCCATACGGGACTAAGTCAAAGACAAGAATCATGAATGAGTATAATCAAGAAGAAATGGGAAAGGATATGGAATTACTGAAAGAACAGATGGCCAAACTGCTAAGTATGAAAGATCAATTGGCCCAGCTCATGGCATCTATAAAAAGTAAACATACACAAGAAGGCCCAGAAGTGCCCTTTTCCCTAGAAACCAATATACCCTTTCTGGATCTCACTCTCAACACCAAAGGAATGAGGGGAACACAGACAAGAGATTTATCCTTGTTGATTCTGTTGAAAAAGAACAAAAAAGAGCATGTGATCCCATATCTTAACAATCTAAAAGTAATCACAGAATTAAGAAAGGCGTCGACTGAATTAGTAAATAAAAAGGTTGGTCTACTGGAAGAAAGGTTAAAGGTGATCAAGGGATTTAATGGAACAAATGATGCTACTCATTTGTGTTTAGTCCTTAGTGTTGCGATCGCATACAAATTCAAGTCGCCCGAATTTGAAAAATATAATGGCACAGCCTGTCCTTAGAGTCATTTAATTATGTACTGCAGTAGAATGGCTGCACATGCTAATAATGATAAACTTTTAATGCACATTTTCTAAGAAATCCTTAAAGGACCTACTTTAAGATGGTACATGTAGTTGGACTGCACCCATATCCGAAGATGGAAGGATTTGGCAAATGCATTCTTTAAATAGTACAAGCATAACATGGACATGGCACCAAATAGGGAGGATTTAAGATCTATAGAAAAGAAAGATACAGAAACATTTAAAGAATATGCTCAATGGTGGCCCAAGTCAGTCTGCCATTAACTGAAAAGGAGATGATATTTACCTTCTTAGATATATTAAGGCCTCCATTCTATAGTATGATGCTCGTTAATACTACAACAAGTTTTTCTGATTTTGTAATGGCTGGAGAGAGAATTGAGCAGGGAATTAAGAAAGGAAGGCTCGAAAGTCCCTAACATGATAAATTCACCTTCCGGAAAAATGGAGTAGGGAAGAAAAAAGAGGAAGAAACACATGTCGTTCAAGCTTATACACCTAGTTTCTCTTACCCTCAAAATAGATTTGTCACTCATACAGCAGGAAGTACTCAAGCAATACAAGGAGCTGCAATTGATAAGGTTAATCAGAGTACTCGTCCAAAAAAGGAACCATTCAATCATATCCCGATCCCGTATTCTAAATTGTATCCTCTCTTATTACAAGCTGGTCGAGTATGCCCTTGCCCTTTGGAGCCATTGGTGCCACCTTATCCAAAATGGTATGATCCTAGCACCAAGTGCAATTATCACACTGGGGCTCTTGGGCATTCTATAGACAATTGTACAGGCTTCAAGAACAAAGTACAGTAGTTGATAAAAGTATGTTGGATTGATTTCAACCAGAAGCTTGATGTGAAGACTAATCCATTACCAAAACACGAGAGTAAAGGAGTAAACACGGTGGTAAAGGAAGATTTCTATTTAGTGAAAACCAAGGTCAATGAAATAATCATGCCCATGGGACAATTGAATGATATTATGTGCAGGGTTGGATTAATTAAAGCAGGGTCATATGACTCTAGAGGTATGTCTTGTCAATATCATTAAGGAAAGGTTGATCACATGATTGGGGAATGCGAATAGTTCAAACAAAAGGTTTAAGAATACATGGATGCCAAATTCCTAGTCTTTGGAAATTCAAATCAAGGGATAAAAGAAGTCAATATGATGCAAGGTGATGGGCCACCTGCGCCGTTGGTAATTGATTATGTGATGAAGAAGGAAAACGCAGTTGAAGCTCTTGAATAGTCTTTTATGACAAAATTGATTATCCAAGCTCCAAAACCTTTTTCTTTTAAAAATATTAAAGCTGTTCCATGGAAGTATGAGAGCACTTTTTTGCTTAGAAATAGCAATATAAACCAAGCAGAGCATTATGAAGATATTTCTGGGCCGAGGGGAATGACAAGAAGTGGTAGATGCTTTAGCTCATATGAGGTTGAAGAGAGATGTCGAGAGGTGATGCAAAGGCAAAGGAAAGGTAAACTAAAAGAAGGGGAAAGGGTGAATGATTTCTTAGGAGAAGAGCCTGATGTTCTAGAAGAAATTCTGGCAAAAAATAATCCAATATCTGATCAAGAAGCTTGTGAGTCTCTGAAACTAGTTAAACAAAGTGAATACAAAATCATTAAGCAGTTAAATCAGACTCCCACTTGAATATCATTATTATCTTTAATCCTATCCTCAGAATCCCATCGTGAGGCATTATTGAAAATCTTGAATCAGGCTTATGTGTGTCACAACATATCTGTTGAAAACTTGAACAATATTATGGGAAATGTGGTCTTTTCCAATTATCTCACTTTCTCTAATGATGAGATACCTTGCGAAGGAATAGGTCATACAAAGGCTTTACATATTTCAGTCAAGTGTAAAGATTACTCAATAGCAAAGGCTTTAATCGATAATGGATCATCACTCAACATTATGCCTAGATCCACATTAGCCACGCTACCGATTGATAGTTCATATGTCAAGCCGAGTAATGTTGTTGTTTGAGCTTTTAATAGGACGAAAAGGGAAGTTATAGGAGATGTTGAGTTACCAATCCAAATAGGACCAATAACATTCAATATTCCTTTTCAAGTTATCGATATATACCCAGCATATAGCATGTTGCTTGGAAGACCTTGGAACCACTCTACTGGGGCGGTCCCTTCTTCTTTACATAAGAAAGTTAAGTTCATCATTGAAGGAAAGTTAATAGAGGTGTCAAGAGAAGAAGATTTTTGATTAGTAAATGCCCATCTACCCCTTATATTGAAGTTGCAGAAGAAGTAGTCAAAAGTTCATTCCAGACCTTTGAAATTGTAAATGCAGCATATACTACCGAAGGGCCATATTTCTTCATCCCTAAATACTCACAAGCATCTCTAATGATGGCCAAGGAAATAATAGGAAATTGTTATCAAATAACCAAGGGTTTAGGAAAGAAGGGGCAAGGAATGATCAAGTTCTTGGATCCGCAACCTAATCAATTTCGGGTGGGATTAGGGTACAAGCCAACCAAAGGTGATAAGTGGAGAATTCGGCAACAAAGGAAGGAAAAGCGACTGGTTAGGTTGAAAGGCAGGGAGATTAGTGAAAAAGGAATGCTATTTCCTCCTATAAATGACGTCTTTTGGAGCAAAGGGAAATTCATATTAAACTAGAACATGATAGCAGAGGTTGAAAATATGGTTGCAGTGACGAATAAGGAAAAAGGGGAACTAGAATCTGGAAGCTGGATTCGCATCTGCAATGAGGAGTTGGACAATTGTAAAGTTTATGATCTTCCATGGCAAAGTAATAGTAATTGCTAGCTTCTGTTGTATGGGTACCTTGTTTCCAATGTTAAATGAATAACTATATTTGATAAAATGCATCTTTTGAATGACCCCTTGATTATCTTTTTATTTTATATCTTTACTTTTTCTTTTTTCTTTCTTTTTACTCTCCTTTACATTTTATATTCAGGAATGATGATGAAAAATTTGACAATATTGATAATCATAAACCAATGTACAATTTTGACCATCCAGTGTATGATGTTGATTTGGATGAAGAGCCAGAAGAGGAATTTCAATATGAATTTGAAGAAATGGTGGGAAAAAACGAAAATACCTTAGAGCCTCAAGATGAGATGGTTGAAATCATGAATATAGGAACTGAGGAGAGTCCCAACAAGGTTAAGATAAATGGATCTTTGAATCCTAGTTGAAAAGGGAGGCTTGTTAACCTACTAAGGAATACAAAGATGTGTTTACATGGTCATCTCAGGATATGTCGGGATTAAGTACAGATATTGTGGTGCATAAATTGCCTTTATAGCCTGATGCAAAGCCAGTCAAATAGAAACTTAGAAAAATGAAGCCTGAAACACTCCTGAAAATAAAAGATGAGGTGAAGAAGCAATTCGGGGCTGGGTTCTTAGAAGTCTCAAATTATCTAGAATGGGTAACTAATATAGTTCCAGTACCCAAAAAGGACGGAAAAGTTCGAATGTGTGTAGACTATAGGGATCTAAATCATGCAAGTGCAAAAGACAATTTTCCCCTGCCTTAAATAGATGTGTTGGTTGATAACATGACATGATACCATATGCTTTCCTTAATGGATGGATTTTCTGGATATAACCAAATTTTGATGGATTTACTAGACAAAGAAAAGACAACTTTCATAAAAATGTGGGGAACATTCTGTTATAAGGTCATGCCTTTTGGATGGAAAAATGCAGGAGCAACTTACCAAAGGCCAATGGTAACCCTTTTCCATGACATGATGCATAAAGAAATGGAGTTATATGTGGATGACATGGTCGCTAAATCAAAAGAAGATGAGGATTATGTAGAAGTCTTGAGGAAGGTTTTCAATCGACTTCGAAAATAGAGGATTCGATTAAATCCCTCTAAATGTGTGTTCAGTATTGCTTCAGGAAAGTTATTGGGATTCATAGTAAGCAGAAGAGGAATTGAAGTAGACCCAAATAAGATCAAAGGAATTACTGAAATGATTCATCCAAAAACAGAACAAGAAGTAAGGGATTTCTTAGGAAGATTTAATTACATAGCCAGATTCATTTCCTAATTAACAGCCACGTGTGAACCAATCTTCAAATTGTTGAGAAAGAACAATCCTTGCTAATGGAACGAAGAATGTCAAAAGGCCTTTGACAAAATTAAAGAATATTTGCAGCATCCACCTGTTCTTCAGCCTCCGAATCTGGATAAACCCTTGCTATTGTATTTGACAGTAGAAGAAAATTCCATGGGAGCACTTTTGGCACAACATGATGAGATAGATAGGAAGGAACATGCCATTTATTATATCAGTAAGAAGTTTACTGATTGTGAAGTAAAATATTCAACCTTGGAAAAAACATGTGCGCGTTTGCTTGGGCAGCCCATAAATTGAGGCATTACATGTTGAATAATATCACTCATTTGATTTCCAAAATGGACCCTATCAAGTTCATTTTTGAAAAACTAGCATTAACCGAAAGAATGGCTAAATGGCAAGTTATGCTATTTGAACGTGACATCACCTATGTCACTCAAAAGGCAATAAAAGGATCCATGATTGCGGGCTTTCTTACCGATCACCCTTGTGAAAATAATCAAATAATGGACATGGTGTTCCCAGACGAAGATATTAGCGCTCTTGAAGTAGATGAAGAATTAATGGATACGTGGATCATGAAATTTGATGGAGCATCAAATGCCTTAGGACACGGGATTGGAGCAGTGTTAATATCTCTCAAAGGGAAACATTTCCCAGTCACTGCAAAGTTATGTTTCCAATGCACTAATAATATGGCTAAATATGAAGCACGCACTCTTGGTCTTCGAACCACCTTAGAAATAGAAATAACAAAGCTAAAAGTCTATGGGGATTCGTCATTGGTTATTAATCAACTAAAAGGAGAATGGGAGACTCAAGATGCCAAACTCATTCCATATCAGGAGTATATTTCCATGATGGCTAAAAACTTCTAGCTTATCGAATTCGAGCACATGTCTCGATGTGAGAATCAAATAGTAGATGCATTGGCAACTCTAGCTTCAACTTTCGATATGGAGAGGTGCCAAGAAATGTCGCTAATCAGAATTGAACTGGAAAAAAAACAGGCCTATTGTCATAATGTGAAACAAGAGCCAGATGGAAAACCATAGTACTATGATATCAAGAGATACATTAAAGAAGGAGTTTACCCACCAAGGGCATCAAGTACAGATAAAAGGACTCTGCGAAGATTAGCAATGAATTTCTTTTTGAGCGGGGAAACTTTGTACAAAAGGAATTATGACACTATGCTAATTCGCTGTATTGATTATCCTCAAAACTAAAGGCTAATGGAAGAAGTACATGAAGGATTTTGCGGTACTCATCTCGGGAGATATTCTTTGGCTAGAAAGATACTAATGATGGGGTATTATTGGTCAAAGATGGAGCCTGATTGCATTAGACATGTCCAGAAATGCTATAAATGTCATGTTTATGCAAATGACATAAATGTTCCTTCTGAACCACTGCACGTGATGGTGTCACCATGGCCATTTTCAATTTGGGGAATAGATGCAATTGGACCAATTAAACCAAAAGCTTCAAATGGGCATCGTTTTATTTTGGTCGCAATAGACTATTTCACCAAATGGGTAGAAGCCATCTCATACACTAATATGACCTCAGCAATAGCGATAAAATTCATCAAAAATAATATCATTTGTAGGTATGGCTTGATAGAACGTATTATTGTAGATAGTTCCAAGAACTTCAATAGTAAGGGCATGGAGGAGATGTGTACACAATTCAAAATCAAACATCACAACTCTACACCTTGTAGGCAAAAAATGAATGGGGCTGTTGAAGCTGCCAACAGGAATATCAAGAAAATCGTGTAGAAAATGGCATTGACATACAAGGATTGGCATGAAAAGCTTCCTTTTTCCATACACGGGTATAGAACCACCATTCGAACTTCAATTAGAGCAACCCTTTAATGGAGGCAGTCATACCCGTAGAAGTGGAAATCACTTCCTTAAGGATTATTTTAGACGTAGACTTGGAAGAAACTGAATGGGTTCAAAAATGGTATGACCAATTGAATTTCATTGAAGAAAAACGTTTGATGGCATTATGTCACGGTCAACTATATCAGAGGGGAATGATTAAGTCATATGGAAAGAAGGTAAGACTCAGGCAATTCAACAATGGGGATTTGGTGCTTAAGAAGATCGTATTGAGGCAGCAAGATCCTCGGGGAAAATGGTTACCTAAGTATGAAGGTCCTTATGTTGTTAAGAAGGCATTTTCTGGGGAGGCGTTTATTAGCAGATATGGATGGAGAAGATTTGCCAAATCTGGTGAACTTAGATTCTCTTAAAAGATATTATGTGTAAATGTAATCATGGTTATCAATAAAAAAAAACTCTGTTCATTGTCCTAATTGAATAATAATACTATTTCCAAATCTTTGCTATTACATACGTATGAATAAAAAAAAACCTTCCTTTATGCATAATGTTAAACAAGTACTTACATTCTTCATTGGAAACTAATAAGCCATCGACATAAGTATCCTTACTATTTTCGAACAAGGAATTATAGGATGGACCACTGTCCATGACTACAGAGAAAAGGGAAAGTCTTCATAGGAAATTTCTAATGTCTTACTTGCTAACTTTTTGTCAAGCATCATTAAACTAGATAATGATACTACTTTAAGTCGAGAGGATAATAATGAAGGTCAGGCTCCTGAAGTGTGTTCTTAAGATGGCAAAAATGTTTATTCTGGAGAAATAGTGTTTGGAAACATGTTTGGAATGATTCGTGTCTTGGGGAAGTAGGTGGAACTTCGAGTAACGCCAACTAGCTGCGCAAATCCTATGAAATGAATAAGATAGAAAACAAGTTTTCTTAATCAAACAATATTGGAATACTTAAATAACATCCATATCCTAAATGACTGGATACTTGCCCAATGTTGGTGATTCTTGTTTAGCCCAAAGTTTGGGATGGACTGCCTAACAAAAGATGAGATTGATAAGGTTTCTATTCAATGTTCTAAAAATTTATCACTATAATAACAAACCCTTTGAAATTTAATTACTTCTTAAAAAAAATTGGAAGGGTCCATTTTCTCTAATTCTTCCAAAATAATGGGTTTTGGCTTGACTTCAACCTTTGCGTTTGTTTTATTTAATTCAATCATGAAGTGACCAATTTTGGAAATTTATATAGATTTTATTAAAAGTGAATTTTGTTTTCAAAACTCAATCATGAAGCGATCAATTTCAACGATATGTGTGCATATTTGATTACGTGAAGATCGATTTTGTTTTCAAAATTCGATTGCGAAACGATTAATTTCGATGAAATGTGATACATATTTGATTACATGAAAATCAATTTTGTTTCTGAAAGTCAATTGCAAAATGATCAATTTCGGTGAAGTGTGATACAGATTTGATTACGTGAAGATCAATCTTGTTTTCGAAATTCAATTGCGAAGCGATCAATTTTGGTGAAATTTGATACATATTTGATTACATAAAGATCAATTTTGTTTTCGAAATTCGATTGCAAAATTATCAATTTCGGTGAAATGTGATATAGATTTGATTACGTGAAGATCAATCTTGTTTTCGAAATTCGATTACGAAGTGATGAATTTCGGCGAAATTTGACACATATTTGATTACGTGAAGATCAATTTTGTTTTTGAAATTTGATTGCGAAACGATCAATTTCGGTTAAATGTGATACAAATTTGATTACGTGAAGATCAATTTTGTTTTTGAAATTCGATTACGAAATAATCAATTTCGATGAAATGTGATACAGATTTCATTACATGAAGATCAATCTTGTTTTCAAAATTCAATTGAGAAGCGATCAATTTTGGTGAAATTTGATACAGATTTGATTACGTGAAGATCAATTTTGTTTTCAAAATTCGATTGCGAAACAATCAATTTTGGTGAAATGTGATACAGATTTGATTATGTGATGATCAATTTTGTTTTTAAAATTCGATCACAAAGTGATCGATTTCGGTGAAATTTGATACAGATTCGGTTATGCACATTTTCTTTTTAAAGTTTGATCACGAGAAGATCAACAGGAAATAAATTGTATCTCTCTCTTGCTTAGCAGGATTAACAGCCAGAGGCATAATTCTCTAATTTGTTATTAGATTATAGAATGAGTTTATTATAATTTAAAAAGTAACGCCTGTTTCAGGATTAAAAGTCATATTCTTGGTTTTGTATAAAACGGGATTTCAATGGCTATACTATAGTTGTTTAATGATATAATTAACCAAAACAATTATATAGGACTGCTTTCTATAACTTTAAGTCATTAAAACTATGCAAAGGGGGGCAACTGTGGATACCCGTTTTGTCCTACCTAATCTCATTTCCCTTTATGTGGTTTTATTTTTAGAAATAACTATAAATATGCTAGGCTTAATTAATTTATGATATTGAGTATTATTATTATTACTACTCTTATTATAATTATAATAATAATAATAATTATTATTATTACTATTATAACATTATTATTACAATACTACTATTATTATTATTATTAGCAGTACCAATATTATTATTATTATTATTATTATTATGGGAAGATTAATTTCAGACATAAAAAAAAGACAAAAATGCATTTTTAGAATCAGAATTCCCATAAAATACACAGAAGCAGAGATACTTGCTTTTCTTACAAAAATTAGAAAGTCCCATAAAATGCCATAAATTACATGTAAGCAGAGATATTTACTTTTTCTTACAGAAATTAGAAGGGTAAGGACTGGAACAGGTGGCAGGAGATGGGGCAAGGCAAAGCTGGGGGTTGTTTCAATGACAGAGAAGGAATGGAGGGTGTCAGATTTTTCCAGCTATGATTTAGTCCAAATGGGACTATTTTAAGTAATTAGGATTAAAATTAGGCAATTAGGCAACTGATTCTCTTTCAAATTGAAAGAGCATAGTGGAAATTGGCAGTATAAAAGAAGCCCATTGTCGGAGAAAGAGAAAAAGGCAGTAATTTAGTAACATCTCATCCACAACCAGAGAAAATAAGGGCAGACAACCCATCTTAATCCTTTTTTTCCTCTTCATCATTATACACCTTAATCTCCATTTCACTCTCTCCATTTTTGATCACCCATCCTCAAGCTTTACCTTTCATAAGCTACCAAACAACCAATCCCAGCAATTAAGTTCCTGTCAGTACATAATTAGATCCGCATTCAAGAAAGAATATTCAGCATTCAATACATACTTCAAGATATCCTTTAGATTATCAAGTAAATCCTTTGTTATCTACTCAGCATTTACTTCCAGTAGACATTTAGATCTACTTTTCTTATATTCATTAGCTAGCAAATTACTTTCTTAAGCTATTTCATAAGTGGTATTTGTTCTGCATTGGCCACATTAAGGTCATTAATAGAGCTAAGGGTCATGTGATGGCCACAGTTTACATTAATGACCACAAAGAAGGAATAACAACCCTCATGTTATAGAGCCAAGAAGGACAGACTTCATAAAGAGGGCTCAGAAGTTTTTTTTTAACCAAAGAAAAAACCCATTTGACCTTTTAGGTTTAGTTTAAAAAAACACTATGAGAAACATTTCACATACTGCCTCCTGATTTAAGGTTAAAACAGACAACCTAAAAAAAATTTCAAGAAAGAAACTGCAATGCATAACACGAAAATGGTGGCTGAATGCAAAAATCGTTTTTTTTTTCTAATGTTCTGAAACTAAAAAAAAAACAGAAGGTAATTGGGTTTAAAGCGGTCTTTTTAGGCCTCCTCATCATCGCCCTTTTTCATAAAAGTTTTTTTTGCAAGTATAGTCATTCACTTAAATATCAACCGAATAAAGGCAACACATAGTGATATTCATAAAAGAGCAAGAATAAAGCAGGCACGGACATATTTCCTTTTATTTTGCTATGCCTAACAGAGACCATTCACCAGCATTAAAAACTTAAGTTTAACTCAGAAACACTATATAATCACAGTTCCCCTCTTGTTTCAATGTATACTCCTTTCTTTTAGTTAAATTTCAGCATTAGCCAAACATGTATAGAGGCCGTTCCAAATGCAAACAAGCAAAATATAAAGGTCATTTTTTTAACCCAACCAGGCATACATAAACATTTCATGATACTGGATTTTTTTATGCATTTTTTTATCATTTGAAGAAGAGGGTTTGGAACTTAGCTAGGATAAGTTCACAGAAACTGAATAGAGCATTGAAGTCTCTAATCCTGTGAAGAATAAACCTAGATAAAAAAAATCTTAAAATAAAGAGAAAATTAAATAAAATAAAAGAAACAAAGACGGTGATACCCTTATTTGGTAAAGATCTATGATAACTGAAAGTAAGTGTGCGGTACTAGCAGCATATTGCGATTCCGACAAATTCTCCAGCGGGTAAACTAAGCTCACCTTTTGATTTCTCAAATCTGAAACAGAAAAGAGTTAGGTTACAAATCTAACCCAAATCACCAAAAAATAACTCAAGAACTTAGAAAATACTAGAAGTGTTAAAGTAGCCAAAAGAAAGGTACCATTAGTTCGCAAGGAGAAGAACACTCTTAAGCCCACTGTTGACTGCGTTCCATCATGACGGATCTCAGTGAGCCTCCGATGACTGAGTTCGATCCAGTTTATTTGCATCTGCTCGGAGAGAAGTGCGAATCAGATAGAAGGAACGCAACTGAGAAAGAGACGAAGAGCAAAAAGGAAAGCAAGAAATACCTTTGCCAGCAACAGGTGAGGATGCTAACTTTGAATCATCGATAAACTGGTAGAATCAATGGCAGTGGTCGTATGGATTCAAGTCATGAGTTTCAGAGAAAGAGGACAATGGCGAGAAAAAGGAGAGACGCAGTGTCGGAGATCGGTTTGGTTTAGAGAGAAATCATCGCTAGCTAAACGGAACTTGAGCAGTCGGTGTTAGATGAGTGGTAAGGGAAAGAGAGAAGTGGCTGGTGTGAAGAGATGAAGATTAAGGTTTGAGGAGTGATTAATGATGCTTATATATGCTTGGTAATAACCGTAGATAGTAGGGTTAGGTCGGATCTGGGTTCAAAGCCTAGGTTTCGGGTTAGGTAAGGAGAAACAGGTTAGAAAACGAATTGAGGCCCAACAAAAAATTAATCCCTTTTGTTTTTAA
The DNA here is from genome assembly GCA_039660915.1 of Euphorbia tirucalli. Taxonomy (NCBI): domain Eukaryota; kingdom Viridiplantae; phylum Streptophyta; class Magnoliopsida; order Malpighiales; family Euphorbiaceae; genus Euphorbia; species Euphorbia tirucalli. The sequence continues at coordinate 56,076,987 of CM077637.1, forward strand.
TTTTTCTTTTAATTTCCATATTAATATATATGTAGTTTAAGACTAACCAAGAATTAATTAAGAAAAAATCATAAACTTGGGTTTAAAAATTTAAATTTCTAAAGTAAATAAGTGACATAAAATAAAATTTGTACACGTGTAATTTTAGAAGTTTAATTTCATGACTATGTGATTGTTGTGGAATATAATTTAAGTTAATTTATATTGAGAAGATTAACTATATTTTATAATCAAAACTATAGTATCATTAACTTTATGTTATTTATTTTTATAGAGAGAAGTATAAAGTCCTTTTATCTCTTTTGCATCAAGCATAGACGTATATCTTATATAATCATATGTAGATATTTTAATATTTATCGTACCTATATTATATATTATATGTGTATATTTTAGATCCATGTTATGGATGTAAAATAAAAAGTTCATTTAGGTACAAACATAATATTTGTGTAAGCTTTTATGTCCATGTTATGGATATAAATAAATAACATTAATTAAAGTAAAGTATCTTTATGAACGCATATTTAGTTAATATGTAAGTTTCTACATTCACGTTATGGATACAAAAAAAAAAAAAAAAGAAAAAAAAAAAAAAAGAAGTACATTCCACAAAGATAATTCACAACCTTTTAGTACCAAATATGAGCAGGGTAGGATGATTATTATCTTCCCTGCAGGTAATCAGCAAACAAACCAATATAATCTCTGGTTATTTAAGGTGTCCAATCGAACCAAAACTTGATTAGTGGCGACTCTACAAAAACACTAATATTATCTTAAACATTTCAATAAATCATTGTAACAAATCTTCATACCAATTTAATTTTTTCATCCATCGGGATGGTTCCGACACTAACTATACAAGTACTATGGCTAGTTAAGAACCACCATACAGTCATTGAATATACAAGTCTGTAATTCTATTCGTTCCCATGATCAGAATAGACTTGGGATATGTTTTATGATTATTTATCAATGGATACTCTACTCATATTATAGAACAAGATATAAATGAAATAGATTAATGCCTTTATTAAAGTGACACAAATAATGTATTCATACAAAGGGTTTGAATGTACAATACAGAATACAAGAATCCAATGCCCTAAGAACTAGGGCACACCAACAATCTCCCACTTGCACTAGTTCCAAGAGGGCATTGCCCTAATTCCTATAGATTTGGTATGAACGTCATGCTGTGTCTGCGACAGTGCCTTGGTCAATGAATTAGCGACATTGTTCTTGGTGTCAACCCTTTACAATGATATGTTACCTCTGTTCACGATTTCCCAAATAAGGTGAAACTTTCTGCGCACATTTTTGGATCTTTTGTGTTATCAAGGCTCTTTAGCTTTTGCGATGGCCCTATTGTTGTCATAGAAAACATCAAATAGGTCCAAGATAGTGGGTACTGCTCCTAACTCAGTTATGAACTTCTTTATCCAAAGGGCTTCCTTCGCAGCATCACATGTAGCTATGTACTCAGCTTCCATTATAGAGTCAGCAATAGTGGCCTGCTTTGAGGACTTCTAACTAATGGAACTACCATTCAGGAGAATAACATAACCAGACTATGACTGGCTCTCGTCCTCTCAAAGCTCATATCAGTGTAACCTAATACTGCCTATCCATCTTGACCTCCATACACTAAGAAAGCATCCTTAGTCTGATTAAGGTACTTTAGGATTGCCTTGATGGCCTTCCAGCGTTCCCCCCCAGCATCTGACTAGTACCGGTTAGTCATACTTAGTGTAAACGCAACATCAAGCCTCGTACACAATATGGAGTACCTAATCGATCCTATATCAGATGCATAAGAGATCTTTTCCATGCTCTCCCAGTCCTTCTTTGTTTTAGGACCATCTTTATTACTCAGCTTCAACCCATGGCACATAGGTAAGAATCCTTTCTTAGCCTTATCCATGCTGAATCTTTTTTAGAACCTCATCTATGTACGTTGCCTGACTTACGCCTAAAAGCCCAATTGGATCTATCTCTGTAGACCTTGATCCCTAAGATCGTCTCAGCTTCACCTAAGTCCTTCATTACAAAGCACTTACTCAACCACTGCTTAACCCCTTGTAGTGTTGGTATATAGCCTCCAATGATAAGGATGTCGTCAACATACAGCACTAGGAAGGTGGAAACACTCCCACTAACCTTCTTATACACATAGGGCTCATCAGAATTCTATCTAAAGCCATATTCTATAATGGCCTCATTGAATCTCTGATTCCATGACCTCGATGCTTGATTCAATTCATAAATGGATCTTTCAAACTTGCATACCCGATTAGGATACCTTGGATCAATAAAACCCTCAAGTTGTGTCATGTACACATCCTTGAGTAGCTTTCCACTAAGGAAAAAAGTCTTAACGTCCATTTGCCATATCTCAGAGTCGTACCATGCAGTAATGGCCAGTAGTATCTTAATGGATTTGAGCATGGCAACTGGTGAAAAGGTTTCATAATAGTCAATTCCTTGAACTTGCCTAAATCCTTTTGCCACCAATCGCCCTTTGAAGGCATTGTTGGCTTTTAACTTGAAACACCACTTTCGACCTATCACCTTAGCACCCAGAGGTGGATCCACCAAGTTCCATACTTGGTTGTCATGCGTAGATTGAATCTCAGGCTCCATGGCTTTGTGCCATTGATCTAAATGTGGGCTTTCAATAGCCTCTTGATAGTTCTTGGGCTCCTATTGGTCAATGACCATAAGGTTCCCATCATCAGTCACGGAAAAGTCGTACCTCTCTGGCTGATGACGTGTCCTACTAGACCTTCTAAAGTCCTGTGTAACCGAATCTACCTCCTTAATTTCTTAAGTAGCTAGATTGGTTCCCAAAGCATCCTCCGCAATAGCTGCAGGAGTCTGTGAGTCTTGAACTTCAGAAAGTTCAACATTACTCCCACTGTCTCTCTTGCAAAGGAGCTCCTTTTCCAAGAAAATGCCATTTCCAGATATGAAAACTTTGTTTTCTATTAGATTGTAGAAGTAATATGTTATGGAGATGTGTGTTCATCATGCGATCTTATAGAGAAATGCATATGCATGATACGACAGTGCATATGTGTCATGCGAATGACATGGAAATGAGCTTATGCAAAATGTTGTGAAAGTGTATGCATGTTGCGTGAATGACATGGAAATGTGAGTATAAAACACAATGTTAGGGAGATGTGTGTTCTTCACGTGATTTTATGGATATGTGAGTATGTATGATATGACAGTGCATGTGTGTCATGCGAATGACATGGAAATGTGCTTGTGACATACGAAATGTTGTGAAAGTGTGTGCATGCATGTGTAATGATATGAGAATATGCATATGGTACACGAGATGATATGAGAATAATTGTATAACACATAAAACTAGCTATGTGAATATGTGTATGGCACATAACAAGATATGGAAGTGCATGTGTATGTCATGCGAAATGGTATGGGAGCATGTGTGTATCATACGAAAGTGATGTGAAAGTGTGTGTAGGTGTTAAACAAAGTGATAAATGTGTGTATATATAAAGATGTGCATACGTTGCATGATGTTATGGGAATGTGTGTATATCGTACGAATGCCATGAAAGCATGTGTACATAAGATGTGGAAAATTGTATAGTATGTGCACGAAGGAATGAAATCGTGTGTGTGTCACACGAAATGAAGTATGTGGATGGTATGAATTCATATGGGAAACCAATGCATATGGCTGCATAAAAAGTTAACATAGATGTCACAAAAGGAAGTGTATGGATAAGTTAAATACACATGAAATGATATGCGTGGCTACAAAAAAATAATTAGTGTAAATGGAGTGTATGTAGCATGACGCATGTGGCTACATAAGAAAATATTAGGGTAAATGCACGTCTCATAAGTGAGTGCTTGGATTTACAAAAGAGTTGAAATGAATGTCACGTGATGTAATGCATGATGGCTGCACAAGGTTAGCTTGTATGTGACGTAGTCGAAGAGCAAGCTTTAATGTGTTTGGGAAAGTGGCACAATGGTAATTTCTAGCAAGTTTAAAGTCCTTATATTCATTGAAAACGAGCCAACGATCGAAATTCTATTAAGCTATGTCACTTTTCGGCCAAATTCCATCGTTTAGGCCCTCAAAAATGTATTTTTCTATTTTTAGGGGCTTTTGGGGAATTTTGGTTTTGGCTTTTTGATTTTTTATTCTGGCTAGAGGATTTTTATTTTTATTATTTTAATGAGTGTGTGGATTTCTCGCAATGACCATGTGATCAAAGAAGAATGTGCATGTATGGATGACATATGAATATGAATGTATTGAAAAATGTTATTGAAAATCACACATGAAATGAGGCATGTGAATTATGTATGCGCACATGAAGAAAAATGAATATGGCTACACGAAAAAGAGTGGATTAGCATCACATAAGTGGTATGTAGAATGTATGATGAAAGAACAAGAATGTGTGTGGCACACAACGTGATATGGGAACGTTTGTATGGCACATGAGATGAGGTATGTACATATGGCACATAACAAGATGGAAAATAAATGTATATGGCTGCACGAAAATAGTGGGTTAGCATCATATAATTGTATGCGGAGTTTATTCAATATGTGCATGACAACATGATTACAATGATGTGGTACAGAAAATGAAGCTCGTAACATGTAGCATATGAACGTAATTTTCTGACCTTATTTCTATAGGGAATTTTCACCAGGAAAAACGGTGCACAATGGAAAATAGCAATTAAAATTTTTCCCTCAAATTCGATAATTCCAAGGACCCATGATTTTGATAGAATCAAAGAACGGAATGAAAATAAATTTTCTCACCTTATTCGTCTTTTCTAGAGACTATTGAAAATTGTAGATACAAAGACCGGCAAATCTACACAATCAGGTACACGAACAGCTCTCGAACCGGATTCGTGCTAGCAAACGACGATGAATGAAACTTGAGATTGCACCAAGAGAATTTTTAGATCCCACTCTCTTTATGTTGGCTGAAATATTCAATGGAGTCTAGGGTTATGAAAATTGATTTTAAGGCCCCCTTTTATATTCCTTGTATAATTAGGTTTTAAATTAACTTTAGGTTAAATTTTAATTCAATCAATTGATTTAATTTATGTAATTGGAATTAAATTAAACCATTTAATAAAATTCAAATTGACTTAATTAAATCCAATTAATTAAATTTATTCAACCCAAATTTCATGTAATCCGACCTTAAATAAATACACCCCGTGTATTTAATTTTCCACCAAGAAAAAGATATATTAAATCAATTATTTATATACTGTAATTAATCAATCAAATACAATCATTTTCTCTTTTATATTAATTGAATCAATTTTGACAAAACCTATTATCATTGATTCAATTAACCGAGTTTCCATTCTAAGTACACCTAATGTGCAAATTTTCGATATGTCACAAGTTCAGCTATTCTATGTGTATGATCCTGTGTGTCCGTCTTTATGTTGGCAGTGCGCCCATAGTCCATAGACTATAAGTGGGTTCTAACAAACCATTACAGCCCCCAATTAAGACAGAGACTAGTAGTCTCATGTGAAACATAACTTGGTAGTATTATTGTATATCCCTTGCCAACTGACATCGATGTATAAGCAAGAGGCATGGTTCCAATCAACCTCTTCTATGCTTATTCATTCCTTGATTCCGAGTAGAATGATGATCGTGAATAAGTATCCCAACTTATTCAAGTATGGCCATACACTTATCAGTCCCACTCATCAAGTGGCTAATGATGTCATCTTAGGGGACGCTGAGTGACAAGTCCATCAATTCACTATGAACATCAACATGTTCACCAGCCCACCCAACATACTCATACTTGGCACCCTGTTACGGGCCCTCAGGTATATATCAAAGTGTATGAGATCTCATGTTATGTTATAATGAAATTAAGTGTAAGGAAAATATCAAGAACTACCTGAGAAACACCTATGACGATCGGACCATCAGGTGTTTTTGAGGCGGATCAGTCCAGTACCATGTAACATAACATGTACCGATATACTTGACTGACATCCCATGTCCAATGGTCAGAGAGACACTGCCATCCAGTCAAGTACATGCTAGTCTTTAGATCCATTCATTCCCATGATTAGAGCAAACCTGAGACAACTTTATGACTATAGCTTTAACACTACTCAAGGTCTCAATGGCTAATGACCTACATTAGTTAACATGAGTATGGCTATAATTGATGGATACTCTATTTATTAAATTTCACAAGAAACAAATAAATAGATTAAATGCCTTTATATATAACACATTGTATAATATAAAAAATCTGCATACAATATATAATACAATCAAGAACCAATGCCTTTGGACTAGGGCACACCAAAAATTTCTCCACGTGGTCAAATAGTCGATATTCTAACCAAGTCCTATATGGGCTTCTTTTTAACACCAACGGGTGATGATAAAGGTAGAACTACATATGTATTGTTCCGGTATCCCAATGGAAATTACTATGGTTATTTACATAAGTTTGATCAAAGTCCGGGATAACATCAAGGTCCCCATAGCAAGTATATACTCCTCACTTCTCCCCACTCAAAAGTACAAAAGAAGGGGTTCGTACGAGGCTATAGGTGGTGTTCTATATCTGTGTCCTTATGACTTAGCAGAACATAGGCAGCACTTCAACAGTTCACCGGGCTAAAAATGGTACATTAACCTATTGCTCAAATCTAGCTAATATGTAATGCATATAAAATGTTGAGAAAAGTTTGTTGAAGCTATTTTAATTAGATACTTTCAGTGCTCGTTAAAATCTTTTAAGTTTTGAAAAACTTTTTAAAAGTTATCCCCAAAGGAGTCGCCATTTTGAATGGATGATGTTTTGGTACACTAACACAGCGAAGCAAACCGAGGAATTTTTATAACGTATTGCTTTGCATAATAATTGTGCTATGAAATTCACTTTAGAAAACAATATTTATGAAAGATTCAAGACCGAAATCTTAAAAAAGATGTAAGACTCGCCACCTAGCTCAGCTTAACCAGAAAATTTAGGTACATCTAAAACAAGTGAGGGCCTCCATACCTTCCAGAGATCGACGTCCAGATTAGTCATTTACTTGTTACCTAATTAAAATAAAGGCTTCAACAATCAAATCATAGCATTTTATAAGACTAAGTCAATTTTACTTAGAGCATACAACCTTCATGCAAGGTACAGAAAGCAGTAAAATTAATTATAGAAACCGAATCACATAAACTACTCTAAGGGATTCATATGAATGAAATAGGGAATCGGGGTACAATCACCTAGAATATACGAATTTATCTAATGCAATAATAAAACTTAAACATACATCTAATCCTGCAAAATGAACGTTAGTACATGAATAATTGCATGGAGGACTCAATCAAGACGGAATGGGATAATATATGAGTTGGGGTCATGCATTTAAGGTGGGTAACTGAAGAGATTCGACAAATCTCACTTACTAGACCTAGAAAACGTTTTAAAACGTCCCTGTGTTAAATTTTGAGAAAAATAGTTTTGAAAGCAGTTTTATCGGTGTGAGCACGGGTTTTTCGACCTCTATGATGAGACTCCCATGTTGCCTTTTAAGCCGAGGTACATGAATTGGACTTGAGAATGAACGAGATGTTGTCTAGAATGTCTCAAACGCTCCGAAAACCAAACGATCCTCGATCCGAAACCCCGAAAAAGGTCCTTTGAGTGATTAGAAGGCTTAGAGGTGAGTGCAGGATTTAGGAAAATCTGTCATGATTTTGATTAGAGCTGCACGGCTGTAGTTTCAAAACTACAGCTGCGCGGCTATAATTCAGAGCTGCACGGCTATAGCATTATAGTCGCGTGGCTCTATTGTGTGGACAGAAGTCTTCCTAAATAACCAAAATCAGAATTTGGCCAAGATTAGAATTACTTAATTAGGGGAATTCTCATCCGAAATTTCAGAGGGTCTAAAAGGAGGAAAAACAGAAAAAAAGGGAGAGAATGACACAAAGAAATTGAGGAGAGAAAAAAAAGGAAGAGAAAACTAAGAACTAAGGGAACTAAAAAACAAAGAACAAAAAGACCTAATAACAGACTTAGAAACACTTAGGCAAAGGTCTCTAGTGACTTTCATTAATCTAGGTCTATTCTTGAGTTGCATTCGGATCAATTCGGGACGTACACTCGAAGATTTTGGAGTGTTCATGGGATTCTAGGTGCATTCCACCTTTTCAATCTGCTTTCGGATGTCCTACCCGCTGGAACATCATCAAGGTAAACTCCGAAAGGCCTTAAACTCATTCCTATTTGTTTTGTGTTCTGTTTTTCTATGTTTTCTACGAATTTCCAGAACTGGCTATTTGATTACAGCCATGCAGCTCTAACTAAAGGTGAGTGGCTGTAATCCCTTAGAACAGAGCCGCGCGGCTATAACACTACATCCACACGGCTGTGTTCTTCTGGGAAGAAATCCAAAAGCAGCTGGATTCCATTTTGTTCATTCTGTTATGATTTATTTCGGTCCCAATCACATCCGTTATATTCTGAATCATGGTTTTCGGTTTTCATTGAACGTTGATGTGAGATTTTTTAATTCTTTAGTTTCGGTTTTGAGTTTTGGGGTTGTTCGATCCAAACCAGATCCACTGTCCAGCTTTAGTGGATCCTAGATTCCTCAAAATTCCCAGAAACCAATAAAAATGATCAAAATAGTGATTTTCAAAGCAAAAAAAACCATTTTTGGGTTCTAGATGCTATAGCCGTACGGCTATAGTGATACAGCCAGACAACTATAGTGATACAGCCATACTGTGTGGCTCTAACAGAGCCATACGGCTATAGCTTCCAAAAGGAGGCAGAATCACGGGATGACCTGTACGGACGTCATTGCGTGATGCTATCTTCAGAATTAAACAATTTTTGGCATGTTTACTACTTTCAGACCTTGGATGAACATTCGGAATTAGGAACCCCCATGAACGGAACCCCGAGTTCTGGGATAACCGACCCACTAAACAGAGAACTTTGCATGTAATTGAGCCAAATAGTTTTCCAAAACTGTTTTCAAGCACAAAAACTACAGGGCGTTTCTAGAACTGTTTTCCCGATCTAACCGAGTAAGTCACCCGGACTTCTTGGTTATCCCCTAAATGCATGCTCCCCTTTTTTAAGATTCCCCATTCTGTCTTATATGATTCATATTTGTGTTTGTGTTATAATTGTGCTAACCATCTGTTTTGCAGCTTTTTATTTTTCTTTATTTTTATTTTGGATGTATTTTATAGATTAATCATGTATTCTAAGCTATTGTAATTTTTAGATCCTCGTGCATCTAGGTGATTGTAATGGTGAGGATGAGAGCTTTTTTTCTTTTCCTGGGTTGTAATAAGCGGCCTTTATTTTTCTTTTTGTTTTGGTTTTGATGTATGGTTTATACTTCCACACTTTATTTTATGCAATTTATTTATGTCATTTGAATGAGAAGGGCTAAAACACGAAACATAAAATGGGTAGAGAAAGATAATAAGTGAGTAAAATATTATCATATGCACTTATAAATGAATACAAGCTTGAGGTTGAATAGGTAAGTTAGTCGAACCCTAAATCTCTGGATTAGGTACAGTAGTCTATGCTCGGTAGGGAGCAGTACCGGAATTTCCCGGATGAGCTGATCTGGGTGGCGACTCTGTCACTGATCTTGAAATTTAAGTTTCGAGATCTTTAAGTAGTAAAAGGGAAAAAGTTTTCTACAAAAAGATTTCCAAAACAAATCAATGGTTTTCTTAAACAAGGTAATCAAACCCCATTAAAAAAAAAACACACCTTCATTTCATTTCTTTTTTCTTTTCTCCCTGGTTCGCTTCGCCGCATTCCGAAAGGTCGTCCACTCACAGTGGCGACTCTGCTGGGGATCAAAGTTTCTTAAAACATTTTTATAAAAACTTAAGGAACTTAGGAGACTACTGAAATATAACCTCGCTTGTACTCATTTACTAGTTCTAGTACCTTATTTTACTCACACTTGCATATCATGACATTTTCTTCTTCTCAACCCCTCAAACTCACTGATCAGCCCAATTTACTTCCGAAGATGACCTACCTCTTCCGCTAGGATTGGAGGCACCCAAAGGGGTAAACCACTCATAGCACCGCATGAACTTTACATCATGTTCTATGATGAGGAGTGTCTATTCGCTATGGGGACCTGTACGACCTTTGGTTTGACTTTGACCCACATGTAATGACCTAGCAATCTCCCCTTAGGGTTATCAAAACATAAATTTGAAATTGGACATTGAGAGTACACCTCCCGGTTGATGCCAAAGAGACCCAACACCTAGGAAGAATACGAGACCAATCGAAAGGAGGAATAAGGTTGGAAGGGTGAGCATATTGTTGCATACGCTAATGTTTGTTCCATGGTGGTTTTGTTTTTACCTTCATATGAAACATCAAACACGCATAATCATTCGTGTGCCATTCCAACCACATCTTTGTGCAGCCATTTTTCAAAACATGATTATATGTGTGACATTGATGCTAACCACGTTTTTTTGCAGCCAGATAGTTTATTTATGTGCCATATACGTCCTGTGTGTGACATTCCGATGAAGCATACATGACATCATTCTGTATGCCATGCATCCTAACCACATTTTTATGCAGCCACTAGCATTTTGTGTGACATTCACATCATTTCATCTAATTCCATGTAATAAAGGACGTTCTAAGTATGCCCTTCATGTTCATTTCATTTCATAACATATCAGGTGTCCCAAAGCTACTCGTGTTCCGCCCGTGCACCGGATTGCACTTAGCCATACCATGTCATTTATTAAAGGACCACAATGGTCTTAGGTCTATATTCATGTGGCAGGTCACACGACAACATTACATGACATCATGTTCGTTCATCATTGGCGTCACGGTGATGCTGTAGTCTTGTTTATGTGTCACGATCTACATCGGATTGTTCCATGACATTAATGACTCATTTGAGGTACTCCATGAGTACCAGATTACTACACATATAGTAGCATTTCATGACATCACCAAATCATACAAGGTGTTCCACGAACGCCTAATCTCTATCCGTGTCTCCATTCACATGCGACTTGTTTGTAACATCATTTTCACCTAAGATGCCTTAAAAGCATCGAAACTTTGTCCGTGGGATGGCCCCCATGAGATCATTTCACATCACTTCATTGACCTATAAAGTGTCAAACCTCTATTCGTGTGTCGGTACACACACGACCATTTCATGACATCCACTAGGCGCCCTAAAAGTGCTAAACATCTGCCTGTGTGATGGCTCACACGCTACCTTCTTGCATTATATTTTGCATGGCATTGGGCATTCTTGGAAAGTCCAAAATAAAAAGAATAAAAAAATAAAGATCATCCTCATTATCATACTCACTCATGAGACATCATTCAACCGTGATCAACTCACGACCGTACATTTCACTCCATACATCAAATGTTTAGGTGCCCCTCGAGCACTGAAAACTTTGTTCCATAACACCAAGCCGTTTAGGTGTTCCACGAGCACCAAAAACTTCATCTCATACACGAAGTCATATAGGTGTTCCATAAAAGCCGAAAACTTCATGTCACACATCAATCCATTTAGGCACTGTACAAGCATCAAAAACCCATTTCATGAATTGATGTTCCATGAACATCGAAAAATCTCATCTCACATCACAATACAAGAACCTAAGGTGCTCCCTGAGCACTGAAACTCCATTTGTACACCATGTAAATGCACATATCTATAGCATAGTCATGTGCCATATTTCAAATTCCTCACAAGTATCATCATGATCCGTGGACACCCTGCTTGTCATTTTATCCCCGGGTGTATAGTTATATGCCCTATTTCAGGTTCCTTCGCAAGTATCATCTTGCTTTGATCCATGGACACCCTGCATGTCATTTTATCCTCGGATGCATAGTCATACGCCCTATTTCAAGTTCCTTCACAAGTATCATCTTGCTTCAATCCGTGGACACCCTGTGTGTCATTTTATCCCCAGGTGTATATTTATACCTCCTATTTCAAGTTCCTTTGCAAATATCATCTTGGTTCGATCTGTGGACACCCCGTGTGTCATTTTATCCCTGGGTGTATAGTCATACGCCCTATGTCAAGTTCTTTCACAAGTATCATCTTGCTTCGATCCGTGGACACCCTGCGTGTCATTATATCCCCGGGTGTATAATCATACGGCCTATTTCAAATTCCTTCGCAAGTATCATCTTGCTTCGATCCGTGGACACCCAGTGTGTCATTTTATCCATGTGGTGTATACTTACACACCATACCTTATCTTAGTCTGCGACCATCTCGGCAGCATTCATTACATTTGTGCATTCCTGCCCTTTATTTTGCATACATTTGGTCAGTTCAGAAGAATACGACATACATGACATCACATGTACAACTCACCATTCATACATGCACACATCATGTCATACACTCATGCATATGTCACCCTCCACTTAAGACTCTTCACGCATAAGCCAGTCGACAATAACAAGTGTTCTTATCAAAGGGGAGGAAAAATTTCAAGAATGGCCAACCCAATGAACTTTAACACCATATTAGATGTTGTGGAGGATTATATCGCTTCATCATGATTTTCAAAGGCAGTCAGGGAGGAAGTGGCAACAATGCTGAGAGAAATGCTAGGGAGTAATTATGGCAAAGTAGAGAGACTGACGGCGAAGTGCACCGAATTGGAAGCGAGAGTGGCGGAGCTCGAAGGAAAATAAGAGATATGGTGTGCACAGGACCCAACGCCGATGCTAGCAGGAAGTAAAATGCCCATATTGCTAATGCTCATTCCCGACACCTTGGAAGGTCCTCTTATGAGGGCTTAGGTCTACCAGGGCTGAATATGGAGGCAGAGTCACCTATAATCACTATAAAGACTATAGCATGGTTGTTACACCTTCTTGAATCAAAGGAATTCATAGGCTATCTGAAGATGTCGTAGCAGCCTCTCAGGGACACCCTGCTCGAGTCAAAAGCCAAAAGAATCACATGACACTCCCCGAGAAAACTTATCCAGGTCAGATCTTTCAAGGAGGTGTTCAAAGACTAACCAATGAATTAGAACTGAAGGAGCCCCTTAAGACTGATGTCGACACAGATTCCGTCCCGCAACACGCCCAAAACCCACCTATCAAAGATAACGGAAAAGGCATATCCCCATGGCCCTACTCGTTAAATGGACTATTTGCCGACTGTAGAAGGAAGGGCCTACTGCAGAGTGTTAGACCATATGTGGGACCAAAGGAAGCACAAAAGAGAAAATTCTGCAGCTATCATGTGGCAGGAAGTCATTAGACAAATGAGTGTTTGGCTTTAAGGGATGAGATTCAAAAGCTAATCGACGAAGGAAAATTGAAGATCCCATCTAGTTTTGATAGATGACCTGGGGCAATCAAAGAAGCTGCTAAGGAAACTCCTCTAGCTCCTTGAAGAAAGCAATACGATGAAGAACTACAAGGTCTAGTCTGATAAAAGTAGGGCAATGGCACTGAAGCCGAAATGGTTACTGATTGGAGAATAATGAGATCAACACTTTTTAAAGATCTTCTTCTTATAGGGAACTCATTTGTTTGTGAGGTGTATTAAGCTTATTTTTAATGCAAGGCAGTTTGTTTTCTTACTTATACGATGATTACATGTACATAGCATTATGCATGCATTTGACCATCTAAAATGACATGTCCAACACACATAATATTAAAATGCATGACATCAATTTGAGTACTGTAGGGAACCTAAAAGTGAGCCTGGATTTGGTTGAATTCTCTCTTGATAAGTGAGCTTGTGAGATAAATAAATAACAAAATGGCACCACCTCCGCCGAGTCATTTGCCAACCCAGATCAGCAATCCTTACAAATCACAATCCAAGATGCTATTGGCCCTGCCCTAGACCTTCAATTTGAGCAGCACATATGATACCTAAACTATTCCAGAGCCAGAAAACTACTGATGAACCTTGAAATGAAACTCTAAAATGGAGCTCCAAGCCTAATTCCCTATCTAAGAAGGTACCCCATGCCAAATCTCTAAAGCTAAAATTCCAAATTCACCAAAATCTCCAACCCGTGAGAAATTCAAATAACCTTCATCACCCATCATGTGGTAAAACCCAAAGGCAGTTCATGGTCGTAGTGCATGTATTATCTTATTCATGTGATGTTCATGTATACATGACATTACGTATGCATTGTTCATCCAAAAGGCATATTAAACACACATGACATGCATGAATTTAAGTGCAGTAGGAAAACCAAAAGGTGGCTGTGGCTTGGGTTTAGTTTCTTTCTATAAAAAAGAAAAGGGTATCTCAATAGGACATTCAACCAGTGGGAGACAGACTCACATGATTGATCGACCTGTTGTTCGAAGTCCTTACTATTAGGGCTTAACGGATCTTAACCCCAATGGCGTCCAAATTTGCAGCCTGAGTTCCCTATCCAAGTCATAACCAACCCATTTCTTAAATTAGCCATGCTTCTTTGATATATGAGATTCCTGACATCTTCTGTTGTGTTTTCCCAAAAAAAAAAAAAATTCTTCTCACATCCAAATTACCATGCCACATCGCCCACATCATCCCATTACTCCATTCCCTTCGCAAGTCTGAACCCAGAACAACGTCATCTATGTTGTCTCACCCACTTTTCTTATTTCACCACAACAGGCGTGACCCAAGACAATTGTAGCTGCCTGATATGATGTCGTTGGGGTCCAAGGAAGGACGCTGATGATGCAAATGATGCAAGTACAATTCGGTATCCAAACACCATGAATCATAAGGATCATCGCATGACTCCCTACACCAGGGGCGGAAAATGAAGGAAGGCTTATCGCTCAAATTCTAGAAAATGCCCAAGAAACAGAGATTCATGTATGCCAAGTTGGTAGGGTAACACATGAAATATCTTCCAGAGTGAACCCGACATTACATCAAAGGGAGAGTTGGAAACTTCGGATTTGAAGGACAAATCTCATAGAGGAGAAAGTTTAAGGTGAAAGATATCAAAATGACATACATCAGTCCATGCTGATACTTCAAAAAAAAAAAGAAAAAAAAAGTTTGCAATGTGGAAAACCAAAAGGACATGTTGGTAACCCAAAAGGACATTGATCAAAACTAGAGCCACAGCTTGGATTTTCCTAATGCATCCACATTCATTATGTCATGGATGTCTTTTGTTCTATTTCGATGTTCAATATGCATATGTCATGTCATTGCATATAAATGTCCACATGCAGGTTACATCACTTAGCGAACCATATTTGATGAAGCATTTACAAATCTCTAATACTAAAGATGGGTAGAGGCCAAACCACTGGATTTTATCAGGGGCAATGTTCTTACAACCTTCGATGAACATGCCAAGGCACACTCTCCAATACCAAGACGAGTTGATACAAAAAGATCAACTCAGCTGGAATAGTCATGCATAATTTTCAGGCCATCCCAAAAAAAAAGGAAGGAAGCTATCAAAAAGAAAATTTCTGACATGGAAAACCGAAAGGACATGTTGGTAATAAGAAGTGGATGATGTTCAGAGTCAAATTCACTTTTAATTTCCCTATTGTACTCATTCTGATGATGTCATAATGATATTATGCATGTTTGATTTTCTTCTTAGATGTTCATATTGTACACATCGTGCCATTATATATAAACATCCATTAGTAGGTCATTGCATCCAAGCCCACGATGATGAAAATGGAATTCCTGTTATAAATGGCAATACACGTAGATCATTCCTTTATAGAACGGGTGGCAAAGTCAGTGATCTTGATACGCCAAGCCTGATAACACTTCGGAGTGTACCACAAATAAGATGGAGGAATGCTCAAGAGGCTCAGCTCCTCCAGTAACCAGATTTGTATGATGACCCATCGATCAGGGGAGTGTTAAGACAATTAGATGGAGTAAGCATAGTACAAAAACATGCCTGAAGTGGGATGAGCACCTGTTAACCTCAATGGGGCAAATAGAATGCATGGAATCCAAATAAATCAGGGTCTCAGCCAGGATAATCCCCACAAGTGAAGCGCCATAAACTATCTGGGCCATCACTGAGGCTAATCGGAAGTCACAAATCCTATCTCTGGACTCGCACAGGCACCAAGACCAGTAGCAGAAACATCATATCACATACATGCATACATTCAAAACATACAAACATACATGCATACATGCATCAAGACCAACTCCAGTACAGGTACCCGCTATCATCATCGGGCACCATGAAAGCAAAAATAGCCCGACGCTGGGGCATCCCCTGGGCTATAACATGCAAGTTAAAGCCACACGGCTCTAATTCTCAGGTAAAGAAATTTTCTCAAATTGTTATAATTTCTGTTTATGCCAATATAATCCTGAGAAGGGTGTTTCTTACCTTTTGCAGGTATCCAGGGGAAAAACAACCAAGCCTTATTTATTCTTGATCGGAGGGACAAAAATTTTTGTTTCCAAAGTTGTCGATCAAGGAATAAATACACACTCTTGACACAACCTCAGATTATCGCCCCGTTGTGGGCCAATATCAGATTATCGCTCTATTGCAAGCCAACTTCACATCATTGCTCCGTCGTGGGCCAATTTTAGATTATCACTTCGTTGTGGGCCAACTTCACATTATCGCTATGTTGTGGGCCAATTCCAGATTATTGCTCCGTTATGGGCCAACTTCAGATTATCGCTCTATTATAGGCCAACTTCAGATTATCGCTCCGTTGTGGGCTAGCTTCAGATCATCGCTCTATTGCGGGCCAACTTCACATTATCGCTCCGTTGCAGGCCAACTTCAGACTATCTCTCCTTTGTGGGCCAACTTCAGATTATCGCTCTGTTGTGGGCCATCTTCAGATTATCGTTCCATTATGGGCTAGCTTCAGATTGTCGCTCCATTATGGGCCAGCTTCAGATCATCGCTCCGTTGCAGGCCAGCTTCACATTATCACTCCATTGCGAGCCAACTTCACATTATCGCTCTGTCGTGGGCCAATTTCAGATTATCACTTCGTTGTGGGCCAATTCTAGATTATCGCTTCGTTGTGGGCCAACTTCACATTATCGCTCCATCGTGGGCCAATTTCAGATTATCGCTCCGTTGTGGGCCAACTTCACATTATCGCTTCGTTGTGGGCCAACTTCACATTATCGCTCCATTATGGGCCAGCTTCAGATCATCGCTCCGTTGTGGGCCAACTTCACATTACCACTCCGTTGCGAGCCAACTTCACATTATCGCTCTGTCGTGGGCCAATTTCATATTATCGCTCTGTTGTGGGCCAATTCTAGATTATCACTTTGTTGTGGGCCAACTTCACATTATCGCTCCGTTATGGGCCAATTTCAGATTATCGCTCAATTACAGGCCAACATCATATTACCGCTTTGTTGCGGGCCAACTTCATATTATCACTCTGTCGTGGGCCAACTTCACATTATCGCTTCCTTGTGGGCCAATTCCAGATTATCGCTCCATTGTGGGCCGACTTCAGATTATCGCTCTGTTGTGGGCCAGCTTCAGATCATCACTCCGTTGCTGCCCAATTTCACATTATCGCTTCATTGTGGGCCAACTTCAAATTATTGCTCCGCCATGAGCCAACTTCAGAACCAAAGCTCCTAGAGCCTACGTCCCCAGCTAGATGCAACGCCTAATTTCTTCGATAGACCAAGACGTCAGGTATGTTTTCTTTCCTTTTCTCATTGTGCTCTTTATCATGAGACCAAACTCAATCCTGGCACAATAGCTTGATTATGTAAACTTTGATCCTACGAGGGGCAGCCAGTGAGCACAGGTTTTTCCAACCTCTATGATGAGAGTCCCATGTTACCTTTTAAGCTGATGTACATGAATTGAACTTGAGAATGAGTGGGATGTTGCCTGGAATGTCTCAAACGCTCCGAAAACCGAACAATCCTCAATTCGAAACCTCGAGAAAGATCCTTTGAGTGATTAGAAGGCTTAGAGGTAAGTGTGAGATTTAGGAAAATTTATCATGGTTCTGATTAGAGCCGCATGGCTATGGTTTCAAAACTACAGCCGCTCGGCTGTAATTCAGAACTGCATGGTTATAGCGTTATAGCCGCGCACCTCTATCGTGCAGATAGAAATCTTCCTAAATAACTAGAATCAGAATTTGGCCAAGATTAGAATTCCTTAATTAGGGGAATTCTCATTCAGAATTTCAGAGGGTGAAAAACAGAAAAAAAGGGAGAGAATGACACAAAGAGATTGAGGAGAGAAAAAAAAGGAAGAGAAAACTAAAAACTAAGGGAACCAAAAATAGAGAACGAAAAGACCTAATAACAGACTTAGAAACACTTAGGCAAAGGTCTCCAGTGACTTTCATTAATCTAGGTCTATTCTCGGGTTGCATTCGGATCAATTCAGGACGTATGCTCGAAGGTTTTAAAGTGTTCTCGGGATTCTAGGTGCATTCCACCTTCTCAATCCACTTCCGGACATCCTACACGCTGGAACATCATCAAGGTAAACTCTAAGAGTCCTTAAACTCATTCCTATTTGTTTTGTGTTCTGTTTTTCTGTGTTTTCTATAAATTTTTGGAACTGGTTGTTTGATTATAGTCGTGCGACTCTACTAGAGCCGAGCAGCTGTAATCCCTTAGAACAGAGCCGTGTGGCTGTAACACTATAGTCGCACGATTGTGTTCTTCTGGGCAGAACCTGAAAACCCCTAAATCAACCGAAAGTAACCTAATTCCATTTTGTTCATTTTTTATGATTTATTTCGATCCTAATCACATCCATTATATTCTGAATCATGGTTTTCGGGTTTTCATTGAACATTGATAAGTGATTTTCGGATTCTTTGGTTTCGGTTTTAAGTTTCGGGGTTGTTCGATCCAAACCGGATCCCCTGTCTAGCTTTAGCAGATCCCCAGGTTCCTCAAAATTCCCAAAAACCAATGAAAATGATCAAAATAGTGATTTTCAAAGCGAAGAAAACCATTTTCAGGTACTGGATGCTATAGCGTACGGCTATAATGATACAGCCGTACGGCTGTACTTCTATAGCCGCATGACTCTAACAGAGCCGTACAGTTGTAGCTTCCAGAAGGAGGCAGAATCACGGGATGACCAACATAGACGTAGTCGCGTGATGCTTTCTTCAGAATTAAACTGTTTTTGGCGTGTTTACTACTTTCAAACCTTAGATGAACATTCAGAATTAGGAACCACCATTAACAGAAACCCAAGTTCCGGGATAACCAACCCACTAAATGGAGAACTTTGCATGTAATTGAGCCAAATAGTTTTCCAAAACTGTTTTCAAGCACAAAACCTATAGGGCATTTCTAAAACTGTTTTCCAGGTCTAACCGAGTAAGTCGCCCGAACTTCTTGGTTATCCCCTAAATATATGCTCCCCTTTTCTAAGATTCCCCATTCTGTCTTATGTGAGTCCTATTTGTGTTTGTGCTATAATTGTGCTAACCATCTGTTTAGCAGCTTTTTATTTTTTATTTATTTTTATTTTGGATGTATTTTATAGATTAATTGTGTATTCTAGCCGATTGTAATTTTTAGATCCTCGTGTATCTAGGCGATTGTAATGGTGAGGATGAGAGCTTTTTTTCCTTTCCTGGGTTGTAATAAGAAGCCTTTATTTTTCTTTTTGGTTTGGTTTTGATGTATGGTTTATACTTCCATACTTTATTTTATGCAATTTATTTATATCATTTGAATGAGCTTGGGCTAAAACACGAAACATAAAATGGGTGGAGAAAGATAATAAGTGAGTAAAATATTGTCATATGCACTTATAAATGAATACAAGCTCGAGGTTGAATAGGTAAGTTGCCCGAACCCTAAATCTCTAGATTAGGTACAGTAGTCTACGCTCGGTAGGGAGCTGTTCCAGAATTTCCCAGATGAGCTGATCCGGGTGGCAACTCTGTCACTGATCTTGAAATTTAAGTTTCAAGATCTTTAAGTAGTAAAATGAGAAAAGGTTTTCTACAAAAAGATTTCCAAAACAAATCAATGGTTTTCCTAAACAAGGTAATCAAACCCCATTTTCAAAAAAAAAAAAAAACCTTCATTTCATTTCTTTAGTCTTTTCTCCCCGATTCGCTTCGCCGGTTCTGAAAGGTCATCCGCTTATAACCGGTTAACTATTTAACATGTCAAGTGAGTCGATTCTTCCTAGGATTAACCTTGAATCTAATTTATAAAATCGTAAACAACCATAAGCGGTTTTAACGCTCGAGATAACGAAATGAAAATCTTAGACTAGAAGAGCCAAAACCATGCGGCTCAGGCAGCAGCCGTGCGAATGTAGGTAAATAGTCGTGTAGTTGTACTTTGAGAGTCGTACGGCTTTAGAATGACAACTATACGACTATAAGTGACAGCCATGTGATATCGTTACAACGTGCAGCTCTTATGTTCAAAATCGGGTAGATTTAAATTAAAAACTTTAAAACAGCAAATAAGTGTCCAAACACACCAAGACTCGACCACAAAGCTGTAAAGGGACTTTATGATCTCTCAGAGGTTACCTTATAGCGTGCATTTTGTGTTTGAGTGAGATTTCCAACTTGATCTTTAAAACTTCAACCGGACTCAACCAAGCCCCAAAATGACTCAAGGTGCTTCCCAAACCCAAAATGAACTCTGGAAGTTTGAGGTTTTTGGTTTGATTTGTGTTTAGGTTGTTCTCATGTCTGGTTTATTATTTTTGGGGTTTGGGTTGTGGTTTTGATTTATGGCTTCCTTTTTTGCTTCTTTACTCTTTTTTTAGAGCTCTCTTCAATCCAAAACCATTTTCTAGTGTAAAAATGGTCTCCCACCTTTCTCCTCATTCAATTTGTCTTTTCTATACCCATTAAAATCTAAAATTTTCATTTCTAAGAGAAAGTCACGGACTGCCAAATCAGAGTCGATCGGCTCTTATGTCAACAGCCATGCAGCTATAATGATAGCCGCACGGCTATTCCAACAATAGTCATATGATTGTTGTTACAAAAGCTGCACGGTTCTTATCGTAACACCCGCGTGGATGTTGATTTGGAGTTGTATGGTTTCGGTCGGTTTTAGGGTTGGTTCTAAGCTTGTTTAAATATGATCTTCATTCCTTGGGTCGAGTATCTATAGAAATCTTCTTGAATGGGTAACTGAGTGATTTTCATCATCAAGACTGAAAAAACCCATGCTCATACTTGACCTCCAAAACTAGGTAGCGGGTTTCTTTGTACACTCAACTTGGCATCTGGTTCTTAGATCTTATTCTCTATTACTAACTGCTTGATGGTGTCTCATAGACAGTGGCAGTCATTTGTCTGATGGCCTCTTACCATGTGATAAGTGCAAAAATTTTCTTTGTTTGCCTTAGCAGGAGGGGTGAAAGGTTTTAAACTCTACAAGAGTCCCAACTTTCTGCACATGCCAAATATTCTACTCAATGATTCGGCCCGTGGTGATATTCCCTTGAGATTGGCCTGGGAAGATAATCCCTAAGCTACTACCACTACCTAAACTTACTTAATAGAGATAAAAGCCTATACAGGCTTTAGGCTGCAGCTTTACGATGGTACTACCGTTGCTCTTGTATCTAAGTGTGTAGCTCTGACCACCTCGATAACTACTACCGCTACCATTGCTCTGTTTTTCCTTTTCTTTGTATTTCTCAATCTTTTTAACCAGATTGTATAGATCCATAAAAGAGTTAAAATCACGAAGTTTCATGTTTTCCCGTTAGTTCTTCAAACTCCCATCCTCGAGCTTAATGATAACCTCAGAATCCCTAGGCCTCTCAACAGAATCTGCTTGTCCATCCATCTTTCATAATACTCTATGAAGGTCTAATTCAATTTCTGCTTTGCTTGTTGGATGTGCCCTAGTCCCGAGGCATTGGTCCTTGTATTTGTATCATACATTAATTGGATTCATGTATTATACTTATTTGTGTTATTAATAAAGGCATTAATTCATTTATTATATTTATCTTGCGCAATATATTAAATGAAGTATCCGATGGACATATCCATATCCATGATGACCAGTGTCATGCACTTGGCAGTAAGACCATGGATAGGGTAAACGATATGACCATAAATAGATCTGTAGTCTGTTCCAGTCATAGGAATGAATGGAACAAGAGACTATCATTAACCTGGTTGTATGGCGATGTCTTACTGGTCATTGGACATGGAATGTCAACCAAGTTAATGGGTACATGCATAAGGGGCATGGTACTGGATAGATCCACTAAATGAGAAATCCACATGGTATAGTATCACAAGTGATTCTCGTGTAGCACTTGTATGGATCCTTTGACCTGACCATATGATGGTGTTACATGTGAGGTCGCATACTTCGGGGTACGCCTAAAGGGCCTGTAATAGGGTGCCAAGTATGGGTACTTTCGGGTATGTCACTTAGCATGGTAATGCTATGGATATGCAGAAGGGATTTGTCACCCAGTAGTCCACTGGGAAGATATCACTGGCCTCTTGATGAATGTGACTGATAAGATTGTGGCCACACCCAAACAAGTGGGAACTTGTTTGTGAGCTTCAGTACATTCGGGATCAAGTTAATGTCAGACACAAAAGAGGGTGATCAATCCATGCCTCTGTGTTGGACACCGATATCAATGACATGGGATGTACAAGTTTAAACTACAGGATTATGATAACAGTTAGACTGCCATCTCCATCTTAATTGGGGGCTGCAGTGGCTTGCTAGAGCCCAACTGCAGTCTGTGGGCCAAAGGCCCGCTGCCAACATAAGATGGGCCCACGGTATCGTACACATAGAACGACTAAACACCGACTTAAGGAATCACATGTATACTTGGAGTATACACTGTGGAGAGAGAGGTATATATATATATTAATCATATTATAAAGATCAATTGGATTGATCCTAATAATAAAATTAATATATATTCAATTGGCTCTTCATAATTAATTGGATTAATTATGAGATTATTTCCTAGGTGGAAATATTCATATGTATAGGTTTACGTATGATTTTATTTTGTGAAGATTTAATTTTAATTTGATGGATTAAATTAATTGGTCAAACTAATTTTAATTTAAATGTAAATAATATATTACTTGGTGTAATATATTAAATACATAGGTATATTAAAATTGGGCTTGAAATTAATTTAAACCAGAATAATTAAAATTAGATTGGTCCTGAATTAAAAGAAGGAAGCCCACACAAAATAAAGGAGCCCAGCTGGGCCTGAATTCCCCTAAGGGAATTCGGCCAACCTAGGCTTTTAACCTTGGGGAATTTTGGCCAAGGTAGACTAACCACACCATAGCCGAATCCTCTAGCCCCCTTTCTCCATTGTTCATGTTTTCCAACACTAGCACGGGTCGTGTTCGTTAGACGTTCGTGTACGAGAACGAGGAGGGACTCTACTTTGATTCCTGCAGTCTTCATCCATCTCTAGAAGAGATATTCTGGGTAAGAGAATGATCTCTTTCTATTGAATTTTTATGTTTTACAATTTCCATTTCAATTGCTCCTGGGACTGGATTTGAGGAAATCATCGCGTTCTTCCGCATTTATCGGGTGATTTCCGGTGAAAAATCCCAACATTGCTACCTCCAAATCCTGCAGTGTTACCTCAATCTAAGTATTATGGATGTAATGTTTGACGAAAGCTTCGGAAACAAACCCAACAACTGGCTAGTGGTCAAGCCGTTCATTGTCATCAAAGTCACATAATTGTCAATGTGAGGACCATGTGGTCACGTTCCTTTTTATGGAGTGAACTTTGACATTTGGAAGCCTGGCTACAGTAGACCAATCCCATCGGCCTTCAAAGCATTTGGATCGATGCATTTAACAATAAGAATTTGTGACATCTAGCGATGTTTGGGTAGAAGTTCATCAAGCTCAAAATATTTCTCTTTCGGCTTCTTTTAGACTGCAGACTCAGTTAGTACCTTTTTAACTCTTTTAGAGGCATCTCCCTGCTTAGACTGGTAATCTTCATCCCTTGCTAGAGCCTGTCTACCAATATTCCCATGGTGTACATTCAGCCTGTCTGTCTATTATGGACCCCCTAATCTGCAACAGGTTTGGCTTATCTATTAGTAACAATGCTGCCTACAGCAGCCTGCACCTGATTGCAGATGCTAGCCCTGAACTCCTCTGAACCCAAAAGATCCTCTATGTGATTATCACAGTATTCTGTTTCATGTTCTATTGATCCCTCATTTCTGCAGTATTTTCTTCTAGCACAAATAAACTGTCTATTCCTAAAGTCTAAATCTATTCCTTATGTTCTGAATCTGAGTCTGATTCTATGACCACTTACCTAGATGCCATATTGACTGGTCTTGGTTTGATTCTCCACTTTGGTTAAGGATCTGCATAGCCGGCTATGACTAGTCTTCTTTTAGGAGGGCGATCCCAAACTACAGAGAGTCACAACAACATATTAGCATTATGGATGAATGTGTGACAATCCTTTAACCTAAAGTGGCATGCATACGTGTATGTTTGACATGATATGAATGAGTGTTCATGCAGGATAGGCAAGTTTCTGATGCTCGAGGAGAATGCGGACAGGGGTTTGATACTCAGGGAGTATTGAGTAGGGTTAACTATATTCTGCTAATTATAGTTGTATACATATGAGTTTGCATACGAACAAAAGTTCAGCACCCTTAAGGTACCCGGGGGTGATACTAGAAATTTTTAAAGTCTTTGAACCTAAAACAGCCTAGGGGAGTCTGCACATAGACAGAGGTTT
The DNA here is from genome assembly GCA_039660915.1 of Euphorbia tirucalli. Lineage (NCBI taxonomy): Eukaryota > Viridiplantae > Streptophyta > Magnoliopsida > Malpighiales > Euphorbiaceae > Euphorbia > Euphorbia tirucalli. The sequence goes on from CM077637.1 coordinate 56,101,789, forward strand.
GGTACTCAAGGAGTATCGAAAAGTGGTAACTTAATTCTACTATTTATAGTTGTATACGTATGAGTCTGCATACGGATAAAAGCTTGGCACCCTTAGGGCACCTGAGGGTGATACTAGAAAGTTTTAAAGTCTTTGAACGTAAAACAGTTGTGAGCGGGTGATCCTCGACACCACAGGCTGTGAGGCCGGTGCCAGAGGGTTTTTTATAGAAAATGAGGTTTTTGGGTTGTGGAAAATAAAGGTGAAACAGAAGGAACGCATGAAACCAATTCCTCACGCCTTAAAGGTTGACAAGACTCGCCACCCGCCTAAGCTCTTACCGAAAAATTGGGTATAGCCAAGCCTGATAGGGATTCCTATACCTTTAAGAAAAAGATTTAGGTCCGGAAAAATCACTTATTTCTGCTTTATTATGAAATATCATTTAATTATACCAAATATGTGCTTTTTGTTATTTTATTCCTTATTCAATATTCAACCCTAGATATTTGTTATATGCTGATACAGAAAGCCATAAATAAATCCAGAAAGCGATAAATAAATTCATGAAATAAAATTATTACAACCAAATCGAATAAACTATCCTAGGGGATGCATTTGATAAAAATGGGATAGGGGTACACTCACCTAGTTTACACGAAATAATCTAAAAATATAAAGTTAGCATTCATTTAACCTAGCATACATCTATCTGTAAAATAGAAGTTAGTGATACAAATAAACATAAGAACATAAGACTTAGATCTGAAGAGTGGGATATCTAGATAGCTCAGGATCAAGCATTTAGGGGATAATCGGGAAAACCCGGCAGGTTTACCCGATTAGACTTGGAAAACAATTCTAGAAACTCCTTGTATTTTGGATTTGGAGAAAATGATCTTGGAAAACAATTTTGCCAATTTTTATTTTTCGTTAATCATGCCAAAGTGAGTCGGATATCCAAGGATTTATTGAAAATCCATTTCGTGCGGGTTTTAATAATGCTTCAAGAATTAAACTAGGTCCAAAAGCATATAAACACCATTTTATGAAAATGAATGAATGCATAAAGTGTTGGATATGCCCTAGTCCCGAGACATTGGTCCCTGTATTTGTATCATACATTCATTGGATTTATGTATTATACTTATTTGTGTTATTAATAAAGGCATTAATTCATTTATTATATTTATCTTGTGCAATATATTAAATGAAGTATCCAATGGACATATCCATATCCATGATGACCAGTGTCATGCACTTGGCAGTAAGACCATGGATAGGGTAAACGATATGACCATAAATAGATCCGTAGTCTGTTCCAGTCATGGGAATGAATGGAACAAGAGACTATCATTAAGCTGGTTGTATGGCGGTGTCTTACTGGTCATTGGACATGGGATGTCAACCAAGTTAATGGGTACATGCATAAGGGGCATGGTACTGGTTAGATCCACTAAACGAGAAATCCACATGGTATAGAATCACAAGTGATTCTCGTGTAGTACTTGTATGGATCCTTTGACCTGACCATATGATGGTGTTACGTGTGAGGTCGCATACTTAGGGGTTACGCCTAAAGGGCTTGTAATAGGGTGCCAAGTATGGGTGCTTTCGGGTATGTCACTTAGCATGGCAATGTTATGGATATGCAGAAGGGATTTGTCACTCAGTAGTCCACTAAGAAGATATCACCGGCCTCTTTATGAATGTGACTGATAAGAGTGTGGCCACACCCAAGCGAGTTGAAACTTGTTTGTGAGCTTCAGTGCATTCGGGATCAAGTTAATGTCTGGACACAAAAGAGGGTGATCAATCCATGCCTCTATGTTGGACACTGATATCGATGACATGGGATATACAAGTTCAAACTACAAGGTTATGATAACAGTTTGACTGCCATCTCTATCTTAATTAGGGGCTGCAATGGCTTGCTAGAGCCCAACTACAGTCTGTGGGCCACAGGCCCACTGCCAACATAAAGATAGGCCCACGGGATCGTACACATTGAGCGACTGAACACTGACTTAAGGAATCACATGTGTACTTGGAGTATACACTCTGGAGAGAGAGGTATTTATTAATTATATTATAAAGATCAATCGGATTGATCATAATAATAAAATTAATATTTGATTGGCTCCTCATAATTAATTAGATTAATTATGAAATTATTTCCTGGGTGGAAATATTCATATGTATAGGTTTACATATGAATTTATTTTATGAAGATCTAATTTTAATTTGATGGATTAAATTAATTGGTCAAACCAATTTTAATTTAAATGTAAATAATATATTACTTGGTGTAATATATTAAATACATGGGTAAATCAAAGTTGGGCTTGAAATTAATCTAAACCAGATTAATTAAATTAGGTTTGGGCCTGAATTAAAAGAAGGAAGCCTACACAAATGGAGGAGCTAGCTTGGGCCAAAATTGACTGGTGAATTTTGGCCACCTAGGGTTTAATACCCCTAGGATTTTCGGCCAAGAGATGAATCACTCCTGGTGGCCGAAATCCCTCCTTCTTCCTCTAAAAAGATTTGTGTTTTCCGATACTAGCACAGGTGGTGTTCGTTAGGCATTCATGTACATGAACGAGGAGGGTTTCTAGTTTGATTCCTGCAGTCTGTAACCATCTCTGAAAGAGATATTCCGGGTAAGAGATTTATCTCTTTCTATTAAATTTTGTTTTTCCAATTTCCATCTCAATTGCTCCTGGGCATCGATTTGAGGAAATCATCGCATTCTTCCGCTTTAATCGGGTGATTTTCGGTGAAAAATCCCTACAGTGGTATCAGAGCGGGCTTTTGATCCGTGGAAATTGTTAAAATTGGTTGAAACCTATGTTTTAAAATTGGAGGTTTTTGATTGGGGTTCTTGGTTTGGGTTTAAGATTTTTCCCATTTGATTTTTATACAATTGAAATTGAATATGCATATTGGTTTATGTTTGTTTAATTTAATTGTATGTTTTGGAATTCTTGGTGAATTTCTTGTTTATGGATGCCATTTTTTTTATTTTATATTTTCTGGTTATATATAAAAAAAATCTGGCTGTTCCCGGGGCTGCTCCCGCTGCAGCGGCTGCAGCAGCGGGTAGCCGCTAGGCGGCTACGCCACAGCGGACCAGGCCTAGTATTTTTGGATTTCGCGGGTTTTGGGTCCGGGGCCCAGTTTTGAAATTTTAATTAGATTTAAAATTCGTGTGTTTAAATTTATGTAATTTAAATGCGTGTGGTTTCTTGAATGAAATTTTATTTTATTCATGTGATATTAATTTTGGAAATTAATATGGTTAATTGAAACTGGTTCGGGTAATTTTGGCACAATTACTTGGACGGCTAAATTGGACCCATGGTTTCCCAATTCCAGTGGGAGCAGTTGGACTGCCTGGGCTGGAGGCCCAAAGCCCGTTAAGGGTTAGAACCATGGTGGGCCAAAATTGGCGATTTTAATATAATGGCTTGGACATAATTGAAATGGGCTAAAATCATGCATTATAACATGCTTATGAATTATATGTATTGGATGCATATGGATGATTAAATATTTTGTATGATTGGATGCTATTGGGCCTTATTCAAGATGGGTTGTATTTTCTTTTTGGGTAAATAGGGCCTGCGTGTCGTTTTTCTTTTTTAATGTAATTTTATTTTATTCAATTATCATAAAATTTGTAAAAGAAGAAGCCCATGGAGTGGTGAGCCCAAGTGGAGGTGCAAGCCCAGAAGGAAGAAGATGGAGGCCCACCTGATATTGTTTTCTAGTATAGGTTTACTAGAATAATATTAGGATGTAATAAAGGCCCATAGCAGTCCATTTTACTTATTTATTTAATTATGCTTTATATTTATATGCATGTATGAATGTATGATCCAACCGCATTTCACCCACCCTATGTATGCAAGCCGTTGTTAATTGAATCTAATAACCAAATGAAATTACTAAGTCGCTTAAAAGTGCTTCCCTCATTCAAAACCGGCTCGAAGTGGGAATAGGTCAGTTGTAGACCATGCCCTCGCAAGATACACTGGAGTATTGTCACTTTGTATTGGGTTATGGTATGGGATACTTTAACACTTGAATAGAGGTTTTGACTTAGCATGGGTAGTAGGATTCTCCTAGTCCTAAGCACAGATGGGTAAGTGCCAACAAGCCTATCAAACCGAGAGTCCCTAGGTTAGGATTGGACGGCGTTCCTACTTAAATAGTTAAGGTATAGTTGTACCAGACCCTCGTCTGGCTATATCTTAATGAAATATGGATCTCGGCCCATGAGCGCAACAGCTCGGTTTAATTAATAAATTGATTCATTATTAATTATGTATGGGAATAACAAAGTAAAGTCCTTTATTAACACTCTTAAATGTTTTTCTCTGTAGAAACTCTAAATGGCAAATAACAACACTTTATCACTGCGATCGATTCTTGAAAGGAACAAGCTTTCCGGTCCTAACTTTTTGGACTGGTCTAGGAACTTGAGAATAGTTCTAAGATAGGAGTCTAAAGAGTATGTACTGGAGAGGCCTGTACTGGCTGCGCCTCAAGGACGTAATCCACCGGCTGCCTAGCTGGAGGAATACGAGGTACATGTCAAGGATAATAGGGATGTGACATGCCTAATGTTGGCCGGTATGGTCCCCGAACTGCAAAAATAGTTTGGACCATCAAGCCTTTGCTATGATAACAACTCTAAATGAGATGTTTCAGGAGCAAGCTCGTCAGGAAAGGTACCTGACCAACAAGGCATTCCACTCCTGTAAGATAGGGCCTGGGACATCTGTGAGCGCACACGTGCTCAAGATGAAGGGTTATTTGGACACTTTAGCCCGTCTCGGATCGCCCATCTCTTAGGAGTTGGTAGTGGACACAATCCTTGCATCCTTGCCGGATTCTTATGATCAGTTCATCCTGAACTACAACATGCAAGGGATGAACCGCACTGTCAGTGAGCTACATGGGATGCTTAAGCTTACTGAGAAGTCGATAAAAAAGACTCCGCTGGTGCTGCTGGTCAACAAGGGGAACCCTACTGTTGCCAAGGGTAAGGCCAAGGAAAAGGCCAGGGCCAAGGCCAAGAAGGCCAAGGCTAAGAAGGCCAAAGCCCAACCCAAGGCCCAGTAGAAGGCAGGTCCTGAGGATGTCTCTTTCGGGTGTAGACAGGCGGGCCATTGGAAGAGATCGTGTCCCAAGCTGATGGGAGAGCAGAGAAGGGGCTAAGGTGCATCCTCTTCAGGTATTTATGTTATAGACATTAACCTTACTGTTTCAACATCCTGGGTATTGGATACTGGATGTGGTTCTCATATTTGTTGCAATGTGCAGGGACTTAAGAACAGAAGGTCACTGGGGTCGGGAGAGGTGGACTTGCGAGTCGGAGATGGAGCAAGGGTTACTGCCCTAGAGATCGGCGAATACCACCTTGTGATGCCTAGTGGATTGGTTTTAATTTTAGAACAATGTTATTTTGTACCTGCTATGTGCAGGAATATTATTTCAGTTTCTATGTTGGATATTTCTGGATTTTATTTTACTATTTCTAATGGTAGAATTTCCATATCTAGAGAGGGATTATTTTATGGAGATGCTCTATTAAATAATGGCCTATATATCCTGGACTTAAATGAAACCAACCATGTCTATAACATAAACACAAAAAGGGTTAAGCCCAACGAATAATCCTGTCTACCTATGGCATTGTCGTCTCGGACACATAAACAAGAAGTGCATAGCTAGGCTTCACAAATATGGAGTCTTAGGGTCATTTGAATTAGAATCAATTGATACATGCGAATCATGTTTACGAGGCAAGATGACTAAGGTGCCTTTTAGCAAGAAGGCTGAAAGGGCCACTGGCTTATTGGACGTAATACATTCAGATGTATGTGGACCTATGAGCGCAGCGACCAGAGGTGGACACCTGTACTTCGTCACGTTCATGGACGATTTCAGCAGATATGGCTATGTCTATCTGATGAAACACAAGTCTGAGACCCTTGATAGGTTCAAGGAATTTAGGAACGAGGTACAGAACCAGCTAGGCAGAAACATCAAAACCCTTCGGTCGGACCGAGGTGGTGAGTATATGAGCCTAAAGTTTGACTCATATTTGAGAGAGCATGGAATAGTTCCACAGCTCACTCCTCCTGGAACACCACAATGGAATGGGGTGTCCGAACGGAGGAATAGGACCCTGTTGGACATGGTCCGCTCAATGATGAGTCAATCCTCTCTCCTAATTAGTTTCTAGGGACACGCCCTCGAGACAGCAGCTCTTATCTTAAATAATACTCCGACTAAGGCAGTGAAAAAGACCCCATATCAGATATGGACGGGCAGGGAGCCTAATGTGTCTTTCCTAAGGATTTGGGGATGCAAAGCACATGTCAAGAAATTGACTAGTGGCAAGCTGGAGCCCAAAACTGATAAATGCCTGTTTGTGGACTACCCTAGGGAAACCAAAGGGTATTACTTCTACAACCCCGCCGAGAACAAGGTGTTCATGGCAAGGAAGGGGTCTTTCTAGAAAAGGAGTTCCTTTCTAAGAAAGACAGTGGGAGCAATGTTGAACTCAGGGAAGTTCAAGGTCCACAAGCTCCTGAAGAGGATAACTCAGAGGCCCAGGTGGAGCTTCCATAGGAGGAAGCACCGACCCAGGCCGCACAAGGACCTAGAAGGTCTGGTAGGGATTGTCGGGAACCGGAGAGGTATGGTTTCCTCGTCACTGATGATCAAACTCTTCTCATCTGGGATGACGAAGAACCCAAAACCTACCAGGAGGCTATGGCAAGCCCACAGTCTGCAAATTGGCGTAAAGCCACAGAGGCAGAGATGCAATCTATGTACGATAACCAGGTTTGGAACTTGGTTGATCCACCTCCGGGTGCTAAGGTAATAGGTTGCAAGTGGTGCTACAAGTTGAAGGCCGACAATACCTTCAAGGGTCGCCTGGTTGCGAAAGGTTTCAGATAAGTCCATGGAATAGACTATGATGAGACTTTCTCACCAGTAGCCATGCTCAAATCCGTCAGGATCTTGCTAGCCATAGTCGCATGGTACGACTATGAAGTCTGGCAAATGGATGTCAAAACCACTTTCCTTAATGGAAAGCTACTCGAGGATGTGTACATGACACAACCTGAGGGTTTTGTCGATCCAGAGTATCCGGGAAGGGTATGCAGCTTCAAAGGTCCATTTATGGACTGAAGCAAGGATCTCAAAGTTGGAATCTTAGATTCAATGAGGCTATAAAGGAATATGGCTTCATACAAAATCAAGATGAGCCTTGTGTGTATAAGAGGACAAGTAGGAGCATTGTCAAATTTTTGGTACTTTATGTGGATGACATCCTACTCATTGGAAGCGACATACCTACACTGCAAGGAGTAAAACAGTGGCTGAGTAAGTGCTTCACAATGAAGGACTTGGGCGAAGCTGAGGTGATCCTAGGGATCAGGATCTATAGGGATAGATCAAATCGGCTTCTGGGCCTAAGTCAGGCCTCATACATAGACAAAGTTCTAAAAAGGTTCAACATGGACCGGGCCAAGAAAGGTTTCTTGCCAATGGGCCATGGGCTGAAACTTAGTAAGAAGCACTGTCCTAAGACAAGGGAGGATGGGGAGGACATGAAATTGGTTCTATATGCTTCGGCTATAGGATCAATTATGTACCCCATGTTATGTACGAGACGTAATGTCGCCTTTGCATTGAGTATGACGAGCCGGGTACCAGCAGGATCCCATGGAGGATCACCGAAAAGCTGTCAAGGCAATCGTTAAGTACCTTAACTGGACTAAGGATAGCTTCTTAGTGTATGGTGGTCAGGAAGTGTTATCAGTTACTGGGTACACTGATGCAAGCTTCCAAACTGACTACGATGAGTACCAGTCACACTCTGGGTATGTATTTTTGCTAAATGGTGGTGCTGTAAGCTGGAGGAGCTCAAAGCAGCCAACCATCGTGGAATCTACAACAGAAGCTGAGTACATCACTGCGTGTGATGCAGCTAAGGAAGCTGTGTGGATGAAGAAGTTTATCATTGAGTTGGGAGTAGTGCCAACTATCCAGGACCCAATTGATATCTTCTGTGACAACAATGGGGCCGTTGCACAAGCTAAGGAGCCCCGGTCACATAAGAACACAAAGCACGTGCTCAGAAAGTTTCACCTCATACGAGAGATCGAGGAGAGAGGTGACATTGTATTGCACAGAGTGGACATAGGATAATGTCGCAGATCCTTTGACCAAGGAGCTGGCCCAGCCCAAGCACGAGGGTCATACTAGAACTATAGGGATTAGGCCCATGCCTAGTTGGAACTAGTGCAAATGGGAGATTGTTGGATATACCCTAGTCCCGAGGCATTGGTCCTTGTATTTGTATCATACATTCATTGGATTCATGTATTATACTTATTTGTGTTATTAATAAAGGCATTAATTCATTTATTATATTTATCTTGTGTAATATATTAAATGAAGTATCCAATGGACATATCCATATCCACGATGACCAGTGTCATGCACTTGGCAGTAAGACCATGGATAGGGTAAACGATATGACCATAAATAGATCCGTCGTCTGTTCCAGTCATGGGAATGAATGGAACAAGAGACTATCATTAACCTAGTTGTATGGCGGTGTCTTACCGGTCATTGGACATGGGATGTCAACCAAGTTAATGGGTACATGCATAAGGGGCATGGTACTGGATAGATCCACTAAACAAGAAATCCACATGGTATAGTATCACAAGTGATTCTCATGTAGTACTTGTATGGATCCTTTGACCTGACCATATGATGGTGTTGCGTGTGAGGTTGCATACTTAGGGGTACCCCTAAAGGGCCTGTAATAGGGTGCCAAGTATGGGTGCTTTCGGGTATGTCACTTAGCATGGCAATGCTATGGATATGCAGAAGGGATTTGTCACTTAGTAGTCCTTTGAGAAGATATCACTGGCCTCTTGATGAATGTGACTGATAAGAGTGTGGCCACACCCAAATGAGTTGGAACTTGTTTGTGAGCTTCAGTGCATTCGGGATCAAGTCAATGTCTGGACACAAAAAAGGGTGATCAATCCATGCCTCTGTGTTGGACACTGATATCGATGACATGGGATATACAAGTTCAAACTACAGGGTTATGATAATAGTTATACTGCCATCTCCATCTTAATTGGGGGCTGCAATGGCTTGCTAGAGCCCAACTATAATCTGTGGGCCATAAGCCCACTGCCAACATAAAGATGGGCCCACGGGATCGTACACATTGAGCGACTGAACACCGACTTAAGGAATCACATGTATACTTGGAGTATGCACTCTTGAGAGAGAGGTATATATTAATTATATTATAAAGATCAATCAGATTGATCATAATAATAAAATTAATATTTGATTAGCTCCTCATAATTAATTAGATTAATTGTGAAATTATTTCCTGGGTGGAAATATTCATATGTATAAGTTTACATATGAATTTATTTTGTGAAGATCTAATTTTAATTTGATGGATTAAATTAATTGGTCAAACCAATTTTAATTTAAATGTAAATAATATATTACTTGGTGTAATATATTAAATACATGGGTAAATCAAAGTTGGGCTTGAAATTAATCTAAACCAGATTAATTAAAATAGGTTTGGGCCTGAATTAAAAGAAGGAAGCCCACACAAATGGAGGAGCTAGCTTGGGCCAAAATTGATTAGTGAATTTCGGCCACCTAGGGTTTAATACCCCTAGGATTTTCGGGCAAGAGATGAATCACTCTTGGTGGCCGAAATCCCTCCTTCTTCCTCTAAAAAGATTTGTGCTTTCCGATGCTAGCACTGGTGGTGTTCGTTAGGCGTTCGTGTACGTGAACGAGGAGGGTTTCTAGTTTGATTCCTGCAGTCTGCAACTATCTCTGAAAGAGATATTCCGGGTAAGAGATTTATCTCTTTCTATTAAATTTTGTTTTTCCAATTTCCATCTCAATTGCTCCTGGGCACGGATTTGAGGAAATCATCACGTTCTTCCGCTTTAATCGGGTGATTTCCGATGAAAAATCCCTACATAAAGAATGATATGATGCATAAAAGATTATACTGGGGAAATGATTCAAATGAGCTATTTGGCTCAAGACATGAGCCGTACGGCTTAAGTAGAGTCAAAGATGGGTCATGTGGCCCATCTTTGACAAAAAAAAAGTTTTGGTTTGCGATTTTAACACGTAGAAATTCATTTTAGAGTTTTCTCCTTTTGATTATATGATCCTTTGGGGGGGTCTATCGATGGTCTATACCAAGAAATCAGAGATTCTCACCCCAGATTGCGTAAAACCAAAGATCCTAGAAAATAAAGCTCATGGGCCATGATGAGCCGTGTGGCTTTATTTCCTCTCAAGACAGGCCATGCAAGCTAGAAGATAGGCAGTACGACCCTGTTCTAAAATTTACAACAAACTCCTTTTTCAGTTTTCAGTAAGTTTAACACAACATAGGCAAATCAGACAATGTAGGGCTAAAGAGATTAGATTTATGGCCTCTTAGAAGTTACCCTTAATGTGTTTATCTAGATTTTAATGGAATGATCTGAATATGGTCGTCAAAGCTTTTGGAGTTAATTCTAACCGGTAAAAACGAACTGAAACTCACCGGAAGCCAAAATACAGGTATGAATAACTTCATATTGTAGAGATTTACCCGTTGAAATGGATTTTTAATGTTTGAAAGGGTTGGATTTGGGTTGTTTTTAGTGTTGAAGGTAAAAAGAAAAGGTTGAAGATGGTGAAGTGAAGTTGTAGAGGAAAATTAAGGGAAGGAGAGAGACTTAGGTCGTGTCAATGTTGAGAGTTGTTGTTGAAGAAAAGAAAATTCATTTCCTCTCTTTCTTAATCCTACTGTCATGCTCCCCCTGCTTGTAATCATCATATCTTGAGAAATAATTTTTAATTATGGCACAAGTGGGCCAACTTCGCCAATGTCTGACTATAGAGATGGGCCATACAGCCTATCTGTCTTCTGAGCTGGGCCGTGCAACCTTTATGTTAGGTCGTATGGCCCTTCTTTGAATTCCAGTTGTACCCACTTTAAGCAAACTCTTTTCCACGGTGCAATCCTTAAAACTTGGGCCATGTCTCCTCTTGAGTTGGGCCATACGGCCCATCATCCAAGATGAAAATCTCCCTTTCAGATTTTTTGCGATTTTTAGTTTGTTTCTATACGAGTTAGAATCCATTCTTTACTTCTCGAGCCTGTATTCTAGACAATTTTAGATAAAGGATAACCAGAAAGCTTCATCATAGAGGTCGAACAAAAATCTATGCTCATAATAGCCTATGGTTTTGAGTGTGTGTGAGTTTGCACACTGATAGAGGTTTGGTACTCGGGAGTATCGAAAAGGGTGTCTTTAGAAGACAAGTGAGTTTATGAATTTCTTATAGTAACCATGGGTTACAGAAGAATAAACGTGTGATCCTAAAGTCACATCTAGGGTTTGCCTAAAGAGGATCATATATAGGTTTATTAATGCGGGTTCACACACAGTTATAGCTGCATCAAAACTGTTAGTGTATATGTTATACAAAATGAGGTATGTGAGTGAGATTATTTACACAGAAAAATAATGCGAATGGCTGCACAAAAATTGTTAGTGTATATGTTGCACAAAATGAAGCATATGAATGAGATTATTTACACATGAAAATAATGGTATGGTTGCACAAAAACAATGGGTTAGTATCACACAAATGGTATGTGAAACCATATAATATATGCATAAGAGAATGATTATATGGCATGGTAAAATAAATCACATAGCACATAGCATGCGAACGTAAATTTCTAACCTTATTTCTCCACATGGTTAAAAATTTGATATTCTAACCAAGTCTTAGGTGGGGTTCTCTTTAATCATCAATGTGTGATGATAAAGGCGAAAACTACATATATATATCACATATGTAGTTTCGGTATCCTAATGGAAATCGTTATGGTTATTTGCATGAGTTCGGTCAAAGTCTGGGATAACATCAAGGTCCCCATAGAAAATATATACTCCCCACTTCTCCCCACTCAAAGGTACAAGTGAAGGGGTTCATATGAGGCTTAGGTGGTGTTCCATATCCATGTCCCTACAACCTGGCGGAACATAGGCTACACTTCAATAGTTTTGAAAACCCTTAATGCATATAAAATGCTACAAAAGGTTTGTTGAAGCTATTTTAATTAGATACTTTCAATGTTAGTCAAAATCGTTTGATTTTTAAAACCTTTTTAACAGAATTCTCCATCGGAGTTGCCATTGTGAACAGACGACATTTTCGATAATACACGAGACGCGGTAAGGTGAAACGAGGAATTTTTTATATGTTTAGTTTTGTAATAATTATAGTACTAAGTTCATTTTGGAAAATAATATTCATAAAAGATTCAAGACCAAAATCTTGAAAAAGATGTAGGAGCCGTCACCCGGCTCAGCTCAACCGGGAAATTTAGGTACAGTGAAAACTGGTTGAGTGCTGCTATAACTTCCAGAGATTTAGGTCCAGAACGAGTCATTTACTTTTTATTTAATTGAAATACACACTTCAACAACCAAATTATAGCATTTTATGGAACTAAACTAATTTTATTTAAAGCATACGGCGTTCATGCAAGGTACAAAAAGCAGCAGATAAATTATTATACAGACCGAATCAAATAAACTACCCTAAGGGATACATATGAAACAAATGGAGAATCAGGGTACAATCGTCTAAAATACATAAGTTCATCTAATGCGATAATAAAATTTAAACATACACTTAATTTGCAAAACAGATGTCGGTGTACGAATAATTGCATTTAGGACTCAATCAGTCCAATATAATAGGACAATAAATGAGTCAGGATCATGCATTTAGGGGAGAATAGCCAAAGAAACTCGACAAATATCACCGACTAGACCTAGAAAGTATTTTGAAACATCCCTGCATTGATTTTTCTGCAAAAAATTTTGAAAATGGTTTTACAGATTAATTATTTAGCATGGCAAGTGAGTCAGTTTTCAAGAAACTAAGTTTCTATGGTTGTTTTGTTCTAATATATGCTTCTGGAATATAAATCTAATGTTCAAATGTCATGAAATCTGTAAAAATCAGATTTCAGTGAGTCTATCCTGAGCTAATACTCGTGTAAGTGTGGACACAACAGCCATGCGGCTGTAGATTTACACCTATGTGGATATCACTTCAAGACCAGTACTAGATTTTCTATTCATCCATTTTCATGGTTCTGATATGGGAAACATAACCATGTGGCTGTTGCGATGGCTGCACAGGTTTGGTTCTCATACCAGAACCAAAAAATTGGAGCAGTTTGTAAAATGATGCAAATGATGTCAAAATACAACACAAACAAGTCAAATTCTTTGGTTTATCAGATATTTACCCTTGTAGCATGGATCCACAGCTTTAAAAGGTGTAAATCCTTCAAGAAAGGCTCTGATTCCGAACTTGAACTTTAAACTCCGAAAATGGTATAAAACTCCGAAAGTTATGGTAATTAGTGTTTAGATAAGTCTACGATTTCTAACCAATTTTAGACCTATAAATAGATATTAAAGATGAAAAATGAAGAAAAATTTTGAATTTCTTCTTTCTCTTTTCTTCCTTTTTCTTCTCCTTTCTTTATAAATTCAGGTTGCCAACCTCTATTTTAGAAAAAAAATGTCTTTTTATAGGTAGAAATGTGGCATTTTCTTATAGGTTCCGCCCCCTAAAATCCAAAAAATAATTTCCAAGGTTGAAGATCACGGTATTGTCAGACATCGAGAGCTATACAGGTCTTGATGTGATAGCCGTGCAGTTGTTGATCCGGATAGCTTCCTCTTTCTCATCGGAAATGATATGAGGCTTGAAGTTTGGTCGACCGGAGCTTCAATCTTGAATTGACTTTGACTCCTGCGGCTGTAGAATGCTATAAAAGCAAATAGACAATTTCTTCATTATTGAAACCAGGGATGAAAAACCCGCAGTCAGAGGTGCTATCTTTATGGGCCATTCAACTAGTGGAAGACAAAGCTTTTGTGATCGATCAACTTGCAAATTGAAGTTCTTCTCATCAAGAGTTAACGGATCTTGAATCCAATTGCATCCAGATATGCAGCTTCACTACCCTATTAAAGTCATCTTCAATCGGCCAAGTCTGTTCAACATATGAGTGCTAGGACCACCTCTATCTTGCGAACCCATTTTCTTCTTACACCTGAATCTCGGGGCTACATCATCTATGTCGCTCCATTAACCCATTTTCTTCTCAAACCCAAACCCTAGAGAAATACCATTCACATTGCTTTATCCAAGGGATTCGAACTCTGCCCATCTCCTTACATGTAATCAAATTACCACCAAGTAACATTTGCTATTTGGGTAATAATATATATATATATATAAAGCCTCTTTGTTTATTTTTTTTAATGACATTATATTAATAATGAACAAATATTTATATATTCATTTTGAATAATGCAAAATAATTGAACTTTATATTAAAAATCATGCATGTAAATAATTTTTTTTTTATATAATACTTTAACTTTCAATGTGACCCTAGTTTAACTCTAATTAAATTCCAAATCTTTAAATCTATGTAAATTTTTCATCTTTTTCTGATTTTGCTCTTTCTTATTTTTGGCTATGTTTTTTCTTTAGAATCAGTGATGTTTGAGTAATTATCAAATTTTTGATTTCCAAAATATTTTTGGAATTCTGTTACATTATAGCATTATCGTGGCTTCAATAATTTTTGTTGCCGCTAGTATGGTTTAATTTGAGTAATTTTGAATGTTGTCTAATTCACTCCTTTGCTTTAAGAACCATATTTTTGAGCTATAATTTTCAATGCTGAGTAATTCACTCCAAAAATAATGATAATATTAGATATAAAATGAGCAAAAGAATGACTTAAATTTATGATTTTGAAGTATTAAGCTATGGAATAATAGAATGATAAGAAAATATTACTTTAAATCTATAGCTAATTGATTCACCAGTTAATTATTAATTCGATTGATGTTATAAAATATTGAAATATTACAATTATAAAATTTTTTTAATTTAAACATCTAGCTAAATAATTCAAATACTTTCTTTTGATACTTTTTTTTTCGATATTTTGTGAATTATTTGTAATTACTTATTAACTCATTAACATATTTGTGACTTTATGTACTAATTCGTACGGATTTGTTGATATATATATAATGATTTTATAAACTTATATTAAATAATTTTTTTCTAAAATATAAAAAATTCCGTTTGGTCAGTGCTAAATCGGTTGAACTGGTTTAATCATGAACTAGTGGCCTTGTCTATTCAGTGTCCAGTTAGATTTTGATAACATTGATATTGCGAGGCCACAATACAAACTAGCAGTGTTTGTTGGGACCTATCCCGGCTCGAAAAAAAAATTAACTGTAAAATACATGTCTCCAAGCTAAGGTTCATGCCCAAAATCCCAAAGCTAGGTTAAAGATTCAACAGACACCAAAGAAGGAGAAATGGGATTTCTCACTTAAGTCATCCCTGCATAAGATTGATTTGACTGAGCACTTCATGTGTCGCCCCTCTACGTTCCCACACGCGGAGTCTCGTCGACCGGATCGAGTACTAGCTCTTGGACCAATGGTTCTTCCTTGCACCAAAAGCCTTTTTGCACAAGGGAAGTAGATGAGATGGAGGCTAGGTTATTAACCTTGGGGTCTTAGGGTTTTACTCTTTTCCTTTTATGTATGAAACATAAACTAAGATACCCAAAATGCCCTTAATGTAAAATATCCATTATACTTTACATACATTATAATTTAACCAAATTCACCGACTGGTAACTTTGAAAAACCATAAAACCAATTTGTCATCAAGGGTTATTTCATTCTATTTGGACTTAACACTTAATCCCATAAAATAATAACCTAAAAATTAATATGTAACCAATACATATCAATTGGTCCATCACAAAGCCCATCTAAACTCCTAAGCGTGCGATCCTGCAAGCCCATCCTTATGCTGGCCATGGGCCCGAAATGACATTCAGTCCATAAGTTGTAAGTGGCTCTAGTAAGCCATTACAGCCCCCAATTGGGATGGAGATGTTAAAATCAAAACAACAGACACCCTAGTATTCTTATATGATCCTTTGCACATCTGATATTGGTGTCTGACACAAGGAATGGTGCTATCATCCTTCTAAGTGCTAGGACATTTACTTGACATCCAAGTAGACTGATAAGATAAAATAAATTATCTAATAATCATTCTATTTGGGTACGGCCGTACATTACTCAGTCTCACTCATTAAGAGGCCGATGATATCATCTCTTTGGTGAAGAGATAGGCAATTCCTTCACATTACTTCCAGTCTTAACAAGCTTCCTAATATACCCAATGTACCCATACTTGTCACCTAGTTAGAGGCCTGTTAGGCGCATAGCAAAGTATACAAGATCACATCTCGGAGTGTAGTAATATTGGGTCTAAGGATCTAGTATAAGCAATAAGTGTGAAACACTTATGACACTTGACCACATAGTGTTCTTACAAGAGGATCGATCCAGTACACTGTTCATTAACATTTACCTATGTCCTTGATGGACTTTCCAAGTCCTATGGTTGGTAAGACACCACTCATCCCACGAGGAACATATTAGTCTTTAGTTATATTCATTCCCATGATTATAACAGACTAGGGATAAGTTTAAAATTGTGTTTTATAAACTTATGATCTTACTTGTTAAGTAGACGCTACTAACAAACATGAGTGAAAACTAGTTTATGGATTTTCAATATTTATTGATTGCATAAGTAATTCAATAAATATGATTATGCCTTTTATTAATATAAAGCAAATGTGTTCTCATACACAAAATAACAGAGTACATCATATAGGGACTAGGGCATAACCCAATAGTTTTTGGCTTTGCTCTTAACATTGGGAAAAGTGATGCTTTTGGTGTCCAACTTTGGGGTCTTGTATTGGTTTAGAGCATGTAATTAAGAAAGGATTATACTATGAGCACGAATTTTTCCGACCTAAGTGATGAAACCAAACTAGTTATCCTTTGCATCGAGTTTTCTATAGGAATCGATTTGAAGGATGAAAACAGACACCGATGAGCTCAAGAATAAACCCGAGAATTATTCAGAAGATCAATGTCCTAAACCTAATTTTAGTGAAAGCCGCATATCTTTATTTGGCTTAAAAGGCTCTCATTAGAGCCGTACGACTTTATTTAAAAGAAGGTTAAGCCGTGAAACCAAATGTGAAAGTGAAATTTTTGTCCCAAAATGTAAGCCATATAACTCAAAGTCAGAGCAGCACGGCTCTCACTAGAGCCGCACGGCTTATCTCTCAACCAAAATAGAGCCACACGGCTTTTATCCTAGCTAGACAAAAAAAAAAAATAATTCACTAAATATAGGCAGAAGAGAAAAGACAAATACTTTGGATCTTGAGGGATAAGAGGACAACGAGAACTAGAGAAAAAAGGAGGGACATTTTTTGAACCAAGAAGACATAAAGATAAAAGGAAAAAGGGAGATAGAGAATAGGGAGAAAGAAATAGAGGACCAAAAACTTTCTCAAACCCTATTTCCAATCCTAAACCTCAATCTTTTTAATCCTAAACACTCAAACTTCAATCTTTGTAACTTGGTTCGTAATCTCGGAGATGATTTGGAGTAGAAATGGGCTTGTTCGGAACTAGCTTGCATCCTAAGAATAGGTTTCAGAAACTCAAAAATACTCTATAAACATGTTAAAGGTAACTTTTAAGAGGCCTTAAATCCTTGTTACTACTTTCTAGGTTGTTCTTGATATGTGTTGTGAAGTTTTCAGTTGAAATTAATTCTAGTTGTTTTCTAGAGATTTGAGTCATACGGCTCTGTTCTTCACTATAACAGAATCGCACGGCTCTCATCTCTATACAGTCCCATGCAAAATTCAGTTTTCAAAGATTTTTCTATTTTACAAATATTTAAGTTGTGCGGCTCTGTCTGGTTTTCCGATGAATCAGTGAAGTTTCATTTTGTAAAATGTGAAATCGCTAAACTCACAAGATAAGAAAATATTCTGGAATTTTATATTTTGATAAATATTATGTAATATTTGTTAATGATGTTATTTTGATAGATATTATGTAATATTTGTTATTAATGTTATTTTGAGTATTTACATATATATTTCAGTACTTTTGCATAAAACTTTTGTGATGTGTTTATCGCTTTAGACCTAGATTTATTTTCTGTGATGTAATAAAACTCCCCACGAATGAGATTTCATGGAGATCCCAGAATAACCGATTCACCAGAATATAGATTAGATCAATAACTAGTAAAATGTTTTAGAAATCGTTTTCTCAAAAATGCGTTTCAAAAATCGTTTTCCAGGTCAAGTTGATTGAATCTACCAGATTCTCCTGATTTTCTCTTTTCACATACCGTGTAATTTATTATCCCCTGTTGTCTTGTTTGAGTCCTATATGTGCATTTATATGTTTATTATGTTACTAACATCTGTTTTGTAGATAGATGTATGTTAGGTTAAATCTAGCTCTGAGTCCTAGATTTAATTCCTGTGAAGTAATTAAAACCCACAAGAACGGGATTCCATGGAGATCCCAGGATAACCGACTCATCGAAACATATATTGATCCATTAACTGGAAAAATGTTCTAAATTTTATTCCCAAAAATGCGTTTCAATATCATTTTCTAGGTCGAGTCAGTTGAATCTGTCGGATTCTCTCAATTTTCCCCTTTCACATCCCGAGCTATCCATTATCTCTTCTGTCTTATTTGAGTCCTATGTGCATTTATATATTTGTTATGGTATTAACCTTTGTTTTGCAGGTACATGTATGTTAGGTTAGATCTAGTTTTCTCCCTTTTAGATTATTTGTCTATTTTAGGCGATTGTACCTCGTATCCCATTTTTATTAATGTATCCTCTAGGTTAGATTATTCGATTGGGTTGTATTAATTTAATTTCTGAATTTATTTACTTTTCCGTACTTATTTATTGCTTTCCTTATGAGCGTATAGAAAATAACTAGGGTTGAAAATGAACTAAGAGAATAAATATAAAGGACATGAAAATTAGAATAGTTCAGAATTACTTGAAAAAAACCAGAAATAAGTGATTTGTCCGGATCAGAATCTCTGACTAAAAGGTATAGCGATTCCTACACGGTTCGGCTATACCACAATTTTCCGGTAGAGATAAACCGGGTGTCGACTCTTAAATCTTTTAGTGAGAGAATTCTGTTTTGTACATGTTTCTTTTTTTCAAAATCACATTCCACTTTCTATCATAAAAAGAATTAATTGAAATCTTCTCTTGGCCGGTTGTCATGTAAAAGGATCGTTCACTCACAAATATGTTTTTGTGGATTCAGACCCCCATAAGGCTATTAATTGAAATCTTTTTTTTTTTTTTTTTTTTTACTGATAGTTACACACCCACTTTAATTGGAAATCAGAAAGAGAGTTGAAAGTTCTTATGAGAATTAATTTATTCTTGTGGATGTAGAGTGTAGAATAGTCAATAATTAAGAAACTATAGTTTGACTATTACAACCTAGCTAAAGGATTTCTCCTTTTACTGTACCAGTCAAAATTTACAGATTTCTCACGTTTAAGACCATAATATCCGTCTTAATTTCCTTTATCTGAGCAGCCCAAACTTAAATACTCAATCACACAAAAGGACTCCATTTTCTCTATGTATTAGTTAGAAAGAAAGTGTTAAGGTGGGCATTTGAATTTTACACGTAGAAGAAAAGAATCTAGTCAACAACTCATTAATCGAAATAAAGGTCATTAATATTTTAGCCAAAAAAAAAAAAAAAAAAAAAAGGTGCTAAGTTTATAAGATTAGCTTTTTTTTTTCTCCAAAATGTCATTTATAAACATACTCTACCATGTATTAATTGCAAATTTAACTAATTATAAATTAGATAGGGTTGTTAAGATTTGAATAGTATATATATACATATATATATTAGAACAGAGTCAATATCAATCAATAAAAAAGTTTTAAAGTTTTAAGAAACCAACTTTGATCTTATTATGATTTTTTTTTTATTGACCAATTTTCAATGTACATTCTCTGAAAAGATACATTTGTTACCACACTAATTTTTGTATTCCAATAATATTTTTAACGGACCCGGTCCATATGGATCTTCCCAATGAAAACCTAACACATAAGTATTTTTTATTTTCTCAACAAACTCTTTACGAAAAATTTTAGAATACTCCCTATGTATGGTACTCCCATGAGATATATTAGCAAAAAGGGCTACTGCTTTTCTTTTTAGAGTATAATAAAAAACTATAAATCATATCTTAAAACTATAAAAATATATATGTCAGGAATATTCTAAAATTTCTCAGATGTTTACTTTCTCAATATTTTTGTTGCTTATGTATTAATGTATTATTGGAAAGGTCCATATAAATCGGGTCCACTATAAAATTTCTCATAATTATTTTATGGATACGCACTGTTAGAAAAGTTTAAGTACTTTTGTTCCTAATTGATACTTTTGAAATTTTTAAAATATAAAAATAGAAAATTATTTTCTTTTAACTCAATTCCCTTTAAGGTACAAACACTGGCAGAAACATATTTTCCCGAAATAAAAGAGCCTTAGAAGTTAAGACATGACAATCCTATAATTGATGTATTGTCAAACAATATTGTTGGTCCCTGTAGTGTGTCAAATTTTAATTTTTCAGCACATAAACTTTGATTTGGTGAAGTTTTTAGCTTATTAATATTTTTTTTCGTTTTTCAAAATGTAGGCCATATATATCAGCAGAATTATCATGTATTACCTGGTGGAAATTTGTTAATAAATGAAGCTCTAATTTTCTTCGCTTTGAACGGGCAAAAAATATCCCAAGCACCCTGAACTTTCAGGAATATCTTACAGTTGGTTTCCTAATTAATTTTTTCAGCATATTGAGTATATAATTTTTTTTTTTTTTTTTTTTTTTTTGATAATATTAATCTCAAGCTTGACATGCATGTCTCGTGTAGGCAGTAATATCCGTTAACATGTGTGAGACACAATTTTTGCGAATACGTAAGACTAAACTAGAGGTATGGTTTACATCTATATAGTAAGTATAAATCATATCCCTCCAGTGAACATCAGAGTCTTCTGCTTTTTACAAGAATTATACACATTCTAATTAAGTGACAGATATTGTCATTGCAAAGACAAATGCATCAACTTTAAGGCTAATACTATTAAAATAGAAATATCACATACTCAATGTGTTGAAAAAATTAAGTAGGGGACCAATTAAGAAATCCATAAAAACTCATGAGATTCTGTATGCAGTTTGCCTTTTGAATGAGTAGTTGATGGGGTTAACATTCAAGTGTGACAACAATTTCCATTAAGGACTGCACACATTTTAGCAAATACTCAAATTTGATGAAACCAAATCTCATATCCAAAGGAGAGAAGTAAAAATCTTAAACAAAAATATGATTTTGCACCAACTTTTAAGTTAAAAATTTAAATGCTAGTAGAGTGGATCAATGCTTGTATATTCTCTTTGAAGTCCAATGGGCATTTCGCTTGCAAGTCCCTTGAGGTTATTCGGATTCCAAAAATCTATAAGTATGAAATGCAAAAGGAAAATTAATAAGCTAACTCTTACATTTTGTAGTAGTTGTTTTGTACCATCTTTCTCTATACATTAACATTTGTGGCTCATAGTTTTATATCTTGAAGCATTCCATAATTTATTATTTTATTATCTTTCGTACATATTATCAAAATTGCGGTCTCATGCAATTCTCATCTCAGCATAACATGATGATGTTACCGTAATTTGCACGATGGTTCACATTTTGATCATATATAAGTAGGTAAAATGCATCCTGAAACCCCTGAACATTTATAGATTTCGCAATTCATCATCTAATTAATTTTTTCACCACATTGACTATATAATATTTTTATTTTGATAGTATCAGCTCCAAATTTTACACATTTGTTCCACATGGGTTACAATATCTATGAACTAATACATAACAAATATGTCTAAGTTTGGAACTAATACTATCAAAATAGAATGATCATGTACTTAATATGTTGAAAAAATTAATCATGAACCAATTCCAAATTTTATAAAAGTTCAGGGAACTTGGAGGTGCTTAGCCTTGCAATTATGAAAGTTTTATGCAACATTTTTGAAGAATTAATGTATTTCTGTGCATTGAGCACATATATATAAGCACATTTTCTCATCTAATATTTCAGTAGAATGTACATATATATAAATCAAGAAAGGAGAGCATGATTTAGTTGTTAATTAATTATAAATTTAGATAAAATTCGTAAGCAGGTTAATTGAAAGATGGATATATATGCAGCAGATACTACTTTTTGCAGACATGTATATATATATATCAAAGGATTCATAGGACAAAACAATAAATACATGTGTGTTAGCGGAAGTAGAAGTGGAACTGGAACTGGAACGGGAACGGGAACCCTACCAAATGACTTCATTAGACCCACAATTTCAACACTAAATTAGCTAGAATAATTCCTATATCAGTAACTAAAATATTATAGCTAGAATCAGCATTCAAATTAACTAATTAATTAGCTAATTAAATTTAAAGACAGTATCATTCATTCCTATAAAACATCCCATCTTCATTAAATGTTCATTAATTTCTGTGAGACCAAACAACAAATGGCTCCAAATTGAGTAAAATATCCGTACAACTACCTCGATCAAATAATCTTAATTAAATCACACAATTGGGTTTTAATTAAAAATTTTTTAAGCAAAATATATATATATATATATATATGTGTGTGTGTGATAAAAACTAGAAAGATCTGATACTTGTTGTAGGAGATGAAGAAGATCAAAACAATGATTTCAAAAGGACATTTATTCTTTCAATAACTTACAGTTCAAATGTTGTTTCAGCAAATGCGACCAGTCAAAATTAAAAGATGAAACAACGCAATAAAACAGCAGTTTCACAAAAAAAATTAGAAACAATATAGATATATAGATACATAGATAGCTTTTCTTTTTTTTTTTTTTTAACTGAAAGATACATAGATAGCTTATTAGGTGAAGAGACCAGAAATCCCAGCTAGAGGTGAAACATAGATGAATTAATTAATAATATTAAAAGAAGGGCTAGCTAGGGTTTTTTTTTTTTTTTTTTTTTTAATTATCAAGCTTTTTGGAGTTATAAAAGAACCAAATAAGGCAAAGGGGGGACAAAAAAGAGGATTTTACATTTAGGAAAGAATCCGAATCCCACGTTTAGATAATACCAATATTATAATTAAAAATATATAGTGTATATTATGTATGTATGTCGTGTAGTCACACATCAATGTTGGATCCATGCAAGACAACCGAGTAAATTGTGTCTATAACCACATGATTTACTCTTAAAATAATCACAATAATTAGACTCAAAACCAAACATCCAATCATGTTTATTCAAAACCCCAATTGAATAGAAAATTGGAGAAGGGACAGCTCATTTCCTCTATTAAGAATATGCAGTACCCCATGTCAAACAAACCCCCTCTACTAAGCCCACTACTCTACATTTCATTTCTTTTAACTTTTCATTTTTAAAAAAATAATAACAAAATATACCTTACATGTAGTCATTATTAAAATAAAAAAATAAAAAATAACACATGCATTTAAACTAAATGCTAATAAAAAGAATTTAAATTGCTAAAATTTTAATATATGTGGAGAGCAGTTCCCGGCTAATTAAAATGTGCCACAATTATGTGGAATTGATCTCATCAGCCAGGAATACACTAATTAGGCTAGAACTTACGTATAGAATGTGTGATTAGTATTCAACTAATTAATCGGTATTAAGTATAAAAATATATAAAAAAAATGAAAGGGAAGAAGAGGTGGGTGGAGTAGACAAGAAAAATAAAAGGGGTGCAATAAATAGGGCATGAAATTAGATTTATCAATAAATACAAAGGAGTTGACAGGCAGGGTTTGAAAAGATTGACCTGCCTCTGTCTGTGTTCTCTCTCTCTTTTTCTTCCTTCATATATGAATGAATGAATCAATTTTGAGAGCCAAAAGAAAAGGTATTTGATCAGATTCTGCTTGTCTCTTTCAATGAGAGAAAAAAGATACAAATCCCATCTCCAATCAACAAACAAACTTCTCTTCCTATTTATATTTGAATTTGATGATGGATGGATCCATGGATGGTTGAATGATCAAATCTTTCTTATCCTACAAAAATAATAGAGAACAAATAACAAAAAGAAAAAAAAAAAAAAGGGAAATGACATTTGAAAAGAACCCAAAAAGAAAACAAAGTAAACAACTTGACAAGAAAAGGATATCTCTCTTATATATAATCATAATAATAATAATAATATTAATATTAATACTAATAATGATCTCCATGAATTAAGTTTTTTCACTTAACTAATAACTTTCTCCTCCATCTTTCATTCATATTTTATATATTTATAGAGTAGAGAGAATTAAAAAGACTATTAATAATCGTGAGAGTGATGATGATACATTGTTGCATCTCTTTGGCTGCTGTGGCTACTATGATCATCTGATCCCATTTGATGAGCTGAACCAGCTGCTCCAAGATTCAAATAAACCAATCTCGAATCGAGATTGAGGTTACCAAGATTGCTACTGGAGCTGCTGCTGTTATGATGTTCATCATTCATAGGGGGATAAATCGCGGTTGAACTAGGTGCATTCGCGCTGTTTCCTTCTTCCCGCGAAAGAACTAATGCTGCTGACTGCACAAGCTCAAGGCAAAGCCTGAGCTTGTTCGGTTCGATATGAGCCAACCCAGGAACTGCCCCCTTAAACAAGAAATCCGATGTTAGGGTTCGAAGAATGTCAAGAGGCGTTATCCCATCCACCGTTCGAACATTGGGGTCAGCATGGTGGTCTAAAAGCACTGCAACCATATCTGGTGAAACCATTTCTGCTGCAATGTGAAGAGGGGTTTTCCCAGCCGGACCGGCTGGGTAATTAACATCAGCTGCACCCAGTTCAAGCAAGGCCTTAACCACTTCGCGGCTGCAATTCTCTACTGCGTAATGGAGAGCTAATGCTTCATCAAGATTTAGGCCTTCTCCCATTACCATTAGTTTAACAAGTTCAACATCAGATGAGTCTAAGGCTCTTCTCATCCTTCTGATCTTTTGGTCCTCAAGATCCGCAGCTGCAGTGAGATCGTGGTGGTGATGGTGATGAGGCATTAAGGATCTCCGAGCCAGGGAGGATTTGAGCCGGAGTTCTTCAATTTTGGCTACAACATCAATAGGAAGATGTTTAGCTAAGACTTCAGGAGGTAGGCCTGATTTGGCCACAAGATGAGAACAAGTAGACCAAAGTTGGTGCATATCTTGCTTTCTTGAAGCAATTAACACCTTCATTACATCTTCAATTGAAGCCTTCTCCACCATGCTAGCCAATTGCTTCTGTTCAACAACAATAAAAATGAAAAATTTTTTAATGGATTAGTTGGAAGATGGAAATTCTTGAATATATACGGATTAATTAAGGAATGATGGGATGTAATGTTTAACCCCATTTGTTAATTGTTTAATATTTAAAGCCCAAATGAGGAAAGTAATAATTGGGATAAATTTGGGAAACAAAACTGTGGAAGACAAGACTGGTGATAAAGAACTATATTTAGTAAGTTTTTGGGTATGTAAAATGAAAGAATGAAAAATCCCAATTCAAGATAATAATCCAAAGTGGCATTCATGATTCATGAAATCAAGAAAATCTCATAAATTATCAACAGCATTTGACTGGATTGATTGAGATATAATTATCAACAGAAAGAAGAAGGGACAAATCAATCAAGAACAAGAAGCAGAAGCTCGGGGACTATAAAGAGTCTTCCAGAATTGAGAAGAAAATAAGAAAAATTTATATTAGCAACAGCCTGAAATAAGAACAAAGAAGTTGAAATAGTAATTGAACACAAAACAAAAGATGTAATTTAGAAGTCCAGACCATGAAAAATTAGAAATACCCAAAAAATAAAGGAATTAAAATTAAAAAAAATTAAAAAAAAAAAAAGGAAACCCACTTCAAAAAATCCCTTCCCACTTCCCAAAAACTCAACAAACAACACCAGCAGCAACTCCATACCTACAAAACAAAATGACTACTCCGCACACACTAATCAAGAAGCCTGCAACAGATATAGAGAAGAAGGGAGAGAGAAAAAAGAAATAAACCTGAGTAAGCAATGCAAGCTGTTCAACGCCAAAATATCTAGAGGCAGCAAGAGTATCAAGAGCAAGATCAACGGCAGAGGTGCAATGGGTGTGCCAACAACCTCTTTCTCCACAATTAGGCCTTGGCTCATGCTTTTGAGGGACAATAGAGACTTGTCCACTATACAAGAACTGTAACAGCAACAAGAACACCTCATATCCCACTGAGTTTACTGGTATTACGTTTGTCCTGCTGTTTGAACCCTGTGAAGTACCTGATGATGACGATGATCCTCCTCCTCCTCCTATTCTTGACCCGCCTGTGTCTAACCCGGATGGCGGGTCGGGTCCACAAAAAAATTTCCTAAAAAATAAACTTCTAGCTGCTAAAATACATCTGTGAGCATGTACTAATCTCCCTTCTACGCTGAATGTTACATCCGAAAAAGCTTGCCCATTTATCAGCAAATTTAGATAATCTAATGATAGAGATCTTAACGAGTCTTCCAGCGTCATGATTCTATTCAAATCCAATTAGGGTTCTTCTCTTTTTTAAAGAAAAAGGGTATTTTAAGAGGAACAAGAACACATGGAGATGAAATTCATATCTTCTTTTCTCTTTTTTGCACTTATAATTGGTTTTGTGCTGAAGGAACAAGAAGATGAAGAAGAAGAAGAAGAAGATGATGGGGATAGTGTTACTGTGTATTGTAGAGAGAGAGAGAGAGATTCTTTTTTCTCTCGATATTTTGAGAGGTTTTAGAGAGAGATAGAGGACCAATATGGGTGGCTATTCTGGGCGGCTGACCTATTTAAAAAAGGGGATGTGAAATTAATTAATTATGAGATTAGAATTATTAATCTTTTATAAGCAAAAAGAAAAAAAAAATGGAAATAGTAATTTTTTGTATTTTTTTTTTAAAATAATTTGTGATCTTCAATTAAATATATTTGGACGTACATATAAGTTGAGGCAAAAAGATAATTCTTTATTTGACTTAATTGTGTTGACTCCTACCATAATATGGGGCCATCCCCATTTAACAACACTTATTATGATCACTTCTTTTTTGATGGTGATTTTTCCTTTTCTTTTTTTTTTTTTTTAAAAAAAAAAAGAAAATAAAATTATAATAATAATAATAAAAAAGATATCTAGTGAAGGATTACATATTTCTAAAAGATCTAGCAATTTTTTTGCACCTTTAAATTTTTTTCTTGCATTTATTCTTACAATTTAAAATCAGGACACCTGATAAATAGCCAAATAAAAGAGAAAATATTACACTATTAACATTTTTGTTATCATTTTATACACGTTCCATGTGGATAAATTAGCATCTCTTTAACAAAATGTATAAAAAATAATAACATGTTATTTATTTGCATAATTTTGAAAATCATGTTTTGTATTAGTTATTAATCTCTTGTATTAGTTGTTAATTTCTTGATGAATTATGTGAAAAATTAATACCCGCTAGGAGGTTTCTCGTATTGAGAAAAACTAGGTTAGGACCTGCAAAACAAAATAAAAATACTCCGATGTTCAAGTCAGTAAGAGATCAAGAAGCAGTAGAATAGAAATAAGAGAATCTGTATTTTTGTACCTTTTGAGGTAGAGAGACCTTTATAGACTCCAAACTGTCCTAATTAGATTATGATTGATATTCTTGTTTGACCAATAGGAAAGATTCCTAATTGGGGTAAAATAGTACCTTTGCAGAGTTTTATCCTGATTAGGATATAGACTTCTTGATAGACAAGTAAGAGAGAATTATGTCTTGATTAGAATATAGTCTCCTTGCAGGTCAAGGATAATAGGGATGTGACATGCCTGATGTTGGCCTGTATGGTCCCGGAACTGCAAAAACAGTTTATGGACCATCAAGCCTTTGCTATGATAACAACTCTTAACGAGATATTTCAGGAGCAAGCTTGTCAGGAAAGGTACCTGACCAATAAGGCATTCCACTCCTGTAAGATGAGGGCTGGGACATCTGTGACCGTACACGTGCTCAAGATGAAGGGCTATTTGGACACATTGGCCCATCTCGGATCGCCCATCTCTCAGTAGTTAGCGGTGGACACAATCCTTGCATCCTTACTGGATTCTTATGATCAGTTCATCCTGAACTACAACATGCAAGGGATGAACCGCACTGTTAGTAAGCTGCATGGGATGCTCAAGCTTACTGAACAGTCGATCAAGAAGAGTCCACCGGTGCTGCTGGTCAACAAGGGGAACCCTCCTCTTGCCAATGGCAAGGCCAAGGAAAAGGCCAAGGCCAAGGCTAAGAAGGCCAAGGCCCAGCCCAAGGCCCAGCAGAAGGCAAGTCCTGAGGATGTCTGTTTCGGGTATAGACAGGTAGGCCATTGGAAGAGATCATGTCCTAAGCTGATGGGAGAGCAGAGATGGGGCCAAGGTGCGTCCTTTTCAGGTATTTATGTTATAGAAATTAACCTTACTGTTTCAACATCCTGGGTATTGGATACTGGATGTGGTTCTCACATTTGTTGCAATGTGCAGGGACTTAAGAACATAAGGTCACTGGGGTCGGGAGAGGTGGACTTGTGGGTCTGAAATGGAGCAAGGGTTGCTGCCATAGAGATCGGCGAATATCACCTTGTGATGCCCAGTGGATTGGTTTTGATTTTAGAACATTGTTATTTTGTACCTGCTATGTGCAGGAATATTATTTCGGTATTTCATTTTACTATTTCTAATGGTAGAATTTCTTTATCTAGAGAGGGATTATTTTACAGAGATGCTCTATTAAATAATGGCCTATATATCCTACATAAATGAAACCAATCATGTCTATAACATAAACACTAAAAGGGTTAAGCCTAACAAACTTAATCCTGTCTACCTATGGCATTGTCGTCTTGGCCACATAAACGAGAAACGCATAGCTAGGCTTCACAAAGCTGGAGTCTTAGGGTCATTTGACTTGGAGTCAATTGATATATGCGAGTCATGTTTACGAGGCAAGATGTCTAAGGCGCCCTTTAGCAAGAAGGCTGAAAGGGTAACTGGCTTATTGGACCTAATACATTCAGATGTATGTGGACCTATGAGCGTAGCGACCAGAGGTGGACACCTGTACTTCATCACGTTCACGGACGATTTCAGCAGATATGGCTATGTCTATCTGATGAAACACAAGTGTGAGACCCTTGATAGGTTCAAGGAATTTAGGAACGAGGTACAGAACCAACTGGGTAGAAATATCAAAACACTTTGGTCGGACCGAGAAGGTGAGTATATGAGCCTAGAGTTTGACTCATATTTGAGAGAGCATGGAATAGTTCCACAGCTCACTCCTCCGGGAACACCACAATGGAATAGGGTGTCCGAAAGGAGAAATAGGACCCTGTTGGACATGGTCCGCTCAAGGATGAGTCAAGCCTCTCTCCCAATTAGTTTCTGGGGACACGCCCTTGAGACAACAGCTCTCATCTTAAACAATACTCCGACTAAGGCAGTGGAAAAGACCCCATATGAGATATGGACCGGCAGGGAGCCCAATGTGTCTTTCCTAAGGATTTGGGGATGCGAAGCACATGTCAAGAGATTGACTAGTGGCAAGCTAGAGCCTAAAATTGATAAATGCCTATTTGTGGGCTACCCTAGGGAAACCAAAGGGTATTACTTCTACAACCCCGCCGAGAACAAGGTGTTCGTGGCCAGGAAGGGGGTCTTTCTAGAAAAGGAGTTCCTTTCCAAGAAAGATAGTAGGAGCAATGTTGAACTCAGGGAAGTTCAAGGTCCACAAGCTCCTGAAGAGGATAACTCGGAGCCTAGGTGGAGCTTCCATAGGAGGAAGCACCGACCCAGGCCACACAAGGTCCTAGAAGGTCTGGTAGGGATCGTCGGGAACTAGAGAGGTATGGTTTCCTTGTCACCGATGATCAAACTCTTCTCATCTGGGATGAGGAAGAACTCAAAACCTACCAGGAGGCTATGACAAGCCCACAGTCTGTAAAATGGCATAAAGCCATGGAGGCAGAGATGCAATCTATGTAAGATAACCAGGTTTGGAACTTGGTTGATCCACCTCTGGGTGCTAAGGTAATAGGTTGCAAGTGGTGCTACAAGCTGAAAGCCGACAATACCTTCAAGGGGCGTTTGGTTGCAAAAGGTTTCAGACAAGTCCATGGAATAGACTATGATGAGACTTTCTCACCAGTAGCCATGCTCAAATCCATCAGGATCTTGCTAGCCATAACCGCATGGTACGACTATGAAGTCTGGCAAATGGATGTCAAAACCGCTTTCCTTAATGGAAAGCTACTTGAGGATGTGTACATGACACAACCTAAGGGTTTTGTTAATCCAGAGTATCCGGGAAGGGTATGCAAGCTTCAAAGGTCCATTTATGGATTGAAGCAAGCATCCCAAAGTTGGAATCTTAGATTCAATAAGGCTATAAAGGAATATGGCTTCATACAGAATCAAGATGAGCCTTGTGTGTATAAGAGGACAAGTGGGAGCATTGTCACATTTTTGGTACTTTATGTAGATGACATCCTACTCATTGGAAGTGATATACCTACACTACAAGGGGTAAAGCAGTGGCTGAGTAAGTGCTTCGCAATGGAGGACTTAGGCGAAGCTGAGATGATGCTAGGGATCAGGATCTATAGGGATAGATCAAATCGGCTTCTGGGCCTAAGTCAGGCCTCATACATAGACAAAGTTCTGAAAAGGTTCAGCATGAACCGGGCTAAGAAAGGCTTCTTGCCAATGGGCCATGGGCTGAAACTTAGTAAGAAGAACTGTCCTAAGACAAGGGAGGACAGGGAGAATATGAAGTTGGTTCCATATGCTTCGGCTATAGGATCAATTATGTACTCCATGTTATGTACGAGACCTGATGTTGCCTTTGCACTAAGTATGATGAGTCGATACCAGTAGGATCCCGGGAAGGATCACTGGAAGGCTGTCAAGGCAATCCTCAAGTACCTTAACTGGACTAAGGATAGCTTCTTAGTGTATGGTGGTCAGGAAGTGCTATCAGTTACTGGGTACACTGATGCAAGCTTCTAAACAAACCAGGATGAGTACCAGTCACAGTCTGGGTATGTATTTTTGCTTAATGGTGGTGCTGTAAGCTGGAGGAGCTCAAAGCAACCAACCATCATGGACTCTACAACAGAAGCTGAGTACATCGTGGCGTGTGATGCAGCTAAGGAAGCTATGTGGATGAAGAAGTTTATCACTCAGTTAGGAGTAGTGCCAATTATCCAGGACCTAGTTGATATCTTCTGTGACAACAATAGGGCCGTCGTACAAGCTAAGGAGCCCCAGTCACATAAGAACACAAAGCACGTGCTTAGAAAGTTTCACCTCATACGAAAGATAACGGAGAGAGGTGACATTGCATTGCACAGAGTGGACACCAAGGATAATGTCACAGATCCTTTGACCAAGGTGCTGGCCCAGCCCAAGCACGAGGGTCATACCAGATCTATAGGGATTAGGCCTATGCCTAGTTGGGACTAGTGCAAGTGGGAGATTGTTGGATATGCCCTAGTCCCGAGGCATTGGCCCTTGTATTTATATCATACATTTATTGGATTTATGTATTGTACTCATTTGTGTTATTAATAAGGGCATTAATTCATTTATTATATTTATCTTGTGCAATATATTAAATGAAGTATCCAATGGACATATCCATATCCATGATGACAAGTGTCATGCACTTGGCAGTAAGACCATGGATAGGGTAAACGATATGACCATAAATAGATCCGTAGTCTATTCCAGTCATGGGAATGAGTGGAACAAGAGACTATCATTAACCTGGTTGCATGGCGGTGTCTTACCGGTCATTGGATATGGGATGTCAACCAAGTTAATGGGTACATGTAAAAAGGGCATGGTACTGGATAGATCCACTAAACGAGAAATCCACACGGTATAGTATCACAAGTGATTCTTGTGTAGTACTTGTATGGGTCCTTTGACCTGACCATATAATGGTGTTGCATGTGAGGTCGCATACTTAGGGGTACGCCTAAAGGGCCTGTAATGAGGTGCCAAGTATGGGTACTTTCGGGTATGTCACTTAGCATGGCAATGCTATGGATATGCAGAAGGGATTTGTCACTCAGTAGTCCATTGAGAAGATATCACCGGCCTTTTGATGAATGTGACTGATAAGAGTGTGGCCACACCAAAACGAGTTGGAACTTGTTTATGAGCTTTAGTGCATTCGGGATCAAGTTAATGTCCAAACACAAAAGAGGGTGATCAATCCATGCCTCTGTGTTGGACACTGATATCGATGACATGGGATATACAAGTTCAAACTACAGGGTTATGATAATAGTTAGACTTCCATCTCCATCTTAATTGGGGCTGCAGTGGCTTGCTAGAGCCCAACTACAGTCTGTGGGCCACAGGCCCACTGCCAATATAAAGATGGGCCCACTGGATCGTACACATTGAGCGACTGAACACTGACTTAAGGAATCACTTGTATACTTGGAGTATATACTCTGGAGAGAGAGGTATATATTAATTATATTATAAAGATCTATTGGATTGATCATAATAATAAAATTAATATTTGATTGGCTCTTCATAATTAATTGGATTAATTATGAGATTATTTCCTAGGTGGAAATATTCATATGTATAGGTTTACATATGAATTTATTTTGTGATGATCTAATTTTAATTTGATGGATTAAATTAATTCGTCAAACCGATTTTAATTTAAATGTCAATAATATATTACTTGGTGTAATATATTAAATACATGGGTAAATTAAAATTAGGCTTGAAATTAATTTAAACCAGACTAATTAAAACAGGTTTAGGCCTGAATTAAAAGAAGGAAGCCCACACAGATGAAGGAGCCAACTTGGGCCAAAATTCCCTTAGGAATTTCGGCCACCTAGGGTTTAATTACACTAGGAATTTCGGCCAACAATGAACCAACAGAAGCCAGCATGGTTAAAACCCTCTCCAAGCCAGAGAGTCCATGAACCACCGGAAGGCTATTTCACTATATATCAACATCATATTGAAGGCAACTTCTCTTACCCCCCTTCTGGAGAAGATCTGCAGTGTAATGAACTAGTATAATATTTTTCCAGCCCAAATCCATCCCAACACCATCGAGGACATATGTGCATTGAATTGGCTATACTGGAATCTCAGCATCCAATTGACCGATGCCTTGTTCTGGTATGTTGCCACACCCATCCAACGAGATACAAATGATGATCACCTAACCTTTGCCAAAGGGACCAAATTTTGGTTCTTCACAAGCCAAACCTCCTCTGTTAAAAGCTTCAAAGAACTCTTCTTCTTCATTAAGCTAAAGGGCGATGCTCCCCCTTTTCCCCGTACTTGGTCTTTCTATAGTACAAAGGAACTAAAAGGGTTGAAGGATCGGCTCTCACCTAAAGAGAAAATCAATCTAGGACTGCTGAGCTCTGTGCCTATAAAATACTAGAAGCTCTCTTATGTGGTCAGGGCGTTCCGCCTAAGGCGGCCCCTTGCCACACCAGATAACCAGACAAGATTTCTAGTTTTCTTTTTCAATCCCATCGAGGATCATCAAGGTGCCGCATTTTCCTCATTGTACTCATTTTGTACTTATATTTTTGGCAAAGATGTCACTGCCTGAAACTGTTGCAGCTTTAAAGAACCGTAAGAGATAGGCCCGTGCCTCAACCACCATTGCCATAGTAGCCCCACCGCTTGTACCAACCTCTTCCGCACCAAGGCCCGAAGCATCAACCGGGCAACTAAGCAGGGAAAGGAACCTATATCCCAAGGCAAAAGGAAGACGATGAACACTACTGCACTGGAAAAGTGCAAGAAAACTTGCTTGGTAAGATCCGCCCTCCCTAAACCATTTTCATACTTGACTGCTGCTTACCCAAATGATTTTTATAGGAGGGGGTTCTAGACTTTAGCGTAAGAAAACAGGTTGATGACAGCGGCCTATCCATTAAAGAAATCCTGCTGTCCAAGTTTAGGACAGAAGTAAGCCTAGCAGATCCAACGGTGTAGCTGGAACTTTGAGAAGGAATGTACTTACCAACAGACTCGGCAAAGGTTGGCAAGCTCAACAACCAGACAATAGGGATCAAGGTCCTAAGAAAATTATACACCGTAAGTACCCCCTAGCCCATATGCCTTCCACCCTTGAGATGTCAAGATGATAAAAGTTTGCTTATATATGCAGGCCACCCTGTTCCTATACGAGGAGCTCAAGCATGCTGAAGAAGCAGACTGCATCTATAGCCAACACCTTGAGGGGATCTTGGAGGGGAAGAAGATGGAGAAAGAGTTGGCGAAGGCCATAGAGAAAAATATGGAGCAACAAAAGAGCTTGGATGCAGCCTCCATGGAAATCACAGCTCTGAAGAGATCCCTAGCCAAATCTGAGGAGGCCTTGAGGTGGGAAAAGGATGCTCATTTGGCGAGTCTCTCTATTGAGGAGGGTCACTTGAAGGAGAAGATAAAGTTGTACATTCGGTTAGCTCTACTCTACGATAACTGCTTGCTCCAGAAATTTATTTAAGCGTATCTGGACATCTCCTTCAGTGACATCGACGCTGACTTCCTCATGGAAGTAGATATTTCTCCCCTCCCACCATCAGCCCCAGACATCACAGACATGATGCAACCAGAACCAAAAGCTGAAGTTGCCTCTTCTGATTCGGCGGTAGGCATGTAAGCTGAAGCCTTCCTTTTTGGGCCGGCGGAAGGTGCGCCTAGTAGAGAAGAATTGCCAGTCTTAAAAAGATTTGATTTGTGCTTATTTTTTGCAAGTCCTCATAAGGAGGCATTTTGTATATAACTACAGTTATTCCCTAACATGGTTTCTTAATGAAAAATACTTTATTTCCACCTAGTGTTTATAAGTTCCGGCTTGGCCTTCTGCCTCACATTAGGATGTTGTTCCTTTATTGTCTTTAGGATATATACAGTCATGTATTAGCTTTTAACCTTTGTTTTTTACTTCTCAATTTACACCAGATCTGGGTAATGCGGTCTGTTAACTAACAATAAATTCGAAAGTGAATTTTTATTGACCAAGAACCAGCTAGCTTAAAAATTAATAATAAAGTCAAAAGTGAACTTTTATTGATCAAAAGACCGAATAAATACATATTCTATTACTCTTTTAAGGAAGTTGCCTCATTAAAAACATTGTCAAGGAAAACCCTATGGGAAAAAACTATTAAAAAGGAAAAATAAGTGCAACATTTATAAGTTGTAAGAGCTAATTTGGTGGTACTTTAGGAGATTCCTTGCACTCCTTGTGCATGGGACTTCCTTTTCATCCATTCGGCAAAGCACCCATACTTGGCACCTTATTACAGGCCCTTTAGGTGTACCCCTAAGTATGCGACCTCACATGCAACACCATCATATGGTCAGGTCAA
This sequence comes from Euphorbia tirucalli, assembly GCA_039660915.1. Lineage (NCBI taxonomy): Eukaryota > Viridiplantae > Streptophyta > Magnoliopsida > Malpighiales > Euphorbiaceae > Euphorbia > Euphorbia tirucalli. The sequence continues at coordinate 56,137,460 of CM077637.1, forward strand.
AGGATCCATACAAGTACTACACGAGAATCACTTGTGATACTATACAATGTGGATTTCTCGTTTAGTGGATCTATCTAGTACCATACCCCTTATGCATGTACTCATTAACTTGGTTGACATCCCATGTCCAATGACGGGTAAGACACAGCCATACAACCAGGTTAATGATAGTCTCTTGTTCAACTCATTCCCATGACTGGAACAGACTACGGATCTATTCATGGTCATATCGTTTACCCTATCCATGGTCTTACTGCTAAGTGCATGACACTGGTCATCATGGATATGGATATGTTCATTGGATACTTCATTTAATATATTGCACAAGATAAATATAATAAATGAATTAATGCCTTTATTAATAATACAAATAAGTATAATACATGAATCCAATTAATGCATGATACAAATACAAGGACCAATGCCTCGGGACTAGGGCATATCCAACAATCTCTCACTTACACTAGTTCCAACTAGGCATGGGCCTAATGCCTATAGATCTAGTATGACCCTTGTGCTTAGGCTGGGCCAGCGCCTTGGTCAAAGGATCTGCGACATTATCCTCGGTGTCCACTCTGTGCAATGCAATGTCACCTCTCTACGCGATCTCTCGTATGAGGTGAAACTTTCTGAGCACGTGCTTTATGTTGTTGTGTGACCGGGGCTCCTTAGCTTGTGCAACGGCCCCATTCTTGTCACAAAAGATATCAACTGGGTCCTGGATAGTTGGCACTACTCCCAACTCAGTGATAAACTCCGCATCACACGCAACGATGTACTCAGCTTCTATTATAGAGTCCGCGATGGTTGGCTGCTTTGAGCTCCTCCAGCTTACAGTACCACCATTTAGCAAAAATACATACCCAGACTGTGACTGGTACTCATCATGGTCGGTCTGGAAGCTTGCATCAGTGTACCCAGTAACTGATAGCACTTCCTGACCACCATACACTAAGAAGCTATCCTTAGTCCGGTTAAGGTACTTAAGGATTGCCTTGACAGCTTTCTAGCGATCCTCCCCCGGATCCTGCTGGTACCGGCTCGTCATACTTAGTGCAAAGGCAACATCAGGTCTCGTACATAACATGGAGTACATAATTGATCCTACAGCCGAAGCATATGGAACCAATTTCATGTTCTCCCTGTCCTCCCTTATCTTAGTATAGTGCTTCTTACTAAGTTTCAGCCCATGGCCTATTGGCAAGAAACCTTTCTTAGCCCGGTCCATGCTGAACCTTTTCAGAACTTCTTCTATGTATGAGGCCTGACTTAAGCCCAAAAGCCGATTTGATCTATCCCTATAGATCCTGATCCCTAGGATCATCTCAGCTTCGCCTAAGTCCTTCATTGTGAAGCACTTACTCAGCCACTGCTTTACCCCTTACAGTGTAGGTATGTCGCTTCCAATGAGTAGGATGTCCTCCACATAAAGTACCAAAAATGTGACAATGCTCCCACTTGTCCTCTTATACACACAAGGCTCATCTTGATTCTGTATGAAGCCATATTCCTTTATAGCCTTATTGAATCTAAGATTCCAACTTCGGGATGCTTGCTTCAGTCCATAAATGGACCTTTGAAGCTTGCATACCCTTCCCGGATACTCTGGATCGACAAATCCCTCAGGTTGTGTTATGTACACATCCTCGAGTAGCTTTCCATTGAGGAAAGCGGTTTTGACATCCATTTGCCAGACTTCATAGTCGTACCATGTGGCTATGGCTAGCAAGATCCTGATGGATTTGAGCATGACTACTGGTGAGAAAGTCTCATCATAGTCTATTCCATGGACTTGTCTGAAACCTTTCGCAACCAAACGCCCCTTGAAGGTATTGTCGGCCTTTAGCTTATAGCACCACTTGCAACCTATTACCTTAGCACCCGGAGGTGGATCAACCAAGTTCCAAACTTGGTTATCGTACATAGATTGCATCTCTGCCTCCATAGCTTTGCACCAATTCGCAGACTGTGGGCTTGCTATAGCCTCCTGGTAGGTTTTGGGTTCTTTTTCATCCCAGATGAGAAGAGTTTGATCATCGGTGATGAGAAAACTGTACCTTTCCGGTTCCCGACGATCCCTACCAGACCTTCTAGGTCCTTGTGCAGCCTGGGTCAATGCTTCCTCCTGTGGGAGCTCCACCTAGGCCTCCGAGTTATCCTCTTCAGGAGCTTGTGGACCTTGAACTTCCCTGAGTTCAACATTGCTCCCACTGTCTTTCTTGGAAAGGAACTCCTTTTCTAGAAAGACCCCCTTCCTTGCCACGAACACCTTGTTCTCAGTGAGGTTGCAGAAGTAATACCCTTTGGTTTCCCTAGGATGGCCCACAAACAGGCATTTATCAGTTTTGGGCTCCAGCTTTCCACTAGTCAATTTCTTGACATGTGCTTCGCATCCCCAAATCCTTAGGAAAGACACATTAGGCTCCCTGCCCGTCCATATCTGATATGGGGTCTTTTCCACTACCTTAGTCAGAGTATTATTTAAGATAAGAGCTGCTGTCTCGAGGGCGTGTCCCCAGAAACTAATTGGGAAAGAGGCTTGAATCATCATTGAGCGGACCATGTCCAACAGGGTCCTATTCCTCCTTTCGGACACCCTATTCCATTGTGGTGTTCCAGGAGGAGTGAGCTGTGGAACTATTCCATGCTCTCTCAAATATGAGTCAAACTCTAGGCTCATATACTCACCACCTCGGTCCGACCGAAGGGTTTTGATATTTCTGCCTAGCTGGTTTTGTACCTCGTTCCTAAATTCCTTGAACCTATCAAGGGTCTCAGACTTGTGTTTCATCAGATAGATATAGCCATATCTACTGAAATCGTCCATGAACGTGACGAAGTACAGGTGTCCACCTCTGGTCGCTGCGCTCATGGGTCCACATACATCTGAATGTATTAGATCCAATAAGCCAGTGGCCCTTTCAGCCTTCTTGCTAAAAGGTGCCTCAGTCATCTTGCCTTGTAAACATGATTCGCATGTGTCAATTGACTCCAAGTCAAATGACCCTAAGACTCCAGCTTTGTGAAGCCTAGCTATGCACTTCTCGTTTATGTGGCCAAGACGACAATGCCATAGGTAGACAGGATTAAGTCCGTTGGGCTTAACCTTTTTTGTGTTTATGTTGTATACATGATTGGTTTCATTTAAGTCCAGGATATATAGGCCATTATTTAATAGAGCATCTCCATAAAATAATCCCTCTCTAGATATGGAAATTCTACCATTGGAAATAGTAAAATAAAATGCAGAAATATCCAACATAGAAACTGAAATAATATTCCTGCACATAGCAAGTACAAAATAACATTGTTCTAAAATTAAAACCAATCCACTAGGCATCACAAGGTGGTATTCGTCGATCTCTATGGCAGCAACCCTTGCTCCATTCCCGACCCGCAAGTCCACCTCTCTTAACCCCAGTGACCTTCTGTTCTTAAGTCCCTGCACATTGCAACAAATATGAGAACCAGATCCAGTATCCAATACCCATGATGTCGAAACAGTAAGGTTAATGTCTATAACATAAATACCGGAAGAGGATGCACCTTTGCCTCTTCTTTGCTCTCCCATCAGCTCGGGACATGATCTCTTCTAATGGCCCGCCTGTCTACACCCGAAACAGACATCCTCAGGACCTGCCTTCTGCTAGGCCTTGGGTTGGGCTTTGGCCTTCTTAGCCTTGGCCTTCTTGGCCTTACCCTTGGCAACAGGAGGGTTCCCCTTATTGACCAGCAGCACCGGCGGAGTCTTTTTGATCGACTGCTCAGTAAGCTTAAGCATCCCATGCAGCTCACTGACAGTGCGGTTCATCCCTTGTGTGTTGTAGTTCAGGATGAACTGATCATAAGAATCCGGTAAGGATGCTAGGATAGTGTCCATCGCCAACTCCTGAGAGATGGGCGATCCGAGATGGGCTAAAGTGTCCAAATAGCCCTTTATCTTGAGCACGTGTGTGCTCATAGATGTCCCAGCCCCTACCTTACAGGAGTGGAATGCCTTGTTGGTCAGGTACCTTTCCTGACGAGCTTGCTCCTGAAACATCTCGTTTAGAGTTGTTATCATAGCAAAGGCTTGATGGTCCATAAACTGTTTTTGCAGTTCGGGGACCATACAGGCCAACATTAGGCCTGTCACATCCCTATTATCCTTGACATACACCTCGTATTCCTCCAGCTGGGCAGTCAGTGGATTACGTCCTTGAGGCGTAGCCGGTACAGGCCTCTCCAGCACATACTCTTTAGACTCCTGTCTTAGAACTATTCTCAAGTTCCTAGACCAGTCCAAAAAGTTAGGACCAAAAAGCTTGTCCCTTTCAAGAATCGATCGCAGTGATAAAGTATTGTTGTTTGCCATTTAGAGTTTCTACACAGAAAAACATTTAGAGTGTTAATAAAGGACTTTACTTTGTTATTCCCATATGAAATTAATAATGAATCAAGTTATTAATTAAACCGAGTTGTTGGGCTCATGGGCCGAGATCCATATTTCATTAAGATATAGCCAAATGAGAGCCTGGTACAACTATACCCTAACTATTTTGGTAGGAATGCCGTCCAAGCCCAACCTAGGGACTCTCGGTTTGATGGGCTTGTTGGCACTTACCCATCTGTGCTTAGGGCCGGGAGAATCCTACTACCCATGCTAAGTCAAAACCTCTATTCAAGTGTTAGAGTATCCCATACCCTAACCTAATACAAAGTGACAATACTCCAGTGTATCCTGCGAGGGCATGGTCTACAACTGGCCTATTCCCACTTTGAGCCGATTTTGAATGAGGGAAGCACTTTTAAGCGACTCAGTAATTTCATTTGGTTTTTAATTCAATTAACAACGGCTTGCATACATAAGGCGGGTGAAATGTGGTTGGATCATACATTCATACATGCATATAAATATAAAGCATAATTAAATAAATAAGTAAAATGGACTGCTATGGGCCTTTATTACATCCTAATATTATTCTAGTAAACCTATACTAGAAAACAATATCAGGTGGGCCTCCATCTTCTTCCTTTTGGGTTTGCACCTCCACTTGGGCTCACCACTCCATGGGCTTCTTCTTTTACAAATTTTATAATAATTGAATCGAATAAAATTACATTAAAAGAAAAGAAAAATGATGCGCAGGCCGTATTAACCTAAAAAGAAAATACAACCCATCTTGAATAAGGCCCAATAGCATCCAATACAAAATATTCAATCACCCATATGCATCCAATACATAAAATTCATAAGCATGTTATAATGCATGATTTAACCCCATTTCAATTATGTCCAAGCCTTTATGTTGAAATCGCCAATTTTGGCCCACCATGGTTCTAACCCTTAACGGGCTTTGGGCCTCCAGCCCAGGCAGTTCAACTGCTCCCATTGGAATTGGGAAACCATGGGTCCAATTCAGCCGTTCAAGTAATTGTGCCAAAATTACCCAAACCAATTTCAATAAATCATATTAATTTCCAAAATTAATATCTCATGAATAAAATAAAATTTCATTCAAGAACCCACACGCATTTAAATTACATAAATTTAAACACACGAATTTTAAAACCAATTAAAATTTCAAAACTGGGCTTCAGGCCCAAAACCCGCCAAATCCAAAAACACTGGGTCCGGCCCGCTGCTGCCGTGCAACAGCCACTGCCCAACAGCTGCCGCCGCTGCTCCCGCCCTGGGAACAGCCAGATTTTTTTTTTAAAACAGGAAAAAAATATATAAAAATATATCATGGCATCCAACAACAGGAAATTCACCAAGAATTCCAAAACATACAATTAAATTAAACAAACACAAACCAATATGCATGTTCAATTTCAATTGTATGAAAATCAAATGGGGAAAAATCTTAAACCCAAACCAAGAACCCCAATAAAAAAAACTCCAATTTTAAAATATGGGATTCAACCAATTTTAATAATTTCCACGGATCAAAAGCCCGCTCTGATACCACTGTAGGGATTTTTTACCGGAAATCACCCGATAAAAGCGGAAGAACGCGATGATTTCCTCAAATCTGTGCCCAGGAGCAATTGAGATGGAAATTGGAAAAAAAAAAATTTAATCACAAGAGATAATATTCTTACCCGTAATATCTCTTTAAGAGATGGATGCAGACTGCAGGAATCAATATAGAATCCCTCCTTGTTCACGTACACGAACGCCTAACGAACACCACCCATGCTAGCATCGGAAAACACGAACTATGGAGAGGGGGGCTCAAGTCAATTTCAGCTATGGTTGCTTCCTATGTTGATGGCCGAAATTCTCAGGATTATTAAACCCTAGGTTGGCCGAAATTCCTAAAGGAATTTCAGCCCAACTTGGTTCATTCATTTTGTGTGGGCTTCCTTCTTTTTAATTCAGGCCCAATCTTATTTTAATTAGTTTGGTTTAAATTAATTTCAAGTCCAACTTTAATATACCCATGTATTTAATATATTACACCAAGTAATATATTATTTACATTTAAATTAAAATTAGTTTGACCAATTAATTTAATCCATCAAATTAAAATTAGATCTTCACAAAATAAAATCATATGTAAACCTATACATATGAATATTTCCACCTAGGAAATAATCTTATAATTAATCCAATTAATTATGAAGAGCCAATTAAATATATATTAATTTTATTATTAGGATCAATCCAATTGATCTTTATAATATAATTAATTTATATACCTCTCTCTCCAGAGTGTATACTCCAAGCATACATGTGATTCCTTATGTCGGTGTTCAGTCGCTCAATGTGTACGATCCTGTGGGTCCATCTTTATGTTAGCAGTGGGCCTTTGTCCCACAGACTGCAGTTGGGCTCTAGCAAGCCACTGCAGCCCCCAATTAAGATGGAGATGGCAGTCTAACTGTAATCATAACCCTGTAGTTTAAACTTGTACATCCCATGTCATTGATATCGGTGTCCAACACAGAGGCATGGATTGATCACCTTCTTTTGTGTCTTGACATTAACTTGACCCTGAATGCACTGAAGCTCACAAACAAGTTCCCACTTGTTTAGGTGTGGCCACACTCTTATCAGTCACATTCATCAAGAGGCCAGTGATATCTTCCCAGTGGACTACTGGGTGACAAATCCCTTTTGCATAACCATAGCATTACCATGCTAAGTGACATACCTAAAAGCACCCATACTTGGCACCTTATTACAGGCCCTTTAGGTGTACCCCTAAGTATGCGACCTCATATGCAACACCATCTTATGGTCAGGTCAAAGGATCCATACAAGTACTACATGAGAATCACTTGTGATACTATACCATGTGGATTTCTCGTTTAGTAGATCTATCCAGTACCATGCCCCTTATGCATGTACCCATTAACTTGGTTAACATCCCATGTCCAATGACGGGTAAGACACCGCCATACAACTAGGTTAATGATAGTCTCTTGTTCCACTCATTCCCATGACTGGAGTAGACTACGGATCTATTCATGGTCATATCGTTTACCCTATCCATGGTCTTACTGCCAAGTGCATGACATTGGTCATCATGGATATGGATATGTCCATTGGATACTTCATTTAATATATTACACAAGATAAATATAATAAATGAATTAATGCCTTAATTAATAACACAAATAAGTATAATACATGAATCCAATCAATGCATGATACAAATACAAGGACCAATGCCTCGGGACTAGGTCAAATCCAACAGATGTAGGCCTGGTCCTTTTTTTTTCTAAGGAACCATGGTGGAAACGGATGTTGATATCATTTTGTGCCTCATTGTAGTATGCAACCCTATCACTAGGAGACCCAATTTCCACTAGAATGACCCCCTCTACCCCATACATCATAGCAAAGGGTGTTTCCCCTGTTGCTCATCCAGGGGTGGTACAGTATGCCCATAGAAAGATGTTCAATTTGTCTGCCCATGCTCCTTTGGACTCTTCCAGCCTTTTCTTTATGCCTTCATATAGGGTCTAGCATGTAACCTCTGTCATACTGTTGGTTTGAGGATGAGCTACTAAGCTTGATCTGTGATCAATGCAGAAGCTTTCACAGAACTCAGCGAACTTCTTGGATGTGAACTGTGTGCCTTTATCAGTGGTGAGGACTTTTTGAATACTGAATCTACCAAGGATGTGTTCTAGGATGAAATTTATCATTTTTTCCAGTGTTATGGTAGAGACAGCTTCGTCTTCAAACCACTTGGTGAAATGATCGACTGCCTCTATCAGCCACTTTCGTTGCCTACTTCCTTCTAGCATTGGTCCCATCAGATCAATTCCCCATGTGGAAAAGGGTTATGCTGTGAGGATTACTTTTTTCTCTTATGAGGGCCGGGTCGTTCTCTTTGTGTGTATCTGCACGGGTGACATGCTGCAACATAAGTGTTCGAAGTCCTTTTTCATTGACTCCCAAAAGAACCCATCAACATAGCCTTCCGGATCATTGCTTAGGTGGCTTAATGTGAACCACATATGCCCTCATGAAGGTCCCACAACACATAGTTGCCCTCCTTTACCATGGTGCACTTTAGCCATAGGCGAATAAACGACTTATGGTATAGTTGCCCTCCAATGACTGCATACCTTACGGACTTTCTAGAGATCTAGACTGCCTTTGCTTTTTCTTTCAGCAACTTGCTCTCTTGGAGGAAATCAATGATGGGTTTCATCCACCCTGGATCACTGGTGTCTACAGTTAAGGTCTCCAACTGCTTGATGCTTGGCCAAGTTTGTACTTCATACGTGCAATAGAGTTGTTGCCATTAGGCCTGGCTAGCAGCAGACTAGGCGAGTCTATTTGCTATGCCATTCGCATCTATGGGAACATTCTCTATCTTCCAAATTATGCCTTGATGCTCAATCTCCTAAAGTAACCCTGTACTTTCTCCAAGTATTTACTCATGGACGAGTCCCTGACCTCAAAGTGCTTATTCACCAGATTGGACACTAGTCACGAATCGCTGAGTATCTAGACCCTTTCTGGCCCAATTTCTTTGATCTGCTTTTGACCTTTGATCATGGCTCCATATTCTGCTGCACTATTGGTGGTGGGAAATCTATTTAACTACGTAGTGTAGGAGGATTTGGTTAGGACCCAGGATATAGATTCCTGCCCCAGCTCCCTCTTATGAGGATGCTCGATCTACAAATATTTCCCATTCTTCGGATAGGGGTGCTGAGTCTAGCTCTAAACCCGCGAATTCCCCTACAAAATTAGCCAGTACTTATGCTTTCAAGGCTTGCCTTGGTTCGAAGCAGATGTCGAACTCGTTTAGCTGGATCGCCCATTCAGCCAACCTCCCTGATATTTTGGCCTCTGCAGTACTTTTTTCAGTGGGAATCCAGTTCTGACTATAACAGTATGGGCTTGGAAGTACGTTTGCAACCTGATTCTCACTGCTAATAAGGCTAGCGTGAGCTTTTTAATGCTTGGATATCTAATTTATGCTCCTTTTAACACTTTTACTTATATAGTACATTAGGAATTGCTGACCATCCTCTTTCCTTACTATGATGGATCTTACGGCTTTATCTGTAGAATGGCACGCATCTTTTGGTGGAGAACGAAATGAACCTCCCTAGGGCTATGATTCGCCCATTCAGCTTCTGGTTCTCGTTGATAGTCTTAGGAGGGCCATATCTAATACTGCCTTGACCTTTTATCGGTTTGCCTCTATTCCCCTCTATGAAATAATGAACCCCAGGAACTTCCCTCCTCTTACTCTAAATAAGCATTTTTCTAGATAAGCTTGAGTCTATACTTTTAAAGAATGGAGAATATTTCTCGGAGGTCCCTAGGGTACTTAGATAAGGTCCGGCTTTTGATGATCATTTCATCCACATAGACTTTTATAGTTTTTCTGATTTGCTCTCTGAATATGTCATTGACTAAACTTTGGTAAGTTGTGCGCGTGTTCTTTAGCCTAAAGGGCATGACTTGATAGCAATAGGTCCTTTTGTTGGTAATGAAGGAGGTTTTCTCTTGTTCGGCCAGGTCTATTGGGATCTGGTGATAACCCGATGCCACGTCTAAGCATGAGTACACTTCAGATCCTACCGCAGAGTCTATCAGCTGATCTAAACTCGGTAGTGGGTAACTATCTTTTGGGCATGCCTTATTGAGGTCCGTGAAATCCACACACATACGCCATTTCCCATTTGCTTTTTTCACCATTACTACGTTTGCTAGCCACTTTGGGTAAAGGACCTTCTTGATGTGTCTAGCATCCATCAGCTTCTAGACCTTTTGCTCTATTGCTCTTTGCCTTTCTGGTGCATACTTCCATTTTTTTGAATTATTAGTGTCATTGCTGGATCGATGTTGAAGGAGTGCTTTATGATTTCTAGTGGCATGCCCTCTGTGTCGTTAATCTTCCAGGTGAAGGTGTTTTGCTGAAGATCCTTTGGTAAGGTTACTTTTGGCTTATTATGTAAGTAGATTGTGTTGAAGAGGTGAACAAATGCCATGAATGCCAGATTTATGGGGACATTAGCCACCTCTCACTAATAGAACTATAAAATCTCTCTACCCCTTAGCCATTTTCAGCATGGGGGATACATATCATTGGTGAGATTCGACCCCCAGCGTCAAATGGTCACAGATTCATTATGGTCGCAGTTGACTACTTCTCGAAGTGGGTAGAGGCTGAATCCTACACTAGTATAACAGCAAAGAGGATGGCCAAGTTTCTATGAAGGCATACTTTTGGGTGATATGGCATTCCACATCATGTAGTGATAGACAATGGAGTACAATTCCAGGGTGTGACAGCAGAAATACTCATAGAACATGGTATTAAGCATCACAGATCTTCACCCTACAGATCTTAGGCCAATAGGGCAGTAGAAGCGAGCAATAAGTCCATTAAGAAGATCCTATCTAAAATAGTTGCCACTTACAGAGATTGGGCAAAAAAGTTATCGCTCGCTCTTTGGGGTTATCGAACTAGTGTTAGAACCCCTACTGGTGAGACCCCATACTCATTAGTATAAGGGATGGAAGTAGTGCTGCCAGTGGAGACGGAATTGAAGTCCCTGATGGTAGCCTTAGAAGCTCAGGTGCCAGAAACAGAGTGGGTCAGGGCCAAGCTTGAACAGTTGGCTATGGTCGATGAAAAGCGTCTGAAGGCCTTGGATCATTTGCAAATATATCAATAGAGGATGGCTAGGGCATATAATCACCAAGTTCGTCATCAGAGGCATCCTTTGAAAGCAGGAGACATAGTACTAAAACAGCTGAAGCCTTCTCCCACTAATATCAGGGGTAAATTCAATCCAAATTGGGAAGGTGTGTACATAGTGAAAAAGATCCTATCAAAAGGTGCCACCAAGATAATGGATATGTACGGGAATGAGTTCACCAACCCAATCAACCAAGAATGCCTCAAGCGCTACCACATTTAAGAGGAGGACCAAAATGGCCTGCTAAGCTATAAAGGCAGTTTAGGCAAAAGTTAAGGCGTGAAACGAGAGGTGTCAAACAAAAAGCCTGTAAAGGCTAGTTGACCGCGTGAGTAGATCATTCGAGATGTATATTATTTTGTGAGAGTTCCCACTTTAATTTCATCAATAAAATGTTAGTCTGCTTAACATGGTTTATGAATGTTTAAACATATGTTTGGATTTATCTAATAAAACATCTACGTAAGCCAAGCATCCAAACACACATGCGCATGAGTTGTCACATCGAACTAAAATTTGCCATCAAAGAAGTCTCCCTTAAAAAAAATAATAATAACCTATTGGATCAAAAACAACGTAAAGGCAATTCAGGCAAAAGTTAAGGTGATCCAATAGATTGAAAACCTATATAAGGCAGTCTATGCAAAAGTTAGGATCATACGAATAAATGATGAAAGCAATAATAAGGGAAACAACAACAGTTACACCCTCCTCCTCTTAGTAGCATTAGATTCCTCGATGCTTGTTAGTCCAACCGACCTGAGAGTCATGCCTTGGCACCCCTTCGGGTAGATAAAACCCTAATCTCGGCCAGCCATGATCTGTAGGAGTCATCAGTTTGTGCAGTAGCAAGGGAATCGTACCTCAGCTCCTTGTAACACACACTGCCTAACCATCGAGCCAGAATATGATCAACCCACTGCGAAATGTACTCAATACATTTAGTAATGCAAGTCGACTCAGGGATCCTCTGCACTTGTCCACATTGCCTACAAAGGTGGGCCGGAGAATAGAAACTCACTGTGTTTAAACCTAGCAACTGAATACCTCCAGCCCATATGTTCATAGTAACATGGGTAATCCTCCACTAGGGGCAAACCCACTTGATCTGATCATCAATCATCTGAGCCATCCAAGTCTCTCACTCCACCGAAGTCATCCAGCTATGGCTTGTCACAATGAAGCCTCGCTCCTAGAAGTTGGCAGGAAGATACTACTTGAAATTTGCCCAAGGTACATGAATTAGAGCTAACTTCTCCATGAGCCATACCTGTTACAAAACCAAGTCTCAAAGGTAATAATTTGATGGAACATAGAACTCGAGCACAAGCAGTGATAAGAGGGTTACCTGGAGTAGCAGGAACTGGTTATCGGATTAAAATGACCAATTATATTGAGCAACATCTAGTTGGGTTAGAATCTCAGCCAAAATCAATACCACGGGCGAAGCTCCAGCAACCATCTGTGGAATGACAAAAGCGAGTCAGAATGGGCACACTCTAGAGCTCACACCATAAAGACACTGGCTCATCAACAATAAGATAACTATGCTAGCCCATCCAGGATGATCTCAAGAAATATCCATGCATTAGCTCAGCATAGAATTTAGGTGGAAACCCTGGGTTGAAGCGATAGTAGAAAGAAATATCTTCATTCGAGATGGAGGGATGTCAAACAGATCGACTACAGAAGAAGCATCACCAAAAGCAAAATTGAGAATAGCAATTTTGGTACCTTTGAGGCAAGGCACGTTCAAGATTTCACTGAACTCCTCGAACAAAGGACATAGCTCCTAATGTGAGAAACGGAAGACATGGTCGACTAGATCCCAAAAGCGTTTGGTGGCTTATAGTAAATCTGGATTCTGAGACCTGTTGCAATAAGCCTTCATGTTCCAAAGCCCGAAAGGCTTTAGTTTGCCAATCTGGGTTCATCAGAGCTCCAAGGAATGTGCGAAATTGAGAATCAAAAGAATCTATGTCTAAATCAAAAAGTAAAATATTGGAATGAATAGCCATGCAGTTGTCAGAATAGCCGTACAGTTGACACATAAGCCGTGCGGCTGTTGTGTGACCTATACGGTTGTCAAAAAATACTCGTACGACTATTATTTTTACATCCATGCGGCTATATCTATAGGTAAAGTGATTTTATGTGATCTGCATGGGTGTTGATGATTCAGGGCTGTTTTTCAGTATGTTTTGACATTTCGATGTGTCATTATATGTATTCTCAGACGAAAATGAATGAATTTAGCAAAAACGGTGCAAATATCTGAATCGAACAATAAATATAACAAAAGAGTTCGAAAGTAGAAACTACACAAATCCCAATGCACTGAATGTATAATAAATATGATGATAAAATTTTTCTTATAAAGATCCTAACATTTACTGGCCTTGCCCCTGCATCTCATATTGATCCTCAGCGTATGAGTCCATAGCATCCACCTCTACATCTGCATACTTGGCTCTATACCAGTCCAAGTCTGTCCTTAGCCTATGGGTCTCCTGCTCATACTGCATCCACAGCATCTAGTGTTCCCACTCAAGCTGTGCCAACCACTTTCCAGCCCCCTGATGAGCCCACAACAACTAGATGTAGGTCTACAAGATCAAAGATAGAACAGTCCATGTTAGAACACTCATACATTTATGCATCTCATGCATGCATTGCATAATACATAATAACAACTGTAGGAAACTCTTAACATCATCGTGTTCTCCCAAAGGAGGAGGTGATGCAAAGACTAGTATATATGCACCAGTCGCTCTATGACCTCGCGAGCAACCTGTAAAAATTAAGCCCCAAGTTAAAAAAAAAAAAACAAAAAACAAAAAATTAAACAAGAAGATACTCATGTGGTTAGTGTCAGGAGGGACAAAATCTATCAGGAAGGTTATATGGTGGAAGCTCCCTATGAGCGGATGACGTTTTCGACAGAACGCGGACTCCCTTTCGGAAGGGGGCGCCTCGATTTCGGGCAAATCCCTCCCTCGCGTGGGGTTTTTATTATGGGAAAAAATCATTTTTGGAAAAAATGGAATTAATTCTTAAAAGAACGGAGACCTAAGTCTCGATGAATATTGTAGGAGTCGCCACCTGGCTCAGCTCAACCGGGAAATTTATAATGTAGCTGAACTAGACGAACGGCCGCTACACTATCCAGAGATCTAGGTCTGAAAAAGTCCCGTATTTCGTGTCTAATTAAAATAAATATGGCCAATGTTCATAGACAGTATTTCAAATTCTAAAGTCAATTTTATTGCATTAAGTTAAACATACAGCGCGCATACATATAAAGTAAAATAGTAAATGATCAAATTATTACAACCTGATCGAATAAAAGATAAAAGCTCTCGTCCTCACTTTTACAACCGCCTAAACTACACGATTTATCTAAAAATACAATCGCCTAGGATAAACGGATAAATCTACTAAATACATCAAAATAAAAATAAAAAACTGCAAAACAGAGGGTTAGCACAATATACGGCACGCCACAAGTAGGACACAAATAAGACAAAATGGGATTTTAAGAATTCGGGAACATGCAATTAGGGGGATAACCGGGGTTGGCTCGGCTAGCCGGCCCGATTAGACCTGGAAAGCATTTTGAAACGTCCCTGTATTTTGGTTTTGTGAGAAAATTATTCTTGAAAATGATTTATTTTCCAGTTTAATTAATTTTAACATGTGAAGTGGGTTGGTTTTCGGGAGAATCGGGTCTCCGTCATGGAATTGTTCTAAATGCAAAAATACTAAAAATTAAATCTAAGGTAGTGAATGCACATAATAAAATTTATTTTTGGTGATTTTTTGATTTTTTTATGGATTTTTATTCTAGAAATTCTGCCATTGGACGAGCATTATAGTCGTGCGACTGTAACTACGGTCGTACGACTGTAACTACGGTTGTACGACTGTAATTATAGTCGTGCGACTGTAAATCATTCCAACTTCAGAATTTTGCCAAAATCATTCAAAATAAAACAGAGAAGTTAATGGAAATCAAGAACACTCGTATGACTTCAAATACAGTCGTATGATTATTAATCAACTCAAGAACAGTCGCACGACTGTTTTTTATTTCCAGAAACTGAAAATGCAAAAATTGAAATAAAATGCACCAAATCACATCCAATCACCCAGAAAGCATGAGAAAAAGAGAATATGAGGTGTGCTTACCTCTTTGGCGCTAATCCACCATAGGAATGACCCCTGGCTTCGCACCAATCGACTTAAATTTGATCTTTTTCTCCTTGAGTCAAGGTTGAGAAGGTTGGGTCCAAAATCTCCAAAATGTCATAGATTTGAGTAAAATTAGAGCCTGAAATTGATTGAATTTCAGTGTTAAGTCGTTAACCTATAATTTCTAACCGGTTTTAGACATTAACATTCAAGAATTCAAAAGAGAAAGAGAAAGGAAAGTTTTAGTTTTTGTGGTTTTTTTTTTCTTTTCTCTCTATTTTCTTTCAACTTCTCTTTCTAATCTCTCCAAATCCCTGCCCAGAATCCCCCACTTTCTGCCTTTTTCCCTTTTTATCTCCTTTCTTCCTTTTTTGCTGCAAAAGGGGCGAGCATTAATTGCTCTTCCCCTCAGCCCCCATTTTCTACCTCCTAGGTGTAGGCTGCTGTACCTGGGCTGATAATATAGTCGTACGATTGTATTACAATCGTATGACTGATATACAATACCACGACTGTAATTACATTCGTGGTACGACAACACTCTTTTTTTCTCTTTTTTTTTAGGTCCAGAAAATTCTGGCGCCTACAGCTGCCCCTCGCGTGATCAAATTCAACACCCGATCTTGGTTTGAAATAGTTGAGGTGATGAATTTGAGAACATGAATCAAAGCGCCGTAGATACAGGAAATAAAACATGCAACTGAGTTGCTGAAGCCTCACCGTCGTGGTGACACGTTGAGTTGATTGGATGGAATAAGCCGATACCGGGTCTATATTACCCGAGGCGAGGATTTTGCTGGAGATTTGAATTGGCTTCAAAGATCTAGGATCTTGCTTGAATTGATTTTCAAGAATCCGAAATCTGACTTGGGCGGTTTTCAAGGATTAAGAATCAGGCTTGAAGAGGCTTCAAGGATCCAAAATCACGCTTGAGGAGGTTTGTCAAGGATTATGAATCATGCTTGAAGAAGTTCAAGGATTTGAAATCTGGCTTGGAGAGATTTTCAAGGATTGGGAATCATGCTTGAAGAAGTTCAAGGATTCGAAATCTAGCTTGAGTGGTGGGAGTTTAGGAGTGATAATTTTGGAATCAGGTTGAGAATAATTATTTATTCCTTGATCGATAATTTTGGAAGCAAAAATTTTTGCCCCTTCGATCAAGAATAAATATGGCTGGATTACTTTGCCCCTGGGAACTCGAGGTGTTGAGGCTTGGGCCCACGCGGCTCTGACTTGACTTTTGAAACCTGGTGAATGCCCAAGTTTTGGACTATTTCTGCTTTGAGAGTGTCTTGATCCGGGACGGCCCGACGATGGTGGCGAGTACCCGTACCTGGAATGGTTGAGATGTATGTATGCATTTGAATTATGTATGTTTACTTTAAACGTATGCATGTATGTACGAATGCATGTATGGTTCTAAATATATGCATGCATACAACATGTGGCTTATGCTTTGTTCTTCATATCCGTGTGAGCCTAGGGATGGAATTCATGGTTCTCGATTAGCCTCAATGGTAACCCAGATGACTTGCAGCACCACACCGATATAGTTTAATCTCATTGAAACAGATGGGTGCTTCTTCCTGACTCTAAACATATTTTTGCATCATACTGACCCAGTCCAATTGTTCCGACATTTTCTGATCGACTGACCATTACGCTGCTCTAGGTATTAGAGGAGTTGGCCCTCCTGAGTGACTTTCCACTTTTTCCTTTGCACATCCTGAAGTGCTATCAGGCTCAGTGGATGAGAATGATAGGCCATGTCGATGGATGGTCTGTTTGATCGAGCAAGAGGATAAGGATGAGATCTTGCATCCCTGTACTGTACAATGCTCCAATCTGGTATCAGTGTGTATAACAGTAGCTCTTGTGGTATTATCAAGAGCTTGGATGCAATGTTCTACTAATGGTTGTTTATATGTAATGGTACGATGCATGCAAGATGAAAATCTGATCAGAAATCCAAACATACATAATATAGCAATGATAACATCAGAAGGAGTATAATAGGGAATATAATAGTGACTCTGACTTTGTATATAACCCCTCTCCTGTTGCCGACACGTCCTTTCGGTTTTCCGTGTCACAATTTTTTTTTATTATTATTTTTTTGGGCCAAAGATTTGGTGATGGGCATTTCATCTGCATTGATCCTTTTTACAATAGTTTGTCTTGGGATCGAAAAATGTGCCTCGATATGTTCATCGAAAATTGTGAGAACATCGATGTTGACTATATCCAATGATTTGGCCTTTTCCTTTACCCCTGGTATCAGAGATTTGTGTTTGGGAGTAAAACACTTCCACAGACAAGGTTTGCTGCATGATGTAGTTCATATGAAAACATTGACATGCAATGACATGACAAATGCATATTGAACCAAAATTGAATACAAAACATTCATGACATAATGAATGCAGATGCATTAGGAAAATCTAAAATGTGGCTCTGATTTTAATTGATGCCCCTTCAAATCACCAATATGTCCTTCTTGGTTTTACACATTGGAGAGATTTTTTTTTATAGCCGAACACTGAACAGAGTTGCCACTATGGATGGGCAACCTGAGATGGATTCAATTAACCACTGGATTCTCTCCTGAGGTCTGTTGTCGTATTCATGCTTTCAAATCACCCCAGATTTCGGTTCAGGCATAGTTCTCCAAGATGAACACAGCTTTTAATCCTTCAAAGTATAGCCCCAGAAAATGAAAGAACCACCAGTAAGTAGTCACTTCTGTTGTAGCCGAAGATTGAGTTCTTAAAATGGTTGGCAAATGCAACTTTTCCCTTGAATATTAGCACAGCAGACTTTGTAAGCTTTCCTATTGAAGGCATCGTCCCCTTCATGATTGTTGAAAGCTTTGTAAAACCTGGTTGTTCCAACACTGTTGGTGAAGTTCACGTATGCACAACCAAAATTCCCTCCAGTCTTGAAATCCATAGGCAAATAGGGGAAATGAAGAGTGGTCATCCCTTTGGATCCATCTTTGCTTCCCTCCAGACAATGCTTAACCAGCACTTGTAGCAGATTATATCTTTAAGACTGATTTGCTAGATTTCTGATCATTAGGCTTGTTTTCCCACTGAAGTTAGCATTGATCTCCTTTTTGTTCGGCTTGGGCTTTCCAATGGTTAGGTTATTGGGAAACCACTATTGTTCCCTTGCATCATTTTAATGCTATGAGACACTCCAGTGTTAGCTATAGCGACCATGTATGAGAGGAAGGAAAACTTCTGTCTGCACCAATCTTTCTTCGCTCTCTTTCCCCATCGTCTTGACTCGCTAATCCCGGCACTTCATGCAATAGATGGGTCACCCCCGAATTCGCCATACACTCAACAGAGTTTACTTAGGTTTCATTGTTTGGATAGGAAGAATCAGAAAATTATGCAAACGAGGAAGGATGAAGAGGAGATACAGAAGTGAAATAGCAGGTATGGAGGGGGTTGGAATTTGGTAGTGGAAACAAAAGAAGCAGTGGATTGATGTTAGGATGATAGGTTGATTGGTAATTGTTTGGGGAGAATTCGGGTGCGTTTGGGTTTAACTTTATTTGTGCCGCTATTGCTGCAGAAGTATGCAGAGACTAGCAAGGTCATACATCTATGAAGGAAGAGAGCACGACTGTAAGCCTGGAGCAAAATCTCACTGTAAGGGAGAGAAGGACCCTTCCATCTGCACTTTTTTTTTACAGAAGCTAAATCTAAGCCACAGCCACCTGCTGATTTTCCTGCTGCATTCAAATTCATGTATTTCATGTGTGTTTAATATGTCTTTTGGATGAACAATGCATATGTAATGTCATGTGCATATGAATGTCATACAGACAAGATTATATTTACACTACAACCAGTATCCGCTTTAGAGTTTTACTACATGGTGGGTGGAGAAGGTCATTTGAATTTCTCAGGGCTTGGTGATTTTTGGTGAGTTTGAGTATTTTGGCAGCAAGGTTATAGTGCGAGATGCTTTCTCTGGCATGGAATTAGGCTTAAAGCTTTGTTTTGGGAATCAGCTCTGAATTTTAACAATAGCCTTGGTTTGGGATTATTGAGGTATTATGTAGGCTGTTCAGGTCGAAACTTCATGGTAAGGCCAATAACGTTCTAGATTGGGATTTGTAAAGATCATTGATATGGGTCGTCAATTGATTTGACGGAAATGGTGCCATCACATCATTTATTTCGCAGAAACCCCCCCCCCCCCCCCTTTTTTGAAAGGGTTCAATCAGAGTTAGGTTCACCTTTAGATTCCCTACAATACTCAGATTGATGTTATGCATCTTAATATTATGCGTGATGGACATGTCATTTCAGATGATCAAATGCATGCTTAATGCCATATACATGTAATCACCACATAAGTAAGAAAATAACAAGACACATTGCATTCAAAACAAGTTCAATACACTTTTACAAACAAAATGAGTTCCATACAAGAAGGAGCCTCATAGCGCCCGACCATTCCTCGTCCAGCCACTGCCTCAGTTTCAGTGTCACCGCCCCGCTCTCATCAGACCAGACTTTGGAGCTCTTCATCATATTCTTCTCCCTAGGAGTTTGAGGAATTTCCTTACCAGTCTCCCTACTTGCCCCCAGTGGCTCATTAGTAGCGGATGGCACCTTTAACCTTTCCTCATCAACTAACTTCTGGATCTCCTTCCTTAAAACATAGTAGATGTTGGTTCGGTGACCTATCACCACATGATAGTTTCAAAAGTTGTTCTTTTGATTTGGTGCTAGCTCTACATATAGCTTGACGCTCTGCAGTAGCCTCTCCTTTCTACATTTGGCAAATAACTGGCTCAACGAAATAGGCCACGGGGATATGCCTTTTCCGTCACCCATGGGGAGTGGATTCCTTGTTTGTCGCGGAACAAAATCAGCATTGGCTTTGGGGGGCACCTTCAATTCCGCTTCACCGGTCAGCCCTCTTTTTATTCCTTCGAGGTCAATCACACGTGCCTCGAATTCAGTGCATCTTGTCGTCAGCTTTTCTACTCTACCAAGATCACCTCCTAGCATCTCCCTCAACATTATCACTGCCTCTTCCCTGACCGTCTTTCAAAATCGTGATGAAGCAACATAATCATCTACGACATCTGTTATGGTATTGAAGTTCATTGGGCCAGCCATTCTTGAGACTCCTTCCTTCTCTCCCCTGATAAAAACACTTGTTGGCATTGACTGGGGCATGCGCACGGAGAATGCCAAGTCAAAGGTTGATGTAGGCAAGAGTGCGTGATGTGATGCATGTTGGGATTCGTCATTGGAAAAATAACATGGCGCAGCGGAAAATACACCGTTTAAAATTTCCTAGAATCCACCTATCGTGTCCAATTACCATTGATTAGAATAAAACAATTTGAATCAAGAGAGATTAACTCACCGGATTCGTCTCTTCTAGAGACTGTTGCAGAATCGTTACTTGAAACTGCGATCTCCAAAGTCCGGTGCACGACCAACTATTGAGCGGGAACTGGTGCTAGCCGAAGACGCGAAGGAATAGAGGTTTAATGCTGGGATTTTCGGCTGTTTTAGGGCTGCTATTGGTGGCTGAAATTTCCAGCAATTGATTAGAGTTGAATTAGGTTTTTATTCCTTAAGTGTGCCCTTTTATAGACACCTTGTCTAATTGGGTTCTAATTAGGTTAATTAAACCCAAGCCCACTAGGATTATAATTACATAAATAAACTTTAATTAAAAAGTATATACTATGTAATTTAATTCCATTTGGCTAAATTTAATTACCCCTAAATAAAATTAAATCACACTTAAGTTAATACAATACATGTATTTAATTTTCCTACTTAGGAAAATTATTTAATTAATTGTTTACTTTATGTAATTCAATTAATTGATAAATTAATTAATTACATTATGTAAACTAATTAATTAAATTAAATTCAACCCAATGTCAATTAATTACCTTGACACCGAATGTCAACTAATTAATTAACGCATTCCTTCCAATGTACATTACATGTACAATTTCTATAAGTTCCAGCTCAGTTGATCTATGTGCACGATCCTATGGGTCTGTCTTTATGTTGGCAGTAGGCCCAAGGCCCACAGACTGTAAGTGGGTTCTAGCAAACCATTATTGCCCCCAATTAAGACAGAGATGGAGTA
This sequence comes from Euphorbia tirucalli, assembly GCA_039660915.1. Lineage (NCBI taxonomy): Eukaryota > Viridiplantae > Streptophyta > Magnoliopsida > Malpighiales > Euphorbiaceae > Euphorbia > Euphorbia tirucalli. The sequence continues at coordinate 56,158,955 of CM077637.1, forward strand.
GTCTTTAGAAGACACTCACCCGGTAGTAATCTCATACTGTCCTTTGCCTAACGATATCGATATGAATAAACAAGAGGCATGGTGTCCGTCATCCTCTTCTGTTGTTTATTATATTTCTTGATCTTGAGTTGACTGATTAATCAGATAAGCAACCAACTTATTTGGGTATGGCCATACACTTATCAGTCCCACTCATCAAGTGGCCAATGATATCATCTCGGTGTTACCCGAGTGGCAATTCCATCACTTCATCATCAATATCAACATGTTCACCGATCCACCCAATCATACCCGTATTTAGCATCCTTTTACAGACCTGTTAGGCGTATGTCAAAATGAACCGGATTCCATATTGATATTATAATGAAATCTGGTCTGAGGACAAAAGAGACCTACTCAAGAAAGACCTATGATGCGACAACCATGTGACTTTCTTATGCGGATCGATCCAGTCCCATGTCAATGACATGTACCTATATTCATGACTGACTATACAAGTACTATGGCTAGTTAAGAACTACCATACAATCATCAAATATACAAGTCTGTGGTTCTATTCGTTCCCACGATTAGAACAGACCTGGGATAGGTTTTATGATTATCAATCAATGGATACTCTACTCATATTATAGCACAAGATATAAATGAAATAGATTAATTGCCTTTATTAATGTGACACAAATAATGTATTCATACATGACTCTTAATGTATAATACAAAATACAAGAATCCAATGCCCTAAGAACTAGGGCACACCAACAATGCATGCATGTACGGTTAGTGATGTCATGTGATGCCATGTCATGTTATGCAATTCTAAGCTAGTCAAGTGCACACAAAGCCAAGAATGGAAACGTGCAAAATGCAATAAACGTTGTTGATGAAGCTATATGCTGAAGTACAGCGTGGCGTATAAATATACACCACATGGATAAAATGACACACAGTGTGTCCACGGAACGAAGTAAGGTGATACTTATGAAGCACTTATACGTATAGGGCAGATCTTATATAGGGGTTAGATCTACGTGTAAAGTAGTACGTGTAGAGCGGATCTTACATGAGAAGAAGTTCAATATTTAAAGCGGTACTTGTAGAGCGGATCTTACACGGGAGGAGGTTTGATGTTTAAAGGGGTAAGTGTAGAGCGGATCTTACATGAGAGGAGGTTTAATGTTTAGAGTGGTGCGTGTAGAGCGGATCTTACACGGGAGGAGGTTTAATGTTTAGAGTGGTACGTGTAGAGCGGATCTTACACGGGAGGAGGTTTAATGTTTAGAGCGGTACGTGTAGAGCGGATCTTACATGGAGGTTTAATGTTTAGAGCGGTACGTGTAGAGCGGATCTTACACGGGAGGAGGTTTAATGTTTAGAGCGGTACGTGTAGAGCGGATCTTACACGGGAGGACGTTACGGGAAAAGGTTTCATCTATGTGCGCGGGACACATGGATAGGGTTTTGATGCTCAGGACACCTCTGGCTTTCATACTGTGATACGAAATGACACTTTCTGATGTTCACGGAATATCAATGCCTGAAAGGGGTTTCTAATGATTACGGAAGAGTTAAGGGGTTTGATGATATTTCTAGCGTTTTTGGAACACCTAAATGACTCAGTGCATGTGGTAAAGTCTTGGTGCTTGTGGAGCGCTTGAACGTTTGACGGATGAGTGAGATGTACATCGTAAGATAATGAGAATGACTCCCTTGTTTTTATTCTTTTGACTTTGGACATTCCAAGAGTACCTTATGCTATGCCAAAATAATTCAAAGAAGACTGCATGTGAACTGTCACACGGGGTCTAAGTTCAGCACTTTTAGGGCACCTAGTGAGTTGTCATGAAATGGCCGTGTGTGGGCCGGCACATGAGCAGAGTTTCGATGCTTTGTAGGTTGATGTCATGAAGTGAAATGGTCGCATAGGGACCGCCCCATGGACAGAGTTCTGATGCTTTTGAAGCAGTGTGACATGAGATGACGTGGCACGAGAGTTGCATGTTACTTGAGACACGGAGAAAAGTTCGGCGTTTGTGGAACACCTTGCATGATTTGATAATGTTATGAAATGCCCCTGTATGTATTCTAATCTGGTTCTCGGGGAGCACCTCGAATGATTTCACAATGTTATGAAATGGTTCGATGTGAACCATAACGCGCAAATAGGACTTCGCATTACCGAGATACCTATAATGAATGATTGTGATATCATGTGATGAGAACATGTCAACTATCACATGAAAACAAATCTAGAACCGTTGTGCTCTACTATTGAATGATATGATATTTTGTGAAATGGCCACGTACAATCCGGTGCACAGGCAGAACACGGATAGTTTTGGGATACCAGATATGTCATGTAATGAAATGATCGTGAGGGGCACACTTGGAATCATCCTTTATTGGATAGGATAATATGATTTGGATGTGTACATGATACGAAGATGCAAGTGGTTGCATGAAAATGTGGTTAGATGTATGACACATAGAATGATGTCATGTATGCTTTATGGGATGTTGTACATGCAATGTAAATGGCACACAGACAAAATATCATGGCTACATGAAAATGTGATTAGTGTCATGCATATGCTGATGTTTGAAAATGGATGCATAAAGATGTGATTAGTGTTAATGTCATACAAACGTCGATATCTTGATAATGGTCGTGCAAAGACACAATCATAATGACATACAAATGATTGTGTATATTTGATGTTTTATGAATGAAAATGATAATGGGTGTGAACTCTCTATTCCGGACATCCCAAGAACGCCTAATGCTATGCAGAAAGGTCAAGTGTGAACTGCCACACGGACAAGGGTTTCGGTGCCTTTGGGGAACCTAGTGGTTTTTATGATGTGGTCGCGTGCGTGCCGACACATGGATAGAGTTTTGACGTTTTATGAAATGGTCACATGGGACCATCCCTTGGACAGAGTTCTCATGCTTTTGAGCATGTGATATGAAATGATGTTGTAAGAAAGTCACGTGCTACAGAAGACACGGACAGAAGCTCGGTGTTCAGGGAATGCCTTTCATGATTTGGGATGTTATGAAATGTCCCTACATGCATACTAACCAGGCATTCGGGGAGCGCCTTGAATGATATAATAATGTCATGAAATGAGCTGATGTGGGCCATGGTATTATATGATATTTATGATAAATGAGCATGGCGTCGTGAAATGCATCGTGTAAATTGTCACACGAAAATGGACCTAAGACCATTGGGATCTCTATCGAATGAGATGATTTAGTGAAATGGCCAAATGCAATCCGGTGCATTGGCAGAACACGGGTAATTTTGGGATACCTGATATGTCTTGTAATGTAATGATCACGATAGGCGTCCTTGAAATGCCCCTAATTTAATTTAAATGATATGTCATGAATGTCTATAAGACCCAAAATGCAAATGGTTGCATAAAAATGTGGTTAGAATGCATGACACGCGTAATGATGTTGTGTATGCTATATGAAAATAAAATGCCAATCGCACAAATATAATGTCATGGCTGAAAAAGAAATAGTTAGCATGAATGGCAAGTAGATGATTTAATGTTTTTACACGCGAAAATAAAATGCAAGTGGCTGCATAAAAAATGTGGGTTAATTATCACACAAATGTTTAATGTATGGTATGTCATATGGATGGAAAATGTTGATTATGGTATGTCATGCACGCAAAGATAGTGATGGTGATGCGTCACGGGATGGCGAGAAACACATAGCATACAAAACATATTCTTCCAACCTTATTCCTCCAAACGTGGTCGGTCTTAAAATTCTAACAGAGTCCTAGGTGGGGTTCTCTTTGATCATCAACCGGTGATGATGAAGGCACGATTTTATTTTATTCATACAATTTATTTTGGTGTCCTAAGGGAATCCAACTAAGGTTGCCTATATGAGTTCGGTCCAAGTCGGGTTATAATCAAGGCTCCCATAGCAAGATATACTCCTTACTTCTCCCCACTCAAGGGTCCGAACAAAGGGGTTTGTACGAGGCTATGGGTGCTGTTTCATATCCATGCTCCTAAGACCATGAGGAACAAAGGTGACACTTCAATAATTCACCGGGCTAAAAAGGGATACTTAACCTAATGCAAGCATGTCTAACTAAAAATGCAAAATGAAATACCAATCAAGAATCATCCACCTTATTTTAATTAGACACTTTTCAGGGCTTGTCAAATTCTTTTAAGTTTTTAAGAAAACATTTTTAAGAAATCCCCAGTGGAGTCGCCACTGTGAGCGGATGACGTTTTCGACGGAACGCAGATTCCCTTTCAAAAGGGGGCGCCTCGATTTCGGGTGGACCCCTCCCTCACGTGGGGTTTTTATTATGGGAAAAAATCGGTTTTGGAAAAATGGAATTAATTCTTAAAAGAACCGAGACCTAAGTCTCGATGAATATTGTAGGAGTTGCCACCCGGCTCAGCTCAACCGGGAAATTTATAATGTAGCTGAACCGGACGAACGGCCGCTACACTATCCAGAGATCTAGGTCCGGACAAGTCGCTTATTTCGTGTCTAATTAAAATAAATATGGCCAATGTTCATGGATAGTATTTCAAATTCTAAAGTCAATTTTATTGCATTAAGTTAAACATACATCGCGCATACAGATAAAGTAAAATAGTAAATGATCAAATTATTATAACCCAATCGAATAAAAGATAAAAGCTCTCGTCCTCACTTTTACAACCGCCTAAAATACACGATTTATCTAAAAATACAATCGCCTAGGATAAACGGATAAATCTGCTAAATACATTAAAATAAAAATAATAAGCTGCAAAACAGAGGGTTAGCATAATATACGACACACCACAAGTAGGACTCAAATAAGATAGAATGGGATTTTAAGAATTCGGGAACATGCAATTAAGGGGATAACCGGGTCGGCTCGGCTAGCGGGCCCTATTAGACCTGGAAACATTTTGAAACGTCCCTATATTTTGGTTTTTGAGAAAATTATTCTTGAAAATGATTTATTTTCCGGTTTAATTAATTTTAACATGTGAAGTGGGTCAGTTTTCGGGAGAATCGGGTCTCCGTCGTGGAATTGTTCTAAATGCAAAAATACTGAAAATTAAATCTAAGGTAGTGAATGCACATAACAGAATTCATTTTTGGTGATTTTCTGATTTTCTGAATTTTTATGGATTTTAGAAATTTTTATGGGTTATTCTGGAAATTCTGCCATTGGACGAGCATTATAGTCGTGCGACTGTAACTACGGTCGTGCAACTGTAAATCATTCCAACTTCCGAATTTCGCCAAAATCATTCAAAATAAAACTAAGAAGTTAATGGAAATCAAGAACACTCATACGACTGCAAATACAGTCATACGACTATTCATCAACTCAAGAACAGTTGCACGACTGTTCTTGATTTCCAGTAACAGAAAAAGCAAAAATTGAAATAAAATGCACCAAATCACATCCAATCACCCAGAAAGCATGAGAAAAAGAGAATATGAGGTGTTCTTACTTCTTTGGCACTAATCCACTATAGGTTTGACCCCTAGCGTCGCATCAATCCACTTAAATTTGCTCTTTTTCTCCTTGAGTCAAGGTTAAGAAGGTTGGGTCAAAAATCTCCAAAATGTCATGGATTTGAGTGAAATTAGAGCCTGAAATTGATTGAATTTCAGTGTTAAGTCATTAACCTATAATTTCTAACCGGTTTTAGAAATTAACATTCAAGAATTCAAAAGAGAAAAAGAAAGGAAAGTTTTAGTTTTTGTGGTTTTTTTTTTCTTTTCTCTCTATTTTCTTTCAAATTCTCTCTCTAATCTCTCCAAATCCCCGATTAGAATCCCCCTCTTTTTCCCTTTTTCCCTTTTTATCTCCTCTCTTCCTTTTTTGCTGCAAAGGGGGTGAGCATTAATTGCTCTCCCCCTCAGCCCCCATTTTCCGTCTCCTAGGTGTAGGCTGTTGTACCTGGGCCGATATTACAGTCGTACAACTGTAATATAATACCACGACTGTAATTACAGTCGTGGTACGACAACACTCTTTTTTTTTAGGTCCAGAAAATTCTGGCGCCTACACTCCCTCTTCTCATATTAACCCTTAAGGTTCATAAGACTGAACCAACTCAAGAGGGGAGTATAAAAGTCCCCGTATACAACCCCCACCAATATAAAAGAAGGAGTGGCCCCACTAGCAGCACCCAAAGAGGATCCAGCCCCCCAAGATCTGGGCCTGACCCAGCGTCTCGACCCATTGGGCTCCACACCAGCCGCAACAGCGTCTGCCTCCTCCTTCTCTACCTCCTCATTTGATCCTACCGAATCCCTTGAGATGTTGTTCTACCTCTGCATCCACCTCAGTAATGTAGCAGGTTCGTCCACCCCTTCAAGTATTCTTAAAGTAGGCTGGGACAAGAAGTCGTACTCATAAGCCCAAAGCTGCAAAAAAAAAATACAATAAGAACAAGTAGACACAAGTAAAAAAAAGCAATAGTAAAGTGGGAAAAAGTCAGTGGCCCTACCAAAATGATAATCCAACAACCCTTGAACTCTTTCAGCGTATCCTGAGCATAGAGATGAAGGCCGTAGTATAGCTGTCCAAGCCCCGCTTGGGCCCAATCATACTCCTAAGCCCTCTCCAGATACAACAAACATGGGAGGACTACGAGATTCACACAACTCCCCTCGGTCGGGAAGAGAAGTGTCAAGAGTAACATGGCAATAAAGGTGCAGGCATGATGATTAACCCTGCGCTCTACCCCAGAACTGCCAAAGGTCAGAACACTAGACCTTCCCCTGGGTGCTGCCTAAGCCGATTATGTCCACCATGTAAGAATCCCGGTAGGAGACCGGAGATAGATAGCAATTGAACTCTACTGGGATCCCACTGAATAGCAATCTGGTGATCACTATGAAGTTAAACAGAGTGATAGTGCACTCCCCAATAGGAAAGTGGAATATATGGGTCGTATCCACCCATCACTCAATCAAAGCTGTTAATGCCCCGTGGCTCGTATATGGGGCAGAAAGAGAGACCGACCTCACTAAATCAGCAAACACAGGTTAGCAATATGCCTCTTCAAATATCCAGGCATCTTATCCCACCAAAGGTGAGCCTTGAAAAGGGAACCAACTCCCTGATAAAGCTACTCTTGCAAAATCAAATGACAAATAAACACTAAGATAGGGAGTTTTCTGTAATTCCTAAATCTATATGTCATGCATAACACATTCGCATTGTGGTTTAAAAATCTTCACAGGTATTGAAGTATATCCACACGGGTGTAAATATACAGCTGTACAGCTATTGTTGCAACACCAGATGCGGATGCTAGTTCGGGATAGAATCACCGAAAACCAATTTTCGTGCATCTCACGACCATTAAACCTTAGATTTATATTCCAGAAGCATGTATTAGAATAGAACAACGATGGAAACCTAGTTTCCTGATATTCGATCCACTTGCCATGTTAAACAATTAACTGGAAAAATAGTTTTCAAAACCGTTTTCCTAAAAATCAACACAGGGATGTTTCAAAATGTTTTCCAGGTCTAGTCAGTGAGATTTGTCGAGTCTCCCCGGCTATCCCTTCTAAATGTATGACCCTGATTCATTTACTATCCTATTCTGTCCTGTTTAGGTCCAAAGTGCGATTATTTGTATACTAACCTCTGTTTTGTAGGATTAGATGTATGTTAAGATTTTATTATTATGTTAGATAAATTTGTGTATTTTAGGCAGTTGTATCCTAATCCCTAATTTGATCTATACGTATCCCCTAGGGTAGTTTATGTGTTCGATATGGTTGTAATAATTAATTTATTTACTGTTTCCCACACCTTGCATGAACACCGTATGCTCTTAATAAAATCAACTTAGTTCGTAAAATGCTATAATTTGATTGTTGACGAGTGTATTTTAATTAGATAACAAATAATTGACTCACTTGGTTTCGGCTATACCTAAATTTCCTGGTTGAGCTGAGTTGGGTGGCAAATCTTATATTTTCTTCAGGATTTCAGTCTCGAATCTTTTATGAAAGTATGATTTTTCCAGAAATGAATTTCATGTGATAATAAAACTACAAGTACCAAAAATTCCTCAGTTCGCTTTGCAGCATTTCGTATGTCAAAAACGTAGTCCGCTCACACCTAGAACAGGAGCCATTATTACTAAACATCCAAATTTTGATTATTATGACCTTGAGACCTTTGCTAGAACCCTGTTCAATATTCCATCTGATCACATAATCCCTTTCTCTAAGCTAGATTCTGGTTACTTGAGTGGAACCTTTAGAACCCTACATTTATTGAACTCAACATTCTTTGCTCTATAGTTCTCAAGCGTTGTAATTATGGACACATTTGACATGTACTTCACTTGGCATGTGATCCATAAAAAGGCCATCAACTTACCTTGGATTATGCTTCACTATATGACAAATCTTAGAAGGTCATCTCCTGTGCCTTATGGGATGTTGTTAACCAAGTTCTTCCACTTCTACCATATTCCCATAGAAAACCTCACTGCCTTTCCTGTTGGTCCAAAATCAGTCCTAAACAAGTTCACCATAGATAATACTGTCATGCTAAATCAACACAAACTGCAAATTCCAACAATGCCACAAGGGTATAAAGACTCAGAACATGAGTCAAAACATATGGGAGATAATAATGAAGAAGAGTTCCATGTAGTGGATACTGAGGATAGGCAAGTAGAGAGTGCGCAAGAAAGCTTTGTAAGGATTAAAGATCTTTAAAAAAAGTAATAAAAGAGAAGCTAGCTCATACAGAGCTAATGTGTCTAAGAGTGTGACTGGGAAACAACACAACTTTGTCAACCTTGATAGCTTAGAAAAAGGAGTATCAGAAGATAGCAGCACTCCTGAAATATTTGGGAGGAATATGCATCCTCAGGAAAAAAAATGATGCCTTCCTTGTCACCATTGTGGAAGACTTTTAGACATTTAATGTCTTTAGTGGATAGAGTTATTAGCAAAAGAAGCTGAAAGAAGATCTTATGATAGCCACATTTCTGAAAATGGCCTGTCTCAAGATGAAAATGACCTTTTTAAGTCTTTAGGAGAGCTAAGTCCCACCTTCAACACTAGCTTTATATCCACAGAGGAGCCTAACATATCTCTTCCTCTCATGCCTCTTTCATTTATGGCTTCCTCAAGCTTTAATCCCTCTCCACCCTTACCTAATTCTGTCCATAGCCCTCTAAAAACCCCTACTAGAAATTTTTACATAGACAAGATCATTGAAGGCATTCTCAACTCTCCATTCTTAAAAATTCTTCATAGCTACTCTTTTCAGTGTCTTCATCCAGATTCCATTAACATGGCTCAACAGTCCCAGTCTCCAACCTTCTCACCAAGACCCTTAAGTATTGAACCACCAACTCCCTCAAGTCATTAACATTCTTATTAAACCTCTTCATTCTGAAATTCCACTTGAGTTTCCACATATCCATTTCACTTCCACCCAAGACCATATCCGAACCACTGCCTTTGCCTTTGAATCTTCACTCAAGGTTACAGCTGAAGTGCTCAAAATTGCTCAAAGCATGATGAACTCTCATATTTTTCAGCAAGTTCCAAATGCCCTCACTAATTTACAGATACAAATCGTAAAAATGCAATCCCAGATCATGCATATTATGCAATACTAGGAGGAAACTCTTGCTAGAGTTATAGGGGAAGTAAGAGAGCATGCAAGGGAAGTGGATTCTATGCATTTCATGGTCTCACAGCTCTATTCTGAAAAATCCAAGTTTCCTGCTCCATCTACCTCTAAACAGCCATGAAGTCTAGGTTTGGAAAGATCTCTAGCTTTGGTGCAGCAAGATCCTTTAGCTGCTAGCTTGCTCTGAAGCCTCTGATCAAATCTTAGCTATTCTTATAAACTATTTTGCTTCTGTGGAATATTATCTTTCTATAGCTTAAACAATGGTTACAAGAATTTATTATATTTTGTTTTTTTCAAACCAAAATATGGAATTGAATGCTTGTAGGTTCTCTATTGGGTATATATCCTCTATTATTATGACTTTTTAGAGGTATTCTCTCTCTTATTTGCTATTTTCTTTTGATTGATGACGAAGGGGTAGAAATCTATATAATTATCCTATCATATATGTGCTACTGTTAGTGTCATCTCATGTGTATGTGTTATTGTTAGTATTATCTCATCCTGACATATGTGTGTTACTACTGATATGATGTGCTGCCACGAACATTAGTGTGCTGATATTATATTATGAAAGATAGATCTATCATATCTTGCTAATTAAGTGATGATATTAAACTATATGATGATATTACACTATATCTGGCCGATGTGTCCTATTATTATTGATGATAGGCATACATGTATGATAACTTATGCTTGTGCTTTTATGTCTTACTGGTATGCTGCATTGTCCTTGTTAAGTTTTGGTTAGCTGCTTTGCTTAGTTTGGTGTTGGTTGAAAGTACAACACTGATATATTGGTATCAGTAAGACCAAGCTTAATATACTGTCATTAATGCTGATATAGTATTTTATATGTATTTGAATAAAATCATAACTAATATGTCTACAGCTGACATTGACTCTTTTTCTAGTACAAGTATGCTCACTTGCTAGTATTATATGTCTTACAACTCATAAACTATATACACAATATGATAATCTTACTGATGTAAATATTTGTTTATGTTTTGATATAGACATATGCTAGTATGGCTCTTAATAAAGTCTTGCATAGATATACTAGAAACCAAGCCTGATATGATATCATTATTGGTTTTATGATAGTAGCACATAAATGCTTAATATAGCTCACATTGCTGTTAATGCATGTCTTTATGTTTTTACCCATATAATACCAACTGTGTATCTATGTGGTGTTTTTGAATTGGTATACAAATATGTATCACTACTCTATATTGATATATGAAAGCACTATGTTGTGTATATCTTTTATATGACAGGCATTATGGTTAAGAAATTTGACATATGTTAAGCTATTAATTCCATATGAGAAATAGTTATACTGTTGTGCTCACTGAAATTCAATCCTCAACTGCCAATATTTCTGATGACATATTGATATGCTATAAGAAAGTAGTTGTATTTTAAAAATATGATATCCGGCATCATTGAATATTGGCTCTATAAGTTTTTGAACACTCTGCCATAAGGTAATGCTTTCAAAAACTCTTGATAAGTTCCTTGGATGATATTCTCTGATGGCATAATGGTTTCATTGGATCTTCTATCACTACTAAAATAATGATCTATAACAAGAAAATATTTCTTGACCATCAAGGAAATGAGTGGTAAAGGCAGAATCTGCATATCCTTTGCCTAATGGGCCTAATCTTAATTACATTGAGGCATTTATGAATAATAAAGTATTAATAGTCTAATTAGAGCAAGACATAAAATCTTATTCGAGTTTTTAGACTTATCTATGGGCTGATTCTCTATCAAATCTTACATCATATACAAAAGCCCATTCTTTATAAAAAAAATTAGTTATTAAAAGAATTTTTTTCAAACTTGGGAAGGTTTTGAAAATTTTTGAATAACTAATCTGAAAAATTAGATACATTGTCTAATTTCCTCACATCTCATTTTGCAGAAAAATTTTCTTAAATCAAAATTTTTCAAAATTTATTCAAGAAAAATCCATCAGGAGATCACAATGTCAGGGGGAGCTTTTTTCGCATTGAATTGAATAAACTATCCAAAAGTTTAATTTTTTTATCTTTTCATTAAAATCAAGATATGATACAGTTATCATCATCAAAAAGGAGGAGATTGTTGAACCTTATTTCGATTCAAACAACTTTATATTTGAATAAAATAAAATAAAATAAATACTTTGAGAATTAATTAAAGAAAAATGTGAATTTATTTATAATTAACAAAGTATATAGGTGAAGACTTTCAATAAGGAAATTGGAAGAATAATACATAAAAATGATAAAAAAAAAAAAGTTTGGAGAAATAAGATACACTTTGGTTCAGGAGGCTGAAGACTTAAGAGGTTTAGTTACATATCATTCAGAAGCCTGAAAAAGTCAAACTCAAATATTCAAAGTCCTAAACACTATATAACGACCACATTTAGAGACTTGAAGAAATCAAATTCAAATTTTTAGTGTCCTGAACACTATATAACGGTCATATTGAGAGACATGAAAAAGTCAAACTTAAATTTTCAGAGTCCTGAACACTGTATAACAGATACATTTAGAGACCTAAAGAAAATTCATTACAAGTATTCAAAGGGCTAAATACTGTGCAACAGCTAGTTTCACGGACCTAAAAGAAATCAGAATCAATGCTTCAGAGGACTGAATACACTACAACGGCTAGTTTCAGGGACCTAAATAGAATTTGAATTTCCTTTCCAAACCACTTCTCCAATACCTATAAATAGAAGACAATTGCCACCATTTCAACTTGGAAAGACAATTTGTAAAATCTAGAATACATTTAAAGCAATCAAAGCTTTCAAAGCATTCTTGAGTAGTCTTTCCAACAAACTTCAAAGAGAGCAATTGAAAGAAATTCAAGTCTTCATCAAAGCCATTCATGTTCTTTCAAATTAAATGTTTTAAGTGAATCTTAAATTCACACTAAGGGATATTAGTGTGAGGGGGAGCTTTGTTGATTAGTGTTCTATCAACAAAGTTGAGTAAAAAAATTTGTTGTTGATCTTTGAAAAACAACAAGTTGTAAAAGTTTGGTCTTTGAACTTGCAAAAAACACTGGCAGTCTCGATCCTAGACAGAAGAAGGATCACGGTCTTAATCCTAGACAGAAGTAGGATTGATTGTCCTGATCTTAGACAGAAGAAAGATCACTTAGTTTGATTCCTACCGTTAAAGGAATTATAGTGGAAAATCTCACGTGGTTCACTTGGGGACAGGAGTAAGATAGCTGGTCTGAACTTGTATAAATCTCTGCGTCACAAATTTCTCTATCCCTATACTCTTTAATTACTGCCATTTAAATTCTGCATTTATATTTAGCAATAATAGCCTTTTAGAGATTTTAATATATTTATTCAAAAGCAATTATATTTACAAGTAAAAAAATTATTTTATTCCACTTTTAAAGTAAAACTTGTTCTTTGGGCAAAATTATTCCACTTTTAAAGTAAAACTTGTTCTTTGGGCAAAATTTTTTTTGTTTTAAAGGTTTACATAAAAGAATTTTTATTTAGGTTTTTAAACTATTCACCGCCCCCCCCCCCCCCCCCCCCCCCCCCCCCCCCCCCCCCTCTAGTATACCTCAAAGCCTATTTGGGACTTACACTATAAAAGAGAAAAAGTGTGACACTAGTAACCTTTGAGTTAGTCTCCGATGCCTAAGTTAGCCTCGACTTGGGTATTAATCTCTGGTTATATTAGCTTGGTTGTGAATTGAATTCTTACCTTTACCTTCTTACCTTTTTATAAGGTTGGTAGTAGAGTTTGACTTGGATTGGAAATACCTAAATCCTTAGTCAGAGTCGGATTAGAAGACCATCTCAAGTCCCACATAAAACTTGAGAGTCATCTGTTAAACTTGTCCTTGGATAAGGATAAACTTTGATAAGGACACCATTTCCTCTCTTTTGGAAGGTTCCATCGGCGTTGGACCTAGATACCAGGGTTCTAGTTGGATCTCGTCCGGCGATCTTGCCCCTACTACATGATCCGGATGATAGACTCAGCATTTATATGTTCGAATGTCATCACAAAGTAACCGTCATAAGAAAAATTACAAAGCTAATTTTTTAAAAAAAATTTAGTTACAACACATAGCATTTTTTAGGGAGCGAGAAACATGCTCCTGAAAATATGAAGGGTGATGTCATTATAACATTATCTACAAATTTTTCTAGCTGTATACGTAGAATTTGAACAAAAAAAGAAAACAAAACGAGAAAAAGGAGAAACTTCAAAAGCCACCCTTGTGGTTTCACCCTCTGACAAATCAAGGATTGTGTTTTTTTAATTAAAAAAAGGGCTTATAGTTTCAAAAATTGGTGAAAAAATGATAACTAACATTTTCCATTCAAAAATGATGATGCGACATGTGTAATTTTTTTTCCATAAAGCATTCCAATAGTTTACCCATATTATTTAAGAATTTTACATCATTTTTTGAATATTTTTCATAAATTTTCTTTTTCTTGTTTTTTTTTTAATTTATAATTACTATTATATATTACTTGAAAATTTTCAGTTCAAAATGGATAAAAATGCCCTCTTATATGTCATGATTTAATACTAGTTATCCTTTTTTGCTAATTTTTGAAACCACAAATCCACTTTTTGAAAAAAAAAACTTAATCCTTGATTTGTTAAAAGATGGAACCACATGAGTATATATATATATATCACATTTTAAAAAGAAAAAATTGAAGAAAAAAACATTTTAAAGTCGGATGACGAAAAAATGAATAAATATATATAGAAGTAAATGAAGAAATAATTTTTAATTATATATAGAATGTGGGAGAAAAATAGAAAAAGGGAGATATAAAGTAAAATTCAAATATAAGATTTATAATTATATTAAGTTTGTAAGCAATAAAACATAAATCAATATTTATCAAACTATAGCCTAATGGTAACAACATTTCCTTAGTAATTCATTCTTAAAAGAAATGAGATTTATAAAATAAATAAATAAATAAATAAATAAAACATATCTCAATAGATTTGCTATAACGTTAATTAGTATTTTGTAATTACTTTCTAAACCAATTACGGATGACATAATTTTTACAAATTTGCAAAATGTTAGAGTTGCAAACTGCAAATAGAACTAAAATACTATTATTATTATAGAAATAATCAAGACTGTTCTAACAAAAATATTGCAATAAAGGGGATATCAGCATTCTTGAAGGGATATATAATTGTGTAAGATGCCACATTAGGAAACAACAACAAGACACTTTAATATGCTTTTCCCCCTTACCACTTTGGTGCAAAACAATAGTTTCATTAATATTTTAATACTCCAAAATGGTACTATATTTCACGTAAATTTTCCATATATATATAATGGTCCACTTTGTACTTTCTTTTCAATTGAAAGTTTTTTCTCTAATTTTTTTTTTCTTTTTTTTTTTTCTTTGTGGTCAAATTGTACTCTGAACTATTTTTCAAAAGTTAATTTAATCCCTAACTTTTCGTAATCATTGATATCTCCCTTACTTAAATTTTCAACTACTTACCCTCTCTTGTTGTAACGAAAGAGCCGTACGGATGTTATCCCTTTAACTTGAGTCGCATGACTCTTACTGGACAAGGGGCAGTTGGATTGAAGGGAGATCAACATTTGGATTAAGGGAGACACCTCATGCTTGCTGAATCTCAATGGATTAAGGACAAGAAAGTGTGTTACAGAGGAGGATTAACACAGGCATGGGGATAACCATAATTAGAGGAGAAAAATTAAGACATAAAAAATCTAAAGAGAGAGAGAGGGAGAAGTTTGTGAGAAAAACAAAACCTTAACTTAAAAAACCTTCAAGCTCAACCAATCCAATTCTTCAAGTTTATTCTGGGGTCATTAGTTAATGGATTATATGAAAAATCCATACCCGATAAGAGGTTTCTCGTCTTAAGGATGGCTAGGTCAAGACCTGAAAAACAAAACAAAGATACTTCAATGTCCAAGTCAGTCAAGGATCAAGAAGTAATAGAGTAAAAATAGGAGAACCATCCGTACCTTTTAAGGTAAAGAGACCTTTATATAGGCTCCAAGTTGTCCTAATTAGATTATGATTGATATTCTTGCTTAACCAATAGGAAAGGTTCCTAATCGGGGTAAAATAGTACCTTTGTAGAGTTCTATCTTGAATAGGATTTAGACTCCTTGATAGGCAAGTAAGGAAGAATTATTCCTTGATTAGGATATAGTCTCCTTGCTATGGAAGGATTGTAGTCTGTCAAATACCGAATTTATCAGTTTTATTGGATCGAGGTACCGTTGTTTGGCTACAAGGGTCCAGTTATCCAGCTTATTCAAAACTCGGTCTTTGCCCTATATGATTCTGAAAATCTCGCTTTGCGAGTGAATTTTCTATTATGTCATCATTAGTGAATCAATATCAAGCTGGAAATCAGTGGAATCAAGTTCAATTCAAGCTTTAGAGTTAAAGTTTGAAAGCTTTCTCAAATCCAAATTTCTCACTTCTTAATCGGTTTCTAAGGTCCAAAAGCTAGATAAAAGCATCATGGGTACTTCTAAAAGGCCTTAAATCTTGTTTACAGCTTTTGGATTGATTTTTGGGTGACTTGTATCGATTTTCAAATTTCTAGATTTTAGAAACCAGAGCCGTACATCTCTGTTCTTGGCAATGATAGAGTCATACGGCTTTATTGTTTATCCAAGATAAGTCGTACAGTTGTAGTTACAGAATTCATCATCTTTGTTCAATTTTAAAGATTTTAGAAATTTAGCAATTACGAACAAGAGTCATACGGCTCTAACAACAACTGCACAGTTGTAAAAGAAGAGCCTTACGGCTCTTGTCTCAAAATCAAATTTTTGTTTTGATTGTTCAAATTATTTTTCATGCATTTTCACCTAGTTTCATGCTTTTATTGTTTATAATAGACCAGTTCAACGAAAGAAGCACTAGTTTCTTGAATGCAGACTGACTTTTACATGTTTAATATATTAAAGTTGGATTAAAATGTTTTCCAAAATTATTTTCATTCAAATTTAGAGTTTAAAAGATGTTTTCTAGGTTTAATCAGATGAATCTTCCAGATTCATTTGATTCCCCATTCACATCCCGAGCTATCTAAATCCCTCATTTTGTCTACTTGAGTCCTATATGAACTTGACTTATATACTAACTTCTTTTTTGCAGGTAGAATTAGGTTAGATGCACGTTAACTTTTATTTTAAATTTCGTGTAAAAATAGGTGAATGTAAATATTAGATTTTTGTATATATGCATTTTGTATCCCTAATCCTCTTTTATCAAATATGTATCCCCTAGAGTAGTTTATTCGATTGGGTTGTAATATTTTATTTTTCTAAATTTATTTGTATTTCAGATTTTATTTATATTTTTGTGTGAGCATATAATATATATATAAAATTAAAATCAACTTAGGAAATATAAAAGGCATAATTCAGTATAGTTAATAATCATTTTAAACAAGATAGAAATAGGTAGTTTATCTATACCTGAATCTTTAGCTAAAAGGTATAGTAATTCATATTCGGTTTGACTATACCGCAATTTCCCAGTTGAACTGAACCGGGTGGGGACTCCTATCACTTTC
The DNA here is from genome assembly GCA_039660915.1 of Euphorbia tirucalli. Taxonomy (NCBI): domain Eukaryota; kingdom Viridiplantae; phylum Streptophyta; class Magnoliopsida; order Malpighiales; family Euphorbiaceae; genus Euphorbia; species Euphorbia tirucalli. The sequence goes on from CM077637.1 coordinate 56,176,236, forward strand.
AGTGAGATCAATCGATTTCATTTGTTTTCTCACTATTTTCAAAAAATTCTTAAAATTGATTTTCAAAACAAAACTTTTCCCAGCTCGGCTTCATAGCCCTTCTCTTTTAAAATCCATTTTCAGGATCATTCCCTTATGATATCCTTTGCCTTAGTGTATAAAGTTGGAAGAGATATCACTTTCTCAATGCTAGTGAGAAGTTGTCAATTTCAAGCAGTGAACCATTTCGTGAACTTACTCTTTATCGCTCCATTATTAATGGACTTCAGTACCTTTCTTTTACTTGACTTGAAATTGCTCACACAATGTGGTATCTAATTGTATGCATTCTCCTAGTTTGGCTTATTAGACAATAGTGAAACATATTCATTAGTATATTTGTGGTGTTTGACACTTTGGGTTACTAAATGAATGGAGGCTTTATGTGTTGAGTTATTATATTGAAGCAGATTGGAGTGGTGACATTGATAATCGAAAATCTACTATCGAGTATATTATCTACCTTGGGCCAAATACAGTTTCATGGTCTTCTCGAAAGCAATGATTCAACCTGTTGTCTCTCATTCCTCTATGGAAATTGAATATCGTGCTTTAACATCAGTGGGTTCAGAAATGTAATGGTTGCAAATTTTATTGTGTGAGCTTTGATTTGTGAGTAATAAAGTTCCTTGTGTGCTTTGTTGTGACAATCTTGGTGCCACTTACTTGACTTTGACCCCAATGTTCTACAATAGAAGCAATAATATTTGTCATGGAACCAATTGACCCAAAAGCTTAAACTAATAGGTAAGTATCAATTATAGCTTTTATTATTATCCCTTACAATCTCCTGCACATTGGGCTTGAAGAGTGTACAACACAGGTCCACTCTACCATGTGTTGAGATTTAATTAACAAATGGAGCTTCCAAGATTCAAAACCTTGATCTCTAGGTCTAATAGGTGCTAATACTATGTCATGGAACCACTTGACTGAAAAAGCTTAAGTTGATAGGTAAAGCCCTATAATAGCTTTTATTATACCTGACAATCTTGAAGTTGATTTCCATTTTGTTCATAACGGTGTTTCCAAGGACATTCTTTGCATTTAGTTTTTACATTCCATTCTCCAAATTGCGGATTGTCTTATGAAAGGCTTAAATAAAGAGCATTTTCATTGGTTTCATGACAAGTTGTCTATGGTTTCCATCTCCACTCAACTTGAAGGAAGGTGTAAAAGATAAATACTCTACATTACATAAAGGATAAAGTAGTCCGTTATTGTAGTCTCTAGCCCTAATTATATACTTGTATATATATATTCTCCTCATAATTAATAAAAATTTTATTTAAATGGCTATTACAATTGGCTAGTTTAAACCTCGAGCAGAATTTTAGCCAAGGTGGCCATAGTAATTTTCATAGTGGTCGTAGTGGAGGCAGGTACACAAAAAATAATTTTACTAATAATTTTGGTTATGTTGCTCATAATATGCAAGGTGATTTTATGATTTATGATAATATTGGAACTTGTAGTGGACATATTTGTTATAATTGTTGTAAGAGTGGTCATTTGGCTAAAGTTTAGCCATCGCCAAAGCCTCGTCCTTCCAGCATTGTTACCCATCCATCATCCAACATGACAACCATTGCATCCAACCCTCATACTAAAAAGCCCTATATTGTGGACATTGGTGTGACTCCTCATCTTTCTACAGAGTTAGACAACCTTGCTATTCATTCTGAATATCAAGTCCTTAAAGAAGTCCAACTTGGTAATGGGTCTAAACTCTTAATCTTTCGTGTTGGTAACTCTAGTTTTTAATTAACAATAAATTGCTTAGTTTTCATGACATTCTTTATGTTCCTTGTTCAAATCAAAATTTATTGTCAATTTTCACTCTCACGAATATTAATCCATTTTCTGTTGATTTTTCACCAATTATTTTCTTATTAAGGATTTAGCAATTAAGCAGGTTCTGTTTAGACACTAGAGTGATCAAGGGTTCTATTTGATGTGTCTTACACCTCCTATTTCTATTGAAGCAAATTATGTTTCTTTATCCACATAGCGTGCTAGATTAGGCCATGTTGTGAAACCTATTGTTAACAAAGTTTAAAAATTAAATTAAATTTCAGCTGATTTTCGCTCTTCAGTTTTGGCTTCTTTATGGGATGCTTGTTGTTTAAATATAATGCATAAGCAACCATTTATTTCTTCTTATTTTCATGCACATGCACCTTTAGAGCTTGTTTGTTCTAATGTTTGGGGAATGGCTCTGCTTCATTCTTATGGTGGTTATGTGTCCTATGTGATATTTTATAACCATCACCTGGCTCTACTTAATGAAAAATAAATCCGAGATTTTTTGCATTTTTAAATCCTTGAAGGCTTTCGTTGAAAATTATTTTAATTTCAAAATTAAAGCCTTTTATTCAGATTGGGGAGGTGAGTATCGAGCCTTAACCAGTTTTTTTTTTCAAGAGAATGGGATTACTTAACGAGTATCTTGTCCCTATACACCTGAGTAGAATGGTTGTGCCGAATGCAAGCATAGGCACGTAGTCGAAACAAGTTTAACACTTCTTAACCATGCACATGTACCACTTAAATTATGGAGTCATGCTATAGAATGTGCACTGCATCTCATTAATTGTTTAACCATGCAATAACTTAAATTTTAGATTCACTTTTATCATCTCTTTAGTATTGATGATGAAAACTATTCCTTGAAAATATTTGGTTGCTTTTGCTATCCGTGGTTGCGTCCTTATTCAAAGCATAAACTTGAACCTTGTTGTTTAGCTTGTGTATGTTTTAGTTATAACAAGGTGCATAAAGGCTATATGTTATCACATTCCTTCTAGAAAAACATTTATCTCACGCCATGTCTTTCCCTTTTCTAATCATCTTGGTGAGTCACTTTTGGTGTCTTCATTCGTTCCATAATATGGGTCTGGTGGTCCACATATTACTTTTCCTTATCCCTGCCTTACCCTCAACTTCCAATTCCCATGCAATGAATTGGGTATGGCACATATGTTTAATAAAAGCTTTTTGTCAAATTAGTTTCCAGGGCTCTATATCTGATACTTTCTCCTAATTCTATTACAAGGGTCAAGATCAAATTTACTGTCTCATTTATGTGGGTGATTTATTTCTTACTAGGAACAACTCTACCTTGTTGAATCAAATAATTTTCCTCTTACGATCTAAGTTTGATGTTCAAAATTTGGGACTTATGAAAAAAAATTTCGGCGTGGAAGCTCATTGGCTTGATTCTCTGTTGTTGCTCACTCAAACAAAGTACATTATTGACTTGTTGAAACATACAACTATACATACCTATAATGGTATTCCAACCCCAACTTGTTCCTCTAAGAAGCAGCATCAAGTTAAGAGAGCCACTTTTTTATCCTAGCCAATATCGCAGTGTTGTTGGTTCTCTCCAATACCTATCTCTCACATGCCTAGACATCTCTTTTGTAGTGAATAAGGTCTCTTAGTATTTACATGCCCCAACATCGGTTCATTCGGTAGTTGTTAAATGCATTCTTCGATATTTAAGGCAAACTTCAACTTGTGGTATTCTTCTTCGCCCTACTACTTCCTTTAATATGAAAGGGTAATCCAATGCAGATTGGGCTGATTCATTATATGAAAAAAAAATCCACCACTGTGTACATTGTTTACTTTGGCTAAAACCTAGTTGCACGTTCTTCCACTGAAGTTGAGTATCGTTCTCTTGCTGTTTCATATGAAATTCAATGGGTTTGCATTTTGTTGCATGACTTAGGGTTTTGGCTACCATCACCACCTCGGCTTTGGTATTATAATCTTAGTGCCACATATGTTATTGTTAATCCCTTTTTCATTCTCGAAGCAAGTATATTGAAGTTGATTTCTTTTTTGTTTGTGATTAAGTTGCATGGAAGCAATTGCAAGTTTGGTCTAGATGTTCTTAAGATCAATTGGCCGATGGTCTTAAAAAACCATTGACAAAAGCTCGTTTTCAGCATGTGTAGCAAGTTGATTAAGGGGGAATGGTAGAATAGGGTCTTACTTGTTAAATATGTTATAGCCTAAGGACCAATGTTGTAATTATCCCTAGCAAGAAACCCTAATGTAATATGTATGTGTATCACATCTCACTAATGGGTACATTTAGCTTGATAGCCTTTACATTCACTATTTTTTTTTCAAAACAATATGACGATCCCAAATGGCTAGTTACGGTACTAAGGGGGGTGAATAGTATTATAGGGCGAATAAAAATTTGCAGACTCTCTTAAAAAAAACTTGTTATAGAAACACAAGTTTCTATTTCAAAAGCAAGTTTTATAAAAAATGTGGAATTAATTACTATAATAAAACTTGTGAATATAAAATTGCTTTTGTAAAAAATAACTTTAAATACTAAAGCGATTACTTTAAATTGCAAGAAATTAAATAGCATAAAATAATAAGAGAGTAGGGATAGAAAAATGTAGACGCCGAGTTTTATCATGGTTCGACCCAACCGGTCTACGTCCAGTCCCTAAGCCAACCGCTTGAGATTTTCACTAACGTTCCCTTTACACGGAGGAAAAAAGCCTATGTTACTTTTTGCGAGTTCAAGTAACAGACTCAATACTTTTGCAGGCTAAGTATCAATCCTCTACCATTACTTTTTGGAGCTTAAGTAACAAACTCTACTGATGCTTTTTACGAGTTCAGGCGAATAAAAATTTGCAGACTCTCTTAAAAAAAACTTGATATAGAAACACAAGTTTCTATTTCAAAAGCAAGTTTTATAAAAAATGTGGAATTAATCACTATAATAAAACTTGTGAATATAAAATTGCTTTTGTAAAACATAACTTTAAATACTAAAGTGATTAATTTAAATTGCAAGAAATTAAATAGCATAAAATAATAAGAGAGTAGGGATAGAAAAATGTAGACGCCGAGTTTTATCATGGTTCGACCCAACCGGTCTACATCCAGTCCCCAAGCCAACCGCTTGAGATTTTCACTAATGTTCCCTTTACGGGCAGGAAAAAAGCCTATGTTACTTTTTGCGAGTTCAAGTAACAAACTCAATACTTTTGTAGGCTAAGTATTAAACCTCTACCATTACTTTTTGGAGCTTAAGTAACAAACTCTACTGATGCTTTTTCAAAGCTTAAGCACCAAACTTTTACAGTCTTTGTTGATCTCAATACCAACAAAGTAAACCACCTTCACACAACCTTATGTGAAAATATAATTCCCGAATATGTGAATATTTGAATGAAACAATATTTTTCCTCTTCTCTTTGATCTCTTTGGGAAATTGGAAGACTTATGAGTTGAATGCTTAAAGTGTAAGAATTTCTTGATTTGTCTTCCCTTGCCTTCAAGTCTCCTTCTTCATCCTTTTTATAAGAAAATAGAAATTATAGCCGTTTGATACACCTTCTAAAGGATGATGACCGTTAGCTTCAAGTCACAAGGAGTATATGGCCGTTAGTTTCATCTCTTAAAGAAGAATGAGCTTTGATTTATAAGTGATAAGCATCCATAAAGAAAGATAGTTGTTGATCTCAAATGATAAAAGTTTTATGGCCATTTGTACTTTTGATTCTCAATCAATAAAGCCATAAAGAAAAGTATATATGAGTTCTTTACATAATAACGTCATGTGACTAGATTTGAAAAGTGAAAAGCATGGGTAACCTATGTATCAAATCGTAGCTAAAGAGAGAGAGAGAGAGAGAGAAAGAGAGATAAGACATAGATATAGTTGGTCTTAAGGCTTGAGATAAAAATTGACTATTTATCCAAAGGTGATCTCAAGTTGAAGACTCATTTAGCTTTGGTTTCAAACTCAAATTATAAAGTCACATCATTTATAGTAAAATGCTAAGTTGTCGCAAGTGGTAAGCTCTTAACTTTTAGAACTTTAAGCTCATAAGCATATATGACATAAAATATTGATCTCAATTCTTTTCACCTCATAAGCAAACATGAGTTCAATCTTGTAAGCATATATATATATATATATATATATATATATATATATATATATATATGGTCGAAATATAATGATCTCAAATCTTTTTATCTCATAAGCAAACATAAGCTCAATCATATATATATATATATATATATATATATATATATATATATATATATATATATATATATATATATATATATATATATATATATAGACACACACACACACACACTGATCTTTTACCTTTATATGATACTTTGAGCTAATAACCATATATCATTTTTTTATGATATAAACATAGTATGGCCAAGAGAGTTGATCCTCAACTCATAAGATAAACCAAGTATTCATTTAAGCTTAAAATGCCATAAAGAGCTTTTTTAGATTATAAAAACATTTTAACTCATAAAGCTCTTTAATTTATTTAAATATCAAACTTGTGATCATCAAAACTAAAGTCAATATTCTCCCCGTTTTTTATGGTTGTAATTTAAGGTTTTGACATTTTATAATATAAGCAAATTTATCGAATGCTCCCCCTCAAAACGTGGCTCCCCCTGAATATAAGCGTGATTGTTTAAAAATCTTGATGTACAACTGAATTAATATTGGAGCATGATCATTATGGGCTTTAAAGATAAATCATTGTGAGGCCTATTAATCCTCTTGAGTATGAGTTTAGGGCTTAAATGAAGCCTTAGTGTCAAACTAATGTATACAGATCATTCATAACCTGCATAAGTTGGCTTCAATTCATATGATAGGCAGTTTATATAAAATTAGAAGAAATTAAGCTCATTCAATCATCTCATCAGTCAGTGAGCTCATAAAGCAATTATAAATATACCCTGGAGCATATATAAAACCACAAGTCGTCATAATACATATGTATGTAGCTTTAGCACATGCTTCATACTATCACATTAGCATTTGTATTATTTCTCAAGTTCCAAAAATTTAGAGGTAGGTCACACCATAGCATGTCATAAGCATTTCACTTAGATTATTTATTCATTTTGCCAAAAACAAAGTTTTATCAACTCATAAACATTTTGCTAGCAGCCATGCATTAAAACTTTATGCACTCATATTAATAACTCATAAGTATGGCATTTCAGTCATGTCAAACAGATTATTAGCAGCATGCCAAAGAAATTTTGATGTTTCATTTCTGTACCAATGTGCTAATACTCAATAATTAAGCTATCATTTCAATCCTTACTAGTGTCAATAGATGCACTGAATAGCTTAATTAATGTCCAATGATAGTTTATTCAATGCAGCAGCTATACTTTCAATGACAGCTTCATAGTCAACATAGTGTTTCAACCTAAGTCAACAAGATGTTTATTTCACATGCCAAAGTTCAAATTACATGTAGATATCAATATTAAAACATAGTGATTGTTCCTCATATGTTATTATGTTAAGAATGCATATTGGCCTAAGTCCATGTGCTCAAGAATATTCAATTTTCATGTAGATTCTAGACATAGTATTCAACTTAATCAAGAAGTGTTCACATATTAAATGTCAAGAAAGCATGTCAACTCAACATAATGATCTGTCTGCCTTAAGTTCTCAACTTAAGTGTCAAACATTTCCATAAACAATTCCATAAAATGTCAAACAAATCTCAAACATTTCTCCCCCTTTGAAATCATCAAAAAGAGATAGTGTAAGACAAACCAGTTTAGGGAATTGTGAGCATCAAAATAGTTTAAGGCATAAATTCACAATTATGAAAGCACACAATAAAGATGCAAGTCATAAGGCAAATTGATCCTTATATAGCTAATAAACTGCTAGATAAAACATAAACTAAACCCATTCATTGTAGCCAGACTACCTTTTTGGGGGACAAAAACAGTGGATATAAGTAGTTGAAGTATCCAATAGTCTTCTCTTAGGTAGCCTGAATCAAGCTTAGACCATGGAATGGAGTCCCCAGTAGGTATCTGAAACAACTCAGACACAAACTCAGTTTTATTGTATTTACCTAAGTTCATCATTGTAGAGCATCTGTCTAATTTCACTCCTTCAAAAGGTAGATTAAACACTTCACTAAGCACTTCTTCATTAACAGGTAATTTCCTTCCTTGAATAGTTACTTCAAAATCTCTATTTCCTAGGTAAGTGAGTGTGCCATAGAAGTCTCTAACTAATGAATCATATACTGGTTCATTGAGACCTAGAAATTCTTCACATTTCTGAGCCTTAAAATACTAGACAAATGGTTTGTCATTATCTCCTAAATACTTCCAATCAACCCTTTTGTTGGTAACCCTTTCTCTAATAGCACCATTAGAATAAATCGGTTTACCTATCTTGAATTTCAAAATTTTGCATGCAGGGTCTGAGTTTGTGCAGAGGTAGCAGAGCTTGAGGCTTTCTATGATGTTGAAGATTTAGTGGCATTTTTTCTTCGTGAGTATATTTGTTCCAAAGAATTAATTCCTCTCCTTTTGGTTTCATGCTTTCTCTTGACAGTTTCAGTTTCTTCACTTTTCCTCTTGATCTGATCTTTTGACAAATAGACTCTTAGTTTCTTTGTAGCATTAGCTGAGCAATGCTTCATCGTGCTTATGAGAAGGGTTTTAGAGTATGATTTCTGAAAAGGATTAGGTAATGGTTTGATTTTGAGAGAAGTTTGTTCGATGTTTGGATTTTGTGAGAGAGCAGAAGAGAAGAGTAGGTTTGGGTGAAAAAGAAAAAAATGGGGAAGTTGGCGCCTTAAGCAGAACGGTGTCGTGTTTGGAGAGGAGAAGGCCAGCAAAAAAATTAGTTTCTTTTATTTCTTCTCTTCCTTCTTTTAATTATATTGGGCTTTTTATGCAATAATTTGATTAGCCCATCTCTTACAAGCCCAAGAATTATCATTAGCTCAACCATAAATTTTAGAGTGTATATATATATATATATAGAAACTTTTTCAGAGGAAAAATGCTTATTAGTTGAGCTTATATTATGTGACAAAAATATTTTTATTATTAATTTTTAATTGTAATCTTGATCTGATAGTAAAATTTTAATGAATTTTACGTAACCCAGATTTACAATAAAAATTGGTTATTACTAAATCTGCTTTTTGTCACATAATATTATTTTTCATATATCGGTGCAGACATGTTTATTTCTATTCTCAACTCATTGAATTTGTTTTCACTTAGAGGTTTTGTGAAAATATTAGCAATTTGCTCATCTGTAGGAACAAAGTCTAAGTAAACATCACCTTTTTGTATATGATCTCTGATGAAGTGATGCTTTATGTCAATATGCTTAGTTCTTGAATGCTGAATGGGATTCTTTCTTAAATTTATAGCACTGGTATTATCACATCTTATTGGGATATGATCATACTTTATACCATAATCTTCTAGATGTTGCTTCATCTATAGGATTTGTGCAACACAGCTACTTGCAGATATGTATTTAGCTTCTATTGTTGACATTGCTACTGTAGACTGCTTTTTACTTGCCCATGAGACCAGTGCTTCTCTTAGAAATTGACAGGTACCTGAAGTACTTTTTCAGTCTAGTTTGCACCCAGCATGATCAGCATCAATGTATCCTATAAGATCAAAGCTTTCACATTTTGGATACCAAATCCCAATTTCTTGAGTACCGTTAAAATACTTAAGAATTCTGTTAACAACCTTTAAGTGAGACTCTTTGGGGTTTTGCTTGAAATCTTGTGCATAAACATATGCTAAACTGTATATCAGGTCTACTAGATGTTAAATAGAGTAGAGAACCAATCATACCTTGATATTTTTTGGTATCTATACTTTTACCTTTCTTATCCTCATCTAGAGAGACTGATGTACCCATTGGTGTTTATGCAGCCTTGGAATTTTCCATTCCCTACTTCTTTATAAGTTCTTTAGTATATTTTGTTTGGCATATAAATGTTCCCTTTTTGCCTTGCTTTATTTGAAGACCAAGGAAGAAATTCAACTCGCCCATCATAGACATTTCAAATTCTGTACTCATTTATTGCTAGAACTCCTTGCACAACAAATCGTTAGTGGAACCAAATATAATATCATCAACATATATTTGAACAAGTAATATATGGTTCTTTTCATGCTTTATAAACAATGTTGTGTCAATTTTCCCAGGAATAAAATTCTTTTTGAGTCAGAATTTATTTAACCTTTCATACCATGCTCTTAGTGCCTGTTTTAATCCATACAAAGCTTTAGTTAGCTTGTATACATGGTTAGGATGTTGACAGTCTTCAAATCCTGGTGGTTGCTTTACATAAACTTCTTCATTGATGTAGCCATTGAGGAATGCACTTTTTACATCCATTTGATAGAGTTTGAAGTCTTTATAGCCTGCATATGCACATGGTATTCTAATTGCTTCCAATCTGGCCACTGGAGCAAATGTTTCATCATAATCTATTCCTTCTTGCTGGATGCATCCTTGTGTCACTAGTCTGGCTTTGTTTCTGATAACTTTGCCAAATTCATCTACTTTGTTTCTAAATACCCATTTAGTTCCAATTACTGATTGATTTTCAGGTTTTGGAACAAGCTTCCAGACATTGTTTCTTTTAAATTGATCCAGTTCTTCTTGCATAGCCATCATCCAGCTTTCTTCTGATTCGGCTTCCTTGAAATTCATCGGTTCAGTATCGGAGACAAATGCTACATTGGAAAAATATTCTTTTAGTTGTATCCTGGTCATCACTATGTGAGAGGGATCATCAATAATGTTCTCCTTGGAGTGATGTCTGTGATATTTGAAATCTTTTGGAAAATCATCATGTTGATTCTCTTGAATCTGCAATTCTTGCACATTATGCTCATTTTGATTACTAGAAATGTTTTCTCTTTGCAGAACATTTTCATTATTTTCTGTGAGTTCAACCTGCGAGTCACAAATCTCAAGAGCATCCTCAGATTCTTTATCTGGGAGAGAGTTAGTTTCTTCAAACACAACATGCATGGACTCCTCAATGGTGAGAGTTCTTTTATTAAAAACTCTAAATGCTTTGCTATGCAATGAATATCCCAAAAAAATACTTTCATCTGACTTAAAGTCAAATTTATTGAGATATTCCTTGTGTTAAAAATAAAACATTTACAACCAAATGGATGGAAATAACCAATATTAGGTTTTCTACCTTTCCATAACTCATGTGGTGTTTTCTTTAAAATGGGTCTTATTAAAGCTCGATTCAAAATATAACATGCAGTGTTCATAGCTTCTGCCCAAAAATATTTTGGTAAATTATTTTCGTTGAGCATGGTTCTTGTTATTTCTTCTAAAGTCCTATTTTTCCTTTCAACAACACCATTTTGTTGAGGGGTTCTAGGAGCTGAGAAGTTGTGAGATATTCCATGCTCAGAGCAAAACGTTTCAAAAAGATTGTTTTCAAATTCTTTTCCATGATCACTTCTAATAGCTATAATAGAAGTGTTTTTCAAATTTTGAAACTTTTTTCACAAGGTAGAAAATTGTTGAAAAGCTTCATCTTTTTGACTCAAAAATAATGTCCATGTAAAACATGAGTAGTCATCTACAATGACAAATGCATATCTCATGCCGCCTAAGCTTGTTGGTTGAATTGGACCAAGCAAGTCTAAATGTAGTAGTTCTAGGGGTCTAGAGGTAGAAACAATTCCTTTAGAACTAAAAGAACTCCTAGTTTGCTTCCCTCTTTGACATGCATCACATATATGAGTTTAATCAAACTTGATTTTTGGTAAACCTTTAACAAAATCTTTCTTTGAAAGCTTTGAAATAAGATGCATGCTAGCATGACCTAGTCTACGATGCCATAACCGACTCTCCTCTTCTTGTGAAATTAAACAGTGGTCATTAGTAAGAGTACTTGAATTCAAAAGATAAATATTTCCTATTCTAGGAACATCAAGTAGAGTCTTACAATTATTGGCTTCCACAATTTCACCTTTTTTAGAATCAAAGATTACCTTTGATTTTTGTCACAGAGTTGACTCACACTTAGAGATTGAATTTCAATCCATCGACTAGAGAAACCTCATCAATACATGGATTGTTTCCAATCTTTCCTTTTTCAATAATATGTCCTGCTAGATTATCTCCAAACTTTACAGTTTCTCTTTTAACTTGTTTCATGGAAGTAAAATATCTTCCATCACTAGTCATATGTCTAGAGCACCCGCTATCAATATACCCCTTTGAGTCTCGAAGAGTGTTCTTTAGACATACCTGCAGAACAAATCAAGTAGATTTAGGTAGCCAAATACTATTGAATCCTTTAGGGTTAGAAACATTTTTATCTTTAGGAACGCAGATAGTTTTCCCTTTGTATTTTCCCTTTCTAAAAATGCAATCACCAAATACATGCCCCTTATGATCACAATGGTAACATGTAACATCCTTCTTTTTCTTGAGTTGATATGATTGATTGTGTTTTGAAGGATGATTTTGGTGATAAGAAACATAGTTAATTTGATGTAATCATTTAGGCTTGTAACTATTTTGTTGTTTAGGCCTATATTTATGAGATTTTTGGGAGAGTGTAGGCCTGTGTGGGTTCTTGTGTGCAATCTTTTGTTGCGAAAAAGATTGTTGGTTTGGTTTCACAAATTGCACCTTTTTTGGCTTAGAGAAATGTGAATGTTGGACATGCATATCTTTCTGGTTTGGTTTGTGACTTTTACTATGCTTTTGATGTGTAGGTTCGGGGGATATAGTTTGCATAGTAGAAGTGGATGAAGGGCAAAATATGATAGGTTTTTAGAGATTTTGTGGAGGTATCCTATGAGTATAACCAATTCCAAATTTATCATTTGGATTTCTTTGGTAATCCAAAATCACATTTAGCATATTTTCACCATTAGTGAATTTGCTAATAGTGTAATCTAACTTTTCACATTTCTTTTCTAGATGAGATATTTTACTGATAAGTTCGAGATTAGAGTTTTCTAGAAAACTCACTTTACTCTATAGTTCAATCTTCTCGGATTCTTTTTCTAAAAGCCTATTTTCATATTCTTTACATTTAGCAATTATTTCAAGTTTATCATCATGCATTCTAAAAAATTTTTTGTATAAGATCATTATGAGACAAAGTTTGTAGAATTACTGCATCTTCCTCATTTTGATCTTAATGTGATGAACTTCTTGAATCACCATTTGCCATGAAGCATATTTGGGCCTTCTCTTGCTTTTGATCCTCATCACCATCAGAGCTGGATTCATCACTGTCACTCCAAGTTGCTACCATAACTTTCTTGTCCTTTTTCTTAAATTTATTTTTCAGCTTCAGACACTCGGCTTTGAAATGACCAGGTTTATTACATTCAAAACATGTAATTTTCTGTTTTGAATCTTTCTTTTCCTTATCAGCCTTGTTGATGTTGAATTGCCTCCTAAAGATGTTTTGCCTCTGTTTTTCTTTCTTAAGAATTTTCTAAATTTTCGCACCAATAGAGCTTCATCATCATCATCTTCATTATCATCATTGTCCGAATCAAAGGTGGATTCTTCATGAATAGAATTGGTAGCTTTTAGTGCTATAGACTTTCTTCTATCAGTCTGCTAACGATCAGTAGTAGATTTAACTTTCATCTCATATGTTAGTAATGAACCAATAAATTCATCATATGACTCTTCAATGGCTGTGAGCTTTGCATCCCAAGACGTTGGCATTGTTCTGATTAGTTTCCTAATCAGTTCCTCATCAGTGAAGTTCTTGCCAAGATTCTTTAATTTATTCACAATGAGAGTGAACCTTGTGTCGATTTTTGCAATTGATTCTTTTGCATCGACTTTGAACAACTCGTATTCTGTGATGTAAAGATTAATCTTTCCATCTTTAACTTGTTTGGTTCCTTCATGAGTTGTTTCCAGATTGTCCCATATTTGCTTTGCTATAGTGCAACCTGAAACATGATTAAACTCATTAATGTCTAAAGCGCACTGTAATAAATTAATGGCTTTAGAGTTTAAAGCTTCTTTATTCCAATCAACACTTTCATATTCACTTTCTTCTTTTGGAACAAGTTCTCAATCGATAATTTTTGTTGGAATACCAGGTCCTTCCTTGACAATTCTCCAGACCTGAATATCCATGGACTATAAAAATATTATCATTCGGTTTTTCCAAAAACTATAATTCTCTCCATTAAATAGCGAAGGCTTGTTGATGGAACAACCCTCAGAAATAAGAACATTTTGACTCCTTAAGGTACTAGCCATATTGAGATCACTCTAAGAATTTTACTTCTTTTGACAGAGTCAGGCTCTGATACCAATTGACGGTCCCAAATGGCTAGTTACAGTACTAGAGGGGGGTGAATAGTACTATAGGGTGAATAAAAATTTGTAGACTCTCTTAAAAAAAACTTTTTATAGAACACAAGTTTCTATTTCAAAAACAAGTTTTATAAAAAATGTGGAATTAATTACTATAATAAAACTTGTGAATATAAAATTGCTTTTATAAAAAATAACTTTAAATACTAAAGCGATTAATTTAAATTGCAAGAAATTAAATAGCATAAAATAGTAAGAGAGTAGGGATAGAAAAATGTAGACGCCGAGTTTTATCCTGGTTCGACCCAACTGATCTATGTCCATTCCCCAAGCCAACCGCTTGAGATTTCCACTAATGTTCCCTTTACAGGCAGGAAACAAGCCTATGTTACTTTTTGCGAGTTCAAGTAACAAACTCAATACTTTTGCGGGCTAAGTATCAAACCTCTACCGTTACTTGTTGGAGCTTAAGTAACAAACTCTACTGATGCTTTTTCGAAGCTTAAGCACCAAACTTTTATAGTCTCTGTTGATCTCACTACCGACAAAGTAAACCCCCTTCACACAACCTTGTGTGAAAATACAATTCCCGAATATGTGAATATTTGAATTAAACAATATTTTTCCTCTTCTCTTTGATCTCTTTGGGAATTTGGAAGACTTATGAGTTGAATGCTTAAAGTGTGAGAATTTCTTGATTTGTCTTCCCTTGCCTTCAAGTCACCTTCTTCATCCTTTTTATAAGAAAATAGAAATTATAGCCGTTTGATACACCTTCTAAAGGATGATGACCGTTAGCTTCAAGTCACAAGGAGTATATGGCCATTAGTTTCATCTCTTGAAGAAGAATGAGCTTTGATTCATAAGTGATAAGCATCCATAAAGAAAGATAGTCGTTGATCTCAAATGATAAAAGTTTTATGGCCGTTTGTATTTTTGATTCTCAATTAATAAAGCCATAAAGAAAAGTATATGTGAGTTCTTTACATAATAAAGTCACATGAAAAAATTTGAAAAGTGAAAAGTATGTGTAACCTAAGTATCAAACCGTAGCTAAAAAGAGGGAGGGAGAGAGAGAGAGAGAGAGAGAGAGATAAGACATAGATATAGTTGGTCTTAAGGCTTGAGATAAAAGTTGACTATTGATCCATAGGTGATCTTAAGTTGAAGACTCATTCAGCTTTGGTTTCAAACTCAAATTATAAAGTCACATCATTTATAGTAAAATGCTAAGTTGTCACAAGTGGTAAGCTATTAACTTTTGGGACTTTAGGCTTATAAGCAAATATGACTTAAAATATTGATCTCAATTCCTTTCACCTCATAAGCAAACATGAGTTTAATATATGTAGCCGAATTGATCTTAAGAACTTTTCACCTCATAGTCCAACATGAGTTCAATCTTGTAAGCATATGTGTGTGTGTGTGTGTGTGTGTGGTTGAAATATAATGATCTCAAATCTGTTTATCTCATAAGCAAACATAAGCTCAATCACTCATATATATATATATATTCTTTTACTTTTATATGATACTTTGAGCTAACAACTATATATCATTCTTTTTATGATATAAACTTAGTATGGCCAAGAGAGTTGATCCTCAACTCATAAAATAAACCAAGTATTCATTTAAGCTTAAAATGCCATAAAAAGCTTTTGTAGATTATAAAAACATTTTAACTCATAAAACTCTTTAATTTATTTAAATGTCAAACTTGTGATCATCAAAACTAAAGTCAACACAATAATTTCACGGTATTATAGATTTCTTTAAATTGTTATTAAATCTTATTTTTCTTTGAAAATTAATCTTAATATGTATACAAAATATATAAATTAAACTGAATGATCTATATATTAAAATTTTATCAATAAAATATTTTATCTTTAGGTAATTTGGAAGACAATGAAATCACAAGATACCAAGTGAGAAATATATAAATAAACAATACTTGCTTATTCTTTATACATCAAAATATAAAATTATAAAGTAATATTTGGAAAGTTCTCTCTAATTTATATTATCCTACTGAAGGTGGTGTCACTTTATTGTTGACTTACACTTCTTATAAAATATATAGATTCACTGGTGATACAACTAGTCCCAAGTCTAATGATTTTTTGTTTATTTTGTGGCCAAAATTTTCTTATATGTGTATAAACATTGAATAAAATATATATAGCTGGAATTTTTTTTAAATGAGATATATCATTTATTGGAAATAACAAATTGTGTTGTTTTTAGACTTATACATCAACTGAAATTTTTTGGTTGAATAATTTCTTGGAATTACAATATTTCAAATTATCTTTTTAGTTACTAATAAAAGTTATTATCAAGGTTTACATTATGGATTTGGACTTTTGGATCAAATGATTTAATGAATCTCTTAGATCTAGAGGTCAAGGATTTGAATTTTAGCAGCTCAGTTTAGTTATAATATTTCAACATATGGTAAAGTGGACTATTATTGTACACGCTTCAAGCGTAAATGGCCGTTTGCATGCGGGTGAGTGTGAGAGATAATAATAAGTCTTACTTCTCAACTTAATCTTTTAGGTCATACGGTTTTATTACATGGTACCAGAACTTCTTAGACATAGAGGTCAAAGGCTTGAATTCTAAAAGTTCCAATTGTTGATTAATTTAAACTTATGGTAGAGTGGGCTTATAGTGTACATGCTTCAAGCCCAAGGGGTAATGTAGAGCCCAGACCCGGCTTGGCCGAATATCGGGTCACATCAACTACCTCTTATTTGTTGAATCTCCAACTTTCAAACTTAGTTGAATATCTCACTGACAATCCATCTGGACTACTAGATCATAGTCCTGTCCGAATGTCAATTCTTAAACAAAACCAATAACTAAATCTCCATTCATCGATCACTAATTCCATTGAATATAATAAAATTCACATATTCATTACAATTTTCTTCTTAAATTGACCAATATGTAAATACCACTAAGGCTGCACATTTTTACATCAAAATTTTCTACTAATTATCCTGAGAATTCAAATTCCTTTGCTTCCTCTTCCGATCCAACCCTTCACACTTTATCTACTAGATCACTCTTTCCTCTTTACTCAATTCTATGTAACTTATTAGAAATTGAGTAATATGAATCTTAAAACTCAAGATTTTTAAAACCAAGATAACATTAAACTTTAACCACATCTCAATCATAAACCGAATCTCAAAACATTATAAACAAAAACTCAAAACATAATAAACCGAATCTCAAAATATATATAAAAAAAACAAATCTCAAAACATGATAATACAATTGGCTTGGAGGACTCAAACTAGTTAGTGGTCACCGATTGGGTATGAGAGAAAATACAACCAAGTCTCTTTTACTCATTTCATTCCATCAATTCATCTTTAGGTCTCATTACCCGAGTCTTAATTCATAACATCACATCTCAATCTTAATTAAAATCTCAATCTCAATCCAGCCCAAAGCAAATTTGTGGTCTAGCCACCCTGTGAACTCATCATAGTTGGTTGGATAGTACTACCACTCTTTCCTTTGTTAGATCAAACCTACCATTATCAACCCATCTGACACCTCTATAGGGCTAAAATTGAGTTACAAAACATTAAATATAATCCACATCTCAAAACTCATTCAAACAACATACCACAATTACCAACAAATCATTCTCTCCTAAAATCAATTTGAATAACATAATATTACAAATCCTACTAGGTCTTAGCTTATAAAACAAATAATTATTTTCTTTAAATAACAAATTCTAATCAAATTAAAAATAAAAAATTAACAATTACTGTTCAGATCATAAATAAATTCATTACTATCAACAAATTTAAAAAATCTTAAAAGCCTTATAAAAACTCACAGTTTCCAAAATCATCATACAAGAAAATTTCCAGGAAAAAACAATCAACATGTAAAAAAACCAAAATACTTAATGAATTGTCAAGCAAGTGTACTAACCCCAATCTCTTCTTTCTAAATATTTGGCTTGGACTTGATAATCTCTTATCATCAAGCTTCCTATATATCTCACTTAGGAATCAAAGTCACGTAGTTCTTGACCTTTTCATCCTTTTATCTCTTCCTCTTTCTTCTTCCATTAATTCAAGAAAATCCCTTTAAAAACTTTTCTTTAGCAAGCAAATAATCATATCCCCCCTTCCACTTCTTTCTACCTTCCTTTTTATACTATAAAGTAACGAAATTCTCTAGACTTAAGTACACGTGACTCAATTCTGTGCACTTGTCCTTGATCTTTTCATATGACTTGCCCACGAACTAGCATATGTCATTTCATGCAAAATATCTCCCTCCACTTATTCTCTTTCCTCAAATCACTGTGCAATATCTCTCCTTTATTTGTTATCTCGAGTCTTTGTTAAATTTTTAAAATGATAATGCATCCATTAGCCTTTCCAGATCTCAATTCACCATCCTCCTGTCCGTCATTTTGATTCTCACTTGGTATTATCTTATGATCTGTCCTCCTTAATGCTTATATGGATATCTTATCCTATCTGTAGGTTTAATCCGATAAATTACATGACCCAATCTGCATCTCTTTATATCTTTTAGATTTTAATTCTCTTTACATTTCTAATCTAGTTTTCCTCTTGTTACCAAATTCATAGTCCCATCCTGTTCAACTATGCTTCTTGCTAAACTTTGTTTCTTTCACAACCTTGATCTCCACCAATTATCCCAGACATACAATGTGATCCGGTTTTCTCCCAATCTTATTCTTTTTTTCCTTTCAACGGAACTGCACTTGTAATTTGGTTCTTCTTCTAACCCAGTTTCCAGGATATTACAATCATATAGGGTCTTTAACCCCCTTATTCGTTATTCGGCTCGATACTTTCTTATACTTCCTTCTCCTTTTAATAGCCAATTTGGCATATCCATTTATCTTGAATTCACATGATCTAGTCTCAAATCTTGAGATTCAATCTTAAAAATTTTAATTCGACATTTAATTCATTCTTTATCATATTATCATATTTTATCTAGTCCCAATCTAGTAAATGCTTAATCTGGTCTTCCTTCTTTCTTGCGTTGTTCAACCCTTTTCATCCTAACTAAGTCTCTCTCTTCTATCAATCAGTTCGATATGTCACTTAACCCATTCTTATGTCATAGTCATACTATTCAACCCCAAGTTTCTTAAACATAATATCTGATCTGGAATTCCAATTCAATTAACGACTTGTATTAAGTGAGACTCCTTCATTCAGCCTTTGACAAGTTCTATCCGTTCCTTGCTTTCTCCATGTATTTAATCTGATCTCTTTCAATCTATTTCTTAACGTAGTCTTTAATCTCCGTACGTTGTCCACCCAAAACCTTCAACCTAGTCTAATTTGATCCTGTCTTCTTAGCCTTACAAATGCTCGATTTCACAACTTCTAATATTGTTAACTTATCTATCCAACTTTTGATCCAATCAACTTATCTATCGGTCTCATCTTTGTTGATCAGGTTCTCGAACGCGGTCTTTCTCCAACATAGTCTTTCTTATATTTGTTCCAATCTTTTTCCATCCTTTTCTCAATGTAGACTTCATAATCCCTCATTATCCATCCGAAGTCTTTGATCCGCTTCTACTCTACTTGTTTTCAATCAGGCTTCTTTTCATTTAAGCTCAATACAGTCATTGGTTAAATCCGGTCTTCTCAATCTTTCAAGCATTTAACACATCAAATCTCTTGCTCCTTATCCATTCTTAAAGCTTCCAATCCAGCCATTTCCCTCCACCAGTCTCATCTTTCCTCATCTGTTTTTAACATTAATCTTTCTTCCAATCTGGTCTTGAAGCCACCAATCGGGCCTCAACTCTGACAAATGCAATGTTGATGTAGTTTTTCTTCTAACTCGGTTTTCATGATGTTACAGGTAATCTCGAGGTGGGGAGCGTTATATATAATAATAAAAACTATTATTGTGCTTTACCTTATCAGCTTAAAATTTTATATAAAACTGTTCCATGACATGTTGGAGATCACACATTAGACATAAGTGAGATTAAAGAGAAGCATATAAGTAGTGTAGATTAGGTTAACACAAAAACAATTGTTTTTGTGTTCCATGGGCTCAACCCCATTTATGTGCTCACTTATGCAGTCAGGCTTAATAGTTTCAAGGCCCACAAAGTCTCTTAATGGTATCAAAGCCTAAAAAAGGCCTACCAGCTAGAAAATATTGGGCTCATATTTAAAGACTGGATGAAATTTAGGCTAATAGAGAAGACTAGATCCGTTGATGACCGTGGACCTTAAAGGAGTTAGAACAATGAATATTTAACAAATGACAACTGTTTCATGCCTAGTACCACTTGAGGGAGAGTATTGAAGATCATATATTGGAAATAAGTGAGATTAAAGAGTAAAATATAAGTGGTGTAGGTTGAGCCTTAACTTAAGACAATATATTGGTTTTATGTTATATGGACTCAACTACACTTATGTGTTCACTCCCAGTCAAGCCAAACAATTTCAAGACTCAGGGAAAATCGTCAGTTACAACCTTCAAGTCCAAAGAACATTCATGATTGACGACTAAGTAAAATATTCGAATAAATCATATTGTTATTGGCATATTTTCCAAGTCAAAACAGTTCCGTTTCCAATTCATATATATCCTGTCAATTGTTTTCAAAATTTCAAAAGCCCAGCTGGGTTATAGTTAAAAATAGTAATGATAGTATTAGTTAATTAAAATTCAAAAAGTTCAACATCTGAATAAAGCTACTGATTCCAACTTAAGGTTGACAGTCAACTAGGATATATAAATTGTTGAAAATATTGCAACAAACTTCACTTAGAACACTCATATATATAGGTACAATGCCCAACTAAGATTATTGCCTACTAATTGAAATAATGGCTAATGATGGAATCTCTTGTTGTTTTCTATTTTATGTTTTGACTTAGACTCTTAGAGTATGAGGTGGAACCCATGTAAACTTGTACATTATTGTTCAAAAATCTATTTCTCCAAATATGAAATCCATGCCATTGAGGTTGGCCTTTTGTGTGATTAGATTGAAGATTAATTGAGGAAATTGGGAATGAAATTTGCATCTACAAGAAGTGGGTGAAGATCTAGATCATCATATGAGGTATTCTGTGGATGGAATAAGGTCAAACACCACCAAAAAAAAAAAAATTTCTTTTTTTTTTTTTTGCCATATATGTGGTGTTGTTAATATTGGAATTAGGTCAAAAAGGGGAAAAAAAAAAGTTTTCATCCATTAGGGCATCCCTAGCTTATAATGTGCACATTATTCCCACCAATTAAGGCTCCTATAGCCTCAAAATTTCAATCTTACTTAAAGTAGTTCCCTTTTTTTTTTCTTTGTTTTTCCCAAATACAAGACAAAAATCCATATGTAATTTTATTTTTTTATTTTTAAAATTTGTGAATGGAAGGTTTATTGACTTAAGGTGAAATGATGGAGCCATAAAGGTGAAAATCACTAATAAGCTACCTAGGATATGACATTAATACATATGTGGTTTTTTCCAATTCCACACGTACTATATATTTATAAGCTGAAGTTGCCAAAACATTCACATGGGTCTCGACTTAAATCATTTGTCTTTGACTTGTATTTGATATTTAATTTAGAGCATAAAAGTGGTTACTAACATTTGCCAAATTTTCAAGCAATCATATATATGCCATTTACTTAGCGTGTTGAAAGTATATATATAGAATTCTTCAATTACCCTATAAAAACATATCCTAGCTATATCTATATATATATATATATATATATATATATATATATATAATGCACAATTTTATATATATATATATAATGGACTCTTTCTTTTAATTATAGAATTTCGTAATTAATTTATATAATATTCACTTGGGACGAATTTGAAGAAAATGAGACGAAATAAATTTTTCCTCAATTAGCGACATAAATAATGAGGTGAATGCATGTGTCAGTAATCCACCAAAAGAAAACAAAATACAAAATACTAATGTACCAAAATATTACTAGAGGAAAAATATCATGTAAACAAAAACATTGAGCAATGACAGGGAGTTCAAGAATATTGTCATAAATTTCAACAAATAAGTGGAATATAAAATATAATATCTCATAATGTTAATTGAATACTCAAAAACTAATCAAGGCCAACTTGTAAATTTCAATATGGCCAGCAGCTCAAGATATATTTATTATTTTATGCTGATTTTAATTAATTATTTATTTATGAAAATATTTTATGAGATATATATATTAATTGAATATAATTTTTTATATGCCCTCCGAAGTTTACAAAATTAAGATAAATTAATGTCTACCTATAATAATTTCCCCATCATACAGATTGATTCGTAGGCCCCGGCCCCCCCCCCCCCCCAATCAAATCGTCTGGCTTGCTTGGTTGACTGTATATCTATAATGTGAATATGATATATTATCAGCCAAAGAATTAATTTGAAGATAACTACAATTATCTAATTTTAAGAAGTCATTAACTCCATAAATAATTTATGTAATCTTATTTGCATACATAATACTCAAATTTTATTAGCATTTTTCGTTGAATTCATTTCAAATTTAAACATTAATTATAAACCAATTAATTAAATTTAAATAAGATTAAACTATTAGATATGAACTAATAATGTGACTTGGGCAAAAAGTGTATAACAAATACATGGTTATTCAACCATGGTTGAAATTCCTATAGTAAATGGAGTTGTTATAATTTGGTTTAGGAGGCTATTGTAAAAAATAATAATAAAAGTTACAATTAGGTTTTATTTATCAGTTTAAACTTTTGAGTTATATTTCCATCTTACAATTCGCAGATGATACTATCTGTTTCCTTCAGGCTAATGAAACGGAGCTTAAAAATTTCGTGCGCCTCCTGCATTGTTTTGAGATTATTTCTGGTCTTAAAATAAATTTTTCTAAGAGCTCTCTTATAGGTATGGGTATTTCTGCTTCGTTTGTTTCGCGATGCGCTGATTGGCTTGGTTGTAAAACTGAATCTCTCCCGTTTCAATACCTGGGATTGCCGTTGTCTTATAGAAATCTCCACATTACTGATTGGTCTTCTCTTATTTCAAAAGTGGAATCTCGTCTCGCTCTTTGGCAAGGTTCTTGTTTATCTTACGCTGGTCGGTTGGTCTTGATTAAATTAGTGATCAGTAGCATGCCTATTTATCGGCTCTCTCTTTTTAAGATTCCGGTGGCTGTCTCCGGCAAAATTGAGCGCTATATGTGCAATTTCCTTTGGAAGGGTGAAGCTTCGAAAAATGGTTTATGTAAAATCAGTTGGCATCGGATTTGTATGCCTTCTCATTCTGGTGGTCTTAATCTGGTTCCTATCTCTCTCAAAAATTCGAGTTTGCTTTTTAAATGGATTTGGAAAATCCGGGTATGTGCGGCTGATTCTTTGTGGTATCAACTCTGGGTTAAACCTTTGGGTATTTCAGATTGGTGGTCTTTGCACTCTCTTAACCATTCTAGACTTTCACCTATATGGAGAGGAATCATTAACGCTTGTATTAAAGATGTGAATATGTGGCATTTCTTTGTTTCTAACGTCTCTATACAGGTTGGAAATGGTACTCACACAAATTTCTGGCGGGATTCTTGGTGTGATCAGCGTTCCTTCAAAGATCGTTATCCGACTTTGTTTGAGTTGGTGACGAATAAGGACAGCAACGTTTCCTCAGCGATGATGCAGATCCGTTCCGCTGTTGGCCGGCCTTTTTGGACCAGGCGTCTCAGGCCTAGAACACAGGCCCTCCTGTTGGATCTTGTGCAGTCTCTGCCGGCTTCTCTGTGCTCCACTGCAGCCGACACATGTCTTTGGAGGCTCGATTCTTCCAACAAGTTTTCTGCTGCAACTTTTATCCGCGGTTTTCTTTCTTTGTCAGCCCACTCTCAGCCCCAAATGTTGTTCAAAATCGTATGGAATTTACCAGCTGTTCCTACGGTTCGCTTCTTCTTTTGGATTCTGATTCATGGTCGCTTACCGTGCCGTCAATTGCTGTCCACAATGCATATTATTAGCTCTAATCTGGTTACCTGTCCCTGGTGTGATGATTATGAAACTCAAGATCATGTTCTTTTGCATTGTCATTCGAGCTATGTGGTATGGTGTTCTTTTTTCAGAATTATTGGAGTGTCAATGGCTGTTCCTCGGACTATTTGCGACTTTTTTATCCAATGGCGGGGTTTGTTCTCCAACAAGCACATCCGTGATCTTGCTTGTTCTATGTGGCTCTACCTGTGCTGGGAACTATGGAAACGTCGCAACAGAAGAGTTTTTGAGCCGGCATCTACTCCAAAGGCGAAGGACATTTTATTCTATAGTTTCCATCAAGCTTTTTTCTCCTTTAAATGTAATCATAGTTCCTCGGTTTTTCAGTTTTCTGCTTTTTTTAGCGAATCCTTCTCTTTTCTTGTTTCCGTCATACTTGTAACTTTGTTTGTTTACATTTGACCTATTCTCGAGGTCCCCATTATATATTATATTTTTTTTGGGGTTTGCGGTTTAGGTTTTGCTAGGGGTGCCAACCTCGTTGGGATGTCTAGCTTTTTCTAGCCCGTTTTCCCCTGTATTTCTTCAAAAAAAAAAAAAACTTTTGAGTTAAATGATTGAATGTCATAAAACTCAACTAATTGGTTTGTGTTAACCACTCTTTAACCTCACTTATTTCTGATGTGAGATCTCTAATACCTCTAATTGATACCATGTGAAGAACCAATAATATTTATATTATCTGTAATGTCATGCAACCATTTAACCCAAAAGATTAAGTTGATAGGTAAGACCAATAATAGTTTTTTTATTATTATTTCCCACATTCACCGCACGCGAATGTTCTTTGGATTTGACGTACGTACAACACATGTTCACTCTAACATATGTTGAAATTTTATCAACAAATGAAACTGCTATGATTCAAATCATCGACCTCCAAGTTTAAGAGGATTCGATCCAATGTTAGAGAACCGTTTAACTCAAAAGTTTAAACTGATAGTTTAAGTCCAATAATAGCTTTGGACTAGAGGCCTTCTTGCCTTCTATATTATCAGACTTTTTCTTTTTCGCCCCGTGATATGACAGCTACATATTTAGTCCTAGTATTATTTGTGAAATCTCCTACAGCGGCTTAAGTTATCTCCAAACTTTTAGTCATAGATTTGGCTATTGTAAGAGGCGTATGGTTACAAGCAAGAAATTAGAATGGAGATATGAAAAGGAAACAAAATTGGAAATGAAGAAAGGAAGATTAATGGGAGTGAGGAATGCAGGCATTTGGGAGACAAACACACCACCCACTTGGAGTTAAAAGAAAGCACTTTCTTTCCCTTTGACTTGAGCAATTAATTAGGCCAACCATGCCATCATCACATTTCTTACTTGTATATATTAGTGGACTAAGTTTGTGCCTTCACCTCATATGATTTCGGTCTCATTTTTAATTCATTCCAATCGATTTGAGAGTTTAATCATTTTAAATAATGTATGTATAGAATTCAAATTAAATAAGAAATTATGATTTGAATGACCTTATTTTGAAACATTATCTATGTTTTCTTTTTTCTTTTTTCTTTTTTTTAAATATTATCATTTCTTAATGTAATTTAAATAATAAGAAAAAAAAAACCGAAAATGTTGTATCAATCAATTGATTAAAACAATTCATTTCTTCTTTATCATAATTTGAAAACAAAAGTGAATTAATTAAAATTATGAATAAAAATTTTAAGAATATTGAGGAAGTTATATGGTATTGAGTCTTAAATAATAAATTAATTTGCCAAATTTTGAATATGTAGTAACTTAACGGTCTAAATAGTTAATCAGAATTATTAGAAATATCAATTTTGTCATCTTTTTTAAATGGAAAAATTACTCTCAATTCTATTACTTTTTAAGTTTACACCAATAAAAATTACTGATAAATTATATTTATTAAAATTTTAATAGAATCCACTCGCACAGGTGTCCTAATACACCATGTATTATCACTAACCTAATTTTTCAATATTAAATTTGTAGACAAAACGATCATGCTTGTCTTAGTTTAATTAACACGTGTGTAGCATTCTCACACAAGGAGAAAATATACTTTTGGAGATGATTAATAATTTAATGAAGCTCCAAAATTTTCAGGTCAGTTTACTTTGAGTAGAATTTTAAACAAAATAGTAATTGTTGGGTATGTCAAGAATAATACTTGCTGATTTTCCTAATTAAAATAGTTTATACTTCCTCATTAAAGTAAATATTATTAGGAGAATGATTACTTTCAGAACTATATAAGCAATGGTTGTTTATTTATTTGTTAATGCTAAGAGTTGCAGAGTTTGTGTTTTGAAAATATGTATGTGTGAATTGAGGGTGTAATAAAACTTATAGAATTTGATAGTTATAAACTTATATAAAGGATGTGAGTTTCTTACTGATGTTCCGACCTAAAAATTATTAATGAATTATGCATTCCTCGCTCATATAATAAAATTAGCTGAACAATGTAAATTTTTAATTGCATATGTAATTTCTTATTGCCTATACCAACTTTGTTATAATTTATACAAGATACAATTTCTAGTAATATCAAAACTATATAAATTGCTATATTATATTAAAAAATTTCACCTGTACATTGTGAGTTTCTGGAGTTCTTTTTCAGAGTATTTCAGAATATATTTTGACCCACCAACTACATAAACTAAAGAAGAAGAAATAGAAAAAATATAAGGTTTAAATTAAAAAGAAGCCTAATTAATAAGGTCCCACCATCCTTTTGGTTTTATGACCATATTAATTGGATTCCCTTGCCAATGTAATCTGAACTACTTGCAAGTCATCCTGTTACAGTGTTGAGTAGTTATATGATTTAAAGAAAAACTGTTCCACTTTTTATTAGATATTTTTGCTCCAGAAATGTAATCAAATCTTTATTATATTCTTTAATATGAAGGCTGTCTCCAACTTCTAAAAGCACAACTCACAAAAACCTTTTCTTTTGCACCTATCACTTGAGTTGGATTTTGTCTCAGAATCTTATTTATTACAGTGCCACTTTAATTAGCATTATAAAACTATCTAATAATTATTTTATTACATGTTGAAAAGGAAAGCAATAGTAAATTGTTGTTTGTTCCATATCAAGAATTTTGAATCTTGTAAGCAAAATAACAAGAATTTGATTAGCATTAGATATTTTAATTTTTAATACACAATAAATGTATACATAATCAAGTACAAAGAAGTCAATAATTTTTTATTTTTTCGAGATATGAAAAATTAAAAAAAGTAAAGTCAATAAATTTTCAATTGACTATAATTTAATAAAATGAAATAATGATTTCAAGCTTTTTAACCCTTTTCCATTTAATATTGAACAGGGACTTTTAAAATTGGGCGATGATATTCATTAAAATTATTATAATTGTTATTACAAATACCATTGATTAATTAAGCATAATGTGTAGATTGACCCCTAATATTATCCAACTGATTTTATCTTATATTGGTTCAGTCCTATTTATGTGTTTATTTACGCGAGTTAGACTCAATACTCTTAAGACTATTAAAGTATATGCAATCAATAAATCGTAAAATTGATATATTAGCCAAAAATAGGTAAATAATTCTGTTATTAATAGTAGGCAGATAATGAAAGTCGCATATAAGTACAAAACTATTATGAATGTATACCACATAACAAATTCAAAACCAGTATAAACTGCATGGCTCGTTTCATCTACATGTAACTTGCATTTTCTATATATTGTTCAAAAAGTAAATTTTTAACCGTTTTACGTGGTTATATGGAAATGATAACGATATTATTTTTTTCTTTAAGTAGGAGGATGACATATCAAAATTCAAATGTCAAACACAAATGAAATATACCACCTACTTACAATTGGGTTTTAAATTTATCCCACTATTAAATGCTTCATTGCGGTAATTAAATATTTCAAATTGAATCAATAGTGAAGAACTATATGACTCGTGAAAGTATTGGGCCTAACTGCATAAGTAAGCATATATGTAAGGTTGAACCTATTTAACACAACACCAACTAGTTTATGTACTGCCTAATCTACACCACTTATAGGTCATTCTTTACTGTTATTTATTTTCATTGTGGGATTCATTCTCCAACACTCTCATGCAAGTGCAACTAGACTAGGACAAATTGTCACTTGTCAAACATTTATTGTCCAATCTCAGTTGATGTCTAACGTCATCAAGGGGTCTAGTCTCTCTACTAGTCCAAGCTCTGCCAGTTCTTTAAATACGGATCCCAAAATCTTTTCAGCTATTAGGTCTTATTTTGCTCTAATATCATAAAAAAAACTCCATGGGTCTTGATAATGCTGGACCTAACTATATAAGTGGGGATATATGTAAGATTGGACCCAGGTAACACAAAACTCATTGACTTGTATTAAACCAAAATCTACACCATTTATACGTGACTCCTTAATCTTATTTATTTTCAATATGAGATCGTTACACGAAAACAGACCTAGGACCATTGTGGTCTCTATTGAATGATTTGGTGAAGTGGCCGAATGCAATCCGGTGCATTAGCAGAACACGGGTATTTTGGGATTACCGATATATGATGGAATGATATGATCGTGGTGGGCATCCTTAGAATGCCCCTAACTTATGTGAAATAATATGAATGCTTATGTCACGCAAAATGCAAATGGTTGCACAAAAATGTGGTTAGAATGCATGACAAGCATAATGATGCTAAGTATGTTTTATGAAAATGCTAACACATAAATATAATGCTATGGTTGCAAAAAAAATGGTTAGTGTGAATGTCACAGAGATGATTTAATGTGTTCACACGAAAATAAAATGCAAATAGCTGCATAAAAATGTGGGTTAGTATGGCACACGAGAGCTATGCATGTTTGATGCTTTATGAAAAGTCAAAGTAGAACACAACATGGAACAAACGTTAGCACACACAAAAATATGCGCTCACTTCCGACCTTATTTCTCCTTTCTATTGGTCTCACATTCTTCCTAGGTGTTGGATCTCTTTGGCATCAACGGGGGATACCAAAGGCGCACGCTTAATGTTCATTTTGAATTTAAGTTTTGGTAATCCTAGGGGAAGTTGCTAAGCCATTACATGTGGGCCAAAGTCAAAACCAAGGGTCGCACATGCTCCCATAGCGAGTATACACTTCCCCACCATAGAACACGATGTAAGGTCATGCGGGGCTATGAGTGGTTTACCCCATCGGGTGTCTCCAATCCTGGAGGAAGAGGTAGTCCACCTTCTTGGGTAAACCGGGGTTGATAAATGTGTTGGAGGGATTGAGAAGAAGAAAATGTCATGATATGCAATGTGCAAATAAATAAGGTAATATGAACTAGTGAAGTGACTGCAAGCGAGGTCTTATTTCGGTAGTTGCCTAAGTTTCTTAAGTTTTTATGAAAACTTTTAGAAACTATTCCCCAGCGGAGTCGCCACTGTGAGTGGATGACCTTTTAAAACTGGAACGCGGCGAAGCGGACCGGGGAAAGAGAAGATTATTATAGATTATTGGATTTGATTTTGGAAAACGGGTTTTGTTTATCTTCAGTTAGAAAATTATAGATTTAATTTGGAAATTCTTTTGTAGAAAACATTTTCCCGTTTTTAACTTCAAGGCCTTAAAACTTAAATCCCGATATCAGTGACAGAGTCACCACCCGGATCAGCTCATCCGGGAATTCCGATACAGCTCCCTACCGAGGACAGACTGCTGTACCTAATCCAGAGATTTAAGGTTCGGGCAAATAACTTACTTAACCTCTAGCTTGCTTTCAGTTTACAGTTTATATTACCATATTTAATTTGCTTTATTACCTTTTCCTAATCCCAATTTGTTTATTTTAATTATCCGACGCTAAAACAAAATGCATGAAATTAATTGCGGGAAATTAAATCATACATTCAAAATATACAAAAAATAATAAAGGCCGATTATACAACCCAATTGAATAAAAATGGAAAAAACTCTCGTCCTCACTTTTACATCCTCCTAATAT
This sequence comes from Euphorbia tirucalli, assembly GCA_039660915.1. Classification (NCBI taxonomy): domain Eukaryota; kingdom Viridiplantae; phylum Streptophyta; class Magnoliopsida; order Malpighiales; family Euphorbiaceae; genus Euphorbia; species Euphorbia tirucalli. Next base: position 56,206,512 of record CM077637.1, read on the forward strand.
ACACAGAGATCTAAAAATTACAATCGCTTAGGATACACGAATAAATCTATTAAATACATCAAAAATAAAAACAAAAAGCTGCAAAATAGAGGGTTAGCACAATATACAGCACACGACAAATAGGACTCAAATAGATAGAATTGGGAATTTAAAAATTGGGGGCATGTATTTAGGGGGATAACCGGGTTGGCTCGGCTAGTCGGACCGATTAGACCTGGAAAATATTTTGAAACGTCCATGTATTTTTGGTTTTGTGAGAAAATCATTTTGAAAGCAATTTATTTTTCGGTTTACTTTAATTTAGTATGTGAGGTGAGTCGGTTTTCTGGAGAATTGGGTCCCCATCGTGGTATTGTTCTAAATGCAAATACACTGAAAATTAAATCTAAGGTCGTAAATGCACACAACAAAATTCATTTTGATGATTTTCTGATTTTCTGAATTTTTAGGGATTATTCTGGAAATTCTACTCTTGGACGAGCACTACAGTCGTGCGACTGTAACTACAGTCGTGCGACTGTAAATCAATCCAACTTCAAAATTTCGCCAAAATCATTCAAAATGAAACTGAGAAGTTAATGGAAACCAAGAACACTCGTACGACTGTATTTACAGTCGTACAACTGTTCATCAATTCAAGAACAGTCGTACGGCTGTTCTTGATTTCCAGAAACAGAAAACGCAGAAATTGAAATAAAATGCACAAAAAGACACCAAATCACCCAGAAAGCATGAGAAAAAGAGGGAATGAAGTGTGTTTACCTCATAGGCACTGATCCACCGTAGGATTGACCCCTGGCGAAGCACCAATCCACTTAAATTTGCTCTTTTCCCCTTGGAGTTGAGGTTGAGAAGTTGGGTCCAAAATCTCCAAAATGTCACGGATTTGAGTGAAATTAGAGTTTGAAATTGATTGAGTTTAAGTGTTAAGTCGTTAACCTATGATTTCTATCCGATTTTAGACATTAACACTCAAGAATTAGAGGAAAAGAAAAGGAAGAAAAGCTTGAGTTTTTTGGGTGGGTTTTCTCTCCTCTTTTCTCTCTGTTTTCTCTCTCAAATTTCTTTCTCTCTGATCTTTTAGCCGAGAGCCAAAAAGTCCCAATCTTCTCTTCTCTTCCTCCTCTTATTCTGGTTGCCTTGCTGCCAGAACGGAGCAATTAATGCTCCTTCCTTTCTGCTCCTCATTTTTTCTGCTGCAGAGGTATGGGCTTCTGCACCTGTTCTGACGTTATAGTCATACGACTGTAATTTAATTACAGTCGCACGACTGTATATTACAGTCATGTGACACCGCTGTATTTTTTTTTAAGGACGGAAAATTCCGGCGCTTACAATGTATTTTGTAATTATTTCATTAAGATAACCATTATTGCTTTTATCTCGTTCAATCTTCAATCTACTGGTTGTTATCATCGAAACTTGGTTCAACAAACTTAAATTTTTAGGTCAAAAGATTCATAGACATGGCATTAAAGTCTAACAAACCGATAGGTCAATAATTAGAACCCTAGTAACAATATTGTTAGTTAAATTTTAATAAATAGTAGAATGAGCTTGTGTTGTACACACTTAAGACTAAAAGGATATTTGCATGCATGAATGCCTCATAAATATTATAAATATTATTCATGAATGCTACTAATTATTATCTTACGATTCAAGATAAGTAATCCCCTCAGATGATATTAGAGTGTCTTCTTGAAGTCAAGGTCCTAGTCCAATCTATACCTTTTACTAATAGAAATTTCAACATAGCCTATAAAAGTGAGCTCAATAGTAAATAAAACGTCTCATGTGGCACTCCCATTTAGGTTCAATTCTTGATGTTATTATTGAATACTCATACTGGAGCAGTATGTGACCTCTAATAAGTCCCTTTGCTGTCTTGAGGGTTTGCTGAAATAATCTCATTACAAAAAACACAAGATTTGACAACAAGAAAAATTTGTTACCAAAAGTATAGAAATTGTTATTATAACTTTTGAAAGCAATAAAAATGTTGATGCATTACGTTTATAGTTTTCTAAATATGACACTGTGAAGTTTTACTGCAAACAATTGGTTCAATTACAAATTGGCCTGCTTGATCTACATAATTGGTTTCCTTTGGTTAAGGTGATAATTAACATGCATTTTTCTGGCTAATTAATTATCCTTTTGCTTCGATAATTAATGAATTGGATCAGTCTAACAGTTATTTCGAATATCTTACATGTTCAGTTATTTTATTGATTGGCAGGTGAGGATTCGTGTATAATATGATGTTATTTATTTGTGAATAATCCGATTTTTATTTATTTATTTATTTATTTTGTTTATATATGTCTTGATCAACTGCATCTTAGTTTTAAAGTTTAAAAGCAAAATACATTCTAAATTCCATGAATTGTATAGAATTTACAATTGGCTCTATGATTAATTTTATTTTTTTTTAATAAATTGAATATATGATATCTTTGTTTTGATAATATAAATTCAAATTTGACATATTTATCATGTGTGTAATGTAGTTTCAATTAACTGGCATATGACATAAATTTTTATGACACATGAAGTGATTAAACTGAAAGTATAATTTATATATGTAACTATGATACATCTACGTAAAAAGTATAATTCAGATCTATCCAATGAACTCCGAAATCTTCTGCATTTCACAATAATTGTGTCCTATGCTAATTAACAGATATCGTAGCTTACATAGGATAACAGTGTAAAGTATAAACTAATACATACTATCAAAACAAAAAGATCACGTACCCAATATTAGAAGATGAATTGCAAAACTACATAAAAAAAAAAAAAAATCATTTAGGATGTGCTTTTGCAAGTTTGAATGAGTTCAAATAACACTCTTATGTTGCATATATACGTCTTTTTATGCACAAGAATATAAAAATCAATTGTACGTGAGGTTAGTTGTCGCCTTTATATGATTTGATGTATAAACTGAGAAAAAAAAATCGAAATAAAATAAAATAAAATCATTTGACGTTTGCATTTTTTTAAGTGTCCCTTCCAGAATTCAGAACGTATTGATCAGTTTTACAATCATCTTAACTAATTATCTTTCCAGACAAGTTATCAATGTTTGGTAGTTCAGATGGTAGATAGTGGGTTGAGCTAGGGACAGGACGGCTGTTTGAATCCCAGTACTAGCATTGGAATGGGTCTTAATACCATAATCCACCAAACTGTATCCCGAAACTGGATTAGTCGGCATCCAATGTAGTGTCTGGATACCAGTGGTGTCACAAAAAAAAAAAAAATCTTTCCGGACAAGTTCCATGAATAATAGTACTAATTAAATTGATATAATTAATAAGGTTCCACTCCGGTAAAAAAGAAAATTAGGCTATATTTTTATTCTTATTATTATTGTCTTACCATGTCAAAAGAAAAGCAATTTTTTTTATCATACAAAGCTTGAAATCAGGAAAATGAGTAGAATTACAACCAAAAATGGTCTTAAATTGTTTAAATTTAATATTTATGTTGGATTATTTTACAAATTTTAATTGAAAATTTTCACTTATCACAGATTGAATCATAAGGAAAATAGAAAAATAATTCAAGTGTCCTCTCTAAAATTGTTTTTGTACAATATTTTCTCCTCATACTCTTTATTTGATGAGGAAGAATTCTTTATGTGCTTGATCTTGTTATATCTTTTTATTTATATAACATATCGTATTTATTTATTTCCTACATAAACGATTTACATATATATGCCACTCACAATCTTTATCCGCGTTAACATATTGGATAAGAACTATTTACACTAATAACAGCTTTTGGCATAGAACATTGAGTTGTAAATTTACAGATCTACATTATATTTTCAATATATTTTTAATTAGATTGAGTTATTGGAAAGGACTTTTGGAAATATAATTGTGATTTGAGTGGAGACTTTCAACAATGATTTATCAATGTACTTGTCTTTCATATTTTAAATAGAGAAACTGAGAAATTTATATTACTCAAGGAGTATTTATTCCATTAGTTATAAAAATATATTTGTGTTTTTTCAATTATACTATAAAAAAAATAAACATCAACCATTTTTGCTAATACATTTTCAAAAGTACCATACTTCCATAATATTTTAAAAAGTTATCTCTCAACCGCGGTTTCTTCGTCCCACTAATATAACCTTTATGTTTCAATTTGAAAAATAACACTCCTTTTATTTTTCCTTTAATTTGCTTTAGCTTTCATTTTTTTCTTCAATTACTTTTTCTACTGAATTTTTTCTTCAAAAAACTGTTATAATAACGAAATATTATTATTATTATTATTATTATTATTATTATTATTATTATTATTATTATTATTATTTAGAACTTAAGAATTTGGATTTAGGATTTAATTCTAAGGGTTTAATAGGAGTTTATAAGAATTTGGAAAATTTTAGAATATGTCCGGCTTATCACGTCATTCGCGTTTCAAGCCAATAATTTTGATGCACATCAAATATTTTAAGATCTAAGGTCTATAATTTAGGATTTTTGGTTTATATTTTAGAATTTAGGCTTTAAATTTTAGGGACTAGAGTTCATAATTTAGAATTTGAAATTTTTTTAGTTTAAAATTTAGTGTTTAAATTTTGGGATCTAGGTTTCAAATTTTAGAATTTAAGATTTATATTTTAGGATTTAGGGTTAAATTTTAAGGCCGAGAGTTTATAATTTAGGGTTTAGGGTTTATATTTTAAAATATAGGGTTTAAATTTTATGGTCTAGGGTCATAATTTAGGATTTAGAGTTTATATTTTAGAATTTAAGGTTAAATTTTAGGATATAAAGTTCATAATTTAGGGTTTGATTTGAGATTTAATTTTTAAAATTTAGCGTTTAAGTGTTAGAGCCTAAGGGTCATAATTTAGGGTTTGGGGTTTAAATTTTACAGTCTAGGGTTTACAATTCAGGTTTAAGGATTTATATTTTTCAATCTAGATTTTAAATTTTAGAGTATAGATCTTATAATTTAGAGTTTATGATTTATATTTTAGAATCTATAATTTATATTTTGAGGTTTTGGGTTTTACTATTTTGGGAATAAAAATTAGAGGTTTGTAATTTAAAGTTTAGAATTAGTGAAATATATATGATTTAGGATAAAGAAAAAGAATAAATAAATGTCTATAAAATTGGAAACCAAAATAATAAATAAGAAGAACAAATGTACGTGTCAAAGATTGATGAGACGGTATGAGAAGTAGGCGGGATTTATAGCAATCTAAATAAAGACTATAAATCATTTTTAAGTTAGATTTTGGTAATCTCTATTATGCACAGACACTTTGAAAAGTTATCATATCAGATGTGTAACACATTTCCGACAATGATATCGGTGGATACTAAGTCAGACACGTACATCTTGGAGAATGTGTCAGTAATTTATGAAAGTTGGACACCACATGTCCATAATTTCTAGACGTGTCTCATGGTTTTCCCCCTAAATTAAAATTACTTAGAAAACTTTTCAATCTTATATTATATTGGACTTTTGTGTAGTTCATTCAAATTTTGAATTCTACACTGTTACCAGAATTTCAACCTTCTATAAACTATAAAAAATATAGCATTGAACACTTTGTTTTGAATAATAAAAAAAAAAGCTTCTGTGAAGGACGTTTTCTACAAAAAGAAAAAAAAAAATGAAGTCTTCAACACTTGGTAAGATCATCTAGTGTAGATGAGTAGTCATAAAATGCAACTTCTGGACCATAAAATGCAACGTTTGTATCAGTTTCTCTTATCTGTATACGTATTAGTATGTGTCTTTGTGCTAGTTATGTTAACCTGATTTTTAATGGATTGAACAATGATTAGGTTTATAGAAATTTTTTTTTTTTTTTTCATTGTGGGATATTATTATTTGATTCAATTTATATAACTGCTTGAGAATTTGTTCAGTTTTCTTTATTGTATTTATTTGTTTTATGGAATGAAATATTTTCTGATTTTATTAAAAAAGACATACCTAATTAACAATATCTGATAGAGCTAATTCTCAATAACCAATAAATCCAATATTATAAAAAGAAAGGTATAATGATCTCCTTCTATTTCTCGCATTTATTTTTCCAACATAAACACAAGGAGGATTTGAAATAAAGAATAAGAATGTTGCAAAACAAACATGGATGGGAAGCAAAGAAAAAATTTGAAAATACTATATGGATCTTGAGAATATTGGAATTGATTATATGAATGAGACTCTAAGTATGTTGAGCTCAAGTAAAATAAAATTAATTGATTCCATTTATATATTATTCTATAATTTTATTTATTTTTGATGTTCAATTGATTCTCAAAAAAACTTTCTCTTTCAAGAACAACTCAATCTGTACTATTTATTATTTATCAAACATTTCATAATTTATTTTCTTTTAAGATCCAAAATTATTAACAGAGTGTAATATTTTTTTAACTAGTCCGAGGAAATGAGGTTAAATTGATGCATGGTAACAAGTTCAGCATTTTGAAGCAGATAAAATAATAATTTATTAATTTACGAATGGAAGTGAAATCATGCGCAGAAAATGAAAATAAAAGGAAGTGAGAGAAGTGATTTGACAAGACAAACAATGCATGTGAAAGGGTATAGTGATTGAGACATATGACCTGACCTTTCATACCCCATAGTCCTATCCTATACTCTAACCCATTTTTTTAACTTACCTTTTTCACTTCTTTATGATTATTATTATTATTATTATTTATATGTTTTCTTTGGAAAATAAGAAACAAATATTAAAAACGGCTAAGAATTGAGGAGCAACCGTACTATGATTTTTATTAAATTTTCTTGTTTTATTGACTTGTTCTTACAATGATGACACGTGTCAGTAACCCATCATCCCTCCTCTACCCATCTATCTATCAGCTATAAATATATAGATGTCTCCTACAGGACGAGTACTAGTGGCACTGACTCCCACGTGCAACACTGCTGCCGGCATGCCTGCCTGTCACCCTTCTCCGGCGCACCACTTCACCTCCTCCGCCATCAGGAGGCCCTCCCACCACCACCACCACCACGCCTATATAATTATATAAAAATTAATAAAATAAAAAAAATCATATGATGTCTCTTCTTTGCAGTCTCTCTCATTCCTTTTGCTCAGCTTGTCATTCATCAGTCCTCTCTCTCTCTCTCTCTCTCTAACTTCTGTGCCTCTGATTACTGTACTGTATTAACTCCCAGTTGTGGTCTGTCACTAATTTGGCTTTTGTCCCCTGTTTTAGGGGACCTTTCTCAGGGTTCTTACTGTCATTTCATTTCCTTTTTATTTATATATTTATTGTTGTTATTATTATTATTGCTGCTGTTGCTGCAACAATGTGGGCTAAGCCCACAATTGGGTTCTCTAAATATATGTATACCTACTTGTCCTCTTATACATATACTCAAAAACATTAATATGTTAAGTACTAAAAAGTTAAAAATAAACAAAATGAAAATCATAAATTTTTTTGTATTTAATATAAATATACAAAAATCAAAACAGTACATATATACACATCCTTCCTTTTTTAGGCAACTCAAAGAATATTGATTTGGTAATCTGAGAGCACTGTTTTTTCAAAAAACACAAACAAGTTAATTTCAGCACTTAGATCCATAGTTCCAAGGGACTTTTGAACATCCATTCTGTCATATGAGGTCCATGCTTCAATCTAATTACTTTCAATCAAATGATGAAAAATAAATTTTTCAGTTAAAAAAATGATGAAAGAATAAATTATTTTAGCTAGCATATTCCATTTCTCTTTACATGTTTTTGAAGATTGATTGTTGAATGATGTATTGTTTTTTTTTTTTTTCCAAATTTTGGATGCCAAGTTTATAGAACTTAAAAGGCTCACAAAAAAAAAAAAAACTTGGTCATATAATCAAGTAATCATCTGGATGTCACATGTAGATTCAATTAAAGGCATTAAATTAACAGGATTATAGTATTAAGTAACCATCATTTGTAATCTTTTCAGAGAACTAATCATTATATTCAATGAAGAATCAATATATGTTGCGATTCAGTTTCATTGTTAATTATCTTATGATTATTTAAGACAAAAATAATTCAATATGCATTTTAAGTAAACAACGGCAACATTTTGCTACAAATAAAAATATATCAACCATTTCTACATTTACCTAAAATATATACGACACTTCATATTCAGCAAACTAAGTCCAAGAATAATCAACACAGAATATTTCATAGATAATTTATCAAAATACTATGAATATTAATTAACATTAATAATCCATCAAATTTCCATGATCAATCTCAAATATATAAGTATCCCATAAATGACCTACCAATATTTATTACATGGTATACACATTTCATTCTAGATTTGTATTCATATAAACTATAGATGTACCATAAATTTCAGTTAAACATTATACAATTCATGAAAATTTTGTGATTAATCCAAATATCACATTATTTATTTGGAAGATTGTGGCATCAAAAGGAAAAAAAAATGCTTTGTTTTGGCGGTTGCAGATCTCAAGGGAAAGAAAATGTGGTTTTGGAAAAGGAAGAGAATAGAAAGGGGAAAGTAATAGAGGAGAAACAATAAGTTACTAATTGTAACTAAATAAAATATATGTGTATTACCATCATTTAATATGTTGACATCTAGAATGATAAAATACGGGTTTATTGACAAATGACTTATAAGATAAGAGCAGTAATTATATATTGATATCTGGCATAGTACAATTTAAAATTTCACTATCCAGATACTTTCTACAAGTTAAAACTGAAAACCTACAATGCACATGAAAAGCATGGACTACTTTGTGCGGAGCAAGTTTCAGCAAAAGCTAAATTGTCTCTACCCAATGTATAATTTGTCAATTTGACCCATATAACTCAATATACCGAATAGGCTTTTAGAAGGTACGCGATCAAACTATGTTCTCCAATCGTCAATCAAGAGCTTAACTTTTTTTTTTTTCAGAAATTATATTAAGTGCTAAATGTGCCAAAAATTTTAATGAGTCTAACATATCAAATAGTATCAATTATAGGAGCTAATTAAACATATAGTAACATACTTAAATTGAAGTACAGGAGCCAAAATAGTACATTGCGTCAAATTCAAGCTAGATTTTGACTTCTTCGAAGCAATTTTCAAATAACTTAACTATTATCAGCCTAAGAAGTTGCCCCAACTTTGGTTGAAAACTTGAAATTCGAAGCATTAGTCAGGAAAAAAAAGAAAAAGAAAAAGAAAAAACGAAAAGAAACTGTTCCAAGGAAGACTCATCACATCACCCACCATTACTGGAGCTGGCTGAGAGCCTATTCTCAACCAGAAAAAAAAAAAAAAAAAGATGTAACTAAGATCTATAAGAACATCCTTGCATAATCACAAAGTGATTGATTAATTCCATCATCGGTAGATTCAGTACTTAAATACAACCGCAGATTAGGATAATCATGTCTATACTAATTCAATTGCTCCCTAAAATTGTTCCAGGACCTGCTTATAAATATGGTTACCTGTATAACTAATAGCAGCTATACTCTTTGTTTTGTTATGCTACAAGCCTGAAAATTTAAGCTGTAAACCCGAAGATAGCTACGAATAGCAGACTGAACAGAAGTATGATGAGCAGGCATTTCGGATGCAGAGACAGCTAGTTCTTGCTCGCATTTTTGTGCCCAATCTATCTATTTAAGTGTCACAGCAGTGGCAAACTAACAAATAATAATCGAATAATTACAAAGCAATGAAAGAATTAGCAGCTTATGACCTGACTTCATACTTGGAGGAGATCCACAAAGCATATACTGATAAAGGGGAAAAAGGTATGTGGAAGCACACCTTAGACAATTGCCCAAAACTTCTTTCTACAGAATAACACCGTTTCGAGCTTCTTTTGTTTGTTTTCTAGAGAATGTGATTTAACCTCCCATAGAAACTTTGGTGCTAAATCACGAATTCTTGTTGTCACAGATTCCTCATCTCTTATGATAATATATCCCTGCAAATATAATGTTCCATAAGAGTTCAAAACTTCGCAACCAATTCAGTCCATAACTGACGTTTGTTATTATGTCAGATTAGGCATAATTCAATGTTTAAAATAGACATATACCAAAATCAAATAACAAAATACATAAATAACTATGGTATATTTGATTTCAGTTCCAAACAGCATAAACCAATCAGAATGTAAAACATAATGCAGGCATGACCCTGAAATATAAAAGAAATGAAAAAAACAAAAAGGAAAAAAGAAAAAGGAAATGGCCTGAACATAATCAGCAGCCACTTAGGATATAACAGAACTCGCATGAATGAAACGTTAAAATGCATGTACATCTTAGGTATGTGGTATGCACATCTTCTGTTTTTTTGCTTACATTTACAGGAAATAAGGCAATAAGGTAATTTAAAGGGCTTTTTTGTTAGTAGAGTTCGATAGAGAACGGGCTAATTTATGTAAACTCATGGGTCATAATACATATGGGCCAGAAGGATTGAGGGTTTATACCCATAGAAGGAAGAAAGATCAGCAGGGACAGGAGAGGAATATCAATTAGTTAGGTATGCTTTACAATGGTGAGGTGGCATTGGAATTGAGTATTTCGTTTATCAAAGGGGAGAGATTGTTGAGAGAGGGGGAGGCTGAATTTGCGGTTTTACTGCATTAGATTGCAGGGCTCTATCTTTGATAGAGAGAGGAGTTTCTCCCTGTGGGGATTGAGTTCTACTCAGTCCATTTCTATCATTTATTCTTTGCTTTACCTTTTCAGTGTATCAGTTCTATTAACTCAATCCAAGAGCCTCTGTTTGGCTATTTCTCTCTTTCTATCATTTTGTTCGTATCAGAGTTCTTGTATGAGTGCAAATCTTTATATCGTATGGTAATCGTTATGGTCTCCGAGATCAAAAGATGCAGAGAGGTCTATCGATGAAAGTACGTTGCTCAATCAAATTCACAAAACTTTGTGTGTTTCGTCATTGTTTCTCTCTGCATTAGTTTTGCTTATTTATTCTATAATATGCAAGCACTGTGACCATCATTAGCACACTGAAAAGATGATATCAAATAAAACACAAGTCAAACAAGATTTTGCCTTGGAAATAATTCATGAAATTGCAAGTCATTCTTCAAATCACGTTATGGGATTGAAATTTTTTATTTCTTCAGCATATATGAGCATAAATGATGATTACCTGTGGTCGTATTATACGATCCATCTCCAGCATGATATCTTCCAGTAAGCAGCCTTCTCCATTGTTTCTATAATAAGTTAAGAGATGATTGGCATGCAACAAATCGTATGTGCGTGGATATGTCGAGAATGGTTCACACCTGAGAAGAAAATGTGAATAGTAATCAAACTAATAAACTACCACTCATATTTATCAAAATTGGCAGAAGCATCAAATCTCAATTGATCCACAATTTCTTACCAATCATGGAAGGCACCCGAGAGACCCCTATCATAAATAGCAGACAAGGTATTATTCATGATAGATGGAACTATATTCATCACCCATACAGGCAACATGTTCAGAGCCACAGCAAAGCCGCCAATAAAAGCATTCATGTCCATGACATTTCGTATATCCGTGTTAGTGACACCCATGAGCTTCCAATAATTGTTGACTTGGTTTTTCCAGAATACGACATCAGAAGCAAATTCTTCTTCACTAATACCTGTCACAAGCATTCAGAAGACTCATTGTCAGACCGAAATACACTGAGTATATACCTGAGCATCATAGACATGACCCAAATATTTCAAGGTTAAACATCACGTTTGATTTTTACTAAAAATCCTATCCCCAAGTTCTACAATGAAGGTAGTCCACAATCGATAATTTGTATTCCGACTTAATTAGCTCCTTTCTTCTTTTTTCTTTTTTCCCCGTCCAGGATCATTCCAGAACTCAAGAATCCAACAGACAGTAGATCCTTTTTACAACAATATGATAATGAATTCTAAGGTGTATACAGAATGCATAAGGTCTCTCTACTCTCATTGACCCTGGTACATAAGAAAAAAATTACAATTTCCTAACCTGTACCTCAGTCCATTCTGAAACCTATGGTCTCTTACCGTTACTAATTGATAGATAGCTCAAAGTAGTGTAACTATCAGTCAAAAGAACCAATTAATCAAACAATGACATGACTTTCCGTGAAGCAACTGGTAGACTAAATATTCTGAATATTTTCCCTTTAAACTTGTGTTAGGAAGAAAATCTCCTTATACAATGTCCTCAAGATGTAGCACATAAAAGTCACTCTAGTCAGATAAAAGATGCTATAAACAAGCCCATTTATATCAGAAAATATCTAAGGGTCAGAGATGTTACAATTTACAATGATAGGCAAGCATGGATGACTACATCTGACTAGGTAAAACAATATCTGTAATGCATTTAGCCTAATTGTTTCACTATTTCACCAGCAGCTGAAAAACTCAAATATTTGGGGAAAGGAAAATATCAAGTAGAATGCAGATCTCAGAACTGAAGCAAGCAAAACACGAAGACAAGTTAGCAGCTTAATATAAGTGAAGGGCAAAAAATAGACCTATTCTCATCAGTCTCTTTGGGTAAACAGAAAGACGAGCTGGACTGGGTGGAAGCTTCTGAGCATTAGCATGTGCAGTTCTTTTCAGTATACAGTTCCTGAGTGGCTTATTCCATGATGGTTTTATACCATCCACAATATCACACACATTTATGTGATTCATTTCTGCATTTTGCAGCAGGCATGACTCATTATCTTGTTTAACCCATATTGCTGTCTGCACTTTTTGAGCAATGAGTTTCCAGCACATTGCTGAAGTCAGATTGACCAACTTATCCCAAATCTGGGGATAATCCTTATCCTTTCTGTAAGCAGGAGGAGCCGAATATACAAAATATCCATTATTTCGCAGAAGGCGGTCAACTTCTTTCAGCAAAATACCATCTGAAAGGAACCAAAAAAAAAAAAAGAAAAAAGAGATTCAGATTCATTTAAATTTGTAAAAAAATCAAGAACCGACCTTCCTCAGACTTAAAATAATCCTCCAAATATATTGGTGGCTTGTCAATAAAACTTACACCACCAACATTGAGACAAACGAACCCAAATACAATCATCACAAGGACAAAACCAGTACTTCTTAGTGTCTTATTTGTTCTTGGTACCATGTAGTAACTGTTAAGTTCTACCTCCATCTTCTGAAACCAACTATTAACTCATCCCAACAATTTTTATTTTCTCCAGATCATGATGGTATTAAGAAAACCTTATCAAGATCTTTGCTTACTAGACAGATGATTGTATCAATCATATTATTGCAGATTAACAAATATGCTACAAATAAACATTGATTAATATACCAACAGAGGATAGTGAGTTGTATTCACATTAACACTACCAACAGAGCATCCTCCAATCCACCTACTGTGTTGGCAAGATATACCTTCTTTTTACATATAAACAATTTTCTAAAAAACAAAAAAATACCATTCTCATGCCAATCAACACGACATCTTGAACAGTGAACCATATCAAAAGAGTTAGATGGATATGGTAGTTGCTTTGTGGCAATGGCAGAGATCATGGCACCAATTCCTCTCTCTAAAGCAAACTGAATCTGATTTTCATGACCATCTTTGGGTGCAAAAGACATAGTTTGTATATCCAAGGGAAGAAGATAAGCTGAAAAGCTAGCAACCCCACAGCCAACATCGAGAACTTGAACAACCCCAGCTGAACGAAGATCACCTGTTTCATTTGTTGTCATATTACCTAGCCTGCAGTCGGAACAGAAAAACACATAAACACCAAAACTTGTAAAGACTCACGTATATATAGGTAACAGTTAGTAGAAATGTCGCCAATCATAATAATCCATGTAGGACTTCTAGGATGTGAAAACCATATCAAATGAACTTCTAAGAAGCGGAATTTGTCATATAAGAAAATTTAACCAGAATCACCTCTGTATGTACTCAGGTGCTCCATGCTTGAAATGAGTACCACCACCAGGGAACCACCATAACTGATCCTTTTCGTGAACCCAATTTTGTCCTCCTTTGACTTCAGCAAGATGTGTATGATTCACATTACTTCGCCACACAAAATCCCTGCTGGTTGGCCATCTTATTGGTAGTTTATAATCTTCTGGTGGAGGAACCAAGCAAAACAAACGCTTTTCAAGTGGAGGACAGTGTCTCTCTAGCTCTTCTCGTCTAGAAAGGTCCAAGGTTGGAAGCAAGCCTTTTACATATGACACATCATGGCAAGGAATATACTCATTGAACTTCAAGGGGCATATATTTATCCCACTTTCTGGGATCACCAGCGGTGTTTTGCGGTAAGCTAGAGCAATTCTGTTTGTAAATGTAGAACCACCTACAGGTGTTCAACGTAAAATTAAATAATTTACAAGAAACCAATCAATTGTTCATTATTATATTCAAGCAAATAAGTATTGAGGAATAAGTAATACATGCCACAATTTCTTCAAAGCTGAAACAAATTAAATTGCAGCTTCAGATAAAAATAACATAAAAAGAACACAAACAAATAAACACATTTTTATAATCTTAGTCATTTGATTTTTTTGTGGCATTACTTAAGCTCTGCCATTCTTACATCAACGTTAAAAAAGTTTCTTGAAATTTGACACTATTCAGCGATGAAACGAATTTACAATAGATGAGAACATACCCTGATCAAAGTGAATATATCAGCATGTCAATTAATATAAAGAGGCTCAAAAATTTCTTCAGAATAAACTCACAAAGTATATATAACTATCCAAAAATGGAATTACATCAAGGTACCCTTTTATTATAACCTGATTCGATGTTCTGACAGACATTGGTGGTAAGCCATTCCATGATCTATCTATTATACTTCCTTCAAAAACAAATCCACACCTGTCAACACCATATCAACTTTTCTAAATGTTCTAATTGAAAGTCTTCCACGTCATTCTTCCTAATAAGTAGAATTAACTTCCACTTTTGCTAAGCACATATAAATGGTTGCTCAAGGTGATGCAAGATCAGCCCCCCAAAACCAAGAAAAGAAGATCATTACAAAACTGAAGCATCAAAATATCAAACGCAGCCACCAAGTTGCCGTGATTACAGCTATGCAATGAGAAATTCTGATGACTTCTCCACTCTATACAATCCAACAGATTGGCTCGGTGAAACATTAAAACTAACCATCAAGAAATCCCAATTTTATGCTAAAACATCCTAAATGGTGCTACTAAATCATAGCACCAAAAGTGAGATTTCCACACCTCATCATCAAATCATCAAATCTACAAAAAAGAAATGATGAATGCTACACCATAAAAGGAGATGAAGTTAGAAAACAGAAGAAATTGGGACTAACAAGTAATAAAACTGCAGTATTGCAAATTAACATTCATGCACTCAGAACCAAGCTCCAACAGAAGTTATGAAAAAATCAAACATAATGTCGCAGTTTCCATAGAAGCGCATAAATCAAAAAGTTAAAGGGAGAATGCTAATTAAAAGGGGGGAAAAAATAACATACCAAGTGAAGAAGCAGAGGAAGAGGAAGAGGAATTGGAGAAGTGAGAGAGGTGAATAGGAGTATTGTTGCCAAAAAGGGTACCCAAGTAGAATGAACCCACCATTAATAACAAAGATAGCATTATCATCTGTCCCGATTTGGAATCAAAAGCCGACCTTAAAGCGTATCCTCCCATCTCTCTATTGATCTAGATTGGTTTCAGAGTAAGCCAGTGAGGGCTAAATTGGACACCGGAGATCAGCGTAAGAGCTAAAGAAGAAGGAAGAATAAGCTGAATCAGCAGAGGAGCTACTACTGTTGGCTAATGATTAAAGCCATTCTTGGTTAAAGTTATGTGAATTTAATTGAGGTCCTGATTAAGATTTAGTTGATTAATTTTTGATTAAGTTTATTAATTACTTTCGCCGCTTTCCTGTCACTTGCTTTATATTAATCTGTTAGATGAATTCTGCAATAATCTTGATTAATTTTGATTCATTGTAAGTTTGTAACACATTACTCTCCTTGGTTTTCGTTTTCGTTTTCTTGTTGAAATTAATTAATTGCCTATTTAATTTTGTTATCCCATCCCAATTGCCTAACTTAAAAATATGTACAGCCTTTTTTTTTTTTATACATTTTACTTGGACATTTATTTTTCTGAATACCTCATAAACACTTTATCCACACAATCCTATAACGAATGGAATGATCATTTACTAAATATTGTTCTTTATATATATATATATATATATATATATATATATATATATATATATATATATATATATATATATATATATATATATATATATATATATATATATATATAAGTAGTATAAAAATTAAATTTCAATATAAAATCTTTTGATTTTTATAAATTTTAGTGAATTGCTCACATAAATTTTATATGGAGTGATAAGTAATTCTCATATAGTTATTACTTTATAAAAAAAATTATCATCAATGTTAAAAAAATTAATGAAATGCATGGAGGCTTAATATTTTCTTAATTATTGACATAAAACCAATAAAATCTAACTTTAAAATGAAAATTGAAATAAGGTTAATGCAATTAAATTCACTCAGCAATGAAAGATTAACTTCAAACTTGAATTTGGCAATTTTTTTTTTTTTTAAATATAATCTATAGATAGTTGACAAAAAAAATTATCAACTTATTTTTTTTCTCAAAAAAACATAGATATTCGTACAGTTAATTCAAATGTCACGGGGTCACTCCTCGGACACCGTGGGCGCTTACGTCTACTCCTAGAAGTAAGCCAGCCAACACACTTTATATGCTAATTCTGCATTAGGAACAAGCATGAGGTTAGACCAAGGTATAACATTTGTTTATATTAGGCTCAAAGGCCAATCCGCATTCTATATGAGATATATCGGCACATAAGAAGGGCATAATCAAGATAAGCTTCTGATAGGCTCTGACATAGTCTCTGATGGAACCCGTTTGCTGGAGTTCTGCAAGTTGACGTCGGGCCACATGGTGGACATTTTCGGGGTAGAAATGGGCTTTGAACTCCTTCTTGAACTCATCCCAGGTGGAGATGGTGGCCAAAGAAGCTTTGTGTCGCCACCACAACTTGGCGTCGCCCTCCAAATACATCGGGATCAACTCCAAGCGGTGGGCATCTGTTCGGGCCCTAGTTGCATTGAAGAAGGCCTCTACATCAAAGAGGAAGTTTTCCACTTCACTAGCATCTCTGGCTCCATCGTATGACTTTGGATCTTTGATTTTGTATTTGGAGGACTCTGGGGCTCTCGACTCACCCCGCTCGTAAAGGTCGGTTAGCATTTTGACCTTGAGCTTCACTTCATCTAGTTCCCCCTTCAGGTTGCCATATTCTTCCATTGCCTCGCCCTGGAACTGTTCTACTACCTCGCATAACTCTTTATGCTCGGTTTGCAGTCTCTCCACCGCCTCTGCGATGTGTAGATTACTCAATTTCTCATTTAAATCTACCATCTCATCAACATTGGAAGTACCACCTCCTCGGGATGTCCCAGTCTCAAGGGCCCTCTCCCTTCGGTCGGACTTCTTAGCCATCATCTCTCTGATGGCAGTGGAATTTGTCACCACAAATTCAAAGATATCAAGATTAGCCATCACGGCCTGAAAGATTTCCGCCTTCTCGTTCAAGGCCTTCATCAACTCGCTTTGTCCATTCGTGGCTTCCTCCACTTCGCTACGGACAACGGTCCCAACATTTTCACGAAGGTCTCGGACATCACGTCGGAGCGTTTTGACTACCCCTAGTGATTCCTCGACCCTTTTGCCACATTCAAATACTGTAGCCGAAATTATGTAAAGTTTTTAATTTTATATCTTATAAATATTATGTGTAACGATCCTTAATTCTCGTAAAGTTATTATTGTATAAAGAATAAACAAAATCAAGATAAAATTAATATTTCCTAAATTGTTTGCCTAAAACCACCAAAATCTAAATTTAGGATTTGATTGAAGAAGATTAATGAAGTTAAACTCTCTTATAGATAAAGTATAAAGGGTGGATAATTTTTTAAAGGTAAACTTCAAAACTAAATCTTGTGATTTAGCTTGTTTTCAAAAACCTATTTTTTTTTTTTTTTTTTTTTTTTTTTTACAAAATAAGATCATACGGTTTGTGATGTTATAAAAAAAAAAGAAAAAACTAGCATTTTTTAGTTAAAAATGATGATGTGGCAAAGGGTATTTTTGTCCATTTAAGATTATAATAGTTTACTCATATTATTTAAAAGTTTTACATCAAGAATTAAATATTTTCTGGAGGTTTTTCATTTTGTTATGATTTTTTAAAATTTATTAGCATTATTTAAGTAAGAAAAATATTTGCGCTTTTGGAAAATTTTCAAAATTTTTTCACTAAAGCCTATTATATTTTTCTTAACCAACTTGAAAATTTAAGTTCAAATTGAATAAAAATACCTTATATAATGTCATGATTTAATTTTACTTGTCCTTTTTTTTTATAACGTCACAAACCACGACTTCTTTTTGAAAAAAAAAAAAAAAACTATTTTTTAAAACGAGCTAAACCACACGGTTTATTTTTAATATATGTGCGTTTATGTACTACATCATTGGTTCCTGTGTTTGTAAAATTATTATGTTGTTCTTAAATTTTGTATTTGACAACTCTTTAATTAGTTTATTAGTCCAAAATACATTCAAAAATATGTTACTCAACTTATTTTTTTTTTTTTTTTTTTTTTTGTAAAAAAACTCGCATATGAAAATTTTATCATCATATGATACAAAATTTAATAATTTTAGTCGCTTAGATTTTAGTATTACACTGGTCAAATCCATTCATTTATAAAAAAAAGGGTTATATTTTTTAGTTATTAACATATTTATGATGATTTAATTGACTATAAAAGAAGAGTTTAGGGGGCAGATGGGCTTTAAGAACAAGGAAAAGAAGAAGGGCATTTTACATAAATACATAATTTTTTGCACTATATAACATTTTTACTTCAAAAGGAAAAGTTTGCATAAATACCTTAAGAACTTTTCAAAATTTCAAAAATACCTAAAACAATAATTATCATTTTTACGTGATTCATTCACAAAATAAACAACAAAACAGAAATCAAAATCTCTAAAATCCCTTTTCTACTTTGTCCACGTTTCTCTCTTCTCTTTTTATAATTTTTAATCTAATTTCACATTTATCTTTCAATCCGTTTATTTTTTTGTTATACGACTTTAGAAAGTTTTTTTTTTTTATTTTTTATTTATCTTCGAAACAAAGTCCATATGTATATACTTTTTCTGACATATTTTTTTCACTAAAGTATAACTAATTATCCTTTGTATATTAAGGTATAACAAAGGCATAATTAATGTATAACTAAAGTATAATCACTGTAATAGTGTATCTTAATGTATAACTAAGATACAATAAAGGTATAAACACTATAATAGTGTATCTTAAGATATAAGAAGTGTATAAACAGTGTATAACAATGTATAATCAATGTAATAGTGTATCTTAAGGTATAACTAATGTATAATTAATGTATAACTACGGTATAATCAATGTAATAGTGTATCTTAAGGTATAACTAAGGTATAATTAAGGTATAACTAAGGTATAAACACTGTAATAGTGTATCTTACGGTATAATTAAGGTATAACTAATGTATAATCAATGTAATAGTGTATCTTAAGGTATAAGTAAGGTATAATTAATATAATAATGTATCTTAGTGTATAAACAGTGTATAACAATGTATAATAGTGTACAAACAATTTATAATAATATATAATAAGTGTATAACAATGTATAAGAAGTGTATAAACAGTGTATAACAATGTATAAGAAGTGTATAAACAATGTATAAACAGTGTATAAACAATGTATAACTGTGTATAAACAATGTACAAACAATGCATAAACAGTGTATAAATAGTGTAAAACAATGTATAAGAAGTATATAAATAATGTCTAAACAATGTATAAACAATGTATAAATAGTGTATAACAATATATAAGAAGTGTATAACAATGTATAAGAAGTGTATAAACAGTGTATAACAATGTATAAGAAGTGTATAAATAGTACATAAACAATGTATAAGAAGTGTATAAACACTATATAAGAAGTGTATAAACAATGTATAAACAGTGTACAAACAATGTATAAACAGTGTATGAACAATGTATAAGAAGTGTGTAACAATGTATAACAATATATAAGAAGTGTATAACAATGTATAACAATATATAAGAAGTGTATAACAATGTATAACAATGTATAAGAAGTGTATAAACAGTGTATAACAATTTATAACAGTGTATAAACAATGTATAAACGGTGTATAACAATGTATAAGAAGTGTATAAACAATGTATAAACAGTTTATAAACAATGTATAATAATATATAAGAAGTGTATAACAATATATAACAGTGTATAATAAGTGTATAAACAATGTATAAATAGTGTATAACAGTGTATAAGAAGCGTATAAACAGTGTATAAACAATGTACAAACAGCGTATAATAGTGTATAAGAAGTCTATAAATAATGTATAAACAGTGTATAACAGTGTATAAGAAGAGTATAAACATTATATAACAATGTATAATAGTGTATAAGAAGTGTATAAACAATGTAGAACAGTGTATAAACAATGTATAAAAAGTGTATAAATAGTGTATAAACAATGTATAAATAGTGTATAAACAATGTATAAATAGTGTATAACAATATATAAGAAGTGTATAACAATGTATACGAAGTGTATAAACAGTGTATAACAATAGATAACATTGTATAAGAAGTGTATAAACAGTGTATAAGAAGTGTATAAACAGTATATAAGAAGTGTATAAACAATGTATAAACAGTGTATAACAGTGTACAAACAATGTATAAACAATATATAACAGTGTACAAACAGTGTATAAACAATGTATAAACAGTGTATAAACAATGTATAATAATATATAAGAAGCATATAGCAATGTATAAAAATATATAATAAGTGTATAAACAGTGTATAACAATTTATAACAGTGTATAAGGAGTGTATAAACAATGTATAAAAAGTGTATAATAGTGTATAAACAATGTATAAACAGTTTATAAACAATGTATAACAATATATAAGAAGTTTATAACAATACATAACACTGTATAATAAGTGTATAAACAATGTATAAATAGTATATAACAGTGTATAAGAAGCATATAAACAGTGTATAAACAATGTACAAATAGTGTATAAACAATGTATAAGTAGTATATAACAATATATAAGAAGTGTATAACAATGTATAAGAAGTATATAAACAGTGTATAACAATGTATAATAGTGTACAAGAAGATGTCATCTTGGACCAAACAATTCTACAGCATGTAGGTTCTCAGTGGAGTTAAGGATCCATTCGGAACTCCGGGATGGAGCCAAATCTATCTCTTGCCGTACCACCTCTACCTTTTGCCACTCCTCCCATCTTTCTGCCAGTCCATCACCTTCAAGCATTCTCACAATCTCCGACATCTTAGGCCGTTCCATTAGAGAGCTTTGCGTACATAGCAATGCTACTTGAATCAGTTGTTCTACTTCAGTATCAACATAATTGCTCTGCAGGTCTGGATCAACCACTCGAAGAACATATATACAAAAATTCACATGCTCCTGTTAAATAAATATATAGAATTTTAAACTTATATTGAGCAGTCCATAAGGAAAACAAAGAGAAATGCATTTTTGCATTTTCAATGTTTGATAACAAACATAAAATTTGTGATGTGGAATTAAAGGTCTAATGTTGCAAAATTACAGCTCAAGCCAAAATCATCAGACTTTGATGACTACAAGAGAAAAGAAAATGAAACTAATACCACTTGAACAACATACATACAACAATTGACATGCATCTGTAAGTACATAGAACTGTGTACTTACTGGGGGTAGTCCATGAGGAAAATAAAAAGAATTGCATTTCAATGTTTGATAACACAAAAATAAAATTTGGGATCTGGGATTGAAGTTTTGATGTTGCAGAAATTATAGCTCAAGGTTCCCCTTTAGAGTTCCCATGTCAAAATACTTCCACTAGTCTTACATTCCAATTGTGCTAAAAATGACAGCTAATTTTAGAAAAAGGAGCATATGTTTGCGTGATAGCTAATTGAAACTTAGCACTAATTGATCATTGTTTTTTTAAGACATTACAAAATTATCTGATGATGCAGATTATGAGGCTACGGATTAACCCATGTGCATAGCCTTCTTGGTTTTTCTTTTTTTATTTTTTCCACGAATAATTTTATCAAAATGTAAACCCATTATCATAAATAAAAATGATAGGATGCCAACAAATCCATGACAGGAATACAACATCCTACGTAATATTGTTGCCTATAACTTTTTCAATTTCCGGACCAACTACTAATTCCCATAAATGAAAGTGGAAATTCCACTAACTATTTTTACAGCTCAAGCCAAAATCATCAGACTTTGATGACTACAAGAGAAAAGAAAATGAAACTAATACCACTTGAACAACATACATACAACAATTGACATGCATCTGTAAGTACATAGACTGTGTACTTATTGGGGGTAGTCCATGAGGAAAATTAAAAGAATTGCATTTCAATGTTTGATAACATAAAAATAAAATTTGTGATTTGGAAGTGAAGTTTTGATTTTACAGAAATTACAGCTCAAGGTTCCCCTTTAGAGTTCCCATGTCAAAATACTTCCACTAGTCTTACATTAATCACATTTCATCTATGTCATGTGGAAGGAATTGCAATAAATAGTCAAGAACAAAGAATTCTGGAAATCACAATTGCTTAAAATTTATACTCTTCTGTGACTAAAAGCTACGAAAAACACAGATAGATGGAGATATGGGATCATTGGATTCAATAGTGTGAAAATTCATAAAAGAAATCAAATCGAAGGCAGGATTAATAGAAATGAAGCATTTCCAATAAACAACAGGTTCCCCATGAAATGAAGAATTTCCAATACTATAAGACCGTGAGATAAGAACTGATAATTTGCAAATTTTGTTAGAACTTTATATCAATTTTGGAAATGAAAAACATCACAAACTACAGGTCATTCTCAGTACAATTTTTCAAATCATACATATAGTTCTTAATATAACAATTCATTAATAAAGCTTCGCCTTCTTAATTAATTCATTAATTACCTCATTTTTGGATCTTTTATCATCAACCTCCGATGATATCCCGTCGTCCACCGTCGATCGATCACTGTGTTAGCAGTGAGAAGGTGCAAGCCAGTCTAAATTTAGAAACCCACCCCGAAATTAGTATATCTTATAAAAAAAAGCTAATCTTTGACAATAATTATTAATTAACAAACAAATTAAAGAAAAAATTAACATATAATTATTGATCTTACATTTACATGATCAAGAATGGACCTGGGAGCAATTTCACCGTAAGAATTCTCCTTCTTGGCAGCGACAATACTTGAAGCTTTAGAATCATGATCATCAGCACAGCGATTATGATTATCAGCAAAGAAATCAACTTCACCGACATGAAGACGGTGGTTACCTTCGGCGGTGGGGCAGGGGGAAGCGCGATTGACAAGAAAATTAAACATCCAAACAGAATCAGCTATACGAGTTGAATTGAAGTGAAAATTGAAGGAAGAAGAAGAAATGAAATTAGGATATCGAGTGAGACAACATCCTTTGTCCATATAAAATAAAGAAGAAGAAGAAGAAGAAGAAGAAGAAGAAGAATAGATATAGAGAGAAAAAGAGATGAGAGAGAGAGAGAGTTGATGTGGGAGAAGTGTGTGAAGTCTTTAATCAGAACTGCATATTTACTTTGATCTTTGGTTGGGAAGAATAAGGGGAAAATAGGGTAAAGAAGAATTAGATAAAAAAAATGTAATAGTGTAAATAAGAAAAGGTAGATCACTAAAATAAACCTTGAAACTAGGGTAATTTTGACAATTTCCTAAAGAAGAATAGAAGACAAAAATGGCGACAGCTTGAAAAAGGAGGAGAGCAGTGTTGGAAGAAAAACGGGATTGCTAAGGGTGGAGAGGTTTTAACCAACGGTTGAAACTTAGGATTAGTTAAATGGAGAAGAGATGAGAGACAAAGAGGGTAAGACTGAGAAGATAAATTTAGAATTTATACTTTGGGTCAGTTTTGTATGACTGTAAGTGAAAGTCTTGTCAGGAAAAATTAGGTTTCATTGTTTTCTTTAAAAGTAGTTTTAAGTGTTTTTCCAGTGTTCTCCTGAATGCAATCTGACATTTACCAATTGTACATTTGAGGCTGCTTTCCCCAGCCTCAAAAACAGTTTTCAGCTAAAGTAAGGTTCCCCATACTTTGGATGAAAGCTGCTTTCAGAGCTGCTGAAAACTGCCCCAAACTGACCCTTTATATACTTGTAATAAATTAATATATAATATTAAAATATTTTTTTAATATGTGGGCGAGTTCGCCTTAAATTTGTACATTTCAAACTTAGCCCTAAAAAGCTTTAAAAGGCTTAGGACGGATTGGACCTCATTTATTTTTCATATGTCTAAGCTCAACCCAAAACTGGTGGGCAAAGACAAAATTGAGGGGGCTGCAGCAAGGTCCGAAGCGCATGCCTGCTAGCGGGTAGTGGAGGAACTTCAGTTTTGATGATCACAAGTTGACATTTAGTTTAATGAGTTTCTTAATCTCTTTACGTTAAAGAGCTTTATGAATTGAGAACTATGCCTTATAAGTTAAAATGTTTTTTTAAGTCACTAAAGTACTTTATGCCTTCTTAATTCTTAGAAATACTTGAAAAGGCTTATGAGTTAAAGAATAACTCTCTCGGCCAAATCCATAAAGAGTTAATATGGCTTATAAGTTAAATTGAAAGATCTTGGTTTATGAGGTTGAAAGATCTTAGCTTATGAGATGAATTTAAATATCTTAGCCTATTAGTTAAAAAGATCTTGGCTTATGGGTTAAAAAGATTTTAGCTTATGAGTTGGATTAAAAGAGATCTTAACTTATGTGATATTGACTTAAGAGATAAAAGATATATATATGTTCGGCCATAGTATGCTCACTTTAACTTATAAGCTTAACACTATTTCATTTGTCTTGAAGAAAGTGCCTTACTACTTGAGAAATCTTGGCATACTAATGACCTATGTCAAACGGCCACAATTGTGAAATAAGCTCAAAAACATTATTGCTTATGACTTGCGAAAGAGCATCTTTTCATTTAAAGAACAAATGGCTATATGAAGTGACCTTATGACTTGAGTTGAAAATGCTTATTAATTGATATCAACGGATACATGAAGTTGGCTCTTAAAATCAACAAATGCTTATGACTTGAGAACAACTGACTTTACCACTTATGAAATAAGTCAAACGCCTTTATTAGTTGAGATCAACGTCCACTTCTACTTATGAAATAAATCAAACAGCTTTATTTCTTGAAATCAACATCTATCTCTCTTTGTGAACAAGTTCAAATGGCTACATAGTGCTTATTACTTGAGATCAAAGTACATCTCTCTTTAAGAGTTAGTTCAAACGGCCATCATTCCTTATGAGTTGTATCAAACGGCAATAATGCTACTTTTTCTTATCAAAGGAATGAAGATGAAGACTTGAAGAGAAGGAAGACCAATTATCAATTCTCACAACTTTAAGCATTCAATATTTAGTCTTCCAAATTCCCAAAGAGAGAAAATAAAAAAGAGCTATATTTGTTTCATTCAAATATTCTTATATTCGGGAATTTTATATTCACACAAGGCTGTGTGAAGGGGGTTTTTCTTTGTTGATGCTGAGATCCGTTGGAAATGCCCTAGTCCCGAGGCATTGGTCCTTGTATTTGTATTATACATTTATTGGATTTATGTATTATACTCATTTGTGTTATTAATAAAGGCATCAATTCATTTATTATATTTATCTTATGCAATATATTAAATGAAGTATCCAATGGACATATCTATATCCATGATGACAAGTGTCATGCACTTGGCAGTAAGACCATGGATAGGGTAAATGATATGACCATAAATAGATCCGTAGTCTGTTCCAGTCATGGGAATGAATGGAACAAGAGACTATCATTAACCTGGTTGTATGGCGGTGTCTTACCGGTCATTGGACATGGAATGTCAACCAAGTTAATGGGTACATGCATGGGGGCATGGTACTGGATAGATCCACTAAACGAGTAATCCACATGGTATAGTATCACAAGTGATTCTCGTGTAGTACTTGTATGGATCCTTTGACCTGACCATATGATGGTGTTACATGTGAGGTCGCATGCTTAGGGGTACGCCTAAAGGGCCTGTAATAGGGTACCAAGTATGGGTACTTTCGGGTATGTCACTTAGCATGGTAATGCTATGGATATGCAGAAGGGATTTGTCACTCAGTAGTCTACTGGGAAGATATCACCGGCCTCTTGATGAATGTAACTGATAAGAGTGTAGCCACACCCAAACAGATGGGAACTTGTTTGTGAGCTTCAATGCATTCGGGATCAAGTTAATGTCCGACACAAAAGAGGGTGATCAATCCATGCCTCTGTGTTAGACATCGATATCAATGACATGGGATGTACAAGTTTAAACTACAGGGTTATGATAACAGTTAGACTGCCATCTCCATCTTAATTGGGGGCTGCAATGGCTTGCTAGAGCCCAACTGCAGTCTGCGGGGCAAATGGCCCGCTGCCAACATAAAGATGGGCCCACGGGATCGTACACATAGAACGACTCAACACAGACTTAATGAATCACATGTATACTTGGAGTATACGCTATGGAGAGAGAGAGGTATATATCTATTAATCATATGATAAAGATCAATTGGATTGATCCTAATAATAAAATTAATATATTCAATTGGCTCTTCATAATTAATTGGATTAATTATGAGATTATTTCCTAGGTGGAAATATTCATATGTATAGGTTTACATATGATTTTATTTTGTGAAGATTTAATTTTAATTCGATGGATTAAATTAATTGGTCAAACTAATTTTAATTTAAATGTAAATAATATATTACTTGGTGTAATATATTAAATACATGAGTATATTAAAATTGGGCTTGAAATTAATTTAAACCAGAATAATTAAAATTAGATTGGGCCTAAATTAAAAGATGGAAGCCCCCACAGAATGAAAGGAGCAAAGCTGGGCCTGAATTCCCCTAGGGGAATTCGGCCACCCTAGGTATAAAAACCTAAGGTTAAAATTTCAGCCACTATTACTACACCAAGAAAAGAAATAGCCAAAATTTTCCTAGCCCCCTCTCACCATAGTTTTTGTTTTTCAACACTAGCACGGGGTTGTGTTCGTTAGCCGTTTGTGCACGGAAACGAAGAGGGAATCTAATTTGATTTCTGCAGTCTTCATCCATCTCTTGAAAGAGATATTCCGGGTAAGAATTTAATCTCTTTCTATTATAATTTTAAGTTTTACAATTTCCACTTCAATTGCTCCTGGGACTGGATTTGAGGAAATCATCGCGTTCTTCTGCTTTTATCGGGTGATTTCCGGTGAAAAATCCCAACAGTGGTATCAGAGCAGGCTTTTGATCCGTGGAAATTGTTAAAATTGGTTGAATCCCATGTTTTAAAATTGGAGATTTTTTATTGGGGTTCTTGGTTTGGGTTTAAGATTTTTCCCATTTGTTTTGTACAATTGAAATTAAATTTGCGTATAGGTTTATGTTAGTTTAATTTAATTGTATGATTTTGGAATTCTTGGTGAATTTCTTATTGTTGATGGATGCAATATTTGTTTGTTATTTTTTTTTAATTTCTGTTTAAAAAAAAAAAAAATCTGGCTCTCGGGGTGCGGGGCTGCCGGCGGCGGCGGCAGCAGCGGGCCGGGTCCAGTGTTTTGGATTTGGCGAGTCTTGGGCCCGGGGCCCAGTTTTGTAATTTTAATTGGTTTAAAAATTCGTGTGTTTAAATTTATGCAATTTAAATGCGTGTGGTTTCTTGAATGAAATTTTATTTTATTCATGTGATATTAATTTTGGAAATTAATGTGGTTAATTGAAATTGGTTCGGGTAATTTTGGCACAATTACTCGGACGGCTGAATTGGACCCATGGTTTCCCAATTCCAGTGGGAGCAGTTGGACTGCCTGGGCTGGAGGCCCAAAGCCCATTAAGGGTTAAAACCATGGTGGGCCAAAATTGGCGATTTCTATATAATGGCTTGGACATAATTGAAATGGGCTTATATCATGCATTATAACATGCTTATGAATTATATGTATTGGATGCATATGTATGATTAAATGTTTGTATGGTTGGATGCTATTGGGCCTTGTACAAGATGGGTTGTATTTTTCTTTTTGGGTAAATACGGATTGCGTGTCGTTTTTCTTTTTTTAATGTAATTTTATTTTATTCAAATATTATAAAATTTGTAAAAGAAGAAGCCCATGGAGTGGTGAACCCAAGTGGAGGTGCAAGCCCAAGTGGAGGTGCAAGCCCAGAAGGAAGAGATGGAGGCCTACCTGATATTTATTTCTAGTATAGGTTTACTAGAATAATATTAGGATGTAATATAGGCCCATAGCAATCCATTTTTACTTTTATTTAATTATGCTTTATGTTTATTAGCATGTATGAATGTATGATCCAATAGCAATTTCACCCGCCTTATGTATGTAAGCCGTTATAAATTGAATCTAATAACCAAATGGAATTACTAAGTCTCTTAAAAGTGCTTTCCTCATTCAAAACCGACTCGAGGTGGGAATAGGCCAGTTGTAGACCATGCCCTCGCAGGATACACTGGAGTATTGTCACTTTGTATTGGGTTAGAGGATGGGATACTCTAACACTTGAATGGAGGTTTTAACTTAGCATGAGTAGTAGGATTCTCCTGGCCCTAAGCACAGATGGGTAAGTGCCAACAAGACCATCAAATCGAGAGTCCCTAGGTTGGGATTGGACGGCA
Organism: Euphorbia tirucalli; assembly: GCA_039660915.1. Taxonomy (NCBI): domain Eukaryota; kingdom Viridiplantae; phylum Streptophyta; class Magnoliopsida; order Malpighiales; family Euphorbiaceae; genus Euphorbia; species Euphorbia tirucalli. The sequence continues at coordinate 56,235,540 of CM077637.1, forward strand.
TTCCTACCTAAATAATTAAGGTATAGTTGTACCAAACCCTCGTTTGGCTATATCTTGATGAAATATGGATCTCGGCCCATGAGCCCAACAACTCGGTTTAAATTAATAACATGATTCATTATTAATTTCATATGGGAATAATAAATTAAAGTCCTTTATTAACACTCTTAATGTTTTTCTGTGTAGAAACTTTTAAATGGCAAACAACAATACCTTATCACTGCGATCTATTCTTGGAAAGGACAAGCTTTCCGGTCCTAACTTTTTAGACTGGTCTAGGAACTTAAGGATTGTTCTAAGATAAGAGTCAAAAGAGTATGTATTGGAAAGGCCTATGCCGGCTGCGCCTCAAGGACGTAATCCACCGGCTACCCAGCTGGAGGAATACGAGGTGCATGTCAAGGATAATAGGGATGTGACATGCCTTATGTTGGCTTGTATGGTCCCTGAACTGCAAAAATAGTTTGTGGACCATCAAGCCTATGCTATGATAACAACTCTAAACGAGATGTTTCAGGAGCAAGCTTGTCAGAAAAGGTACCTGACCAATAAGGCATTCCACTCTTGTAAGATGGGGGCCGGGACATCTGTGAGCGCACACGTGCTCAAGATGAAGGGCTATTTGGACACTTTGGCCCGTCTCGGATCGCCTATCTCTCAAGAGTTAGCGGTGGACACAATCCTTGCATCCTTGCCGGATTCTTATGATCAGTTCATCCTGAACTACAATATGCAAGGGATGAACCTTATTGTCAGTGAGCTGCATGGGATGCTTAAGCTTACCGAGCAGTCGATCAAGAAGACTCCGTCGATGCTGCTGGTCAACAAGGGGAACCCTCCTCTTGCCAAGGGTAAGGCCAAGGAAAAGGCCAAGTCCAAGGCCAAGAAAGCCAAGGCTAAGAAGGCCAAGGCCCAACCCAAGGCCCAGCAGAAGGCAGGTCCTGAAGATGTCTGTTTCGGGTGTAGACAGGCGGGCCATTGGAAGAGATCGTGTCCTAGGCTGATGGGAGAGCAAAGAATGGGCCAAGGTGCGTCCTCTTCAGGTATTTATGTCATAGATATTAACCTTACTGTTTCAACATCCTGGGTATTGGATACTAGATGTGGTTCTCACATTTGTTGCAATGTGCATGGACTTAAGAACCAAAGGTCACTGGGGTAGGGAGAGGTGGACTTGCGGGTCGGGAATGGAGCAAGGGTTGCTGCCATAGAGATCGGCGAATACCACCTTATGATGCCCAGTGGATTGGTTTTAATTTTGGAACATTGTTACTTTGTACCTGCTATGTGCAGGAATATTATTTCTGTATCAATGTTGGATATTTCTGGATTTAATTTTACTATTTCTAATGGTAGAAATTCTTTATCTAGAGAGGGATTATTTTATGGAGAAGCTCTATTAAATAATGGCCTATATATCCTGGACTTAAATGAAACCAATCATGTCTATAACATAAACACTAAAAGGGTTAAGCCTAACGAACTTAATCCTGTCTACCTATGGCATTGTTGTCTCGGCCACATAAATGAGAAGCGCATTGCTAGACTTCACAAAGCTGGAGTCCTAGGGTCATTTGACTTGGAGTCAATTGATACATATGAATCATGTTTACGATGCAAGATGACAAAGGCGCCTTTTAGCAAGAAGGCTGAAAGGGCCACTGGCTTATTGGACCTAATACATTCAGATGTATGTGGACCTATGAGCGCAGCGACCAGAGGTGGGCATCTGTACTTTGTCACGTTCACGGACGATTTCAGCAGATATGGCTATGTCTATCTGATGAAACACAAGTCAGAGACCCTTGATAGGTTCAAGGAATTTAGGAACGAGGTACAGAACCAGCTAGGCAGGAATATCAAAACCCTTCGGTCAGACCTAAGCGGTGAGTATATGAGCCTGGAGTTTGACTCATACTTGAGAGAGCATGGAATAGTTCCACAGCTTACTCCTCCCAGAACACCACAATGGAATGGGGTGTCGGAACAGAGGAATAGGACCCTATTGGACATGGTCCGCCCAATGATGAGTCAAGCCTCTCTCCTAATTAGTTTCTGGGGACACGCCCTCAAGACAGCAGCTCTTATCTTAAATAATACTCCAACTAAGGCAGTGGAAAAGACCCCATATCAGATATGGACGGGCAAGGAGCCCAATGTGTCTTTCCTAAGGATTTGGGGATGCGAAGCACATGTCAAGAGATTGACTAGTGGCAAGCTGGAGCCCAAAACCGATAAATGCCTGTTTGTGGGCTACCCTAGGGAAACCAAAGGGTATTACTTCTACAACCCCGCCGAGAACAAGGTGTTCGTGGCAAGGAAGGGGGTCTTTATAGAAAAGGAGTTCCTTTCCAAGAAAGATAGTGGGAGCAATGTTGAACTCAGGGAAGTTCAAAGTCCACAAGCTCCTGAAGAGGATAACTCGGAGGCCTAGGTGGAGCTTCCACAAGGGGAAGCACCGACCCAGGCCGCACAAGAACCTAGAAGGTCTGGTAGGGATTGTCGGGAACCGGAGAGGTATGGTTTTCTCATCACCGATGATCAAACTCTTCTCATTTGGGATGAGGAAGAACCCAAAAGCTACTAAGAGGCTATGGCTAGTCCATAGTCTGCGAATTGGCGTAAAGCCATGGAGGTAGATATGCAATCTATGTACGATAACCAAGTTTGGAACTTGGTTGATCCACCTCCAGGTGCTAAGGTAATAGGTTGCAAGTGGTGCTACAAGCTAAAAGCTGATAATACCTCCAAGGGGCATCTGGTTGCAAAAGGTTTCAGACAAGTCCATGGAATAGACTATGATGAAACTTTCTCACCAGTAGCCATGCTCAAATCCATCAGGATACTACTGGCCATAGCCGCATGGTATGACTATGAGGTATGGCAGATGGATGTCAAAACCGCTTTCCTTAATGGAAAGCTACTCGAGGATGTGTACATGACACAACCTGAGGGTTTTGTCGATCCAAAGTATCCGGGAAGGTTATGCAAACTTCAAAGGTCCATTTATGGACTGAAGCAAGCATCCCGAAGTTGGAATCTAAGATTCAATGAGGCCATAAAGGAATATGGCTTCATACAGAATCAAGATGAGCCTTGTGTGTATAAGAGGACTAGTGGGAGCATTGTCACATTCTTGGTACTTTATGTAGACGACATCCTGCTCATTGGAAGCGACATACCTACACTGCAAGGGGTAAAGCAGTGGCTGAGTAAGTGCTTCGCAATGAAGGACTTAGGCGAGGCTGAGCTGATCCTAGGGATCAGGATCTACAGGGATATATCAAATCGGCTTCTGGGCCTAAGTCAGGCTTCGTACATTGACAAAGTTCTAAAAAGGTTCAGCATGGACCGGGCCAAGAAAGGTTTCATGCCAAATGGGCCATGGGCTGAAACTTAGTAAGAAACACTGTCCTAAAACAAGGGAGGACAGGGAGAACATGAAATTGGTTCCATATGCTTCAGCTCTAGGATCAATTATGTACTCCATGTTATGTACAAGACCTGATGTCGCCTTTGCACTGAGTATGACAAGCCGATACCAGCAAGATCCCGGGGAGGATCACTGGAAAGCTGTCAAGGCGATCCTCAAGTACCTTAACCTGACTAAGGATAGCTTCTTAGTGTATGGTGGTCAGGAGGTGCTATCAGTTACTGAGTACACTAATGCGAGCTTCCAGACCGACCAGGATGAGTACCAGTCGCAGTCTGGGTATGTATTTTTGCTGAATGGTGGTGCTGTAAGCTGGAGGAGCTCAAAGTAGCCAACCATAGCGGACTCTACAACAGAAGCTGAGTACATCGCTGCCTGTGATGCAGCTAAGGAAGCCGTACGAATGAAGAAGTTTATCACTGAGTTGGGAGTAGTGCCAACTATCCAGGACCCAGTTGATATCTTCTGTGACAACAATGGGGCTGTTGCACAAGCTAAGGAGCCCCGGTCACACAAGAACACAAAGCACGTGCTCAGAAAGTTTCACCTCATACGAGAGATCGCGGAGAGAGGTGACATTGCATTGCACAGAGTGGACACCGAGGATAATGTCGCAGATCCGTTGACCAAGGTGCTGGCTCAGCCCAAGCACGAGGGTCATACTAGGTCTATAGGGATTAGGCCCATGCCTAGTTGGAACTAGTGCAAGTGGGAGATTGTTGGAAATGCCCTAGTCCCGAGGCATTGGTCCTTGTATTTGTATTATACATTTATTGGATTTATGTATTATACTCATTTATGTTATTAATAAAGGCATCAATTCATTTATTATATTTATCTTGTGCAATATATTAAATGAAGTATCCAATGGACATATCTATATCCATGATGACAAGTTTCATGCACTTGGCAGTAAGACCATGGATAGGGTAAACGATATGACCATAAATAGATCCGTAGTCTGTTCCAGTCATGGGAATGAATGGAACAAGAGACTATCATTAACCTAGTTGTATGGCGGTGTCTTACCGGTCATTGGACATGGAATGTCAGCCAAGTTAATGGGTACATGCATGGGGGCATGGTACTGGATAGATCCACTAAACGAGTAATCCATATGGTATAGTATCACAAGTGATTCTCGTGTAGTACTTGTATGGATCCTTTGACCTGACCATATGATGGTGTTACATGTGAGGTCGCATGCTTAGGGGTACGCCTACAGGGCCTGTAATAGGGTGCCAAGGATGGGTACTTTCGGGTATGTCACTTAGCATGGCAATGCTATGGATATGCAGAAGGGATTTGTCACTCAGTAGTCCACTGGGAAGATATCACCGGCCTCTTGATGAATGTAACTGATAAGAGTGTGGCCACACCCAAACAGGTGGGAACTTGTTTGTGAGCTTCAGTGCATTTGGGATCAAGTTAATGTCCGACACAAAAGAGGGTGATCAATCCATGCCTCTATGTTAGACACCGATATCAATGACATGGGATGTACAAGTTTAAACTACAGGGTTATGATAACAGTTAGACTGCCATCTCCATCTTAATTGGGGGCTGCAATGGCTTGCTAAAGCCCAACTGCAGTCTGCGGGCCAAATGGCCCGCTGCCAACATAAAGATGGGCCCATGGGATCGTACACATAGAACGACTGAACACAGACTTAAGGAATCACATGTATACTTGGAGTATACACTATGGAGAGAGAGGTATATATATATTAATCATATTATAAAGATCAATGGGATTGATCCTAATAATAAAATTACTATATTCAATTGGCTCTTCATAATTAATTGGATTAATTATGAGATTATTTTCTAAGTGAAAATATTCAAATGTATAGGTTTACATATGATTTTATTTTGTGAAGATTTAATTTTAATTCGATGGATTAAATTAATTGGTCAAACTAATTTTAATTTAAATGTAAATAATATATTACTTGGTGTAATATATTAAATACATGGGTATATTAAAATTGGGCTTGAAATTAATTTAAACCAGAATAATTAAAATTAGATTGGGCCTAAATTAAAAGATGAAAGCCCGCACAGAATGAAAGGAGCAAAGCTGTGCCTGAATTCCCCTAGGGGAATTCGGCCACCCTAGGTCTAAAAACGTAGGGTTAAAATTTCGGCCACTATTACTACACCAAGAAAAGAAATAGCCGAAATTTTCCTAGCCCCCTCTCACCATAGTTTTTGTTTTCAATGCTAGCACGGGTTGTGTTCGTTAGGCATTCGTGTACGAAAACGAGGAGGGAATCTAATTTGATTTCTGCAGTCTTCATCCATCTCTTGAAAGAGATATTCCGGTAAGAATTTAATCTCTTTCTATTATAATTTTAAGTTTTACAATTTCCACTTCAATTGCTCCTGGGACTGGATTTGAGGAAATCATTGCGTTCTTCCGCTTTTATCGGGTGATTTCCGGTGAAAAATCCCAACAAGGTTGTAAAAGTTTGGTGCTTGAGCTTAGAAAAAGCATCGGTTGAGTTTCTTACTTAAGCTCCAAAAAGTAACGGTAGAGGTTTGATACTTAGCTTGCAAAAGTATTGAGTTTGTTACTTGAACTGGAAAAAAGTAACACAGGCTTGTTTCCTGCCCGTAAAGGAAATGTTAGTGGAAATCTCAAGTGGTTGGCTTGGGGACTGGATGTAGACCGGTTGGGTCGAACCAAGACAAAATTCGGTGTCTATACTTCTCTATCCCTACTCTTTTTATATTTTATGCTATTTAAATTCTTGCAATTTAAATTAAGCGCTTTATTATTTAATTTTATTTTTACAAAAGCAATTTTATATTCACAAGTTTTATTATCTTAATTAATTCTGCATTTTTAATGAAACTTGTTTTTGGAAAAAAAACTCATGCTTCTTCGAAAAGAATTTTCAAAAGAAAGTTTGCGAAAATTTTTATTCGTCCTACAGTACTATTCACCCCCCTCTAGTACTGTAGCTAGCCATTTGGGACCGTCAATTGGTATCAGAGTCTGACTCTAATCAAAAGAAGTTAAATTCTTAGAGTGATCTCAATATGGCTAGTACCTCAAGAAGTCAAAATGTTTTTATATCTGAGGGATGTTCCATCAACAAGCCTCCACTATTTAATGGAGAAAATTATAGGTTTTGGAAAAACCGAATGAGAATATTTTTGCAGTCAACGGATATTCAGTTCTGGAGAATTGTCAAGGAAGGACCTAGTATTCCAATAAAAATTGTTGATGGAGAGTCTGTCCCTAAAGAAGAAAATGAATATGAAAGTGCTGATTGAAATGAAGAAGCTTTAAACTCTAAAGCTATTAATTTATTACAGTGCGGTTTAGATATTAATGAGTTTAATCGTGTTTTAGGTTGCATGACAGCAAAACAAATATGGGATATGCTAGAAACAACTCATAAAGGAACCAAACAAGTCAAAAATGGAAAGATCAATCTTTACATCACAGAATATGAGTTGTTCAAAGTTGATGTAAAAGAATCAATTGCAGAATGAGCACAAGGTTCACTCTTATTGTGAACAAATTATAGAATCTTGGCGAGAACTTCACAGATGAAGAACTGATTAGGAAACTAATCAGAACAATGCCAACATCATGGGATGCAAAGCTCACAGCTATTGAAGAATCAAAAGATTTAAGTTCATACTCATATGATGAATTTATTGGTTCATTACGGACATATGAGATGAAAGTTAAATCTACTACTGATCGTGAGCAGACTGACAGAAGAAAATCTATAGCACTAAAAGATGCCAACTCAACTCCAGAAGAATCTACCTCAGATTAAGACGACGATGACAAAGATGATGATGATGAAGCTTTGCTGGTGCGAAAATTTAGAAAATTCTTAAGAATAAAAACAGAAGCAAATCAACTTACAGGAAGCAATTCAACAACCACAAGGTTGATAAGGCAAAGAAAGATTCGAAACAGGAAATTACATGTTTTGAATGTAATAAACCTAGTCATTTCAAAGCTGATTGTCCAAAGCTTAAAAATAAGTTTAAGAAAAGGGACAACAAAGCTATGATAGCAACATGGAGCGACAGTGATGAATCCATCTCGGATGATGACGATGACCAGAAGCAAGAAAAGGCCCAAATATGCTTCATGGCAAATGATGATTCAGAAAGTTCATCACTTCAAGATTAAAATGAGGAAGATGAGGTAATTCTACAAACTTTATCTTATAATGATCTTATACAAGAATTTTTTTAAATTCATGATGATAAACTTGAGATAATTGCTAAGTGTAAAGAATACGAAAATAAGCTTTTAGAAAAAGAGTCCGAGAAGCTTGAATTACAAAGCAAAGTGAGTTTTTTTGGAAAACTCCAATCTCGAACTTATCAGTAAAATATCTCATCTAGAAAAGAAATGTGAAAAGTTAGATTGCATAAGTAGCAAATTCACTAACGGTGGAAATATTCTAAATGTGATTTTGGATTCCCAAAGAAATCTAAATGATAAAACTGGAATTGGTTATACTGATAGGATACCCCCACAAAATCCCCAAAAACCAATTATATTTTGCCCTTCCTCCACCTCTACTATGCAAACTATATCCCCCAAACCTGCACATCAAAAGCATAGTAAAAGTCATAAACCAAACACGAAAGTTATTCATGCCCAGCATTCACATTTCTCCAAACCAAAAAGTGTGCAATCTTCTAAACTAAACCTGCAAACCTTTTCACATCAGAAGGTTACTCACAAAAACCCACATAGACCTATATACTTCCCAAAGTCTTATACTTATAGGTCTAAGCAAAAACATAGTTACAATTCTAAAAGCTTACATCGATTTGACCATGTTTCTTATCACCAAAATCATCCTTTAAAATATAATCAATCACTTCAATTCAAGAAAAAGAAGGATATTACATGTTACTACAGTAATCATAAGGGATATGTAATTGGTGATTGCATTTTTCGGAAAGGAAAATACAAAGGGAAAACTATTTGGGTTCCCAAAGAAAAATATGTCTCTAACCCTAAAGGACCAAATAGTATTTGGATACCTAAATCTGCTTGATTTGTTTTACAGGTATATCTAAAGAACACTCTTAGAAATTCAAAGTGGTATATTGATAGCGGATGCTCTAGACATATGACTGGTGATGGAAGATATTTTACTTCCATGAAACAAGTACAGGGTGTAGCTATAAAATTTGGAGATAATCTAGCAGGACGATTCATCAGAAAAGGAATGATTGGAAACAATCCATGCATCGATGAAGTATCTCTAGTTAATGGATTGAAATTCAATCTTCTAAGTGTGAGTCAACTCTGCGACAAAAATCAAAAGGTAATCTTTGATTCTAAAAAATGTGAAATTATGGAAGCCAATAGTGGTAAGACTTTACTTGAAGTTCCTAGAATAAAAAATATTTATCTTTTGAATTCAAGTACTCTTACTAATGACCACTGTTTGATTTCACAAGAAGAGGAGAGTTGGTTATTGCATTGTAGACTAGGTCATGCTAGCATGCATCTGCTTTCAAAACTTTCAAAGAAAAATCTTGTTAAAGTTTTACCTAAAATCAAGTTTGATAAAACTCATATATGTGATGCATGTCAAAGAGGGAAACAAACCAGGAGTTCTTTTAATTCCAAAGGAGTTGTTTCTACCTCTAGACCCTTAGAACTAATGCATTTAGACTTGCTTGGTCCGATTGAACCAACAAGCGTAGGAGGCATGAGGTATGCATTAGTCATTGTAGATGACTATTCACGATTTACATGGACATTATTTTTGAGTTAAAAAGATGAAGCTCAATAATTTTCTACCTCATGTAAAAAGCTTCAAAATTTGAAAAACACATCTATTATAGCTATTAGAAGTGATCATGGAAAAGAATTTGAAAACAGTCTTTTTGAAACATTTTGCTCTGAGCATGGAATATCTCACAACTTCTCTGCTCCTAGAACTCTTCAACAAAATAGTGTTGTTGAAAAGAAAAATAGGACTTTAGAAGAAATGACAAGAACCATGCTCAACAAAAATAATCTACCAAAATATTTTTGGGGCAGAAGCTATGAACATTGCTTATTATATTTTAAATCGAGCTTTAATAAGACCCATTTTAAAGAAAACACCATATGAGTTATGGAATGGTAGAAAACCTAATATTGGTTATTTCCATCCTTTTGGTTGTAAGTGTTTTATTTTCAACAATAAGGAATATCTCAATAAATTTGACTCTAAGTAAGATGAAGGTATTTTCTTGGGATATTCATTACATAGCAAAGCATTCAGAGTCTTTAACAAAAGAACTCTCACCGTTGATAAGTCCATGCATCGAGTGTTTGAAGAAACTAACTCTCTCCTTGCTAAAGAATCTGAGGATACTCTTGAGATTTTTGACTTGCAGGTTGAGAACACAAAAAATAATGAAAATGTTCTACAAAGAGAACAACTTCAGTGATCAAAATGAGCATAATGTGCAAGAATTGCAGATTCAAGAAAATCAACATAATGATCTGCCAAAAGAGTTCAAATATTATAGACATCATTCCAAGGAGAACATTATTGATAATCCTTCTCATAAAGTGATGATCAGGAGAGAACTAAAAGAATATTTTTCAAATATGGCATTTGTCTCTGAAATTGAGCTAAAGAGCTTAAATGATGCTGAAACAACAAGATGCTGAACACTTATCTACAAGTAGCCATGGATAAAACAACATCTTGATGATTATGGCATAAAATATGAGTATCATATACAAAAAGGTAATGTTTTTCTAGACCCTGCTCCAAATAATGAGTAAATAGTAGATATTTTCGCAAAACCTCTAAGTAAAAACAAATTTAATGAGTTGAGCACAAAAATTGCCATGTTTGCACCAACATATGATAAATGATATTTTGTGACAAAAATTAGCAAAAATAGTGATAAGTAATTTTTATTGTAAGTCTGGGTTATGTAAAATTGAGTAAAATTTTACTATTGGATCAAGATTACAATTAAAAATTAAGCATTATTTGTCACAAAATAAATTTATATGCTCAATTAACGAGTCACAAAAGAAATATATATATATACACACACACACTCTTTCTGGGCTTAAAGAATTTCTAATTCTCATAAGTTTAAAAGCTCATCCTATCAGTTAAAGTAAGATGGGCAATATAGACTATTAAAGGAACAAGCCCAAGAATGTAAGAAAGGAAAGATAGGAACAAAGGAAAACCGGTGAGAGGAAGGAAGAAACTATCAAAACCGGCAACCACTCCCTCTCCAAAATGACAAAGTCACATCAAGGTGCTAACTTCTCATCATTCACCAAATTCATTCCAGCCTCAATTCCTGCCTCCTCACTAAATCAGAAAATCTGAAAAGACTTCACTCTCCAAATTAACAATCCTTACCAACCTCTCTGTAAAACCATACCCTGACCTCGAATTCTCTGCCATTTCATAAGCCTTTATCAATAATGATGAAGCATTGCTTAGGTAATAGTACCAAAAAGGCTTCGTGTTTATCTGACAAAAGAACAGATGAAGAGAAAAAGGGAAGAATTAGAAACCACAGAAAGAATTCACAAAACAAAGAGAAGGAAAATTAGTTCAGCAGATGATGCATACCTGTAGAGAAAGAAAGCTTCCAGGTTCCTTCCAGTCAAAGAAACAGGCCCGGGTTCCTCTTACATCTCTCAGAAACTTCAACAAGGTAATCCTCTCTACGCTGATGGATTCACTAAAGAGAGAGTACGATGTAGGAGGGTTGATTGGGAATATTTAGGAGAGAATGACAAACCATTTGTATGGTACTTTAAGGCTTAGAAATGGGAAAATTTTCTAAGTATAAATGAACCAATTTATGATTCACTTGTTAGTGAATTCTATGGCACACTCACATACATAAGTAACAGAGACTATGAGGTGACTATACAAGGAAAGAAGTTACCTATTAATGAGAGAATTCTAGGTGATGTGTTTAACTTACCTGTTGAAGGTGTAAAGATAGATAGAACTCCTGCACCAATGACTCTAGGAAGATATAATGCTGCCAAATTTGTCTCTGAACTGTTTAGATACTGGACACTCAATACCTTGGTTAGAACTTGACTTAGGGTATGTGAGAGAGGATTATAGAATCTTGTAGTTGATGATTTCTGCTTTCTTTGTCCCACAAAAAGCAAGTCTTGCAACTATGAATAGTTTCAGCCTTTGCTTGATTTGGCACTTAGCTAGTTACATCAGAATCAACTTGCCCTACATCATCCTAAATCACATGACTTATGTAAGGAATAATTCATCCCTGCCGTATCGCATGTTACTCTCCGAATACTTCACTCGTTTCAATATGTCTAAGTCTAGACTCATACCTTCCTTTGTTAGCCCCAGGTCAATAATCAACAAGCCAAATATTCTTAGAATGCTCAAAGCTTGCTCTCATAAAGCCCAAATACCAACCAAGCCTGTAGAAATTGATAGTAACTCCAAAATCTTCTCAAGCAGTTCAGAAACACCTCTTCCGAATCCCTTGTCCACTAGTACTTCATCAATCAACACTAAAGCTCAAGAGAAGAAAGAGCTAAAAGAAGGGCAGAATGTAATATCAGAAGAGGTCACAAAGCAGGAAAAAGGAAAAGAGGCTTCACAGCCTGGAATGTCTTGTCAGAGAAAAGGTGATGTATTCGAGTCCCTACTTACATTGATTAATGAAGAAGACATGGCACTTAGACCTGAAACAAATCCACATCTAAGCCACTTCTCAAATTCCTGCCCTGAAAGCTTCCTCAACTCATTCATTCTTCTAGAATTCTACAAAGCTTTCCTGCAAACTCCACTAATTTACCAACCTTTTTTTACCATGGCTAAGAACTTTAACAATGCAGAACCATTCACCACCTCTACTGACATGTCTTCGTTTCCACTGAGCATCTATCCTCCATCACCTCCTCTCACAATACTTGGATCCACCTCCTATCTAATTATGCCAACAAGTTCAAACATTGCAAATCCTCCTCCACCTGACTATCACAGGGTTACTGCATACACCCTGGAGACTTGTTTTAAGGTAATCTCAGAGGTATTAAGTGCTTCAAAAACACTTATGGGATTTAAGGCATATACAGATGTTCCCTCAGCTTTAAGAGATCTCTAGATGCAGTTATTAAATATCCAAGAGAAAGTACATCAAATGACAGCATGAATGGAGATGGAATTGGCCAGTATAACAGGTACTCTCAATCATTTGACAGAATAGATAGAGGCAATGAAGAGCCTTATTTCCAACATCATCAAATCTGGACTAGCCTCTTCCTCCTCCTCAATTCCATGAGCAAGGTTTGTCCTCTAAATTCCACCAACATAGAGATGATCAAAAGACAAGTTTGGTGTTACTCAATCTCTGCTATTTCTTAAATCAACAGTTAGTGTTATAGTCTTTTTGAGTATTGAATAGTAGTCCTAACACTTTCAAAGTATTTTATTCTATTTGAATCTATCTAGTTCTAAATAGGATATGAATGCTCTCTGAAATGGGTTTGTTAGTCTTGTTAAAGCTTACCTTATTACTTAAATTACCTTCTACCAATTCTGATAGCTACACTACTGCTTCTGGTTTGTTTTCAAGTTCTTTTCATAGGTCACTAATATCTCTTAATCTAATTGCTGCATCATGTTTTTACCTAATCTTATAATTGTCCTGTGACTTGCATGATTCATTCACTGCTGTGTCTTAAAAGTCAGTTGTGCATATGTGCTTATCTGTGGTTCTGATCATCAACATTGCCTCGGTTCTCTACTGTTTTGACCAACAACTTTCTCTTTTTGATGATTTCAAAGGGGGAGAAAGGGTTGACATGTGAGTTGAACATTCTTGAGTACATTGACTTAGGTTGACATGTGAGTTAAACATTCTTGAGTACATTGACTTAGGTTGACATATGAGTTGAACATTGTGTTGACTATGGATTTTTTTTAGTACACTGATAATTGGACATATTGGACATATAAACTGACTTTGGTGACTAAGTAAAAACAATCAGAGCCAGTTGACATACTGTGCTGATTGACTTGCTGTAAACATTAGGAATACTGATGTATCAACTTAAATAATACATGATGTGTTGTCATTAGAACTTAAGTTAACATTGATTTGTAAATTGACATCAATGCTTAAAAGATTGTCATGTTGTTGACAGCATAGCTGCTGTATTGAACAAGTTGTCACTTGACACTAGTGCTTAGGTAAAAGTTGGCATATTAGCTCAAGCTGTTTAGTACATCTGTTGACTTTAGAACTATAGAAAGGATTGACATGTTAGCTGCTATATTGAACAAAATGTTAACACATTAGTGTTTAGTTACAAGTTGACATTAATGTTCTGATGTGCTGCCTATGCTAATTTTTGACATATTGCTGAGTAAATGGATTGTCATGCCATAATTGTATTGCTAGTATACATGGTGATATGTTCCTGTTAACTGCCTATAGAATACTTGTGTTGTAATAAGAATTGATAAAACTTTGTTTGTTGGCAAAATGCATAAGTAATGACAGTCTAATGCTTGAATCACTTGACTCTATGAGCTGCCATAAGGTGTATCACATCTATGCATGATAATGATATGACTTGTGACTTCATAGTTTAAAAGTGTCAAAATTAGCTACTTTGAAATATACTTCTGTTTTCTAAGTGCTATGATTTGAACTATCTTTGAGTTTTGAGACTTGAAAAATGATGCAAGAGGATAGTGTAATATGTGACCTTTAACATGAGCTCTCTATATACATATGGATTATGATGACATGTGGTTTTATCTATGCTTTACAAGGTGTATGTACAACTACTTTATGAGCTCAATTTATCTTGATAACTGCCTATTATATAAATTGAAGTTAACTCATGCAGGTTGTAACCAATATTCCTTAAGTGATGAATGATCCGAATATATGAGTCTTCTCTTAGACCTAAAACTCATATTCAAAAAGATTAATGGGCCTCAAAATAACTTATCTTAAAGCCCATAACTTTCATACTTTAATGATTATATATTATTTCAACTGAGAAACAAGATTTTTAATCCCTAAAAATCTCATCTAAAAACAACTGCGCATATATTAAGGGGGAGTCAGAGATTTAGGGGGAGTATACGGAAAATTTTTTAAAAACTATAAAAATGTCAACCTATCAAATTGCAATCATCAAAAAGGGGGAGAATGTTGACTTCGGTTTTGATGATCACAAGTTGACATTTAGTTTAATGATTTCTTAATCTCTTTGTTTTAAAAAGCTTTATGAGTTGAGAATTATGCATTATGAGTTAAAATGTTTTTATAAGTCACTAAAGTACTTTATGCCTTCTTAATTCTTAGAAATACTTGGAAAGGTTATGAGTTAAAGAATAACTCTCTCGGCCACATAAAATCCATAAAGAGTTAATATGGCTTATAAGTTAAATTGAAAGATCTTGGTTTATGAGGTTGAAAGATCTTAGCTTATGAAATGAATTTAAATATCTTAGCCTATGAGTTAAAAAGATCTTGGCTTATGGGTTGAAAAGATTTTAGCTCATGAGTTGGATTAAAAGAGATCTTAACTTATGTGATATTGACTTAAGAGATAAAAGATATATATATGTTCGGCCATAGTATGCTCACTTTAACTTATGAGCTTAACACTATTTCATTTGTCTTGAAGAAAGTGCCTTCCTACTTGAGAAATCTTGGCATACTAATGACCTATGTCAAACGGCCACAATTATGAAATAAGCTCAAAAACTTTATTGCTTATGACTTGAGAAAGAGCATTTTTTCATTTAAAGAACAAATGGCTATATGAAGTGACCCTATGACTTGAGTTGAAAATGCTTATTAATTGATATCAATAGATACATGAAGTTGGCTCTTAAAATCAACAAATGCTTATGACTTGAGAACAACTGACTTTACCACTTTTGAAATAAGTATTAGTTAAGATCAACATCCACTTGTACTTATGAAATAAATCAAACAGCTTTATTACTTGAAATCAACATCTATCTCTCTTTGTGAATAAGTTCAAACAGCTACATAGTGCTTATTACTTGAGATCAAAGTACATCTCTCTTTAAGAGTTAGTTCAAACGGCCACAGTTTCTTATGAGTTGTATCAAACATCCATAATGCTACTTTTTCTTATAAAAGGAATGAAGATGAAGACTTGAAGAGAAGGAAGACCAATTATCAATTCTCACAACTTTAAACATTCAATATTTAGTCTTCCAAATTCCCAAAGAGAGAAAATAGAAAGGAGCTATATTTGTTTCATTCAAATATTCTTATTTTTGGGAATTGTATATTCACACAAGGCAATGTGAAGGGTTTTTTCTTTATTGGTGGTGAGATCAACAAAGGTTGTAAAAGTTTGGTGCTTGGGCTTAGAAAAAGTATCGGTTGAGTTTGTTACTTAAGCTCCAAAAAGTAATGGTAAAGGTTTGATACTTGGCCTGCAAAAGTATTGAGTTTGTTACTTGAACTCGTAAAAAGTAACACAAACTTGTTTCTTGCCCGTAAAGGAAACGTTAGTGGAAATCTCAAGCGGTTGGCTTAGGGACTGGACGTAGACCGATTGGGTCGAACCAGGATAAAATTTGGCAACTACACTTTTCTATCCCTACTCTCTTCATATTTTATGCTATTTAAATTCTTGTAATTTAAATTAATCGCTTTATTATTTAAAGTTATTTTTACAAAAGCAATTTTATATTCACAAGTTTTATTATATTAATTAATTCCGAATTTTTAATAAAACTTGTTTTTGGAAAGAAACTCATGTTTCTTCAAAAAGAATTTTCAAAAGAAAGTTGGCGAAAATTTTTATTCGTCCTACAGTACTAATCACCCTCCTCTAGTATTGTAGCTAGCCATTTGGGATCGTCAGCTTGCTTTCTTAAAAGTTCATTTTGAGTTGAGAAAGTATTATTCAATGGAAATTTAATTCTGCATTTTAGTTGTTACTGTTGCAATAATTTTGTTTCCATCACTTGCATACTTTTCCAAACAAATTAAATAGTGATAAATTTGATTTAAACTCAACAAAAATCATAACGGTCCCAAATAGGCTAGCAATAGTACTAGAAAGGGCTGAATAGTTCTTTATACTGAATAAAAATTTTTGCAAACTATTCAGAAAATTCTTTTTGATGAAAAAAGTTTTCTTTTAATAAACACAAGTTTCACAAAAATTGCGAAATTGATAAAACAATAAAACTTGTGAATATAACTTTGCTTGACTAGTAAAAAAATGTCTTTAAATAATAATACCATTAATTTAAATTATGAAAATGTAAATAGTAATAAATATAAAGAGTATAGGGATAGAGAATTAAAGATACTGAGATTTATACTGGTTTGACCCAATCGGTCTACGTCCAATCTCCAAGCCAACCACTTGAGATTTTCACTAGTGTTGCCTTTACGGGCAGGAAACAAGTCTAAGTTACTTTTTCCAAGTTCAAGTAAAAACTCAATTCTTTTGTAAGCTAAGAATCAAACATTTACTGTTACTTTTTCCGAGTTTAAGTAATAAAACTCTTCCGATGCTTTTGCAAAGCTCAAGCACCAAACTTTTACAAACATTGTTAATCACACTATCAACAAAGAAAACCCCCTCACACAAATCCCTTGTGTGAAAATACAGTTCCCTTGAATATGAATATTTAAATGAATAAAGATGAAGGTTTTCTCTCTTAATTTGCTCTTTGAAGGAATTATGGAAGGCTTGACAAAGTAGCTTATATGTGTGAGTTCAATTAAGCCTCCCATTTGACAATTTTGATTCTTCTTCCTTATATAGGAGTTGAAAAGCTCATCAAGAGGTGAAGCAGCTGATGCATCAAGGTCTTGATCTCTTTATGGCCGTTAGTTGTAGGTTATAAGTGAAATATAATTGTTGCGTTCATCTCTTGAAGAAGATATAGCCATTGGAGCTCTTGAAGCAAAATATGGCTGTTGCTTTCTAGCCTATAAGCTGGATTTGTTATTTCAATCTCCTGATCAAGTTTATAACCGTTGGAATTTAGACAAGAAGTTATAAAGTGATAATTTCCATCTTCTAAAGCAAATGCGGCCTTTGAAGATTTTAAGCTCTTATACAAAGATAGGCATATACCTCTTGAAGCACTTTTCTTCTTCTGAAGCTAATGTAATCCTTGGACATTTAGAAGGACATAAACCATAGCTTTCTAATGCTCATTTTTTTTATCAATAATAAGCTTTCATTCTTCATAATTTACTCAATACTTATTTACAAAAATACTTATTTACAAAAATACTTATAAAGGTATTAAAAAGTAAATATGTTCTTCTTATTTGTCAACTTTTCAATAAGTTGTTATCATCGAAACACGATTCAACAAATCACTTAACTTTTGTTACCTCATTTTTTTTTTTGCAAATTAAACCCTAAAAGGTACTAGAATCATAGTCACTTCGAGGGGATGTATGAGGCAAAAATTAGGAAAGTTAACACCAAGAAAGAAAATAATGCTATTAGAGTTCATGAAAATCCTTTACTTAGGGAGAGTTTATTTCATCAATGATGGACCAAATGCGTCATGGAGATCAACAGTTGGCACTCAATACCCTAATGACTTTGTTACAATGGATACTAACAAAGAGCTAATTCTGAATGCGAGAAGGAGAACAAGGAGAAAATTTGACTCACAACGTTAGATACTACCATAAAACAAAACACAAGCTAAAATGCATTGAGATACATTAGCCCTATAGACTAGGAAAAGTATCCCAGTTCGAGCCGCTTATCCTAATAAGTTTTTGAACTAGATCTGGGTTAGGAAAACCCGAGGCGATTCATATGGTGGTTAGGTTTCTTAGTCCCAAATAGGATGGAAATATGCTAGAGGGGGTGAATAGTATTGTTGCTCTCAGAAAGTACACCAGGCCCAAGTAATGTACAAAGAAAGTAAGAGTATCGTATCCACAAGAAGATGACTTTTAACAAACAACTTTATACTAAACTGGGTTCTAACAAATAGTAAAACAAACATAGCTCAATATATTTTGCAAAGAGTTTGTTTAAGATTCTATGAATGAAACTAATACAAATCTAAATATTACTAAAAGGAATAATGAGAATGAGATTCGATGTAAACTGTACTATTGCAACCATGCATAAGCATAGCATTATCAAACAACATAACATTTCTTCATAGATCTATTTATACAAACATGTGTTTTCCCATTCATCAAGGGTAAAGTATCTCTCACTATGTTCACCAAAACCAAATTTCATTGTGAAGCAGATCCTAATAAGGGCTTATAATAGACCATATTTTTATGTTGAATATAATAAACAACTTAAAGCATTTAGAACAAAAGAACATTTTAATGAAAGACTTTGAACAGAAAAAACCATACTGGATACTTCTGTTTCACACCTTTTGGCTTCATAGACTCATATACAAGTTCAAGATATATTTCCATTCATATAGACCTTTTTCTAAAGATATTTAATGGACTAAAATAAGGATTAGCTACTCTTAGTCATGCATTGCTTATCTAAACCTTTAGATGAAAAACACACACATTCATACACACACACACACACACTCACTTAATCTTACAAATGCTAGCTACAAATGTTAGCTTATTGCTTCAAAGTTTTACTCCTCTAAGGATAGTATAAAATAGCTTCAAAGAGAGACTTATATAGTTCTCTCCAAAAGCAAAAATGTAAAGCTTTAACCCTGAGGCTAAAAAACAACAAAGCCATTTGTTCTAGTATTAATTACAACAAAACCAAAGGATAAAACTGTCTAAAAATAAATTAACATCTAAGAAGTTGCTAAGAAATTTCCTTCAAGATGATAACTCAACAAACACTCATCTCTATCCTTTTTTTGTTCTCCATTCCAACCAACAAGTTGTTTCAGAACCATTGCTAACTCAGCCCATAATTCGCGAATTTTCAGAGATTCTGGTAGGGTTTGTCTGCTACAGTCTAAAATCTATTGGAAAGGTGAAAACGACATAACAAGCATCTTTTTACCACCAGTTAAATATAAAATAGCTTAGAATTGCATATAATTAGATTCTAAAAGTATAGCAATTTAAGGTTTATAAAAAAATTTTGGAGATTTGATAAAACTCTATTTGGTAAAATCAATTTTGCCCGATAAAACAAGTTTTACACAAATAGGGAATTAATAAATTGTAAAACTAGTGAAGATAATTGCTTGATGAGATTAAAACTAATGTTATTAATAAGATTTGCAATAAGTGAATAACATATAAAAGAGAGTAAGGTTGAGAGATTTATAGACATAACGATTTTTATAGCGGTTTGGCACTATCCTGCTTACTCCTCTTCCTAAGACTATAATCTTAAGAGTTTCCACTAGCTGATTTATTTCATGGGCAAGAATCAAGCCATATGCCAACTTTTTCTCAGAGCTCAAGTGATACTCTTAACAACCAACACTTTTTGAAGTTCAAGTGTCAAACTTTTACAATGTTATTTTTATAGCTCAGACAACCGACTATTTTGACACTTTTTAGAAGCTTTAATGTGAAACTTTACAAACTTTGTTTGTTAATGCTTAACCAACAAAGCTTTTCCTCAGACAAACCTTTATGTGAATATTTCAATCACTCTTGAACATGATTTAGAATTTGAGAAAACAAGATGAAGATTTTCTCTTTGATTTTTGCTGTTGAAGGATTATTAGTAGACTAGAAGATTTTAGCTTGAATATGTGATTTGCATTTGAGTCTTCCACTTGTGAATGATGTCTTGGCTTTTTTTAATAGGTATTTAAAGAAGCTAGCCATTAGACACAAAGAGAACTAGCCGTTGGAACTCGATTCAAATCTGTTCCAAGATTGTTCAGCTATTGATGCAGTCTGGTGTAGATTCTTTAATCTTCTATAAATAGTCATAATATAGTGTTTAGTCTATTTTCTTGATAGTTATTTTGCATTTCTTTATTTTATTAGAACCAGTCATTACATAGTGCTTGGTCTACTATTACTAGTCGTTACACAATGGGTGAGCGGACGTTCCTCGAAATGGGCCGTAAGGCCAGGTCGGAGCTTTTTTTGAATTAGGGCTTTTGTTTTGGGAAAATGGTTTTGGAGGTTTTAAGAACAGATGAAACAAAAAGAGGGAACGAAACCAATTCCTCTCATCTTAAAGGTTTAGGAGTCGCCACCCGACTCAACTCTTACCGGGAAATTGTGGTATATCTAAGCCCGACAGGGATTCCAATACCTTTAAGACAAAGATTCTATTCCGGACAAACTACCTATTTCTGCTTTATTTTGAAATAAATTTAACCATCCCAAATATGTGCCTTTCGTTATTTAATTCTTTTTCCATATTCAGCCTTAATTATATTTTATATATGCTAATACATAAAGCCATAAATAAATACAAAAAGTGACAAATAAATCAAGGAAATAAGATTTTTACAACCAGATCGAATGAACTAACCTAGGGGATACAACTGATAAAAAGGGATCGGGGGTACGTATCTCCTAGATGCACGAAATAAACTAAAAAGAGAAAGTTAACATGCATCTAACCTAACATGCATCTATCTACAAAATAAAGGTTAGTGGCACAAATAAAATATATATATGTTGGACTCAAATAAGACAAAATGGGATATCCGGATAGCTCAGGGTTAGGTATTTAGGGGATAATATGAAAAATATGGCTGGTTTACTCGATTAGACTTGAAAACCGATAAACATCTTGTATTTTAGTTTGGAGAAAACAATTTTCTGAAAACGATTTTTACTAATTTAATTATTGTTAAGCACACCAAATAAGGGTCGATATCAAGTAATCTGTTAGAAATTCCTTTCATTTGGGTCCTAAAAATTCTCCAAAATTAAACTAAGCCATAAAGCATATAAACACCCAAAAATCAATTTTCTACAATAAATAATGCATAAATAAACTAAAACAAATTTTGAAAATACAAGAAGAGCAATGCAGCTCAAGAGATGAGTTGTAAAGCTCAAAACATCAAAGATAGGCCGCTCGGCCAAATGTAAGAAGAAATAGCATGAACATTGATCCTAGGAAAGATTGGATCGTACAGCTTAAATTCATATGAACAAAGCCGTACAGCTTTATTTTTCAAGAAAATAAGGCTGTGCTACCAATCTTTGACATAAATAAAGATTTTTTTATTTGGATTTTAACATGTAGAAATTTATTTTTAGTGTTTTTCCTTTCGATCTTGAGATCCTTCGAGGGTCTATTTATTATTTAGTCTTAGAAATCATAGATTTTCTCCTCGAATTCTACAAAATCAAAGATCCTTGAAATAGAGAGATTTTAAACTAAACTCACAGGCCATGGATGAGCTGTACGGCTTGAAAATCACTCAAGATGGGTTGTATGGTCTAAAATATAAGCCATATAGCCTTAGT
Organism: Euphorbia tirucalli; assembly: GCA_039660915.1. Classification (NCBI taxonomy): domain Eukaryota; kingdom Viridiplantae; phylum Streptophyta; class Magnoliopsida; order Malpighiales; family Euphorbiaceae; genus Euphorbia; species Euphorbia tirucalli. Next base: position 56,257,381 of record CM077637.1, read on the forward strand.
TCAAAACTTACAGTAATCAAAATTTAAGTTTTAACCAAAAATAACACGGCATAAACATATCAATCAAAACAAAAATGAAAAGAAGGAATTTATGGCCTTTCAGAAGTTACCTTTTATGTGTTCATCCAGGATTCAATTGAGTCTCAGATCCGATTCGTGAAGCCGAAATGGATTTTAACTTGCCGATTCTGAACCAAAATCTGCTGAAACTCACTTTGATTTGCTGTTTATTTGTATATGAGAATGAGTTTTCTAGATGAGTTAGATTTTTGGGAGATTTTTTTGGTTTGAAGAAGATGATGAAGTAGTTCTCAATTGAAGGTTGGTGTAGGCTTGAAGGTTTAAAAGTTGATCTTGAGGCTTAAGTTTTCTGTAATGTTTTTCATTTCTTCCATAATCATCATCTCTCTCTAGTAATTTGAGAAGAAAAAATCTTATATACTCTATCTGTGCAAGTGGAAAACTGGCTTATAGTCTTCTGCTTTTAGAGATAAGTCGTACGGCTTATCTTTTCCAAAATTAGGCCGTACAGCTTCAAATTAAGCCGTACGACTTAACTCTCAATTACAGCTGTTTCCACTTTAAACATCTCTCTTTTATGGCTTAACCCTTCTTGATACGGCTTAACTCACATCTGTTTAGGCCGTACGGCCCATCCTATGAAATCACCACATTCCTTTTTGGCTTTTGATAGTTTTCAACCTATTTCAACATAAGTTAGAATCCAAACATTACTTCTTAGACCACTGCCTCTGGGAAGCTCAAGACAAAGGATAACTAACTTGGCTTTCATCATAGGGGTAAAAAAAATTTATGCTCACACAATGTTTAGTTTGCTAAAACTTTATTGACAAATATTTTTATTTTCATCAGTTTACTGATTTGATTGTAGTTCTTTGCTACTTTCTTTTATCTTCTTTCAATGCCTTTTGTAAAATTGTATGATCTTTATAGTCCTTATTCTCTAAAATATTTCTTCATCTTTAAGGTGATTTACCTTGAAATTAATTCCTTAAGATAATTATAGATTGTTCTTGTATTAATCTTTAAAGTAATCTATAATAATTTATCTTCTTCAATCATTAGTCGGCTAGTTGTTATCATCGAAACTTGATTCAACAAGGTTCAAGCCTAAACTTACTTATCATATCAATACTGGATCTTAAAGGAGACAACATTAGAAAAATTAAAAATTTTATAAAGTGTGATTAGTTATTTATCGTGTATTGTAAAGGTGGGGATACTTTACTATTTCTTTGAAATAGTAATATTGCTCCCTCTCAACAAAAATATGGGCCACACTTGATTGATTTGTTTATGAGAGACAAAAATGAGCAACCATATATATTAATAAGTTTCTATTGTTGTCCTGAAAGAAGTAAAAGACATGAATTGTAGAGCTATTTTTGTGCACTTTTTGCTATGTCTAATATTTTACTATGTTATATCTTTGGAATTTCAAAGAAAAATTTTTTAATGGTACATAAACTTTCAGGGTGCTAATATGATGATACATGAACTTCAAAGCTAGACAAAAAATATAGCAACTTTAAACATCGCTAACATAAAAGTCAAAATGACTGTTAACCATAAAAAATTGCCATTGATCAGGTTTATAAAAAGGTTACAAATGCGATGTCAGACCTAATAACTTTTTCCCCATTTTACCCCTTTTTTCTTTCTTCTCCTTCATTTTCCCCCAATCCCCATCTCCTTTATTTTTTTTCATTAATCAAACACTCTTTTTTCATTCTCATAATTATTCTTGCACTCTTAACCTTTTCCTTTTTTTTCTTTTAAAAAAGTTATAACAAATGTTCTAAGTTGATGTGTACCTTATAACCGATGCTTCATCATATGGTTTCTTTATATAGTTCTTCTTGAATCTATATCTTCATGTTACTGTGATTTCTTGTTGAATTAGAACATAAGAACTTTCTTCTTTTACTTTCTTGGAAAATTGAGCTTGTAATTTGCATACCATTTAACAAATTGGTTGAAAACAACAGTTTGGATGTCAAGATTCCCTAACCTAAACAAAAAAGAATATTACAAATAATAATTGTGCAAGATTGGATGAAACCCAAAACAAAAAGAAAATTAAAAATAATAAGAACTTGTATCAATTATTGTGCGGTTCGACTATTGATCAAACAGATAACAAAATTGGAACTATAAGGGTTGTGGAAATGGTAAATTAGAAGAGTAGGATGATGGGAAGTGTAGCAAAGATGAGAAAGTACTAAAGTTCATCAGCCATAAATTTAATCGAGTTTGGATTTTTTTTTTGTCGGATCGAGTTGCTCAAGTAAAAGGATGGGTAGGTTTTGAAATTAATTGGTGAAGCTTTTTCAACACAAAATTACAACTATAATTAAAAGCAAATTGAAATACAACAATAATCTAGGTAGGGAATTGAAGGAAAATTGGAAATGCATGAATTACTAATTTATTTATAAAATTTAATTAACTAGTAATAACTAAGGCATAGTGTTCTTTCTTTTTTTTCTATGAGGAACTTTTTTCTTAAAAGAAAGAAGGATTGTGAAATGGAAAAAGAGTGTTTGGCTAATGAGAAAAGAATAAAGAAAATGGAGGATGAGAGAGATTGAAGGAAGCAGAAGAAAAGAGAAGAAATTGGTGAAGAAAAAAGAAGAAAGGGATGAAATCGGGAAAAAAGCTACTAGCACTAACCTAGCTTTGATGATTTGCTATAAACATGAGTATTTTTTCATGGTCAATGGTCACTTTGACTTTTATGCTAGCGATGTGTAAAGTTTTAAAATTTATGTACCATTATATTAGTAGGGTGACAGTTTATATATCATTAAAGATTTTTACCCAAATTTAAGTGACATGTTATACAAACAAGAGAAAGAGGGAGGTTAAGAACATCCAAAGGCTATTCTTTTCAAGTTTTCAGGACACTGAAGAGTTGTGTTTTAAGTGAACTAGTATTTTTAATTATGCTATTACATCAAGTTCTAAAACATTTCAATTCCACACCATTATTATTGCTCAAAACAAAAAAAATGACCATCATAACCTAACTGATAATGAATATCATCCACCCTACTACTACTACTACTACTACTACTACTACTACTACTACTACTACTACTGCTACTACTACTACTACTACTACTATAAATTTTTGCTTTAAAAATAAAATATCTTATCCGGCTTGGGCTCTAGGGCTATCAGTCTCTACTTAAGAATTGTACATCGAGCGTTCAACCTGTAATAATTCCAACTAAAACAACTCATTGTTGTCGACCCTAAAAGTTGACTGTTATTTCATTTCTTCTTATTTGTCCATCATTATCTTATCTTTACCCAGTCGTTTACGCTTTGGATCACTAGTTTGAACCATTATCGCTTATGCTTGCTCACCTTCCAACTACACTTTTTGAACTTCTTCTAGCCTACAGTATTGAGTAGAAACCCTAATATGTGAGAGCAATACTAGTCCCTATCCATTCTACTGAATCCATGGTGTGGTAAAGACTAGGTTCAACCTCTTAGGTGGAGCACAGAGAGAAGGGCAAATAATCTTACTACCTCTAGATTTTTGAGAGCTTGAAAAAGACTACAAGATTATTCTCCATGACTGATAATTTCATAATAGAAATTGTGAGCACGAGATTTTTGATCCTCGATTTCAATGATGAAAAAGGTCTATTTGATTTGTTTCCGCAGCCACAAAGGTCAAGATTAACTCATGGTCGAAGCTTTGAAATGCTGAAAATCTCTAACTAGGTTTCCAATCAACAAGCTATAATCATTCGGCTGTAGATCCATAACTGTACTAGCGTCACACCCGTACAGATGTAGCCTACAACCATACGGATGTGTATTATTCTATCCCAAATTGTAATTAAATTAGCTCTTGATCTCTGGTTAGTGATGGGTATAAAAAGAAAGAGCTAAAGAAAGATAAGGGCATGAAAATTGGAGATAAGACTAGCCGGTACTAGCCGGATCCCAGGGACGAACACTGGAAGGTAGTCAAGGCAATCTTGAAGTACCTTAACCGGACAAAGGATGCATTCTTAGTGTATGCAGGTCAAGATGAGCTGGAGTATCAGGTTACATTGATGTGAAATTTGAGACCGATGAGGACGAAAATCAGTCACAGTCTGCTTATGATTTTCTCCTGAATAGCAGTGCCATTAGTTGGAGGTCCTCAAAGCAGGCCACCACTGCTGACTATATAATGGAAGCTGAGTACATAGCTGCATGTGATGTTGCAAAAGAAGCTGTTTGGATCAAGAAGTTCATAACTAAGTTAGAAGCAGTACCTACTATCCTAGACCCAGTTGATGTTTTCTGTGACAACAACGAGGCCATCGCACAAGCTAAGGAGCCCCGGTCACACAAGAGATCTAAACATGTGCTAAAAAACTTTCATCTCATTCGGGAAATCATGAACAGAGGTGACATATCATTGCAGAGGGTTGACACCAAGAACAATGTCGCTGATCCTTTGACCAAGACGTTACTACAGACATAGCATGACGGTCATACGAGATCTATAGGAATTAGGGCAATGCCTACTCGGAACTAGTTCAAGTGGGAGATTGTTGGTGTGCCTTAGTTCTTAGGGATGGTTTCTTGCATTTGGTATTATACATTCAAACTCTTTGTATGAATACATTATTTGTGTCACATCAATAAAGGCAAGTAATCTATTCCATTTATATCTTATGCTATAACATGAATAGAATATCTATTGATTGATAATCATAAAACATATCCCAAGTCTATTCTGATCGTGGGAACGAATAGAATTACAGACTTGTATATTCGATGACTGTATGGTAGTTCTCAACTAGCCAAGTAATTGTATAGTCATCCATGAATATAGGTACATGTCATTGACATGGGGCTAGATCGATATGCACAAGAAAGCCACGTGGTTGTCACGTCGTAGGTCTTTCTTGAGTAGGTCTCTTTTGTCCTCAAACCAGATTTCATTATAGTAACAATATGGAATCTCATACACTTTGACATACGCCTAATGGGTCTGTAAAAGGATGCTAAATATGGGTATGATTGGGTAGACAGGTCAACATATTGATACTGATAATGAAGTGATAGAATTGCCACTCGGGTAACACCGAGATGGTATCACTGGCCACTTGATGAGAGGGACTGATAAGTGTATGGCCATACCCAAATAAATTGGTTGCTTATTTGATTAATCAATTCACTCAAGATCAAGAAATATAATAAATAGCGGAAGAGGATATCGGTAACTGTGCCTCTTATTTATTCATATCGATATCATTTGGCAAAGGACATTATGAGATTATTACCGAGTAAGTGTCTTCGCAAGACTACTGTATCTCCATCTTAATTGGGGGCAATAATGGTTTGCTAGAACCCACTTATAGTTTGTGGACCTTGAGCCCACTGCCAACATATAGATAGTCGCATAGGATCGTGTACATAGATCAACTAAGCCAGAACTTATAGAAACTGTACATGTTATGTACATTGGAAGGAAGACGTTAATTAATTAGTTGACATTTGGTGTCAACGTAATTAATTAACATTGGGTTGCTTTTATTAATTAATAAGCATACATAATGTAATTAATTAATTAATCAACTAATTGAATTACATAAAGTAGATAATTAATTAAATTGTTTTCCTAAGAAGGAAAATTAAATACATGCAATGTATTTATTTAAGTGTGATTTAATTTTATTTAGGGGTAATTAAATTTAGCCAATTCCAATTAAATTATATAATATAAAGTTTTTATATAAAGTTTATTTATATAATTGGACCTATTGGGCTTAAATTAAATTAATCTAACTAAAGCCCATTTATAGAAGGAGCTATAAAAGGCACACTTAAACTAAATCAAGCCCTAACCCTAGCATCTAAGTGAAGATTTTGGCCAGCCATAAAACAGCAGCCCCTTGGCCGAACTCCTTTGTGAATTTGATTCGTTCTTCAACTTTTCAGCTAGCACCGATTCTCGCTCGACAGTTGTTCGTGTACCGAATTGTGGAGATCGTTTCAAAAATCGATTTTGCAATTGTCTCTAGAAGAGACGAACCTGGTGAGTTTCTAATCTCTCTGGTTCAAATTGTTTTATTCCTATTAATGGTAATTGGACACGATTAGGCGGATTCTAGAAAATTTTAAACTACAATTTCCGCTGCGCTATGTTATTTTTTCAATGATGAATCCCAACAGTGGTATCAGAGCCTAGGTTTTGTCCATTAGATTGATCAGAATTTGATTCTTGAAAGTGTTCTTAAAGAAAGAATAGGTTTCAAGAATTGTTTTCGGGGTTTGATAATTTTTCCCGATTGGTTTTATCAATTCTTTCCGTTTTAGTTTATTTCGGATTTATTGAATTGATTATGCTTGCTCTTTTACTTTTTATTTGTTACTGGAAATTTTCTTATTTCTGTTTCAAAAAAAATTATAGGATTTGAATTGGGTGCACTGCCGGCAGCCGCCTTGGGTGGCCTGCATGGCGGTGCAGCCTGCCGCACAACAGCAGGTTATGCGACTGCACAGCTTGCTCTAGCAGACTGTACACTGCACAGCCAGCTGGGCAGTGTGACCCTGGCGGGCGGGCTGTCACGTGCGGGGAGGAGCATCGTCGTGGGTTGTGAAGCGTTCGTTTTTTGTTTTGTATCGTGGTAATTTTTTTGGTTTTAAAATTCACGAGTATTTTAATTTAACCCGGGCCCGTAATACAACTTAAATTAAAATGTTTTATTTTGAATTAATTTGTATTTAAATTGTTTATTAGGATAGTTATTTGACACAAATCTAAGGAATATGTTATGGAAAGAGTTATACCGCCTGCACCTACTGGGCGTAATCCACCGGCTACACTACTGGAGGAATACAAGGTGCATGTTAGGGACAATCGGGACATGACATGCTCGATGTGGCGTGCATGGTTCCTAAGCTGTAAAAGCAGTTTGTGGACCAGCATGCCTTTGCTATGATAACAAATCTTAATGAGATGTTTTAGGAGCAAGCTCGTCAAGAGAGATACTTGACCGCCAAGGCATTCAACTCCTGCCGAATGGGGACTAGGACATCTATGAGCACTCATGCTTAAGATGAAGGGCCATTTGGATTCTTTAACCCATTTCAGCACGCTTATCTTGCAAGAGTTAGAGTTGACGATTGACACGATCTTGGCGTCCTTGCTGGAATCTTATGATCAGTTCATCCTGAACTACAACATGCAAAAGGGTGCTGTTAGCGAGCTACATGGAATGCTTAAGCTCGCAGAACAGTCGATCAAGAAGACTCCAGCTGTACTACTAGTCAACAAAGGGAACCCTCCTCTTGCAAAAGGCAAGGAAAAGGTGAAAGCCAAGGCCAAAGCTAAGAAAGCTAAGGCCAAGAAGGCTAAGCCCAAGCCCAAGGCCGGTCCTGAGGACGTCTGCTTCCAGTGCAAGTAGGTAGGACACTGGAAGAGCTCTTGTCCCCAGCTGTTGGGAGAGCAAAAGAAGAGCCAGGGTGCGTCTTCATTAGATACATATGTCATAGACATAAACCCCACTGTTTCTACATCTTGGGTATTGGATACTGGATGTGGTTCTCACATTTGTTGTAATGTGCAGGGACTTAGGAACAGGAGATCACTAGGATCTGGAGAGGTGGACTTGCGGGTCAGGAATGGAGCAAGGGTAGCTGCCATTGAGATTGGCGAGTACCACCTAATGATGTCTGGTGGATTAGTTTTAATTTTGGAATAGTGCTATTTTGTACCTGCGATGTGTAGGAATATTATCTCTGTTTCAATGCTGGATATTTTTGGATTTAATTTTTCTATTGGTAATGGTAGAATTACTTTATCTAGAGAGGGATTATTTTATAGAGATGATCTTCTAAATAATGGCCTATATGTCCTGTTTAAATGAAACTAATCATGTCTATAATATAAATACTAAAAGGGTTAAGCCTAATGAACTTAATCCTATCTACTTTTGGCATTATCATTTAGGCCACATAAATGAGAAATGTATAGCTAGGCTTCACAAAGCTGAAATTCTAGGGTCATTTGACATGGAGTCACTTGATATATGCGAGTCATGTTTACACAATAAAATGACTAAAGTGCCTTTTGGCAAGCAAGATAAAAAGGCTACTGGCTTATTGAAACTAATACATTCGGATGTATGTGAGCCCATGAGTGCAGCTACCATAGGTGGACATCTGTACTTCGTCACTTTCACGGATGATTTCAGTAGATATGGCTATGTCTTGTTGAAATTTTTCACCGGAAATCAACCGATAAAAGCTGAAGAACGCGTTGATTTCCTCAAATCTGTGCCCAAGAGCTAATGAAGTGGAAATCAAAAACCAAAAACAAAAGCGAAAAGTTAGATTCTCACCAAAATATCTCTTAAAGAGATGGCTGTAGAAATCAAAACTGACTTCCTCCACCATCACGTACATGAACGGCTATAGTACTTAAACCGGTGCTAGTGGAAGGAAACTCTTAAGAAGAGAAGAGAGGAGATCAAGTTGTAATAATCTTTCTTCTTTTTTTAAAAGAAAGAAAAGGATAAGCTTTTATAAGAAGCAAAATCCAATTTTGCTATCTCTTCCACTTTTGTCCAAAAGAAGCAAAGTCCAATTTTGCTACCTTTTAGTCAAAAGAGTGACTCATCAACTTCATCCAAAACGATGACTCACCATCCTTACCCCATAAATTCGGCCCATTCATATAATTCCATGTGGGCTTTTCCTTTCAAGTCCAAGTCCATTTTAATTCCTTAGTTTTATTTAATTTCAAATGTAACTTTAATTCAACATGTATGCTTAAATATTATACTATCTAATATATTACAGACATTTAAATTAAAATCAATTTGACCTATTAAGTTAACCAAGGAAATAAATTAGACTTTCATAAATTAATTACTTGTAAACCTATACATGTAAAATATTTCCACTTAGGAAATAATCTCATAAATTAATTCATTGAAAGCCTAAATAAATATTAATTATATTATTTTGATCAATCTAATTGATTTATATAATATAATTAATAAAACTCTCTCTCTTCTGCGTGTATACTCTAAGTACACACTAAATCCTTTTAGTTTAAGTTCAGACATTCAATGTGTACAATACTATGGGCCCGTCTTTATGCTGGCAGTGGGCCTATAGCTCACAGACTGCAGGTGGGCTCTAGCAAGCCACTGCAGCCCCCAATTAAGACGGAGATAGCAGTTAAACTAGAACCGTAACCCTGTAGTTTAAACTTGTATATCCCATGTCATTGATATCGGTGTCCAACACAGAGGCATAGAATGATCACCCTCTTTTGTGTTCGGACATTTACTTGATCCCGAACGAACTGATGCTCAAAACAAGTTTCATCTTGTTTGGGTGTGGCCACACTCTAATTAGTTGCATTCATCAAGAGGCTAGTGATATCTTCTCAATGGACTGCTGAGTGACAATCCCATTTGCATATCCATATCACTGCCATGTTCACTGACATACCCGAACGTACCCATACTTGGCACGTTTTTACAAGCTTGTTAGGCGTACACCAAAGTATGTCACTTCATATGCAGCACCATCATATGGTCAGGTCAAAGGATCTATACAAGTACTACACCAGAATCACTTGTGATACTATACCATGTGGATTTCCCATTTATTGGATCTATCTAGTGCCATGCCCCTTTACATGTAACCATTAATATGGTTGACATCCCATGTTCAATGACCAGTAAGACACCACCATTCAACCAGGTTAATAATAGTCTTTAGTTCCATTCATTCCCATGATTGGAACAGACTACAGATGATTTTACGGTCATATCATTTTCCCTATCCATTGTCTTACTGCCAAGTGCATCACACTTGACAACATAGATATGGATATGTCCATTGGATACTCTATTTAAAACATAGCATAAGATATATAATAAATAGATTGATGCCTTTATTTGACGACACAAATTATATAATACATATATCTCACATCAAAGTACAAATGTATAATACAAACACAAGGACCAATGCCTCGGGACTAGGGCATATCCAACATGTCTATCTGATGAAACATAAATCCGAGATGCTTGATAAGTTCAAGGAATTTAAAAATGAAGTACAGAACCAACTAGGCAGGACTATAAAAGCCCTTCGCTCAGACCGAGGTGGCGAGTATATGAGCCTAGAATTTGACTCATACTTGAGAGAGCATGGAATCAGTCCACATCTCAATCCTCCAGGAACACCACAATGGAATGGGGTGTCCAAAAGGAGGAGTAGGACCTTGTTAGACATGGTCCGCTCAATGATAAGTCATGCCTCTCTCCCAATAACATTCTGGGGATACGCTCTTGAGACTGCAGCTCTCATTTTGAACAATACTCTGACTAAAGCTGTGGAAAAGACCTCATATGAATATGTGGATGGGCAAAGCACCCAATGTGTCTTTCTTACGGATTTGGGGATGTGATGCACATGCCAAGAGATTGACTACGGCAAACTAGAACCCAAGACCGATAAATTCCTGTTTGTGGGCTACCCTAGGGAAACCAAAGGGTATTACTTCTACAACCAGAACAAGGTGTTTGTGGCACGAAAGAGAGTCTTTCTTGAAAAGAATTTCATTTCCAAGAAAGACAGTGGGAGCAATGTTGAACTCAAGGAAGTTCAAAGCACACAAGCTCCTGAAAAGGATAACTCGGAGACCAGGGAGGAGCTTCTAAAGGTGGAAGCACCAGCTCGGGTCACACAATGACCTAAAAAGTCTGGTAGGGATCATTAGGAACCCGAGAGATATGGTTTTCTCATAACTAACGATCACAGTCTTCTCGTATTTGATGAGGAAGAGCCCAAAACCTACCAGGAGGCCATTGATAGCCCATAATCTGCTAAATGGCATAGCCATGGAAGCGGAGATGCAATCTATGTACGATAATCAGGTTTGGAACCTGGTTAATCCACCTCTGGGTCCTAAGGTCATAGGTTGTAAGTGGTGCTACCAGTTGAAGGCCGACAACACCTTCAAGGGGTGGTTGGTTGTAAAAGATTTTAGACAAGTCCATAGAATAGACTACGATGAAACCTTCTCACCAGTTGCCATGCTCAAATCCATAAGGATCCTGCTGGCCATAGCCGCTTGGTATGACTATGAGGTCCGGCAGATGGATGTCAAAACTACTTTCCTTATTGGGAAGCTACTCAAGGATGTGTACATGGCACAATCTGAGGGTTTTGTTGATCCAAAACATCCTGGAAGGGTTTGCTAGCTTCAAAGATCCATTAATGGATTGAAGCAAGCATCCCGAAGTTGGAATCTTAGATTCAATAAAGCCATAAAGGAATATGACTTCAAACAGAATCAAGATGAGCCTTGTGTGTATAAGAAGATTATTGGGAGCATTATCACTTTTCTGGTGTTATATGTGGATGACTTCCTTCTGATTAGAAGCAACATACCAACACTGCAAGGAGTTAAGAAGTGGCTGTGTAAGTGCTTTGCAATGAAGGACTTAGGCAAAGCTGAGATGATCCTAGGGATCAAGATCTACAGGGATAGACCTAATCGACTTTTGGGCCTAAGTCAAGCCATGTACATAGACAAAGTTTTGAAAAGATTCAACATGGATCATGCTAAGAAAGGTTTCTTGCCAATGAAACATGGGCTGAAACTTAGTAAGAAGAACTGTCCTAAGACAAGGAAGGACAGGGAGAACATGAATTTGGTTCCATACACATCGGCTATATGATCAATCATGCACTTCATGCTATGTAAAAGATTTGATGTTGCCTTTGCACTAAGTATGACAAGCTGGTACCAGCAGGATCCTAGCGAAGACCACTGGAAGGCTGTTAAATTAATCTTAAAGTATCTTAACTGGACTAAGGAAAGCTTCTTAATGTATAGTGGTCAGGAAGAGCTATCAGTGACTGGGTACAATGATGCTAACTTCCAGACTGACTAGGATGAGTACCAGTCACAGTTTAGGCATGTATTTTTACCAAATGGTGGTGCTATCAGCTAGAAGAGCTCAAAGTAGCCGGCCATCGCCGACTCTGCCACAAAAGCTGAGTATATTACGGCGTGTGATGTAGCTAAGGATGTTGTATGGATAAGGAAGTTTATCACTGAATTGGGAGTAGTACCAACTATTCAGGATCTAGTTGATATCTTTTATGACAACAACGGGGCTGTAGCACAAGTTAAGGAGCCTTGGTCACACAAGAACACGAAGCACGAACTCAGGAAGTTTCACCTCATACAAGAAATAGCCGAGAGGGGTGACATTTCATTACACAGAGTAGACACCGAGGATAATGTGGTAGATCCTTTGACCAAGGTGCTGGCTCAGCCCAAGCACGAGGGTCATACTACATCTATAGGGATTAGGCCCATGCCTAGTTGGAACTAGTGCAAGTATAAGATTGTTGGAAATACCCTAGTCCCAAGGCATTAGTCCTTGTTTTGTATTGCACATTTGGTATCTTTTAACAGATTAATGTATTATACATTTGTGTTATTAAATAAAGGCATTAATCTATTTATTATATATATCTTGTACAATATTATAAATAAAGTATCCGATGGTTATATCTATATCCATGTTGACAAGTGTCATGCACATGGTAGTGAAACCATGGAGACCATGGATAGGGAAATGATATAACCATAAAGTCATCAATGGTCTATTCCAATCATGGGAATGAATGGAACCGAAGATTATCATAAGCTTGGTTGTATGGCGGTGTCTTACCGGCTATAGAACATGGATTGTTAATCAAGTTTATGGGTACATGTAATGGGGCATCGTACTGGATAGATTCGCTTAACGAGAAATCCATATGGAATAGTATCACAAGTGATTCTCGTGTAGTACTTATATTGGATCCTTAGACCTGACCATATTATGGTCTTGCATGTGAACGCACACACTTTGGTGTATACCTAAAGGGCCTATAACAGGGTACCAAGTATGGATATGTTCGTGTGTGCTAGTGAACATGGCAAGGTCATGAATATGTAGAAGGAAATGTCACTTGGTAATACCTGAGAAGATATCACTAGCCACTTAATTAGTGCAACTGATAAGAGTGTGGTCACACCCAAACAAGTTGGAACTTGTTTGTGAGCATCAGTTCATTCGGGATCAAGTTAATGTCCGGACACAAAAGAGGGTGATGCGACCATGCCACTGTCTTGGACATCGATATCAATGACATAGGATATGTAAGTTAAACTACAGGGTTAAGACTTCCGTTAAACTGCTGTCTCCGTCTTAATTGGAGCTGTAATGGTTTGTTAGAGCCCACCTGCAATATGTGGGTCTTGGGTCCACTGCCAATATAAAGACGATCCCACAAGATCGTACACATAAAATGTCTGAGTCTGAACTAGTCGAATCATCTGTATACTTGGAGTATACTAACTAGAGAGATAAATATTAATCAATTAAATTAAAAATCAATTAGATTGATCAATGTAATTTAATTGATAACATATATATATATATATATATATATATATATATATATATATATATATATATATATATATATATATATATATATATATATATATATATATATATATATATATATATATATATGTATGTATGTATTTGTTTCTAGTCAAATCTTAAATTAATTTGTCGGGTTAATTCTAATTGACAAATCAATTTAATTTAAATGACACATATCTTATATAGTATGATATTATATAAATACATGCATATAAATTAAATTAGAATTGATTATTAATTAACCCATACTAATTAATTAGGATTTAAGGAATTACGAGTATGAATTTCATTTATAGAAACAAATTAATTCACCCCAAAATTATGGCTATAATTTTAGCCAAGGAAGCTAATTTCTAGAAGAGAATTTCGGCCATTAGTTTTGTTGAGGCTGAAATTTTCGGCCAAGACTTGCTCTCCTCTTTTGATCCGCTGCTAGCACGGGTTTCACTCGATAGACGTTCATATACGTGAGAGTGGAGTAAATCGACTTCGGTTTCTGCAACTGTCTCGAGAAGAGACATACAAAGATGAGAATCTAATTCTTGATCTTTGATTTTATGTTTTTTATTTCCACTTCAATTGTTCCTAGGTCACGGATTGAGAAAATCGATCCGAGCTTCCGCTTCAATCGGTTGATTTTCAATGAAAAATTCCTACAAAAACTTAGTTTGTTGTACAAAATGGTGTTTTTCATCGTATCATGGGTGTTGGCTGCTGTCTTTATAATGGTGCTTGCAAAATCTGATTCTTTTCTAAAAAAAATCTTATTCCCTCTTCTCATTGTTGTAGGTCTCACTTTATGACATAATTGTCAATTGTATTCTTTGTTCCATCGATTCATTTGGCTGACTATTGTATTTTATTTTCCCTCAAAACACCGAATAGTGACCTGAACTTAACTCTATGAAATTTTTTTGGTGAACATCTAATGGTGGAAGAGCAAATTCTTTATCAAAGAGCTATAGGTCAGATTAACTGAAAGTCCTCCGCCTTTGATTTTTCTACACATAAATCTCCTATTAAATTATGAATTTTTGTATTTGGATGACCAGGATCTTTTTAGTGAAAAAGCTATGATTTCTAACAATAATTTAATCATGGCCTTAATTATTTGAAGTTAGGAATCAGGGTACCTTAATTGATTGCAGAATCATAATTGGGTCATATTATAGCTTTGATTCTTGAAATTATCTGTCTTTTTCACACCCTTATGATTTATTCCTTGACTGACTTTGTTTACATTTCACAAATTGCAGTTTTATGTACATAATGAATTATACGTTGGACATTCTCCAATTAAATGACCAATGTGTTGTTCATATAACTGTCAGTGAAAGATAGACCTAGTATATATATAAAAACACAGCATTCTTTATTTTTGAAAATCCCCAATTAGAGAAAGTCCCTAATTATAACCCACGAATATTCCAACAGTACATGATCCTATTCGTCCTATATCGTTAACCTCTTCCAAATCACCGAATTCCTCCATGAAGTTCCAAATTGTATGCGGAAAATCACCAGTTTCAGCTACCAGTTATAAAATTGTAAGCTTTAATTTTCTACGATACTTGAATCATATGCACATTAAGAGTTTAGGTTTGTTCTTTGTTCAAGATTTCTTCAGTTTTCGATCAAGTTCCAAATACTGCTAAAGCTACTGCATAGAGTATGTAACAGATTTCGTAAGAATTCTTATAGATGAGCATGTTGTATAAACTTTAAGCAACATGGTTTAATACATGTTATATATCTGTTAGCTTTTTGTTGGCACGTAAAGCCCAAGATATAGGATCAAAGAGCGCAAATTTATGGTTGAGGATTTTGTGTACTTAATTCCATTGTAATTTATCTGATGTGGAAATAAAAAACTAAAAGCATAAAAGGAGAGTTTCATAAACTTACCACAAAGTCTCTCTAAGAGACGGATGCGGACTGCAGAAATCAAGTGCAGATGAGGGAAGCACTTGAAATTAAGTAAATCAAAGGAATTAAAATTGGGCTTAAAGCTTAAAATAAAAAATACCCACAGTAAGTGGGATGTGTTGGCCGAAATTTTGGGCAAGGAAGGGAAAGAATTGTGAGTCATCTTAAGACAAAAGAAGATGGTGGAAAGGATGAGTAATGGATGACTTTAAGTGGCAAAGTTGGACTTTGCTTCATGAGATATTTTTTTGTCATTATTATGGTATGATGATGAGAAAAATATCCATCCCTTTTCTTTTCTCTCTTGGCCGTATTGTGGGAGTAAAGATGATGAGTCATGGTTTTGTATTAATGAAAAGATGATGAGTCATGTTTGTTCATTGAATGAAAGGATGAGTCATTCTTTTCATTTAATATGATGGTGAGTCATATGAGATGAGTCATTGCTTTTGACTTGGAAATACAAGGTTGAACTTGGCTATCTCATAAAAGACTCACCAATTTGGCCGTCCATCATGGGAAGAAAAATGGGATATTAATTCTTTAGGGAAAAAGAAATTTTGCCCACTTTTTGAGATATTTCTTTTGGGTAAGAAATGTGTGTGCTCACTTGAAAGAATTGGTGTTATTTTTCTTTTGGAAAGAAAAATTGGACAGCTATATTCATTCTTGTGTGCTGCCCCTCTCTCCCTCTCTTCTTGGTTAATCCGAGTCGCTAGCACAGGTTTCGGTTCGAAAGCCGTTCGTGTACGCATCGGTGGAGGAAATTTACACTTGATTTCTGCAGTCCGCATCCGTCTCTTAGAGAGACTTTGTGGTAAGTTTTTGAAACTCTCCTTTTATGCTTTTAGTTTTTGATTTCCACATCTTAAACTCCTGGGCCGGATTCGAGGAAATCGACTCGTATTTCCGCTTTTATCGATCGGTTTCCCGTGACGAATCCCAACATTTTGTATTTGGCTGCAGGCCCTTGAAAGGAAGAGAAATTAGAGGTGGCTTATGAGGAAAAGAAGCAGTTGAGAAAGATTTAATAAGCTTATAGCTTAAAAATGTCATTTGTGTTTGCGACATAACAGGCTCTTAATGTTGCTTAATATAAACGTTTAGATAATCATATGTTGCAAACTCGAAGATGTTTTTAATTGAAGCGTTACGATATTTATATATCGCACTTTAATGACACTTTTTAGTAAAAAATGATGCTTTATTTGGAGCAAAATGAATTTGTAATATAGTGAATATGGAGATATTTTAATTGAAGTTATAACATTTTTCGAATAGAAATGATGACATTAAAATGTAAGTGTCACAAAGTTTGGGACGTTTTAATAAAATATTATCAAAATTTTTAAATTTATAATTAAAAAATATAATGAAGTTATGATATTAAAATATAAGTGTTGCTAGCATAGAAATACTTTTTATATAAATTGGCGACGTAATTGAGTTTATCTGTATAATTTTTATGCGTCATTAAAAATAACGATACGTGATTTAACGATATTTACTCCAATATTTTAAAAAATAAGGGTAGACATTTAAAGACGTCGAAAAGAATTATCAGACCATAACAATTTTCTTTTTCTTTAGTAGTATCTGTATTCTCTTCATAAATGATATACAGTATTTTAGATGGCTATTATGCTGGTTCAGGTACACATATTTTTCTAATCAATGAATATCATTCCTGTCAAAAAAAAAAAAAAAAAAAAAAGAAGGGTTAATTAGATTATACGACGAGACTATTATATTTTTATTTATGCTTTAGTTGAACTGACATATATTACAGAATTTCTTTTAATAGCAAATTAATGTAGAAATCAACATATCTAGTCTAATCAAAGTGTTAATCCGAGGAAGGTAGGGGCTGGTTTTAATCAATTTATCTATATAAAAAAATATATATTCAATTTTGGCAGATCATGAAATAGTCCAAACTCCAACCTCCAAAAATAAAAAAGAAATAGTCCAAGTGATAAAGAAGGTGGCAATTGAGACTTATTAGACACATAATTTCGAAGTCAAAACCATATTAATTGGCAGTGGATATGTCTGAAGTAAGGAATGCGACTGATGTGAAGGAAATCACTTAGCATAGATTTTTTATAAATATAGTTCAATTACTTGTAGTTTTGGGATCTGTTACCACCTATATGCAGACTTTTGATTCGTCGGTCGTACTTGAAATAGTAATTAATCAAAATCATAATATTTGCATGCTTATATATATATATATATATATATAGAGAGAGAGAGAGAGAGAGAGAGAGAGAGAGAGAGACAATTAAGGGCCTAATGTTTTCTAATGTTCTAACTTAATTTAGACAAAATTAACAAGCTTTTTTCTTGACTTCTGTTCACTTGTTGCAATCTCTATAATTAGAGTCGCACGGGAGACTGATTAGAATAAATGATCTATTCATTTGTACATCGACATGTGGCGGTGGGACCCACTAACCTAATTTAATTTCCAACCTCTCAAATCGGAATTCCAACACAAATCAAACAGATCTCTTCCTGCACATGGCTCGATCACTGAATTCACCAATTTGCTATCCTCGTATGTTACGTTGAACTCTATAACGTTCCCGCTTCCTCTAAATTACATAGCAAATCAAGATTGCATTTTATTAAAAAATGAATAAAATAAAAGAACCCTAGATTGCATTTTATCGCGCTTTTTTATTTCCTCTGCTATAATGTCCGAATTACGATTCATTGATTATGGGTTTTAAGCACATTACAATTGTGATAGATTTACTCCTATGGATTAATTATCAACTATTTTTAGTTAAATATTCTATGTGATCTTTATATTTTAGATACCTAAATATGTCTTTTTTACGTAATATTTAGAAGATAGGTTATCTGATATTATGTGGGGAGTATGTATTCTTATGGTTATAAATCTCTGATAAAGAATGATGAAGCTTAATCAAATATTGTTACAGTTCTTTTTTTGTTGTGTTATTAACTTTGTTTGTTGTATCCTCTCTTGTTCTTGTGGCAAGTTTGTTTTATTCTATCCTTTTTAGGTTATATTTATTTTTCTTACATGGATAAATGTGTCCCTTGTATGGAATAGTAACTGGTATAATCCAGTTTGAAGTGTAGAATTTTTTCTCCTTTAATGCAAATTGTACTTTTTATTAATGAAATGAACTTTTATTTGAAAAAAAAAAAAAAAATTCTTAATGAATTATAATATTCCTCAAAATTCTAAGGACTAATGTTATAATAATCCTAGCTAGAAACCCTAATGTAATTCATATATGTGTGAGCGGACGACGCATTTTCGGCGGGATGCGAGACTCCCTTTCGGAAGAGGCGCCACGATCTCGGGCGGGCCCCTCTCTCGCATGGGGTTTTTATGAATGGAAAATCGGTTTTGGAAAATAAATAGAATTAATTCTTAAAAGGAACCGAAACCTAAGTCTCAATGAATATTGTAGAGTCGCCACCCGGCTCAGCTCAACTGGGAAATTCTTATGCAGCTGAACCGGACGAACGGTCGCTACACTATCCAGAGATTCGGGTCCGGACAAGTCCCATATTTCGTGTCTAATTAAAATAAATATTGCCAATGTTCTCGAATGTTATTTCAAAATCTAAAGCCAATTTTATTGAATATAAAAGGCACATAGCGCGCATGCAAAATATTTAATACAAAAGTAAGGAAAAGAAATAAATATTAATTGGCTTACAACCAAATCGAATAGAAAAATAAAAACTCTCACCTCACTTATACAATTGCCTAGAATACACGAAAATCTAAAAATAATTACAACCGCCTAAATACACGATTTAATCTATTAAAATACATCAAAAATACAAATAAAAATAAAAATAAAAGAAATTAAAACCTGCAAAACAGAGGGTTAGCACAATATATACAGCCCGCTACAACTAGGACTCAAATAGACAGAATTGGGAAATCAAGAATTGGAGGCATGCATTTAGGGGATAACCGGGGTTGGCTCGGCTAGCCGGCCCGGTTAGACCTGGAAAACATTTTGAAACGTCCCTGTATTTTTGGTTTTGTTGGAAAATCATTTGAAAACAATTTTACCGGTTTACATGCATTTTTCATATGTTAAATGGGCCGGTTTTCAGAAGAACTGGATCTCCGTCGTTGAATTGATCTAAATGCAAATTTACTAAAAATTGAATCTACGGTCGTGATGCACACAACAAAATTCATTTGGATAATTTTTGGGGTTTTTCTAATTTTTTGGGATTTTTTTATGATTTTTGTGGATTTTTTAAGAAATTTGGGCTTAAAGGTGAAATTTTGGTTCTGAAAACGACAGTGGTACGACTGTAAATTACAGTCGTGGAAACTCAACTACAGTCGTACGACTGTAAATGCTGAAAATTCAAGATTTTACCAAAATCTTATTTAAAACAAGCTGAAAATAAAATCAACTGGAAATCAAGAATAGTCGTACGACTGTAACTATAGTCGTACGACTGTTCATCAATTTCAAGAACAGTCGTGCGACTGTTCTTGATTTCCAGAAGCAGAAACGCAGAAAATGAGATAAAAATGCATAAAAATCAAAATCAACACCCAGAAAGCAAGCAAAAGTAGAGAGAAATGGGGCACCTACCTTTTAAAAGTCCCTCCAAGTCGAAATTGACCCCTGGCGTCGCTCCAATCCAAAAGAATTTGCACTTTTCCTCTTGAATTGGAGTTGAGAGCCTTGAGTCCGAAAATCCAAAATGCTTGGGATTCTGATTGTTTTAGTCCGAAATTTCAATTTGTTTGTGAAGCTAACTCATTAACCTATGGATTTCTATCAAGTTTTAATCCTAATTTCGAGAATTAAAGAAAATAGAAGAGGAAAAGATGAGTTTTTTTGTGGTTTTTCACTTCTTTCTTTTCCTTCTCTCTTTTCTCCTTCCTATCTCTAGATTTCACCAGAATCCCAAACTCTCCCTTTTTCTCCTCTTTTCAACTCTGATTTCTGCCCTTTTTTTAACCAAAATCCGGGCATTAATTGCCCCAAAATCTCCTCCCCCTCTTTCTTATGTCATGGGTATGGTGTTCTGCACCTGCCCTGATAATACAGTCGTACGACTGTAATTTTTAAAGTACAGTCGTACGACTGTACTTACAGTCGTACCACTGTAAATTTTTTTTTTTTAAGTATAGAAAATTCCGGCGCTTACAATATGTATCAAATTTCACTATTCAATGCATTGAGCTTGATAGCATTTTACATGGTGTTGGAGCCTATTAGGATTTTCAATACCACCTGATTTTTGCCACCACAATGTCTACCTTAGCTTCGATCACCTCCGCCATTCCGGTTGCCTCCACTAAAATCTCATCTACCGGAACTCCATTCTTTCAATTCCCAAAACAATTATTCTCTACTATTGACACACCAATAACAAATATTGTTGCTACTACCGTCGGAGATGGACATATTCTATAGGCTGGTTTCTTACCTCCCAATTCTAGTAATCCTCTACCAATTCTAGTAATGCTACACCTATCACCTTCTAACCGGCTTTGAGGGCACATATAGGGTTTAAGTTAACCTTTAATAACTTTTTGTTATGGAAGTTGCAACTACTTCTTTTATTGTGAGGTTATGGACTCGTAAATCATGTACTCGACTATCAATTAACCACCACCAAAACAATTTCTTGATGATGGAATGAAAAATCTAGTTTATTCAACGTGGGATCAATATGACCATCAAGTCCTTATCTTACTAATTTCATCAATTTCTCCCTCTTTACTATTGCAGATAGTTGGTTCAAAAACTGCTTGTGATGCTTGGAATAAGTTACACACTACTTATGCTTTAGGTTCAAGAGCCTAAATCAGAAATCTCCACAATCAATTACATGATATATCTCACGGCAATGATGGCATTACTACATATTTCCTAAAAGCCAAATGAATTTCGGATGAACTTATAGCATTAGGGTATAATGTTCTGAAAAAAGATTTGGTTGATCAAATTTTGGATCGATTAGGAGAGAAATTTCATCAATTCACTTGCACGTTAGAGGCGAAACTCGAAGTAATTGGGTATGATGATCTTTGTGGTCTTCTCTTGAATACAGAACTACAACTTGCTCGTGATAAGGCACCAGGACTAGAATCGATACCCCTTACTACTCATTATACAGTGTGCAACTCAAACTCCAGGGCCATAGTAACTTTCGTGTGGTCATGGTGGAGGTAGTTACATGCCAAATAATTTTGCTCATAATTTTGGTTATATTGGTTATAATATGCATGGTGATGTGGTTAATTATGATAATATTGAAACTTGTACTAGGATTATTTGTTATAATTATCGCAGGAGTGGTCATTTTGCTAAGGTTTGCCCATCCCCGAAGCCTTATCGCCTCAATATTGTTAATCATCCATCATCCCACATGACAACCATTGCATCCAACCCTCATACTACAAAGCCTTAGATTGTGGACATTGGTGCGACTCACCATTTTTCTATACAGTTAGACAATAACCTTGCTATTCATCTGAATAGCAAGGCCTTGAAGAAGTCCAACTTGGTAATGGGTCTAAACTCTCTATCTCTCGTGTTGGCAACTCTAGTTTTTAATTTACAATAAATTGCTTAATTTTTGTAACATTCTTTATGTTCCTGGTTTAAATCAAAATTTATTATCAATTTATGCTCTCAAGAATACTTATCCAGTTTCTGTTATTTTTTGCCAATTATTTTCTCATTAAGGATTTGTTAATGAAGCGGGTTCTGTATAGAGGCCAGAGCGACCAAGGGCTCTGTTTGATGTGTCTTGCACCTCATATTTCCATTGAAGTAATTTATGTTTCTTTGTCCATATGGCATGCTAAATTAGGCCATGTTGCGAAATCTATTCTCAACAAAGTTTTACAATTTAATAAAGTTTTTACTGATTCTCGTTCTTCAATTTTGGCTTTTTTATATGATGCTTGTTTAAGTAAAATGCATAAGAAACCATTTACTTCTTCTTCTTCTTTTCATGCACATGCACCTTTAGAGCTTGTTTGTTCTAATGTTTAGGGACCAGCTCTGGTTCATTCTTATGATGGTTATGTGTACTATGCGATATTTTATGACCATCACGTGGCTCTATTTAATGAAAAATAAATCTGAGGTTTGTGACATTTTTAAATCCTTTAAGGCTTTAGTTGAAAATTATTTTAATCTCAAAATTAAAGCGTTTTAGTTAAATTGGGGAGGGAGTATTGAGCCTTAACCAATTTTTTATGACAGAATGGGATTACTCAATAGATATCTTGTCCCTGTATAACTGAGCATAATGGTTGTGTTGAATGTAAGCACAAACACATAGTTGAAACAAGTTTGGCACTTCTTAACCATGTACATGTACCACTTAAATTTTGGATTCATCTCATTAATTTCTTACCCATGCAACAACTTAAATTTTAGAGTCTCTTTCATCATCTCTTTGGTACTGATGTTGGTCACTATTCTTTGAAAATATTTGGCTGCTTTTGCTATACAAGATTGCGTCCTTATTCAAAGCATAAACTTGAACCTCATCCTGTAGCTTGTATTCTTTTTGGTTATAATAAGGTGCATAAATGTTATATCTGTTAGCATATTCCTTTCGGAAAAACTTTTATCTCAAGCCATGTCCTTTTTTATGAGCAGGTCTTTCCCTTTTCTAATAATCCTAGTGAGTCAATTTTAGCATCTTCATTCGTTCTAAAAGACAGGTTTGGTGGTCTATATTTACTTTTCTTATCCTTGCCTTACCTTCAAATTCTAATTCCTATACAAATTCAATACCTATATCTTCACCAAATTTACAATTAAACTTACCAACTCCCATTCATAGTGGTATTGCCTTATCCACAAGCCCTTATTTTAACCAAATTAATTCCCTCACCAATACCACCTCCTAAGCAACCACGTCACCAAACTCACCACCGTCGATTAGCTTCCCCATATCTATCATAGCCTTTCCATTCACCCCAGGGGTTCCCTTAGTTGTTGACTTCTCTAATTATAGTCCTCTCTAATAAACAAATCCCATTATTTACGCCTAACCAGATTGCACGGTCACACGCATATAAACCAGCTCCTTTAAGCCATTCCAATTCCACACAATTACAGTCCCTCAAGAAACCAAACCTACATGCTTTTCTCATGCCTATAAAAGTTCTCATTAAAGACAAAAATGTAAGAGGAGTACAATACCCTTATTTCTAATGGCACTTAAAAACTAGTTCCTTTTCTTATGAAACAAAATTTGGTTGGTTGTTGCTGGGTGTTTCAATGACATTCGATCGACATATAGCTCGTTTAGTAGCTAAGAGCTTTCATCAATGTCCTGGGCTTGATTATACATATACTTATAATTTGATGGTTAAACCCATGACCATTGGGTTATTCTTTCTATTGTTATTTCATCCAAGTGGTCAGTTACTCCATTGGATGTTTCTAATGCATTCCTTCATAGGAATCTTGAAGAAGTCTGTATGACTCATCCTCAGTGTTTTGGTTAACCCATCATTTCCTAATCATGTGTGCTTGCTAAAAAAGTCTTCATATGGACTTAAGCTGACCCTAAGAGGCACAAATGTTTAATAGAAACTTTGTGTCAAATTGGTTTCAGGGCTCTAAATCTGATACTTCTTTATAATTCCATTGTAAAGGTCAAGATCAAATTTATTGTGTCATTTATATGGATGATTTGCTTCTTACTAGGAATAACTCTACCTTGTTGAATCAAATAATTTTCCTCTTGCAATCTAAGTTTGATATTTGAAATTTAGGGCCTATGAAATATTTTTTGGGCAAGAAAGCTCATTGGCTTGATTCTGCGTTGTTGCTCACTCAAACAAAGTACACTAATAACTTATTGAAACATACAACTATGCATACTTGTAATGGTATTGCAGCCCCAACTTGTTCCTCTGAGAAGTTGCATCTCAAGTCAGGAAAGCCACTTTTTGATCCTAGCCAATATCGCACTGTTATTGTTTCTCTCTAATACCTATCTCTAACATGCCTAGACATCTCTTTTGCAATGAATAAGGTCTCTTAGTTTTTACATGCCCCAACATTGATTCATTTGGTTGTTGTTAAATGCATTCTTCGATATTTAAGGAAAACTGCAACATGTGGTATTCTTCTTCACCTTACTACTTCCTTCTGTTTGTAAGGGTAATCAGATATAGATTGGGCTGGTTCATTAGATGATAGAAATCCATCTTTGTGTATATTGTTTACTTAGGCTAAAACCCTATGTCTTGGAGCTCTACAAAACAATGAGTCGTCGCACGTTCTTCCATTGAAGTTGAGTATCGTTCTTTTACCTTTATTTCATATGAAATTCAATGGCTTCACATTTTATTGCATGAGTTGGGGTTTTGGCTGCCATCACCACCTCGGATTTCTATGATAATCTTAGTGCCACATATCTTTTTGCTCATTCCATTTTTCTTTCTCGAAGCAAGCATATTGAAGTTGATTTCTTTTTTGTTCATGATTAGGTTACTTGGAAGCAATTGCAAGTTCAATTTGTGAGTTTTTAAGACCAATTGGTAGATGGTCTTACAAAAGCATTCACAAAAGCTCATTTTCAGCATATGTGTAGCTAGTTGAACTTGGTTCAACTTGAGGGGAATGGTAGACTATGGTCTTACTTGTTAAATGTATTATAGTCTAAGAACCAATATTGTAATTATCCCTACCTAGAAACCCTAATGTAATCTATATATGTATCACGTTTCCCTTATCAATACATTGAGCTTGATAGCCATTACATTCACTATTTTTTTGAAAATAATAATTTTCCGATATTATAGATTTCTTTATATTGTTATTAAATCTTACTTTTCTTTGAAAATTAATCTTAATATGTATACAAAATGTATAAATTAAACTAAATGATCTATCTCATTAAAATTTTATCAATAAAAGATTATCTTTAGGTAATTTGGAAGACAATGAAATCATAAGATGTTACTTGAGAAATGTATAAATAAACAAAACTTGCTTATTCTTCATGTATGAAAATATAAAATTATAAAGTAATATTTTGAAAGTTCTTTCTAATTTATATTACCCTACTAAAGGTGGTGTCACTTTATTGTTGACTTAAACTTCATATAAAATATATAGATTCACTTGTGATACAATTTGAGTCTAATGATTTTTTTGTATTTGGTGGCCAAAATTTTCTCACATGTCTGTCAAAATTGAACAAAATATATAGTTGACATTTCATTTTAAATGAAATATATCATTTATCGAAAATAACAAATTGTTTTTTTAGACTTATATATCAACTGAAATTTTTTGGTTGAATAATATCTTGGAATTATAATATTTCAAATTATCTTTTTAGATAATAATAAAAGCTATTATTGGGCTTTACGTTATCGACTTGGACTTTCGGATCAAATGATTCCATGAGATGGCATCAAAGCTTCTTAAATCTAAAGGTCAAGGGTTTGAATTCTAGCAACTTCGTTTAGTTGTAATATTTCAACACATGGTAAAGCGAGCTAGTGTTGTACACGCTTCAAGTCCAAAGGGTCATTCGCATGCAGATGAGTGTGAGAGATGATAATAAAAACTATTATTGAGTCTTACTTGTCAACTTCATCTTTTAGGTCATACAGTTTTATTACATGGTACTAGAGCCTCTCAGACATATAGGTCAAGGGTTTGAATCCTAAAAGTTCAATTTGTTGATTAAATTTAAACACTTGGTATACTGGACTTATGTTGTATATGCTTCAAGCCCAAGGGGTAATCGCGTGGCGGAGAGTTTCAGAAACAATAATAAATACTATTATTGTGTTTTACCTTATTAGCTTAAACTTTTGGGTCAAACTGTTTCATAACATGTTGGAGATCCCACATTGGAAATAAGTGAGATTAAAGAGTGTCATATAAGTAGTGTAGAGTAGGACATAACACAAGCAATTGTTTTTATGTTCCATGGGCTCAAGTCGGGCTCAACACTTTTAAGGCCTACAAAGTCTTTTCATGGTATCAGAGTCGAAAAAAGATCTACCAACCAAAAGATACTAGGCTCGTATTTAAAGACTTAATGGAATTTGGGCTAGTAGAGAAGGCTAGAATCGTTGATGACCGTAAGCATCAAGGGAATAGACTAAAATAAATGAAAACTATTTCATGTCTAGTAGCACTTGAGGGAGAGTGTTGAAAAACAAATATTGGAAATAAGTGAGATTAAAGAGTAACACATAAGTAGTGTAGATTCATAAGGCAATATATTGGTTTTATGTTATATGAACTCAACCTCACTTACGTTCACTCACGTAATCAAATCCAACACTTTCAATACACACACACACACACACACACCTCACTTACGTTCACTCACGTAATCAAATCCAACACTTTCAATACACACACACACACACACACACACCTCACTTACGTTCACTCACGTAATCAAATCCAACACTTTCAACACACACACACACACACACACACACACACACACACACACACACACACACACACACACACACACACACACACACACACACACACACACACACACACACACACACACACACACACACGATGTCTAACTAAGATTATTGCCTACTGATTGAATTAATGGCTAATGATGGAGTCTCTTCTTGTTTTCTATTTTATGTTTTGACTCAGAATCTTAGAGTGGAACCCATGTAAACGTGTGCATTATTGGTCAAAAATCTATTTCTCCAAGTATGAAATCCATGCGATTGAGGTTGGCCTTCTGTGTGATTAGATTGAATATTAATTGAGGAAATTGGGAATGAAATTTGCATCTATAAGAAGTGGATGAAGATCTAGATCGTCATATTAGGTATTTTGTGGATGGAATAAGGTCAAACGCCACAAATAAATTTTTTTGCCATATATGTGGTGTTGTTAATATTGTAATTAGGTCAAAAAGGAACCCAAAAAAAAAAAAAAAAACAAAAGTTTCCATCCACTAGGGGATCCCTAGCTTATAATGTGCACGTTATTCCCACCAATTAAGGCCCTTATAGCCTCAAAATTTCAATCTTATTAAAGTTGTTCCCTTTTTATTTTCCAAATACAAGACAAAAATCCATATGACAGGGAGTTCAAGAATATTGTAATAAATTTCAACAAATGAGTGGAATATAAAATATAATATCTCATAATGTCAATTGATTACTCAAACTTGTAGATTTCAATATGGCCAGCAGCTCAAGATACATTTATTCTTTTATGCTGATTTTAATTATTTATTTATTTATGAAAATATTTTATGAGATATATATATTAATTGAATATATAATTTTTCATATGCCCTCCAAATTTTACAAAATTAAGATAAATTAATGCCTACCTATAATAATTTCCCCATCATACAGATTGATTCGTAGGCCCCGGGCCCCCCACCCCCCCCCCCCCCCCCCCCAATCAAATCGTCTGGCTTGCTTGGTTGACTATATATCTATAATGTGAATATGATATATTATCAGCCAAAGAATTAATTTGAAGATAACTACAATTATCTAATTTTAGGACGTCATTAACTCCAAAAATAATTCATGTAGCCCGTTAGAATCTTATTTGTATACATAATACTAAAAAATTATTACCATTTTCCTTGAATTCATTTCAAATTTAAACATTAATTTATAAACCAATTAATTAAATTCAAATAAGATTAAACTATTATATATGAACTAATAATGTGATTTGGGCAAAAAGGGTGTAAAAAACACATGGTTATTGAACCATGTGTTTAAAATCCTATAGTAAATGGAGGTGTGATGATTTGGTTTAAGAGGATATTGTAAGAGACAATAATAAAAGTTACAATTGAATTTTATTTCTTAGCTTAAAATTTTGAATTAAATGGTTCAATGTCATAAGCTCAATTAATTGGTTTGTGTTAAGACCCAATCTACTATATTTATATGTCAGTCTTTAACCTCACTTATTTCTGATGTAGGATCTCTTATAGCTCTGATTGATACCATGTGAAAAACCAGTAATATTTATATTATCTCTAATATTATAAGAACCATTTAATCAAAAAGATTAAGCTGATAGGTAACGTCAAATTGAACTTTATTATTATTATTATTTTACACACTAGTTGTACACGAATATCTCTTGAACTTGAAATGTATATAACACAATTTCACTCTATCAGGTCCTGAAATTAATCAACCAATGGAGCTATCAGGATTCGAAACATCGACCTCTACCTTTAAGAAATATCGGTAGGACAGGGAGTAAAAAGGAAACATCACTAGGACGAAGAGCAAAAAGGTAAACTGTTGATAATACAGGGGTGAAAAGGCCTTCAATACTAATAACTTTTAAATAATTATTAGTATTCCTGAAATCTCCTACCGCGGCGTAACTTATCTCCAAACTTTTAGTCATAGACGTGGCTATTCTACGATACGCATAATTACAAGTAAGAAATTAGATAAAATTCTTTGGTTTCTGTATAGATTAAAGATTTATTCTCTATAAAAGCACAATATATTCTCTATTTTAAAACCTATAGTTAAATATTAATTGTAGTTAGCTATTTAAGGCCTTTCAAACTCCCTTTTAGACGTTATTAGACTTCAAATTAAATATTGAATTTTTTAATTAGATTTTAAAAAGATATTATACAGACTCTAAAAAGAAAATATATTATCCATATCATAAGATTTTCTCCTTATCTATAATTCCCAAATCAAACAATTCCTTGCTGGTGTGCCCTAGTCCAAATGGCATTGGTTTTTGTATTGTATTATACTTTATATTTGGATATTTTGTATTATACATTTTGTATTGAAATGAAGGCATGAATCTATTTATTCATATCTTGTGCTATTTATAAATAGAGTATCCAATGATTATAACCATACTAAAGTAAACCAATGTAAGCCATTGGACTATGAGACCTTTTAGTAGAGTTAAAATTATAGTCATAAAGATATCCCTAGTGTGTTCTAATCATGAGAATTGATAGAACCAAAGACTAGCATATCCTTGACAGGATAGCAGCGTCTCACCGGCCATTAGACATGGAATTTCAGTCAATGATATGGGTACATGTTGGATTGCATGATCGATTCGCCATGGGAACACCACATGGTTTGATCGTTATAGGTGTTTCTCTAGTAGGTCTTGCTATTATCCTTTGACCCGATATTGATAGTGAAGTTGACGGAATTGCCACTCAATGTCCCCTAAGATGATATCACTGGACACTTGATGAGTGGGACTGACAAGTGTATGGTCATACCCGAATAAGTTGGGATACTTATTCATTAGGTTTAGCCCACTCGGTATCAAGAAATAAATAAGCATATAAGAGGATGACAGCGCCATGTCTCTTGTTATATATCGATGTCAGTTGGCAAGGGATATACAGGATCACTACCGAGTTATGTTTCACGTTAGACTACAAGTCTTCATCTTAATTGGGGGCTGTAACAATTTGCTAGAACCCACTTATAGTCTGCGGGCTTTGGACCCACTGCCAGCATAAAGACGAACCCACAAGATCATACACATAGAACAACTGAACATGACAAATCACAATTGGAACGGAAACCAAATTGATTGAGCTATTGACATTAGGTTATGTCAATTATAAGGGAGAAATTAATTTTATTTGATTAATTAATTACATGTAGTAAATAAATAATTAAATAAAATAATATTTCCTTGGTGGAAATAAAATACAAAGGTTGAATTTATTAAGGCTGACTTTAATTTAACTTTGGGTTATTTTAATTTGATAAAATTGTATTTAATTGTATCAATTAGAATTTTATAATATAGTTTTATTTAATCCTAATGACATAAGGTAAATCAATTAAATCAAATTAAATAATCTATAGTTGTATTTAATTCTAATACACTACGGAGTATAAAAGGAATTAGAAGCCTAGTATACTAAGGATAATACTAAGGAGTATAAAAGGATGCCTTAAAGTCAATTTCTCCCTAACCCTAGCCACTTGATATTTTTGGCCAACACAAAAGAAAGGAGCAAAAACTCTCTAGCTGAAATTTCTTGGTTTCCATTCATCCGTTCGCTAGCACGAATCATGCTCAAGAGTCGTTTGTGTACCGGATTGTAGAGGAAACGCATTTGGGTTTCTACAGTAGTCTTTAGAGGAGATAGTTAAGGTGAGAAAATTTAATATTATTTCCATTATTGGTTCCATTCTATTAATCTACATGAATCTTGGGCTATAGAATCGAGAAAAATTTTAATTGGTATTCCGCCTTGTGTTTAATTTTTCCCGTAACAATTCCCTACATTGGTATCAGAGCATAGGTTCATGTTCCGATTAATAGAATGATTGGTATTAGTTTTCTTGGTATTTGATTTGATTTTATTGAAATTGGTTTTCGATTTGATTTTATTTGGAACCCTAATTTGGTGATTTGTGGTTTTAATTATTTTTTCCCAATTTGTTTTTTTTTTATTTTCTGCTTTGATTTTGAAAAATAAATAAATAAATAAATTATATGTTTGGCAAAATTGGAATCATAATTTGCGATTCCAATTTGGCCATTGCTGCTGCTTGCCGCAGCAGGTTTATTATCTGCTGCCATGAGGCAGCTGTGAGCACGGGTTTTCCTGACCTCTATGATGACAGTTCATATGTTACCTACAGAGCAGATGGACTTGAATCGGGCTTGAAAGCAACCAGAATATTGCCCGAAGTATCTCAAACGTCTTAAAAACTAAACTATCCACAATTTAAACCCCCGAAAAGGTCTCCCCCGAGTAACTTTCTAGGGTTTAAAGCGAGCGTCCGGTTTTTGAAATTTTGCCCCGGCTCTAGTGCACACAGAGTCGGACAGCTTTGGTGGGTAAACCAAGTTGCTGTGTAAAGTAGAGCAACTTGGCTCGACAGAAAGGAGATATGGGCAAAATCAGAAAGTCAGACAACCATTTAATGCTTGAAATGATGAAGAGAGGGGAGTATAAAAAGAAAAAATCAAATCAGAAGAAGGGGAGGATTTTGAATCTTAAGACAAAGAAGAGAGATTTTCCAAGAAAAGAAAAAAAAAAGAAGCAAAAGAAAGGAAAAAAGGAGAGACCGAGAGAGAAAAGAAGGAGAGTGAACCAAAAACATCAAAGTTAAACACCTTAAATCAATTTCAAGACGGTAATATCAAGTTCTACAACCCTTGCTAATCGATTTAGGACCATTTTGGGGCGATCTTGGATTGTTTTGGATTGTTATGGTTTTTGGCCGGTTGAGTTTCCAGTACCAATTCCAAGCTCTCAATCCGTTCCTGTGTGTCCAGTACACTGGAACAACATCAAGGTAAACTCTGAGAGGCCTTAAACCTGTTTGCATTGTCTTTGTTGTGTGTTTTTTTCTCTGTTTGACATCTTTGTGGAAAACGGCTGAAACCCATCATAGCCGTACGGCTGTGTTCTTCATGAACACAGCCGCCAAGCTATGTCCAACATGAACAGAGCTGGCCGGCTCTGATACTCAAAGCCGCACGGCTCTGTCCTTTAGGGACAGAATCCCGATTTGTCCCGATCGGCCGAAAATAGTCCGTTTTCCATTTTGTGCATTCTGTTATGGTATTTTTCGGCCTAAGAATATCCGTACATTGTTTTAGCTTCGGTTTTTGGATCTCTGTGTGTACAGATATTAGTTATTTTGGTTTTTCTCAGGTTTTATTTTTCAATTTTGGGGTTGTTTGATCCGATTCAAGTCCATAGTCCAGTGTTAGCGGCCCCCGAACCCTATAAAATCCTTGGGAAACACTGAGAAAGAACAAAATAATGATTTTTTGAAAAATGAGAAAACCGATATCGGGTCCGGGTATTATAGCCGTCTGGCATGGGTTAGAGCCGCTCGGCTCTAACCAGAGCCGCCCGGCTCTATTTTTCACCCGTGCGGCTGTGAATTCCAAGAAAGACAGAATCGTAGAACGACCCATACAGACGTCGTTGTGCGATGCTATTTTCCGATTCAATCTGTTTTTGGTGTGTTTACTGCTTTTTAGACCCTAGATGTTTGTAAAAATTAGGAAAACCCGCACGAACGAAACACCGAGTACCAGGATAACAGACTCACAAAAATGGAAATTTACATGAAACCAAGCCAATTGTTTTCCAAAAATGATTTTTCAGCACAAAAAATTTACAGGGCGTTTCAAAACCGTTTTCCAGGTCTGGCCGGTCCGACTCTGTTACCCCTTAATGCATGCCCCCGCTCCTAAAAATCCCAATTCTATCCTACTGTGAGTCCTATCTATGTTCATGTTATAAACTGTGCTAACCATTCTATTTTGTAGCATTTATTTTTATTATTTTGGCTGTATTTAATAGATTTCCGTGTAAATTAGGCGGTTGTAATTTTTAGATCCTCGTGACCTTAAGCGCTTGTAATGTGAGGATGAGAGTTTTTATTTTTATTCGATTGGGTTGTATAATTGGCCTCTACTATTTTCTTGTATATTTCGGATATATGCTTTATTTTTCCGCAATTTATTTTCTGCATTTTGCTTGAGCACGAGCTAATAAAATAAACGAAATCGGGTTAGAGAAAGATAATAAATTAAATAAATATGGCAATATAAATCATAAATCGAATACAAGCTTGAGGTTAAGTAGGTAAGTTGCCCAAACCCTAAATCTCTTGATTAGGTACAGTAGTCTGCGCTCAGTAGGGAGCTGTACCAGAATTTCTCGAATGAGCTGATCCGGGTGGCGACTCTATCACTGATCTCGAAATTTAGGTTTCGAGGTCTTTAAGTAATAAATCGGGAAAATGTTTTCTATGAAAAGAATTTCTAAAATAAATGAATGATTTTTCCTAAAGCAAGATAAACGAAAACCCACGTTTCCCAAAAACCTCAAGAAACACCCGCTTTCCAAAATCAAAATGAACTTAAAAATGTTTTCCCCGGTTCGCTTCGCTACGTTCTGCCCTCGTTTCTGGTCGTCCGCTCACAGCAGCAGTAGCCCCTTGTAGGCTGCCGTGCGGCAGCACTGCTATCTCCGAACGGCAGCACTGCTGTACATGTGGGGTGCAGGTTTGATTTGGATTTTTGTGGGTATTTTGTTTTTTTGGACCTTATATGAATTTTTAAATTGGTTTTAAAATTCACATGATTTTTTGCGATTGGATTCGTGTGGTTTCTTGTGTGATTTAATTCATGCATATAATTTAATTTTTTGGTTAAAATTAAATTGGTTAATAAAATTGGTGCAATTGGTCCAATTGGCCCTTGGCACGGGTTGAGAATTAGATAGCTAATTCGGGTCCATGACCGGACATTGGTTATGGATGCCATAATGGGCGATTTCATAAACAGCTGGACATAGTTAATTAAAAATTGGAATTGTCATATTCATGCATTTTAATACATGTATATATATTGATATTTGCTATGTGTATATATGTTTCTATACTTGGTTGTGTGGATTTGAGCGCTATTGGGCCTTAGATGAAGTTGGATTGTAAAATTTAATTTTAGAAAATATGACCTGCGTGTCGTTTTATTTAATTTATATTTTGTAAATTTAGTTGTAATTGCATCAAGCCATTAGAGAGGAAGCCTATTAGTGCCAAGCCCAAGAGGAGTTTGCAAGACGCCCCGGTGGATCTCTAGAATAGGCTTACTAGTTATTCATCACGTTATAAAATAGGACCCATAGTGTCTCTTTTATTTATATACATATTTTATACTTATGTCAATTGTATATACATATGTATGAATGTATGTTAAGCCATTTCAATCACATGCAATTATGCATACTAAGCCTGTGAGCGGACGGTGTTTTCGACAGAACGCGAGACTTCCTTTTGGAAGGGGGCGCCACGATCTCGGGCGGGCCCCTCCCTCACGTGGGGTTTTTATAAATGGAAAATCGGTTTTAGAAAATAAATGGAATTAATTCTTAAAAGAACCGAGACCTAAGTCTCGGTGAATATTGTAGAGTTGCCACCCCGTTCAGCTCAATAGGGAAATTTATAATGTAGCTAAACCGGACGAACGGTCGCTACACTATCTAGAGATTCGGGTCCGGACAAGTCTCTTATTTCGTGTCTAATTAAAATAAATATTGGTCAATGTTCTTGAATGGTATTTCAAATTCTAAAGTCAATTTTATTGAAATAAATAGACATACAACACACATACAAGTTAAGTAAAATAGTTAAAAGATTAAGTTATTACAACCCGATCAAATAAAAGATAAAAACTCTCGCCTCACTTTTACAAGCGCCTAGAATACACAATTTATCTAAAAATGTACAATCGCCTAGGATACACGTATTAATCTATTAAATACATCAAAAATAAAAATAAAAATAAAAAGCTGCAAAACAGAGGGTTAGCACAATACATAACACGCCATAAATTAGATTTAAACATGACAGAATGGGAAATCAAGAATTGGGGGCATGTATTTGGGGGATAAACGGGTCGGCTCGGCTAGCCGGCCCGATTAGACTTGAAAAATGTTTTAAAACATCCCTGTATTTTGGTTTTGTGAGAAATTCATTTTGAAAAAAAATTTTCCGGTTTACATGCATTTTTTACATGTGAGGTGGGTCGGTTTTCAGGAGAACTGGGTCTCTGTCGTGGCATTGTTCTAAATGCAATTTTACTGGAAATTGAATCTAGGGTCGTGAATGCACACAATAAAATTAATTTTGATGATTTTTGGGATTTTTCGAATTTTTATGGATTTTTGGAAATTTTTGAGATTAAAAATGGAAATTCTAATTCTGGAAAATAAGTTACAGTCATGCGACTGTAACTATAGTCGTACGACTGTAAATTACAGTCGTACGACTGTAAACGTTCCAAAGTCAGAATCTCGCCAAAACTTTATTTGAAGAAAACTGGAAAGAAAACACTGGAAATCAAGAACACTCGTACGACTGTAACTACAGTCGTACGACTGTTCATCAAACCCAAGAACAGAAATGCAGAGAAATGAACAAAAACGGCACAAACCACACCAATCACCCAGAAAGCTTGTAAAAGAGAGGAGAAAAGAAGTGTCTACCTGTTTGGCGTGCGTCCACCGTAGGATTGACCCCTGGCGTCGCTCCAATCCACTAAAATCCGCACTTTTCTCCTTAAGTTAGGCTTAGGGATTTAGGTTTAGAGATTTCCAAATATTGAGGGATTCTGATGATGAGTTTCTTTCCTTTTCTTGTTTTCTCTTTTTCTTTCTCCCTCTCTGTTTTTCTTTTCTTCCTTTTTCTGTCTGTCTTCCTCTCTGTTCGGCCTCCTCTTTCTCCTTTTGGTTTTTTAGCTTTTAGAGTTTGCGTTGGCTCACCTGCCACGATCTACAGTCGTACGACTGTAGTTTAATTACAATCGTACGACTGTAGTTAAAGTCGTACGACTATAATAATTTTTTTTAGGAAGTAAAATTCCAGCTCTTACAAAGCCGTTATTAATGAATCCAATTAAATATTGAGTTGATTAAAAGTGGTTTCCACATTTGAACCTTATCGATTTTTGAATAGTGCAATATGGGCCGTGCCTCCGCTAGGTGTATTGTATTATTCATTTACTGTATAGGGTTAAGGCACTGGGTACGCTTAGCACTCGAATGGTGGTTGGAATCAATGTGGGTAGTAGGATA
This sequence comes from Euphorbia tirucalli, assembly GCA_039660915.1. Taxonomy (NCBI): domain Eukaryota; kingdom Viridiplantae; phylum Streptophyta; class Magnoliopsida; order Malpighiales; family Euphorbiaceae; genus Euphorbia; species Euphorbia tirucalli. The sequence continues at coordinate 56,293,425 of CM077637.1, forward strand.
AGCTCCTGGCCTTAAGCATAGATGGGTAAGTGCCAATAAGCCCATCAAACCAAGAGTCCCTAGGCTGGGATTGGAGGTAGTTCCTACCTAAATAGTTAAGGGTTGGTTGACAAGCCTCCGCTTGGCTAATTCTTAATGAAATGTGGATCTTGGTCTTTTTACCATATATTACCAGCAAATTAATTAAAATGGATTGTTAATCAACATGGTTAAAATAATAAAACCCTTTATTAATCACTCTACAAATTTTTCTGTGTAAATAATCATTTAAAATGGCTAGAAATTCATTTTCACTGTGATGACCCTCGAAAAAGAGAAACTATTGGGGCCTAATTTCCTAGATTGGGCTTATCAGCTAAGAATAATGTTGAGATAAGAGTCCGAGGAATATATGCTAGATAAGGCCTTACCGGCCACATCGCTTGCAGGTCGAGGGGTTACTCAAGGTCAAATCGAGGAGTACGATGTACATAGGAGGGATGATAGAGATGTGTCTTACCTTATGTTGGGCATGATGGTTTCTAAGCCGCAAAAACAGTTCATGGACTGTTAAGCCTATGTGATCATGGATGATCTCAAAAGGATGTACCAAGATTAGGCACGTCAAGAAAGGTTCTTAACAACTAAAGCACTCTACACCTACAGGATGGCAGCTGGGACATCTATGAGCACCCATGTGCTCAAGATGAAGGGCTATATCAATGCATTGGCCCATCTCACCACGCCAATCCCACAGGAGTTAGTGATAGACATCATCTTAGGATCCCTCCCTGAGTCTTATGATCAGTTCATCATGAACTATCATATGCAGAGTATGGACAAGACTGTGGCTGAGCTACATGGAATGCTCAACCTTGCTGAACAGTCTGTCAAAAAGACTCCACCAGTGCTGCTAATGAACAAGGGGAACACCCCTGCTGTGAAAGGCAAAGGCAATGTTAAAGCCAAAGCCAAGGACAAAAAGGCCAAGGCTAAGAAGGGCCGAAGCCCAAGGCCGCTCCTGAGGATGTATGCTTCAAATACAAGTAGAAAGGACACTGGAAAAAGATATGTCCAAGGCTTGTGGGAGAGCAAGTGAAGAACCAGGGTAGTTCTTCTGGTATATATGTTATTGACATTAACCTCATTGTTTCAACATCTTGGGTGTTGGACACTGGATGTGGTTCTTATATTTGTTGTAATGTGCAGGGACTGAGAAATAGGAGGTTATTGGGATCCGGAGAAATAGATCTTCGAGTCGAGAATGGTGCTAAGGTTACTGCCATCGAGATTGGAGACTTCTACTTGGAGATGCCCACTAAATTGGTTTTGATTTTGAAAGATTGTTATTTTGTACCTGCCATGTGCAGGAATATTATTTCAGTTTCTGTCTTGGATATTTCTGGATTTGTTTTTAATATTAGTTTTGGAAAAATTGATATTTTGAAAGACAATATTATTTATGGAAGTGCATTTCTAAATAATGGTTTATATATCCTAGACTTAAATCAAAACAATCCAATCTATAACATTAACACTAAGAGGGTTAAGACTAATGAACTTAATCATGCTTACTTCTAGTACTGTCGATTAGGCTATATAAATGAGAAGTGCATAGCTAGACTTCGCAAAAGTGGAGTGCTAAGGTCATTTGACTTGGAGTCTTATGACACATGCGAATCTTGTTTAATAGGCAAAATGACAAAGGTGCCTCTCAAAAAGAAAGCTGAGAGGGCCAAGTGCTTATTGGAGCTAATACACTCGGATGTGTATGGGCCTATGAGCACTAGTTCTAGAAATAGTTTTCACTACTTCATTACTTTCACAGAAAATTTCAGCAGATATGGCTATGTCTATCTGATGAACAACAAGTTTAAAACCCTTGATAGGTTCAAGGAGTACAAGAACGAAGTGAAGAACCAACTAGGCAAGACTATTAAGGCACTTCGGTCTGACGGAGGTGGCGAATATGTGAGCCTAGAGTTTGATTCATTCTTGAGAGAGTGTGGAATTATCTCACAGCTCACTCCTCCTGGAACACCCTAATGGAATAAAGTGTCAGAAAGGAGGAATGGGACCTTGTTGGACATGGTCTGCTCGATGATGAGTCAAACCACTCTCCCAACATCCTTTTGAGGATATGCATTAGAGACAGCTACATTCACACTTAACCGTACACCGACTAAGGTAATTGAAATGACGCCATATGAACTATGGATGGGCAAGGAACCCAACATCTCTTTCATGCAGATTTGGGGTTATGAGACCCATGTCAAGAAATTAACAAGTGGCAAGCTAGACTCCAAAACCAAAAAGTGCCGGTTTGTGGGTTACCCCAAGGAAACAAAGGGATATTACTTCTACAACCCTGCTAAGAACAAGATGTTCATAGCACGAAAGGGTGTCTTTCTTGAAAAAGAGATCTTCTCTAAGAAAGACAGTGGGAGAAATATTGAGCTCAGGGAAGTTTAAGATCCACAAGCACCTATACAGGATAGCTCGGAGATCGAACCAGAACCTCAAACGATTGAGGAATCTGAATTAATCATACAGGACCTTAGAAGTTCTAGTAGGGTCCGTCATCAACCCGAGAGATATGGGTTTCTCATGACCGATTATGGGAATCTTTTAGTCTTTGACCAAGAAGAACCTAGGACCTACCAGGAGGCTATTGAAAGCCCATAGTCAGCTAACTAGTGTAAAGCCATGGAATCTGAGATGTAATCGATGTATGATAACCAAGTTTGGAATTTGGTTGATCCACCTTTGGGTGCTAAGGTAATCAGTTGCAAGTGGTGTTTCAAGTAAGGCTGACAACACCTTCAAAAGGCGATTAGTGGCAAAGGGTTTCAGACAAGTCCGGGGAATTGACTATGATGAAACCTTCTCACCAGTTGCAATGCTTAAATCCATTAGGATACTACTTGCATAGTTGCATGATATGATTATGAGATATGGCAGATAGATGTTAAGACCGCTTTTCTGAATGGAAAGCTACTCAGGGATGTGTACATGACACAACCTGAGGGTTTTATTGATCCAAAGTATCCTAACTAGGTATGCAAGCTTTAAAGGTCCATTTATGGATTGAAGCAAGCTTCTTGGAGTTAGAACCTAAGATTCAATGAGGCTATTAAGGGATATGGCTTCATACAGAATCCCGATGAGCCTTATGTGTACAAGATGGTTAGTGGGAGTGTATCAATATTCCTAGTCCTATACATAGATGACATTCTTCTCATTAGAAGCGATATACCAACACTACAAGGGGTTAAGCAGTGGTTGAGTGCTTCGCAATGAAGGACTTAGGAGAAGCTGAGATGATCTTAGAGATCAGGATCTACAGGGATAGATCCAATCGACTTCTGGGCCTAAGTTAGGCTTCTTACATAGACAAATTTTGAAAATATTAGGCATGAATAAGGCAAAGAAAGATTTCTTACCTATGCACCATGAACTCAAACTAAGTAGGAACAACGGTCTTAAAACAAAGGAGGACCGGGAGAAGATGCAGAAGATCCCATATGCTTCGACTATAAGATCTATCATGTACTCCATGTTATGTATGAGACCTGATGTCGCTTTTGCACTGAGTATGACTAGCCTGTTGGTTATGCCCTAGTCCCGAGGTATTGGTACTTGTTTTGTATTGTACATTTTATACCTTGTTGTGAGATTTGTGTATTATACATTTTATGTCAATAAATAAAGGCATTAATCTATTTATTATATACCTTGTGCAATATTATAAATAGAGTATCTAATTGACATATCCATATCCATGTTGACAAGTGTCATGCATTTGGCAGTGAGACCATGGATAAGGGAAATAATATAACCATAAAGTTATTCATAGTCTGTTCCAATCATGGGAATGAATGGAACCATAGGCTATCACTAGCTTGGTTGTATGGTGGTATCTTACCGGCCATTGGACATGGAATTGTTGGGATTCGTCGTCAGAAAAATAACGTGTCGCAGTGGAAATTACACCGTTAAAATTTCATAGAATCCACCTATTATGACCGATTACCATTGATTGGAACAATAAATTTGAATCAAGAGAGATTAAACTCACTGGATTCGTCTCTTCTAGAGACTGCTGCAAAATCGTTTCTTGAAACTACGATCTCCAAAGTATGGTGCACGACCAACTATCGAGCGGGAACCGGTACTAGCCGAAGAGCGAAGGAACGGAGGAATTATTGTTGGAAATTTTCGCTAAGGGGTGTTGTATTAGGGGCTAAAATTTACAGCTTATTCCTTAGGATTAGGGTTTTCTTCCATAAGTGTGCCCTTATATAGACCCCTTGTCTAATTGGGTTTTAATTAGGTTAATTAAACCCAAGCCTACTAGGATTACAATTACACAAATAAACTTTAATTAAAAAGTATATACTATGTAATTTAATTCCATTTGGCTAAATTTAATTGTCCCTAAATAAAATTAAATCACACTTAAGTAAATACAATACATGTATTTAATTTTCCTACTTAGGAAAACTATTTAATTAATTTGTTTACTATATGTAATTCAATTAATTGATAAATTAATTAATTACATTATGTAAGCTTATTAATTTAATCAACCCAATGTTAATTAATTGCCTTGACACCGAATGTTAACTAATTAATTAACGTATTCCTTCCAATGTACATTACATGTACAATTTTTATAACTTCCGGCTCATTTGATCTATGTGCACGATCCTATAGGTCTGTCTTTATGTTGGCAGTAGGCCCAAGGCCCATCTATAGTAAGTGGGTTCTAGCAAACAGTTACAGCCCCAAATTAAGACAGAGATACAGCAGTCTGTTGAAGACACTGACCTAGTAGTGATCTCAGAGTGTCCTATGCCAAACGATATCGATATGAATAAACAAGAGGCATGGTGTCTGTCATCCTCTTCTGGTGTTTATAATATTTCTTAATATTGAGTTGACTGATTAAACGAATAAGCAACCAAATTATTTGGGTATGGCCACACACTTATCAGTCCCACTCATCAAGTGGCCAATGATATCATCTCGGTGTTATCCGAGTGGCAATTCCATCACTTTATTATTAGTATCAACATGTTCACCTGTCCACCCAATCATACCCATATTTAGCATCCTTTTATAGACCTGTTAGACATATGTCAAAGTGAACCGGATTCTATATTGATACTATAATGAAATCTGGTCTGAGGACAAAAGAAACCTACTCAAGAAAGACCTATGACATGACAACCATATGGCTTTCTTGTGTGGATCGATCCAGTCCTATGTCAATGACACCTACCCATATTCATGACTGACTATGCAAGTCCTATGGCTAGTTAAGAGCTACCATATAATCATCGAACATACAAGTCTGTGATTCTATTCGTTCCCATGATTAGAATAGACCTCGGATAGTTTTTATGATTATCAATCAATGGATACTCTATTCATGTTATAGCACAAGATATAAATGAAATAGATTATTGCCTTTATTAATATGACATAAATGGTGTATACATACATAGAGTCTTAATGTACAATACAAAATACAAGAATCCAATGCCCTAATAACTAGGGCACATCAACAGGAATGTCAACCAAGTTAATGGGTACATCCAAAGGAGCATGGTACTAAATAGATCCATTTACACGAGAAATCTACATGGTACAGTATCACAAGTGATTCTCGTGTAGTACTTGCATGGATCCTTTGACCTGATCATATCATGGTGCTGCATGTAAAGTGACATACTTTGGTGTATGCCCAAAGGGCCTGTAACAGGGTGCCAAGTATGGGTACATTCGGGTATATTAGTAGATATGGCAGGACTATGGATATGCAGAAGGGAATGTCACTTAGTAGTCCACTGACAAGATATCACCGGCCACTTGATGAATGCAACTGATAAGAGTGTGGCCACATCCAAACAAATTGGAACTTGTTTATGAGTATCAGTTCATTCAGGATTAAGCAAATGTTCGGACACAAAAGAGGGTGATTATTCCATGCCTCCGTGTTGGAAACCGATATCAATGACATGAGATATACGAGTTTAAACTACAGGGTTTTGATTTCAGTTGGACAGCTATCTCCGTTTTAATTGCGGGCTACAATAGCTTGCTAGAGCCTACCTGCAGTTTGTGGACCATAGGCCCACTGCCAACATAAAGACAGGCCCACAAGATCGTACACAAAGAATGTCTGAGTTTGAACTTGTCGGATCGCCCGTGTACCTGGAGTATACTGACTAGAGAGATAAATATTAATTAATTAAATTATAGATCAATTGGATTGATCAATATAATTTAATTGATATATATTAATTGGCAATTTATTTTCGAGTGGAAATAAAACACATATATAGGTTTATATGTATTTTGATTTAAGTTGAATCTCAATTAATTTATTGGGTTAATTACTTAGCAAATCAATTTTAATTTAATGACATGTACGTTATATAATATGATTTTATATAAATACATGCATGAAAATTAAAATAGAATTACATTTAATTTTACCCATGATGATTAATTTGGATTTAGGGATTAATGGCATTAAATCCTAACTTAAATCCAATTAAACCGAAGCCTAAAATTAAGGCTCTACATTTTGACCAAAATGAGAATTAGTTGCAAATGAAAATCATGGCCAAAAATTAATTTTGGGCTACTGATTTTTGGGGTAATTAATACATGAGATTTTGGCCATTAAGTGGGGGTTTTTGGCATATGATTTTCGGCCACAAGTGGAAAATTTAGCTGCTGAAAAATTTCAACTTATAGGCAGAAATATTCAGCCCATTTTGCTCTTTTTTTCATTGATCCGCTGCTAGCACGGGTTCTACTCGATAAGCGTTCTTGTACGTGAGAGTGGAGGGAATCGATTTTGTTTCTGTAGCCATCTCTAAAAGAGATATTTCTGATGAGAATCTGAATTTTCTCATTTAATTTTTGTTGTTTTGATTTCCACTTCAATCGTTCCTGGGTATTGGATTTGAGAAAACGTTCCGTAGCTTCGCTTTAATCGGACATTTTGCGATGAAAAATCCCTACATAGCCGATACCAGTCAGATCCCGGTAAGGATTATTGGACTGTAGTCAGGGCAATCCTTAAGTACCTTAACAGGGCTAAAGATAGCTTCTTGGTGTATGGAGGTTAAGAAAAGCTGTCATTGTCAGGGTACACTGATGCAAGCTTCAAGACCGATCAGGATGAAAACCAGTCACAGTCTGGTTATGTCTTCCTATTGAATGATGGTGCCATTAGTTCGAAGAGCTTGAAACAGCCAACCATCGCTTATTGTACCACAAAAGCTGAGTACATTGCTATATGTGAAGCTGCAAAGGAAGCTGTTTGGATGAAGAAGTTCATCACTGAGTTAGGAGTAGTTCCATCTATCCTAGACCCAGTGAATATCTTCTGTGACAACAACAAGGCCATCGCACAAGCTAAGGAGCCTCGGTCACATAAGAAGTCCAAAGACATACTCAGAAAGTTTCACCTCATCCGAGAGATCATGGACAAAGGAGACATTTCAGTGCAGAGAGTTGACACCAGGAACAATGTTACTGATCCGTTGACCAAGGCATTGCCACAGACACAGCACGACGGTCATACTAGATCTATAAGGATTAGGGCAATGCCTAGTTGGAACTAGTGCATGTGGGAGATTACTGGTGTACCCAAGTCCAAATGGCATTGGTTCTTGTATTGTATTATACTTTACATTTAGATATTATGTATTATACATTTTGTATTGAAATGAAGGCATGAATCTATTTATTCATATCTTGTGCTATTTATAAATAGAGTATCCAATGATTATAACCATACTAAAGTAAAACCAATGTAGGTCATTGGATTATGAGACCTTTTAGTAGAGTTAAAGTTATAGTCATAAAGATATCCCTAGTCTATTCTAATCATAGGAATGAATAAAAACCAAAGACTAGCATATCCTTGACTAGATGGTATCATCTCACTAGCCATTGGACATGGAATGTCAGTCAATGATATGGGTACATGTTGAGTTGCATGGTACTGGATCGATCTGCCACGGGAACACCACATGGTTCGATTGTCATAGGTGTTTCTCTGGTAGGTCTTGCTATTATCCTTTGACCTGATGTTCACTGTGACATAACATGGGATCTTATATACTTTGATATATACCTAATAGGCCTGTAACAGGGTGCCAAGTATGGGTATGTTGGGTGGGCCAGTGAACATGATGATGTTGATAGTGAAGTTGACGGAATTGCCACTCAATGTCCCCTGAGATGATATCACTGGCCACTTAATGAGTGGAACTGATAAGTCTATGGCCATACCCGAATAAGTTGGGATACTTATTTGTTACATTCAACCAGCTCGCTATCAAGAAATAAATTAGCATATAAGAGGATGACTGGGCCATGTCTCTTGTTTATATATCGATGTCAGTTGGCAAGGGATATATAAGATCACTACTCGGTTATGTTTCACATTAGGTTGCAAGTCTCCATCATAATTGGAGGCTGTAACGATTTGCTAGAACCCACTTACAGTCTGTGGGCTTTAGCCCACTGCTAGCATAAAGATGGACCCACAAGATCGTACACATAGAAAGACTGAACATTGACAAATCGGAATTGGAACTGAAACCAAATTAATTGAGTTATTGACATTAGATTATGTCATAATTAATTCAATTATAAGGGAGAAATTAATTTTATTTGATTAATTAATTACATGTAGGAAATAATTAATTAAATAAAATAATATTTCCTTGGTGGAAATAAAATAAAAAGGTTGAATTTATTAAGGCTGACTTTAATTTAACTTTAGATTATTTTAATTTGATAAAATTGTATTTAATTGTATCAATTAGAATTTTATAATATGGTTTTATTTAATCTTAATGATACAAGGTAAATCAATTAAATCAAATTAAATAATCTATAGTTTAATTTAATCATAGCACACTAAGGAGTATAAAAGGAATTAGAAACCTAGTATACTAAGGATAATACTAAGGAGCATAAAAGATGCCTTACTTCTCCCTAACCCTAGCCACTTGATATTTTTGGCCTACACCAAAGAAATGAGGAAAAATTCCCTAAGCTGAAATTTCTTAGTTTGCATTCTTCCGTCCGCTAGCACGAGTCACGTTCAAGAGTCGTTCGTGTACCGGATTATGGAGGAAACGTATTTGGGTTTCTGCAGCAGTCTTTAAAGAGACAGTTAAGGTGTGAAAACTTAATATTCTTTCTATTCTTGGTTCCATTCTATTAATCTACATGAATCTTGAGCTATGGAATCGAGAAAAATTTTAATCGGTATTCCGTCTTGCATTTAATTTTTCCCGTGACGATTCTCTACATTCCTTTCTAATTTGAATCTAGGATTCTGAAAATCTAATTTACCCTAAACTAGCACGCACCGTGCCTATCCAAAATTGATCCCCATCACTATGCAGATGTTCGACGACCAAGATGACTATTGTTTTGCTCAAGATTTCTAGGTCTTCATGTTGTCAATTACTGGTAAGCCCTCTATGTGTTCTTTTGTTTTGTTAATTTCCTGCATGTTGCTGGCTCGTGTAATTTGTTCGTTTTTTTTTTGCCATATGTGACCGATGAATTTGCTGAGTTTCTCAAGGCAGATTAAATTTTTTGCATAGTTATTCGGGTGATTTCTTTCAGTGTGGCTGATACTTTTTTGCTATTCGTCCACTTAGTTGCATTTGCTCTCAGTTTTAAAAGTTTGGTATCAATTGATGAGGGGTTGCTGATTTCTTCTTTTTTTCCATGTAGTTTTTATTTGTTATCCTTAGTTTCCGTGAAGGATAATCTGTGTTTTCTTTGCCCTATTGTGTTTGACATTGAATATGAAAAGGATACTAAATTGGAAATGAAGAAAGGAGGATTAACGGGAGTGAGGAATGCAGGCATTTGGGAGACAAACACTTGGAGTTAATTTGTGCCTTCACTTCATATGATTTCGGTCTCATTTTTAATGCATTCCAATCAATTTGAGAGTATAATCAATTTAAATAATGCACATATAGAATTCAAATAAGAAATTATGATTTGAATGACCTTATTTTGAAAAATTATATATATGTTTTTTTTTCATTTTCTTAAAATATTGTTGTAAGCGCCGGAATTTTTCCAGCCTCAAAAAAAGAAGAAGGAAGAGACTTAAGTCACACGACTATAATTACAGTCGTGCGATTGTATTTACAGTCGTATGATTGTATAAAAAATTACAGTCGTACGACTGTAGATTCGTAGCAGGTACAACAGCCCATACCGCGAAGAAGAAAAAAAAGGAGTGATTTGAGGGGCATTTAATGCCTTGGGGAGCCAGAAAAAAAAATGGAGAAAAAACTAGAAAAGAAAGAGACGCAGGAAAGCAAGAAAGGGAAGAAAAATTTGGATCAAAGGGAGCTCTTGAGATTGAGAGAAAAAGGAGAAAAAGAAAGAAAAAAACACAACCTTCTTCTTCTTCTTCTTTCTTCTTTAATTCTCGGTCTTATAGAGTAAAAATTATTAGAAATCATAGGCTTAAATTGGATAAATACACACAAATCATTCAAGAGCTTAAATCCGTAACTTTCCGAGCCAAATCGACGGCGGATCTGCGCTACAAGGGTAACTACATTTAAAGCCTTTGTTTTGCTTCGCTTTCTGGGTGTTTTGGTTCATTTTCGTGCATAAAATCATATATTTTGACCTGCTGTTTCTGGGTAGGATGAACAGCCGTACGACCATGATTACAGTCGTGCGACCGTAAATATGGTCGTACGACTGTAGTTGGTTCCCACAACTGTCAATCCTTCCATCTTGTGTCACCTCAGTATAAAATCCAAAAATAAAAGTATTCTGGTTCTGGACATGATGAACAGCCGTACGACTGTAATTACAGTCGCACGGCTGTTCTTGCTCCTTGGCTGTGAATCCTGCCCATGAAATAATTTTAACTTTTTTATCAGAAAAGCATTATAGTAGCACGACTGTAGTTACAGCTGCACAACTGTAGTTTTTCGCCAGTGATAGAAAATCATTAAAATCACAAAAATAAGAAAATCAGCAAAAATGAAATTTTCCCATGCATCCATGACCTTAGATTTAATTTTTAAAGTTATCGCATTTAGAACAGAACAACGACAGAGATCCGAATCTCCCAAAAACCGACCCACTTTACATGCTAAATGGAAGTAAACTGGAAAAAGGAAATATTTTCAAAAATGTATTTTCTCATGAACAAAAATACAGGGACGTTTCAAAACCGTTTTCTAGGTCTAGTCGGGCAAACTAGCCGAGTTCACCCGACTATCCCCCTAAATGCATGTCCCCAATCTCTAATTTCCGTTCTGTATACTTGAGTCCAATTTGTTGCGTATATTTGTGCTAACCTTTGTTTTGCAGGGTTGGGTTTTATTTTTATTTATTTATTTATTTATTTTGATTTCAATCCATTAGATATTCGTGTAAAATAGGCGATTGTAACCCGTTCCCCAAATTATACAAATGTATCCCTCAGGATAGTTTAGTTGTGATTCGATTGGGTTGTAATAATTTATTTATTTACTGCTTTATTTTTATTCGTGTGTACGCCGCATGTTTAAATCAATAAAAATCAACTTTAGAAATATAAAATATCATCAATGAACATTGGCCAAATTTATTTTGATTAGACATGAAACAAGGGACTTTCCGAACCTAGATTTCTAGAAAGTGTAGTGGCCTCTGTCCGGTTCAGCTACGCTGTAATTTTTTGGTTGAGCTGAGCCGGGTGGCGACTCTTACACTCTCTATCGAGACTTAGGTCTCGATTCTTTTATGAAATAATTTAATTTTCCAAAACCAAATTTTCATTCTAAAAACCCCGCGAGGGAGGGTTTGCCCGATATCGAGAACCCCTTTTCGAGAGAGGAAAATGTCGCCTGCTCACAATTATCATTTGTTGTCGTTTCTTAGAGTAATTTAAATAATAAGAAAAAAACCAATACGTTAGGCATGTTTTATTCTGTTGGCGTTGATTGTTGTTTGATGTTGTGATGTATTACTAGTAGTTGATTCCTGTTGTTGTTTAATAATTAGTATTTAATAGAATTATGATGACATTTTAATGTTAGGATGTGAAATAGCTAATATAGGTATATATTAAATTAATTAATAATTCAACCATAAAAATAAAAATATAATCCAATAATTAATAATAAGATCAAACAATCAAATATGAAGCATGGATCATGAATGTTGCTTTTAACATGAGGCGCACCATAACATACAAATAGGTCATATGAAGAGATGATAAAGAGCTATTACTACCATGATCGGCAAAGTTTCAACCTATTGAAAAATGTACTTGTTTTAGAAACTCAATTGGTAGTGATATATGTTAATATCATCAATGTTTAAATAAGTTTTCTCATGCCTTCTTATTGTTTATATTTTAGTTAAACCTACTAGGATTGAGGTTTTTTTTTTTTTTGAATGAATAATTTCTTTGTCGCTTTGAATCATAGATTTTTCCGGACAAGTAGAAAATCTTTCATTAGTTTAATTTTTCTGATCATGAAGCAAACTAGGTAGGTTTATACATTAGGATAATGCCTAATTAGGAAAGGCATGTCTTAATAATTGATGTTTTTTATGCCATGTTTTATTATTTTCAGTTTCTGTATTTTTTTCCTAAAGTTAGTTCCTCAATTGTTTTGCGATTTTTGTTTTATTTTTAAATGGTAATTAAAGGAAAAAAAATAAGTAAATAAATAAAGATGACTGTTTTTCACGAAAAGCAATATTTTCCTACTAATTAGAAACAATAGCTGATTCTTTCTAAAACAACAAGTAAAAGTTATTTCTTAATGCTAACCAAACACCTCTTCATCTATTTTTTGGAGTCAAACATCAACAAGTAAGTAAAATAACTCTACCCAAACGGACTGATTGTATCAATTAATTGATTAAAACAATTCATTCTTCTTTATTATAATTTGAAAACAAAAGTGAATTAATTAAAGTTATGAATAATATTTTAAGAACATTGAGAAAGTTATATAATATTAAGTTTTTAAATAATTAAATAATTAACCAAAATTTAAATTTGTAGTAACTTAATGGTCTAAATAATTTATCAAAATTATTAGAAATATCAATTTTATCATCATTTTTTTTAATGTAAAAATTACTCTCAATTCTTTTTTTTTTTTTTTTTTTTTTTAAGTTTACACTAATAAAAATTATTGATAAATTCTAATAGAATCCACATGCACATATGTCCGAATACGCCATTTGTTATCACTAACCTAATTTCTCAATATTAAATTCGTAGACGAAACTATCATGCTTGTCTTAGTTTAATCAACACATGATGTATACCATCCTGATTCAAGGAGAAACTATACTTTTAGAGATGATTAATAATTTAACGGAACTCTATAATTTTCAAATCAAGATGCAGAGAAGTTTTACTTTGAATGGAATTTTAGACAAAGTAATGATTGTTAGGTATATCAAGAATAATACTTAGGCTCTATATGAAATTTAAACTTCCTCAATTAAAGTGAATACTATTAGGAGAAAGATTACTTTGAGATCTCTATAAGCAATAATTGTTTATTTATTTGTTTATAATGAGAGTTCTGGAGCTTGTGTTTTCAAAATATGTGTAAGTTGTAGGTATAATCATACTCATGAAATTTTAGAGTTAAGAACTTCTGTAAATGATGTGAGTTTACTGTTGTACCAATTTGCAGATTACTAATGAATTGTGTATTTGTGCTCCTTGCTCATATAGTAAAATTAGATGAACTATATAGATGTTTTGTTACATAAATTCTTGCTCATCAGGATCTATCTTAATAAACCATCCTACTTCAAGGAGAAACTATACTTTTAGAGATGATTAATAATTTAACGAAACTCTAGAATTTTCAAATCAAGATGTAGAGAAGTTTTACTTTGAATGGAATTCTAGACAAAGTAATGATTGTTAGGTATATCAAGAATAATACTTAGGCTGATTTTCCTATATGAAATTTAAACTTCCTCAATTAAAGTGAATACTATTAGGAGAAGGATTGCTTTGAGATCTATATAAGCAATAATTGTTTATTTATTTGTTTATACTGACAGTTTTGGAGCTTGTGGTTTCAAAATATGTGTAAGTTCTAGGTATAATCATACTCATGAAATTTGAGAGTTAAGAACTTGTGTAAATGATATGAGTTTACTGTTGTACCAACTTGAAGATTACTAATGAATTGTGTATTTGTGCTCCTCGCTCATATAGTAAAATTAGTTGAACTATATAAATGTTTTGTTACATAAATTCTCTCTCATCAGGATCTGTCTTAATAAAATTAAATAATGATTTCAAGCTTTTTAACCCTTTCCCATTTAATATTGAAAAGGTACTTTTAAATTCGACAATGATATTCATTAAGATTATTATAATTGTTATTACAAATACCATCGATTAATTAAGCATAATTTGTAGATTGGGCCCTACCAATATCCAACTGAGTTTGTGTTACATTGGTTCAGCCCAACTAGTGTGCTTACTTATGCAAATTAGGCTCAACACTCTCAAGACTAGTGAAGTATATATAATCTATAAATAGTAAAATTGGTATATTAGCCAAAAATAGGTAAATAATTATGTTATTAATAGTAGGTAGATAATGAAATTTGCATAAGTAAAAAAATATTATGAATATATACCTCCTAATAAATTCGAAACCCTTATAAACTGCATAGCTTGTTTCGTCTGCATGTAACTTGCAATTTTTTATTATTCAAAAAGTAAATTTTTATACGTTTTATGTGGTTATATGGAAATGATAACGATATTATTTATTTCTTTAAATAGGGGGATGACATATCAAAATTGTAATGTCAAACACATATGAAATATACCACCCACCTACAATCGAGTTTGAAATTTATCGCACTATTAAAGGCTTCATTGTAGTAATTAAATGTTTTAAGTTGAGTCAATAGTGAAGAACTATGTGAACCTTGAAAATGTTGGGCCTAACTACATAAGTAAGTACATATGTAGAGTTGAACCTATTTGACACAAAAACTAATTATTTTGTGTTAGCGCCTAATCTACACAATTTATAAGTCATTATTTACTGATGTTTATTATCAATGTGGGATTCATTCTCCAACACTCTCACTCAAGTACAACTGGACTTGGACAAATTGTCACTTGTCAAACATTTATTGTCAAATATGAGTTGATGTCCAAGGTCATTAAGGGATCTAGTCTCTCTACTAGCCTAAACTCCACCAGTTTTTTAAATACAGACCCTAATATCTTTTCAGTTATTAGGTCTTATTCTTCTCTAATACCATGAAGAGACTCTATGGGCCTTGAGAATGCTGGACCTAACTATATAAGTGGGCACATATGTGAGCTTGAACCGATGTAACAAAAAACTCATTGACTTGTATTAAGCCCAAATCTACACCACTTATATGTGGCTCTTTAATCTTATTTATTTTCAAGCTGGGATTCATTCAAATAGGAGCTCAATTAATAATAAAAAATTGGAAACATTAAGGACTTTGAGACGCTTCAATCATTACAATTCTTTTGATATAGTTATAAGAATATAAGAAAAACTGTTTCTTAAAATCTAATTACTGAACAAATCTGAGCTACTTGTTTCGTTTAATTTCGATGTAGTTTGCTGTGTAAAATTTTATCTTCTGTTCAATTCGGTTATCAAATCCAAACTAACTATTGAACACCTCTAGGTATAACCATGCATAAGGCATTTTCCTTTTTCCTATCTCAGTATGAAAATTGCTCGAGTTGTAAAGGTTTAGTTACAAAATTAATTTTGTCAATAAATAATATAAGTACTATTTTACGACCATATGTATGAACTTTTTTTAAGTCCTAAAAAGGCTAGAGGAGGGTGAATAATATGTATCACCAAATAAAAAATCTTTTCAAAAAGCCTTTTAAATATCCTTTTGGTGAAGAACAATTTTTTCCAATAAAATAAGTTTTACTAAAAATGCAGAAATAAATATGTTTGTAAATCTTGTGAATATAATTGCTTGGTGAGATTAAGCAATGTCTCTAAACTACAATAATACTATTAATTTAAGTGCTCAATATGTAAATAGCAATAAGTAAGAAACTATGGATGGAGTACATGTTCAACCCAACCGACCTACTCTTCTTCCCAAGCACATGATTTTCCATTATGATTTCTTTAACTGCATAAATCAAGTCAACTGTTACTTTTTATAAGTTCTAGTAATAAACTCAATACTTTTACATCAAAAGTATCAAAACCATAATAACTTTACGAGCGAAAGTATCAAACCTCACTTTTCTAAGCTAAGCGAGAACCTATTACTTTTGCAAACCAAAGTATTAGAACCACAATACTTTTATGGAGGAAAGCATCAAACCACAATACTTTTATGAATGGAAGTATTATGCCTTACTTTTTCGAGCTAAGCAAGAACCCAATACTTTTACTGATAAAAGTATCAAAACCACAATGCTTGTATAAACGAAAATATCAAACCATAATAACTTTTACAGATGAAAGTTTCAAACCATGATACTTTTATAGATGAAAGTATCAAACCAATGTTGCTATTTTTGTAGCTGAAAAAACAAAATATCTTGATGCTTTTCACAAGCTCAAACACCAAACTTTTACAAATGTTGTTTTAAAGATTAATAACTAAACTATCATGATAAGTGCATTTTATGCACGTAATCCGTTTTTGTTTATAGGCTTTAATTGATGTATTTTTAGTTAACTTAGGCGAATTTACTCTATTTTGTGTAATTACTTAGTCTTATTTTATTTTATTTCAGCCTTTTTGTGATAGGCTATTAGAGATATTTTATTTTTAATAACTCTAATTAGATTTTCCTACAAAAATCTTAATTAGAGTTATTTCCTTTTTAGAACTCTTTCCTTAGTGGATTAGGTTTAAAAGGAGTTAGGTCAATTATTTTCTTCTCTCCTCCTCTCTTCTTCTCTTGGAATTTTGTGCAGCCCCTTTTTCTTTCCCTCTTCCAACGTGTTCTTTACCCCATGATGAACTAAAACCCTAATTTCTAGCTAGAAGGAAATTCAGTTTTGTAACGTCAACTGTGAGATCATTGTTCTTATTTTCTTCTTTAATTCAAGTAATTGATTTCATCCTGTTCTTATTACTTTTGCATGATTTAATTGAATTCTTGATTTAATTATTTACTTGTGATTGATTTGCTAGTTAGGTGATTAAATACGTAATCGTTTAATTCACTTAACCTAGGTAGCGAATAACACGATTAATTATGGACAAGTTTTTAATTTGTGTTATGGATGAAATTGATATGCTTTAAATAATCCCGCTTGTGTGATTGTTGAGTAGAATTAGTGTCTCCTTCATGTGTTAATGCTTTTGATTGAATTAAATTCCGAAGCTTGTTCGAAACTGTTCGATTAAATAGGGATAATTAACGAGCTTCTCTTAGTTATCTATTCCGTAAGAAGAGACTAGGTGATTCATGCTTTATGATAGATATAGCTAATTTATTTGAATGCATTGAAGTTATCTTTTGTGTTTGATCGATGATCGGTTGGCTTGACTCAAGACTCGAATTCACCTTCTAGCTGGAATTCGCTTCATATAAATTTTACCCAATTATTTAATTTCTGTTATTTTTATATTTTAATTGCAATTCTCAAACAACCCCTTTTACTTTTCTTGTTTAATTTTAGAAGAAATAATCGGCCAATCCCTGTGGATTCAACCCTGCTCCATTTGTACTACAAACTTTTGTTTTCGAGAGTAGGAATTTATTTTTGGTGTGCTCGGCACGCATCAAATTTTGGCGCCGTTGCCGGGGATTGGTGTCTTAATTGTTTATTTCTTCTAATCTGTGCTTTCTAGTGTATGCCTCGTTCTTCTCGTACAGGTGAACTCGAATTTGATCCCGAAATTGAGAAAACTGCTCGTCGACTGAGGAAGTAGACGAAGGAAAGAGAATCTCAAGAATCACTTCCACCGTACGTGGTAGCTGATTCGTTAGAATCAAGTGAGAGTGAAATCGAGGAAGAAGAAGAGATGGCTAACCTAGAGCAAACATTGAGAGCCATGGCTGAACCGGATATGGATCAACAACCTCTATGCATACTATATCCGGAAAATGAGGTAAATTTTGAATTAAAATCTGGTTTAATTCACTTATTGCCTACTTTCCGTGGACTTTCAGGTGAAGATCCACATAAACATTTGAAGGAGCTCCATGTAGTATGTTCAAGTATGAAACCGCCAGGGAATGCAGTTTCTGTGGAGCAAGTGAAAACGAGAGCCTTTCCGTTTTCACTAACTGATAAAGCTAAGGATTGGCTGTATTACCTCCCATCTGGGTCAATCACAACTTGGGGCGAGATGAAGAAGCAATTTCTTGAGAAATTCTTTCCTGCTTCACGAGTTTCTTCAATCTGCAAAGATATATCGGGCATTCGCCAATATGCTGGGGAGAATCTTTATGAGTACTGGGAAAGATTTAATCAGCTTTGCACCAGTTGCCCAAATCATTAGATAAAGGACCAACTTTTCCTTCAATATTTTTATGAAGGACTAACCTTATCTGACAGGAATCTAATTGATGCATCCAGTGGTGGATCCTTGGCCGATAAGACAATTACCAATGCAAGAGAGCTGATTTCGAGAGTGGCTGCCAACACACAACAGTTTGGCAATCGACAAGATCATCCTGTGCAGAAAGTGAATGAGGTAAACACTTCTGCTATTGAAAAACGACTTGACACCCTTACTTCGCTCATGCAGAAAGCATTTTTAGGGAAACAACAACAAGTGAATGTTTGTGGGATTTGTTCAAGTTTCGATCATCCTACGGATTCTTGTCACACTCTCCAAGAGGAAGAACAGGTGAATGTTGTTGGTAATTTTCAGAATCAACAACATCAGAGGAGATACGATCCGTACTCTCAGACTTACAATCCTGGATGGAAAGATCACCCGAATTTCAGCTATGCTCATAAGCCGAATAACTTTCAGCAAGGACAACAATCTAACAACTACCATCCTAGGCCGTCAATCCATACACCACAACCACCCCCTCCTAAGCCAACTATGTCTTTAGAGCAAATAGTGTCTGCCTTGGCTTCCAACGTGCAACAATTTCAACAAGATACTAAGACAAGCATCCAGAACATAGAAAACCAAATGAGCCAATTAGCCACCTCGGTGAGTAAGTTGGAATCACAATTTTCTGGAAATTTGCCATCACAGCCTGAAATAAATCCGAGGCAGAATGTTAGTGCCATTACTTTAAGGAGTGGCAAGGAGATACCATCTGCTGGAGTTTCGAAGCATGAGGTGGAGAAAGAACTAGAAAAAGAGGAGGTAACTCCTGCACCTGCTAAGCCATCACCGGCCATTGTCATTCCACCTCCATTCCCAAGTCGATTTTCCAAATCTCTAAAGGAGGACCAAGAGAAAGAGGTACTTGACTTATTCAATAATTAGTCAATATAGGTATATTGAAAATTAGTCAATATAGCTGTTGTTGTTTAATAATTAGTATTTAATAGAATTATGATGACATTTTAATGTTAGGATGTGAAATAGCTAATATAGGTATATATTAAATTAATTAATAATTCAACCATAAAAATAAAAATATAATCCAATAATTAATAATAAGATCAAACAATCAAATATGAAGCATGGATCATGAATGTTTCTTTTAACATGAGGCGCACCATAACATACAAATAGGTCATATGAAGAGATGATAAAGAGCTATTACTACCATGATCGGCAAAGTTTCAACCTATTGAAAAATGTACTTGTTTTAGAACCTCAATTGGTAGTGATATATGTTAATGTCATCAATGTTTAAATAAGTTTTCTCATGCCTTCTTATTGTTTATATTTTAGTTAAACCTACTAGGATTGAGGTTTTTTTTTTTTTTTTTTTTTTTGAATAAATAATTTCTTTGTCGCTTTGAATCATAGATTTTTCCGGACAAGTAGAAAATCTTTCATTAGTTTAATTTTTCTGATCATGAAGCAAACTAGGTAGGTTTATACATTGGGATAATGCCTAATTAGGAAAGGCATGTCTTAATAATTGATGTTTTTTATGCCATGTTTTATTATTTTCAGTTTCTGTATTTTTTTCCTAAAGTTAGTTCCTCAATTGTTTTGCGATTTTTGTTTTATTTTTAAATGGTAATTAAAGGAAAAAAAATAAGTAAATAAATAAAGATGATTGTTTTTCACGAAAAGCAATATTTTCCTACTAATTAGAAACAATAGCTGATTCTTTCTAAAACAACAAGTAAAAGTTATTTCTTAATGCTAACCAAACACCTCTTCATCTATTTTTTGGAGTCAAACATCAACAAGTAAGTAAAATAACTCTACCCAAACGGACTGATTGTATCAATTAATTGATTAAAACAATTCATTCTTCTTTATTATAATTTGAAAACAAAAGTGAATTAATTAAAGTTATGAATAATATTTTAAGAACATTGAGAAAGTTATATAATATTAAGTTTTTAAATAATTAAATAATTAACCAAAATTTAAATTTGTAGTAACTTAATGGTCTAAATAATTTATCAAAATTATTAGAAATATCAATTTTATCATCATTTTTTTTAATGTAAAAATTACTCTCAATTCTTTTTTTTTTTTTTAAGTTTACACTAATAAAAATTATTGATAAATTCTAATAGAATACACATGCACATATGTCCGAATACGCCATTTGTTATCACTAACCTAATTTCTTAATATTAAATTCGTAGACGAAACTATCATGCTTGTCTTAGTTTAATCAACACATGATGTATGCCATCCTCATTCAAGGAGAAACTATACTTTTAGAGATGATTAATAATTTAACGGAACTCTATAATTTTCAAATCAAGATGCAGAGAAGTTTTACTTTGAATGGAATTTTTGACAAAGTAATGATTGTTAGGTATATCAAGAATAATACTTAGGCTCTATATGAAATTTAAACTTCCTCAATTAAAGTGAATACTATTAGGAGAAAGATTACTTTGAGATCTCTATAAGCAATAATTGTTTATTTATTTGTTTATAATGAGAGTTCTGGAGCTTGTGTTTTCAAAATATGTGTAAGTTGTAGGTATAATCATACTCATGAAATTTTAGAGTTAAGAACTTCTGTAAATGATGTGAGTTTACTGTTGTACCAATTTGCAGATTACTAATGAATTGTGTATTTGTGCTCCTTGCTCATATAGTAAAATTAGATGAACTATATAGATGTTTTGTTACATAAATTCTTGCTCATCAGGATCTGTCTTAATAAACCATCCTACTTCAAGGAGAAACTATACTTTTAGAGATGATTAATAATTTAACGAAACTCTAGAATTTTCAAATCAAGATGTAGAGAAGTTTTACTTTGAATGGAATTCTAGACAAAGTAATGATTGTTAGGTATATCAAGAATAATACTTAGGCTGATTTTCCTATATGAAATCCTCAATTAAAGTGAATACTATTAGGAGAAGGATTGCTTTGAGATCTATATAAGCAATAATTGTTTATTTATTTGTTTACACTGAGAGTTCTGGAGCTTGTGTTTTCAAAATATGTGTAAGTTCTAGGTATAATCATACTCATGAAATTTGAGAGTTAAGAACTTGTGTAAATGATATGAGTTTACTGTTGTACCAACTTGAAGATTACTAATGAATTGTGTATTTGTGCTCCTCGCTCATATAGTAAAATTAGTTGAACTATATAAATGTTTTGTTACATAAATTCTCTCTCATCAGGATCTATCTTAATAAAATTAAATAATGATTTCAAGCTTTTTAACCCTTTCCCATTTAATATTGAAAAGGTACTTTTAAATTCGACAATGATATTCATTAAGATTATTATAATTGTTATTACAAATACCATCGATTAATTAAGCATAATTTGTAGATTGGGCCCTACCAATATCCAACTGAGTTTGTGTTACATTGGTTCAGCCCAACTAGTGTGCTTACTTATGTAAATTAGGCTCAACACTCTCAAGACTAGTGAAGTATATATAATCTATAAATAGTAAAATTGGTATATTAGCCAAAAATAGGTAAATAATTATGTTATTAATAGTAGGTAGATAATGAAATTTGCATAAGTAAAAAAATATTATGAATATATACCTCCTAATAAATTCGAAACCCTTATAAACTGCATAGCTTGTTTCGTCTGCATGTAACTTGCAATTTTTTATTGTTCAAAAAGTAAATTTTTATACGTTTTATGTGGTTATATGGAAATGATAACGATATTATTTATTTCTTTAAATAGGGGGATGACATATCAAAATTGTAATGTCAAACACATATGAAATATACCACCCACCTACAATCGAGTTTGAAATTTATCGCACTATTAAAGGCTTCATTGTAGTAATTAAATGTTTTAAGTTGAGTCAATAGTGAAGAACTATGTGAACCTTGAAAATGTTGGGCCTAACTACATAAGTAAGTACATATGTAGAGTTGAACCTATTTGACACAAAAACTAATTATTTTGTGTTAGCGCCTAATCTACACAATTTATAAGTCATTATTTACTGATATTTATTATCAATGTGGGATTCATTCTCCAACACTCTCACTCAAGTACAACTGGACTTGGACAAATTGTCACTTGTCAAACATTTATTGTCAAATATGAGTTGATGTCCAAGGTCATTAAGGGATCTAGTCTCTCTACTAGCCTAAACTCCACCAGTTTTTTAAATACCGACCCTAATATCTTTTCAGTTATTAGGTCTAATTCTTCTCTAATACCATGAAGAGATTCTATGGGCCTTGAGAATGCTGGACCTAACTATATAAGTGGGCACATATGTGAGTTTGAACCGATGTAACACAAAACTCATTGACTTGTATTAAGCCCAAATCTACACCACTTATATGTGGCTCTTTAATCTTATTTATTTTCAAGCTGGGATTCATTCAAATAGGAGCTCAATTAATAATAAAAAATTGGAAACATTAAGGACTTTGAGACGCTTCAATCATTACAATTCTTTTGATATAGTTATAAGAATATAAGAAAAACTGTTTCTTAAAATCTAATTACTGAACAAATCTAAGCTACTTGTTTCATTTAATATCGATGTAGTTTGCTATGTAAAATTTTATCTTCTGTTCAATTCGGTTATCAAATCCAAACTAACTATTGAACACCTCTAGGTATAACCATGCATAAGGCATTTTCCTTTTTCCCATCTCAGTATGAAAATTGCTCGAGTTGTAAAGGTTTAGTTACAAAATTAATTTTGTCAATAAATAATATAAGTACTATTTTACGACCATATGTATGAACTTTTTTTAAGTCCTAAAAAGGCTAGAGGAGGGTGAATAATATGTATCACCAAATAAAAAATCTTTTCAAAAAGCCTTTTAAATCTCTTTTTGGTGAAGAACAATTTTTTCCAATAAAATAAGTTTTACTAAAAATGCAGAAATAAATATGTTTGTAAATCTTGTGAATATAATTGCTTGGTGAGATTAAGCAATGTCTCTAAACTACAATAATACTATTAATTTAAGTGCTCAATATGTAAATAGCAATAAGTAAGAAACTATGGATGGAGTACATGTTCAACCCAACCGACCTACTCTTCTTCCCAAGCACATGATTTTCCATTATGATTTCTTTAACTGCATAAATCAAGTCAACTGTTACTTTTTATGAGTTCTAGTAATAAACTCAATACTTTTACATCAAAAGTATCAAAACCATAATACCTTTACGAGCGAAAGTATCAAACCTCACTTTTCTAAGCTAAGCGAGAACCTAATACTTTTGCAGACCAAAGTTTTTGAACCACAATACTTTTATGGAGGAAAGCATCAAACCACAATACTTATATGAATGAAAGTATTATGCCTTACTTTTTCGAGCTAAGCAAGAACCCAATACTTTTACTGATAAAAGTATCAAAACCACAATGCTTGTATAAACGAAAATATCAAACCATAATAACTTTTACGGATGAAAGTTTCAAACCATGATACTTTTATAGATGAAAGTATCAAACCAATGTTGCTATTTTTGTAGCTAAAAAAACAAAATATCTTGATGCTTTTCACAAGCTCAAACACCAAACTTTTACAAATGTTGTTTTAAAGATCAATAACTAAACTATCACCACACTTTTAAGCTCAAGTATGAACCTTTACAACTTTGTTGAAATCACCTACAACAAAAATCCCCCTCACAAATCCCTTGTGTGAATTACAGTTCCCTTTCTAGATATAAAATTTGTAGCTCAAGAATTTTTTTATGAAGACTTCTTCTTTTTTAATTTGCTTTTTAAAGACTTGTTGGGAAGACTAAAATATTTTTCTTGTACGCATGATTTGTATGTAGTCTCCCTACTCGTAAATGATGTTATGAGTGCAGGATTTTCATCCCTCGGTTTCAGTGATGAACAAATCATTTGCTTGCTTCTATAGCTGCAGGGGTCAAAGTTAACTCGAGATCGAGGCTCTAGTTAATTGAACTCTAAGTCTCAAACTATTTTCTGGATGAAAGAGAATTGATGTCAGATCAAAAGCCATATGGTTGTTAGATAGAAACCTACACAGGTGTCAACAAGAGTTGTATGGCTCTTGATTTTTGTCAAGTCTGGGGCTTTTTCTCTTGGAACTCGTTTTCTGGATTATTTAGGGTATATTTTAAAAGGAGAAAATGGCTTCTTCTGCCTTTATCTAAACAACTAAGAGAAAGGAAATAGGTTAGCAACATTTTGTTAAGGAGAAATTAGAGAGAAAAGAAGGAGAAAAAGGAAGAATTTCAAACTTTTTCTTCAATTTTCTTCTTTGAATCTTGGATATTAGACTTAAAATTAGTTAGAAATCTTAGGAAAACACTTCACTAAAGTTTTTAATAGGATCTAGAGACTAATTTGATCACCAAAACCTTAACATTTGGAGCTTTGAGGTATATTCGGAGCTTAGAGTTAGGGTATCCAATCAGAGCCTCTTTTGAAGCAATTCTTACCTCCTAAATATGTGGATCCACGTTTCAAGTGTAAATATCTTAGAAACCGAAAGCATTGACTCTTTGCTTGCTATTTTGTGCATCATTTCATGTCAAAATTCATTTTTCAAGTTTTCTAATGCAACATAGCCTTGTGGGTACCATGACATCTGCACATCTGTCATTCTAAAATTCCTAAAATTCTTTGAGTCGTGTATTTTTAAAATCTGAGCAGATTTTAGAAACAACACCCATTTGGGAGTAATTACAACTGTAGGACTATCGACATAGCCACACGGCTATTGATCCCATATCCATACGAGTATTGTGTTCGGAAACTGATTTGAACGTTTTCGTGCATCCATATCATCCCGACTTTCGGTTTAATTTTAAAATCTTGTATTAGACCAGAAAAATGATAGAGACTCAATCACTTAAAAATCAACTCACTTGACATGTTAAATAATTAATCGTAAAACCATTTTCTCAAAAATTAGTACAGGAATGTTTCAAAAGTGTTTTCCGAGTCTAGTTGGTGAAACTTGTCGTGTTCCCTCAACTATCCCCTCTAAATGCATGGTCCCGACTCTTTTATTATCACGTTTTGTCATATTTGAGTCTTAAATATGATTATTCATATATTGACATTTGTTTTGCAGGATTAAATGTATGTTCAACTTTATTTTTATTTTAGAAGAACTCGTGTATTTTAGGCGAATGTAAAATTTGATTATCGTGTATTTTAGGCTGTTGTATCTTGATCCCCCATTTGATCCATTTGTATCCCCTAAGGTAGCTTATTTAATTCGGTCTGTAATAATTAATTTATTTACTACTTTATGTAAGTTGCATGAATGTCATATGCTCTAAAATAAAATTGGCTTAGTCTTGTAAAATGTTATAATTGAACGTTGAAGAATATATTTTAATTAAATAGTGAACAAGTGACTTGTCTAGACCTAAATCTCCAGAAGGTATAACGGCCCTCACTTGGTTCTGGTTGTACCTGAATTTCTTGGTAAAGCTGAACCGGATGGCGACTCTTATACGTTTTTGAGATTTCAGTCTTGAATCTTTTATAAATACCATTTTCCAAAAATGAATTGCCATAATAATGTTAGTTTCCACAAAAAGCCCCTTTTGTAATCCGCTTCACAGTCCGCTTCATGGTTACTTCCATTAAAATACCAAAACGATACGTGTGATGTATTTAGTAAGTTTCACCTTTATCATCCCCCATTTATATTTTAGGATTTAGGGTCTAATTTTAGGGCCAAGAGTCTATAATTTAGGGTTTATATTTTAAAATTTAGTGTTCAAATTTTATGGTCTTGGGTTCATAATTTAGGATTTAGAGTTTATATTTTAGAATTTAGGGTTAAATTTTACGGTCTAGAGTTCATAATTTATGGTTTGAGGTTTATATTTTAAAATTTAGGGTTTAAGTTTATATTTTAGGGTTTACGATTCAAGTTTTTGGATTTATATTTTTGAATCTAGAATTTAAATTTTAGAGTATAGATCTTATAATTCAAAGTTTACAATTTATATTTTAGAATCTAGAATTTATATTTTAGAGTTTATGATTATAAATAGTTAATTAGTTTAGTGTTTGGGTTTTACTATTTAGGGAATAAAAAATTAGAGGTTTATAATTTAAAGTTTAGAATTAGTGAAATATGTAGGATTTAGGATTAAAAGAAAAAGAACAAATACATGTCTATAAAATTGGAAACCAAAAGAAAAAATAATAAGAGCAAATGTATGTGTCAAAGATTGATGAGGTGGTACACATGCGGGATGATAAGTAGGCGAGATTTAAAGCAATATTGTTCTAAACAAAAGACTATGAATAATTTTTAAGTTAGATTTTGATAATCTCAAGGATGCACGGACATCTTGGAAAGTTGTTGTGTTAGATGTAATGCCACCGACAAATACTCAGTCGAACATGTATATCCTGGAGAATGTGTCAGTGATTTATAAAAGTTGGACAACACGTGTCCATAATTTCCAGATGTGTCTCATGGTTCTCTCCTAAATTGAAATTATTCAAGAAACTTTTCAATCCTATATTGTATTGGATTCTTGGGTAGTTCTTTCAAATTTTGAATTCTACACTATTACAATTATTTCAACTTTCTATACACTATAAAAATAAAGCATTCAACACTTTGTTTTGAATCAACAACAAAAAAATCTTTCATCCACGAAGTTTCGTACAAAAAAGAAAAGTCTTCAACACTTGGTAAGATCTTCTAATTTATACGAGTAGTCATAAAATGCACCTTGTGGACTTGATTACTTGAAACTTTATCATTTTTTTATTTCACTATTGTTGCTTTTTTATAATCATGTTTATCATACAACTTATTTTTACAATTTTAGTATATATTTATGCACCCATGTATGAATTTTATTATTTACACATACCGTGTCCTATATTTTCTAAAATTGACATTTTCTCTGTGTGTATCGATTTCTCTTATTTGTATCAGTATTAGTGTCTATTTTTTATGCAACATATGGTTACCCGATTCTTAATGGATCGTATAATGATTAGCTTTATAGAATTATCTTTTTCCGTTGTAGGATGTTACTATTTGGGTCAATTTATTTGCTCATGATGACATCCAAATATTGTGATGCCGGGTCTGTCATCCGGATATCGTAATACCGGGTCTCCCGTCAGGTTTTCTAGAAGGCATGTAGTGGATCATAGAGGTCAAATCCTGGCATATTGTTTCCACTTGAAGGAATGTCCTAGAAGGTAGGTGATGGAGTTCCTATGAGAGCTTATTTACTATGTTGCGATTGAGAAATGACTCATGTCTCATATGGAGTCTAGGATGGAAGTCTTCTAGTTTGACCAAGATAAGGGCTTTGGAGAATTCCTAATTCGAGGTAAACTCTACCACTGGCCTTATAAAAGGAGGAAGCGTAGAGCTAAAATCAATTCATTCTAATTGAACTACCTCAAATCAAGCTAATATAGCCAGAGATTAGCATAATCAAGACTGACATGAGCATCGAAGCCTAACCTAAAGGTTATCAGTGTCTCACTTTTATTGTCTTACAGGAACGTTGAAAGCGCCGGAATTTTACTTTCAAAAAAAAAGTATAGTCGTACGACTTTACCTACAGTCGTACGACTGTAACAAAACTACAATCGTACGACTGTAAATCATGGCAGGTAAGTCAACCCATACCTCAAAAGCTGAAAAAAACAGAAGAAAGGGGAGGCAACAACAGAGACGAAAAAAAACAGAAAAAAAGAAGAAAGGAAAAAAGAAAAGAAGGAAGAGAGAAAAAGAGAAAGAAGAGAAAATCAAAAAGAAAAGGAGGAACTCATCATCAGAATCCCTCAGCATTTGGAGTTTTTTTGGACCCAAAATCCCTAACCCTAACTCAAGGAGAAAAGTACGGATTTTAGTGGATTGGAGCGACGCCAGGGGTCAATCCTACGGTGGACGCACGCCAAAGAGATAAACACTCCTTTTTCCCCCTCTTTTACAAGCTTTCTAGGTGATTGGTGTGCTTTTTCTGCATTTCTATCAATTTTTCTACATTTCTGTTCTGGAAATCAAGAACAGTTGCACGACTGTTCTTGAGTTTGATGAACAGTCGTACGACTGTAGTTACAATCGTACGAGTGTTCTTGATTTCCAGTTGATTTTCTTCCCAGTTTTCTTCAAATAAAGTTTTGGTGAAATTTTGACTCCAGGCCACTTACAGTCGCACGACTGTAACGTGGTTTCCAGAATTGGAATTTCCGTTTTTATCCCCAAAAATTTCAGAAAATCCTTAAAAATTCAGAAGATCCTAAAGTCATCAAAATGAATTTTGTTGTATGCATTCACGACCCTAGATTGAATTTCCAGTAAAATTGTATTTAGAACAATTCAACGACGGAGACCCAATTCCCCCGAAAACCGACCCACCAAATATATGAAAATGCATGTAAACCGGTAAAATCGTTTTTAAAATGAATTTCCCACAAAACCAAAAATACAGGGACGTTTCAAAATGTTTTGCAGGTCTAACCGGGCCGGCTAGCCGAGCCAAGCCGGTTATCCTCTATATGCATCCCCCAATTCTTGATTTCCCAATTCTGTCTATTTGAGTCCAACTTGTGGCATGCCGTATAAACTGTGCTAACCTTTGTTTTGCAGCTTTTGTTTTTATTTTTATTTTAAATGTATTTGATAGAATTAATCGTGTATATTAGGCGATTGTAATCTTTTAGATAAATCGTGTATTCTAGGCACTTGTAAAAGTGAGTTCGAGAGTTTTTTATTTTTTTATTCGATCGGGTTGTAATAATTTAATTATTTACTATTCTACCTTAACCTGTATGCGCGCTGTATGTCTATTTATTTCAATAAAATTGACTTTGGAATTTCAAATACCATCTTTGAACATTGACCATTATTTATTTTAATTAGACACAAAATAAGGGACTTGTCCGGACCCGAATATCTGGATAGTGTAGCTGCCATTCGTCCGGTTCAGCTGCATTATAAATTTCCTGGTTGAGCTGAGCCGGGTGGCGACTCTACGATATTCATCGAGACTTAGGTCTCGGTTCTTTTAAGAATTAATTCCATTTATTTTTCAAAACCGATTTTTCCATTATAAAAACCCCACGTGAGGGAGGGGCCTGCCGGAGATCGAGACGCCCCTTCCGAAAGGAAGTCTCGCGTGGCGACTCCGCTGGGGAATTCTTAAAAAAAAAGTTTTCTTAAAAACTTAAAAGAATTTGACAAGCCCTGAAAAGTGTCTAATTAAAATAAGGTGGATGATTCTCGATTTGTATTTCATTTTGCATCTTTAGCTAGACATGCTTGCATTAGATTTAGTATCCATTTTCAGCTCGGTGGATTGTTGAAGTGTCGCCTAAGTTCCTCATGGTCTTAGGAGCACGGATACGAAACACCATCCATAGCCTCGTACGAACCCCTTCGTTCGGACCCTTGAGTGGGGAGAAGTGAGGAGTATATATTACTATGGGGACCTTATTTATAAACCCGACTTGGACCGAACCCATATAGGCAGCCCTAGTTGGATTCCCTTAGGATACTAGAATAAATCGTGTGTAAATAAAATAAAATCGTGCCTTCATCACCCCCGTTGGTGATCGAAGAGAACCCCACCTAGGACTCGGTTAGAAATTTTTTAGACCTACCACGTTGGAGAAAAAAGGTTGGAAGAATTCGCTTCGTGTGCTACATGTTACACTCTTCTTGACATTTCACTCCATCCCATAATTCATATTTATCATACATATCAACATTATCCATACACAAAACATTCTTGTGTGATACTAACCCATATTTTTATGCAGCCACGTGCATCTTATTTTCGTGTGCAATCATCAAATCATCCGTTTTGCCATTCATACTAACTATTTCTTTTTCAGCCATAACATTATATTTGTGTGATTAGCATTTTTTTCACATAGCATACATAACATCATTATGTGTGTCATGCATCCTCACCACGTTTTTGTGCAGCCATGTACATTTTGTGTGTCATAAGCATTCCAAGGACGCCCACCATGATCATCTCATTCCATCATATATCGGGTATCCCAAAATACTTATGTTATGCCAATGCACCGGATTGCATCCGGCCGTTCCACCAAATCATTTCATTCAATAGAGATCACAATGGTCCTAGGTATATTTCCGTGTGACAATCCATACGATGCATCTCATGACATCATACCCATTTGTCATAAACATCATACAACACTGTGATCCACATCGGGTTACTTCATGACATTACTACATTATTCAAGGCGCTCCCCGAGTGCCGGGTTAGTACATATGTAGAGGCACTCCATAAACATCCCAAATCATGAAAGGTGTTCCCCGAATGCCAAATCTCTGTCTGTGTCTCCAGTACATGACTCTCTTGCAACATCATTTCATTTCATACGCTCAAAAGCATCAGAACTCTGTCCATGGGACGGTCCCATGGGATGGTCCCATGTGACCATTTCATATCATCTCATAGACCTACAAAGCGTCGAACTCCGTCCGTGTGTCGGTACACAAGCGACCATTTTACAAAATTCATTAGGTGCCCCAAAAGCACCGAGCTTTTATCCGTGTGGGGGTCCACATGTGACTTTTTTTTTTGCATAGCATTGCGTGTTCTTGGGATGTCCAAAAATAAAAATAAAAATAGAAACAAAGGAATCATCCACATTATCTCATGATGTACATCTCATTCATCCATCAAACATTCAAGCACTCCACAATGTTCAAGCATTTTACAAGCACTAAGTAATTTACCAAATACACTAAGTCACTTTAAGTGTTCCAAAAAAGCTAGAAACTCCATCAAGCCCCTTAGGTCCTCCATAATCATTAGAAACCCTATCCTTGTGTCCCGCACACCCAAGTACCAAATCTCTTTCTGTGCAAGATAAGCTCTGCACGTACCGCTTTAAACTCTACCCTTCCTCCCCGTGTAAGACTAAGTTCTACACGTATCGTTCTAAATTTTCACATGTAAGATAAGCTCTGCACGTACTGCTTTAAACTCTACCCTTCTTCCCCGTGTAAGACTAAGTTCTACACGTATTGTTCTAAATCTTCCGTGCAGGATAAGCTCTGTACGTACCGCTTTAAACTCTACCCTTCCTCCCCGTGTAAGACTAAGTTCTACACGTATAGTTCTAAATTTTTCCGTGCAAGATAAGCTCTGCATGTACCGCTTTAAACTCTACCCTTCCTCCCCGTGTAAGACTAAGTTCTACACGTATCGTTCTAAATCTTCCCGTGTAAGATAAGCTCTGCACGTACCGCTTTAAACTCTACCCATCTTCCCCGTGTAAGACTAAGTTCTACACGTATCGTTTTAAATCTTTCGTGCAATATAAGATCTGCACGTACCGCTTTAAACTCTACCCTTCCTCCCCATGTAAGAATAAGTTCTACACGTATCATTCTAAATCTTCCCGTGCAAGATAAGCTCTGCACATACCGCCTTAAACTTTACCCTTCTTCCCTGTGCAAGACTAATTCTACACGTATCGTTCTAAATCTTCCGTGCAAGATAAGCTCTGCACGTACTGCTTTAAACTATACCTTTTCACCCCGTGTAAGACTAAGTTCTACACGTATCGTTCTAAATCTTTCCGTGCAAGATAAGCTCTGCACGTACCGCTTTAAACTCTACCCTTCCTCCCCGTGTAAGGCTAAGTTCTATACGTATCGTTCTAAATCTTCCCGTGCAAGATAAGCTCTACACGTACTGCTTTAAACTCTACCCTTCTTCCCTGTGTAAGACGAAGTTCTACACGTATCGTTTTAAATCGTCCGTGCAAGATAAGCTCTGCACGTACCGCTTTAAACTCTACCCTTCCTCCCCGTGTAAGACTAAGTTCTACACGTATCGTTCTAAATCTTCTCGTGCAAGATAAGCTCTGCACGTACCGCTTTAAACTTTACCCTTCTTCCCCGTGCAAGACTAAGTTCTACATGTATCGTTCTAAATCTTCCGTGCAAGATAAGCTCTGCACGTACCGCTTTAAACTCTACCCTTCCTCCCCGTGTAAGATTAAGTTCTACACGTATAGTTCTAAATCTTTCCATGCAAGAGAAGCTCTGCACGTACCGCTTTAAACTCTACCCTTCCTCCCAGTGTAAGACTAAGTTCTACACGTATCGTTCTAAATCTTCCCGTGCATGATAAGCTCTGCATGTACCACTTGAAACTCTACCCTTCTTCCTCGTGCAAGACTAAGTTCTACATGTATCGTTCTAAATCTTCCGTGCAAGATAAGCTCTGCACGTACCGCTTTAAACTCTACCCTTCCTCCCCGTGTAAGACTAAGTTCTACACGTATCGTTCTAAATCTTCCCGTGCAAGATAAGCTCTGCACGTACCGCTTTAAACTTTACCCTTCTTCCCCGTGCAAGACTAAGTTCTACACGTATCGTTCTAAATCTTCCGTGCAAGATAAGCCCTGCACGTACCGCTTTAAACTCTATCCTTCCACCCCGTGTAAGACTAAGTTCTACACGTATCGTTCTAAATTTTCACATGTAAGATAAGCTCTGCACGTACTGCTTTAAACTCTACCCTTCTTCCCCGTGTAAGACTAAGTTCTACACGTATTGTTCTAAATCTTCCGTGCAGGATAAGCTCTGCACGTACCGCTTTAAACTCTACCCTTCCTCCCCGTGTAAGACTAAGCTCTACACGTATAGTTCTAAATTTTTCCGTGTAAGATAAGCTCTGCATGTACCGCTTTAAACTCTACCTTTCCTCCCCGTGTAAGACTAAGTTCTACACGTATCGTTCTAAATTTTCACATGTAAGATAAGCTATGCACGTACTGCTTTAAACTCTACCCTTCTTCCCCGTGTAAGACTAAGTTCTACACGTATTGTTCTAAATCTTCCGTGCAGGATAAGCTCTGCACGTACCGCTTTAAACTCTACCCTTCCTCCCCGTGTAAGACTAAGTTCTACACGTATAGTTCTAAATTTTTCCGTGCAAGATAAGCTCTGCATGTACCGCTTTAAACTCTACCCTTCCTCCCCGTGTAAG
Source organism: Euphorbia tirucalli (assembly GCA_039660915.1). NCBI lineage: Eukaryota > Viridiplantae > Streptophyta > Magnoliopsida > Malpighiales > Euphorbiaceae > Euphorbia > Euphorbia tirucalli. The sequence continues at coordinate 56,326,986 of CM077637.1, forward strand.
ACTAAGTTCTACACGTATCGTTCTAAATCTTCCCGTGTAAGATAAGCTCTGCACGTACCGCTTTAAACTCTACCCATCTTCCCCGTGTAAGACTAAGTTCTACACGTATCATTTTAAATCTTTCGCGCAATATAAGCTCTACACGTACCGCTTTAAACTCTACCCTTCCTCCCCATGTAAGACTAAGTTCTACACGTATCATTCTAAATCTTCCCGTGCAAGATAAGCTCTGCACATACCGCTTTAAACTTTACCCTTCTTCCCCGTGCAAGACTAATTCTACACGTATCGTTCTAAATCATCCATGCAAGATAAGCTCTGCACGTACCGCTTTAAACTATACCTTTTCACCCCGTGTAAGACTAAGTTCTACACGTATCGTTCTAAATCTTTCCGTGCAAGATAAGCTCTGCACGTACCGCTTTAAACTCTACCCTTCCTCCCCGTGTAAGACTAAGTTCTATACGTATCGTTCTAAATCTTCCCGCGCAAGATAAGCTCTACACGTACTGCTTTAAACTCTACCCTTCTTCCCTGTGTAAGACTAAGTTCTACACGTATCGTTTTAAATCTTCCGTGCAAGAAAAGCTCTGCACGTATCGCTTTAAACTCTACCCTTCCTCCTCGTGTAAGACTAAGTTCTACACGTATCGTTCTAAATCTTCTCATGCAAGATAAGCTCTGCACGTACCGCTTTAAACTTTACCCTTCTTCCCCGTGCAAGACTAAGTTCTACATGTATCGTTCTAAATCTTCCGTGCAAGATAAGCTCGGCACGTACCACTTTAAACTCTACCCTTCCTCCCCGTGTAAGACTAAGTTCTACACGTTTAGTTCTAAATCTTTCCATGCAAGATAAGCTCTGCACGTACCGCTTTAAACTCTACCCTTCCTCCCAGTGTAAGACTAAGTTCTACACGTATCGTTCTAAATCTTCCCGTGCATGATAAGCTCTGCATGTACCACTTGAAACTCTACCCTTCTTCCTCGTGTAAGACTAAGTTCTGCACGTATCGGTTTAAATCTTCCGTGCAAGATAACTCTGCACGTACCGCTTTAAACTCTACCCATCCTCCCCGTGTAAGACTAAATTCTACACGTATCGTTTTAAATCTTTCGTGCAATATAAGCTCTGCACGTACCGCTTTAAACTCTACCCTTCCTCCCCATGTAAGAATAAGTTCTACACGTATCATTCTAAATCTTCCCGTGCAAGATAAGCTCTGCACATACCGCCTTAAACTTTACCCTTCTTCCCTGTGCAAGACTAATTCTACACGTATCGTTCTAAATCTTCCGTGCAAGATAAGCTCTGCACGTACTGCTTTTAAACTCTATCCTTCCACCCCGTGTAAGACTAAGTTCTACACGTATCGTTCTAAATTTTCACATGTAAGATAAGCTCTGCACGTACTGCTTTAAACTCTACCCTTCTTCCCCGTGTAAGACTAAGTTCTACACGTATTGTTCTAAATCTTCCGTGCAGGATAAGCTCTGCACGTACCGCTTTAAACTCTACCCTTCCTCCCCGTGTAAGACTAAGCTCTACACGTATAGTTCTAAATTTTTCCGTGTAAGATAAGCTCTGCATGTACCGCTTTAAACTCTACCCTTCCTCCCCGTGTAAGACTAAGTTCTACACGTATCGTTCTAAATTTTCACATGTAAGATAAGCTATGTACGTACTGCTTTAAACTCTACCCTTCTTCCCCGTGTAAGACTAAGTTCTACACGCATTGTTCTAAATCTTCCGTGCAGGATAAGCTCTGTACGTACCGCTTTGAACTCTACCCTTCCTCCCCGTGTAAGACTAAGTTCTACACGTATAGTTCTAAATTTTTCCGTGCAAGATAAGCTCTGCATGTACCGCTTTAAACTCTACCCTTCCTCCCCGTGTAAGACTAAGTTCTACACGTATCGTTCTAAATCTTCCCGTGTAAGATAAGCTCTGCACGTACCGCTTTAAACTCTACCCATCTTCCCCGTGTAAGACTAAGTTCTACAAGTATCATTTTAAATCTTTCGCGCAATATAAGCTCTACACGTACCGCTTTAAACTCTACCCTTCCTCCCCATGTAAGACTAAGTTCTACACGTATCAATCTAAATCTTCCCGTGCAAGATAAGCTCTGCACATACCGCTTTAAACTTTACCCTTCTTCCCCGTGCAAGACTAATTCTACACGTATCGTTCTAAATCATCCATGCAAGATAAGCTCTGCACGTACCGCTTTAAACTATACCTTTTCACCCCGTGTAAGACTAAGTTCTACACGTATCGTTCTAAATCTTTCCGTGCAAGATAAGCTCTGCACGTACCGCTTTAAACTCTACCCTTCCTCCCCGTGTAAGACTAAGTTCTATACGTATCGTTCTAAATCTTCCCGTGCAAGATAAGCTCTACACGTACTGCTTTAAACTCTACCCTTCTTCCCTGTGTAAGACTAAGTTCTACACGTATCGTTTTAAATCTTCCGTGCAAGATAAGCTCTGCACGTATCGCTTTAAACTCTACCCTTCCTCCCCGTGTAAGACTAAGTTCTACACGTATCGTTCTAAATCTTCTCATGCAAGATAAGCTCTGCACGTACCGCTTTAAACTTTACCCTTCTTCCCCGTGCAAGACTAAGTTCTACATGTATCGTTCTAAATCTTCCGTGCAAGATAAGCTCTGCACGTACCGCTTTAAACTCTACCCTTCCTCCCCGTGTAAGACTAAGTTCTACACGTTTAGTTCTAAATCTTTCCATGCAAGATAAGCTCTGCACGTACCGCTTTAAACTCTACCCTTCCTCCCAGTGTAAGACTAAGTTCTACACGTATCGTTCTAAATCTTCCCGTGCATGATAAGCTCTGCATGTACCACTTGAAACTCTACCCTTCTTCCTCGTGTAAGACTAAGTTCTGCACGTATCGGTTTAAATCTTCCGTGCAAGATAACTCTGCACGTACCGCTTTAAACTCTACCCTTCCTCCCCGTGTAAGACTAAGTTCTACACGTATCGTTTTAAATCTTTCGTGCAATATAAGCTCTGCACGTACCGCTTTAAACTCTACCCTTCCTCCCCATGTAAGAATAAGTTCTACACGTATCATTCTAAATCTTCCCGTGCAAGATAAGCTCTGCACATACCGCCTTAAACTTTACCCTTCTTCCCTGTGCAAGACTAATTCTACACGTATCGTTCTAAATCTTCCGTGCAAGATAAGCTCTGCACGTACTGCTTTAAACTATACCTTTTCACCCCGTGTAAGACTAAGTTCTACACGTATCGGTCTAAATCTTTCCGTGCAAGATAAGCTCTGCACGTACCGCTTTAAACTCTACCCTTCCTCCCCGTGTAAGACTAAGTTCTATACGTATCGTTCTAAATCTTCCCGTGCAAGATAAGCTCTACACGTACTGCTTTAAACTCTACCCTTCTTCCCTGTGTAAGACTAAGTTCTACACGTATCGTTTTAAATCGTCCGTGCAAGATAAGCTCTGCACGTACCGCTTTAAACTCTACCCTTCCTCCCCGTGTAAGACTAAGTTCTACACGTATCGTTCTAAATCTTCTCGTGCAAGATAAGCTCTGCACGTACCGCTTTAAACTTTACCCTTCTTCCCCGTGCAAGACTAAGTTCTACATGTATCGTTCTAAATCTTCCGTGCAAGATAAGCTCTGCACGTACCGCTTTAAACTCTACCCTTCCTCCCCGTGTAAGAGTAAGTTCTACACGTATAGTTCTAAATCTTTCCATGCAAGAGAAGCTCTGCACGTACCGCTTTAAACTCTACCTTTCCTCCCAGTGTAAGACTAAGTTCTACACGTATCGTTCTAAATCTTCCCGTGCATGATAAGCTCTGCATGTACCACTTGAAACTCTACCCTTCTTCCTCGTGCAAGACTAAGTTCTACATGTATCGTTCTAAATCTTCCGTGCAAGATAAGCTCTGGACGTACCGCTTTAAACTCTACCCTTCCTCCCCGTGTAAGACTAAGTTCTACACGTATCGTTCTAAATCTTCCCGTGCAAGATAAGCTCTGCACGTACCGCTTTAAACTTTACCCTTCTTCCCCGTGCAAGACTAAGTTCTACACGTATCGTTCTAAATCTTCCGTGCAAGATAAGCCCTGCACGAACCGCTTTAAACTCTATCCTTCCACCCCGTGTAAGACTAAGTTCTACACGTATCGTTCTAAATTTTCACATATAAGATAAGCTCTGCACGTACTGCTTTAAACTCTACCCTTCTTCCCCGTGTAAGACTAAGTTCTACACGTATTGTTCTAAATCTTCCGTGCAGGATAAGCTCTGCACGTACCGCTTTATACTCTACCCTTCCTCCCCGTGTAAGACTAAGCTCTACACGTATAGTTCTAAATTTTTCCGTGTAAGATAAGCTCTGCATGTACCGCTTTAAACTCTACCCTTCCTCCCCGTGTAAGACTAAGTTCTACACGTATCGTTCTAAATTTTCACATGTAAGATAAGCTATGCACGTACTGCTTTAAACTCTACCCTTCTTCCCCGTGTAAGACTAAGTTCTACACGTATTGTTCTAAATCTTCTGTGCAGGATAAGCTCTATACGTACCGCTTTGAACTCTACCCTTCCTCCCCGTGTAAGACTAAGTTCTACACGTATAGTTCTAAATTTTTCCGTGCAAGATAAGCTCTGCATGTACCGCTTTAAACTCTACTCTTCCTCCCCGTGTAAGACTAAGTTCTACACGTATCGTTCTAAATCTTCCCGTGTAAGATAAGCTCTGCACGTACCGCTTTAAACTCTACCCATCTTCCCCGTGTAAGACTAAGTTCTACACGTATCATTTTAAATCTTTCGCGCAATATAAGCTCTACACGTACCGCTTTAAACTCTACCCTTCCTCCCCATGTAAGACTAAGTTCTACACGTATCATTCTAAATCTTCCCGTGCAAGATAAGCTCTGCACATACCGCTTTAAACTTTACCCTTCTTCCCCGTGCAAGACTAATTCTACACGTATCGTTCTAAATCATCCATGCAAGATAAGCTCTGCACGTACCGCTTTAAACTATACCTTTTCACCCCGTGTAAGACTAAGTTCTACACGTATCGTTCTAAATCTTTCCGTGCAAGATAAGCTCTGCACGTACCGCTTTAAACTCTACCCTTCCTCCCCGTGTAAGACTAAGTTCTATACGTATCGTTCTAAATCTTCCCGTGCAAGATAAGCTCTACACGTACTGCTTTAAACTCTACCCTTCTTCCCTGTGTAAGACTAAGTTCTACACGTATCGTTTTAAATCTTCCGTGCAAGATAAGCTCTGCACGTATCGCTTTAAACTCTACCCTTCCTCCCCGTGTAAGACTAAGTTCTACACGTATCGTTCTATATCTTCTCATGCAAGATAAGCTCTGCACGTACCGCTTTAAACTTTACCCTTCTTCCCCGTGCAAGACTAAGTTCTACATGTATCGTTCTAAATCTTCCGTGCAAGATAAGCTCTGCACGTACCGCTTTAAACTCTACCCTTCCTCCCCATGTAAGACTAAGTTCTACACGTTTAGTTCTAAATCTTTCCATGCAAGATAAGCTCTGCACGTACCGCTTTAAACTCTACCCTTCCTCCCCATGTAAGACTAAGTTCTACACGTATCATTCTAAATCTTCCCGTGCAAGATAAGCTCTGCACATACCGCTTTAAACTTTACCCTTCTTCCCCGTGCAAGACTAATTCTACACGTATCGTTCTAAATCATCCATGCAAGATAAGCTCTGCACGTACCGCTTTAAACTATACCTTTTCACCCCGTGTAAGACTAAGTTCTACACGTATCGTTCTAAATCTTTCCGTGCAAGATAAGCTCTGCACGTACCGCTTTAAACTCTACCCTTCCTCCCCGTGTAAGACTAAGTTCTATACGTATCGTTCTAAATCTTCCCGTGCAAGATAAGCTCTACACGTACTGCTTTAAACTCTACCCTTCTTCCCTGTGTAAGACAAAGTTCTACACGTATCGTTTTAAATCTTCCGTGCAAGATAAGCTCTGCACGTATCGCTTTAAACTCTACCCTTCCTCCCCGTGTAAGACTAAGTTCTACACGTATCGTTCTAAATCTTCTCATGCAAGATAAGCTCTGCACGTACCGCTTTAAACTTTACCCTTCTTCCCCGTGCAAGACTAAGTTCTACATGTATCGTTCTAAATCTTCCGTGCAAGATAAGCTCTGCACGTACCGCTTTAAACTCTACCCTTCCTCCCCGTGTAAGACTAAGTTCTACACGTTTAGTTCTAAATCTTTCCATGCAAGATAAGCTCTGCACGTACCGCTTTAAACTCTACCCTTCCTCCCAGTGTAAGACTAAGTTCTACACGTATCGTTCTAAATCTTCCCGTGCATGATAAGCTCTGCATGTACCACTTGAAACTCTACCCTTCTTCCTCGTGTAAGACTAAGTTCTGCACGTATCGGTTTAAATCTTCCGTGCAAGATAACTCTGCACGTACCGCTTTAAACTCTACCCTTCCTCCCCGTGTAAGACTAAGTTCTACACGTATCATTCTAAATCTTCCCGTGCAAGATAAGCTCTGCACGTACCGCTTTAAACTTTACCCTTCTTCCCCGTGCAAGACTAAGTTCTACACGTATCGTTCTAAATCTTCCGTGCAAGATAAGCCCTACACGTACCGCTTTAAACTCTACCCTTCCACCCCGTGTAAGACTAAGTTCTACACGTATCGTTCTAAATCTTTCCGTGCAAGATAAGCTCTGCACGTTCCGCTTTAAACTCTACCCTTCCTCCCCGTGTAAGACTAAGTTCTACATGTATCGTTCTAAATCTTCTCGTGCAAGATAAGCTCTGCACGTACCGCTTTAAACTCTAGCCTTCTTCCCTGTGTAAGACTAAGTTCTACACGTATCGTTCTAAATCTTCTCGTGCAAGATAAGCTCTGCACGTATCGCTTTAAACTCTATCCTTCCTCCCTGTGTAAGACTAAGTTCTACACGTGTCGTTCCAAACCTTTCCCCGTGTAAGACACGCTCTACACGTACTGCTCTAAACATTAAACCTTTCCTTGTGTAAGACACGTTCTACACGTACCGCTCTAAACATTAAACCTTTCCCCATGTAAGACACGCTCCACGTGTGCTGCTCTAAACATTAAACCTCTCCCTGTGTAAGACATGCTCTACACGTACCGCTTTAAACACTACATCTCTTCCCCGTGTAAGATGCGCTCTACATGTATCGTTTTAAATGTTAACTCTCCTCCTGTGTAAGATTCGCTCTACACGTAAACCCTTTGCAAGTATTACCTTGCTTCGATCCGTGGACACCCTATGTGTCATTTTATCCATGTGGTGTATATTTATATGCCACGCTATACTTCAGCATATTGCATCGTCAACAACATTCATTGCATTTTGCATGTTTCCATCCCTGGCTTTGTGTGCACTTGACTAGCTTAGGATTGCATAACATGACATGGCATCACATGATATCATCATTCATACATGCATGCATCACATCTCGCACTCATGCCTAAATCATCTCTTGACTTGGTATTCTCCGTGCGCATGTCCTGGCAAATGCTAACAGGTATTTTTACCAGGACAGAAAAGGGAAGGAGTCTCGAGGATGGCTGGCCTAGTGAACTTCAACACCGTAACAGATGTCCTAGATGATTATGTTGCCTCATCACGATTCCGAAAGGCGGTCAGGGAAGAGGCAGCGGCAATGTTGAAGGAAATGCTAGGAGGTGACTTGGACAAGGTGGAAAAGCTGACGACAAGGTGCTCTGAATTGGAGGCACGAGTGATTGAGCTTGAGGGAGTAATAAGAGGGCTGAATAGTGAAGCAGAATCCATGGCCCCCCTCAAAGCCAATACTGACCTTGTTCCGCGACCAACCAGGAGCTCACTCCCCAAGAGTGACGAAAAGGGCATATCCCCATGGCCTATCTCACTGAGCCGATTATTTGCCAAGTGTAGAAAAGAGGGCTTACTGTAGAGCATCAAGCCGTATGTGGAGCCGGCACCGGATCAAAAGAACAACTTCTGCACCTATCACGTAGTGACAGGTCACCGAACCAATGCCTGTTATGTTTTAAGGAAAGAGATCCGGAAGTTGGTTGATGAGGGAAGGTTAAAGGTGCCATCCGCTACTAATGAGCAACCGGGGACAACCAGGGAGATTGGCAAGGAAATTCCTCAAACCTCCCGGGGAGAGGAATATGACGAAGAACTCCTAAGCCTGATCTGATGAGAGTGGGGCAGTGACATTGGAACCAGGGCAGCGACCGGATAAGGAATAGTCAGGCGCTGTGAGATCAATACCTTTAGAGGCTCCTTCCCGTAGGGAACTCATTTTGTTTATAAAGTGTATTGAACTCATTTTGAATGCAATGCATCTTGTTATTTTTCTTACTTGTGTGATGATTACATGTATATGGCATTAAACATGCATTTGATCATCTGAAACGATATGTCCATCACGCATAATATTAAGATGCATGACATCACTCTGAGCCTTACAGGGAATTTACAAGTGAACCTGACTTCCGGTAAAGCCCTTTTCTTCAAAAAAAAAAAAAGAGAGAAAAGTCTGCCAAGCAAACAACGGGGATGGTACCATTTCCATCGAATCAACTGCCAACCTAGATCAGTGATCCCTTCAAACCACGATCCTAAACGCTGTTGGTCTTGTCCTAAAAGTTTCAACTTGGACAGCCCACAATACACTCAAATCATTCCAAACCAGGGACCATTGCCGAGTTTTAGAGCCGAGCCCCAAGACGAAGCTTTGAACCTTATTCATGCCCAGGAAAGCATCCCACACTATAACCTTGCAGTAAAAAAAAAAAAAAAAAAAAAAAAACCAAACCCATCAAAAAGCACCAAGCCCTAAGAAATCCAAATGACCTTCGCCACCCACCATGCTGTAAAACTCTGAAGCAGACATTAGTTTTAGTACATGTATAGTTTTGTTTGTGTGGCATTCATTTGCATATGACATTACACATGCATTGTTCATCCAAAAAGACATATCAAACATGCATGACATATATGGATCTGAATGCAGCAGGAAAATCAATAGGTGGCTGTGGTTTGGATTTAACTTCTTCAAAAAAAAAAAAAAGAAAAAAAAAAGGAAGAAGACCCAGTACCGATGGAAGACCTCAGCTCTCTCTTACAGTCAAATTTCTGCTCTTGGTCTAAAGTTGCACTCTCTTCAATCATAAAGTTAAACTCTGTTGAGTGCCAGGTGAATCTGGGGGTGGCCCACTTATTGCATGGAATGCCGGGGTCAATGAGTTGAGACAATGGAGATAAGTACGTTTTTGCCTGTTCTGAAAAAGTTAACTTTGCGCGGTGGCAAAGAAGATCGGTGTCTTTATCCATCTCATGCATGACAGCCATAATTAAGTCTAGAGTGTCTCATGGCATTAAATGGCAAGGCGCAACATTTTCATCTTCTCCTTTAAACCGATTCTATGAAGCCTTATTTTCTACCTTCAATGGCTTCTAACAAGAAGTTGAACCCCAATGCTGCTCCATATCATTTTTCTTCCGCATCATCTCATCAGCGGAAGGGCGTCAGAGCAGGTGGTTATGGCGCAGTTTCAATCCGTCTTCGTTTATCATCAACCTGTACCGAATTGGGGATACCCTTTTAATCCCACGCCATTTCTCTTCAATCTAAACTCCCAGACTAATTATTTGGTACCCTCAGATAGTGGGAAGGGTTTTGATTTGATGACAGATAGAGGATTTGGATATGAGTCTGCCTCAAATGGGTTCAACAATGTTGAAAAAAAAGAGAGAAGGGGAAAATGAAATATATAGCTCCGAGATCCCGGAGTAAGAAGAAAATAGTTTCTGCAGGTGAAAAGGAACAATAGTGATTGCCCAAGGAATTGACTATTGAAGAGACCAAGCTGAATAAAAAAGAGATTGAAGTTAATCTTGGTGGAAAAACAAGCCTGATGATCAGAAATCTACCAAATCAGTTTCCAAGACATAATCTGCTGTAAATTCTGGGCAAGCATTGTCTGGAGGAAAACAAGAATAAGTCCAAAGGGAAGTCTGATTATAATTTCCTCTATTTGCATATGGATTTCAAGACTGAAGGAAATTTTGGTTATGCATTTGTGAACTTCACCAGCTGTGTTAGGGCAACTTGGCTTTACAAAGCTTTCAACAATCATAAAAGGGACGATACCATCAACAGGAAAGTTTAAAAAGTCTGTTGTGCTCATATTCAAAGGGAAAGTTGCATTTACCAACCATTTCAAGTATTCAGTCTTCGAGAGCCGTGCCTGAACTGGAATCTGAGGTGAATTAGAAACATGAATACGGCATTAGACCGTAGGAGAATCTAGTAGTTAATTGAATTCATCTCAGATTGTCCGTCCACAATAGCAACTCTATCCGGTGATCGGGCTTATAAAAAAAACAACTCTAATGTGCAAAATCAAAAGGGCATATTGGTAATTTGAAGGGTTATCAATTAAAATCAGAGCCACATTTTAGATTTTCCTAATGCATCCGCGTTCATTATGTCATGAATGTTTTGTATTCAACTTTGGTGTTCAATATGCATTTGTTGTGTTATTGCATGTCAATGTTCACTTATGGGCTACATCGCGCAGCAAACCTTGTCTGTAGAAGTGCTTTACTCCCCAAACACAAACCTATAATACTCCCTAAACACAAACCTATAATATCAGGGGCAAGTGAAAAACCGAACCATTGGGTATCATCGACAGCAGCATCTTCGTGGGTCGCAGTGAACATATCAAGATATATCTTTCCCATCCTAAGACAAACTGTCATAAAAGGGATCAACGCAGACAAAATGCCCATCACAGAATCTTTCTTAAAAAAAAAAAAAATTTGTTGACACGGAAAACCCAAAGGACGTGTCAGCAACAGGAGAGGTGTAATATACAAAGTCAGAGTCACTGTCATATTACCTGTTATACTCATTCTGATGTCACCATTGCAATATTGTGTATGTTTGGATTTCTAATCAGATGTTCATCTTGCGTACACCATGCCATTACATATAAACATCCATCAGTAGGACATTGCATCCAAGCCCGTGATAATATCGCAGAAGCTCCTGTCATGTGGTACGGAAATGCAAAGTCTCACTCTCATCTTCTTGCTCAACCAAACGGACCATTCGTCGGTGCAGCCTATTATCCTAATCCACCGAGCACTGACAACACTCCAGAGTATGCAGAGATAAAGTGGAAAGTTACTCAAGACAGTCAACTCCTCTAATACCTAGATCAGCGTAATAGTCAGTCGGTCAGAAAACATGTCAGGACAATCGGGCAAGGTCACCTGGGATACCATGGGGCCAGCCATAAGCCGTGAATTCCGTCTCCGGGCTCGCACGGATACCAAGAGCAAGGCATAAGCCACATGTTGCATGCATACATACATTTAGAACCATACATGCATGCGTGCATACATGCATACGTTTAAAGTAAACACGCACAATTCATTTGCATATGCATCACAACCAATCCCAGTGTAGGTACCCACTGCTACCACCAGGTCTCTTCGAACCAGGTTCGCTCTCAAAGTAGAGACTGCACAATGTCGGGCGGAACAATCAAGTTTCTAAGGGGCAGAGCAATCAAGCCGTATTTATCCTTCATCGAAGGGGCAAAAATTTTTGTCCCAAAATCATCGATCAAGGGATAAATACTTATCCTCCAGCCAACATCAAAATTATCATTGTCAAACCTATCTCCTCATTTCATTCAAGCCAGATTTCAAACCCTTGAACTCCAGTACGTTCAAGCATGGTTACAAATCCTTCACCCTTCCCTTCATTCAAGCCAGATTTCAAACCCTTGAACTCCAGTATGTTCAAGCATGGTTTTGAATCCTTGAACCCTATCTTCATTCAAGCCAGATTTTAAGCCCTTGAACTCCAGTACGTTTAAGCATGGTTTCAAATCCTTGAACCCTTCTCTCCATTCAAGCCAGATTTCGAGCCCTTGAACTCTAGTACATTCAAGCATGGTTTCAAATCCTTGAACCCTTCTCTTCATTCAAGTCAGATTTCGAGCCCTTGAACTCCAGTACGTTCAAGCATGGTCTCAAATCCTTGAACCCATCTTCTTCATTCAAGTCAGATTTTGAACCCTTGAACTCCGTCATATTCAAGCATGGTTTCAAATCCTTGAACCTCTTATTTCATTATTTCAAGTCCACCCAATTCTAGTAAGATTTCAATCCGTAATCCATCTTCCTTTGCCTTGGGTAACATAGACCCGATATCGACCAATTCATAATCCACCTTCCTTTGCCTCAGGTAACATAGACCCGATATCGGCTTAATTGCAATTTCATCTTCCTTTGACTCGGGTAACATAGACCCGATATCGGCCAATTCATAATCGACATTCCTTTGCCTCGGGTAACATAGACCCGATATCGGTTAATTCATAATCCACCTTCCTTTGCCTCGAGTAACATAGACCCGATATCGGCTAGTTCATAATCCATCTTCCTCTGCCTCGAGTAACATAGACCCGATATCAGCTTAACCGCAATTTCATCTTCCTTTGCCTGGGTAACATAGACCCGATATCGACCAACTCATAATCCACCTTCCTTTGCCTCGGGTAACATAAACTCGATATCGGCTTAACCGCAATTTCATCTTCCTTTGCCTCGGGTAACATAGACCCGATATCGGCCAATCCATAATCCACCTTCCTTTGCCTCGGCTAACATAGACCCGATATCGGCTTAACCGCAATAATCCACCTTCCTTTGCCTCGGGTAACATAGACCCGATATTGGCTTAACCGCATTCCACCTTCCTTCGCCTCGGGTAACATAGACTTGATATCGGCTTATTCCTTCCTTAGCTTTGCCTCGGGTAACCTAGACCCGATATCAGCTTATTTCCTCCCCAGCATCGCCTCGGGTAACCTAGACCCGATATCGGCTTATTTCAACGACGGGTTCTTTCCTGTGTCTGCGGCGCTTTGAGTCGCGTTTCTTAAATTCACATCATCTATCCCAGACAAAGTTCGGGTGGTGAATTTGATCACGCGAGGGGCAGCTGTAAGCACCGGAATTTTATTTTCAAAAAAAAAGTATAGTCTTACGACTTTACCTATAGTCGTACGACGTACGACTGTAACCAAACTACAATCGTACGATTGTAAATCACGGCAGGTAAGCCAACCCATACCTCAAAAGCTAAAAAAAAAAAATAGAAGAAAGGGGAGACAAAAACAGAGACAGAAAAAAAAACAGAAACAAAGATGAAAGGAAAAAAGAAAAGAAGGAAGATAGAAAAAGAGAAAGGAGAGAAAATCAAAAAGAAAAGGAGGAACTCATCATCAGAATCCCTCGGCATTTGGAGTTTTTTTGACCCAAAATCCCTAACCCTAACTCAAGGAGAAAAGTGCAGATTTTAATGGATTAGAGCGATGCCAGGGGTCAATCCTACGGTGGCCGCACGCCAAAGAGGTAAACACTCATTTTCCCCCCTCTTTTACAAGCTTTTCTTGGTGATTGGTGTGCTTTTTCTGTATTTCTATCCATTTTTCTGCGTTTCTGTTCTGGAAATCAAGAACAGAGTTTGATGAACAGTAGTACGACTGTAGTTACAGTCGTACGAGTGTTCTTGATTTCCAGTTGATTTTCTTCCCAGTTTTCTTCAAATAAAGTTTTAGCGAAATTTTGACTCCGGGCCACTTACAGTCGCACGACTGTAGTTTATAGTCGTACGACTGTAGTTACAGTCACACGACTGTAATGTGGTTTCCAGAATTGGAATTTCCGTTTTTATCCCCAATAATTTCCGAAAATCCCTAAAAATTCAGAAAATCCCAAAATCATCAAAATGAATTTTGTTGTGTGCATTCACGACCCTAGATTCAATTTCCAGTAAAATTACATTTAGAACAATTCAACGACGGAGACCCGATTCTCCCGAAAACCGACCCACCTAATATATGAAAATGCATGTAAACCGGTAAAATCGTTTTTAAAATGAATTTCCCACAAAACCAAAAATACAGAGACGTTTCAAAATGTTTTGCAGGTCTAACCGGGCCGGCTAGCCGAGCCAACCCGGTTATCCCCTATATGCATGCCCCCAATTCTTGATTTCCCAATTCTGTCTATTTGAGTCCAACTTGTGGCGTGCAGTATAAATTGTGCTAACCTTTGTTTTGCAACTTTTGTTTTTATTTTTATTTTAAATGTATTTAATAGAGTTAATCGTGTATATTAGGCGATTGTAATCTTTTAGATAAATCGTGTATTCTAGTCGCTTGTAAAAGTGAGTTCGAGAGTATTTTATTTTTTTATTCGATCGGGGTTGTAATAATTTAATTATTTACTATTCTACCTTAACCTGTATGCGCGCTATATGTCTATTTATTTCAATAAAATTGACTTTAGAATTTCAAATACCATCTTTGAACATTGACCAATATTTATTTTAATTAGACACGAAATAAGGGACTTGTCCGGACCCGAATCTCTGGATAGTGTAGCTGCCGTTCATCCGGTTCAGCTGCATTATAAATTTCCCGGTTGACCTAAGCCGGGTGGCGACTCTACAATATTCATCGAGACTTAGGTCTCGGTTCTTTTAAGAATTAATTCCATTTATTTTTCAAAACCGATTTTTCCATTATAAAAACCCCACGCGAGGGAGGGGCCTGCCCGAGATCGAGGCGCCCCTTCCGAAAGGGAGTCTCGAGTTCCGTCGAAAACGCGTCATCCGCTTACAAACATAACCTGATCCGGCCTGACACATCTCAAGCACGGATCATAAGAAGGATTTGTATAGAATCCATCATTTGCTGCGGTGAGCATGAAACGATTGAACTATGACTTCATCAGGTTCTGCTAGCATGACAACTTCGAAGGCCATCAGAGATAGCTCTCTTATAGCCATGACAGCCCCATCCTTGATGATGCTAAACTCATCGGTGACCCCTCAGGCAGCGGTGATCAACCGCATAGCAAGCAGCCTCAGCCCTGCCGACGCCAGAGACCTCAAGCAAGCAATCCTTCAAATTTAGAATTTTGGCATGGCAGGTTCATCTATCAGTAGTAGCACATCCCCCCTAATCATAGGCATGACAGGCGACTTAGGGATAGCAAGATCCAGGAATCTCTTCCTATGACTGCAACCTAAGAGAGACCTTGTGGTGCAATACGTAGCAACTCCACCCACTCATACTTTCCTGGGAGATACAAGGCAGATAAATCAGCAAATCTTATCTTCCCAAGGTAAGGAGAATCCCAGGATGCTTACCAGTAACCTCTGATAATGGGAACACCACCCAATCCATCAGCTCTGTCAGCAATATCACAGGCAAGGCTTCCCACTTATCAGACCCTGATTCAGACACCTCCTCCTAGTTACCACCCTACCTGTAGGTATATGCTGGGGCCACCGCTAACACCAACAATAGTATCAATACTAGAGGAGTAGATGATCCAAAGATGTTGGTGCTATACAAGCACTACTTCTCCTTGTTCTTAGTCCCGATCCAGGAGCCGTTAGTAGAAAGTGGAGGATGAATGCCATATAACCCCAAGTTCAAACAACTCAACTTTGAGAATTACAATGGAAAATAGATCCTTATGTCTACTTGAGAAACTACAAAAATCAGATGGAGATAGCAAGAGCGAATGAAGGGCTAATGTGTAGGCTCTTCTCATCAACACTAGTAGGCCCGACTTCTTACTGGTTTGAGACTTTAAAGCCAGCTTTAATCAATAGCTGGGACTAGTTGAAAGAGCAATTCTGCATGAAGTTCTATGGATCTGTGCCTACAGGAACCGCCAGTAGGACCCTACACGATGTGAAGCAGAGGCTAGGGGAATCCTTTAGAGATTTTATGGACCGATTTAACTTGGCCACAATGAAGATCCGGAAGTTAGACTTCCACACAATGCTGGAGGCACTAATAGCCAACACTATCACTGAGTGGTTACAAGCTGACCTAGTCCTGAGAACATAACCCAAATGATCTCTATGGCAAAAACTTTCATTGAGCTAGATGAGGTAGGAGCATTGGTTAGGAACTGTAAGGAGCCGAAAAGAAAAACCAAGGATAAATGGTTGAAGAGGGATAAAAGGGACTCCAGATATTTCGGAGGGTTCACCCCTCTGAACCGGCCACTTAGAGAAGTATTAATGGTGGTAAAAAAAAAACTCCGACAGGAAAGGTCTATCCTACGCCAAAGTAAGAAGAGGACAAATGATAAGGTCGGTTTTTGACCTTATCTTTTAGGCAATTTCGTGGTTTGAACGGCAATTTTTAGAGTCTTTTGTGTGAATGTTTGTGTGGTTTTTGAGTATTTTGTGATTTTTATGTTTTGGATAGATTTTTATAACTTTTAGTATTTTTCGTGTTTTCTAGGGTTGTTATTGTAATTTTGGACAATATGTCGTTTTTATGGTCCGTGGCGTTGGTGCGGTTATGTTTCTTTATGCTTGTTTTGGATAGGTATTATGACCCGGACCGGAAGTTGGTGCATCGGCGGCAAGGAAGAGTTTGAACTGCTGAAAATCAAGGTGGCACGGCGTGCCACAATTAGGGCACGGCGTGCCAATCCGGCGGGCCAAGAGATGCAATCCAGTGGAGTGGCACGAAAACATGCCACTCAGACCAGCGTGGCGTGCCAACCCCAAAACCACACGGCACGGCGTGCCACCTCCAGCAACACGGCGTACCACCCCCAATTCTGCACAGAACGGCGTGCCACTTCCACCAGCACGGCGTGTCGAGCTCTAGAATTCTGCTGTTGCCCTACTTTCAGCTTTTCTTTTTCCTAGTTTTAACCTAGCTGTATAAATAGGTTATTTTCTGAGTTTTAAGGATCTTTTTCCTGACTTTTAGAGGGAGAGCAGAAACTTGTAGCGAGGTTTTAGCTTGAACTATTTGTTTTCTTTGAGTTTTGAACCATCAATTGGTAGTAGTTTTACATAGAACCTTCCCCTTTTGCGACGTTCTTGGTTCCGGCTTGAGTTCGTCTATAAAGGTACACCCCAAGCATCTTCACACCGTCGGAATCTGGTTAATCGGACCAAAAGGGCATAAGTTTTTCTTCTTCTCTTTTGTAATTTGATTAAGTTAGTTTTTGATTCCGTTGTGTTTGGTTGTAAACACTGAATTCGTTTCACCTTTCTTGATTAATACAATTGATTGCAAGTTAGTTTCAATTTTTATTCCTTTTAGTTTCAATTTTTATTCCTTTTCCTTTATGCAATTCCTTTAATGATAATCTAGTCTCATAAGATCTTAATTTATTAAGTTCATATTTGTGGCATTACCTAGATTGACGCCTAGGAAACCATTAGTATTGACGACACTGTGGAACTTACGTGCCCCTATTTTCTGAGCTTTAGAATTAGACCGCCTCTAAACAAGGGAAACCGGCTAAGGACCTAAAAGATCTAGACACGCTAGGTTGAATTATCGAAAGAACATAATTAAGGGTTGATTGTTGAGTTAAATTCATCTATTGTAGTTAATTGATTAAGCCATCTCCATTAGCATTCATAGGTCGATAAACCGCCAATTGATAACCCAAATTCAAGTGCAAAGTAAGCTACATTAGATCAACTAGGAGTAGGATAATTTAGTTGTTAATATAATCAAACCCAAAACTAGGTTCCGCCTAGGACACGCAAGGAACCCGAGTAGTTTAGTGTTTGCAGAACAATCTTTTCTCTGTGGGATCGATACCTAGACCAACCAGAATTATTACTTGTCAATGATAGGTACACTGCCTTAGTTGTGCGTTTCTAGGTTTAGTTTCAATACTTCGCCTAGGACCCATCAAGTTTTTGGCATCGTTGCCGGGGAGATTTATTTTTCTGCATCATTGAGCCAAAAGTCTATTTACTGATCTAGGCACTATTCTTGTGCATATAGTTAAAAAAATTTTCTTTTCTGTGGATATCTATTGCAATTTAGTTTTCTTTATTTTCTCTGCGTGTGTGTGTTTTCTAACTTATGCGAACTCGCTCTCAACACCCCAAGCTTGTACCTTATAACCCTGAAATTGAACGTTTGTGTAGCAGGAATCGCAGAGTTCAACGAGAGCAAATTGTCCAAATGGATCATCATCAACAGGACGATGAGGAGAGACAGCTCCGGGAAAGAGATGAGCAAGAGCGACTCCGGCGAGAGCGGGAGGAGTTTGATAGAAGAAGGGGTGGTGATAGAGACAACATGGTCATGACTGACCTAATGGCTCCACATCGGCCCCAGAACAGATCCGGAGTGGTTATTCCAGCCATTACTGCCAATCACTTTGAGTTGAAGTCCAGCATGATCAATTTGATCCAAGGGAACGGACTATTCAGTGGCGGAATAAGTGACAACCCCAATGATCATTTAGACCGGTTTCTCATGGTGGCTGATACAGTGCGAATTGGTGGAGTGCCCCAAGATGCGGTGCGGTTGAAGTTGTTTCCCTTTTCATTATGCGGGGGAGCAATGGAATGGTACAAATCCTTGAGGCCAGGATCAGTGACTTCATGGGATCAATTGGAAGAGCAATTCTTAGCATACTACTTCCCACCATAAAAAACGGTCCAGTTAAGGAACGAGATCATGGGATTCCGGTAATTTAGGACTGAGACTCTTAATGAAGCATGGCAGAGATTTCAACGGTTATTGCGGAACTGTCCCCACCATGACATGCTGCGATTTACTCAGGTAAGCACGTTTTATCATGGTTTGACACCAACTAACCGTGCCATTATTGATTCTTCTGCAGGTGGGGACATTTTTAAGAAGACTGCTACAGAAGCCGAGGAGTTAATTGTGGAGCTAGCTAGGAAGAGTACCTTGTGGTAGTCGGACACGCCAACAAGGAATGAGGTTCGAGCTGCAGATTTGGGATGCCAAGATGCAGCCATGGACCATGTGAACAAGAAGCTGGACCTATTGATGTCTCGCCTGAATTTAAATGGGCCACAATACCAGCCGGTGTTGTGTGTATCATGTGGAGCGGAGCATCCCGGGCAAGAATGTGCATTGGGCGACCCATTCGCCCAACCGTCCAAAAACGTAAGTTTTGTGGGAGGAAACCAAAGGTACAATAATTCTAACTCTTACCCACAAAATTTCAATAATAATAATAATTACGGAAGAAGGTATCAACATCCGAACATGTCTTATGGTAATAACCAAAACGGTGTTGAGACCTCCTTCCGGGTTCCATTATGAGCACCATGAGCAGGGGTTAGGTAAGGCCCCATTTATTCCTAATGATCAATCCTCACAGCAACCGCAACAGTCTAAGCAAGATGAGACGGTTTTGTCTTTATTAAAAGACATCTAGTCTCGGCTTGCTGATAATGAAGAATACTGTAGGGATTTGGGTAAGCAGGTGGCTCAAATAAGTAGGGAATTGCAGGAAAGACCTCAAGGAGCACTCCCGAGTAGAACTGAACAAAACCCTAAGGGCAATCAACGGGAGACAGCTCAAGCTATAACCCTACGAAGTGGTAGGCAAGTGGAGGACCGAGTGCAAAACGCTGATATTCCATCCCAACCTACTGAGGTAAGTGAAGAGTCGGGAGAGGTAAGCAACCCCGACTCACTTTCTGAACCCGAACCTAACACAAATGAAAAAGGGAAAATTCCTGACCCAGTGAGAGCCTATGTGCCTAAACTTCCTTATCCTCAAAGGGAGAAGAAAGATAAACTGGAGCAGAAACATTCCAAATTCCTAGAAATTTTTAAGAAGTTAGAATTTAATATGCCATTGATTGAGGCTCTTCAAGAGATGCCTTCTTATGCTAAATTCTTTAAAGAACTTCTTGCAGGGAAAAGAAAGCTAGGTGAAGACGAAGTGGTGGTTTTAACTGAGGAATGTTCGGCAATTATCACTAACAAACTTCCACCCAAGCTCAAAGATCAGGGCAGTTTTACTATCCCATGCCGGATAGGGAACTTGGAGATTGCCAATGCCCTATGTAACTTGGGTGCAAGTATTAATTTGATGCCTCTTTCGTTTTTCAGGAGACTCGGGCTGGGAAACCCAAAGCCAACCAATATGACCCTCCAATTGGCGGATAGATCTCTCACGAGGCCAAAGGTGGACAAGTTTATCTTCCCCGCGGACTTCGTGGTAATGGATATGGAGGAAGATAGCTCGGTACCCCTTTTTCTTGGAAGGCCATTTCTTGTAACCGGTAGGACTCTGATAGATGTCCAGGAAGGTAAGATTATTCTTAGGTTGCACAACGAGGAGGTAAGTTTCAAGGTTTATAACTCAATGAAATATCCATTAGATGTTGAAAGTTGTAATTTCGTAGACTCTTTTTGCCCTATTGATGCTTATGTGATAGAAAAGAGTTTCAACCAATAGGAGTTAGAGCTCTTGTATAACTTCCGATTGAAACTATTTCCGAGCAAACTGAGAAGTTGGTGGACGGGGCCGTTTATCGTGCATAAGGTCTACCCCTCCGGGATGGTGGAAATTGAAACCCCGGAGGGAATTCAGCAAGTAAACGGGCATCGGTTGAAGCCCTACGTCAGCGGAGGAATGAAGGAGGAGAAGCAAGTCTTACTCCTTCGTGATTTGTAATGCTAAAACGTGGACGTAGAAGTCGAGCTATTTCGATTATAAACATAGCAATGAGGTACGTGTGCCTCCCTTGTACATTAATTTTTGTGTTAATATGTTTTTTTTTTTGTGTGTGTTTTTGTGTGTAGGAATAGGTAATTAAGAAAGTTAATAAAAAATCGTGATAAAAAATGTGGAAAAAAGTAAAGGTTGGCAGAATTTAAGATGGCACGCCGTGTCGCAATTCAGCACGCCGTGCCAAAGTGATGGTCTTCAAAGTGGCACGATGTGCCAATACAGCACGCCCACGTGCCGTCGTACTGTTTCTAACGAGGGTTGTGTATAAGCAAGCAGCACACCGTGCCATATTCAGCACGCCGTGCCAATTACAGGGTCTTTAAGGCGGCACAACGTGCCAATACAGCACGCCAACGTGCCATCGCGCTGTTTCTAAAGTGAGTTGTTGAAGAGAGAACAGCACACCGTGTCAAAATTGGAGCACGCCGTGCCACATGCAATTTTCAAGGCAGCACGACGTGCCGAGCCAGCACGCCGGCGTGCCCTCATGCTGCTTCCAGGTAAGTGTTTTTGCTCTGCTCAGCAAGCCGTGCGGATTGTTTGGCATGGCGTGCCGAGCGTTTAAATTTTGAAATCCTAGGTCTAATCCGCCCGCCTATATAAAGCACTTTCCCCTTCCCCCCTTTGTAACCACCCATCATTCTTCTTCTTCTTCTTCCTCTTTCTCACTTTCTCTCTCTCTCTCTCTTCACTTTCTCTCTCTAGAACCAACTCTCCCCTTCTCCCTCTCTACCCTTCTTCTTCCTTCCTTTCTCCCCTTCTCCCTATCTACTCTTATTCTCCCTTCCTTCTTCATCTTCTCCCTCTCACCTTTTCTTCCACTCTGATTTTGCCCTAGGATTTTCTTTTGCTTCATTTTCCTTGCAACCAGGTATGAATTCATGCTTTGTTCTCTCTTTACTCTTTTTATTGTTTGTTCTTTTTCTCACTTTGATTTTGATTGATTGACTGCTTAATAGGATGATTGTTTTGCATTCTTTTTCTTTTTAGTGGTTTTTATTTATGACAGTGGGTTTTCTTTGGATTTGGGTTCTTTTGTTTTTGATTTTTGTTTTATTTTTATGGTTGTGCAATTGTAGGTTGAAGAAGAAGACCGTCGCCGATCAGAGACACGGTTCGTCTCGACGGCCCATAGAACCGTCACCGGAACAGGTGCCACGCGACGAATTACCTACCGAACAGTTGATGGCCCATTTGACGAGCCTCTCAAGGAAGTACAAATGCCCCTTCCCTTTACTTTCAGATGATGAAGGTAAAAAATACAAAACCCTATTTCCTTCAGAAAGCACCCCCTGTCGAACTTTCGATTGGGAATTTTTATTTGTGCAAGATAGGTCGGAGGTGGTAAAAGCTAAATTGACTAGTCTAGGGTGGTATGAGTTTGTAAAGTCTAATCCACCCGTCTTTAGGGAGTTGAACCTCGAATTCTACTCCACCTTAAGCTTCAAAACAAACCCTTATACGGGCCTTAGGAGCATGACATTCCGCCTCTTTGGTACTGAATGGTCTTTAGATATTGAGGGCCTTAAGGCTTGCATAGGTATTGAGGGGAATGGTTACAAATGGCCCGAGAAAATGGATGCCAAGAAATTTTGGCGCTTGATAGGGCAAGGGGTATACCAACCTAGGTTTGCCAAAACTTCCCAAATTCATGACCCTGTTTTGCAATTAATTCACAAATTTGTATGTTTTAATTTTTCGGGAAAAACTGAGAGCAACCGAGTTAATGCATTTGAACTTTTAATCCTGTGGCATGTGCATAGTGAGATTAAGGTGCATATGGGCTTCTTTGTCATGGAAGCCTTATACAACCGCCACAACCGAGCTAAGTCCGAACTAGGGTTAGGACATATTGTAACTTGTATTGCGTGCTTCTTTCATAGTAATACTTGTTATAAGAACCTCGATAGCATCCTTCCCAAGAAGCTTTCGAGGGGAATCTTGTCTTGCTCCCATGTTATGACAGCTGCAGGTACTTCAAGTGCGAGAGGTTCGAGTAGGGGAAAGGCTCCTATGGATGTAGATGAGGAGGACGAGAGTGAGGAAGCTGAGGATAGCGAGGAGGATGCGGAGAATGTTTCAGTGGGCCTAGATTTTATGGGGCTGATCGAAGGACGGTTGGATGGCATAATTGAACAATTGGAAGGCTTAACAGTCCATCAGGTTCTGCTTGAGCAACGGATGAACGCGCGCCTTGATAGGCAAGCAGCTCAGCTCACCAACGTCGAGGCGTTCGCCTCTCGTTTTTGTGCAGCCCAAGGGTGGCCATACCCGCCGCCACCAGCCCCCGATATGTGAGGTAACCCTTTTCCTTTCCCATTTAGTTTGCTCCTTCTTCCATTGCACTTTTGGAAGTAAGTGCAATCTAGGTGTGGGGTGGGTAAAGGGATTTCTCCCTTTCTTTTGCTTCTTTTTACATTGCACTTTTTGATTGTTTGTTTCATATGTTTGTTGGTGTTTTTTGCATGTTTGGATGTTTTGCATTGGTTTTTGGTTAGATTTAGGCTTTAGTTTTCAATGCATGCGGAGTTGGTTTTGGTTGTTTTTGGTTTGATAGTGTTTTTAGGTTGTTTATGTGTCAATTGCCGTTTGAATAACATTGCTTAATCCACCCTCGAACCTAAGTCTCTGTGCTTGGATTGGTAGCAATTGACTAGGGATATTAGGAGTTGTTTGCAAGTCATTAGCTTGTTTGTGCATGATTTGTGATTCTTGATGGTAACCATTGGTTAGATTTGTCATTAAGGTTGCATTAGGGAATTAATCTTCTACCTCTACTTACATGATCGAGCTAGGATTACGCATTAGAATATTGGTTGAGTCACATGACCTAGCATACAACCCCTAGTACATTTGTGAGAATTTGAGCCTTTGGAACCATTTCACATCGGTTCTATTTCTTTGTGAGGGTAAAAACAATCGTGGCACACTAGATCGTAGAACCCGGTGTCATTTTGCACTTGGCATCGAGAGCTTAATATGTGGAGACCCTTAGGATTAACCCCTTGACTTAAATAAGCCTAACCCTAACTACTAATTATCCCTTAGATCACCCAAAGCCACTAAATTAACCTTTTTGACTTAAAAAACCTTCACCAAGCCAACTCTATCATCCTAACTTTTTACCATTAACTTTGATTTTCCTTTCTTACCCTCCTCTCCTAAATCAAGTAATTGGCTAAGTTGTTCATTCATTTTGGAGTCAATCACCGTTTGCATTTCAACTTTTTCACATCTAGTCCTATGGAAAAATTGTGTTAAAAAAAAAACCAAAAAAAAAAACAAAAAAAAAACAACAAAAACAAAAATCCAAATAGAGTCAATGTGTTTGTTCGGCTTCTTTTTGTAAAATTCGGAGTTTGTGAACGCCTGTCTTGTTTGTCCGGTTTGCGTCTTTAAGCCGGTATTTGTGTTCCATGTTTCAGTTCATTTGTTGAATAAAGGATTAGGGCGATCATCTAATTGCCTTAACCCATGTCTTGTCATTTTTTCTCTTTTCCCCATTAAGTTGTGTTTTAGCCGTTGGGTGTGGATAAGGCCTTCTTATTGTCAAGTTAATTCCAAAAAAAAAAATATATATATTCTAGCAAAGCAAACACTCTTAGGACTAGTTTTGAGTTGAATGTTGCATGACCCGTCTTTAGTTCTTAGTCAATTTGTATATTTTACTTGATTTGTAGGAGTTGTATACCTAAAATTTCCCCTTTATCAAACCTACCCCAACCTGTAACATTACAAGCCCCAGGTTCTCTGATTTTGCTCCTTGACCAATGACTTCACCGGGATTGCCATTAGTTCGCCATGTGATGTGTGCCATTGTTTGTTTTTGTGTGCTCATCCCCCTTACCTTGAACTTGAGCGTTGGAGTGACATCTTGTGAGGTGCTTTATGGTCATATAAACTCTGTTTGTTCCTCGCCCTTTGACTAGCTAAATTGTGTTGGGTTCGGGTATTGAGTGGTTTTGAACCTGGTGCGCCAAGTGTCATTTCGAAAGTGATGCTTTACCTTCTTGAGTTTATGAATTTCGTACGGTTAAACCCTTAGTTGGATTTGCAAGCAAAAGCGAGCAAGTTTACTCCTTTGTCTTTAGTTTATTTGCTTGAGGACAAGCAAGACTTTAAGTGTGGGGTGGTTGATAAGGTCGGTTTTTGACCTTATCTTTTAGGCAATTTCGTGGTTGGAACGGTAATTTTTAGAGTCTTTTGTGTGAATCTTTGTGTGGTTTTTTAGTATTTTGTGATTTTTATGTTTTGGATAGATTTTTATAACTTTTAGTATTTTTCTTGT
Organism: Euphorbia tirucalli; assembly: GCA_039660915.1. Taxonomy (NCBI): domain Eukaryota; kingdom Viridiplantae; phylum Streptophyta; class Magnoliopsida; order Malpighiales; family Euphorbiaceae; genus Euphorbia; species Euphorbia tirucalli. The sequence goes on from CM077637.1 coordinate 56,351,916, forward strand.
TTTCTAGGGTTGTTATTGTAATTTTGGACAATATGTCGTTTTTATGGTCCGTGGGGTTGGTGCGGTTATGTTTCTTTATGCTTGTTTTGGACAGGTATTATGACCCGGACCGGAAGTTGGTGCATCGGCGGCAAGGAAGAGTTTGAAGTGCTGAAAATCAAGGTGGCACGGCGTGCCAATCCGGTGGGCCAAGAGATGCAATCCAGTGGAGTGGCACGAAAACGTGCCACTCAGACCAGCGTGGCGTGCCAACCCCAAAACCACACGGCACGGCGTGCCACCTCCAGCAGCACAGCGTGCCACCCCCAATTCTGCATAGCACGGCGTGCCGAGCTCCGGAATTCTGTTGTTGCCCTACTTTCATCTTTTCTTTTTCCTAGTTTTAACCTAGCCATATAAATAGGTTATTTTCTGAGTTTTAAGGATCTTTTTCCAGACTTTTAGAGGGAGAGCAGAAACTTGTAGCGAGGTTTTAGCTTGAACTATTTGTTTTCTTTGAGTTTTGAACCATCAATTGGTAGTAGTTTTACATAGAACCTTCCCCTTTTGCGACGTTCTTGGTTCCGGCTTGAGTTCATCTATAGAGGTACACCCCAAGCATCTTCACACCGTCGGAATCCGGTTAATCGGACCAAAAGGGCATAAGTTTTTCTTCTTCCCTTTTGTAATTTGATTAAGTTAGTTTTTGATTCCGCAAATTGATTGTGTTTGGTTGTAAACACTGAATTCGTTTCACCTTTCTTGATTAATACAATTGATTGCAAGTTAATTTCAATTTTTATTCCTTTTCTTTATGCAATTCCTATAATGATAATCTAGTCTCATAGGATCTTAATTTATTAAGTTCATATTTGTGGCATTACCTAGATTGACGCCTAGGAAGCCATTAGTATTGACGACACTGTGGAACTTATGTGCCCCTATTTTCTGAGCTTTAGAATTAGACCGCCTCTAAACAAGGGAAACCGGCTAAGGACCTAAAAGATCTAGACACGCTAGGTTGAATTATCGAAAGAACATAATTAGGGTTGATTGTTAAGTTAAATTCATCTATTGTAGTCAATTGATTAAGCCATCTCCGTTAGCATTCATAGGTCGGTAAACCGCCAATTGATAACCCAAATTCAAGTGCAAAGTAAGCTGGAATAGATCAACTAGGAGTAGGATAATTTAGTTGTTAATATAATCAAACCCAAAACTAGGTTCCGCCTAGGACAATCAAGGAACCCGTGTAGTTTAGTGTTTGCAGAATATTCTTTTCTCTGTGGGATCGATACCTGGACCAACCAGAATTATTACTTGTCAACGTGAGGTACACTGCCTTAGTTGTGCGTTTCTAGGTTTAGTTTCAATACTTCGCTTAGGACCCATCAACAAACAATACGTGAAGATAAAAATGCCTATTGCAAATACCATGGGGTGAACGACCATGATAGGGATGAATGCATGCATTTAGCTGAAGATATTAAAGAGCTGATCAAGAGGGGCAGACTCCAAAGATTAATAGATAAGAAAACGAGCAAGGAAGAACCAAAAGGGCTAGACTCAGAAGAAAGCAAGGCCAAAAAGATGAAGGGAGTAGTGATGGTAATTACTGGAGGAGATCTGCCAAGCAAAAATGCCAAGAGAACTAGGGAAATGAGATACAGGAAGCTCCACCAATATCATCACAAGGCGTGTAGTAGAAAAACTGAAAGTCAACCCTAACCGGATCCATCCAGTGCATACACCGCTAGTAGGCCTTAGTGGCCATATGGTTCCAGTCTTGGGGCAGGTAACTCTAGCCCTCGAAATTGGAGATGAGAAACATGTTTGGAGATCCAAGGCAGACTTCACAATCATAAATCCCTATTGGCATACAATGCCATATTGGGATAATCGTTCCTCTTAGAGTCAGAAGCAGTGCTATCCATCCGGTACTTGATGTTACAGATATTGACCTCTGAGGGATGGGCAGTGCTAAGAGGAAGCTAGTAGGTAGCCCAAAGAAGAATTTGGCATCACTGTAACCAGAGAGAACTAATCCGGAAAGCAAAGAAAGAAAGGCAGAGCTAGTGGATAAGCTAGAAACACTGACAACAGCATTAAGTAGGTGTATCAAAATCTCCAAGGAGCTCGATAGTAACCTTCAAGAATAGATAGTGCAAGTAATAAAAGAAGAGCAAAGTACTTTTGCCTAGAAAATTAGTAACATTAAAGGGGTAGCACCAGAAATTATGAAACACTCTCTTAATGTGGACTTGGAAGCAACACCGGTAATTCAGAAGAGACGGAAGTATGCACCCAAGAGGCAGAGAGCAATAGAGGAGGAAATCCAGAAATTGATGGATGTAGGACACATCAAGGAAGTTCACTACCCGAAATGGCTGGTAAACGTGGTGATGATAAAAAGGCAAACGGGAAATGGCACATTTGTGTTGATTTCACGAACCTCAATAAAGCATGCCCCAAGGACAGTTACCCATTGCTGAATATAGATCAATTAGTGGACTCCACAGCAGGATATGCGGTGTATTCGTACCTTGATGTGGCCTTCAAATATCATCAGATCCCCATGGACACGGCTGATCAGGAGAAAAAATCCTTCATCTCCCATAAAGGGACTTATTGTTATCAGGTTATGCCCTTTGGGTTGAAGAACGCAGGGGCATCCTACCAAAGGCTGGTGAATAACATGTTTAAGGAATAGAGTGGAAAAAAATTGAAGTATATGTAGAAGACATGATCGTCAAGAGCCGCACCATAACCAAACACCCAAGAAACCTCAGGAAGACTTTATTAACCTTTCAGAAGTATAGACTCAAACTTAACTTAGAGAAATGCGTGTTCGGAGTGAAAGGGGGAAAATTCTTAGGATTTATGATCTCATAAAGAGGAATCAAGGCAAACCTGGAGAAGATAAAGGCCATGTTAGAAATGACCTCTTCTAAGATATTGAACAAGATTTAGAAGCTGAACGGCAGGATCACTGCCTTAGAAAGATTCATTTCCTTTTCCGCCAAGAGATGCATGCATTTCTACAAAGCGTTGAAAAAAGGCTAAGCCTTCAAATGGGATAAAGAGTGCCACGAAGCGTTAGACTGAATCAAGTAGTTCCTAGTCTCTCCCCCGTTGCTTAGCAGGCCAGTCGAGGGAGAGAAACTATACCTATACTTGGCCACCATAGATGAGGCTGTGGGATTGGTTCTTATAAGGGAAGAAGAGGGACAACAGTTCCCAGTGTATTGCATAAGCAAGATGCTCAAAGGAGCAGAGACCAGATATCAGGGTATTAAGAAGTTAGTTTTGGCCTTACTGTCAGCGGCCAATAGGCTGCGACCATATTTCGAAGCACACACAATCATAGTCAAAACAGGGTTCCTGCTAAAGTAGGTGCTACAAAGACCAGAAACATCCAAAAGACTGTCCGAATGGGCAATATGTCTGGGGAGTTTGACATCCGGTTCAAGCCAAGACAAGCCTTGAAAGCCCAAGTCCTAGTAGATTTTATGGCAGAATTTGCTGGTTTAGAGCCAGACTTAGCACCACCCTTAGAAGAATGGGACGTTTTTGTAGATGGGGCATCCTCACAGGAAAGTGCAGGAGCCGGAATATACATTAGAGGACCAAACCAGATTCGGTTATATTATGCAGTAAAATTGGATTTCCCCACCACCAACAACACTGCAGAGTATGAAGCCATGATAAAGGGACTAGAATTGGTTAAGGAACTAGGGCCATAAAAGGTCCAGATACTTAGTGATTCTAGGTTGGTGTTTAACCTAGTAAACAAGTATTTTGAAGTCAGAGACCCATCCATGAGCAAATGTTTGGAGAAAGTCCGGGTGTTGTTGAAAGAAATTCAGCTTTAAGGAACAATATGGAAGATAGAGAATATACCCCGAGACGCGAACATCATAGCAGATGAGCTTGCCAAAATCACTTCCAGCTAAATATAATGGCGGCACATGTACTGCGCGTATGAAGTGCAGTCTCACTCAAGTACCAAGCAGTTGGAGGCTTTGAAGGTGGACGAAGACAGGCTGTATTGGACGAAACCTATCATGGACTTTCTTAAGGAGGGCATGCTACCAGAAGAAGAAGCAGAAGCAAGACGAATCTCAAGGAAATCCACTAGATATACAATCATTAGAAGGCAGCTCTACCGAAAGTCATTCAGTCGCCCATGGTTAAAGTGCATCTCAACAGAAGAAGGAAATTATGTGCTGAGGGAACTCTATGAAGGGATATACAGATCTCATCAGGCGGCCCTAGCTATAGTCCGGAAAGCGATGCTGAAGGGATATTTTTGGGAAACAATAAAGGAAGACACGGATTCTTATGTCGCAGCATGCCATCAATGTCAGGTGCATGCTAAGAAGATGAGTTGGCCCCGGGCAAAATAGAGACCGATTCTAATTACATGGCCCTTTTCCACATGGGGAATAGATTTGGTTGGCCCAATGCTGGAAGCAAGCCGACAATGAAAATGGTTGATTGTAATGATAGATCATTTCACCAAGTGGCTAGAAGCCGAAGCCATCTCCACCATCACTCTAGAGAAAGCAATAAGCTTCATACAAGAGCACATTCTTAGTAGGTTCGGCATACCAAATGCCATCATCACAAATAAAGGGACTCAGTTCACCTATAGGAAGTTCATTGAATTCTATAAAGGTTTCCATATTAATCATAGGTGCAGCTTGGTGGCTCATTCTCAGAACGACATGACCGAGGTCATAAATCAAATGTTATGTAACGGTATTAAAAAGAGGCTGGAGGAGCATAAAGGGGCATAGGCGAAAGAACTCAACAGCGTTCTCTGAGCATATCGAACCATTCGAAGGCGAGAAACTATGGAAACACCTTTTGCCCTGACATACGGTACCCAGGCCATAATCCCGATAGAGATAGGTTCCCCCAGTGATAGGGTGATATACTACTATAAGGCACAGAACGGCATCAATATCCGTTTCCATCTGGACTCATTAGAAGTGAGACAAGATAGGGCCTTTATTCTTATGGGTGCTTACAAGAATAAAATTGCCAGGTATCACGATAAGAGAGTTAAAGCAGTGGCTTTTCAGCTGGGAGACCTCGTGCTTCGAAATACAAAGGCTTCACAAGCACGAAAAGGCAAAGGAAAGTTAGCAGTAAAATGGGAGGGATCTTACTAAATCGAGAAGGTCCTAGGTTTGGCTTCTTACAAGCTGAGCGGGTTAGACGGGAAGGAGATTCCATACACATGGAACTCAAGAGCACTCTGAAAATATCATCAGAACTGAAATTTACATATTTTTCATGCTTTACTCTTTTCCCCTCATTAACTGTTTTTTCCCACAAGGTTTTCCTTGATGAGGTTTTTGACGAGGCAACTTTAACATTCATAGTATTGTATCATTTTGGCTTTATAATAATAACAATTTGCCTTTGAATGTATTATTCAAATTGTCTGGTTTTATATTATTCACTTTCGAATAAGTTTTAAGGCATTATTGTCTCCATGGGTTAATCGGTTCTTAGAAGGGTTAAAAGACCAAGAACAAGTAGCCATGCATCTTAAAAAATCAGAACAAAAATTGATATTTGTACTAATTTCTCATAAAAAGGGAATGTTACATACATGAAACCAATATTACAAAAAAGAAGAGGGGTCATAACTACTCCTTAGGGTTTGGCACATCCACCGCACCCGCATTTGTCTCATCCAGGCCTATAGTTACTAAAGTAATGGTTTCGGGGTCCGTCTCAGGAGGGGTATGGTCTTAGTTTCTAGTAAAGGAGAGGAAAAGGGGGGGAGAGATCCGTCTCTTGAGGAAAATCTACGTCGATATCCTTGAAAGAGATATCCGGATATGCTTCTACACACTTTTGGAGGATGCAACTACCGTACAATAGGGCCAGTCAACTATACGTCAAAGTCCACTCCTTTAGCTTCCCCTCTCCAGCAGTAAGATCCCTTTGATGGCTCTCTCTCTCTATTACTAGAGCCGCTTCAGAGGAGGCCCAAGATTGCCTCAGACCAGTAATCTCAACCTTGGCTACATCCAGAGCCTTCTGTTGCTCCTCACTTTTCTTAGCAGCTTCGGCCAGGGCTTTCTCCATTTTCTTCCTCTCCAGCGCCCCAGCCAAGTGCTCCCTGTAAACATGGTTTGCCTCCTCAACCCACTTTAGCTCCTCGTAGAGGAAGGAGATGGCCTGTAAAAATGAGAGGCATTACTTTGTTATTCTAAAAAGGCGCGAATAACAAGTTCAAGGCTACTCACAGTGTAGCTTGCACAAGACTCAAGTACCGATGGTGTGGTTGCTCAGGCCTTCCATCTAAGCTGCATCAGCCGATAGATACATCCTGGTGCTTAATTCTAGTTGCACTAAAGGATTCGCTAGGCTTGCCCCTTCCTCGAACTTCGATAGCAGAATCTCTTTGATGGTGGGACCATCATCGGTGGAGGGTTGATTGAATTCCAGGACCACATCCTGCAAGAAAAGCTGGCTGTTAATGCCTGTTTATATGTAAGAGGCAGGGGGGAAAGGAAAAGGTCTTATCATGCGAACCTTTTTGCCTTTGTCTGCAATAGGGGCAGGGGTAGAGGCTCTCTTTTTGCTCCTAGGAGCGCATTTAGTGCTCCTGCCAGGAATTGAGACAGGATCTTGGATATAGGGAGTAGGTGCAGGAGGAACTGGAGGTGTTGCGGTAATAGCGGTTATAGCTTGAGATCCCTTCTTCCGAGTTTTCAGTGCTACAATGGTATCAGCAAGTAACATCCCTACCAAACATGCAAAATTACAAAATAAGTAACAGGAAAAAGTACCTTGATGGTCCTCTAAGGGGTCACTAAAGAAAACTGGAAGTCCTGTCTGGTCATCCAGTGCGGCTAAGGAGAGCTATAGGCGTAGGGCCTTAACCATATACTAGAGCTTAGGAAAAAGTACCTTGATGGACCTCTAAGGGGTCACTAAAGAAAACTAGAAGTCCTGTCTGATCATCCAGTGTGGCTAAGGATAACTATAGGCGTAGAGCCTTAACCGTATACTGGAGCTTCCAATACTTGGTTGGGACAAAGCTCAGCAGCTCCAGTTCCATTCTCTCCTGAGGGGAAAGGTTATCTTTTGCTCCTTTTATCTTTAAGGTCTGTTGGAAGGACCAGGTAGTGCGAAATGTAGGGGCATTGTCTTTGCGCCTGATGAAGAAGAAAAGCTTCTTGAATACCTTGATTGATAAGTTTTGGTTAGTGAAGAACCGGAAGTTGGGACCTTTCACCAAAGTGAGGTGGTCACTGTTGGTGTCCCGGAGGACTGGGGTGGCAATGTGCCGGAACATAGCACCGGTCATTAGGATACTGAGGTTGTGGCATAACCAGTATAGCGCGCAGATGTCCTCAATGGTGTTAGGATGTAGTTGCACCGGACATAAATTGTACTGATTCAGTATACTGCAGATCTCTTCCAGTAGTGGATAGGTAAATCCACCCTCTATGTCGTGAAGGTATATGGAAAAGAAGCCTTCTAGGGATTGGTGGACTCTCTGGCTAGGGGAGGGTTTAAGCCACTCACAAGTTTCTAACCATGTGTTGGACGTTTATAGCCAGTGTATTTTCCCTTCTATAATGGAGGATGGCATGTCCGCAATTTGAGGGGTTAGGGTTTTTTCCTTCACAACCCTGGTCACTTGGCGTGTGGGAATGTGGTGTGCTGGTGCACTGGTTTCTCCGGCTGATGGTGTTCTTTCTGAGGATTCCAACGAGGATAGCCTCACGATGTCAGAATCTACCTCCACTGGGGGAGATGTGGGGCGGTGATCAGCTCTTGAAGACCAGGTGTAGTTTGGGGACTCCATGGTTTTCAATGGGTTTTCTCAGACTCAAAAGAATGTTTAAACTAGGCATAAAATATAAAACAAACCAGAATAGGAAACACAGAGGAAGAGAGGAAGAACTTACTGATTTTGCTTGAGGGAAGTTGAAAAGAAGACAGAGTGGAAGGACGCTTGCAGAAGACAAATGCGCCAATTAATAGTGTTCTAGGGGGAAAAATGAAATGTTGTAACCTTTGAAAACTGATGGCATGGCCAAAGGTCACGTCTCTTCAGTTGCTAGACATGTGGCAGGAAGCTGGTGGGCACGGAGCTCTAGCAGGGGTTTTTGGGAAGTTGAACCCTGAAGAGTTCTCCTGACTGGCGGGAGACTTCTGATGACATTTGGACATTGTGATGCTGGGTCTATCATCTGGATATCGCAATACCGGGTCTCCCGTCAGGTTTTCTAGAAGGCATGCAACGGATCTTGGAAGTCAGATCCGGACGTATTGTTTCCACCTGAAAAGAATAACCTAGAAGGTAGGTGATGGAGTTCCTGTAGGAGTCTACTTGTTTTGTCGCGATTGAGTAAGGATTCATGTCTCATATGGAGTCTAGGGTGGAAGTCTTCTAGTTTGACTAAGATAAGGGCTTTGGAGAATTCCTAATTCGATGTAAACTCTCCCACTAGCCTTATAAAAGAAAAGGAGCGTAGAAGTAAAATCAATTCATTCTAATTGAACTAACTCAAATCAAGCTAATATAGCTAGAAATTAGCATAATCAAGACTGACTTGAGCATTGGGGCCTAACCCAAAGGTTATCGGTGTCTCACTTTTACTGTCTTGCAGGAACGTAACCTGATCCGGCCAGGCACATTTGAAGCCCGGATCACAAGAAGGATTTGTACAGAATCCATCAGCTCAGTTTTCTTTGTTGTATTTATTTGTTTTATAGAATGAAATATTTTTTTATTTTATTAAAAAAAACAACACCTAATTAAGGATGGCCATAGGGCGAGGATTTCCCGTTCCCCAAGGGAATTCGCCCCGATGAGGACGGGAAATCCCCGCCCCATCTTCAAATAAGGGTGGGGATGGGGGAAAATTTTCCTGGGTCCCCACCTCGCCCATTACAGTGCCCACGGGGATTATAAGTTGGATTATAAATAATTTTGAATTAATGTATGTTTGGGACTTTGATGAATGTATTGTTTGTCAATGAATAATTTTAAGAAAAGATTCAAAAAAAAAAAAAATAAAACAAGTTAAATGGGGAATGGAGATTCCTGTGGGGGTGGGGATGGTAAGAATTTTTCTCCTGCCACCCCCATGACGATACGAATGGGGAATCTCCACTAATAGTGGGGAAGGGGATGGTATTGCATTCCCTGTCCCGTCTACACCTAATTAACAATATTTGATAAAGTTCATTTTCATTAACCAATATATCCAATATTATAAAAAGAAAGATACAATGATCTCCTTCTATTTATAAGAGGTTTTTTTTTTTTTTTTTTTAAATATAAACACAAGGAGAGTTTGAAATAAAGAATAAGAATATTGCAAAACAAACAACAGATGAGAAACATAAGAAAGAAATTGAAAAGACTACGTGGATTTTGAAAGTATTGGTATTGGTCATATAAGTGAGAACATAAATATATTGGACTCATGTAATATAAAATTAATTGATTTATCTTAAAACTCAATATACATATATATATATATATTTATATATTTATATATTATCACACATTCCTTGCTTTTATTAACGGTTCTAATATTTTTTTTAGCTAGTCCAAAGAAATGAGGTTAAATTGGTGCATGGTAACAAGTACAACATTTAGAAGCAGAGAAAATATTAATTTATTAATTAACGAATGGAAGTGAAATCATGCGCAAAAACTGAAAACAAAAGAAGTAGGAGAAGTGATTTGACAAGACAAGCACTGCATGTGAAAAGGCATAGTGATTGAGACATATGACATGACCTTTCATACCCCAGATAATTTTAACTCACCTTTCATTAAAAAAAAAAAGAAGTAAGAGAAGTGATTTAACTTACCTTTTTTATAACTCCCACGTGCAGCACTGCTGGCAGCCGGCCTGCCACCCTTCTCCGGCACACCACCTCACCTCCTCCGCCATCGGGACGCCACCAACCCACCAACACCACCCCTATATAATTATATAAAAATTAATAAAATAAAAAATCACATGATGTCTCTTGTTTTCAGTCTATCTCATTCCTTTTGCTCAGCTTGTCATTCATCAGTCCTCTCTCTCTTCTGTGCCTCATTACTGTACTGTACTGTATTAACTCATCACTAATTTAGTTTTTGTCCCCTGTCTTAGGGGACCTTCAGGGTTCTTTCTGTCATTTCATTTTTATTTATTTATTGTTGTTATTATTATTATTGCTGCTGCAACAATGTGGGCTAAGCCCACAATTGGGTTCTCTGAAGTATATGTATACCAATTTGTGCAGCCGAACTGGACCGGGTATAACCAATCTCTAAAGATGCTAAGCGGACTCAACCCTTTAAAAAGAGTACGGACTCGGGCCGGGATGAATGAGGCAAAAGAACACAAATTTCAACTCTGCTCCACCTTGTCCACTCATACTGTCATACATATTTATTCGAAAACATTAATATATGTTAAGTAACAGTCAATTTCAGCACTTAGATCCGTAGTTCCACGGGACTTTTTGAGCATCCATTCTGTCGTATGAGGTCCATGCTTCAATCTAATTACTTTCAATCAATTGATGAAAAATAATTTTTTCAGTTAAATAAATGATGAAAGAATATATTATTTTAGCAAGCATATTCCATTTCTCTTTACATGTTTTTGAAGATTGATTGTCGAATGATGTTTTCTTTTTTTTATTGCCACGTTTATAGAACTCAAAATGCTAAAAAGAAAAAAAAAAAGATTGTGGAATGATGTTGTTTTTTTTTTTTTTTTTTATGCCACGTTTATAGAACTCAAAATGCTAAAAAAAAAAACTTAGTCATATAATCAAGTAAATCATCTGGATGTCACATGTAGATTCAATTAAAGGCATTAAATTAACATGATTATAGTATTAAGTAACCATCATTTGTAATCTTTTCAGAGAAAACTAACCATTATATTCAATGAAGAATCAATATATGATGTGATTCAGTTTTTTCATTGCTAATTATCTTATGATTATTTAACATGAAAAACATGGACTACTTTGTGCAGAACAAGTTTCATCAAAAGCTAAATGATCTCTATGCAATATGTAATTTGTCAATTTGACCCATATAACCCAACAATAAACCGAATAGGCTTTTAGAAGGTACGTGATCAAACTATGTTCTCCGATCGTCAATCAAGAGCTAACTTCGTTTTTTTTTTTTTTTTGAGAAATTATATTAAGTGCTAAATGTGCCAAAAATTTTAATGAGTCTAACATATCAAATAGTATCAATTATAGGAGCTAATTAAACATATAGTAACATACTTAAATTGAAGTACAGGAGCCAAAATAGTACATTGTGTCAAATTCAAGAGCTAGATTTTGACTTTTTCCAAGCAATTTTCAAATAACTTAACTATTATCAGCCTAAGAAGTTGCCCCAACTTTGGTTGAAAACTTGAAATTCGAAGCATTAGTCAGGAAAAAAAGAAAAAGAAAAAACAAAAAGAAACTGTTCCAAGGAAGAGTCATCACATCATCCACCATTACAGGGGCTGGCTGAGAGCCTATTCTCAAACAGAAAAAAAAAAGAAGATGTAACTAAGATCTATAACAACATCCTTGCATAATCACAAAGTGATTGATTGATTCCATCATCGGTAGATTCAGTACTTAAATACATCTGCAGATTACGATAATCATGTCTATGCTAATTCAATTGCTTCCCCAAAATTGTTCGGAAATTGCTTATAAATATGGCTACCTGTATACCTAAAGCAGCTACACTCTTTGTTTTGTTAAGCTACAAGCCTGAAAATTTAAGCTGTGAACCCGAAAATGGCTATGAATAGCAGAATCAATAGAAGTATGATGAGCAGGCATTTTGGATGCAAAGACAGCTAGTACTTGCTCGCATTTTCGTAGCCAATCTATCCATTTAAGGACGAGTTTGGTATTATTGTGAGTGAAAGTACTGTCAAAGAAAGTGCTGTCAAAGAAAAGCTGAAAAATATTTGGTAATATTTTTGTAGGAGTGACCTTATGTTTATAAACAGTTTGTGAGGCGTTTGGTAAAATTGTTTATAAAAGTGTTAATGTATAAAATGACATAAAAGCGCTTATATGATATAAATTATTTTTAACTTAATTTAATTGATTAAATATTATTAAAATTTAATAATTTCTTTCACACACATTATATAAATAAAATTTTATTTTATTTATTTATGTATTATTAGATATTAATAATTTTTATATTAATCTCTCTATCACATACATATTATATAAATAAATGACATGTTTATTTTAATTGACAGATACTATTAATAATTTTTGTAATAATTATCCATATATATATATATAACAGGTTAATCAAAAAATTGATCATTACACAATTGTTACTAATTTCTCTCTGTTATCAAAGAAAAAGCAATCTCATCACGAATGGAATCTATTTTCATAACACTACTATTACAAGAATTCTCCTGAGATGAAGAATCACTACTAACATCTTCGAATATGTCTTGTGGCATAAAATCAGGAGTCTCATCAAATTTTGTAAAAACTAGATCATTTAAGGAATGCATTCGAATGAAATTATGCTATGTCATAGATGCAATAGCAATATCCTTTTGAATTACAACTGATAGGTGGGCATATCTCTTATATCTTCTATCTTTGCTTCCATACTCCAAAAGTCCTCTCGACGCAATATCTAAGTGATGAATGTGCTTTATTAAAAGTTTCTTGATACCCACTTGGTGGCTTACCACGTCTGAAATCTGGAAGATGATATCTTACCCCTTTATAGGGTTTAAGAAATCCATTCATTTGTGGATATCCAGCATCAACCAAGTAATATTTTCTTGTATTTAATAAACAATAAAAAATTTAATGTCAATATGCAGAACAATATAAATAATAATAAACAATGGTATATATTCTAAGTAAATAATCACCTAGTGGTGGTTTTGGAAAATTAAACTGCTCCCAGTTAATAGCTTGAAAGAAAATGCAGGTGTCATGTGTTGTGCCCTCCCAACCTGCTAACACAAAGGTAAACTGCATATTAAAACTACATGCATCCATGATATTTTGTGTTGATATCCTTTTCTACCAATAAAAGGCACTTGCTCAGCTAACTCATATGTGCATGTACGTGAGTACGATCAATTGCTCCAATACAGTTTTGAAAAATAAATATAGATATATTACTAATGAAATAATCAAAGGAATGTGAATTGGAACATATAATTCTATAAAAGAGTGACTTATGGAATTATATTTTACCTTGAAAAACAACATATATCTTTAATCATGGAGAAATTCTGGTGGGATATTAGAGAACTCAGGGTCTACTGGATTTATCAAATCCTTTGCAAGTTAACATAATGTATGCAACACTTCACTGAAAATTCGACTTACAGTTTCTCCAGAATGCTGAAATCGTTCTTGAGTGTTTCCATTTGACGCACCTTGAGCTAATATGTATAAACAAATACATAATTTTTCAAGAATTGACATATTCCTTGAAGACTTCAAACCATGATTTACTTCTAGTGTTGTTGAAAGTAAATAAAGAGCATCTTTCTTCATCTGAAACATATTTAAACTCCGCGTTTCATGACCTTCCATAAGCTCTCTCAACTATTTCATTCCAGTATGATATGAAATCATACAAGGATTTTTATGTATGTATGAATCATAATATAATCCAATGGCAGCAGTTGCACAAGTTGTAGTTTGCCAATAATCTTCTTTCTCATCACTTGATGAATTGCCTATTGGATCATTATTGTCATGACCATCCATTCTAGTATAATTATCCTAAAAAAGAAAAACTAAATATTATAAACTATAAATATTGAAGTATAAGATAAAAGTTTGACATTAAAAAAATCCAATGTAAAACAAATATTGAAATACAAATATCCAATATTATAATAAATACCGAAAAGAAATAATCCAAAAATATATAATCAAGTGGTTTTCCCTTTAAATATTTGATGCTGAAACTTCAACCATCCTAATTTTTCTTCAGGACTTAACATTGTTATATAACCTTCTCTTTTTGGCTTTTTGCTTGAATAGATATGCAAAAACAAATACAGTTCACTTCCATGGTCCACACTAGGTAAAGATTTCACGTCTTGCATTAGTTCACCAATGCTACAACATTTCTCTTTGAATTTAAACTACTCCTACTTTTCTCACTAGCTACTAACCTAGATATGTCTTCTCTTAATTTTGCTGCACTACCTAATTTTGTCTTAACATTTTTTCCTCCACCACTTGTTGTTTTTCCTATTTTTCTATTTTTTCTACTACTTGTTGGTGCTATTTTGCATAAACTCATCTAAACTTTTGGCAAAATCCTCATCAATTGAATCACCACCCGCTTCTCCATCAATGTTACCTTCCTCAATTACAACATGGACATTGTCATCAATAATTGGTATAGTACTAGAAGGTGTCAAAGCATATTCTCCCACAGCCACAGTATCAGAAAACATGAAATCCAATTGTTGAACAAGGTCTAGCTCAAGACCTTTTTTATGAAGTTTGCAGCCGCAGGTACATCCTAAAATAATAAACTCAAGTAATTTATTATATGAACTAATTGGAAATAAAAAGGGATAAATTTAATCCTAGTATATGAACTAACTGGTACATGAACTAATTGTAAAGAATTCATAAATTAGTGACTAACCTTGATTTTTTCAGCCCACCATTCTTGTGGTGCATTAATTATGTGCCTGCTGGGATCCCAACCTAACCCTGTCTCTTTACCTATTAGTTCCTTCCAAACCTTCCATTCTTTTTTAAGTTGGTCCCATTTGTTTTTAAGCATCTTTTTGTCATACGTGCATCCGAGTGCTGCATTTAAATTTGTAATAACACAAATCCATCCTTCTGAGGAGAAGTGACTTCCAAGTCGCATACCCTTCTCAATTGCTTGGATACAATTATCACAAAAAACCAATACAATCCTCTTATTCTAAGTAGCCTTCAATGTCCTTTTTTGAAGTTTGACTTGATTGGGTATCCATATTTCCAATATCTATATACTAATATACATTAAAATAAAATAGAAATTTCAATATAGCTCTACATGAATTCAACTCCTGGCAAAATATCAATTTCAAGTGATAGACATTCAAAATTATTCTAATTATCAAAATTAAAATTCCATAGTATGACGTGTGGAATAAAGGACATTTGTAACAATTTCCTAATTATCTTATTCTTTTTCATTCAAAAAATGGATAAACTTGTCCCATTTCATTAAGACCAAAAAATTATAAATAATGCCAAGAACTAAAGTCATTTACCTCACTATTGGATTGTGCAAAAGCTTCCACTTCAGTTGCACAGTAAAAGAAAAATTATTAGACTCTTGATAAGGGAGTTGTGCAGGTATATATAGGCTTATAAATATATATGTTAAATTGGTTGTTTATTTTTAGTTCTCTGATTTGGTTCTTTTCCATTTCTTATCGAAATCAATTAGTATCTTATGCTTAATATTATTTTGGCATCTTGGCATCAATTAGATATTGATTTATCACTACCAGTAATTCCTAACATTTTGTACATGCCTTAAATCAAAGCAAAATTAGAACTAAATGAGGTATTCCTTTCTAAATAGATAATGTCGATTAATGCTAGCAGAAAAGGTATTCCTCTCATTTGTTGAAAACAGAACCTGCCTAAGCTAGGAAGAAAAGAAAAGTGCCCTTAAAAGAATAGCAGAATGTAAACCCAAATTGAAGGAAATATAGTTGGTTTGTTGCCCAATTTAAAGGAACCATTTTGACATTTGATGTTATATATCTATAATTTTTCTCAAATCATATTTGCTTGCTAGCATCACCTTGACTACAAATGGATATATCTTTTCCATCTTTGTTTTCTGTTACCAAAAGAATATAAAAAATGTTACCATTTCTAACTTGGATTATGCTTTTTTTTTTAAAATCTTTTTTGTTCTTTTATGTGACCAGGTTTACTGTTAATGCAATTGTGAGCGGACGACGTGTTTTCGACGGAACACGGGACTCCCTTTCGGAAGGGGCGCCACGATCTCGGGCGGGCCCCTCCCTCGCGTGGGGTTTTTGTAAATGGAAAAGTAGTTTTGAAAAAATAAATAGAATTAATACATAAAAGAGCCGAAACCTAAGTCTCAATGAATATTGTAGAGTTGCCACCTGGCTTAGCTCAACCAGGAATTTCTTAGGGTAGCTGAACCGGACGAACGGTCGCTACACTATCCAGAGAATCGGGTACGGACAAGTCCCTTATTTCGTGTCTAATTAAATTAAATATTGCCAATGTTCTCAAAATGGTATTTTAAAATTCTAAAGTCAATTTTATTGAATAGAAAAGGCATACAGCGCGCATACAAATATATAATACAAAAATAAAGAAAAGAAATAAATATGAATTAGCCTATAACCAAATCGAATGGAAAAATAAAAACTCTCGCCTCACTTATACAATCGCCTAGAATACACGAGAATCTAAAAATAATTACAACCGCCTAAATACATGATTAATTCTATTAAAATACAAATAAAATAAAAATAAATATAAATGAAAGCTGCAAAACAAAGGTTAGCACAATTTATACGGCAATCCACAATTAGGACTCAAATAGACAGAATTGGAAAATCAAGAATCGGGGGCATGCATTTAGGGATAACCGTGTTGGCTCGGCTAGCCGGCCCTGTTAGACCTGGAAAACATTTTGAAACGTCCATGTATTTTGGTTTTGTGGGAAAAGCATTTTGAAAACAGTTTTTTCCGGTTTACATGCATTTTTATATTTAAGGTGCGTCGGTTTTCGGGAGAATCGGGTCTCCATCGTTGAATTGTTCTAAATGCAATTTTACTGAAAATTGAATCTAGGGTCGTGAATGCACACAACAAAATTCATTTTGGTGATTTTTGGGGTTTTCTGAATTTTTTTGGATTTTTGGAAATTTTTGGGGATAAAAACTAAAATTCTGATTCTGGAATGAGGGTTATAGTCGTGGGATTGTAACTACAATCGTGCGACTGTAAATGTCCCAGAATTAAGATTTCGCCAAAATTTTATTTTGAATCAAAATGGAAGAAAAAACATCCTGGAAATTAAGAACCTCGTACGAATGTATATACAGTCGTACGACTATTCATCAAATCCAAGAACAGTCATGCGACTGTTCTTAATTTCCAGAAACAGAAGTGTGAAAACACAGCAAAAATGCACAAAAATTCACTTCAAACACCCAGAAAGCAAGAAAAAAGTGAAAGGAAAAGGAGTGTCTACCTTTTTAGAAGCTTATCCAAGTCGATTTGACCCCTGGCGTCGCTCCAATCCTCACGAATTTGCACTTTTCCTTTGAAATTGAGAGGGGAAGCTTTATGTCCAAAAATCCAAAATGCTAGGGTATCTGATGATTTAAGTCCGAAATTTTAATTTTATTGTGAAGTTAATTGATTAACCTAAGGGTTTCTAACAAATTCTAGCTTTAATCCTAAAGAATCTGAAAGAAATAGAAGAGAAAAAGAGTTGCTTCCTATCCATCCCGGCCCATTAATTGCGCCACCCTCTCTCCTCCATTTTTCTACTGCAGAGGTATGGGCTCCTGCAACTGCTCCGATATTACAGTCGTACGACTGTAATTATTAAATTATAGTCGCACGACTGTAAGGACAGTTGTATGACTATATACTTTTTCTTTTTTAGTATAGAAAATAGCGGCGCTTACAGCTGCCCCTCGCGTGATCAAATTCAACACCTAGCTCCAGGTTTACAACACCTAAGATGATGAATTTGAGAGCGCGAATCAAAGCGCCGCGAAAATTGGAATGAACCCTCTGATGAGATAAGCCGATACCGGGTATAGGTTACCCGAGGCGATGCTGGGGAGGAAATAAGCCGATATCGGGTCTAGGTTACCCGAGGCGAGGTCGATGCGGATAGGCCGATACCGGGTCTAGGTTACCTGAGGCAAATGAAGGGTGAATTGCAGTTTAGCCGATACTAGGTCTAGGTTACCCGAGGTGAAGAAAGATGGATTGTGGTTTAGCCGATACCAGGTCTAGGTTACCCGAGGCAAAGGAAGATGGATGGTGGATTGGCCGATGCCGGGTCTAGGTAACCCGAGGCAAATGAAGGGTGAAATTATGGTTTAGCCGATACAGGGTCTAGGTTACCCGAGGCGAAAAAAGATGGATTGCGGTTTAGCCGATACTGGGTCTAGTTTACTCGAGGCGAAGAAAGATGGATTGCGGTTTAGCCGATACCGGGTCTAGGTTACCCGAGGCAAAGGAAGATGGATGACAGATTGGCCGATACGGGGTCTAGGTTACCCGAGGCAAATGAAGGGTGAAATTACAGTTTAGCCGATACCCGGACTAGGTTACCCGAGGAAAAAAAAAAGAGTGAAATAAGCCGATACCGGTTCTAGGTTACCCGAGGCGAGCTTTGTTGGGGAAATAGATGAAGCTGATCTGGGCCGATACCGAGTTCACATTACTCGAGGCGGATCTACTGGGGAAATGGATGATGAAGCCGATCTGGGCCGATACAGAATTCACATTACTCGAGGCAGATCTGCTAGGGAATTGAAGCTGGGGATGATGAATTCCTGCACTAAGATAGCAAGTCTTCATTCCTTGATCGAGAGATTTTTAAGCAAAAATTTTTGCCCCTTCGATCAAGAATGAAGACTAGCTGGGGATAAGTGATCGATGTAGGTAATGTATGAGTGCATGATGATGCATATGTACATGTATGCATTTTCCATCATTTGACGTTTCCGCCTTCCGCTGGAGAGAGATATGTTGTGCCCCTGGTTGATTTTCAAAGGAGTGAGGTGACCGTTGGGGATGTATGATACTGCTGGGGAGATAATCGTAGTGCTCCTTACAGAAATTCCACTGGGCAAAAGTACAGCAACTCGATTGGGGAAACAATTATGGTGTTCTTTGTGTAGATTCCGCTGGGGAATTGCGTGATGAATCTGTGGGGAGTCGATGTGATGACTTCTGCGGGGAATGTTGGGTACATTCTGCTTTTCCTGCTTTGTGGGGAGATAATGAGTTTGTAAGTGCTCTAATTTTTGCCTGGGTTGCCCAATGCGGGTTTTCAGCCCAGCGAGCCGCTCTAATTTTTGCCCGAGGTGCCTTTTCGGTTTTCACCTTAATGAGCTGCTCTAATTTTTGCTTAAGGTGCCTTCTCGGTTTTCACCTCAGCGAGATCTCTCTCTCTCTCTCTCTCTTTTTTAAGATGATCGAGATGTCTCCATGACCATTTTATTGTTTTTTTGGGAAGATGAACTGAGTTTTAGAGGTCGACAAAAGATTTCAAATTATATATTTAATGCATTTTCACTTATTAAATAATGCGATGATTTCAATTAGTTGAATGCAAAGTGCTTTCTTTACATATATGTTTATGCAAGAAAACTTTGCTTGTGCATTTGTCATAACCATGCAAACATATTTAAACAAACACTTCACTTTATTGATGAAGTCAAAATGAGTACATTTGAAACGAGTTGGTTCCTAAATCGAGTTGGTTCCTAAATGGTACATATTCCACACTGAGCCAGAATCCGTCACTAGTCATCCTTTTCAGGTTTTCCCACTGATTATTTTCTCTCGTATCTTAACTTTTGCCTAGACCGCTCTTTTCGAGTTTTCAGTCTAGCAGATTTTTTTTTATACATGATAAAGCTTTAGCATGTCCTAATTGATAGGATTAGTGAACTCATTTCCATCCATGTCCATGATGCTGACAGCGCCTTTTGATAGCACCTTTTTCACCACATAGGGCCCTTCCCAGTTGGGTCTGAACTTGCCCCTAACATCGACATTTGAAGGCCTTAGCTGCTTTAGAACCAAGTCACCTGTTTTCAACTGCCATTTGGAATACTTCACATTCCGAATATAGGCTCTGGCCATTCTACGTTGGTACATCTGAAGATGATCTAGTGCCCTCAGTCGCCTTTCGTCTAGTGCTGCTAGCTGTTCATATCTGGCTTGAACCCATTCAGTTTCTGGCAGCTGAGCCTCCAGGGTGACTCTGAGTGACTTAAGTTCTATTTCCACTGGCAATACTACTTCCATTCCATATACCAAGGCATAAGGAGTTCCTCCTGTCAGCGTTCTGACATTGGTTCTGTAACCCCAAAGAGCATAAGGCAGTTTATCGGCCCAATCTCTGTAAGTGGTTACCATCTTTGATAATATCTTCTTTATTGCCTTGTTAGCTGCTTCCACTGCACCATTAGCCTATGGTCTGTATGGAGAGGACTTATGATGTTCAATACCATGCTCTTTAAGTAGCTTAGCTGTTGCCCCTTGAAACTGTACTCCATTGTCAGTTACTATGTGGTGAGGAATCCCATACCGAGTGAAGATGTTCTTCTGGATGAACTTGACCGTTTGCTTGGCTGTCACATTAGTGAAGGATTCTGCTTCGACCCATTTGGAGAAATAATCAACTGCTACAACTATGAATCTATGCCCATTAGATGCAGCTGGATAAATTTCACCAATCATATCTATCCCCCATGCTGAAAACGGCCAAGGAGATGCTAGATTCTGAAGTTTAAGTGGTGGAAGATGACTGATATCTGTATATATCTGACATTCATGACATCTCTTCACTTTTCTTATACAATCTACTTGCATTGTCATCCAGAAATACCCTTGTCTTATGATCTTCCTGGCCATGGCAAGTCCATTCATATGCGGCCCACAGGATCCTGCATGTACCTGCTGCATCACTTCTTCTGATTCTTGCTCTGTCAGGCATCTTAGAAGAACCCCGCGTGCAGTTCTTTTGTACAACTTATCCTCGAAGATTCTGAATTGACTAGCTAGCTTTCTTAGTGTCAACTTATCAGCAACACTAGCCTCTTTTGGATACCTCCCTTCCTTAACATACTGGTAGATGTCGAAGAACCATGGCTTTTCTTTAGCTGATAATTCCATTACTTCGTGCACTTCAAAGCAAGGATGTCTGGAAGTGGCTATAACCAGTGGTTGCACTTGAGTTTCTTCTGGATTTTCCCACATAGAGGATAACATTGCTAGAGCATCAACCATCTTATTCTCATCCCTGGGGACATGTTTGAATTCACATTGGTCGAATAAACCTTTTCTGAACTGTAGTAGCTCCAAGTAAGGTCGTAAGGCTTCTTCTTTCAGCTCCTACTCACCCTGAGCTTGCCTGATCACTAGAAGTGAATCACTGACAATTAAGACATCATTTGCCCCTAAGGTTAACAGAGTTTCTATTCCAAATAAGCATGCTTCATATTCTGCCCCATTATTGGTTACGGGAAAGATCAGCCTCTTGGATAAAGGAATAATCTCACCATCCGGTGTTGCTATAAGTACCCCGATTCCGGTGCCTTTTCTATTCACTGCCCCATCGAAGCACATAACCCATCTTTTCACTGCCACCATGGCTAGTTGTTCATCAGGGAATTCCAGATTCTCTGTATAATCTGATTCTAGAGGTTGGTTTGCTAGAAACTCCGCCACGGCTCACCCTTTGATGGTTTTCTTCGTGATGTACTCGATGTCGAACTCAGACAAGAGTAACAGCCACCTGGATAGCTTCCCAACCAATACTGGTGCTTTATAGAGATACTTCATTGGATTCACCTTAGCCATGGCTTGTATCTTGTAGGATTGGAAATAGTGGCTCAGCTTCTTGGTCAACCAGATCATAGCCACACATGTCTTCTCCACCAGTGTGTACTTGGCTTCGTACTCTAGCAATTTCTTGCTAAAGTAGTAGATAGGGTATTCTTTCCTGCCATCTTGTTCTTGTGCCAGCATTGCCCCTATAGAGGATTCTTCAACTACCAAGTACAGAATCAGAGTTTTCCTTGGAAATGGAGGACTCAATACTGTTGGCTGTACCAGGTAAGCCTTGATCTTCTCGAATGCCAACTGACACCTGTCATCCCACACAATCGGCTTATCTTTCTTTAATAGCTTAAAGATTGGTTCACAAGTGGAAGTCAACCGTGCTATGAAGCGGCTGACATACTGTAAGGAACCCAGGAATGATCTGACTTCCTTTTCTGTCTTTGGAGCTGGCATATTTTGGATGGCCTTGATTTTGTCTGGGTCCATTTCTATCCCCCTCTAGCTGACTACATGGCCCAACAGCTTCCCTGATGTGACCCTAAATATGCACTTCTTAGGGTTAAGTCCTAAGTTGTACTCTCCAATACGTGTTAGAAATCTATCCAGGATAAAGGATGTTCCTCCCGGGTTATTGATTTAACAAGTATATCATCGACATACACTTCAACTTCTTTATGGATTATATCGTGCAACAGAGTTGTGACAGCCCTCTGGTAAGTGGCACCAGTATTCTTTAATCCGAAAGGCATCACTCTGTAGCAGAAAGTACCCCACTCTGTGATGAATGATGTTTTCACCTTATCGATCACATCCATCAGAATCTGGTTGTACCCTGAAAAGCCATCCATGAAGGAGTACATTGCCGCTTTTGCTGCGCTATCAACTAGGATGTCGATATGGCGCAGTGGAAAGTTATCTTTTGGACATGCTTTATTCAAGTCCCTGTAGTCGACACATACTCTGACCCTTCCATCCTTTTTAGGCACGGGGACAATGTTGGCTAGCCATTTTGTATACTCAACCACTTCGAGAAATTTGGCATCTATCTGCTTAGCCACTTCTTCTTTCACCAGCGTAGCCCATTCCGGCCTTAGTCTTCTCAACTTCAGCTTTACCGGTCTGAACTTAGGGTCTGTCAGGATTTTATGCACTGCTATTTTTATGTCCACACCCGACATGTCTTCATACGACCAGGCAAAAGCTTTAATATTTTTTGGAGTATTCTTATTAATTCTTTCTCTTCCACAGATCTTAGCTCGTGTGAAATAAGTACCATTTTAGGGTTTTCATCTATACTTATATTGATTTCATGCATTGCAGTGTCATGTATGCTTAATATGCTTGATGGTGATTTAAATGCATGCACAGAATTATCAGGATAAACATCACACAAGTAAGCAAATTGGGATTTCATTGCATTGAACTTATCATAAAGTACATCAGTTACATTGAAAATGGAAGAAATAGATACAACAAAATCATTTTCATCCTCCAAAGGCGGAGGGCCTTGTTCTTCATTAACTTCCATCTCCCCTTTCAGAGCATTATCTAGGACTGCAGCTCTCTCTGCTTCTTTTCCAGTCACTTGCATCTTAGCTTTTTCCATAATCTTGGCAATTTCAGCGACCACGGAGTCTAAGTTCACTTTGGCCATTAATTCTTTGCCGAACCCCTCCTTAGATTTCCCAAAAGCTTTGCTTAATGCAGTAGTCAAAGCGCTTGAAATCACCTCTGTAGCTTCAGCACAGGTCTTCTTTTCACCTTCTTCTTCGGCCATCTTTATGGCTTCTACTACCACCTTAGACGATTCTCCTTGTAAAATCTCAGATTCAGCAGTTGCTTCTTCCACCATTACAGGGGCTATTGGCTCCTCCTGGCTTTTGTCAAAGTCAACTACATCTACAAAAATCTCAAAGCCAGGATACTCGACACCTCCTACCATCACCGGTTCAGCTTGACCCTTGTAAAGGCCTTCTCCCGCCTTTAGAAACGGCTTCATCATAACCTTTCCATTCTTGCCCTTTTTCAGATTCTTCCGCTCAGATGCCCCTTTTACATAGCCAAGGCCACACTGCTTTGACTTTCCTGAGTCAATTTTAAATTCCGGAACCCCCTGCAAATTGATTCCGAGTCCCATTCCCGGGACAAAGTTCTGCTTATACAGATACCGGGATAGCCACTCTAGCATATAATTCTCATAAAGGACCATAGGGGCATCCGTGGTCTCTTCCTCTTTGATCACAGCGACTTGAAATCCACCAAAGGGAACCACTTCTTCATTCACTGCAGCTACCATCGATTGGGCATCTGCCTCAACAGTCACAATTCTGCCGTTCATGGAGAACTTGATCTTTTGATGCAATGTGGAAAGGACACCTCCCAAAGGATGGAACCAGGGCCTTCCAAGCGATAGGGAGAAAGTGACTGGGATGTCAATCACTGTAAAAGCAATTGTGGACCTGACTAGCCCAACCTCTACTTCTGCCTCAAACGTCCCTATTACCGTTCTTTTAGAGTCATCATATGCTCGTATGACTGTTGAGGATCTCTTTAACACTTCTTCGTTCAGCCCCAAAAATGGCAACATCTTTAGTTGACAAATATTCAGTGCCGATCCATCATCCACCATGACGCAAGGCATTACCTTATCCATCACATGGGCCCTGACATAAAGAGCCTGGTTATGGGCCTTCCCTTAAACAGGCAGGTCTTTCTCGGAGAAGACAATATCAAGACTTCCAACATGGACTTTGTCTAAAAAATAGCACATAGCCTCTGGTGAAGCTATAGGGGAGACTTCAATCTCTAATAATTTCTTTACTAGAGCAGCCCTATGCTCCTTGGAGGTTAGAAGCAAGTGCCATAAGCTAGCTTGGGCAGGAGTTTTCTTTTGTTGGGAAATGACTAGGTCCTTCTTCTCAACTCCTCCTAGTGCCGAAGTACTGCCCGACCCATTCATTGGTGCTTTATCTTTCATTTGATCTGCCGGCTGATATACCCTACCACTTCGGGTCACATGCTGCACTTCTTGAATCTTCATCTTTTCAATAGCTGGGTTTTTAACTGCCTCTCCTTTGTCAAATTCTTCATACTCATCTTCGGAGTCGAGATCATTCAAACTCATGGGTTTGATCTCCCTACATTCCTCCCTTTTCTCACATTCGGGTTCCACTTTGGGTTCCCCTACTGCCACTACCTGAATTGTAGGATTCACTTGAAGAACTTGGGCAAATATAAAGTTTGCCGGCAACCCCGACTGGACCATGTTGACCCGCTTTTCAAATACCGGCAGCAGGTTAGTTTTAGTGCTAGGTTTGGCTAGCTCTTGCAGCTTTCCTTCATCAATAAGCTTTTGGATGGCATCCCTTAACTTGTAGCAGTTGTTGGTTCGGTGGCCCGTCACACATGATAAGTGCAGAAATTATCTTTGTCAGCTTCAGATGGCTTCTCAAACGACCTTAAAGACTATAGCAGGCCACCATTCCTACACTTGGCGAATATCTTCATTAAAGGAAGAGTCCAAGGCGAAATGTCTTGTCCTCCAAGACCCCTGTTCTGGTTGCCTTGCTGCTGATTTATAGTAGCCACTTCAACTTGCTTGATTTCTGAAGATTGCCCCTGTTTGCCACTAGAACCTGAACCAGAACCACTGCCAGACCCAGCTGCTGCGGTTGATCTATATCCTGAGCTGTACCCTGTGCTTCTTCCTCCCTTGTGACCTGCTGGTTTCTCCTCTTCATCCCTTTCTATCTTCATGGCCATGTTGTAAACCTCACTGAGCTCCTTAAAGGGATGGAATTTCATGTTGTTCTTGAAAATGTCTTTGCTGTCGTCAATGAGTTTCTGTATGAGCTCATCTTTGTCAGGGCGGTTCTTTAGGAGGATCATCTTGTTCATCCACCTTTGCTAGTATTCATCAAAGGGCTCATTGAATTTCTGCTTCACCCTCTCCAAATCATATAGCTTCACCTGGATTTTGGTGTTGAAGCTGTAGTATTTAATGAAGGCAGCCAACAAAACTTCCCAATCAGATTGTTCCTCCTGTGATAGTGAGTTATACCATCCTAAAGCACCTCCCTCCAGTGTGGTAGGGAATAAATTGATCAGCTGCTGCCGTAAGAATAACTTGGGCATACAGATTCACATGGGCCTCCAGCGAGCCCATTCCTTTGTAAGTAGGGATTTTCAGCACTTGGAAGCCAATAGGGAATGTCTTGATGCCCTTACTGATCATGACATCAACATTTACCCCCTTCTTCGATTCAGCGGTGATACTAACCCCCTTCTTCAACTGGGCCATAAGTTCATCTAGCTCAGAACATTTTACTTTCATCCTCTGTTCCATAGCTGCTTCTATTTCCTGCAGCATTTCAAGGCTAGCCGAAGCATCACCACCATGTTGGGATGACTCAACCTCTTTTTCTTTCCCAGCTCCACTGCCACTGGCCTCACCAGCTTCCCTTACAACTGCTCTCATTTCTTCCTTCAACATGTCGCGGAAGTCTTACGATCTGAAGAAATCCTTTAGAACATCAGCCATGCTTGGTGTCTGATCTGCCATATTCACTCCTTTCCCAGACTCAGAATCACTGTCACTTTCAACTACCCTCTGTCTTCTAGCTGCCCTTCAAGCCTGGGATCTTTTCCAAGGTCGCTCCAGTGTATTCTGCTTGGGAGTAGACAGGAGGTATTAGGGTTGTGAATGAATGACATGATGTGGCATGAAAATTAAGGCATTGAAAATGCTTGAAATGAATGGAGTGATTATGTATGAAATGATGGTATGAATGGTTCCCTTTTATTATTTTTCTTCTTTTTGGGACATTCCAAGAACACCCAATGCTTATGCAAAAATGTCACGTGTAGACCGTCACACGGACAGAGCTTCGACGCCTTTGGGGCACCTAATGAATTCATGAAATGGCCGCATGCGTACCTGTGAGCACAGGTTTTTTTCCGACCTCAGTGATGAAAGCTACTGTTACCTTTTTCATGGATAAACGTGAAGCGGATTCAGACCAACCGGGATAATGTCGGAAATGTCCTAGATAGCCCGAAGGTGTGTGACAAGTCCTAGTAAGGAACCCCAAAAGGATTCGAGTGAGTATTTTAAGAGAACCGAGGAAAAGAACGAAAAATAAGTGAAAATGGCATTTTCTGGACATTAAAGCCGCTCAGCTGTAAACTACAGCCGCGCGGCTGTAGTCTACAGGGGCGCTGCTGTAACCTACCACCGCGTGGCTGTAATCTTCATATTTCCTTTTTTTTTAAGCAAAATCAGCATTTAATTCGGTTTTTGAGCAAAATAGGAATTTTTGATGCTACAGCCGCTCGGCTGTAACCTACAGCAGCGCGGCTATATATTACAGGGGTGCGGCTGTGACCAACAGGCGCGCGGCTGTAATCATCAGTTTTCATTTTTTGACGAAATCAGCAATTAATTCCGATTTAATAACAAAACAGGAGATATTTAAGGTTGCTATTCGGGAATTAGGGTAAAAGGAGGCAGAAAACTAAAAAAGAAAAAAAAGAAAGAAAGGATTTTTGGAGAGAAAAACACCATCACTTAGATTTTTCTAGGGTTCTTAACACAATTAAAAAAAAAAAAAAGAGTTGCACCTAAAATAAAAAAAGAAGAAAACAAAGATAATCTTAAAAGAACACATAACAACCAATCCTTTAATCTTCTTCGTGGTTCCGTTCGGGCTTCGGAAATTGCACTCTGTTCGAGTTGTTCGTGACTGCAAGATGTTTCTGGGATCCGAATCCATTTTTCGTGGTCCAAGCACTGGAACACAAACAAGGTAATCTTCTAAGAGGCCTTAGAAATCCATTTTGTTCATTCTGGTTGTGATTTGATTGCATGTTTTGAGTTTTTTTTACTATTTTTGGGTGTTTTTCAGGCTACAGCCGCCCCACTCATAATCACAGTTGCTCGGCTATAACCTACAGCCGCGCTGCTATGACCTATAGGGGCGCGGCTGTAATGCCATGTTTTGAGTTTTTTACGATTTTTAGGAGTTTTTCGGTTACAGCCGCCCCACTCATGATCACAGCCGCTCGGCTGTAACCTACAGCCACGCGGCTGTAGTTAAGGAAAAATTACTAAATTTGCAAAACGATTTTCAAAAACGAGAAAACACACTGGAATCAATTCTGGGGCATTACAGCTGCCCGGCTGTAAGCTACAGGGGCGCGGCTGTAGCCTACAGGGGCGCAGCTGTAATGGAGGCAGAATTACAGTTTTACCCTTTTGGGCCCCAAACTTGTAATTTTATATTCTTTTCTCATTCAAAAATGAATTTTGGCGTGTTTGCATACTTTTGGACCCTAGATGGATGTTTGATTTAGGCCCACACACGAACGGGACCCCCGGGTCCCGGGATATCCGACTCGCTAAAGTTGGAAAAGTGCATGTAAATGAGCCAAACCGCTTTTAAAACTGATTTTTCATCCATAAAACCTACAGCGCGTTTAAAAAACCGTTTTCCAGGTCTAACCGGGCAGACCGGTCTGGTCGACTCGGTTACCCCCTTTGCATGATCCCCGTTTCCTAAAATACCCTTATTCTATCCTATATGAGTCCTTGGTGTGATTTATTTATCGGTGCTAACCATATTTGGATGCCGCTTTTATTTTTGCTTTATTTTTATTTTTGAATATATTTTATAGATTAAATCGTGTATCTAGACGATTATAATTTTTTAGAGCATTGTGTATAATAGGCAGTTGTAAAAGGTGAGGATGAGAGTTTTCCTTTTCTTGGGTTGTGTAATTTGGCCTCTGATTTACTTTTCCGCACTTTTATTTTTCTGCACTTTATTTTAGTTTTATATATTTATGTCATTTGAATGAGCATTGGTTAATGATTAAAGGAAGATAAAATGGGTAGATTTAAGTGAATGAAATATCAAATTATGAAATAATAATTAAAAATAAGTGAGGTTAGTAAATCTGTTGCCCGAACCTTGAATCTCTAAATTAGGTACCGCTTCTACACTTGGTAGTGAGCTGTACTGGAATTTTCCGGATGAGCTGATCCGGGTGGCGACTCTGTATCTAATTTCGAAATTTAGGTTTCGAGATCTTTAAGTTCAAATTGGGATTTTCTGAAAACCTGTCTTTCCAAAATTCACACTTACAACTAAGTTTTCTACAAAAGACTTTTTCAATGAAATGAAAGGTTTTTTCTAAGAGAGATTAAAAAAACGTTCTCAAAACCAAAACATAACCACCCAAAAAGAAAATCCCCGGTTCCCGCTTCACCGCGCGTTCCGAAAAAGGTCATCCGCTCACAGTGGCGACTCTGCTGGGGATTAACGGTTTCTTCAAAAGA
The DNA here is from genome assembly GCA_039660915.1 of Euphorbia tirucalli. Taxonomy (NCBI): domain Eukaryota; kingdom Viridiplantae; phylum Streptophyta; class Magnoliopsida; order Malpighiales; family Euphorbiaceae; genus Euphorbia; species Euphorbia tirucalli. Next base: position 56,380,855 of record CM077637.1, read on the forward strand.
GTTTTCACAAAAAACTTAAGGAACTTAGGCAACAATTGAAGTATATCCTCACTTATAGTTGATTATTAAATCGTAATTCAATACTTCATTCACATTGCATAAAGCATGACATTTTCTCTTCTTAAATCCCTCCAACACTCATTCAAACCCGGTTTATTTCTAAAGGTGACCTACCTCTTCCGCTAGGATTGGAGGCACCCGAGGAGGTAAACCACTCATAGCCTTGTACGAACCCCTTCGTTTGAACCCTTGAGTGGGGAGAAGTGAGGAGTATATTTTCGCTATGGGAACCTGTAAGACCCTTGGCTTGACTCATACCTTTATGTAATGGCCTAGCAACTTCCCTTTAGGATTACCAAAACCATATACTTGAAAATGGACATCGAGAGTACGCCTTTGGTATCCCCCGTTGATGCCAAAGAGACCCAATACCTAGGAAGAATGCGAGACCAATCGAATGGAGGAATATGGTTGGAAGGGTAAGCATATTTTTGTGTGTGTGCTAACGTTTGCTCTATGGTTGTTTTATTTTTGACCTTTTCATATGACATAAACACGCATCATCCGTATGCCACATTCTAATCACTTTCTCTATGCAGCCATTTTAGAGCATCCTCATATATGTGTGTTGTGCTAACCATATTTTCGTGTAGCCATAATCATTTTCTGTATGCCACATTCATTTTGCATGGTCATGGATTCATAAAGCATACATGACATCATCTTGCATGTCATGCATTCAAACCATGTTTTGGTGTAGCCTTTTGCATATTTGTATGACATAGGCATCCACATCATTTCATTTCATTAAAAATGTAAGGATGTTCTAAGTATGCCCTTCACGACCATTTCATCTCATAACATATCGGGAGTCCCCAAGGCGACCGGTACTTCGCCTGTGCACTAGTTTGCATTTGGCCGTCCCATTGCATTATTAAAAGACCACAACAGTCTTAGGCTCACATTTGTGTGATGGACCACATGAAATCATCACATCTTGATCATTCACATTTGGTGTCATGGAGACGCCTTAGTTTTGCTTGCGTGTCCCAATCCATATTGAATTGTTACATAACATCGACAACCCATCTGAGGTGCTCCACGAGTACCGAGCTAGTTTTCACATTAAGACATTTCATAGCATCCCTAAATCATGTAAGGCGTTCCACGAACACTGAAATGCTGTACGCGTTTTGATTCGCACATGACTTGTATGTGACATCACTTCATGTTAAGATGCTATAAAAGCATCGAGTGTCTATATGCGGGACGGTTCCCTTGAGAACATTTCATGTCATTACATTGACCTACAAAGTGTCAAACTTTTGTCCGTGTGTCGGCACACATGCGACCATTTCACGACATCACCTAGGTGCCCCAAAGGCACCGAACCCCTGTTTGTGTGATGGCTCGCACGTGACGTTGTTGCATTGTCTTGTGTATAGCATAGGGTATGCTTGGAACATCCGAAGCAAAAGAAAGAAAAGCACTAAAACCATCTTTAGCATCATCCACATCCATTAGACATCATCCAAACATGAGCATAAAGTACCATTTAGGGGGTCAAGTCTAGGACCACAACATCCATCCGAAACTCTAACCTTATGCTGATTGTGCAGTTTGGAGTCGCATCTCGGGAAGGCTAATTCGAGTTGAATCAGAACCAAACACCCCAGTTCAGTTAATTCGATTAGAATCGGTCACCGTGGAGGGAATCAGTTCAGGGTCGGATTTAGACAGGGAAGTTGAAATTCAGTTGCCTACTCTACCGGTTGACAGTCAAACGTTGTTAGAAGAGGTTGAGAGAGCAGACATGGCTGACAGAAACAGTGGAAACATGCCCTTCGACACGGTTGCCTTTATGAGGAGCTTCTTAGGCTCAGATGAGTTCAGGGCTACCCTTAGGGAGCAGGTGCAGGCGGTGATGACCACCCTCCCTGTTCCGGCTGTCCAACCAGCCCAGACCTCGGTTGGGAACGAGGGACGACAGCCTGTTCAAGTCACTAATGGAACCGGGGGGAATACTCAGAGTGGAAGTGGCGGAGTTGCCAATCACAGAAAGCCGGACCACCAGTCGGAAGAGGATGAGGCCTTTGAGAAGGCAAGGGAAGCCTCGATTGGGACGATGCTAGAGAAGCGCCTCAATCAGAAATTTTCTGATATTAAAGCCATGCTACCTAAGCTGAAGGAGATGGTCCACTATAACCCTATTAAGTATGTCGACCCGACTACTTTGATGGCTGATGGAGGTGAGCCACTCCCAGCTGGTTTTCAGATGCCTTACTTACCTCCGTACACCGGAGAGGGCCCACCGGAAGCCCACTTGGACAGTTATGTGAGGTTGATGACTAGTATGGGGATTGGAAAGGGTCATCTGTTGAACTAGTTTCCAACTATTCTGAGGGGTGCTACGGCAAAGTGGTACATGAAGGTGCCTATACACACTCGCTCCACCTGGGAGGATTTATCTGATGCTTTTGTGAAGCAGTATGCCTACAACACCCAGACTAAGACAACTCTCGAGGATCTAGAAAGGATCCATCAGAAACCAAATGAGTCTTTCCCGGCTTACTACAAGCGGTGGATGGATGTGCAAGTTTTGGTGGATGGGGCACCAAAGTTAGAGTCACTCATTATGAAGGTAGTAGATGGTAGTCTGCCCCAATATAAGGACAAGATGAAGCTGAAGAGATTCCACTCCTTCAATGAGGTGGTGGAGTTTGCCAAACGTAACGAGCGATAAGAAGAAGAGGAACAGAGGGGCAGACAGAGTTCGGGCTCTTACAAAAGCAATCAGGGGTACTCTCAAGGGTACAAAGGCAACAGCTCTAAGGTTACTCCAGTGGGGTCCAATACTAACTCGACTCAGAATGTAGCCTCAATCGAAGTGCAATGGGAGGATGTAGCTGCTTTGAACCTGGGAAGACAGACTCCTCAAGGGGTCACCAGTCCATGGGCTGAGTCAGTAAGCCGAATTTTTGCTAAGTGTAGAACGGCTGGGTTATTGCAAAGCTTAAAGCCATTTTCACCTCCAGCTGAGGCGGATAAAGACAATTTCTGCTCTTATCATGTGATGACGGGCCACCGCACAAACGAGTGCATCCAGCTAATTAAGGCCATCAAACAGTTGGTCGCTGATGGAAAGATTATCGAGCCGGCTTTGAAGCCTAGTATTTAGAGTAATCCTTTGCCCAAGCTTGGGTGATTCGGGTGCACAAGCTACTGAGGATCATGTTGCAGCGATAAAGGAAGACCCTCCGCATGTGGAGGACGATATTATTTTTTATGTCTTTAGTTTTTGTCTTTAAAATTTATTCTGTGAACAATTCAACCTCTCAGTGTTTAATCCAATACAATTTGATTTCAATTACTTGTGCGATATTTTTCGGATGGAACTGTGCATGCATCTAAACATTCATTTAATGCCTTTAACACACATGATGCATCAATGCATGAAATGAATCTAGGGACAGATGATGACCCAAAAATGATATCCGTCTCAAAAGACCTCACGCCTGATGAGAGGAAAGAAAAATTAAAAGTACCACAAAAGCACATGGAAATCTTTGCTTGGATGTACAGTGTCGCGCGGGGGTTGACGGAGAAATTACTGAACACCAAGCTCCAAAGGATTCAAAGATGAAATCAATCAAGCAGGAGCTCTGTAGACTCGAATGGGCATGGCTCCATGGTCACAACCGCCAACTACTTCTTAGAGTGGGTAGCAGCGGAGTCATATATGAATGTCACCGACCAAAAAAAAAAAAAAAAGAAAACAAAAAAAACAAAAAGAAAGAAAAAAGCATTATCATGTCGTGACCAATAATGGCCTATAATTACAAGGGGCAAAGATGGAGCATCATAGATTATCTTAGCATCTCCCACAAGCCAATAGGGCGGTAGAAGCGACTCACAAGGTTCCGTCCAAACGACAATCACCTACAAAGGATAGGCCAATATGCTGTCATTTGTCTTACAAGGGCACAAAACTAGCATCAGAGCAAGCACTAAAGAAACGTCATACTCCTTAGCCTATAGGATGGAAGCGGTTCCACCAGGGAATACAGAGACCAAGTCGTCAACCCCATCAACCTAGACAAGCCCAGGCACTATTACGTGTAGAAAAAATAATAATAAAAAGTAAAAAAAAAAGAGGTCCGGTGGGTCGTAAACCGAGATGGCGATCCATGCAAAAATCAGGACAGTCCGATGGATCGAAAACCGAAAAGGCGGTCTATGCAAAAGTTAGGACAGAGAGGCGAGCACCATCAGCGGGAAAATCTGCAAAGACCAGTTGGTGGCAGGCATAGGTCCAGTCGAGACGGATACCATTACTGATTCTGTCCTTAGCTTCATTTCATCTTTGATGTGCATTGTGTTAAAACATTATAAATGAGTGAATGAATGAATGCCGGTTTTATGTTCAGGTTAAATGTCCCAAGTCTGCTTGAAATTGAATTCGTATGGATGTACACATTTTCTGTTTACATGCATCTCACTTAAAAAAAAAAGAGTTCGATAGATCGAAAACCTGAAAAGGGCTGTCTATGCAAAAGCTAGGGCATAAAATAGAGTCTGCTGAATTGAAAACCTGAAAGGGCGGTTCAGGCAAAAATAAAGACAGTCTGATAGGCCGAAAACCCAAAAAGGGCGACCTATGCAAAAATTAGGACAAGCACTGAAAATAAAACAAAAGTCATACAGTAGTATCAAGCTCAGACAACTCTAATCCTGTAAAAACCGAGGTACATCAAAGCCAGTGCCTCACGCCCACTGATGGGTTCTAGGCGTAGTAGTAAAACTAAACCTAGAAACGCACAACTGAGGCAGTGTACCTATCGTTGACAAGTAATAATTCTGGTTGGTCCAGGTATCGATCCCACAGAGAAAAATATTCTACAAACACTAAACTACTCAGGTTCCTCGCTTGTCCTAGGCGGAACTTAGTTTTAGGTTGATTATATTAATAACTAAATTATCCTACTCCTAGTTGATCTATTCCAGCTTACTTTGCACTTGAATTTTGTGTTATCAATTGGCGGTTTACCGACCTATGAATGCTAATGGAGATGGCTTTATTAATTAACTACAAAAGATGAATTTAACTCAACAATCAACCCTTAATTATGTTTTTCTGATAATTCAACCTAGCGTATCTAGATCTTTTAGGTCCTTAGCCGGTTTCCCTTGTTTAGAGGTGGTCTAATTCTAAAGCTCAGAAAATAGGGGCACGTAAGTTCCACAATGTCGTCAATACTAATGGTTTCCTAGGCTTCAATCTAGGTAATGCCACAAATATGAACTTAATAAATTAAGATCTTATGAGACTAGATATTCATTAAAGGATTTGCATAAAGAAAAGGAATAAAAATTGAAATTAACTTGCAATCAATTGTATTAATTAAGAAAGATGAAACGAATTCAGTGTTTACAACCAAACACAATCAATTTGCGGAATCAAAACTAACTTAACCAAATTACAAAAGAGAAGAAGAAAAACTTATGCCCTTTTGGTCCAATTAACCGGATTCCGACGGTGTGAAGATGCTTGGGGTGTACCTCTATAGACGAACTCAAGCCGGAACCAAGAACGTCGCAAAAGGGGAAGATTCTATGCAAAACTACAACCAATCGATGGTTCAAAACTCAAAGAAATCAAATAGTTCAAGCTCAAAACCTCACTACAAGTTTCTGCTCTCACTCAAAAAGACTGGAAAAAGATCCTCTAAAACATAAAAAATAACCTATTTATACGGCGAGGTTAAAACCAGGAAAAAGAAAGGATGAAAGTAGGGCAACAGCAGGATTTCGGGGCTCGGCACGCCGTGCTGGTGGAAGTGGCACGCCGTGCTGTGCAGAACTGAAGGCGGCACGCCGTGCTGCTAGAGGTGGCACGCCGTGCTGTGTGGTTTTGAGGCTGGCACGCCACACTGGTCTGAGTGGCACGTTTTCGTGCCACTCCACTGGATTACTTCTGTTGGCACGCCGTGCCCTAATTGTGGCACGCCGTGCCACCCTGATTTTTAGCACTTCGAACTCTTCCTCGCCGCCGATGCTCCAACTTCCAGTCCGGGTCATAATACCTGTCCAAAACAAGCACAAAGAAACATAACCGCAGCAACGCCACGTACCATAAAAATGACAAATTAACAAAAATTACAAAAACAACCCTAGAAAACACGAAAAATACTAAAAGTTATAAAAATCTGTCCAAAACATAAAAATCACAAAATACTCAAAAACCACATAAACATTCACACAAAAGAATCTAAAAAGTGCCATTCAAACCACGAAATTGCCTAAAAGATAAGGTAAAAAACCGACCCACGCCTCGTGGAGCAAGCAATCAGGTCAATCAACCAAACTTCAGTGCGATATCCCACCAAGGACAGACCCATCTGGGCATCCCAATCGTCAGTCCGGTCCTTGAAAGTCTGATTCATGACCTCCAGCTCGGTGACCCGCCGACGCAATTGATCAACCTCTGTTCTCAAATGAGCGGACTCACGGCGCTCGATCCCAATCGTCTTCTGCAACAAACAAAACATGAAAAAGCACCATAATCATACGCATATGCATCCAGGACACGCATATACATATACACTCAAAACATACACACACACATGCATACACGCATCAATGTGTACTCAAGTACAAGTACATGTTGTCATCATCAGGCTGTCTCAAGCCATGACTACTCCAAAAGTGGAAATAACCTGACATTGGGGCATCCTCAAATCCCAAGTGTCCAGGGGCAAAACAATCAAGCCGTATTTATTCTTGATCGAATGGGCAAAAATTTTTGTTTCCAAAATTATCGATCAAGGAATAAATACGTACCCCCAATCCAGCTTCAAAGGTATTGCTCCACCACAGAGAGCCAGTTTCAACGGTATTGCTCCACCACAGAGAGCCGGTTTCAACGGTATTGCTCCACCACAGTGAGCCAATTTTAATGGTATTGCTCTGCCACAGAGAGCCAATTTCTACAGTATCAAGGGGCAAGATATTCAGTCCATATTCATTCTTGATCGAAGGGGCAAAATTTTTGTTTCCAAAATTATCGATCAAGGAACGAATACGTACCCGAAACAACTTCAAAACATCAAAGGAGATCATCAAGCTTCTCAAATCACCAAAGCATCTTTCCCCAGCCATAAAAGCTTCGCGGGAAACACAATCATCCTTTCCTTCAGTGACACAAGCTCCACTAGAAGTGAAATGACCAAAATGCCCTCCTGTCAGTAACCGCATTATTGGATGGCCAAAACACCTTTCCTTTAGCGACACGAGCTACACAAAAACCAAATGACCAAAGTACCCTTACTTCAAGGAATGCAAACTTCCCAAGTTGCAAAATTACCAAAATATCTTTCCCTTTCGTAAGCACCGAATGGCAAGGAGAATTCGATCTGGGAAAGTCCTCTGCTTCGCAGTGGAGTTGAAGCATGTCCCTGGAAAATCAAACAAGATCTGGGCAAAGTCCTCTGCTTTGCAATGGAGTCTAAGTATGACCCTAGATAACATCAGAACAATTCGGGCAAAGTCCTATGCTTCGTATCGGAATTAAAGTAAGACCCTGAAGATTCAAACCAATTTAGGCAAGACCACTGTCTCAAAAGCAACCGAGACAAGTCCCTATAGACATCAAAACAAGTCAACATGAGGAGAACCCCCAGGTACGTTCTCTTTTCCTTCTCACCGTGCTCCCTATCGCGAGACCAAACTCGAATCGGACACAAGCACCGGTTCAAATCGACTTTGGTCCCGCGAGGGGCAGCCTGTGAGCACGGGTTTTTTCCCGACCTCAGTGATGAAAGTTACTGTTACCTTTTTCACGGATAAACGTGAAGCGGATTCAGACCAACCGGGATAATGTCGGAAATGTCCCAGATAGCCCGAAGGTGTGTGACAAGTCCCAGTACGGAACCCCGAAGGATTCGAGTGAGTATCTTAAGAGAATCGAGGAAAAGAACGAAAAATAAGTGAAAATGGCATTTTCTGGACATTACAGCCGCTCGGCTATAAACTACAGCCGCGCGGCTGTAGTCTACAGGGGCGCGGCTATAACCTACAACCACGCGGCTGATATCTTCATATTTCCTTTTTTTAGGCAAAATCAGCATTTAATTCGGTTTTTGAGCAAAATAGGAATTTTTAATGCTACAGCCGCTCGGCTGTAACCTACAGCCGCGCGGCTGTATATTACAGGGGCACGGCTGTGACCTACAGCGGCGCGGCTGTAATCGTCAGTTTTTCTTTTTTGACGAAATCAGCAATTAATTCCGATTTAATACCAAAACAGGAGATATTTAAGGTTGCTATTCAGGAATTAGGGTAAAAGGAGGCAGAAAACTAAAAAAGAAAAAAAAGAAAGAAAGGAGTTTTGGAGAGAAAAACACCATCACTTAGATTTTTCTAGGGTTCTTAACACAATTAAAAAAAAAAAGAGTTGCACCTAAAATAAAAAAAGAAGAAAACAAAGATAATCTTAAAAGAAAACATAACAACCAATCCTTTAATCTTCTTCGTGGTTCCGTTCGGGCTTCGGAAATCGTACTCTGTTCGAGTTGTTCGTGACTGCAAGACGTTTCTGGGATCCGAATCCATTTTTCGTGGTCCAAGCACTGGAACACAGACAAGGTAATCTTCTGAGAGGCCTTAGAAATCCGTTTTATTCATTCTGGTTGTGATTTGATTGCATGTTTTGAGTTTTTTACGAGTTTTGGGAGTTTTTCCGGCTACAGCCGCCCCACTCATAATCACAGCCGCTCGGCTGTAACCTACAGCCGCGCGGCTGTGACCTATAGGGGCGCACCTATAATGCCATGTTTTGAGTTTTTTACGATTTTTGGAAGTTTTTTGATTGCAGCCGCCCCACTCATGATCACAGCCGCTCGGCTGTAACCTACAGCCGCGCGGCTGTAATCTATAGGGGCGCGGCTGTAGTTAAGGCAAAATTACTAAATTTGCAAAACGATTTTCAAAAACGAGAAAACACACTGGAATCAATTCTGGGGCATTACAGCCGCCCGGCTGTAAGCTACAGGGGCGCGGCTGTAGCCTACAAGGGCACGGCTGTAATGGAGGCAGAATTACAGTTTTACCATTTTGGGCCCCAAACTTGTAATTTTACATTCTTTTCTCATTCAAAAATGAATTTTGGCGTGTTTGCATACTTTTGGACCCTAGATGGATGTTTGATTTAGGCCCACACACGAACGGGACCCCCGGGTCCCGGGATATCCGACCCGCTAAAGTTGGAAAAGTGCATGTAAATGAGCCAAACCGCTTTTAAAACTGATTTTTCATCCATAAAAGCTACAGGGCGTTTAAAAAACCGTTTTCCAGGTCTAACCGGGCCGACCGGTCGGGTCGACTCGGTTACCCCCTTTGCATGATCCCGTTTCCTAAAATACCCTTATTCTGTCCTATATGAGTCCTTGGTGTGATTTATTTATCGGTGCTAACCATATTTGGATGCAGCTTTTATTTTTCCTTTATTTTTATTTTTGAATGTATTTTATAGATTAAATCGTGTATCTAGGCGATTGTAATTTTTTAGAGCATCGTGTATAATAGGCGGTTGTAAAAGGTGAGGATGAGAGTTTTCCTTTTCTTGGGTTGTGTAATTTGGCCTCTGATTTACTTTTCCGCAATTTTATTTTTCCGCACTTTATTTTAGTTTTATATATTTATGTCATTTGCATGAGCATTTGTTAATGATTAAAGGAAGATAAAATGGACAGATTCAAGTGAATGAAATATCAAATTATGAAATAATAATTAAAAATAAGTGAGGTTAGTAAATCTGTTGCCCGAACCCTAAATCTCTGAATTAGGTACCGCGTCTACACTTGGTAGGGAGCTGTACTGGAATTTCCCGGATGAGCTGATCCGGGTGGCGACTCTGTATCTAATTTCGAAATTTAGGTTTCAAGATCTTTAAGTTCAAATTGGGATTTTCTAAAAACCTGTCTTTCCAAAATTCACACTTACAACTAAGTTTTCTACAAAAGACTTTTTCAATAAAATGAAAGGTTTTTTCTAAGAGAGATTAAAAAACCGTTCTCAAAACCAAAACATAACCACCCAAAAAGAAAATCCCCGGTTCCCGCTTCACCGTGCGTTCCAAAAAAGGTCGTCCGCTCACAGTACTGTCACACGGACGAAGTTTCGACACTTTGGCAGGTCTATGGGATGATATGAAAGGGTCGCATGAGCCAAGCCCACTAACAAAATTTTGATGCTTTTGAGCATATGATATGAAATGATGTTATGATAAAGCCACGTGTAACAGGGACACGGACAGAGATTCGGCATTCGGGGAACACCTTTTTATGATTTGGTGATGTTATGGATCTATATGTATACTAATTGGGCACTTGGGGAGTACCTTAAATGGTGAATTAATATCATGAAATGGTCGGATGTGGACCATGGTGTTATATGATGTTTATGATAAATGGGTGTGATGTCATGAAATGCATCATGTAAATTGTTACACGAGAATGGGCCTAAGACCGTTGTGGCTTTTATCGAATGAAATGATTTTGGTGGAATGGCCGAATGCAACCCGGTGCATCGGCAAAACACAGGTAACTTTGGATACCCGATATGTTATGAAATGGAATGGGATGGTCATGATAGCCGTCCTTGAAATGCCCCTTTAATTTAATTTAAGTGAAATATGGTGAATTTACATGTCACACAATATGCAAATGGCTGCACGAAAACGTGAGTTAGAATGCATGGAATACACAATGATGTTATGTATGTTATGTGAAAAAATGCTAACCACACGAATTTAATGTTATGGCTGAAAAAAGAAATCATTAGTATGAATGAAAAATGAATGAATTAATTTTTTACACATGAAATAAAATGCAAATGGCTGCATAAAAATGTGGGTTAGTATCACACAAAAATGTTTTATGTATGGTATGTCACATGTATGGAAAATGGTGATTATGGTATGTTATGCACGCGTAGGTAGCAACGGCGATGTGTCACGAGATGGTGAGAAACACATAGCAAGCAAAACGAATTGTTCCCACCTTATTCCTCCAACGTGGTTGGTCTCAAAAATTTCTAACCGAGTCCTAGGCGGGGTTCACTTCGATCACCAACCGGGGGTGATGAAGGTGCGATTTTATTATTATTCACACAATTATTTTGGTATCCTAAGGGAATCCAACTAGGGCTGCCTATATGGGTTCGATCAAAGTCGGGATAACATCAAGTCTCTCACAGCAAGATATACTCCTCACTTCTCCCTAGTCAAGGGTTCTAGCGAAGGGGTTCGTACGAGGCTATGAGTGGTGTTTCGTATTCGTGCCCCTAAGACTAAGAGGAACTCAGGTGACACTTCAACAATCCACCGGGCTATAAAAGGATACCTAAACTAATGCAAAAATGGCTAACTAAAATGCAAATAAAATACCAAAAGAGAATCATCCGCCTTATTTTAATTAGACACTTTTCAGGGCTTGTCAAATTCTTTTAAGTTTTTTAAGAAATCCCCAGCAGAGTCGCCATTGTAAGCGGAGGACGCGTTTTTGACGGAATGCGGGACTCCCTTTTGGAAGGGGCGCCACGATCTAGGGTGGGCCCCTCCCTCACGTGGGGTTTTTGTAAATGGAAAAGCGGTTTTGAAAAAATAAATAGAATTAATACATAAAAGAGCCGAAACCTAAGTCTCGATGAATATTGTAGAGTCGCCACCCAGCTCAGCTCAACAGGGAAATTCTTAGGGTAGCTGAACCGAACGAACGGCCGCTACACTATCTAGAGATTCGCGTCCGGACAAGTCCCTTATTTCGTGTCTAATTAAATTAAATATTGCCAATGTTCTCGAAATGGTATTTTAAAATTCTAAAGTCAATTTTATTGAATAGAAAAGGCATACAGCGCGCATACAAATATATAATACAAAAATAAAGAAAAGAAATAAATAATAAATTAGCCTACAACCAAATCGAATGGAAAAATAAAAACTCTCGCATCACTTATACAATCGCCTAGAATACACGAGAATCTAAAAATAATTACAACCGCCTAAATACACGATTAATTCTATTAAAATACAAATAAAATAAAAATAAATATAAATGAAAGCTGCAAAACAAAGGTTAGCACAATTTATACGGCATGCCACAATTAGGACTCAAGTAGACAGAATTGGAAAATCAAGAATTGGGGGTATGCATTTAGGGGATTACCGGGTTGGCTCGGCTAGCCAGCTTGGTTAGACTTGGAAAACATTTTGAAATGTCCCTATATTTTGGTTTTGTGGGAAAATCATTTTGAAAACAGTTTTTTCCGGTTTACATGCATTTTTATATTTAAGGTGGGTCGGTTTTCGGGAGAATCGGGTCTCCATCATTGAATTGTTCTAAATGCAATTTTACTGAAAATTAAATCTAGGGTCGTGAATGCACACAACAAAATTCATTTTGGTGATTTTTGGGGTTTTCTGAATTTTTATGGATTTTTGGAAATTTTTGGGGATAAAAACTGAAATTCTGATTCTGGAACGAGGGTTACAGTCGTGCGACTGTAAACAGCCTATAATCAAGATTTCGCCAGAATTTTATTTTGAATCAAAATGGAAGAAAAAACATCCTGGAAATTAAGAACACTCGTACGACTGTATATACAGTCGTACGACTGTTCATCAAATCCAAGAACAGTCGTGTGACTGTTCTTAATTTCCAGAAACAGAAGCACGAAAACACAGCAAAAATGCACAAAAATTCACTTCAAACACCCAGAAAGCAAGAAAAAAGTGAAAGGAAAAGGAGTGTCTACCTTTTTAGAAGCTTATCCAAGTCGATTTGACCCCTGGCGTCGCTCTAATCCTCACGAATTCACACTTTTCCTTTGAAATTAAGAGGGGAAGCTTTATGTCCAAAAATCCAAAATGCTAGGGTATCTGATGATTTAAGTCCGGAATTTTAATTTGATTGTGAAGTTAATTGATTAACTTAAGGGTTTCTAACAAATTTTAGCTTTAATCTTAAAGAATCCGAAAGAAATAGAAGAGAAAAAGAGGATTTTTGAGCAAAGTTCCCTTCCCCTTTTTATTGTCTCTTTCCTTCTCTTCTCTCTCCAAATTTTCCACCAGAAATCAAGAATTAGCCTCTCCCCCTTCCCTTTCTTCTTTTTATCTCTGCTTTTCTGGTTGCTTCCTGTCCATCCCGGTGCATTAATTGCGCCACCCTCTCTCCTCCATTTTTCTATTGCAAAGGTATGGGCTCCTGCAACTGCTCTGATATTACAGTCGCACGACTATATACTTTTTTTTTTTAGTATAGAAAATTCCGGCGCTTACAGCAATATATATAAAGATGGAGAAAAGAAAAAGAAATATTATATAAAGAAGGTAAAGTACAACCCCAGTGAGGAATATGTATATTAATAGGTTTAAGCTCTTATACAAAGCATATAAAAAGGGAGTAATTGACTCTAAATGAAGACACTACTAACCACAAACTACCTTGTTCCTTATTTAGAAACCAGCTACATTATTCTTACTCAGCCATATTCTATGAAAACACAATCCCAAAAGAACCAAATGAGAATTACAAATAACAAGAGAGTCAATGATATAAGGGGTCTAAGTGAGGGACAAGGTGATAAGTTAACTAGCCTTGCAACTCACATTTTCAAGCTCATATATTTGTCAAATAATCCTAATTAACACTTAATTAATTTTTCAGATGTAAAAGAAATAAATCTAAAGAAATAACAAAAATATATATCTACCCAAAATCAAAGGCTAGCAACCTAGCAACAATCGATAGTAATAAGATCAAGCGGGAATGAATTTATACAAACTCAAGCTCAAATTGAAATCATACTTAGAAAGACCAGAATCCAAGAAAAAAATCTAGCACCAATCCACCAACCCAGAAAAATTCACAATAGTAAAATTCAAAGGGTAGTACTGTAGAGGCTAAAAACAAGGCAGCAAGCAGATAATTTGCTTTTAAAAAAAATGAAACCCTTAACATGCATAAAACTCCAACAAATCCAGCTATTAAAATCAAGATGGGGTTTGGCAAATTGAGGAGAAGATAATAGAGAGTGCCAAACATGCATGATCTGCATAGATGAGAGGGTGCTGCGATAGACGCCATCGATGAAGGGTGTTGGTTTTGGTGGTTAAACAAAGAAAAAAGAAAGAACGAGCCTTCGAGCAGGAGTGGTCACGACTTCTTTTTTTTGCTTTCTGCCTCTCTACCGCACTCCTAAACTTGCCCCAAGTGTCACAGTAGTAGTAAACTAAAAAACAATAATCGAATAATTACAAAGCAATGAAAGGATTATGAGCTTATGACCTGACTTCATATTTGGAGGAGATCCATAAAGCATATACTGATAAAAAGGAAAAAGGTATGTGGAAGCACACCTTAGACAACTGCCCAAAACTTATTTCTACAGAATAATACCGTTTTGACTTCTTTTGTTTGTTTTGTAGAAAATGTGATTTAACCTCCCACAGAAACTTTGGTGCTAAATCATGAATTCTTGTTGTCACAGAGTCCTCATCTCTTATGATAATATATCCCTAAAAATATAATGTTCCATAAGAGTACAAAAATTTGCAACCAATTTAGTCCATAACAATTGTAGTTTGTTGTTATGTCAGATTATGCATAATTCAATGTTTGAAATGGACATATACCAAAATCAAATAACGAAATACATAAAAAACTATGGTATATTTGATTTTAGTGTTAGGAGATGTGTTTGAGGAAATAATTCTCTCAATTGAATAATGATAATTACACAAGTATTTATAGGCATATACAAGAGATAACCATAAGATTAATAAATATAATTTGACGTGGAATAGGAGGGATTAAAGTATATCCCTTATCACCCCCCATAAGTCAATGGGTGTCTTGAACATGCAAGCGATAATGAAGCAAAAGAAATCAAGAGGCACCCAATGGCTTGGTAAAAATGTCAGCAAGTTGGTCAGCAGATTGCAAAAATCGAATCTAGATAGTTCCATCCTCCACCAATTCACGAACAAATGGTAATCAAGTTCAACATGCTTAGTGCGAGCATGAAAGATTGGATTCTTACTAAGATAGATAGCACCACTAGTATCACACCACATAACAAGCTTACCTTTAGGAGAATAACCAATTTCATGCAATGATGACTTGAGCCAAAAAAGTTCAGTAGCAACATTGGTAAGAGCTTTGTACTCACTCTCATGTATTCCATCGAGCTATAGTAGGTTGCTTCTCAGCACCCTATGAAACTAAACTTTGACCAAGAAAGATACAATATCCACCAGTAGATTGACGATCATCAGAGCATCCTCCCCAGTCTACATCCGAATAGCTTTGCAAGGAGTCAGCCGAACCATTGGGTAAGAACAATCCATACCGAGTAGTGCCATAAAGATATCATAAAAGCCGTTTTAATGCCTTCCAATGCAAGTCAGTTGGAGAATGCATAAATTGACACATTTTGTTGACTGCAAAGGGAAACTTGTGTTAGATATGCCCTAGTCCCGAGACATTGGTCCTTGTATTTGTATCATACATTAA
Source organism: Euphorbia tirucalli (assembly GCA_039660915.1). NCBI lineage: Eukaryota > Viridiplantae > Streptophyta > Magnoliopsida > Malpighiales > Euphorbiaceae > Euphorbia > Euphorbia tirucalli. Next base: position 56,396,424 of record CM077637.1, read on the forward strand.
TTGGATTTATATATTATACTTATTTTGTTATTAATAAAGGCATTAATTCATTTATTATATCTATCTTGTGCAATATATTAAATGAAGTATCCAATGGACATATCCATATCCATGATGACCAGTGTCATGCACTCGGCAGTAAGACCATGGATAGGGTAAAAGATATGTTCATAAATAGATCCGTAGTCTGTTCCAGTCATGGGAATGAATGGAACAAGAGACTATCATTAACCTGGTTGTATGGTGGTGTCTTACCGGTCATTGGACATGGAATGTCAACCAAGTTAATGGGTACATGCATAAGGGGCATGGTACTGGATAGATCCACTTAACGAGAAATCCACATGGTATAGTATCACAAGTGATTCTCATATAGTACTTGTATGGATCCTTTGACCTGACCATATGATGGTGTTGCATGTGAGGTCGCATACTTAGGGGTACGCCTAAAGGGCCTGTAATAGGATGCCAAGTATGGATGCTTTCAGGTATGTCACTTAGCATAGCAATGCTATGGATATGCAGAAGGGATTTGTCACTCAGTAGTCCACTGAGAAGATATCACCGGCCTCTTGATGAATGTGACTGATAAGAGTGTGGCCACACCCAAACAAGTTTGGAACTTGTTTGTGAGCTTCAGTACATTCGGGATCAAGTTTATATCCAGACACAAAAAGAGGGTGATCAATCCATGCCTCTGTGTCAGACACCGATATCAATGACATGGGATGTACAAGTTTAAACTACAGGGTTATGATATCAGTTGGACTGCCATCTCCATCTTAATTGGGGGCTATAGTAGCTTGCTAGAGCCCAACTGCAGTCTGTTGGCCAAAGGCCCACTGCCAACATAAAGATGAGCCGACGGGATCGTACACATTGAGCGACTGAACACCGACTTAAGGAATCACATGTATACTTTGAGTATACACTCTGGAGAAAGAGGCATATATATTAATTACATTATAAAGATCAATTGGATTGATCCTAATAGTAAAATTAATATATTTAATTGGCTCTTCATAATTAATTGGATTAATTATGAGATTATTTCCTAGGTGCAAATATTCATATGTATAGGTTTACATATGATTTTATTTTGTGAAGATCCAATTTTAATTTGATGGATTAAATTAATGGGTCAAACTAATTTTAATTTAAATGTAAATAATATATTACTTGGTGTAATATATTAAATACATGGGTATATTAAAATTGGGCTTGAAATTATAATTAAAATAAGATTGGGCCTGAATTAAATGAAGGAAGCCCACACAAAATGACGGAGCCAAGCTGGGCCTTAATTCCCTTAGGGAATTCGGCCAACCCAGGGTTTTTAACCCTAGGAGAATTCGGCCAAAGGTTAGTAATAGAGATAGCCGAAATTCACTGGCCCCCTCTCTCTCCACAGTTCGTGTTTTTCCAACGCTAGCACGGGTGGTGTTCGTTAGGCGTTCGTGTACGTGAACGAGGAGGGATTCTACATTGATTCCTGCAGTCTGCATCCGTCTCTGAAAGAGATATTCTGGGTAAGAGAATTATCTCTTTCTATTAATTTTTTTTTTTACAATTTCCATTTCAATTGCTCCTGGGCAAGGGTTTGAGGAAATCATCGCGTTCTTCCGCTTTTATCGGGTGATTTCCGGTGAAAAATTCCAACAGTGGTATCAGAGCGGGCTTTTGATCCGTGGAATTGTTAAAATTGGTTGAATCCTATGTTCTAAAATTGGAGATTTTTATTGGGGTTCTTAGTTTGGGTTTAAGATTTTTCCCTATTCGTTTTTCATACAATTGAAATTGAATATACATATTGGTTTGTGTTTGTTTAATTTAATTGTATGTTTTGGAATTCTTGGTGAATTTCTTGTTGGTGGATGCCATGATATATTTTTATATATTTATTTTTGTTTTAAAAAAAAAAAGAAAAAAAATCTGGCTGTTCCCGGGTGCGGGGCTATCGGCGGCGGGAGCAGTGGCGGCAGCCGCTACCTGCTGCTGCTGCTAGGGCAACTTGGTTGCCCTAGCCGCAGTGGGCTGGGCCCTGTGTTTTTGGATTTGGCAGGTTTTTGGCCCCAGGGCCCAGTTTTGAAATTTTAATTGGCTTTAAAATTCATGTGTTTAAATTTATGTAATTTAAATGCGTGTGGTTTTTGGAATGAAATTTTATTTTATTCATGCGATATTAATTTTGGAAATTAATATGGTTTATTGAAATTGGTTTGGGTAATTTTGGCACAATTACTTGGATGGTTGAATTGGACCCATGGTTTCCCAATTCCAGTGGGAGCGGTTGGACTGCCTGGTCTGGAGGCCCATAACCCGTTAAGGGTTAGAACCATGGTGGGACAAAATTGGCGATTTCTATTTAATGGCTTGGACATAATTGAAATGGGCTTAAATCATGCATTATAACATGCTTATGAATTATATGTATTGGATGCATATGGGTGATTAAATATTTTGTATGATTGGATGCTATTGGGCCTTATTCAAGATGGGTTGTATTTTCTTTGTTGGGTAAATACGGCCTGCGTGTCGTTTTTCTTTTTTTAATGTAATTTTATTTTATTCAACTATTATAAAATTTGTAAAAGAAGAAGCCCATGAAGTGGTGAGCCCGAATGGAGGTGCAAGCCCAGAAGGAAGAAGATGGAGGCCCACCTGATATTGTTTTCTAGTATAGGTTTACTAGAATGATATTAGGATGTAATAAAGGCCCATAGCAGTCCATTTTACTTATTTATTTAATTCCACTTTATATTTATATGCATGTATGAATGTATGATGCAACCGCATTTCACCCGCCTTATGTATGCAAGCCGTTGTTAATTGAATCTAAAAACCAAATAAAATTACTCAGTCACTTAAAATTGCTTCCCTTATTCAAAACCGGCTCGAAGTGGGAATAGGCCAGTTGTAGACCATGTCCTCACAGGATACACTGGAGTATTGTCACTTTGTATTGGGTTGGGGTTTGGGATACTCTAACACTTGAATGGAGGTTTTGACTTAGTATGGGTAGTAGGATTCTCCTGGCCCTAAGCACAGATGGGTAAGTGCCAACAAGCCCATCAAACCGAGAGTCCCTAGGCTGGGATTGGACTGCATTCCTACCTAAATAGTTAGGGTATAGTTGTACCAGGCCCTCGTCTAGCTATATCTTAATGAAATATGGATCTTGTGTTGGGATTCGTCATTGGAAAAATAACATGGCGCAGCGGAAAATACACCGTTTAAAATTTCCTAGAATCCACCTATCGTGTCCAATTACCATTGATTAGAATAAAATCAAATAAGAATCAAGAGAGATTAACCCACTGGATTCGTCTCCTCTAGAGACTGCTGCAGAATCGTTTCTTGAAACTGCGAACTCCAAAGTCCGGTGCACGACCAACTATTGAGCGGGAACAGGTGCTAGCCGAAGACGCGAAGGAATGGAGGATTAATGCTGGGATTTTCGGCTATTTGGGGCTGCTATTGGTGGCTGAAATTTCCAGCAATTAATTAGAGTTGAATTAGGTTTTTCCTCCTTAAGTGTGCCCTTATATAGACACCTTGTCTAATTGGGTTTTAATTAGATTAATTAAACCCAAGCCCACTAGGATTATAATTACATAAATAAACTTTAATTAAAAAGTATATACTATGTAATTTAATTCCATTTGGCCAAATTTAATTACCCCTAAATAAAATTAAATCACACTTAAGTTAATACAATACATGTATTTAATTTTCCTACTTAGGAAAATTATTTAATTAATTGTTTATTTTATGTAATTCAATTAATTAATAAATTAATTAATTACATTATGTAAACTTATTAATTAAATTAAATTCAACCCAATGTCAATTAATTATCTTGACACCGAATGTCAACTAATTAATTAATGCATTCCTTCTAATGTACATTACATGTATAATTTCTATAAGTTCCAGCTCAGTTGATCTATTTGCACGATTCTATGGGTCTGTCTTTATGTTGGCAGTAGGCCCAAGGCCCATAGACTGTAAGTGGGTTCTAGCAAACCATTACAACCCCCAATTAAGACAGGGATGCAACAGTCTTTAGAAGACACTCACCCGGTAGTAATCTCATAGTGTCCTTTGTCTAACGATATCGATATGAATAAACAAGAGGCATGGTGTCCGTCATCCTCTTCTGATGTTTATTATATTTCTTGATCTTGAGTTAACTGATTAATCAAATAAGCAACCAACTTATTTGGGTATGGCCATACACTTATCAGTCCAACTCATCAAGTGGCCAATGATATCATCTCGGTGTTACCCGAGTGGCAATTCCATCACTTCATCATCAATATCAACATGTTCACCGGTCCACCCAATCATACCCGTATTTAGCATCCTTTTACAGACCTGTTAGGCATATGTCAAAGTGAACCGGATTCCATATTGATATTATTATGAAATCTGGTCTGAGGACAAAAGAGACCTACTCAAGAATGACTTATGATGCGACAACCATATGGCTTTCTTTTGCGGATCGATCCAGTCCCATGTCAACGACATGTACCTATATTCATGACTGACTATACAAGTACTATGGCTAGTTAAGAACTACAATACAGTCATCGAATATACAAGTCTGTGGTTCTATTCGTTCCCACGATTAGAACAGACCTGGGATAGGTTTTATGATTATCAATCAATGGATACTCTACTCATATTATAGCACAAGATATAAATGAAATAGATTAATTACCTTCATCAATGTGACACAAATAATGTATTCATATAATGGGTCTCAATGTATAATACAAAATATAAGAATCCAATGCCTTAAGAACTAGGGCACACCAACAATCTCCCACTTGCACTAGTTCCAAGTGGGCATTGCCCTAATTCCTATAGATCTGGTATAACCGTCGTGCTGTGTCTGCAATAGCGCTTTGGTCAATGGATCAACGACATTATTCTTGGTGTCAACCCTCTGCAATGATATGTCACCTATGTTCATGATCTCCCAAATGAGGTGAAACTTTCTGAGTACATTTTTGGATCTCTTGTGTGATCGGGGGACCTTAGCTTGTGCAATGGCCCCGTTATTGTCACATAAAACATCAACTGGGTCTAGGATAGTGGGCACTACTCCCAACTCAGTTATGACTTTCTTGATCCAAACGGCTTCCTCTGAGCTTCGCACCCAGCTATGTACTCAGCTTCCATTGTAGAGTCAGCAATGGTGGCCTGCTTTGAGGACCTCCAACTAATGGCACTGCCATTCAGGAGAAAAACATAACCAGACTGTGACTGGTTCTCATCCTCATCGGTCTCAAAGCTTGCATCAGTGTAACCTGACACTTCCAGCTCATCTTGACCTCTATACACTAACAAAGCATCCTTAGTCCGAGTAAGGTACTTTAGGATTGCCTTGATAGGCTTCCAGTGTTCCTCCCCGGGGTCCGACTGGTACTGGCTAGTCATACTTAGTGCAAATGCGACATTAGGCCTCGTACATAACATGGAGTACATGATAGATCTAACAACAGATGCATAAGGGATCTTTTCCATATTTTCCCGGTCCTTCTTTATTTTAGGACCATCTTCCTTACTCAGCTTCAACCCATGGCACATAGGCAAGAATCCTTCTTTGCCTTGTTTGAATCTTTTCAAAACCTTGTTAATGTACGTGGCCTGACTTAGGCCTAGAAGCCAATTGGATCCATCTCTGTAGATCTCGATCCCTAATATCGTCTCAGCTTTGCCTAAGTCCTTCATTGTGAAGCACCTACTTAACCACTGCTTAACCCCTTGCAGTGTTGGTATGTCACTTCCAATGATAAGGATTTCATCAACATACAGCACTAGGACGGTGGAAACGCTCCCACTAACCATCTTATACACACAGGGCCTTTAACTTGAAACACCACTTGCAACCTATCACCTTAGCACCCGGAGGTGGTGCATAGATTGCATCTCAGCCTCCATGGCTTTGTGCCATTGATCTGAGTGTGGGCTTTCAACAGCCTCCTGATAGGTCTTGGGCTCCTCTTGGTCAACGACCATAAGGTCCCTATCATCAGTCACGAGAAAGCCGTACCTCTCTGGCTGATGACATGTCCTACCAGACCTTCTAAGGTCCTGTGCAACCGTTTCTGGTTCCTCAATTTCTTGAGTAGTCAGATCGGTTCCCGAAGCATCCTCAGTAGTAGCTGTAGGAGTTTGTGAATCTTGAACTTCTGACAGTTCAACATTACTCCCACTGTCTCTCTTGGAAAGGAATTCCTTCTCCAAGAAGACTACATTTCTGGCTATGAAAACTTTGTTTTCGGCCGGATTGTAGAAGTAATAACCCTTAGTTTCCTTAGGGTAACCCACAAACTGGCACTTGATAGATTTGGACTCGAGTTTGCCACTTGTCAATTTCTTAACATGTGCATCACAGCCCCAAATCTTTAAGAAGGAAACATTGGGCTTTCGGCCTTTCCATAGTTCATATGGTGTTCCCTCAACTGCCTTGCTTGGTGTATTATTAAGAATGTAAGCAGCTGTCTCTAAAGCATATCCCCAAAAGGAGACAGGGAGTGTAGCATGACTCATCATCGAGTGGACCATGTCTAGTAAGGTCCTATTCCTCCTTTCTAACACTCCATTCCATTGGGGTGTACCAGGAGAAGTGAGTTGGGATACAATCCCACACTCTCTCAAAAACAAGTCAAACTCTTGGCTCAAATATTACCCTCTCAGTCAGACCTAAGTGCTTTTATTTTCTTGCCAAGTTGGTTTTCTACTTCATTCTTAAAGTCCTTGAACCTTTGGAGAGTCTCAGACTTATGCTTCATCAGATACACATAACCGTATCCACTGAAGTCATCTGTGAAGGTCACAAAGTACAGAAAACCAGATCTAGCACTAGTGCTCATTGGGCCACATACATCGGAATGTATTAGCTCTAATAGCTCTGAGGCCCTTTCAGCAATCTTGCTAAAAGGCGCCTTTGTCATCTTGCCTCTCAAACAAGATTCGCATGTGTCATAAGACTGGATGTCAAATGGCCCTAGCACTCTACTAGAGTGAAGCTTAGCTATGTGCTTCTCATTTATATGGCCAAGTCGACAATGCCAGATGTAAGTAGGATTAATTTCATTTTGTTTAATCCTTTTAGTATTTATGTTATAGATTGAACTTTCACGTTTTGGATCAAGGATATATAAGCCATTTTCAAGAAATGCTATTCCATAAATAATATTGCCATATTGCATAGAAATTCTGCCATGTCCAATATTAAATACAAAACAAGAAATATCCAACAAAGAAACGGAAATAATATTCCTGCGCATCGCAGGTACAAAATAACAGTTTCTTAGTTCCAAAACAAGTCCACTAGGCATCTGCAAGAAATAATCTCCGATCTCCATGGCCAGAACCCGAGCACCATTTCTGACTCGAAGATCTACTTCCCCAGATCCTAATAATCTCCTATTTCTTAGACCCTGCACATTTGAACAAACGTGAGATCCACATCTAGTGTCCAAGACCCAAGATGTAGAAATAGCCAGATTAATCTCAACAACATAAATACCTGAAGCAGCAGTTTTGCCCTTCAGTTGCTCCCTTAGCTTTGGACATGAGCTCTTCCAGTGCCCCTTCTCATGACACTCATGGCAGACATCGTCAGGAGAAGCAACCCTTGCTTTAGGTTGGGCCACCACCTTTTTGCCCTTAGCCTTGGCCTTAGATTTGGCCTTTCCCTTAGCAATGGATGTATTGCCCTTGTTCACCAGCAATACTTCAGGAGTCTTCTTAAGAGACTGCTTAGCAAGCTTGAGCATGCCATGTAGCTCAACTACCGATTTATCCAACCCTTGCATATGGTAATTCATGATAAACTGGTTGTAAGACTCAGGAAGTGACCCGAGAATAATGTCTGCTGCCAAGTCCTGCGGAACTGGCGAGCCGAGGCGGGCAAGTGTATCAATATACCCCTTCAACTTTAGCACATGAGTGCTAACAGAAGTCCCAGCTGCCATCACAGTCGTGCAAAGTGCCGTAGTTGTCAGGTAACATTCCTGACGAGCCTGATCTTGGAACATTTTTTTAAGCTGATCCATCATCTCATAAGCATGCTCGTCCATGAACTGCTTCTGAAGATCAGAAGCCATGGTACCCAGCATGAGGCACGAGACATCTCGGTCATCCCTCACATGCCGATCGTACTGCTCCACCATCGCCGCGGTGATGCCTCGACCTGCGGGAGGGCCAGCTGGTAAAGGAGCATTCAGTACATACTCCTTAGACTCTTGTCTAAGAACTATTTGTAAGTTCCTAGCCCAGTCCAGGAAGTTAGTCCCCGAAAGCTTCTCCTTCTCCAAGAGTGACCTAAGTGAGAGTGGGTTGTTGTTTGTTGCAGCCATTTAAATTGCTTAACTGAAATGGGATTATCTACATGGAAGAAATCATTGCTTGAGTTAGAAATAAAGGACTTTTAAGCCAATTCAAATTAATAATCTGATTTTAATTTGTTTGTTGGTGTTGTTAATTGGCTGACTTGACCAAGATCCATAACTTATCAATGACTGGCCGAACTAGGGCTCGCTAACCAACCATTGAGTCGTTTGGTAGGACAACCTATCCAATCCTTCCACGAAGGACTCTTGGTTTGATGGGCATATTGACACTTTACCCATCTGTGCTTAGGGCCCGCTCTGAGTTAATGCTACCCATGTTGAGTCAAACCACCATTCACATGTTAACTATACCAAGTATCTTAACCCTCGACGGCCCACCGAATACTACAATGTACCCAACTAGGGCATGGCGCACATTGCAGCATCAATGGGAGGAAGAGGTGTGAATGTGGGAAGCACTTTTAAGTGACTCAATATTTTAATTTCCGGATTATAATTAAGTGATACGGCTTAGCATGCATAAACGCGGGTAATAATTTGGTGATCCATACATCCATATTATATGACAAATGCAATAGCATACTTAATTTAAAATAAATGAGATCCTATGGGCCTTTAATTACAACCTAATAAAAAATTAGATATCCTATCTAATTCTTCATGGGCCGGACTGCAATCCTTCTTGGGCTCCCACCATGGGCTTGCTCCATTTGGGCCTTCCTCCATACTTGATGCAATTACAATAATTTTGTAAAATAAAATCTATTCTTAAAATTACATCAAAATAAAAAAATGGCACGCAGGCCATATTTCCCAAAATTAAATTATAACCGATAATAATTTAGGGCCCATAGAACTCAACATAACATTTCAAACAAAGTACCTGTCGTGCACATACATACCAATATGATGCATGATCATGACATTCCAAATTATAAATATAAATGTTAAGCCGAGTTACTTAGGGTGAAATCACCAATTTTAACAAATGTGACTAAGGCCCATAAAGGCCCAATGGATAACATCCATAAATGCAAAATTAACAATTTTGCTCCCACTTGAATTTGGGTTGTCACAAATTTAAAATTTAGCTCTCCCAATTTTAACCGGTGTCACGGTTTATTGGGCAAATTTCACAAAGTCCATATTCAATTTAATATGCAAACAATTAAATTAAATATGCATTCCAACAAAATAAATAATTTGAATACAAATTAATTAAAAAAATTTAATTTAATTTGCATTAGGGTCTAGGATGAAAAAAAAATACTCGCAAAATCCAAAATCGGACTCAAACCACACACGCCGGAGACAGCAGCTGCTGCAATTTGGAATCTTGCGATTCCAAATTGCAGCAAAACAAATGTATACCCTTCTTTTTTTAATCATAAAAAAAATCATCAAAAATTAAATAATCAATAAAACAATAATTTTTAAGATGGAAACCAATTGGGGAAAATAATCAAAAACCCCAATCCAAAAATTCTAGGGTTTATCAAAACGAAAACCAATTGAATAAAAACCCTAAAATAACAAACTTGAAACACATTCTTTCTTTAAGAACGCTTTCAAGAACCAATTCCAATCAATATAATGGACAAAACCTAGGCTCTAATACCACTGTTGGGATTCGTCATTGGAAAAATAACGTGGCGCAGCAGAAAATACACCGTTTAAAATTTCCTAGAATCCACCTATCGTGTCCAATTACCATTGATTAGAATAAAATCAAATAAGAATCAAGAGAGATTAACTCACCGGATTCGTCTCCTTTAGAGACTGCTGCAGAATCATTTCTTGAAACTGCGATCTCTAAAGTCTGGTGCACGACCAACTATTGAGCGGGAACCGGTGCTAGCCGAAGATGCGAAGGAATGGAGGATTAATGCTGGGATTTTCGGCTATTTGGGGCTGAAATTTCCAGCAATTAATTAGAGTTGAATTAGGTTTTTCCTCCTTAAGTGTGCTCTTATATAGACACCTTGTCTAATTGGGTTTTAATTACGTTAATTAAACCCAAGCCCACTAGGATTATAATTACATAAATAAACTTTAATTAAAAAGTATATACTATGTAATATAATGCCATTTGGCTAAATTTAATTACCCCTAAATAAAATTAAATCACACTTAAGTTAATACAATACATGTATTTAATTTTCCTACTTAGGAAAATTATTTAATTAATTGTTTACTTTATGTAATTCAATTAATTAATAAATTAATTAATTATATTATGTAAACTTATTAATTAAATTAAATTCAACCCAATGTCAATTAATTACCTTGACACCGAATGTCAACTAATTAATTAACGCATTCCTTTTAATGTACATTACATGTACAATTTCTATAAGTTCCAGCCCAGTTGATCTATGTGCATGATCCCATGGGTCTGTCTTTATGTTGGCAGTAGGCCCAAGGCCCACAGACTGTAAGTGGGTTCTAGCAAACCATTACAGCCCCCAATTAAGACAGAGATGCAACAGTCTTTAGAAGACACTCACTCGGTAGTAATCTCATAGTGTCCTTTGCCTAACGATATCAATATGAATAAACAAGAGGCATGGTGTCCGTCATCCTCTTCTGATGTTTATTATATTTCTTGATCTTGAGTTGACTGATTAATCAAATAAGCAACCAACTTATTTGGGTATGGCCATACACTTATCAGTCCCACTGATCAAGTGGCCAATGATATCATCTCGGTGTTACCCGAGTGGCAATTCTATCACTTCATCATCAATATCAACATGTTCACCGATCCACCCAATCATACTCGTATTTAGCATCCTTTTACAGACCTGTTAGGCGTATGTCAAAGTGAACCGGATTCTATATTGATATTATAATGAAATCTGGTCTGAGGACAAAAGAGACCTACTCAAGAAAGACTTATGACGCGACAACCATGTGGCTTTCTTGTGCGGATCGATCCAGTCCCATGTCAACGACATGCACCTATATTCATGACTGACTATACAAGTACTATGGCTAGTTAAGAACTACCATACAGTCATCGAATATACAAGTCTGTGGTTCTATTCGTTCCCATAATTAGAATAGACCTGGGATAGGTTTTATGATTATCAATCAATGGATACTCTACTCATATTATAGCACAAGATATAAATGAAATAGATTAATTGCCTTCATTAATGTGACACAAATAATGTATTCATACAATGGGTCTCAATGTATAATACAAAATACAAGAATCCAATGCCTTAAGAACTAGGGCACACCAACATCTCGGCCCATGAGCCCAACAACTCGGTTTAATTAATAACTTGATTCATTATTAATTTCATATGGGAATAACAAAGTAAAATCCTTTATTAACACTATAAATGTTTTTCTGTGTAGAAACTCTAAATGGCAAACAACAATACTTTATCACTGCGATTGATTCTTGAAAGGGACAAGCTTTCCGGTCCTAACTTTTTGGACCGGTCTAGGAACTTGAGAATAGTTCTAAGACAGGAGTCCAAAGAGTATGTGCTAGAGAGGCCTGTACCAACTGCGCCTCAAGGACGTAATCCACCGGCTGCCCAGCTGGAGGAATACAAGGTGCATGTCAAGGATAATAGGGATGTGACATGCCTAATGTTGGCCTGTATGGTCCTTGAACTGCAAAAACAGTTTATGGACCATCAAGTCTTTGCTATGATAACAACTCTAAACGAGATGTTTAAGGAGCAAGCTCGTCAGGAAAGGTACCTGACCAACAAGGCATTCCACTCTAGTAAGATGGAGGCTGGGACATCTGTGAGCGCTCACGTGCTCAAGATGAAGGGCTATTTGGACACTTTAGCCCGACTCGGATCACCCATCTCTCAGGAGTTGGCGGTGGACACAATCCTAACATCCTTGCCGGATTCTTATGATCAGTTCATCCTGAACTACAACATGCAAGGGATGAACCGCACTGTCAGTGAGCTACATGGGATGCTTAAACTTACTAAGCAGTCGATCAAAAAGACTCCGCCTGTGCTGCTGGTCAACAAGGGGAACCCTCCTGTTGCCAAGGGTAAGGCTAAAGAAAAGGCCAAGGCCAAGGCCAAGAAGGCCAAGGCTAAGAAGGCCAAAGCCCAGCCGAAGGCCCAGCAGAAGGTAGGTCCTGAGGATATCTGTTTCAGGTGTAGACAGGCGAGCCATTGGAAGAGATCGTGTCCCAAGCTGATGGGAGAGCAAAGAAGGGGCCAAGGTGCGTCCTCTTCAGGTATTTATGTTATAGACATTAACCTTACTGTTTCAACATCCTGGGTATTAGATACTGGATGTGGTTCTCACATTTGTTGCAATCTGCAGGGACTTAAGAATAGAAGGTCACTAGGGTCGGGAGAGGTGGACCTGCGGGTAGGGAATGGAGCAAGGGTTGCTGCCATAGAGATCGGCGAATACCACCTTGTGATGCCTAGTGGATTGGTTTTAATTTTATAACAATGTTATTTTGTACCTGCTATGTGCAGGAATATTATTTCAGTTTCTATGTTGGATATTTCTGGATTTTATTTTACTATTTCTAGCGGTAGAATTTCAATATCTAGAGAGGGATTATTTTATGGAGATGCTCTATTAAATAATGGCCTGTATATCTTGGACTTAAATGAAACCAATCACGTCTATAACATAAACACAAAAAGGGTTAAGCCAAATGAACTTAATCCTGTCTACCTATGGCATTGTCGTCTCGGCCACGTAAATGAGAATCACATAGCTAGGCTTCACAAAGTTGGAGTCCTAGGGTCATTTGACTTGGAGTCAATTGATACATGCGAATCATGTTTACGAGGCAAGATGACTAAGGCACCTTTTAGCAAGAAGGCTGAAACGGCCACTGGCTTATTAGACCTAATACATTCAGATGTTTATGGACCCATGAGCTCAGCAACCAGAGGTGGACACCTGTACTTCATCACGTTCACAGACGATTTCAACAGATATGGCTATGTCTATCTAATGAAACACAAGTCTGAGACCCTTGATAGGTTCAAGGAATTTAGGAGCGAGGTACAGAACCAGCTAGGCAGAAATATCAAAACCCTTCGGTCAGACCGAGGTGATGACTATATGAGCCTAGAGTTTGACTCATATTTGAGAGAGCATGGAATAGTTCCACAGCTCACTCCTCCAGGAACACCACAATGGAATGGGGTGTCCGAACGGAGGAATAGGACCCTGTTGGACATGGTCCGCTCAATGATGAGTCAAGCCTCTCTCCCAATTAGTTTCTGGGGACACGCCCTCGAGACAGCAGCTCTTATCTTAAATAATACTCCGACTAAGGTAGTGGAAAAGACCCCATATCAGATATGGACGGGCAGGGAGCCTAATGTGTCTTTCCTAAGGATTTGGGGATGCGAAGCACATGTCAAGAAATTGACTAGTGGCAAGCTGGAGCACAAAACTGATAAATGACTATTTGTGGGCTACCCTAGGGAAACCAAAGGGTATTACTTCTACAACCCCGCCGAGAACAAGGTGTTCGTTGCAAGGAAGGGGGTCTTTATAGAAAAGGAGTTCCTTTCCAAGAAAGATAGTGGGAGCAATGTTGAACTCAGGGAAGTTCAAAGTCCACAAGCTCCTGAAGAGGATAACTCAGAGGCCCAGGTGGAGCTTCCACAGGAGGAAGCACCGACCCAGGCCGCACAAGGACCTAGAAGGTCTGGTAGGGATCGTCGGGAACCGAAGAGGTATGGTTTCCTCGCACCGATGATCAAACTCTTCTCATCTGGGATGAGGAAGAACATAAAACCTACCAGGACGCTATAGCAAGCCCACAGTCTACGAATTGGCGCAAAGCCATAGAGGCAGAGATGCAATCTATGTAAGATAACCAAGTTTGGAACTTGGTTGATCCACCTCCGGGTGCTAAGGTGATAGGTTGTAAGTGGTGCTACAAGTTAAAGGCTGACAATACCTTCAAGGGGCGTCTGGTTGCGAAAGGTTTTAGACAAGTCCATGGAATAGACTATGATGAAACTTTCTCACCAGTAGCCATGCTCAAATCCATCAGGATCTTGCTAGCCATAGCCACATGGTACGACTATAAAGTCTGGCAAATGGATGTCAAAACCACTTTCCTTAATGGAAAGCTGCTCGAGGATGTGTACATGACACAACCTAAGGGTTTTGTTGATCCAGAGTATCTGAGCAGGGTATGCAAGCTTCAAAGGTCCATTTATGGACTGAAGCAAGAATCCTGAAGTTGGAATCTTAGATTCAATGAGGCTATAAAGGAATATGGCTTCATACAGAATCAAGATGAGCCTTGTGTGTATAAGAGGACAAGTGGGAGCATTATCACATTTTTGGTACTTTATGTGGACGACATCCTACTCATTGGAAGTGACATACCTACACTGCAAGGGGTAAAGCAGTGGCTGAGTAAGTGCTTCACAATGAAGGACTTAGGCGAAGCTGAGATGATCCTAGGGATCAGGATCTATAGGGATAGGTCAAATCGGCTTCTGGGCCTAAGTCAGGCCTCGTACATAGACAAAGTTCTGAAAAGGTTCAGCATAGACCAGGCTAAGAAAGGTTTCTTGCCATTGAGCCACGGGCTGAAACTTAGTAAGAAGCACTGTCGTAAAAGAAGGGAGGACAGGGAGAACATGAAATTGGTTCCATATGCTTCGGCCATAGGATCAATTATGTACTCTATGTTATGTACGAGACCTGATGTCGCCTTTGCACTGAGTATGACAAGCCGATACCAGCAAGATCCCGGGGAGGATCACTGGAAAGCTGTCAAGGCAATCTCAAGTACCTTAACCGGACTAAGGATAGCTTCTTAGTGTATGGTGGTCAGGAAGTGCTATCAGTTACTGGGTACACTGATGCAAGCTTCCAGACTGACCAGGATGAGTACCAGTGGGTATGTATTTTTGCTAAATGGTGGTGCTATAAGCTGGAGGAGCTCAAAGCAACCAACCATCGCGGACTCTACAACAGAAGCTGAGTACATCGCTGCGTGTGATGCGGCTAAGGAAGCTGTGTGGATGAAGAAGTTTATCACTGAGTTGGGAGTAGTGCCAACTATCCAGGACCCAGTTGATATCTTCTGTGACAACAATGGGGCCGTTGCACAAGCTAAGGAGCCCCAGTCACACAAGAACACAAAACACATGCTCAGAAAGTTTCAACTCATACGAGAGATCACGGAGAGAGGTGACATTGCATTGCACAGAGTGGACACCGAGGATAATGTCGCAGATCCTTTGGCCAAGGCGCTGGCCCAGCCCAAGAACGAGGGTCATACTAGATCTATAGGGATTAGGCCCATGCTTAGTTGGAACTAGTGCAAGTGGGAGATTGTTGGTCCCGAGGCATTGGTCCTTCTATTTGTATCATACATTAATTGGATTTATGTATTATACTTATTTGTGTTATTAATAAAGGCATTAATTCATTTATTATATCTATCTTGTGCAATATATTAAATGAAGTATCCAATGGACATATCCATATCCATGATGACTAGTGTCATGCACTCGGCAGTAAGACCATGGATAGGGTAAAAGATATGTTTATAAATAGATCCGTAGTCTGTTCCAGTCACGGGAATGAATGGAACAAGAGACTATCATTAACCTGGTTGTATGGCGGTGTCTTACCGGTCATTGGATATGGAATGTCAACCAAGTTAATGGGTACATGCATAAGGGGCATGGTACTGGATAGATCCATTTAACGAGAAATCCAAATGGTATAGTATCACAAGTGATTCTCGTGTAGTACTTGTATGGATCCTTTGACCTGACCATACGATGGTGTTTCATGTGAGGTCGTATACTTAGGGATACGCCTAAAGGGCCTGTAATAGGGTGCCAAGTATGGGTGCTTTCGGGTATATCACTTAGCATAGCAATGCTATGGATATGCCGAAGGGATTTGTCACGCAGTAGTCCACTAAGAAGATATCACTGCCCTCTTGATGAATGTGACTGATAAGAGTGTGGCCACGCCCAAACAAGTTTGGAACTTGTTTGTGAGCTTCAGTACATTCGGGATCAAGTTTATGTCCAGACACCGATATCAATGACATGGGATGTACAAGTTTAAACTACAGGGTTATGATATCAGTTGGACTGCCATCTCCATCTTAATTGGGGGCTGCAGTGGCTTGCTAGAGCCGAACTGCAGTCTGTGGGCCAAAGGCCCACTTCCAACATAAAGATGGGCCCACGGGATCGTACACATTGAGCGACTGAGCACCGACTTAAGGAATCACATGTATACTTTGAGTATACACTCTGGAGAAAGAGGCATATATATATTAATTACATTATAAAGATCAATTGGATTGATCCTAATAGTAAAATTAATATATTTAATTGGCTCTTCATAATTAATTGGATTAATTGTGAGATTATTTCCTAGGTGGAAATATTCATATGTATAGGTTTACGTATGATTTTATTTTGTGAAGATCCAATTTTAATTTGATGGATTAAATTAATGGGTCAAACTAATTTTAATTTAAATGTAAATAATATATTACTTGATGTAATATATTAAATACATGGGTATATTAAAATTGGGCTTAAAATTAATTTAAACCAGATTAATAGAAATAAGATTGGGCCTGAAATAAAAGAAGGAAGCTCACACAAAATGAAGGAGCCAAGCTGGGCCTTAATTCCCTTAGGGAATTCGGCCAACCCAGGGTTTTTAACCCTAGGAGAATTCGGGCAAAGGTTAGTAATAGAGATAGCCGAAATTCACTAGCCCCCTCTCTCTCCACAGTTCGTGTTTTTCCAACGCTAGCACGGGTGGTGTTCGTTAGGCGTTCGTGTACGTGAACGAGAAGGGATTCTACATTGATTGCTACAGTCTGCATCCGTCTCTGAAAGAGATATTCCGGGTAAGAGAATTATCTCTTTCTATTAAATTTTTGTTTTTACAATTTCCATTTCAATTGCTCCTGGGCACAGATTTGAGGACATCGCGTTCTTCCGCTTTTATCAGGTGATTTCCGGTGGAAAAATCCCAACAACTTGGGCTTGGTCAAAGTAAGATATTGCGATGCACCAATGAGTTTCATGTATTCTGTTCCATCTGGCAACAGTTGGCCCATCTGCTTAGAAAGATTCAGAAGAGTAGCCATGGGAGTGAGATAGGATTTCGCTTCTAATAAACTAGTCTGATCTAAAAGGTCAAGAATGTAACGAGACTGTCGCAGCATAAGACCTTAAGGAGTATGATCAATTTCAATGCCCAGAAAGTAAGTAGCTTGATCCAAATCCTGAATGGGAAATTCAGATTCCGTGAGAGAGATAGCGCTCAAAACCGAATCAATGGAAGTTCCTATGACAATTATGTCATCAACATAACACAGCACAAATGTAAAAGATGTGTTAGTTTGACTAATAAATAATGAGTTGTCTGCCTTGGACTTTCGAAATCCATGAGAAAGAAGAAAGGAACAAGGACGGGAGAACCACTCTCTAGGAGCTTGTTTGAGTCTGTATAGAGACTTGCGGAGCAAGCAAACATTATTAGGACGAGCTGCATCAATGAAGCCAATGGGTTGTTGCATACAAACTATTTCTATCAAGTTACCATGTAAGAATGCCTTACAAACATCCAGCTGGTGAATGGGCCTATTATGAGTGGAAGCCAAGGCTAGTAAAGTTCGAAAGATGGTAGCTTTAATCACATGACTGAAAGTCTCTTTGTAGTCGACCCCTTGCTTCTATGTGAATCCCTTGGCTACCAACCAAACTTTGTATCTATCAATGCTACCGTCAGTTTTTCTTTTAATCCTGTATAACCATTTATAATCAATCACATTAGTATCAGGGGGTCTAGGCATTTGCATAGCACCACGCCATATTGTTGTGTTCTTACCTTGAGCATAGGTATTCGGTTCATGATGAAGGTAATCTAGAGATGAAGTATGAGAGGTAAGAGCATACTGAGATGGCATTCTTCGTGCCTCTGGAGGCTGAAGTTTCATACATTGGGTGTGAAGAATCGGTTTAGTCGACAAAGTAGAATAAGGTTGCATTTGGAAGGGTCAATTAAAAGTTTAAGACCATTGTGTGATGACTTGGTAAAATTTGGAGACGGAATCAAATGAGGTGATTTAGATGGAGAAAGTTGGAAAGGAATAGGATATGAGGCAGTATGGTCTATAGGAGACAAAAGAGGTGAATTGGATAGTGTTTGAGTGGAATTTGACGTGGAGGTAGGAATGGTAGCATTTGCATGGGGAAGGTTACTTGGTAAGGAAGAAAGAGACAAAGTAGATGTGGAATGCATACCTGCCGAGAGGCCAACGGAGGGTCAACAGCGATGGATGGTGAGTGTCATGATTGGTGGTAGCAGTAAACGGAAAAAAGGATTCATTGAACTTGACATGTTTGGCTATAAAAAATACAATTTTGGCTTTCTCAAAAATAGAGAAATCCTAAATGAAATTTGGATTTTCCAAGAAAAATCCACTATTCGCAACGAAATTGAAATTTATTTTTGTTTTATGGTCTCAAAAGGGGAAAGACAGCACGCCTAAAAATTGTAAAACTAGTATAATTAGGTTGTTTATGAAATAATCGAAAATACGGAGTTTCATTATTAATTAATTGCGAATGCATGCAATTAATTAATTCGACAACATTATTAATTGCATAATTCTAGAATCGAAACGAGACACTAGAATGTGCTAGTAATGTGAGTGTAGTGTCAACAATGTGGCGAATTTTGCATTCCAATATACCATTTTGTTCATGGGTGTGAGGACAAGCCAAGTAATAACAATAGATTGATATTCTACACCAAGATTTTGAAAACTCTAAGCATTAAACTGAGATTCAGTGAGAGGATTTCCTGCAAGAGTCAATTCATTAGCTAAGTCCTTTGCATGCTATAGGTAAGCAACTATACCGGTATTGGATTTTCTTAGATTTTACAATTCAAAGAAAATTCGCAATTTTTGGCTCTTAGATATGGAACCTAGGGCACTCTCAAGAGCTTACCATGCAGCTCGTGCTGTTGTAGTTCCAATAACATAAGAGAAAACTTCATCGTTAATGGAAGCAAATAGCCATGTTAGTAACAACTGGTCTTTCTTAAACTATGCTTCATAAGTTGGATTTGAGATTTGAGTAATTGGATCATTAGGGTTAGGGATTTGCTAATTTGGTGGTGGTGTTCCATCAATATATGAAACAAGGTCATGAGTACGAAGAATATGATAAAAGAGGGTTTTCCATGCCAGATAATTATTGCATTTGAGTTTTAAAGAAAACACTTGATTAGAGGACAAGTTTGGGTTAGGGTTTGTGTTTGTGGCCATGGTTACAATTTGAGTTAGGGTTTCAGTTTGATTGGAGCTGGTGGCGGAAGACGATGATGAGCTTGGGTCAAATTGAAGTATTATCAGCAGTGGAGTAACGGGCAAAGACAAAGGTGGAGTAGGTACTTCGGCTTCTAGGTTAGGATCAGGGATAGGAGAGGACATTAAGAGGTTTAGGTTAGCTCTAATACCATGTTATGATATGTGTTTGAGGAAATAATTCTCCCTATTAAATAATGATAATTACACAAGTATTTATAGGTATATACAAGAAATAAGCATAAGATTAAATAAATACAATTTGACGTGGAATAGGGGAGATTGAAGTATATCCCTTATCATTAAATTCCAAACAGTATAAACCAATCAAAATGTAAAACATAATGCAGTTATGACCTTGAAATATGAAAGAAATGAAAAAAAAAAAAAAAAAACAAAAAGTAAAAAAGAAAAAGGAAATGGTGTGAACATAATCAGCAGCCACTTAGGATATAACAGAATTCGCATGAATGAAAAGTGAAAATGCACGTACATCTTAGGTATGGGTATGCACATCTTTTGTTGTTTTGCTTTTATTTAAAGGAAATAAGGCAATAAGATAATTTAAAGGGATTTTTTTGTTAGTAGAAATTGATAGAGAATGGGCTAATAAATGTAAACTTCTGGATCATAATACATATGGGCCAGAGGTATTGAGGATTTATACCCATAGAAGGAAGACAGATCAATAGGGGCAGGAGAGGAATATCAATTAGTTAGGTATGCTTTACAATGGTGAGCTGGCATTAGAATTGAGTATTTCGTTTATCAAAGGGGAGTGGCTGTTGAGAGAGGGGGAGGCTGAATGTGTGGTTTTACTACATAGATTGTAGGGCTCTATCTTGGATGGAGAGGGGAGTTTCTTACTATGAGGATTGAGTTTTACTCGGTCCACTTCTTTCATTTATTCTTTACTTTCCCTTTTCAATGTATTAGTTCTATTAACTCAATCCAAGAGTCTTTATTTGGCTATTTCTCTGTTTCTATCATTTTGTTCCTATCAGAGTTTCTTGTACGAATGCAAATCTTTATATTGTATGGTAATCGTTATGGTATCCGACATGAAAAGATGCAGAGAGGTCTGTTAATGAAAGTATGTTGCTCAATCAAATTCACAAAAATTTGTGTGTTTCGCCATTGTTTCTATCTGCATTGGGAAGAAATTCTTCTTATACAATGTTCTCAAGATGTAGTTGATAAGTATATTTTATATGCTTATATTGCCTTAGTATGTGAGCTATAATTGAGTTTTTTTTACTCTATTTAAGGTTTATTTTACTTCCTTTATGCTATTTTTTATGTTAGGACCTTAATAAGGAAAAAGAGCTATAAGTGCATGAAAAAAGAAAAATTGGCTTGGATTAGTCCAGTAGTAGTCTCAAGGCATAAGCATGCCTAATGGGGTGCTGATTTTAAAGTCTTGGAGCTAAAATTGTTATTTGGGCCAACATTTATGTTGGGCCTGCTTGGAGCTACGGATTTGACTTAAGAGAAAGGAGTCAAAGCCTTTTCATTTGGGTTTTACTTATTTTTATTCTATTCTTATTCCTAATGGAATTCATTAATTTGTTTTCCTCTTTAGAATTGGATTGTGTTGAATGAAGTAGCCTATTTTGGGGCCAACAGATTGCTTTTGTTTTTTTTAGTTTTGACGGTCCCAAATAGGCTAGCTATAGTACTAAAGGGGGGTGAATAGTACTATATACCAAATAAAAATTTTCACAAACAGTTTAGAAAATTCTTTTTGAATAAAACCGATTTTCTTTCAATAAACACAAGTTTTACAAAAATGCGGAATTGATAAAATAGTAAAACTTGTGAATATAAATATCCTTGACTAAAATTAAGAGTGTCTTTAAAAATAAAGCTATTAATTTAAATTGTAGAAATTTAACTTTCAATGAAAATAAAGAGTGTAAGGATAAAGAGATGAAGACACAAGATTTATACTAGTTTGACCCAACCGGTCTATGTCCAGTCCTCAAGCCAACCGCTTGAGATTTTCCACTATTGCTTCCCTTACAGGTAGGAAACAAGCCTGTGTTACTTTTTGTGAGTTCAAGTAACAAATCAATACTTTTGCAGGCTAAGTATCAAACCTCTACCATTATTTTTTCAGAGCTCAAGTAACAAAACTCTTCCAGTGTTTTTTAAAGCTCAACACCAAACT
Organism: Euphorbia tirucalli; assembly: GCA_039660915.1. Lineage (NCBI taxonomy): Eukaryota > Viridiplantae > Streptophyta > Magnoliopsida > Malpighiales > Euphorbiaceae > Euphorbia > Euphorbia tirucalli. Next base: position 56,418,304 of record CM077637.1, read on the forward strand.
TATCCCGGTATTTTTCAAAGCTCATATACCAAACTTCTACCGATACTTTTTCAAGTTTAAGCACCAAACTTGTACAAACTTTGTTGATCACACTATCAACAAAGTAAGCCCCCTTTCACACAAATCCCTTGTGTGAAAAATACAATTCCGTTCAAAAGAATATATGAAAGAATATGTGAACAAGGTGAAGCTCTTCTCTCTTTTTGCACTTGTAGGAATTTTGGAAGACTTGAATAAAAGAAGCTTAGAATGTATGAATATTGCTTTAAGTCTCCCACTTTTCTCACTTGATTTTCATTCCTTTATATAGGTGTTGAAGAGGCTCCTAATAAAGAGATGTGGCCTTTTTTGTAGCCCATAAGAAGATTATGATAGTTGAAGTCATCTCCTAAAGTAATTATAGTTGTTGTATTCATCTCGTAAGAGAATATGAATGTTGCCTTGATTCATAAAATAAAAGTGGCTTGCTTTGAACTTTTGAAGTAATATAGCAGTTTCTTCTAGCCTGTAAGCAAAAATGGTTGTTGAATGTACAGCTCTTGAACAGGTGTACAGTTGTAGGGAGATCTTTGCATCTCATAAGTTGTTTATCTCATAAGCAAAACTATGTCAAATATTATTTTAGCTCATAATACTTTTGTGGCTCTTTTTATTATATGGCATTTACTTTCTTTTTATTGGATGTCAACATATTTGAATTTAACTTAGGAAATTCTTTTTCTTTAATGTCAACTTGTAATTATCAAAATAGAAGTTTCTCCCCCTTTTTGATGATTGCAACTTTTTAGCAAAATGGTAGGTTGACATTTCATATAAATGAGATATTCTTCGTTTGTGCTCCCCCTCAATACGTGCGTGGTTGTTTAGCAGAAATTTTTGGAGATTAAAAATTTGAGTTCATTGTTTCTGATCAATCAATATAATCTTCATAGAAAACTTTTGAAAGCAAAGTTTGATTAGCGAAGAGAAAGAAAAATTAGCGGACTTAAACTCTTATTGTTAAAAACTGTCCAAATCAAACATAAAAGAGAAAGGCCTATTATGTTTTTAAGGCCCATAAATAGTTCATTTTCGGTTCGTGGGCTTCAATGAAGAGATTGCATTGAAGCTTATGTACCTATATATAGTAAGGATATATAGCATAGGGATGTTTGAGTGAAGGCATATACTTAAGAAATTAAACTGATTTGGCCATGAAAGTTTGATCGAAAGATCAAAAGTTAATTAAGCTTGTTGCTGCATATGTATATACTCAGCAGACATATGTAAAGTCATGTTCTCTTTAAACATCACATAATTCTTATAGAATCTGTATTCAAATATATTAATGTAAATTCAATGCTAACTGCAAATGTGATAACCGAGAGCTTTTCGAAGAGAGAGAGAGCTCATATGTATGCAATTCTAGCTAGAGTTTTTGAAAAACATAGTCTATATTTATGTCAATCATAAAGACTTATGTCACTATGTCATGTAGATATCGATTTTTACTTTTGGATAAACAAGCACATTTTGGATGAATGCATATAGAAGACAACTAGGAGTCAAAGTCATAATTTGATGCTTGTTAAAATTCAGAGCTCATGTGTCTGAGAACTGTGTACTTTTAGTGTGTGAAAAGTGTCATAAGAGAGAAACTTTTTGCCTTTGTCATAATAAGAGACATATGCCATATATCCCATACTTAGCAGATATGCAGGACACAGAGATAACTAAGCAGGTCATAGGCTGAATCTCATATCTTAGCTACTTCACTCTAGCTTATATGTATAATTCATATGGATCATCTTGCAGATACATATCTTAGCTATCAGATAGAAAAATATGTTAGTATAAATGCATATGTACCTTTTTAGTATTGACACTTACACATAACAGATACATGTCAAAAATATTAAGTCAAGTAGCCTCTATTCACAACATAAAAGTCATCATATTCTGTCAAAACACATCATATATTCATAACACACATTCATATGTCATTACTTACTTATAATATATATATTTACATGTTGTAAGCACGGGTTTTTTCCCGACCTCGGTGATGAAAGCCATATACCTTTTTCACGGATAAACGTGAAGCAGATTCGGAGTGACCAGGATAACATCAGAAATGTCTCAGGTGACCCGAATGTGTGTGACAAGTCTTGGTACGGAACCCCGAAGAAGTTCGAGTGAGTATTTAAGAGAACTGAGGAAAAGAATGAAAAATAAGCAAAATAGGCTATTCTAGTCACTACAGCCGCTTGGTTGTAGTGCCCTACAGCTGCGCAGCTGTAATCATCAGATTTCCCTTTTTTTGTTCAAAATCAGCATTTAATCCCGATTTTTAACCAAAATAGGAGATATAAAACCATAATGACCGGGATTAGGGTTAAGGGAGCAGACAAAAAAATTACAAAAGAGACAGAATTGAGAGAATTGAGAAAAAACACATCCACACTTAGGGTTTTTGAGAGGAAAGATTAAAATTGAGTGTTTTAATCCTAAATAATCAAAGAAACCTTAACAAAAATCCATTTAAATCATCATAAATTTAGAGGGATAAGTTTTCTAGGGGCATTCTTAGACCATAATCACTCATTCAATCTCACTCAGGGTTCCGTTCGGGCTTCGAAAATCGCACAAGCTTTTGGGTTGTTCGTGATTGCAAGGCGTTCCCGGCATCCGAATTCATCCCTGGTGATCCAAAACACTGGAACACAAGCAAGGTACATTTTGAGAGGCCTTAGAAATCCCTTTTTCTTTGGTTTTGATTGCTGTTTGTTGGTGTTTTTGAATTTTTTGCAATTTTGGAAGTGGTTTTGATTACAGCTGCCCCACCTACGATTACAACCGCTCGGCTGTAACCTATATGGGTGCGGCAGTAATCTTCAGGGACAGAAGCTCCGGATGCCTGAAATCGACCGATAACGCTTCTGTTTTCTAATTAAATGTGTTTTTCATGTTTATTATCGGTCCAATTACATCCATGTATGCTTAGATTTCTGGTTTTCTGATTTTAATTGATGGATGTGATTTCAAGTTTGGTAATTTCGAGTTTTTAGGGATTTTCGGACTTGTTTCGATCCGTTTGGGATCTGTTTTGTTGAATTCAGTGTGTTTCCAGAAATCCCAGATCGCCCAAAATCGCTAAACTTGTAAAACAATTTTAAAAAATGAGAAAAGAAGGCCGAATTGAATTCTGGAGCACTACAGTTGCACGGCTGTAGTCATTACAGCCACCCCAGCCACTACAGTGGCACGGCTGTAGTTCAGGAGGCAGAATTACAGTTTTACCCCTTTGGGCCTTAAACTTGTAATTTTGCATCTTTTTCCTATTCAAAACTTATTTTTGGCGTGTTTACATTGTTGGACCTTAGATGGATGTTTAATTTAGGTCCACCCACGAATGGGACCCCTGGGTCCCGGGATATTCGTCCCACTAAAAAGTTGGAAAATGCATGTAAATGAGCCAAATGGTTTTCAAAATTGGTTTTTCACCCATAAAACCTACAGGGCGTTTCAAAAAACTGTTTTCCAGGTCTAACCGGGCCGACCGGTCGGGTCGACCCAGTTACCCCCCTTAAATGTATGACCCCGTTTCCTAAAATACACCTATTTTGTCCTATATGAGTCCTTGGTGTGTTTTATTTACTTGTGCTAGGTGTATTTGGATGCAGCTTTTATTTTTCTTTATTTTTATTTTTGGATGTATTTTATAGATTAAATCGTGTATCTAAGCGATTGTACTTTTTTAGATTTTCGTGTATTATAGGCGGTTGTAATGGTGAGGATGAGAGCTTTTTTTTTGTCTATTTATGGGTTGTATAATTTGGCCTCTACTTTACTTTTCCTACACTTTTACTTTTCTGCAATTTATTTTGGTTTTTATATTTATGTCATTTGTATGAGCATTGATTAATAATAAAAAGAAGATAAAATGAGTAGAATTAAGTGAATGCAACATTACATTATGAAATAAAAATTGAAAATAAGTGAGGATTAGTAGGTATGTTGTCCGAACCTCGAATCTCTGGATTAGGTACTGCATCTACACTTGGTAGGGAGCTGTACCGGAATTTCCCGGATGAGCTGATCCGGGTGGCGACTCTGTATCTAATCTTGAAATTCATGTTTCGAGATCTTTAAGTTAAATTGGGATTTTCTAAGAAAATTTATTTTCCAAAATTCACACTTTCAATTAAGTTTTCTACAAAATGAGTTTTCCAATAAAATGAAAGGTTTTCTTGAAGAAGATTAAAAACCCGTTTTCAAACCACATCATCACACTTCAAAAAGAAAATCCCCAGTTCCCGCTTCACCGCGTGTTCCGTAAATAGGTTGTCTGCTCACAGAGGCGACTCTGCTAGGGATCAATGGTTTCTTTTAAAAAAGTTTTCATAAAAACTTAAGGAACTTAGGCAATAATCGAAGTACATCCTCACTTGTAGTCAATTATTAAATCATAATTTGATGTTTCATTCAAATTTGCATAAACATGACATTTTCTCTTCTTGAATCCCTCCAACACTTGTTTATGCCTAGTTTATCTTCAAAGGTGACCTAGCTCTTCCGCTATGATTGGAGGCACCCGAGGGGGTAAACCACTCATAGCCTCGTACGAACCCCTTCATTTGGACCCTTGAGTGGGGAGAAGTGAGGAGTATATTTTTGCTATGGGAACCTGTACGACCCTTGGCTTGACTCATACCTTCATGTAATGGCCTAGCAACTTCCCTTTAGGGTTACCAAAACATATATTTGAAAATGGTCATTGAGAGTACGCCTTTGGTATCCCCGATTGATGCTAAAGAGACCCAACACTTAGGAAGAATGCGAGACCAATCGAATGGAGGAATAAGGTTGGAAGGGTGAGCATATTATTGCGTGTGGTAATGTTTGTTCTATGGTGGTTTCATTTTTTACCTTCACATGTTACATCAAACACGCATCATCTGTGTGCCATTTTCTAACCACATTTTTATGCAGCCATTTTGGAGCATCATCATACGTGTGTGTTATACTAACCACGTTTTCTTGCAGCCATAACATCTTACTCGTGTGTCATGTACATCTTGTGTGCTTGCATTCCATAAAGCATACATGACATCATCTCACATGTCATGCATCTTAACCATGTTTTTATGCAGCCATTTGCATTTTGTATGACGTAGGCATTCATATCATCTCATCCCATCTAAAATAAAGGATGTTCTAAGTATTCCCCTCACGACATTTCATTTCATGGCATATCGGGAGTCCCCAAGATTAGCCGTGTTCACCTGTGCATCGGATCGCACTTGGCCATTTCATCACATCATTGCACCATTAGAGGACCACAACGGTCTTAGGCTTGTGTTCGTGTGGTGGACCACACAATACCATTACATAACATCATGTCCATTCATCATGGTGTCATGGCGACACTAAAGTCTTATTTGTGTGTCACGATCTACATCGGATTATTTCATAACATTGAAAATTCATTCAAGGTACTCCACAAGTGCCGAATTAGAACTTGTACTAGGACATTTCATAACATGCCTAAATCATGCAAGGTGTTCCATGAACGCCGAAATGTTGTTCGTGTCTCGAGTTACACGCGACTTGTTTGTGACATCATTTCATCCAAGATGCAATAAAAGCATTGACCCTCTGTCTATGGAATGGTTCCTATATGACCATCATATACCATTTCATTGACCTACAAAGCGTTGAACCTCTGTCCACGTGTCGATACACACATGACCATTTCATGACATCCGCTAGGTGCCCCGAAGGCGCCGAACTTCTGTCCCTGTGCTGGTCCGCACGTGACACTTTTGCATTGTCTTTTGCATGACATAGGATATGTTTAGAACATCTAAAACAAAAGAAAGAAAATACAAAAGTCATTTTCATCATCATCCACATCTATAAAGCATCATCCAATTATGAACATGAACACACCACACGCTACATTTAGTGTGTCGAGTCTAGGTCCATGACATCCATCCGTGACTCTAACCTTATGTTGAACGTGCAGTTTGGAGATGAAACTCAAAGTGGTTAGTTCATGTTGAGCCAATGCCAAACCAATCAGTTCAGTCAGTTCGATCAGAGCCTGTCACCGTGGAGGGAATCAACTCAGGGTCAGATTCAGATAGGGAGATCAAAGTTCAGTTGCCTACCCTACCGGTTGACAGTTAAGTTTTGTTAGAGGAGATTGACAGAGCAGAGATGGCCGACGGAAACAACGGAAACAACGAAAACAATGGAAACTTGCCCTTCGACATGGCTGCTTTTATGAGGAGCTTCTTAAGCTCAGATGAGTTCAAGGCTACTCTTAGCGAGCAGGTGCAGGCGGTGATAACCACTCTCCCTATTCCGGTTCTTCAACCAGCTCAGACCTCGGTTGGGAATGGGGGACAACAGTTCGTTCAAGTTACTAATGGAACTGGAGGGAGTACCCCTAGCGGAAGTGGCGGAGTTGCCAATCACAGAGAACCTGACCGTCAGTCCGAAGAGGATGAGGCTATTGAGAAGGCGAGCGAAGCCTCGATTGAGTCGATGCTGGAGAAATGGCTCAACCAAAAATTTTCTGACATAGATGCTATGATGCCCAAGTTGAAGGAGATGGTCCACTTTAACCCTATCAAGTGTGCCGATCCTGCCACATTGGTGGCTGATGTAGAAGGGCCACTTCCAGCTGGTTTTCATATTCCCTACCTTCCCCCTTACACCGGGGAAGGACCACTGAAAGCCCACTTGGATAGCTACGTGAGGTTCATGACCAGCATAGGGATTGGAAAGGGTCATCTTTTGAACTTATTTCCTACTACTCTGAGGGGTGCTACAGCAAAGTGGTACATGAAGATGCCCCTGTATACCCGTTCCACTTGGGAGGACTTAGCTGATGCCTTTGTGAAGCAATATGCCTACAACACCCAGGTTGAGACAACTCTCAAGGATCTAGAAAGAATCTATCAGAAACCGAATGAGTCTTTCCCGGCTTATTACAAATGATGGATAGATGTGCAGGTTTTGGTGGATAGGGCACCGAAGTTGGAGTCTTTGATTGTGAAGCTTGTGGATGGTAGCCTGCCCCAATATAAGGACAAGTTGAAGCTCAAGAGGTTCCATTCCTTTAATGGATGGCAGAGCTTGCCAAGCGTATCGAGCGATACGAGGAAGAAGAGCAGAGGGGCAGACAGAGTTCGGGCTCCTATAGAAACAATCAGGGGTACTCTCAAGGGTACAAGAGTGGAAGTTCTAAGGCTACTGCAGTGGGATCTAGTTCAAAGGTGACACCGAAAGCAGCCTCTATTGAAGTGCAGGAGGCAGATGTGGCTGCTGTGAATTAGGGGAGGCCAAGTGTTCAGAGAATTACCAGTCCATAGGCTGAATCAGTCAGTCGAATCTTCGCCAAGTGTAGGAAAGCTGGGTTGTTACAAAGTTTGAGGCCGTTCTCACTCCAGCTAAGGCAGATAAAGATAATTTTTGTTCTTATCATGTGATGGCGGGTCACCGTACAAACAAGTGCACCCAGCTGATTGAAGTCATCAAGCAGATGGTCACAGATGGCAAGATAGTAGAGCCGGCTCTGAAGCCGAACGTGCAGAAAAATCCACTCCCGACTTTTGGAAGTCAATTTAACATGGTACATTCTGGTCTGCCAGCCAATTATGTATTTGCTCAGATCATCCAAGCAAATCCGAGCATGCGCGCTGTGTTAGTGGAAAGGGAGGAAGAGCTAGAGGTGGTTGAAGAGTAGACTTTGGCAGTGAGGGATAAGATGGGCCCCATTGATTTGGATGAAATCGAAGCAGAGGATGAATATGATGAGTTTGATGTGTAAGAGTCGAAGCCTGTTTACCCAGTGGAGACGAAGAGGGGGACTGTGAAAGAGAAAGATGGGCCGGTGATGCACATCACAAGAAGCGGTAGGGTTTATCAACCCACCAATGCACCACCTCCGGCACCCCTAAGAAGGAACACTACACCGGTGCAGAATGATACAGTACGATCACCTCCAGTGGCCAAGGAGGGAGACATGGTGGTGAACCAGCTGAAGAGGACACCAGCTCGTGCTAGTGTGTGGCACTTACTCATGGAATCGAAGAGGCACTAAGAGGCGGTGGTTCAACAACTGATGGAGATGGATGCCAACCCTACTATGTCCCCCGACGACGTGTGTGCAATGATTAGGGGAATGGATTTAAAAGCTAACAAGGCCCCAGAGATCAGTTTTGGGGTAGAAGACCTCCCACCTGAAGGGGTTAATCACAACAGGGCTCTGTTCTTAAGGGTTGAAGTCATGGATAAAGTGATGTCGAGTGTGATGGTGGATGATGACTTGGCCTTTAACATCTATCCTTCTCAGATCCTGCCTTTCTTGGGGGTGAGTACTGAAGCTCTTTGCCTGTCCAACACCGTAATTAGAGCTTATGACGATAGCAAGAGAGCTGTGCTGGGAACCTTCGAGACTGAAGTCAAAGTAGGGGAGGTTAAGTCAAAAGTATTGTTTACCGTGATCGATATTCCTATCACCTTCTCTTTGCTATTAGGGAGACCATGGTTCCATGCTCTAGGAGGAGTTCCATCGACCTTGCATCAGAAGGTGAAGTTTTTGATCGAGGGAAAAGTAGTAACTGTTGAAGCAGATGAACCTTCTATTGTAGCTGCATTGAGTGCTACCGAATAGCCGATGACAGGGTTTCAGGTTACTGTGATCTCTGACAAGACTGAGTTTCCAAACTGGATTCACAGGTACTTCGCCAAGCAGAACTATGAACCGGGTAAAGGGTTAGGGGCCAAATAATAAGGTGTCCCTGAATTCAATATTGAAGCTGGCAAGTATCATCTGTTTGGGCTGGGGTATCATGAGGGAAGGCCTAAGCAAGAGCGGAAACGTGTGAACTTAGTGGACACTTTCATCTGGGCCACAGAATCAGTGTATGACAGGACTCCTAAGCCTATAACTGTTGAGGGAGGTCAGCTCCTGAGATTTGAAATTTTTGCTGATGTGGTTGATTTCAGCAAGTATGGAATTGAGCCTGTCGTGAGCATGCTGCGAGCCGGAGCTAGGGATGAAAGCAAAGAGGTTCAGAATCAGAAGGCTGTTGATCAAGTTAAGGTTGAATTCAGAGAAAAGGGAGAAGCCTTTAAGAAGACTGACCTAGTGAGAGGCGAGATGGAAGTGGCCATGGGGGCCACCATAAAAGCATTATCCACTTTTGATGAAGCCAAACAAGGGTTCAGAAAAGGAGGTGCTACCTGCTGAAAAGACACATGAAGAGCTAGTGGAGGAAGCTGTGAAGGAACTCACCAAGCTGGTCATGAGGGGTAAGGCTGAGACACCAAAGGAAGAGCTGACTGAGAAATAGAAGGATGACCTAGAAGGGGACCTGGGGTACCTGTTTGAAGAATTTGACTATGCCGCTGTTGATGAAGACCCTCCTCATATGGAGGATGAAAATTTTTTAAATGTATATGCTTTTTCTATTTTTGATGTGAACAATTCTGCCTACAAGGCACACAATGCGATAAAATCTGATTTTGCTTACTTGTGTGATGTTTTTCTGGATGGAATTGTGCATACATATAAACATTCATTTAATTTCTTTAGCATACATGATGCATCATTGCATGAAATGAATCTAGGGACAGATGATGAACCAAAGATGGTATCTGTCTCGAAAGACCTCACGCTTGACGAGAGGAAAGAACTAGTGAAAATTTTGCAAAAACACGTCAAAGCCTTCGTTTGGTCCTACGACGGAATGCCTGAGGTTGACAGGGAAATTGCAGGGCACAGATTCCCCGATGGATCCGAAAATGAAACCTGTTAAGCAGAAACTTAGATGACTTCGACCAGAATGGGCTGAAAAGGTTAAGGAAGAAGTAACCAAATAGATAAAGGCCAAGTTCTTAGAAGTAGTAGGGTACCTGGAATGGTTGGCCAACATCGTGCTGGTTGTGAAGAAAGATGGCCGGGTTAGAGTCTGTGTGGATTACCGAGATCTGAATAAGGCATCTCCCAAAGATGACTTTCCGCTCCCACATATTGATTTCTTAATTGACAGTGCCGCCAGGGTAGCTATGTATTCCTTCATGGACGGGTTCTCGGGGTATAATCAGATCTTGATGAATGTAATTGACAAAGTAAAAACGGCCTTCATCACAGAGTGGGGGATTTACTACTACAAGGTAATGCCTTTCGGGTTGAAGAATGCCGGGGCAACTTATCAATGAGCTGTTACAACACTTCTACACGACATGATCCATAAGGAGGTCGAGGTTTATGTATACAATATGTTAGTCAAATCTATAACCCGGGAGGAGCACCCGGCCATCTTGGATAGATTTCTAACCAGAATCGAGAAATACAATCTTCACCTCAATCCTAAAAAGTGTGTATTCGGGGTGACCTCAGGGAAGCTGCTTGGTCATGTAGTCAGCCAGAAAGGAATCGAGATGGATTGATAAGGTCGGTTTTTGACCTTATCTTTTAGGCAATTTCGTGGTTTGAACGGCAATTTTTAGAGTCTTTTGCGTGAATGTTTGTGTGGTTTTTGAATATTTTGTGATTTTTATGTTTTGGATTTTTATAACTTTTAGTATTTTTCGTGTTTTCTAGGGTTGTTTTTGTAATTTTTGTTAATTTGTTGTTTTTATGGTCCGTGGCGTTGGTGCCGTTATGTTTCTTTGTGCTTGTTTTGGACAGGTATTATGACCCGGACCGAAAGTTGGAGCATTGGCGGCGAGGAAGAGTTCGAAGTGCTGAAAATCAGGGTGGCACGGCGTGCCACAATTAGGGCACGGCGTGCCAACCCGTGCCTAGAGGAGTAGTCCAGTGGAGTGGCACAAAAACATGCCACTCAGATCAACCCGGCGTGCCAACCCCAAAAATCACACGGCACAGCGTGCCACCTCCACCAGCACGGCGTGCCGAGCCCCGAAACCTGCTGTTGCCCTACTTTCATCTCTTCTTTTTCCTGGTTTTAACCTAGCCGTATAAATAGGTTATTTTCTATGTTTGAAGGGATCTTTTTCCAGTCTTTTTGAGTGAGAGCAGAAACTTGTAGTGAGGTTTTGAGCTTGAACTATTTGCTTTCTTTGAGTTTGAACCATCGATTGGTTGTAGTTTTACATAGAATCTTCCCTTTTTACGACGTTTCAAGTTCCGGCTTGAGTTCGTCTATAGAGGTACACCCCAAGCATCTTCACACCGTCGGAATCCGGTTAATCGGACCAAAAGGGCATAAGTTTTTCTTCTTCTCTTTTGTAATTTGATTAAGTTAGTTTTGATTCCACAAATCGATAATGTTTGGTTGTAAACACTAAATTCATTCATCTTTCTTAATTAATACAATTGTTGCAAGTTAATTTCAATTTTTATTCCTTTTCTTTATGTAATTTCTTTAATGAATGTCTAGTCTCATAAGATCTTAATTTATTAAAGTTCATATTTGTGGCATTACCTAGATTGACACCTAGGAAACCATTAGTATTGATGACACTGTGGAACTTACGTGCCCCTATTTTCTGAGCTTTAGAATTAGACCGCCTCTAAACAAGGGAAACCGGCTAAGGACCTAAAAGATCTAGATACGCTAGGTTGTATTATCAAAAGAGCAAAATTAAGGGTTAATTATTGAGTTAAATTCATCTTTTGTAATTAATTGATAAAGCCATCCCCATTAGCATTCATAGGTCGGTAAACCGCCAATTGATAACACAAAACTCAAGTGCAAAGTAAGCTGGAGTAGATCAACTAGGAGTAGGATAGTTTAGTTGTTAACATAATCAACCCAAACTATGTTCCGCCTAGGATACGCAAGGAACCCGAGTAGTTTAGTGTTTACAGAATATTCTTTTCTCTGTGGGATCGATACCTGGACCAACCAGAATTATTACTTGTCAACGATAGGTACACTGCCTTAGTTGTGCGTTTCTAGGTTTAGTTTTACAACTACACCTAGGACCCATCAAGTTTTTGGCGCCGTTGCCGGGGATGATTTATATTTCTGCATCACTTAGCAAAAGGTCTATGTGCTGATCTAGGCAACATTTCTGTGCATATAGTTAAATAATTTTTCTTTTCTGTGAATATTTGTTGCAATTTAGTTTTTTTTAATTTCTGCGTGTGTGTGTTTTCTAGCTTATGCAAACTCGCTCTCAGCATCCTGAACTTTTACCTTATAACCCTGAAATTGAACGGTTGTGTAGCAGGAATCGTAGAGTACGCCAAGAGCATATTGTTCAAATGGAGCATCAGCAGCATGATGACGAGGAGAGACAACTCCGGGAAAGAGTTGAGCAAGAGCAACTCCGGCGAGAGCGGGAGGAGTTTGACAGAAGAAGGGGTGGTGATAGAGATAACATGGTCATGACTGACCTAATGGCTCCACATCGGCCCTGGAACAGATCCGGAGTGGTTATCCCAGCCATCACTGCCAATCAATTCGAGCTGAAGTCCAGTATGATCCATTTGATCCAAGGGAATGGTCTATTCAGTGGCGGAATAAGTGACAACCCCAATGATCACTTAGACCGGTTCCTCATGGTGGCCGATACAGTCCGAATCGGTGGGGTGCCCCAAGATGCTGTGCGGTTGAAGCTGTTCCCCTTTTCACTATACGGGGGAGCAATGGAATGGCACAAATCCTTGAGGCCTGGATCAGTGACATCATGGGACCAATTGGAAGAGCAATTCTTAGCATACTACTTCCCACCATCAAAGACGGTTCAGCTAAGGAACGAGATCATGGGATTCCGGCAATTTGGGATGAAGACTCTTAATGAAGCATGGCAGAGATTCCAACGGTTATTGCGGAACTACCCCCACCATGACATGCCGCGTTTCACTCAGGTAAGCACGTTTTATCATGGTTTGACACCAGCTAACCGTGCCATTATTGATTCTTTTGCAGGTGGGGACATTTCTAAGAAGACTGCTACACAAGCCGAGGAGTTGATGCGGAGCTGGCTAGAAAGAGTACCTTGTGGCAGTCGGACACGCCAACAAGGAATGAGGTTCGAGCTGCAGATTTGGGACGCCAAGATGCAGCTATGGACCTTGTAAACAAGAAGTTGGACCTGTTGATGTCCCGCCTGAACTTAAATGGGCCACAATACCAACCGGTGTTGTGTGTATCATGCGGAGCGGAGCATCCCGGGCAAGCTTGTGAATTGGGCGACCCATTTGCCCAATCGTCCGAAAACGTAAGTTTTGTGGGAGGAAACCAAAGGTACAATAACTCTAACTCTTATTCACAAAACTTCAATAATAATAATAATTACGGAAGAAGGTATCAACACCCGAACATGTCCTATAGTAACAACCAAAATGTGTTGAGACCTCCTTCCGGAATCCATTATGAGCACCGTGAGCAGGGGTTAGGTAAGGCCCCATTTATTCCTAATGATCAATCTCCACAGCAGCCTCAACAGTCTAAGCAAGATGAGATGGTTTTGTCGTTACTAAAAGACATCTCGTCTCGGCTTGCTGATAATGAAGCGTACTTTAGGGATTTGGGTAAGCAGGTGGCTCAATTGAGTAGGGAGAGGCAGGAAAGACCTCAAGGAGCACTTTCGAGTAGAACTGAACAAAACCCTAAGGGTAATCAACGGGAGACAGCTCAGGTTATAACCCTACGAAGAGGTAGGCAAGTGGAGGACCGGGTGCAAAACGTTGATATCCCATCCCAACCTACCGAGGTAAGTGAAGAGTCGGGAGAGGTAAGCAACCCCGACTCGATTTCTGAACCCGAACCTAGCATAAATGAAAAAAGGAAAATTCCTGACCCAGTGAGAGCCTATGTGCCTAAACTTCCTTATCCTCAAAGGGAGAAGAAAGATAAACTGGAGCAGAAATATTCCAAATTCCTGGAGATTTTTAAGAAGTTAGAGTTTAACATGCCATTGATTGAGGCTCTCCAAGAGATGCCCTCTTATGCTAAATTTTTTAAAGAACTTCTTGCAGGAAAAAGAAAGCTAGGCGAGGACGAAGTGGTGGCTTTGACAGAGGAATGTTCAGCAATTATCACTAACAAACTCCCACCTAAGCTCAAAGATAGGGGCAGTTTCACTATTCCATGCCGGATAGGAAACTTGGAGATTGCCAATGCCCTGTGTGACTTACGTGCGAGTATAAATTTGATGCCTCTGCCGTTTTTCAGGAGACTCGGATTGGGAAACCCAAAGCCAACCAAATGTGACCCTCCAATTGGCGGACAGATCCCTCACGAGACCAAAAGGGGTGGTCGAAGATGTGTTAGTAAAGGTGGACAAGTTTATCTTCCCTGCGGACTTTAGGGTAATGGATATGGAGGAAGATACCTCGGTGCCCCTTCTGCTTGGAAGACCTTTTCTCAACCGGTAGGACTTTGATAGATGTCCAGGAAGGTAAGATCATTCTTAGGTTGCATAACGAGGAGCTAAGTTTCAATGTCTGTAATTAAATGAAATATCCGTTAGACGTTGAAAATTGAAACTTTGTGGACTCCTTTTGTCCTATTGATGCTTGTGTGGTTGAGAATTTGTGCAGTGAACTAGATTGCATCATAGGAGAAGGTCTAGGTGAAAGTGAGGCAAATGAAGTGATTAGTGAGGAATGCTCATGGGTGAAGGGACGGTTTGATAAGCTGGAGTGTGAAGTCAAACCAGCACCTAAATCCTCATTGGAGGAACCTCCATCATTGGAGCTCAAAACCCTTCCCCCTTACCTTAAATATGTTTTTCTGCATCCTCTAAAGGACTTACCCGTTGTAATCTCTTCTTTGTTAACAGGAGAGGAGGAAAAAAGCTGCTAGAGGTGCTAAGGAAGCACAAAGGAGCATTCGGGTGGACAATCCATGACATCAAGGGAATAAGTCCGACGTTTTGCACACATAGAATTTTTCTGGAAGATGAGGTAAAACCATGTGCACAGCCTCAGCGTCGGTTGAACCCCAACATGAAGGAAGTGGTAAGAACCGAGGTGATAAAACTCCTTGACACAGGTATCATCTTCCCTATTTTTGATAGTCAATGGGTGAGTCCGGTCCAATGTGTGCCTAAGAAAGGAGGCACGATGGTAGTGAAAAATGATAAAGGGGAACTAATCCCTACTAGAGCTGTCACGGGTTGGCGTATGTGTATTGATTATAGGAAGTTGAATGACGCCACCCGGAAAGATCATTTTCCATTACTGTTTATTGATCAAATGTTAGAAAGGATGGCCGGGCATGAATATTTTTGTACTTTAGATAGGCTATCCGGTTATATGCAAATTCCAGTGGACCCTCTCGATCAAGACAAAACTACGTTTACGTGTCCATACGGGACATTTGCATATAGGCAGATGCCTTTTGGATTGTGTAATGCCCCGGCTACCTTTCAAAGATGCATGCTAGCCATTTTTACTGATATGATTGAGGATTTTATGGAAGTCTTTATGGATGATTTTTCTGTTGTTGGTCATACGTTTGAGTCATGTTTGGGGAATTTGGACCTGGTGCTTCAGAGATGTGAAGACACCAATTTGGCACTTAGTTGGGAGAAGTGTCAATTCATGGTCTGGGATTGCATTGTCTTAGGGCATAAGGTGTCGGGAAAGGGAATCGAGGTCGACCCGGCCAAGATTGAGGTGATTGAGAAACTGCCTCCCCCAAGTTCGGTTAAGTTAGTTAGGAGTTTCTTGGGACATGCGGGCTTTTATAGGCGTTTTGTGAAAAATTTTTCTAAGATTGCTAAGCCGTTGACTGAGTTACTCTTAAAGGATGCCCCATTTAATTTCAATGATGAATGTATGTATGCTTTTAATTTGCTTAAACGGAAATTGATTGAGGCACTGGTTATGGTGAGTCCGAATTAGGAAATCCCTTTTGAACTTATGTGTGATGCAAGTGACAATGCTGTTGGGGCATGTTTAGGTCAGAGGGTGAACAAAATTTTTCACCCAATTTGTTATGCTAGTAAGACATAAATGGTGCTCAAATGAATTATACTATGACTGAGAAAGAATTACTAGCTGTTGTGTTTGCTTTTGATAAGTTCAGGTCTTACTTGGTCTTATCAAAAGTCATTGTGTATACTGACCATGCTGCTCTTAAGTATTTGTTGGCTAAACAGGATGCAAAGCCCAGATTGATTCGATGGATTCTACTCCTCCATGAGTTTGATGTGGAGATTAAGGATAAGAAGGGAGTAGAGAATGTAGTGGCCAACCATTTGTCAAGACTACCAAGTGAAGGATCCGTATCCTCTCTGGAAGCGAACATTCGTGACACATTCCCCGATGAACAGTTGTGTGGGGTAACTTTTATACCATGGTTTGCGGACATCGCAAACTTCAAAGTCAGTAACATTCTTCCACCTAACCTTTCACATGCACAGAGGCGTAAATTCTTTTATGATGCTAAGGATTATTTTTGGGATGACCTTTATCTTTTTAGATTATGTGCTGATAGTGTGATTAGGCGGTGTGTTGCTTATGAGGAGTTTCCCTCCATTATTGAAATGTGTCATGATAGAGAAGCGGGTGGCCATTTTGGACCCGATAGAACTATAGGAAAAATCTTATCTAGTGGGTTTTATTGGCCAACCATGAAACAAGATGTCATTAGTTATATTCGAGCCTGTGATGCGTGTCAAAGGACGGGAAATATCTCCCAAAAGAATGAAATGCTCCAACAGGGTATCTTGGTGTGTGAACTTTTTGATGTTTGGGGCATAGATTTCATGGGACCCTTCCCAATATCTCACAACAACCAATACATTCTTGTGGCAGTTGAGTATGTGTCTAAATGGGTAGAGGCTGTCGCTTTACCAACCAATGATGCAAGGGTAGTTGTCAGGCTTCTAAAGAAAAACATTCTTACTAGGTTCGGAACCCCAAGAGCTATCATCAGTGACGGGGGTTCCCATTTTTGTAATAGGCAATTTGACAATCTTTTGCACAAATATGGGGTTAAGCATAAGGTAGCGACTCCTTACCATCCTCAGACGAGTGGGCAAGTTGAGGTTTCGAATAGGGAACTAAAACGCATCTTAGAAAAAACGGTAAGTGCATCTAGGAAAAATTGGAGTTTAAAGTTAGACGATGCATTATGGGCATATACGACTGCTTTTAAGACACCTATAGGGATGTCCCCTTACCGTTTGGTCTTCGGTAAATCCTGTCATCTACCTGTAGAACTAGAGCACAAGGTGTACTGGGCTTTAAAATTTCTTAACTTTGATATGCAAGCTGCAGGTGAGCTTCGGTTAAGGCAACTCATAGAGCTAGATGAGCTTCGGTTGAGCTCGTATGAGAATGCCAAGATTTACAAGGAGAGGACCAAGAAATGGCATGACCAGCATGTAACGAAGAAAGGTTTCAACCAAGGAGAGTTGGTGCTCTTGTATAACTCCCGGTTGAAACTCTTTCCGGGCAAACTGCGAAGTCGATGGATGGGATCGTTTACCGTGCATAAGGTTTACCCCTCCGGGATGGTGGAAATTGAAACCCCGGAGGGAATTCAACAAGTAAATGGGCACCGGTTGAAGCCCTATGTCAGCGGAGGAATAAAGGAGGAGAAGCAAGTCTTGCTCCTTCGTGATGTGTAATGCTAAATCGTGGACGTAGGAGTCGAGCTATTCCGACTATAAACATAGCATTGAGGTACGTATACCTCCCGTGTACATTAGTTTTCACGTTAATATGTTTTTGTGTGTTCTTGTGTGTAGGATTAGGTACTTAAGCAAGTTAATCAAAAATCGTAATCAAAATGTAGGAAAAAAAGCAATAGTTGGCAGAATTCAGGGTGGCACGCTGTGTCACTAAGCAGCACGCCGTGCCAAGGTGAAGTTGGGTGTAGCACGAGGCGTGCCAAAGTGGCACGAAATCGTGCCAGGCTGCTGTTCCGGATGAAATTTGTGCATAAGTACACAGCACGCCGTGCCAAATTTAGCACACCGTGCCAAGGTAATGGTTTGCAGGGCGGCATGGTGTGTCATTTCAGCACGCCCGCGTGCCGTCGTTCTGTTCCGCAAGAGGTTTGTGCATAGGTAAACAGCACGCCGTGCCACATTTAGCATGCCGTGCCAATCACAGGTCTGAAGGGCGGCACGACGTACCAATATGGCACGCCAACGTGCCGTCCCTCTATTCCAAAAGTGAGTTGTGAGAAAAAGGATCAGCACGCCGTGTCAAAGCTTCAGCACGCCGTGCCACATATTCAAATTTTAAGGCAGCACGCCGTACCAAGACAGCACGCCGGCGTGCCATCACTCTGTTGCCAGTTACGTGTTCTTGACCAGCTCAGCATGCCGTGCTGAGTGTTTGGCACGGCGTGCCGAGTGTTTAAATTTTGAATTCCAAGGGTTATTCCACCGCCTATTTAATGCCCTTTCCACCTTCCCCCCTTCTCATAACCGACCACTTCTTCTTCTTCTCCTTCCTCTCTCTCACTTTCTCTCACCCTCTCACTTTCTCTCTCCCCTTTTCACTCTCTCTCTCTAGAATCCATTCTCTCCTTCTCCTTCCCTATTCTTCTTCTTCTTCCTTCCTTTCTCTCCTTCTCCCTATCCCCTCTTACTCTCCTTTTCTTTTTCTTCTTCTTCTCCATCTCATCCCTTTTCCTCCATTATTTTGCCCTAGGGTGTTATTTTGCTTCAATTTCATTGAACCAGGTATGAATTCTTGCTTTATTTTCTCTTTTGTTTATTATTATTATGATTGTTGTTCTTTTCCTCATTTTGGTTTTGATGGATTGACTGCTTAATAGGGTTTTATTTTACTTTCTTTTTCTTTTTTTTGTGGTTTGTATCTTTGACATTAGATGTTCTTTGGCTTTGTGTCCTTGTGTTTTTTATTTTTGTTTTATTTTTATGGTTATGCAATTGTAGGATGAAGAAGAAAACCGTCGCCGATCGGAGACACGGTTCGTCTCGCCGGCCCATGGAACCATCACCGGAGCCGGTTCCACGTGACGAATTGCCCACCGACCAATTGATGGCCCCGCTGACAAATCTCTCAAGGAAATACAAATGGCACTTCCCTTTACTCTCGGACGATGAAGGTAAGAAGTACAAAACTTTATTTCCTTTAGAGAGCACTCCATTTCGCACTTTCGATTGGCAATTTCTCTTTATACAGGATAGGTCGGAGGGAGTAAAAGCCAAATTGACTAGTCTAGGGTGGTACGAATTTGTGAAATCTAACCCTCCAATCTTTAGGGAGCTAAACCTAGAATTTTACTCCACCTTGAGTTTTAAAACCAACCCGGATACGGGCCTTAGAAGCATGACCTTCCGCTTCTTTGGCACTGAGCGGACTTTGGATATTGATGGCCTTCGGGCTTGCATAGGGATTGACGGGAATGGTTATCAATGGCCCTAAAATTTGGATGCCAAGAAATTTTGGCGCTTGATTGGGCAAGGGGTATACCAACCCCAGTTTGCCAAAACCTCCCAAATCCAAGACCCTGTTTTGCAATTAGTTCATAAATTTGTATGCTTTAATTTTTCGGGAAAGACTGAGAGCAACCAGGTTAATGCATTTGAACTGTTGATCCTGTGGCATATGCATAGTGAAATTAAGGTGCATTTGGGCTTCTTTGTCATGGAAGCTTTATACAATCACCACAACCGAGCTAAGTCCGAACTAGGGTTAGGACATATTATGACTTGTATTGCATGTTTTTTTCATAGTAATACTTGTTATAGGAACCTCGAGAGCATTCTTCCCAAGAAGCTTTCGAAGGGAATCTTGTCTTGTTCCCATGTTGGGGCAGCTGCAGGTCCTTCAAGTGCAGGAGGTTCAAGTCGGGGAAAGGCCCCTATGGAAGTAGACGAGGAGGAAGAGAGTGAGGAAGCTGAGGACAGCGAGGAGGACACGGAGAATGTATCGGTGGGGGTAGATTTTATGGGGCGGATTGAAGGACGGTTGGATGGCATAATTGAGCAATTGGAAGGCTTAACCGTCCATCAGGTTCTGCTTGAGTAGCGGCTAAACGCGCGCCTTGATCGGTAAGCAGCTCAGTTCACCAACGTCGAGGCGTTCGCCTCCTGCTTCTGTGCCGCCCAAGGGTGGCCGTACCCACCGCCTCCACCACCAGCTCCCGATATGTGAGGTAACCCTTTTCCTTTCCCATTTAGTTTGCTTCTTCTTCCATTGCACTTTTGGAAGTAAGTGCAATCTAAGTGCGGGGTGGGTAAAGGGACTTCTCCCTTTCTTTTTCTTCTTCTTATATTGCACTTTTTGATTGTTTGTTGGTGTTTTTGCATGATTGGATGTTTTGCGTTGGTTTTTGGTTAGATTTAGGCTTTACTTTTCAATGCATGTGAAGTTGGTTTTGGTTTTTTTTGGTTTGTTAGTATTTTTAGGTTGCTTATGTGTCAATTGCCGTTTGAATAACATTGCTTAATCCACCCTCGAACCTAAGTCTCTGTGCTTGGATTGATAGCAATTGGCTAGGGATATTAGGAGTTGTTTGCAAGTCATTAGCTTGTTTGTGCGTGGTTTGTGATTCTTGATGGTAACCATTGGTTAGATTTGTCATTTAGGTTGCATTAGGGAATTAATCCTCTACCCATACTTGCATGATTGAGCTAGGATTACGCCTTGGAACATTGGTTGAGTCACACGACCTAGCATACAACCCCTAATACACTTGTGAGAATTTGAGCCTTTAGAACCATTTCACATCGGTTCTATTTCTTCGTGAGGGTAAAAACAATCGTGGCACACTAGATCGTAGAACCCGGTGTTGTTTTGCACTTGGCATCGAGAGCTTAATATGTGGAGACCCTTAGGATTAACCCCTTGACTTAAATAACCCTAACCCTAACTACTAATTCATCCCTTAGATCACCTATAACCACTAAATTAACCTTTTTGACTTAAAAAACCTCCACCAAGCCAATTCTATAATCCTAACTTTTTACCATTTCACTTTGATTTTCCTTTCTCACCCTCCTCTCCTAAATCAAGTAATTGGCTAAGTTGTTCATTCATTTTGGGGTCAATCACCATTTGCATTTCAACTCTTTCATATCTAGTCCTATGGAAAAATTGTGTTTCAAAAATAAAAATAAAAATAAAAATAAAAATAAAAATAAAAATAAAAATAAAAATACAAATAAAAATAAAAATAAAAATAAAAATAAATAAAAATAAAAATAAAAAAAAAACAATCCAAATAGAGTCAATGTGTTTGTTCGGCTTCTTTTTGTAAAATTCGGAGTTTGTAAACGCCTGTCTTGGTTGTCCGGTTTGCATCTTTAAGCCGGTATTTGTGTTCCATGTCTTGTAATTTTTCATTGGTTGAATAAAGGATTAGGGCGATCAACTAATTGCCTTGACCCATGTCTTGTAATTTTTGTTTTCGTTTTCACATTAAGTTGTGTTTCGGCCATTGGGTGTGGATAAGGCCTTCTTTTTGTCAAGTTAATTTCAAAAAAAAAAAGCAAAGCACACACTCTTAGGACTAGCTTAGAGTTGAAAGTTGCATGACCCGTCTTTAGTACTTAGTCAATTTGTATATTTTACTTGATTCGTAGGATTTGTACACCTAAAATTTCCCTTATCAAACCTACCCTAAGCCGTAACATTACAAGCCCCAGGTTCTCTGATTTTGCTCCTTGACCAATGACTTCACCGGGATTGCCATTAGTTTGCTATGTGATGTGTGCCATTGTTTGTTTTTGTGTGCTCATCTGCCTTGCCTTGAACTTGAGCATTGGAGTGACATCTTGTGAGGTGCTTTGTGGTCGTATAAACTCTGTTTGTTCCTCGCCCTTTGACTAGCTAAATTGTGTTGGGTTTGGGTATTGAGTGGTTTTGAACCTGGTGCACCTAATGTCATTTCGAAGGTGATGCTTTACTTTCTTGAGTTTATGAATCTCGTACGGTTAAACCCTTAGTTGGATTTGCAAGTGAAAGCGAGCAAGTTTACTCCTTTGTCTTTAGTTGATTTGCTTGAGGACAAGCAAGACTTTAAGTGTGGGGTGGTTGATAAGGTCGGTTTTTGACCTTATCTTTTAGGCAATTTCATGGTTTGAACGGCAATTTTTAGAGTCTTTTGTGTGAATGTTTGTGTGGTTTTTGAATATTTTGTTATTTTTATGTTTTGGATAGATTTTTATAACTTTTAGTATTTTTCGTGTTTTCTAGGGTTTTTTTTGTAATTTTTGTTAATTTTTTGTTTTTATGGTCCGTGGCGTTGGTGCCGTTATGTTTCTTTGTGCTTGTTTTGGACAGGTATTATGACCCGGACCGGAAGTTGGAGCATCGGCGGCGAGGAAGAGTTCGAAGTGCTGAAAATCAGGGTGGCACGGCGTGCCACAATTAGATCCAGACAAGATCAAAGCCATCAAGGATATGCTGACACCGCAGTTAGAAAAAAAAGTAAGGTTGTTTCTGGGTTCACTAAAGTATGTAAGTCAGTTTATTGCAAGATCGAAGACAGTTTGTGAGCCAATTTTCAGACTTCTGAAGAAGAACCAGCCAGTAGAGTGGAATGAACAGTGTCAGATAGCCTTCGACAGAATTAAAACTTATTTGATGAACCCTCCAGTTCTAAAACCGCTGATACCAGACAAGCCTTTGATTATGTACTTGGCCATTGAAGAGACTTCTGTGGGGGCCATGCTAGTACAAGAGCAAGAGGATGGATGCGAACACGCGATCTATTACTTGAGCAAGAAGCTACTAGAGTATGAGACTAGGTATATGATAGTAGAGAAGACCTGTGTGGCTATGTTATGGTTGACGAAGAAGTTAAGGCACTACTTCCAATCGTATAAGGTTCAGGTGGTAGCCAAGGTGGATTCCATGAAATATTTATGTCAAGCTCCAGTGTTAGCCGGGAAGTTATCAAGGTGGTTGCTTTTGTTGTCAGAGTTCGATATAGAATATGTAACAAGGAAGACAATCAAGGGAAGAGCTGTAACAGAGTTTCCAGCCAATCAGCCGATAGATCCAGACTATGTGGAGAACTTAGAATTCCCCGATGAACAACTGGTGGTGGTAGAAGAGGGGTCAAACAGATGGGTGGTGTACTTCGATGGAGCGGTGAACAAACACGGCGTAGGCTTAGGGGTAATCATTGCCACAACAGAGGGAGAAATCCTTCCTCTGGAAAGACGCCTTAACTTTCAAGTGACCAATAATAGGGTAGAATACGAAGCATGTCTCTTTGGTATTGATGCTCTGATCACATTGGGGGTAAACGAGGCGTTAGTTATCCGGGGTATTCAGCTTTGGTGATTCGGCAGGTTACCAGAGACTAGGAAATAAAAGAAGAATCACTCCGGCCTTATCTCGAGATGGTTTGGGAAAGGGCAAAGGTATTTAGCCAGTGTGAATTCCGACATGTGCCGAGAGAGGAGAATCAGATGGCAGATGCTTTGGCTACACTATCATCAATGTGGGAAGGTCCCCGAAAATAGCCAATACAGCCAGTCATTCTGGAAGTCACTCACAATCTATGCTATTCATCAGTTTACATGGTCAAAACAATTAGGGAACGACCTTGGTATTATGATATTCTACAGTTCATCCAGAATGGTCAGTACCCCGGAGTTACTAATGAGTCTGACAATGTTTCCCTTCGAAGATTGGCAGCACAGTTTCAGATGTTTGAGAATCAACTCATCAAGAGAATAGCTAACAGAGTTCTTCTGAAGTGTCTAACAGAGGAAGAGGCAGTTGTGGTTATGAAACAGACACACTTCGGTGCGTGTGGCCCACACATGAATGGACTGGCCCTGGCAAAGAAAATACTGAGACAAGGCTACTTTTGGCTCACTCTGCAAGCTGACTGTATTGAGGAAGTTAAAAAATGCCATGAATGTCAAGTGTACGGGGATCTCAATCATCTTCCCCCACTTGAACTTCAAGTATCTTCTACTCCGTGGCTGTTTGCAGCTTGGGGCATAGATATAATTGGAGAGATAAGGCCACCCGCCTTATACGGACACCGATTCATCATTGTGGCAGTGGATTACTTCTCTAAGTGGGTCAAAGCGGAATCATTTGCAAATATCAGTACTAGGAAGATGGCCAAGTTCATAGAGAAGAACATCCTTGCAAGATATGGGATCCCTCATCATGTCGTGACTGATAATGGGGTACAATTCCAAGAGGTGACGGCACAGTTGTTCCAAGAGAAGGGAGTTGAACACCATAGGTCATCCCCGTATCGCCCACAGGCCAATGGGGTGGTGGAAGGGGCCAACAAGTCCATAAAGAAGATTCCGTCAAAAATGGTGGTAACATATAGAGATTGGGCCGATATGTACCATTGGCCTTGTGGGGATATCGAACAAGCATTAGAACCCCTACCGGAGAAACTCCGTATTCACTGGTTTATGGGATGGAAGCAGTATTGCTAGTAGAGATGGAAGTCAAATCATTAAGGGTGGTTATGGAGGCACAGTTGCCAGAATTTGATTGGCTCTAATTGAGACATGAACAGCTAGCATTGATTGATGAAAAGCGTCTTTAGGCCTTAGACTGTTTGCAAATGTATCAACAGCGAATGGCTAGGACATACAACAACAAGGTTCATCATCAGAAGCGTCCGTTCAAGGCAAGGGATTTGGTACTCAAGCAGATGAAACAGACCAACACGGATGTATGGGGGAAGTTCAAACCAAACTGGGAAGGTCTGTATGTAATCAAGAGGGTACTTTCGAAGGGGGCTGCAAAGATTATGGACATGTACAGGAATGAATTTGTCAACCCCATCAACTAGGATAAGCTGAAACACTACTACGTGTAAAAAAAAAAAGAGGGGTCCGGTGGGTTGAAAACCGAAAAGTCGATCCACGTAAAAGTTAGGACAGTTCGATGGGTCGAAAACCGAAAAGGCGATCCATGCAAAAGTTAGGACAGAGAGGTGAGGACTATCAGCTGGAAAATCTGCAAAGACCGGTTGGTGGCAAACGTGGGTTCAGTCGAGACGTATACCATCAATGATTCTATCCATAGTTTTATTTCATCATTTGATGTACATTGTGCTAGAACATTATTTATGAATGAATGAATGTTCGGTTCTGTTCATTTAAATGTTCCAAGTTTAATTACAATTCAGATTATTTTGTGCATATCTGTCTTTACATCTTTTACATATCTCACATCCATAAATTGAACATGTAGATTAAAAAAAAAGTCTGCTGAATTGAAAACCAAAATGGGCAGTTCAGGCAAAAATAAAGACAGTCCAATAGGCCGAAAACCAAAAAAAAAAAGGCGACCTATGCAAAAATTAAGACAAGAAAAACAAAAACAAAATAAAAAGTCATACAGCAATAATCAATCCTGATACATCACTAAGTCAGGCCTATGCAAGGGCTGAAATGTGCAAAGAAACAACCCACAGATGGGTCAATACATCACAAGTAGGGAACAAAGAGGTGAGCCTAAGAGGAGTCAAAGCCGGCATCGTCGTCATCATCTCCGTCATCTCCTGCCTCATCGTCCTGACCCTCGCTCATATCTTCGCCCCCATCTCCCATCTGGGCATCCCAACCGCCCACCTGGTCTCTGAAAGTTTGATTCATGACTTCCAATTCGATGACCCGACACCGCAACTGATCATTATCGGCCCTTAAAAGAGCGGACTCGCGGCGCTCCATCCCGATCGTCGTCTGCATCGAACGAAGCATGAGTAACATGACAATTGCATGCATATACATCTATACATACATGCATACATCCAGACATAAGCATAAAATCAAGTACAGGTACTTACTGTCAAAGCGGCGTTGTCCCAAAAAGAGAGTGCCCTCAACGCATAAATGGCCTGGCTAATGTACATACCCTGCATCACTGGAATCTGTAAAGATCACAATTCAAGGGGTTCAGCTAACGATAGATAATCAGGAAAAGGGGCAAGAATAAATAAGGGCAGAAACAGTCACATGCGTGGTGTCGGGAGGAATGGCCGGGGGAAAATTATGGTCCTGGAGGTGGAGATCGGCCCGATAAGAGTGCCAAGAATCGTCAAATAGCTGAATGGAATCTTTAATCGGGGAACTCAAGCCGACCATTTACATACCCGACCTCAGGAGCCTGAGGTTAGGGAATAGGGATGTCCTCCGCTCCGGCTCTAGAACCTGCTCCAACAGTCTGAGAAGTAACAGTACCAGACCTCCTGCCTCTCCCTCTGGTAGATAAGGAAGAGCGAGTACGTCCACCTCGTGAAGATGGCTAGAGTCAATTAAAAAGAATGACGCTAAAAAAAAAAGGAAAAAAAAGGAGAGGAGTTTGTAAATTTACCCCAGCATCAGCATCAACAGATGGCGGAAGCAGATGGACGGTGATAAAATGACTATAATCGCCATCCACACTACCAGCTCCATATCCAGCCCTATAAAGGTCTGGGTGCAACTCCAGGGACAGAAGATGAGGCCAGAATAATCCCATTGGCAAGGCAGCTGGAATCCTATGTGCCCCAGGACCAGAGTGCCAGTCTTAGTCCTTTTGCCTAGGAACCACTCCTGACCATGTGAGCACTCCATCATGAAGTGCCTACTCGATAATGCCTATGAGTTATGAAGCTCCCGGGGCAGATCATCGCCCTCCCATCTCCAAGGAGCCTTGACGATCTGGAACCAGAAAGTTAGAGCATCGTTAAAAAAAAAATGGTATACCCCTTCGAACGTCATCTCCCTCAAGGCCTAGTGACACTCAGCCTCATTCTTGTCGACCTCACTCCAAATGAACCCCATATACCGTCTGAGGCAGGGGAATTTAGCCAGTTCATACCCGTCAGGAATCTGCACTACTGGGGGTGGAACGAAATGGTACTCGTAGACCCAAATCTGCAAAAAGGGAAAGTGAAAACCAGAGCTAAAATAATAATAATAAAAATAAAAATAATAAAAAAAGAAGGGTCCAAAATACTCACATGCAGCAGAATCCAGAAAGCCTTCAACTCCTTATAAGAGCCTCAGACACAGAGGTCCAGGGCATAGTAAAGCTGGGCCAAGGCTGCCCGAGCCCAATTAAGTGTCCTCATAGACTCCAGGTCAATCAAGGAAGGCAACACAGCCATATTCACACTGCTCCGGCCCGTGGGAAAAAAGAGTGGTGGAAAGAGCATACAACAGAAAGGCTCTAGCATACTTCTTCTCATCGGTCACCTTGAAACCAGCCCCTTCCTGGAGCACATGCTGTTGCCCGAGCTAGGTCCCAGAGACTCCTACACTGAATTTGGCTATCTGGGGAGTCAATCCTGATAAGCAACGATACTAACTCCTGACAATAGCCTCCATGTGCGAAGACTTGATTAAAGTGTATCGTCTGTCTGGAGAAAGGAAGACCGATAATGGCGACGATGTCCTCTAGAGTCATCGTGTACTCTCCAGAGGGGAAATAGAATGTGTGGGTGGAATCCATCCACCTCTCCAGGAGTGCAGCTAGAAGTCCTCAGCTCATGCGAGGAGTAGTAATGGACATACTGCGAACTAACCGATGTAAACCAGTAGAGTTCTCAATATCTCTCACTCCTTGGGGGAATCATCTATACCACTGCAAGGCCTCCATGATGGATCTATAACTGCAATGGTCACATCTCACCTACAAAATCAATAACCAGGAAGTTTATGAGCTTTTCAGAATGCATATATATTGTAAAAGTCGAAGAAGCGCTGTCGAAATCATGAAAAATCGGGCGACCTGGAATCTATGGGCTACAGCCGCCTGGCCATAAGGCTACAGCCCCCTGGCCATTGGTGATAGCCGTGCAGTTGTAACCATTATGATCACAGCCATGCGGCTGTGATCATGTATGGGGCGGCTGTAGCTGCAAATTTTTGGCCAACCCCATTTTTTTCGTTTTTTCGGTTAAATCTTGTCCTAACTTAAGCCAAATCAACAAATAAACATACTAAGGACATATCCTACTCAGATCAAGCATTAATTTCACCTATTTTCTCTAATTTTGTAGAAATTTCAAACTTGGAAAAAGTGGAGAAATTTGAGAAAACTAACCAGATTGGTGTAAGCATGGTTCGAAATTTGGAGTTGGATGGGCACTAGGGCGTTGATCTTCACCCTGCAATACTCATCATCCTCTTTTAGTCTATAGATACACTCTGTGGGTTTAAATGCTAGAGTAAAATTTGCCTCTGGAATGGAAAATCACGTTTGAAACATGGGTTGAGCAGCAGGAATGGGCTGGAGGACTCTACGCATCTTTCGCCTCATGATTTACGGTTTGGGGAAAGAAAATCACTAAGAGAAGGAAGGATTTTTGGCTTGAGAGAAATGATTATGTTTCCATTTCTGTGGCTTTTAAAAAGCCACCTGAAACCCATTACTACAGCCGAGCGGTTGTAGTCTAAAATCACTATAGCCACGCGGCTGTAGTGTACAGCCTCTCGGCTGTAGTTTCTTTCTTTGCAAAATACTTTTCTGTTCATTTTTTTAAAACTTATTCTATGCCAATTTGATCCCAAGAAAGGTAGTTTCATGTCTTACAGGTTTCAAGGGGCAAGGTATTCGACATGTATTCATTCTTGATCGAAGGGGTACAAATTCTTGTTTCCAACATTGTCGATCAAGGAATGAATACGCGCCCAAAACAACTGCAAAGCTTCGAGAGAGATGATCAAATTTCTCAAATCACCAAATCATTTTTTCCTCGGATACACTAATTTCGCGGGAAACACAACTACTCTTCCCTTCAATGACACAGGCATCACTAGAAGTGAAATGACCAAAATGCCCTTGTGTTAGGAACTGAGCTACTGGACCGCCAAAACTCTTCCCTTTAGCGACACTAGCTATATGGAGGACCAAATCACTAAAATATTTCTTCTCCTAGTGACACAAGCTCCACTAGAGGCGAAAAGACCAAAATACCCCTTTTGTTAGCCACCAAGCTACCAAATGACCAAAGTACCCTTTTCATCAAAAAAGGGGAACCAAATCATCAAAACTCATTCCTTTTCATGACGCAGGCCCCACAAGAAGTCAAATGACCAAAGCACCCTTCCTTCAAAGGGTGTCAACTTCCCAAACTATGAAATTACCAAAATACCCTTTCCTTTCATGAACGCCAAATGGCAAGGAAAGTTCAATCTGGGCAAAGTCCTCTGCTTCGCAATGGAGTTGAAGCACGACCCTAAAAAACCAATACAATCTGGGCAAAGTCCTCTTCTTCACGATGCAGTCGAAGCACGTCCCGAGAGAACCAATTCGGGCAAAGTCCTATGCTTCGTAATAGAGGCGAAGTAAGTCCCTGAAGAATCAAATCAACCTGGGCAAGACCTTTGTTCCAC
Source organism: Euphorbia tirucalli (assembly GCA_039660915.1). Taxonomy (NCBI): domain Eukaryota; kingdom Viridiplantae; phylum Streptophyta; class Magnoliopsida; order Malpighiales; family Euphorbiaceae; genus Euphorbia; species Euphorbia tirucalli. Next base: position 56,447,524 of record CM077637.1, read on the forward strand.
AAAACAATCGAGACAAGTCCCTACAAACATCAAAGCTGGCCAATGCGGGAGGGGCCACGAGATACTTCCTCTTCTCCTTCTCACCGTGCTCCCTATCATGGGACCAAACTCGAACCGGGCACAAGCACCCGTTTAAGTCAACTTTGGTCACGCGAGGGGCAGCCTGTGAGCACGGGTTTTTTCCCGACCTCGGTGATGAAAGCCATTATTACCTTTTTCACGGATAAATGTGAAGCGAATTCGTAGCAATCGGGATAACGTCAGAAATGTCTCGGGTGACCCGAATGTGTGTGACAAGTCTTGGTATGGAACCCCGAAGAAGTTCGAGTGAGTATTCAAGAGAACCGAGCAAAAGAATGAAAAATAAGCAAAATAGGCTAAACTGGTCACGACAGTAGCTCGACTGTAGTGCCCTACAACCGCACGACTGTACTACAGCCGCACGGCTGTAATCATCAGATTTCCTTTTTTTTTCAAAATCAGCATTTAATCCGGATTTTTAACCAAAATAGGAGATATAAAATCATAATGACCGGGATTAGGGTTAAGGGAGCAGACAAAAAAATTACAAAAGAGACAGAATAGAGAGAATTGAGAAAAAACACATCCACACTTAGGGTTTTTGAGAGGAAAGATTAAAATTAAGTGTTTTAATCCTAAATAATCAAAGAAACCTTAACAAAAATCCGTTTAAATCATCATAACTTTAGAAGGATTAGTTTTCTAAGGGCATTCTTAGACCATAATCACTCATTCAATCTCATTCGGGGTTCCATTCGGGATTCAGAAATTGCATAAGCTTTTGGGTTGTTCGTGATTGCAAGGCGTTCCCGGCATCCGAATTCATCCCTGGTGGTCCAAAACACTAGAACACAGACAAGGTACATTCTGAGAGGCCTTAGAAATCCGTTTTTCTTTGGTTCTGATTGCTGTTTGTTGGTTTTTTTGAATTTTTTGCTATTTTGGAAGTGGTTTTGATTAGAGCTGCCCTACATATGATTACAGCTACGCGGCTGTAACCTATAGGGGCGCGGTTGTAATTTTCAGGGAAAGAAGCTTCGGATGCCCCTAATCGACCGATAACGCTTCCGTTTTCCAATTAAATGTGTTTTTCATGTTTATTATCGGTCCAATTACATCCATGTATGCTTAGATTCTCGGTTTTCTGATTTTGATTGATGGATGTGATTTCAAGTTTGGCGATTTCAAGTTTTTAGGGATTTCTAGACTTGTTTTGATCCGTTTTAGATCCTTTTTGCTAAATTTAGTGTGTTTCCAGAAATCCCAGATCGTCCAAAATCGCTAAACTTGTAAAACGATTTTCAAAAACGAGAAAAGAAGGCCGGATTGAATTCTAGAGCACTACAGCCGTGTGGCTGTAGTTGTTACAGCCACCCCAGCCACTACAGTGGTGCGGTTGTAATGCCCTACAGCCACTCGGCTGTATTTCAGGAGGCAGAATTATAGTTTTGCCCTTTTGGGCCCCAAACTTGTAATCTTGCATCTTTTTCCTTTTCAAAATTGATTTTTGGTGTGTTTACATTGTTGGACCTTAAATGGATGTTTAATTTAGGGCCACCCACGAACGGGACCGCTGGGTCCCCGGGATATCCGTCCCATTAAAAAGTTGGAAAATGCATGTAAATGAGCCAAATGGTTTTCAAAATTGCTTTTTTGCCCATAAAACCTACAGGGCGTTTCAGAAAACTGTTTTCCAGGTCTAACCGGGCCGACCGGTCGGGTTGACCTAGTTACCCCCTTTAAATGTATGACCCCGTTTCCTAAAATACCCCTATTCTATCCCATATGAGTCCTTGGTGTGTTTTATATACTTGTGCTAACCGTATTTGGATGCAGCTTTTATTTTTCTTTATTTTTAGTTTTGGATGTATTTTATAGATTAAATCATGTATCTAGGCGATTGTACTTTTTTAGATTTTCGTGTATTATAGGCGGTTGTAATGGTGAGGATGGTAAGGAGCTGTACCGGAATTTCCCAGATGAGCTGATCCGGGTGGCGACTCTGTATCTAATCTTGAAATTCATGTTTCGAGATCTTTAAGTTAAATTGGGATTTTCTAAGAAAATTTATTTTCCAAAATTCACACTTTCAATTAAGTTTTCTACAAAATGAGTTTCCCAATAAAATGAAAGGTTTTCTTGAAAAAGATTAAAAACCCATTTTCAAACCACATCATCACACTTCAAAAAGAAAATCCCCGGTTCCTGCTTCACTGCACATTCTGTAAATAGGTCGTTCGCTCACACATGTCAAGCATAGTTGACATATGTATCTTGTCTTTTTATGCCATACACAAACTCAAGCAAAACATGTTCTGTCAATACAGGACATATAGACTAGATAGAGTAATGTGCATAATGTGTATACTCACTATATGACACACAGTTAAGCCACAGAAGCCAAGCATATATGTTACTCTTCAACTAAATAGCAGCATATAACTTAGCAGAGTAGGCATATCAATGTCAAGCTACCTTACATTTTTCTCATATCAATGTCAAGCAGGCATATCAATGTTAAGCTACCTTACATTTTTCCTCCCCCTTTGAAATCATCAAAAAGCAAAAGTGAGGGAGAGAAGCATGTGAGGGAGAGCACAGACTGACAATTTCCAATGACATGTGTCATAGGTGATAAAGGTCTGTGGCAAGGTTATATAGCTATAAAGCATATAGTGGAATAAACTCATTTGAAACTGCAAGCTACAGAGATCAACTTAATAATAATGAAGAGTTATGCATATATGTAGGATAAAAGCAGTAGTAGAAAAAGAGCAGTCATGTCGTATTTAGGCTTCATAAAACCCAAATAGAAGAAAATACTCTCAAAATTAGAGTTCTAGTTCAAAAGAAAATAAATACAAATTGTTGGAGCCAAAATAGTAGAGGAGAGATTTTGAGTTCTCTTGATCCTCAAATTCATCTCTGCTAGTCAACAGTTGTCTTCTATGTCAATCACAGTGGAGCGGATGAGGATGATGCACTAGACTAGAGTATGCCATTGACCAAGCTCTTTATCACCTCAATCTGTTCAGAAAGATGAGTTATAGTGCATGTCATCCTGGCTAGCTCAATTTCCATACCTATTATTACATGGTGCACGTTTTCTTGAGTGTTGATCATCCCCATTTATAGTTCTCTTAGTGCAACAAGGACTTCAGTATAAGCTCTAGATGACATCTGGTCTTTTGAGGCCTGTAAAACCTCAGAGATTACTTTAAAACAAGTTTTAAGAGTGTATGCAGTCACTTTTTGATAATCAGGTGGTGGTGGTTAGCTTGAAGTGTATGGATGTGGGGGTGTATGCATTGCTCGAAGAGAGTTGCTTTCTAATCTAGCTTACACTTGTAGAGGTGATGGAGGAAAAATAGAGAGAGGGATAGATGAAAATGATTCTAGATCAAAGAAGTTTTTGGTCATTGTGAAAGATGGTTGATAGACTAGTGGAGTATGGACAAAGGTTTTAAAAAGATCTGAAGCATTGTAGGTCATAAAGATGTTCATTGGTTCAAAGGATAGGTTAGAAAATGTAGGTGGAGAGGGCATTGTTTCTGCTTGAGCTCCTAAGGACAATTCCTCCTCATCAACTAAGGCTAGAACAGAATCAAACATAGCATTCTCCTCTTGACCTTTAGAAATTCTTTCCTCAACTGACTCAGGTGCTTGTGAAGTTTTAGTCCGATCAGACTATGCACTGTCTTCATTATGTGTCTGTATAAGGTCTGAGTGGACTTCAGTACTCTCAATCTCCTCAATACTGTTTTCTGTAGCCTTTTCTTTTCCTTTCTTAGATGTATAATCAGCAAGAGATACATTTTGCCCCAAATGCTTGGTTATGAAAGCTTCAGTACTACCATTTGAAGAATCATCAGAGTCTGACTTAATCTCAATTGACTTGGTGGGAATTTGTGTTTTATGAGCATAAGCTTTTAACATCCTGGCTATATTTGACTTGTTTATGATTTGAATTAACAAATGAGGGAATAAGTCATGCCTAGACACATTAAAGTGAGTGAAGTATTTTGTGAGAGTAGTGCTGAGTTGCTCCTTACATGAGTGAGATGATTTATCATAATATGTGGGAGGTTGATTTTGATATAGCTCATGAGATGCCAAGTGAAATAGAGATCGAAACAATTCATTGTGACTAGATTAGCTTTTTGAGGAAGGAAGAAGGCTGGATTTAAGAGTTGTAGAATTCTAACATCCTCATTGAGGTAACTGTATCCAATTCAGATTAGGGAATTGAATGTCCATGAGGAATGTTGAATAGTTCGCTGGTGAAGGTAGCAGCATTATACTTTCCCAGCATGGTGGGTGCTGGAAATCTATTTAGTCTAATACCCTGTAATGGTAAGTCAAATACTTCACTAAAAAATTTTTCATTGATTGGGTATTTTCTTCCTCCTAGATAGACCTCATATTCCATATCACCAATGCAAGTCAGAGTTCCATAGAACTCATTGACTAGTGAATCATATATTGATTCATTGATACTAAGGAATTTTTCCCATCCCTGGGCTTTAAAGTACAAGACAAAAGGTTTATTGTTTTCACCTAAGTAGTTCTAGTCTACTCTTCTACACCTCACCTTTTCTTTAGTAAAACCATCTGAGTAGATAAGTTTACCTATTTCAAACCTTAAGTGATTTGGTGGAGGTGCAGGCGAAGCTTGAGGTTCTGCCTTTGGATTTGATTTCCTCGCGCTTCTTCTACTCTTTTATATTTCTTCGAATGATTTCATTTTTCTTCTCTTTGGTTGATGAAAATTCTCTAACTTACTCATTTCTTCTCTCTTTCTCTTTATTCTTTGACTTACTCGTTTCTTTCACTTTCTCTTTCTCTTCATCATTTTGCTTTGTTAACTGAGTTTTGGAAGGTGAATTGCTGGCAGAGAGATCGAGGGAGAGATATAGGATGTAGTACAGATATGTGAGTGGTTTGGTGAAGATTTGCTGCAAAGGGAGATTGAGTCTTTTCAGTAGCAGGTTGCGTAGGTGAGGAAGGAAGAGATTGATATAGTGAGATGGAAATTGGCGCCTTTTAGCAAACAGTGTTGTTTTTCAGTTGTTGAGGAGTTGGTTTGAAAAGAGAAGTTTTACGGCATGTGAAGGCTTGGGCTTAAGTTTTTAATTGGCCCACATTATCTCTTCTCCTACTAAGTTTGTGATCCTTAAAAGAATTTGGGCCGGATAATTTGTTTAATTGCATAAAAAAGGCCTATAGACTTAATGCAATTGACATGGCCCTAATTAATTTATTAGATATTTTTTATTTTAAACACAAAGGCCTAAATAGTTAATGACAACTTTTCTCATAAATTTTTATAACTTAAATTTTTATTTGCAATATGATCCAATACTAAAAATTTGGTCAATTTTACGTAATCTACACTTACAAAAAAAATTAGCCATAAAAATTAAAGTTTTGATTTGTCAAAATCCCATTATTTATTATATATTGGTATTGACATACCAATTCTTAACCTTCATTCACTGAATTTATTTTCACTTAGGGGCTTTGTGAAAATATCAGCTATTTGCTCTTATATTGGAATGAATTCCAAATAAATGTCACCTTTTTGTGTATGATCTTGTTGGAAATGCCCTAGTCCCGAGGCATTGGTCCTTGTTTTTGTATGATACATTTGAACATTAATATGAACTTTATGTATTATACAATTTGTGTCAAGAGATAAAGGCATTAATCTATTTATTATATGTCTTGTGCTATATTTTAAATAGAGTATCCAATAGACATATTCATATCCATGTTGTCAAGTGTCATGCACTTGGTAGTAAGACTATGGATAGGGAAAACGATATGGCCATAAAGTTATCCTTAGTCTGTTCCCATCATTGGAATGAATGGAACTAAAGACTATCATTAGCCTGGTTGTATGGCGGTGTCTTACCGGTCATAGAACATGGAATGTCAACCAGGTTAATGGGTACATGCAAAAGGGCATGGTACTGGATTGATCCACTTAACGGGAATCTACATGGTATTGTATCACAAATGATTCTCGTGTAGTACTTGTATAAGTCCTTTGACCGGACCATATGATGGTGCTGCATGTGAAGTGGCACACTTTGGTGTACACCTAATGGGCCTGTAAAAGGGTGCCAAGTATGGGTACGTTCGGGTGTGTAAGTGAACATGGCAGTGCTATGGATATGCAGAAGGGAATGTCACTCAGTGATTCACTGAGACGATATCACTGGCCTCTTGAAGAATGTTACTGATAAGTGTGCGGCCGCACCCAAACAAGATTCAATCTTGTTTGTGAGCATCAGTTCATTCGGTATCAAGTAAAGGTCCAGACACAAAGAGGGTGATACTTCCATGCCTCTGTGTTGGACACCGATATCAGCGACATGGGATTTACAAGTTCAAACTACAGGGTTACGTTTTCAGTTAGACTGCTTACTCCATCTTAATTAGGGGCTGCAGTGGCTTGCTAGAGCCCGCCTGCAGTCTGTGGGCCTTAGCTCACTGCCAACATAAAGACGGGCCCATCGGATCTTACACATTGAACGTCTAGACTTTAATAAGTCTGATTAAGTGTGTACTTGGAGTATACACGTTTGAAGAGAGAGACACTTATTAATTATATTATATAGGTCAATTGGATTGATCCATATATTATAATTAATATTTATTTTGGCCTTCTCTTATTAATTTAATGAATTAATTTATGAGATTATTTCCTTGGTGGAAATATTATTACATGTGTAGGTTTACATGTATTTCATTTTATGTATGTCTAATTTAATCCATCGATTAAATTAATAGATCAAATGAATTATAATTTAAATGTATGTAATGTATTATATAGCATAATATATATACATACATGTTAAATTGGAATTTCATTTGAAATTAATTAAATCAAAGGAAGTCAAATTGGGCTTAAGACATAAAATGAAATTGCCCACATAAAGTGGGATGAGATGGCCGAAATTGATGGCTAAGGTAATGAGTCATGTTTTTTAGGTTAAGGGTGATGAGTCATTCTTGAAACAAAAGATGATGATTAAAAAGGGTGAGTCATGGTATGACATTTTGGTTGCAAAGTTGGACTTTGCTTCCTTAAGTAAATATCTTCTACTTTCTTTTATGGAAAAGATGATAAGCTTAGGTACACCCATCCTTGGCCGAATTTGGCATATGGGAAAGAAAGGGTGAGTCATCTTTGGACAAAAGATGATAATGGGTTGGTGATGACTCATGGTGTGAGTCATTAGGTTGAAAATAGGGTAGCAAAGTTGGACTTTGCCTTCTCTTTTCACCATCATCTTTATTCTTCTTTTAAGGATTTAAGAAGTATGATTTTGACTCAACTCATCCTATTAGGAACGCTTGGCCGCCCATATCTATTGATTTGGGATTAAAAAAGTTTGACTACTTTTTTGAATTAATTTCTTTTGGTAAGGAATTGGAGCCCAACTTGATGATATGGCTTTTGCTTTTGGGAAGTAAAAATTACAGCCATCTATTCCTATTGTGAGCAGCCCCTTTCTCCCTCTCTTCTTGGTTAATCCGAGCTGCTAGCACGGGTTGGGTCCGAGAGCCGTTCGTGTACGTGACGTTGGAGCGAGTCGGCTTCGATTCCTGCAGTCTGCATCCGTCTCTTAGAGAGACTTTGTGGTAAGTTTTTGAAACTCTCCTCTTTATGCTTTATGTTTTTTATTTCCACATCTTAAGCTCCTGGGCCGGATTCGAGGAAATCGACGCGTATTTCCGCTTTTATCGGTCGGTTTTCCATGACGAATCCTAACAGATCACTGATGAAGTGGGGCTTGATATCAATATGCTTGGTTCTTGAGTGCTGAATAGGATTCCTTGTTAAATTTATGGCACTAGTATTATCACATCTTATTGGTATATGATCATACTTTATGCCATAGTCTTTAAGATGTTGTTTCATCCATAGAATTTGTGCAACGTAGCTACCCGTAGAAATATATTCAGCTTCTGTTGTTGAGATTGCTATAGTTGACTGCTTTTTATTGGACCATGATACTAATGCTTCTCCCAAAAATTGGCAAGTACTTGAGGTACTTTTTCTATCCAATTTACAGCCAGCATGGTCAGCATTACTGTAACCTACAAGATCAAAGTTTTGACACTTTGGATACCAGATCCTAATTTCTTAAGTACCATTTAGATACTTAAGAATTCTGTTAACAGCCTTTAAATTAGACTCTTTGGGATTGGCTTGGAATCTCGCACATAGACACATACTGAATTGTATATTAGGTCTACTGGATGTTAAATAGAGTAGAGAACCAATCATACCTCTATACTTTTTGGTATCTACACTTTTACCTTTATTGTCTTCATCTAGAGAGATTGATGTGCTCATTGGTGTTTTTACTGGTTTAGAGTTCTCCATTCCATATTTATTTATCAGTTCTTTAGTGTACTTTGATTGGCATATAAATGTTCCTTTCTTTCCTTGATTGATTTGTAGTCCAAGGAAGAAATTTAGTTCGCCTATCATAGACATTTCGAATTCATTACTCATTTCTTTCGAGAATTCCTTTCACAACTTATCGTTAGTAGAACCAAATATAATATCATCAGCATATATTTAAACAAGTAACATATGGTTGTTTTCATGCTTTATAAACAATCTTATGTCAACTTTTCCATGAATAAAACCTTTAGCAAGTATCAAAGCACTTAAGCTTTCATACTATGCTCTTGGTGCTTGTTTTAGCCTATACAGAGCTTTAGAAAGCTTGTAGGTATGGTTAAGATGACGACAATCTTCAAAGCCTGGAGGTTGCTTCAAATAGACTTCTTTATTGATGTAGCCATTTAGGAAGGCACTCTTCACATCCATTTGATAGAGTTTAAAGTCTTTATAGCAAGCAATTGCACACAACATTCTAATAGCTTCCAACCTTGCACCCGGAGCAAATGTTTATCGTGGTCTATTCCTTCTTGCTGGATATACCCTTGGGCAACTAATCTGGCTTTGTTTATGATAACATTGCTAAATTCATCCAATTTGTTCCTAAAAACCCATTTGGTTCCAATCAGAGATTGATTGTTAGGTTTTGGCAGAAGCTTCCAGACGTTGTTTCTTTTGAATTGATCCAATTCTTCTTGCATAGCCATCATCCAACTTTCCTCAGTTTTGGCTTCTTTAAAGTTCTTTAGCTCAATCTCAGAAACAAATGCCACATTCATAAAGTATTCTTTTAGTTGACTTCTTGTCATTACTTTTTGTGAAGGATCAATAATGTTATCTTTAGAGTGATATCTGTGATATCTGAACTCTTTTGGTAGATCATCATGTTGATTTTCTTGTGCTTTAGCTCTTGCACATTGTGTTCATCTTGATCACCAGAGTTATCTTCCTTTTGTAGGAGATTCTCATCATTTTCTATGTTTTTAACCTGTGGATCAAGTATCTGAAGAGTATCCTCAGATTCCGTATGTGGGAGAGAGTTAGCTTCTTCAAATACTACATACATTGACTCATCAATGGTAAGATTTCTTTTATTAAAGACTTTATATGCTTTGCTATGTATTGAATACCTGAAGAAAATACCTTTATCTGACTTAGAGTAAAATTTATTGAGATATTCCTTGTTGTTGAAAATAAAACATTTGCAACCAAATGGATGGAAATAACCAATGTTAGGTTTTCTACCATTCCATAACTCATATGGTGTTTTCTTTAAAATGGGTCTTATCAAAGCTCTATTTAAAATATAACAAGCAGTGTTAATAGCTTCAGCCCAAAAATATTTTGGTAAATTATTTTCATTAAACATAGTTCTAGTTTCTTCAAGAGTCCTACTTTTGCTTTCAACAACACCATTTTGTTAAGGAGTTCTAGGAGCAGAGAAATTATATGAGATACCATGCTCATTACAAAACATTTCAAAAAGATGATTTTCAAATTCTTTTCCATGATCACTTCTAATAGCAGTAATAGAAGTGTTTTTCAAATTCTGAAGCTTTTTACACAAGGTAGAAAATTGTTCAAAAGCCTCATCTTTTTGACTTAAAAATAATGTCCATGTAAAACGTGAATAATCATCTACTATGACAAAAGCATACCTTATGCCTCCTAAACTTGTTGGTTGTATTGGACCAAGCAAGTCTAAATGCAATAGTTCTAAAGGTCTAGAGGTAGATACAACTGCTTTAGGATTAAATGAGCTTTTGGTTTGCTTCTCTCTTTGAGACGCATAAAAAATGTGAGTTTCATCAAAATTGATTTTGGGTAAACCTTTAACAAGATCCTTCTTTGAAAGTTTTGAAATCAGATGCATGCTTGCATGACCTAGTCTATGATGCCATAACCAACTCTCTTCTTTTTATGAAATTAAGCATTGATCATTACTAAGAGTACTTAAATTTAAAAGATAAATATTTCCAACTCTAGGAACTTCAAGTAAAGTCTTACCACTTTTGGCTTCCACAATTTTACATTTCTTTGAATCAAAGATTACCTTGCGATCTTTATCACAGAGTTGACTTACACTTAGAAGATTGAATTTCAATCCTTCAACTAGAGATACTTCATCAATGCATGGATTGTTTCCAATCTTTCCTTTTCCAATGATTTATCTTGCTACATTATCTCCAAATTTTATTGTTCCTTCCTTCACTTGCTTTATGGAAGTAAAGTATCTTCCATTACTAGTCATATGTCTAGAACAACCGTGATCAATATACCACTTTGAATTTCCAAGAGTGTTCTTTAGACATACCTACAAAACAAATCAAGTATACTTAGGTACCCAAATACTGTTGGTTCATTTTGGGTTAGAGTCAGCATATTTCTTTTTGGGAACCCATATAATTTTTCCTTTAGAGTTTCTTTTTTAAAATTTACAATCACTGATTACATGTCTCGTATGGTTATACTAGTAACATGTAATATTTCTCTTTTTCTTTTATTGATGTGACTGGTATGGTTTTGAGGTATAATGTTGGTGAAAAGTAACATAGTTAATTTGATATGAGCTTTTAGCTTGTAACTATGTTTTTGTTTTGACCTGTAAGTATAAGGCTTTTGAGAGTATTTAGGTCTTTGTGTGTTTTTGTGCACAATCTTATGAGGTGAAAAAGAATGCTGGTTTGGTTTAGAAGATTGTACACTTTTAGGTTTGGAAGAATATATCCTCTTTTTGGTTCTTTGGTCGGTATACTGAGCCTGAATAGTTTTTTGTTTAGTATTTGGTTTAGTGACAGGTTTCTGAGTTTTACTATACTTTGGATATGCAGGTTCGGGGGATTGAGTTTGCATAGTAGAAGAATATAATTGGTTTAGGGAGAATTTGAGAAGGTATCCCATCAGTACAAGCATAACCAATTCCTGTTCTATCATTTGGATTCCTCTGGGAGTCTAAGAGCATTTTTAGCATATTTTCACCATTTGTTAATTTGCTAATTGTAGAGTCTAGCTTTTCACATTTCTTTTCAAGATGTGATATTTTATTGATAAGTTCTAGATTGGAGTTTTCTAGAGAACTCACTTTGCTTTGTAATTCAAGCTTTTCGGACTCTTTTTCTAAAAGCTTGTTTTCATATTCTTTACACTTAGCAATTGTATCTTTACACTTAGCAATTATATCAAGCTTATCATCATGCATCTTAAAAAAATTCTTGTATTAGATCATTATGAGATAAAGTTTGTAGAATTACCTCATCTTCTTCATTTTCATGTTGACATGATAAACTTTTTCTACCATCATTTGCCATGAAGCATATTTGAGCTTTTTCTTGCTTCTCATCATCATCATCAGAACTTGATTCATCACTATCACTCCATGTTGCCACCATAGCTTTCTTGTCTTTCTTCTTGTATTTGCTTTTAAGCTTTGGACAATCAACCTTGAAATGACTTGGTTTGTTACTCAAAACACATAATTTATTGTTTTGAATCTTTCTTGGCTTTGTCCACTTTGTTGTTGTTGAATTGCTTCTTGTATGATGTTTTGCCTCTGTTTTTACTTTTTAGTAATTTTCTGAATTTTTGAACCAACAAAGCTTCCTCATCATCTTCTTCATCATCACTTTCTAAAACGAAAGTGGATTCTTCAGAAGTTGTATTAGCAGCTTTCAGTGCGATGGACCTCTTCTTGTCAGTTTGCTCACGATTAGTAGTAGACTTAACTTTCATCTCATATGTGAGTAATGAACCAATGAATTCATCATATGAGTATGTGGTTAAATATTTTTATTCTTCTATTGTTGTGAGCTTTGCATCCCATAAAGTTGGCATTATTCTGATTAATTTTCTAATCAGTTCTTCATCTGTGAAGCTTTTGCCTAGATTCTTCAATTTGTTCACAATGAGTGTGAACCTTGTATTGATGTCTGAAACTGACTCTTTTGCATCTGCTTTGAATAGCTCATATTTAGTGATGTAAAGATTTATCTTTCCATCTTTAACTTGTTTGGTTCCCTCATGAGTTGTCTCGAGTTTGCCCCATATTTGCTTTGCTGTCATGCAACCTGAAACTTGATTAAACTCATTAATATCTAAAACACATCGTAATAAATTAATGGCTTTAGAGTTTGAAGCTTCTTTATTCCAATACGCATTTTCATATTCATTTTCTTCTTTAGGGACAAATTCTCCATCAACAATTTTAGTGGGGATATTAGGTCCTTCCTTGATAATTCTCCAGACCTGTATATCCATACACTATAGAAAAATCCTCATTCTATTTTTCCAAAAATTGTAATTTTCTCCATTGAATAGTGGAGGTTTGTTGATGGAACATCCTTCGAACATAAAAATATTTCGACTACCGGATGTACTAGCCATTTTAAGATCATTCTAAGGATTTTACTCCTTGTGTTAAGAGTCAAGCTCTGATACCAATTGACAGTCCCAAATAGGCTAGTTACAGTACTAGAGGGGGGTGAATAGTACTGTATACCAAATAAAAATTTTCACAAACAGTTTAGAAATTTTTTTTTGAATAAAAACGATTTTCTCTCAATAAACACAAGTTTTACAAAAATGCAGAATTGATAAAATAGTAAAACTTGTTTATATAAATAAGCTTGACTAAAATTAAGAGTGTCTTAAAAAATAAAGCTATTAATTTAAATTGTAGAAATTTAACTAGCGATGAAAATAAAGAGTGTAAGGATAGAGAGATGAAGACATAAGATTTATATTGGTTCGACCCAACCGATCTACATTTAGCCCTCAAGCTAACCGCTTGAGATTTTCCATTATCATTTCCTTTACGGGCAAGAAACAAGCCTATGTTACTTTTTGCAAGTTCAAGTAACAAACGAAATACTTTTGCAGGCTAAGTATCAAACCTTTATCATTAATTTTTCAGAGCTCAAGTAACAAAACTCTTCTGGTGTTTTTTAAAGCTCAACACCAAACTTATCCCGGTATTTTTCAAAGCTTAAATACCAAACTTCTACTGATGCTTTTTCAAGCTTAAGCACCAAACTTGCACAAACTTTGTTGATCACACTATCAACAAAGTAAACCCCCTTTCACACAAATCCCTTGTGTGAAAAATACAATTCCCTTAAAAAGAATATATGAAAGAATATGTGAACAAGGTGAAGCTCTTCTCTCTTTTTACACTTGTAGGAATTTTGGAAGACTTGAATATAAGAAGCTTAGAATGTATGAATATTGCTTTAAGTCTCCCACTTTTCTCACTTGATTTTTATTCCTTTATATAGGTGTTGAAGAGGCTGCTAATGAAGAGATATGGCCGCTTTTTGTAGCCTATAAGAAGATTATGGCAGTTGAAGTCATCTCCTAAAGTAATTATAGTTGGTATTCATCTTGTAAGAGAATATGAATGTTTCCTTTGATTCATAAAACAAAAGTGGCTGTTGCTTTGAACTCCTGAAGTAATATAGTAGTTACTTCCAGCCTGTAAGAAAAAATGGTTTTTGAATGTATAGCTCTTGAATAGGTGCACAACTGTAGGGAGATCTTTGCATCTTATAAGATGTTTATCTCATAAGTAAAACCATGTCAACTATTATTTTAGGTCATAATACTTTTGTGGCTTTTTATATTATATGACATTGCTTTCTTTTTATTGGATGTCAACATATTTGAATTTAACTTAGGAAATTCTTTTTCTTTAATGTCAACTTGTAATCATCAAACAAAAGTTAACAAGTCTTTTAGTTTTAGTTTTTCTCTCTGCCTTGGAATGTTTTAGAACTTGTATTTTTTATCAATGAAAGAAGAGGCTAGCATTTAGAGCACATGCCATCCGATCTACATCAACGGTTCCTACAAATCTCCATTGAATATCTCGATTCTTTAGTTTCTTCTGAACTTTTTCTCCATTATGTTTTCTTTAGTTTCCTTGGTTGTTTTTAGTGTAGTTATTAGCTAAATCCACCATCGCTAAGGCTATGGTGGATCTTAGCATTTATTCTATGTAATTACTTTTTAGTTTTATACAATTTAACTCGTATCATTTTCCATCGATTGTGTTGTGTTTGCTTAATGCCTTGAATGCGTGACCATCAATTTCAATGCTTATAGCTAATTTATAATGACCAAAAGACTAAATTAAAGGAACCACATAACACAACGATTGCATGACCATTGCTTTTGTAGCTCACTAGTTTCTTGAAATTAATGTTTTCTTGCTTAATTGCTTAAAACTAAGAGGGTTAAGTGCTTAGGATAAGAATTAGAATTGATAGCCTTAACCAGTATTGATTATTTGTGGAAATCACCATCTTTGGAATCTAATTGAGTTAGTTGTATGACTTTAAGAATACCTAGAATAAACGTTAGGTGAAACCATATGCTTTAGTTATTCCATCCATTGATATACTTCTAATCATATTTGTGATATTTAATTCTTTTAATTAATCGTTTCTCAGTTTTGTTTTAGACTTAGAAAACAAATATTCAAAGATATAATATCTCGCCTAGTTAACAATTGACCCAATTGCATTTAGTGATTGCATGGTTGGTCCTCGTGGGATTGATACTCTACTTACTCTGTATTACTTGAGCTAATGAGTGCACTTGCTTTATAGTGTGTGTATTTAATATGCATCAGTAGCACATATTAGTCACTCTAGTCAAATAAAATATGCTATAAATAAGTCCCATTTATATCAAAAAATATCCAAGGGTCAGAGATGTTACAATTTACAATGATAGACAAGTATGGATGACTACATCTGACTAGGTAAAACAATATCTGTAATGCATTTAGCCTAATTGTTTCACTATTTCACCAGTCGCTGAAGACTCAAATATTTGTGGAAAGGAAAATATCAAGTACAATGCATATATGAGAACTAAAGCAAGCAAAACATGAAGACAAGTTAGCAGCTTAATAGAAGTGAAGGGTAAAAAATAGACCCCTTCTCATCAGTCTCTTTGGGTAAACAAACAGATGAGCTGGACTGGGTGGAAGCTTTTGAGCATTAGCATGTTCAGTTCTTTTCGGTATCCAGTTCCTGAGTGGCTTATTCCATGATGGTTTTATATCATCCACAACATCACACACATTTATGTGATTCATTTCTACATTTTGTAGCAGGTATGGCTCATTATCTTATTTAACCCATATTGTTGTTTGCACATTTTTAGCAATAAGTGTCTAGCACATTGCTGAAGTCAGATTGACAACTTATCCCAAATTCGGGGATAATCCTTATTCTTTTTTGTAACCAGGAGGAGCCGAATATACAAAATATATATTATTTCTTAGAAGGCGATCAACTTTTTTCAGTAAAATACCATTTGAAAGGGAAAGAAAAGATTTAGATTCATTTAAATTTGTGAAAATATCAAGAATTAACCTTTCTTGGACTTAAAATAATCCTTCAAAAATACATTGGTGGCTTGTCAATCAAACTTGCACCACCAACATTGAGATGAACGACAAACCCAAATACAATCATCAGAAGGACAAAACCAGTACTTCTTAGTGTCTAATTTATTCTTGGTACCATGTAATAACTATTAAGTTCTACATCAATCTTCCAAAAACCAACTTTTAACTTGTCACAACAATTTTTATTTTCTCCAGGTCATGGTTGTATTAAGAAAACCTTATCAGGATCTTTGCTTAGTAGATAGATGATTGTATCAATCATATAATTGCAGATTAACAAATATGCTACAAATAAATTTTGATTAATATACCAATAGAGGATAGTGAGAGTTGTACTCACACTAACACTACCAACAGACATTCTCCACTCCATCTACTATGTTTGCAAGATAGTACCTTCTTTTTACATATAATCAATTTTCTAAAACAATAACATACCATCCTCATGCCAATCAACGCGACATCTCGAATAGTGAACCATATCAAAATAGTTAGGTGGATATGGTAGTTGCTTTATGGCAACGGCAGAGATCACGACACCAATTCCTCTCTCTAAAGCAAACTGAATCTGATTTTCATGACCATCTTTGGGTGTAAAAGACATAGTTTGTCTATCCAAGGGAAGAAGATAAGCTGGAAAGCATATCCAACGCTTCCTCTATGCCCCCCATCTCTCCACTGTTGTGGTGACCTCTTACATCATTACGACATACAACAAAGTGGTGGAAAGGATTAGTATGGGCAAAAACCTAGATAACAAGTGCTTTACCAGAATTTTCACGGCCTGTTGTACAAGCAGCCTTGGCTTGGATGGTTTTTTCCCTCAAAGTTGGAATTTGATACTTCTCACCAGTTGGAGCACCATGCCTTTCATTAGACTCCATGAATCCTTGAGAAGCACCATTTCCATGGTTTCCCCCATAAGTAGGAGAATTGTTCTTGGTGGCTCTTGGTTCGGACAATACTTGGAGGATTTTCTCCACGTTTCCTTGGAGGGAACCAATATCTTTCTTCAGAACCTCTAGGTTCCTTTCAATAGAATTAAATCATTTCTCCAAGTATGGTGAATTCTGGACCTCTATAGAAATCCATGATTGTCTTATGGGGTAGGATTCTCTTCTTTCTATTCGTTCCACCTGCTTTGCTAGTGCCGCCATGGCCTCCTTGGCCTCGAGTCCAACAGTTGTAGGATCTTTTCTTCTGTCCTTCTTGGGTGGTATTGTGATTGAGTCCCACTAGGCATGCCAAATTTTGTGTGGCTACAACAAATTGGATTTTTAGTGGCAAAATAATAGTGGGAACTAAAAGTTGTAAATTTGTGGATAGAGAAGAATTCACCACAAATGTTAACACAATTATGGCGATTTAAAAACTCGCCACAAAAGTATATGTAATAGTGGGGAGAATCATAGTTTGCCACAAAAGGTTCAATGTATTAGTGGGGAATAGTCCTTTCACCATTAATAGATAACAAACTAGTGGCAACTTTTAAAATTGGCCACTATTAGCAAAATATGTTAGTGGTGACTTTTGTGATTTCTCACTAAAGCCCCTATTTATTATTTTCTTTAATTATATTTATATTTTTAATTATTCGACACTTAAATAAGGAAAAAATTGAAATAATATTATAATTTATTAAAATCTGATTTTGATTTTATTATAATATAATAATTTCTTAAATCATGTTGTCCTTGTTAATCCCAATAATTGAAATAAGTCTAAATTCCTTAGTTTAGATGGTTCTCTTTTCCCCATCTATGCCGTCAATCGTTTTCTCATCTCTTTGACCCTTCCTTTCCTCTCATGCTCTAACAATCAAGTGGTCTCTTTTGTTGAAACCCAATAGCTTGCCCTCGCCTTCCTTTATACCTAGTCCCAACGTCGTTGACATCGACCATAAGACGTTTCTCGTTGTCTTTCACAGTTAGGTTATATGTTTCTCAATTTCTCGGTCACTCTCACAGTTAAGCAATCTCATCTGTTGAAACCTAATTGCATGCCCTCGCCTTCCTTCACACCTTGCCCCGATCTTGCCATTGTCGATCATCGTGGGTGCCACTTTATCTTTCATAGCTGGGTTCTTTATTTTTTGATCTCTTCGAAGGTCCTTTGCGGTTCCTATCTCACCATTCATTGCTCGATCCTTTCTCACTCATCATTGTTGTTTGCCATTGGACCTTTCCATTCTCCTCTCTGCTCTTTATTTACATTTGCTAGTGTGTTGAATTTATCTTAATTTTAACCTTAGAATTTGATTACAATTGTCAATACAAATTTTAGTCTGCTGGAAAAGCAAAAGTATCAAAAACTAAGGTAATTTGAGCTTTTATGTTTGTGAAAAATGACCTTTAATTCATGTGTGCTAGTTAGGTTTGATTTGAGTTTCAATTTGTATAGATATTGTGAGCGAGCGATCCTTTCGGTTTAGAAAGTAACGGGCGGCCGCAAGACCGGGCCGGGGGTTTTGGATATTCTAGAAAATTTGGTTTAGATTATTAGGAAACTTGATTTTTAGGTTTTGGAAAATATTAAGGCAAAACAAAGGAATGTATGAAACCAATTCCTCATGCCTTAAATTTTGACAGGAGTCGCTACTCGGCTCAGCTCTTACCGGGAAATTGTGGTATAACCAAGTCCGACAGGGATTTCGATACCATTAAGATAGAGATTGTGGTTTGGAAAAATCACTTATTTCTTCTTCATTGTCAAATAGCTTTAACTGTACCAAATTTTCACTTTTTGTTATTTTAATTCCCTATTCAATATTCAACCCTAGATATTTACTATATGCTCATGCAAAAAGTAGTAAATAAATTGGGAAAGCAATAAATAAATTCGAGAAATAAAATTATTACAACCTAATTGAACAAACTATCCTAGGGGATACTTTTGATAATAATGGGATAAGGGTACAATCGCCTAGTTTACACAAGATAATCTAAAAATAGAAAGCTAGCATTCATCTAACCTAGCATACATATACCTGCAAAACAAGGGTTAGTAGCACAAAAAAATATATACATGTTGGACTCAAATAGGATAGAATAGGAAATCCAGATAGCTCGAGATCATGCATTTAGGGGGATAATTAAGAAAAATTGACAGGTTTACCCAATTACACCTGGAAAAAGTTTTAGAAATGCCCTGTATTTTTAGATATGGAGAAAACGGTTTTAAAAAACGATTTTGCCAATTTTAATATCTTATTTTTTTTTTAACATGGCAATATGGGTCGGTTATCTAGAGATTTATTGGAATTTCTTCGTACGGGTCCTGAAAAATGCTTCAAAATTAAATCTAGGCCAATAAAGCACATAAACACCTAAAATTAATTTTATAAAAAAATGTAGGCACGATGAACGGTCAAATAAATAATGTTATGCTATGAAATAAATTTTTGGAACTGCGAGGTTCAAAACACGGGTTAAATATGGACCTCGAGATCCAAATTTGACCATAAAAAGTAATTTTCTTTTTGTGATTTTAACACGTAGTAATTCATTTTAGGTTTTTCTCCTTTTGAATTTTATGATCCTTTGGGGGTCTATCAATTGATTAGACTTAGAAATTAGAGATTTTCACCCCAGATACATAAAACCAAAGATCCTAGAAAACAGAGAAGATTTTGGTGCATGACTTATATGCCACAATGAGCCTTGAGGCTCAATTCATCCCCAAGATGGGTCGTGCGGCCCAAATGATGGACCGTACGGCCCTGTTCTTGAAATTACAGTGAAGTCAGTTTTTCATTTTCTCAATTTGGTACAACATAGACAAATCAAAAACTGCAGGAACAATGAGATAGGATTTTATGGTCTCTCAGAGATTACCTTTAGCTTTTTTACCTAGATTTTGGGGAAATGATCTGAATCCACCCCTTGAAGCTTTAAATCCAGTGTAACTTGTGAAAACGAACCGAAACATGCTGGTAAACTGAACTGCTGCTGTGAATAGCTTTGAATCGAGGAGTTTTACATATGAGAATAGGGTTTGGAGTTTGAAATGGTTGGATTTGGCTTATGATTTGTATTTGAAAGCTTGATCAATGGTTGCTAATGGAGGTCTTGAAGTTTTAAGCTCTTTGTTAAAGGAAAATGTTGAAGGAGAGAAGGAGAAGGGCCGTGAGGTTATGAATGTGTTGGTTAGTGTGATTTTGCCTTAATCTCCTGCAATACTTTCCTTTGCTCTGTAAATGACATCACGCTTTGAGAAAATCCTTCTTTATTCTATCCAAGTGGGCTAGATTGGCCATTTGCTCTCTTAAGAGATGGGCCGTATGGCCTATCTGCCTTCCAAATTGGGCTGTGCAGCCTATGTTTTAGGCCGTACAGCCCATCCTTGAATAACAGCTATACCCATTTTAAGCAGCTCTCTTCTATGACCTAACCCTTAAAAATTGAGCTGTGTCTTTTCTTGAACTGGGCTGTATGGCCCATCCTGCAATGATGATAATCCCTTTCTTGGTTCTAGTGGTTTTCAGTTTGTTTTGACACGAGTTAGAGTCCATTCTTTGCTTGTCGGGCTGGTAATGTTGGGTTATACCCTAGTCCGTATATGTTGTACTCTGTGATTTTGTGTATGAGAACACATTTGCTCTATATTAATAAAAGGTATAATCATATTTATTGAATTACTTGTGGGATTAATAAATATTGAGAATCCATAAGCTGGTGTTCACTCATGTTTGTTAGTAGCATGCACTAAATAAGTAAGACCATGAGTTTGAAACTAAACGAGTAAGACCATGAGTTTGAAGAACACAGTTTTAAAGTTATCCCTAGTCTACTATAATCATGGGAATGAATATAACTAGAGACTGGTATGTTCCTTATGGGATGGGTTGTGTCTTACCAACCATAAGACTTGGAAAGTCTATCAAGGACATAGGTACATGTTAGTGAACAATGTACTAGATCGATCTGCTTGTGAGAACACTACATGTTAAATGTCATAAGTGTTTTACACGTATTGCTTGTATTGAATCCTTAGAACCAATATTAATACACTCCTAGATGTGACCTTGTATACTTTAATGTGCACCTAACGGGTCCGTAACTGGGCGCTAAGTATGGGTATGTTGGGTATATTGGGAACCAAGCTGGGACTGGGAGTAATAAAAAGGAATTGCCGAACTCTTTACTGAAGAGATGATATCACCAGCCTTTTGACGAGTGAGACTGAGTAGTGTATGGCTGTACCTAAATAGAATGATTATTGGATAATCATTTATTTGATCTTATCAGTTTACTTGGATGTCAAGTAAATGTCCTAGCACTTAGAAGGATGATAGTGCCATGCCTTGTGTAGGACACTGATATCAGATGTGCAAAGGATCATATAAGAATACTACAGGTATATGTCATTATGATTTTGAATCTCCCTCCCAATTGGGGTTTGTAATGGCTTGTTAAAGCCTACTTACAACTCATGGGCCAAATGTCATTTTGGGCCCATGACCAACATACGGATGGGCCTATAGGATCACACACTTAGGAGTTTAAACGGGCTTTGTGATGGACCAATTGATATGTATTGGATACATATTATTATTGGGTTATTTATTCTATGGGATTAAATTGTTAAGTCCAAATAAAATGAAATAACTCGTGATGAGAAATTGGTTTTATGGTTTTTCAAAGTTACCATGTGGTGACTTTGGTTAAATCATAATATTTGTAAAGTACAATGGATATTTTACATGAAGGGTATTTTGGGTATCTTGGTTTATGTTTCATACATAAAAGGAAAAGAATAAACCTTAAGGTTAATAACCTAACTTCCATCTCATCTTTTTCCCTTGTGCAAAAGGGGTTTTGGTGCAAGGAAGAAACCATTGGTCCAAGAGCTTGCACTTGATCCCGGTTGACGAGACTCCGTGTGTCGGAATGTAAAGGGGCAACACTTGAAGCCCTTAGTTAAATCAAATCTTGCATGGGGATGGCCTAGGTGAGAAATCCCATTTCTCCCTTTTTGGTTTTTGTTGGATCTATAACCTAGCTATGGGATTTTGGGCACAAACCTTTTCTTGGAGACATGTATTCCATAATTAATTTTTGTTCTCAAGCTGGGATAGGTTCCAATAGGTATTTCGAACAATTTCAGATAATGGATAACCGAAAATCATCATCATAGAGGTCGAACAAAAATCTATGGTCACAGGCTACCCCTCGTGTAATTAAATTCGGTCCTTATCAAATCTTTGCTATATCTTTTTTGGGATGAATTTATGTACACGATAGAGAGAACAGTGAAAAAAAGGGCAGAGGACTGACCGTAGAATTGCCAAGTCGAGTCCAAGTTGATGTAGAGATCAGGTGCACTTCGCTGAATGTCACCACCTTCCTGGTTTGGATTCATCAGTTTAAATGATGCTTTACCTATCTTTAGAGATTGAGCTAGATTTGTTATTCATCTTAAGAAAGCGGGATCATTTTGATGAACATCCCTACTTCCGATGATTTGGATTTATTGGGTTGAGTGGTGCTTTACTCGTCTTTGGAGATTGAGTTAGGTTCGCCATTCATCTTAGGAAGGTGGGATCACTGCACTAAACATCCCTACTCCCAATGATTTGGATTTATCGAGTTGATCTTTTGTTAACTTGCTGGGGACTAGGATCATTGCATTGAACGTCATTGTCTCCTAGGTTTGACTTGCTGGGAATGAATACTGGGTTAGTTTGCATTAGCGTCTTTGTTTCTTAATCAATAATTTTGAAAAAAAATTTTTTTGCTCCTTCGATCAAGAGCAAAGATGCAAATCTTAGGGTTCATGGCTTTACTTTTTCTCGGTCTCGTCCTTAGATTCCTGTAAAAAAAGAAAAAAGAAAAACTTTCTCGGAGTGATTTGGTGATTTAAAATGAATAATTGAATTTCAGTGTTTAGAGGAGGTTGAACTGTACGGCCTATCTTACTGGGAAATAGGGTCGTGCGACTCATAGCTGGGGAGAAAAATCTCCCAAACTAGTGGTGCACCGTATGGCTCATCTTGAGGTCTAATTGGGCCATACGACCCATCTTACCAGATTTTAAACCCTTTTAGACAGTCGTCCCTTTCATTCCTTCTTTCCCCCTTTTCCCTTTCTCTCTATTTTTCTCTCTACTAGCCTGTCCTTCTTGCTCCTAACCCCTTTTTTGTGATTATGAGGCGTAAACTCCATCATTCGATTTCGTACACACCCGGCTAGGAAGCTCCAGATACGATAATTCCATAATATACCCTGCTGGAGGGTTCTTTTTCTCTACCTTTCGTCTCG
The DNA here is from genome assembly GCA_039660915.1 of Euphorbia tirucalli. NCBI lineage: Eukaryota > Viridiplantae > Streptophyta > Magnoliopsida > Malpighiales > Euphorbiaceae > Euphorbia > Euphorbia tirucalli. The sequence continues at coordinate 56,470,637 of CM077637.1, forward strand.
GTGGAGAGCTTGGACGGCCTCAGGCCGAATGAGAAGTATGAGGGAGTGTCTTTCGGGGAGGAAGTGAGCCCCGTCATCAACATTCATGGACATGCAATCGCCCATTTGGTATGTTTCGCCTCTTTTTCTCTTTAATTTTCAATTTCTTTTTACTTTTAATTTTGCTGCAATTTGATCAAATGGATGGATTAGAATGCATGCTTAGGGTTTGTTTGATGTTTAGGAATGATTTAGGAATGGCTTTTGCTTTAGATTTAGGCTTAATTTTGCAAAAATTGGATCTATAGGTCAAAAAAATGCAAGGTTGTTTTCCAGAAAAGATGGGCCGTACGGCCTTGTTCATACGTAAATTAGGCCGTACGGCTCATGTTTTCTTGAATTTCTAGGTTTCTCTAGGAACAAGAAATTAGCCATGTGGCTTAGCGAGTTGGGCCATACGGCCCAAAGTGGCATGGGATAAGACCAAACAGCTGATCTCTTATGAGAGACATCACCTTATTTTTTGCCCAAAATCTATTTTTCTTTCAATTTCACCCTGAATATATCCATGTATGCAATCAATTGAATTTAACAAACTTCCCTTTCTTATTGATTTTACAGACCAAGAAGAAGAACAAGGGTGTTAGAGGCTGGGACGGGCTCAAGGACTTCTATAACCGCCTTCCGGCTCCGGTTAGCGCGAAGGTAAATGCTATGGGCCTACAGGAACTACTACCCCAGACCTCCACCGCACGCTATGGAAGAGCAAGGGAGCGATCATGGTGCTTATTGAGCGGTGGATGGACACCACTCACACATTCCATCTACCCACTGGGGAGTTCACCATTACCCCCCTTGGATTTTGCTGTTATCACTGGGTTACACTTTGGGGGCACCCAGATCCAGTTCAAGTGCGCCTTGAGAGCGAGCCACTTTAGTACTGATGTCATGGCTATCTTGGTGGGGTATAGGCCTTCTCAGCCCAAGCTGCAGTGTGGCACTCTGATGGGATATTGGAAGAGGTCCAACGCCACCATCGAGGCAGAGCAGAACTAGTATGCCCATTCTTCCCTGCTATTCCTCTTATCTGAGGTTTTATTCCCAACCGGCGGAAGCGACGTCAACTAGAACATGCTGCCTACATTAATCAGATTGGAGAGCTTGAGTGGGCTGGACTAGGGGAGAGTTGGCCTCACCTAGATGTATTATGGGTTGGATATGTGTGCCCATGGTTAGCACAATGAGTTGAAGTGTTGCTTGATTCTGCTTCTAGTAAGAATTCTATTCTTTTCCTTTTTTTATAGTAGAATTTCATTCGTGTGTGTTCTGACTTTGATTTCTTTGCAGATATGGGCCTATGAGCATGAATTCTTAAGCCCTCCTACGCTGGATAAGGTTAATGGCATCCCTATCTTTTTGTGGCTCAGTTGATGGATGCTACCAAGGTGGTGATGGATACGGCTAGGTGCCGTACTCAGTTAGGCTTTGAATTCAAGCTTGATTTGTATTTATATCCTTTGGATGGTTCAGGGATTTACGTGCCCCTGGGGTGATGCCACCCACTAGACGGATGTGATGATTGGGGCCTCACAGTTGACTGAGAGGTTGCTGGTCATGGAGAGCCCCTCGTCTCTGGAGTGGTACTTAGGGGATAGGGTCAAGCAATGGTACAGGTGACTCGAGGAGAGGTTAATGCTCGCCCCGTTGCCTAGATGCTTATTCTGGCGGGCACATATCCTTGAGGAAGAGCATCGAGGAGTGTTTAGGGATTACTGAGCCTACATTACTCAGTACTTGCTGCCCCCGATTGGTGCTCTGATTCCACTGTCACCCTAGGTATGCATTTCTCCTTCTCTACAGCTTTTACTTTCTATCGTTTGCATACATCCTATAGCTGCTGGTGTTTCATATTAAACCTCCCCAGACTAGTAGGCGGAAGAGGCAAATGGATAGGGTGGGTAGTATATCATGCTATGGTGAGTCTAGCTCGTAGACACCTTTAGTCCTAGAGCCTTAGGTTCAACCACAGCCTACTGTTGGTGGTTCTGTCCTTATGACGAAGGCTGTCCCTCCTGTGGGGTGGATTGTGGGTTTGCCCCAATATATCTTTGATAGTCAGCCACAACTCTACAATCCTACTGGTGGCTTTTATTATCTGCAGATCATACCAGACCCTGCCATATCTATCCTGTTCGAGCAGGAGGATGCCAGTTATGTAAGAATCAATATCTCTTTAATTGCCAATTCTTTTCTAGATTCTCTTTGGCTTACTGTTTGTATCCTATGTTGTTGTAGTCACCCTAGAGCTCTTGTGAGACCTATGCTTGCCTTCTCTTTGCCACTCGCGGCTTGTTGATCTGCGACAATATGGAAATGCATATAGGTTTCTTTTCCTGCTGACTTTATACTTATATAGTATGATATGATAAGAAATGTGATGCAAATGAAGTGAATGATATGCATATGTATGCAGACTCGGCTGGAGTGAGAGAGGACTTGTTCCACTCAATTGGAGGCCCAGGTGGCTTCCTTGAGGTGGTGAAATATAGATCTAACACGGACAAGCCAAATGTTTGAGCAAGAGAACAGCAGTAGCATCGAGGAGGCCAATGACGATGCTGGAGAGGATGGTGCAGACTCTTAGTCTCTTTTGTTGGTTGATAGATTGGGACATTGATTCTAGAACATTTGACTTTTCTTCATTCTATATATATTTGATCTTAGTTGCTAGGATAGTTTTAGGATTCTGAATGATTTTTATCTGTTTATAAACCATGCTTTATTGCACCCCATTTAGCAATTTCTTCAGACTTCTCGTATGACATATTGATCTGCTCAACTTTGCATTGAGCCCTGCGGACAAATCCATCTTTGGCGACTTTAGCACTTCCATAGGCATAACCTGTCTAGATTTGAATGCAATGACTTATTGATGGGCATTTAAATGGACGACACATTTCACATGTTAAAAAAAACTTGAGCCAGATATCAAATATTCATAACATTATCATGACACAATCAAAATGAGCCCGACAAGGAATCCAAAAGTAACTTTGATTTTGATCGACATTCTCTCTTGTCACCTGTGCATCCTTTTCAATTTTCCACACAAGGAATTTTCTCTCAAAATTCCTTACTTAGACCCCTTTTTGAGTTTTTAGTCTACCGGGCCGCCTGAATTTTGCCTGAGGCCCCTTTTCCAATTTTCAACCCAGCAAGCTTTTTTTTTATCGTTGATCCTGCTTGGTATCTGATGCAACTTCCTATGATCGTTTTGCTTTGCAAGTAGCGTTTTAGCTTTTTTTTCTGGTGATCAATGTCTAGAAATTATGCTTGGACTATTGTATATGTGGCAAAATGTTTTCTTTGCTAGATGATAGTGCCTTGATTTCGAAATGTTCAGGATATCTCTTGGGTGGGAAAGATTTTGTTCAAAGTGAAGTTGGGTTTGGACTCACGGGGCGACACAAAGTTTTACTTCAAGTATGCTTTTTTCTGCTATTGTCGTGGTTGGTATATGGGCATTTTTAGTGAGATTCAGTGCAAGTAACTCTTAGATTTCCTATAGTGTATTGATTGTGGCTTTTGTAGGATTTTATTGTGAACAAAGTTTTGACTTCTTTGGTTCATTCATCATTTTTTTTACATGTGGTAGGGCTTGGCTTAACGCTTTGCTGTTTTAGAATTTAACAATATCAGAAATCGTACACTTGGAGTAAACCCTCTGCTTACCCTTAGGGAATGTCAATGGTGCTGGGGTTCTTTACAATAGAATATGGTTTTCAAGGGTAGAAACTTTGTGTGTAGTGAAGTTGAATTTCCTTTGACAAAATGAGGTTTTTGGTAAAGGGTCATGTCCAATGTAAGGTTCAAAGTAGAGCTTTTAAATGTGCTGCATAGAGCGTTTGCAAATATTGGTTTTGACTCACGGTTTCAGATGGTTCAGTCTTTTCTACTTTGTAGTGTTATCTCAGAATAAGGGCTCAAATATGAAGAAGGTAGTCCCATGCCAGTCATTTGGCAGTTGGACCTTTTGTTGAAATTCCATCGTGGTGCATCTTCCTTGGACTTCACTGATTGTTGGTTCCAAGGGCTGGCTCTCTGTGAAAATGACATTAATCTTCAATTTATCATTGAATGAGATGCGAAGTTGATGTCGAGTTTCATTTTGTACACACCCTTCCCTTTCAAGAGAGAATATGATTCAAGCCAGATTTACTTTTGGATTCCCTGTTATGCTCATGTTAATCATATGCATTTTAATGTGATGTATGTTTGGATATGTTTCTCAGGTGATCATACATATGCATAAAGCCATGTCCAAATGAATAACACATAAGTAAATGGAAATAAACTGTTAAGCTTTGATTACATTCAAAACAGAACACGTTAGAGCGACTACAGTTCCCTACATATTTTACAGACAAAAATCATTCTGTTTAAAAATGCCTTGCTTCTTCTATGGTGGGCCTAACAACTTCCACTTCTTCTCATATTGCCTTGGACTTCCCTCGGAAATCCATAGGTGGTTCAGTATAATTGGATAGGTCTGTCACTCCTAATCTTCCTTCATTAATCAATTTCTGTATGTCTTCCCTCAAACGATCACACTCCTTAGTTCTGTGCCCTACAACCACATGGTATGTGTAGAAATTATCTTCTTCTACTGCCACAGGGTTTTTGAAAGGTTTCAATAGACATAAAAGACCTTCTCTCAGACAATTCATGAATGCTTGGGGTAAGAACATGGGTCATGGAGTAAACTCAACTGATGTGCATTGATATTCTGGATGGGCAATCCCAAGGTGCCCGATGCCACACCTGTCTCTCCTTCCACAGCCAAATCATCTATGGGGATGTACACATCCTTAAGCAAATCCTGCAATTGGGCTGTCAACATTTCTACGACTGCCATTGTTGTGAGCTGACGACCTTTTTAGAGCAGAACGCGGCAAAGTGAACCGGGGAAAAAGAACTTGGTTGTATGTTGTTTTGAAAACGGGTTTGTATCTTGCTTAGGAAAACCATTGATTTGTTTGGAAATACTTTTGTAGAAAACATTTTCTTTGAATGTAAGTTTTGGGAAAACTGGTTTTACATTTTAGAAAATCCCGTTTTATTACTTAAAGATCTTGAAACCTAAATTTCGGGATCAGTGACAGAGTCGCCATCCGGATCAGCTCATCTGTGAAATTCTAGTACAGCTCCCTACCAAGTGTAGACTGTCGTACCTAATCCAGAGATTTAGGGTTTGGGCAACTTACCTATTCAACCTCAAGCTTGCTTTCATTTATAAGTTCATATGACAATATTATACTCACTTATTCTCTACCCATTTTTATCTTTTGTTATTGATTAACCCATGCTCATTCAGATGACAGAAATAAATAGCATAAAAATAAAGTGCTGAAAAGTAAACCATATATCCAAACCAAACAAAAAGTTAGAGGCCACTTATTACAACCTAAAAAGGATAAAAACTCTCATCCTCACTAATACAATCGCTTACTATACACGAATATCTAAAAAAAGTACAATCACCTAGGATACATAAATTGATCTACTAAATACATTCAAAATAAAAATAAAATGAAATAAAAGCTGCAAAACAGATGGGTTAGCACAATTATATCAAAAACACACATAGAACTTATAACAGGATAGAATGGGGGATTTCAGGAAACGGGAACATGCATTTAGGGGACAACCGAGAAGTCAGGGCGACTTACTCGATTAGACCTGGGAAAACATTTTAGAAACGCCCTGTAGGTTTTGTGCTTGAAAACAATTTGGAAAACCATTTGGCTCAATTACATGTAAATTACTTCCTTTTAGTGGGTCGGCTATCCCGGAACTCAGTGTTCCATTTGTGGGGGTTACCTATCGAAAACATGCATCTAAGGCCGAAAGCAGTAAACACATCGAAAACAGTTTGATTCTGAAGATAGCATCACGCACCGATGTTCGTGGTAGTCGTCCTGAGATTCTACCTTCATCTGGGAACTATAGCCATGCGGCTATAGTTTTTAGAATCTGAAACTGGTTTTCTTTACTTTTGTAAATACTGTTTCAACTTGTTTCAATGATTTCTAAGGATTTTGTGGAATTCGGGGGTCCGCTAAAGCTGAATAGTGGATCTGATTTGGATCGAACAACCCTGGATTCCAAAAACCGAGATCAACGAAACTTAAATCTCACATCAACATTCTAGGAAATCTGAAAACCATAATTCTGAATGTAACGGATGTGATTTGACCGAAATAGTTCATAGTAGAATGATCAAAATGGGAAACTAACTGTATTCGATCGATTTAGGGCACTTCGGGTTTCTGCCTAGAAGAATACAGCCGTACAGCTATAGCGTTACAGTTGCTCTGCTCTGTTTTAAGGGATTACAGCCGCTCTGCTCTAGTTAGAGCCATATGACTATAATTAAACAGATAGTTTCTGGAAATTTTATAAAACACACAGCAAAAGCAATCAAATACGAGTTGAAGGCCTCTTAGAGCTTACCCTTTTGATATTCCAGTGTGTTTGACGACTGGAATTGGATTTGGATGCCAAAATCCGCTTAGAACCTCACGAACATCTTGAAATCCTTGAATACACGTCCCGAATTGGTCAGAACGAACCGAAAGATGACCCGAACAAGTGAAAGTGTGACTGGAAACCCTCACCTTATGTTTTTCTAGTCTGTATTCTCTCTGTGTCTTGTGTTTTCCTTTGGTTTCTTATCACTTTTCTCTCTTTTCTCTTTTTCTCTCTTAGTTTTTCCTTTTGAACTCTCTCTAGGATTGATTTCTCCCCTCTGTTATCTATTCTCTCTGTTTCTTTTCTAAAACCTAGAGAATCCCAGCTTAAATTCCCCCTAATTTAGGAATCCTAGCTGCTGTCAAATACTGATGTTGGTTATTTAGGAAGTAACCTGGCTGCCCGTTAGAGCTACGCGGCTATAAGGTTACAGCTGTACGACTCTAGTGTTACAGTCGCACGGCTGTAGTTATGGAACTACAGACGTACAGTTCTAACCAAAGCTAACAAGGTTTTTCCTAAATTCCACACTCACATCTAAGCCCTCTAATCACTCGAAGGACCTTTCTCGGGGTTTTGGATCGAGGATTGTCCAGTTTTCGGCGCGTTTGAGATATTCTAGGCAACATCCCGCTCATTCTCAAGTCCGACTCACATTCGTTTGTCTAACAGGTAACATAGGATTTTCATCATAGAGGTCGGGAGAACCCGTGATCACATATTCGACCTTCATCAATTATCCTTTATCTAAAATTGTTTGAAGCACAGACCAACGAGCCAAGAATGGACTGTAACTCGTGTCGAAATGATGCAAAAATCACCAAAAATTGAAATAAGGTTTATCATCATTTTAGGAAGGGTCATACGGCCCAATTGGAAAGGAGGCATGGCCCAACTTTTGAGGGTTAGGCTGTGGAAGAGAGCTGCTTGCCAAAGATTTGAGGATGAGTCGTAAAGCTCAGCAGATAAGCTACACGGCCTAATTTTAATGGAAGATGAGCCATACGGCCCATCTCTTAAAGAATTATTGAGCCAATTTGGCCCACTTGCAAAATAAAGAATGATTTTCTTAGGCCGTAATGTCATTATGGAGAGAAGAGATGCATTATAGGAATTTAAAAGGAAAGAAATTATGAAATCACGGCTCTTCTCGGCTGCTCCTTCAACATTTCTTTTTTCTTTCTGCTGCAACAAAAGCTTAAGACCTCCATTTTCATTATTCATCAACTTTCCAAGCAAAAAATCTAAACCAAACTCAACCAAATCAAACACTAAACTACATTTCCATGTATAGATTTCCTTGGTTCGAATCTTTACATAGCTGCATTTCGGTTTCCTGGCAAGTTTCGGTTCGTATTCACGAGTTACACCGGTTTAAAGCTTTAAGGAACGGATTCATATCATTTCCCAAAATTTTGGATAAATAAGTTAAAGGTATTCATTGAGAGGCCATAAAATCCTATCTCTCTAGTCTCGCATTGTTTGATTTCTCTATGTTGTGCAAAACCGAAAAAGAACTTCAAAGTAAATTTTAGCACAGGGCCGTACGGCCCATCTTTGTGGAGATTGAGCCACAGGACTTATCTTGGCCCATGAGTCGTGCGCTCAAATTTTTCCCTATTTCTGTGAATTTTAATTTTATGAATTCGAGGTGAAAATCTTCAATTTCCCAGTCTAATAATTGATAGACCCGCAAAAGATCGTAAAATTCAAAAGGAGAAAACCCCAAAATGAATTTCTACATGTTAAAATCACCAAATAAAAATTCTTTTTATCGCTAGATCTGGATCCCGAGATCCAGATCTAACTCGTTTTCAAACCCCTACGGTACCAGAAATTCATTTCATAAGCATAGCATTTATTTCTGTTATTATTCATTGTGCATACATTTTTTATAAAGTGAATTTTGGGTGTTTATGCACTTTATCAGCCTAGATTTAATTTCGGAGCATTTTTTTAGGACCCACACGAAAGAGGTTTTCGATAAATCTCTTGCTATCCCACCCACATTGCCATGCTAAATGAAAGAAAATATAAATTGGCAAATAGTTTTCCAAAATTATTTTCTCCATATCCAAAAATACATGGCGTTTATAAAATTATTTTCTAGATATAATCGGATAAACATACCGGGTTTTTCTGATTATCCCCTAAATGCATGCCCTTGAGCTATCTAGATATCCCATTCTGTCAGATCTGAGTCCAATGTGCTTATTTTTATCTATATCACTAACCTCTAGTTAGCAGGTAGATGTATTCTAGGTTGAACGAATGCTAGCTTTCTATTCTATTTTTAGATTATTTTGTGTAAATTAGATGATTGTACCCCCCTATCCCATTTTTATCAAATGTATCCTCTAGGGTAGTTTATTCAATCGAGTTGTAAAAATTTTATTTTCCGAATTTATTTATCGCTTTTTGAATTTATTTACAGCTTTCTGTGTGAGCATATAGAAAATATCTAGGGTTGAATACTGAATAAGGAATAAAATAACAAAAAGTGCAAATTTGGTAAAGTTAAAGCTATTTTATAATATAATGCATAAATAAGTGATTTGTCTGGACTAGAATCTTTATCTTAAAGGTATAGGAATCCATATCGGGCTTGGCTATACCATAATTTTCTAGTAAGAGTTGAGCTGGGTGGTGACTCCTGTCAACTTTTAAGGCACGAGTAATTGGTTTGATCTTTTGTTTTGCCTTAATATTTCCAAAACTACATTTTCTATCCTAAATATTAAAACCACCTGGCCCGGTCTCCTGGCTACCATAAAATAATCACCAAAAGGATCATCCAGTCACAGTGGCAATTCTGTTGGGGATATTTTTATGAAAATCAGTAGAAAAACACTAAAAATGCTTTAGGTGAAATAGCTTAACCTTATTGATTTGCACTCTTTTTGTTTGCATCATATCATGAGCACTTATTCACACACATTCCCAAAAATTCCCTTATTCACCCCGATATACAGTTGAAGTGTACCCGATGGACCGAAAGCTCCCAGGGACACGGATATGGTACATCACTCGTAGCCTAGTACGAACCCCTTCATTCGGACCCTTGAGTGGGGGAGAAGTGAGGAGTATATATTGTTGCGGGAACCTTGATATTAACCCTTGGCGTGACCATTGACTCATATAGAAAGCCATATTAATTTCCCATAGGGTATCCAGAACTTCAAAAGTTGCATTATTTGAGAGACGCCTTTATTATCCCCCGATGATGATAAAGAGACCCAATTCCTAGGGCATTTTTTAATTAACCAATTGAGGAGAAATAAGGTCGGAAGGGTGAGCATTCTCTTGCTTGCGCTAAAATGTTTGCTCGATGTGCAGGACTTATATTTGTTCCATTCCATTCATACAAAACATGTAAATGCATGCTGTGCATACATGACTAACTCTTTTGTGTAATCATACTGCGTGAAAACATCCTTCACCACAACCTACACAGGATCATCATTTGCATGCATGCACGACTAACCCTTCTATGCAACCATGATATACATTGTGTGATGCACATCTCTTACCATAACATGTGCATAATCATCATTTACGTGCGCTCACCCTAACCTTCTTTTATGCAGCCATACACATCGTGTGACATTCACGTCATTAAGCTCTAGGCATATCATTATACAAATTTTTGACTAGGATATCATGCATATATACCCATTCATAATCCTTATCACATGATACCCATAAACACCAGGCGTAAAAATACGCCAAATTGTTGTTTGTACACACTCATGTACTAGTCCATCTTTACAAGCAGCGTCTTGTATCAAACCTTAGCCATACAAATGCACCGAAATGCTCTGTTCGTACACATCGTGTACAGTTTCCCTTTTGCAAGCAGTGACTTGCTCCTAAACACTAGGCATATGAATATGCCAAAATGTTGTTTGTACACATTTATGTACGAGTTCACCTTTTGCAAGCTGTGTCTTGCTCCTAAACACCAAGCGTACCAATATGTCGAACCTCTATTCGTACACACTCGTGTACGAGTCCCTTTTTACAAGAAGCATCTTGTATCAAACCATAGGCATTCAAATATGCTGAAATTCCATCCGTACACACTCGTGTATGAATGTAAATGTAAGTAGCATCTTGCTCCTAAACCTTAGGTGTCCAAATATGCCGAAACTCCATTTGTACACACTCATCTACGAGTATAAACATCGTAAGTAGCATCTTGCTCCTGAACCATAGGCATTCAAATATGTTGAAGCTTTGTCCATACACACTCATGTACGAGTATAAATGTCACAAGCAGCGTCTTGCTCTTGACCCTTAGGCATTCAAATACATTGAAACTCCGTCCGTACACACTCGTGTACGAGAATTAACGTCACAAGTAGCATCTTGCTCCTAAACCTTAGGCGTTCAAATACTCCAAAACTCCATCCGTACACACTCGTGTATGAGTATAAATGTCACAAGTAGCATCTTGGTCCTGAACCTTAAGTGTTCAAATAAGTCGAAACTTCATTTTTACACATTCATGTATGAGTACACCGTCGCAAGTAGCGTCATGATCCTGAACCTTAGGCATTCAAATACGCCGAAACTCCATCTGTACACACTCATGTCTAAGTATAAAAATCATAAGTAGCCTCTTGCTCTTGAACCTTAGGCATTCAAATACGCTGAAACTTTGTCCGTACACACTCGTGTACGAGCATAAATGTCACAAGTAGCATCTTGCTTCTAAACCTTAGGCATTCAAATACGTCGACACTTCATCCGTACACATTTGTGTACGAGTACAACATCGTAAGCAGCGTCTTACTCCTTAACCTTAGGCATTCAAATATGCTGAAACTCCATCCATACACATTCATATACGAGTACAACATAGCAAGTAGCATCTTACTCCTAAACCTTACGTGTACAAATACACTGAAACTCTGTCCGTACACACTCGTGTATGAGTTCATCTTTACAAGCAGTGTCTTGCATCAATGCTTATGTGTTCGAATACACCGAAACTTCGTTCATATGCATTTGTGTATGATTATGATGTCGCAAATATGCCAAAACCTCTTTCTGTACACACTCGTGTACGAATTCTCTTTCTGTAAGCAACGTCTTGCTCCAAAAGTAGGTCCTACCTATATGAATATCATATTATCCCTTTCCTACTAAGCAGGTCCTACCTATATGGATGTTATATTCTTTATTTCCCAGAAAGTAGGTCCTACCTGTATGGATGTCATATTCTTTCTTCCCAGAAAGCAGGTCTTACCTGCATGGATATTCTTTATTTCCTAGTAAGCAGGTCCTACCTATATGGATGTCATATTCCTTATTCCCCAGTATGTAGGTCCTACCTGTATGGATGGCATATTCCTTATTCCCCGGTAAGCAGTTCCTACCTATACGGATGTCATATTCCTTGTTCCCTAGTAAGCAGGTCCTACCTATATGGATGTCATGTTTGTTATTTCTTAGTAAGCGGATCCTACCTGTACGGATGTCATATTTTTTGTTTCATATCATACCAGTTTAAAGCATGCATAGCATCGTACTGATGGTTTCATCATAAGTCTTATCATGCTAGGAAACCCCTATCCTAAAAGCATTATCTTGCCCCAGTTCGGGGACGTCAGCGCACCCCTGACCATTCAACACCAGAATTGTAGCAACTTTGTGCATAAATCTACCCTCTCTTGGACGTGGTTCCTCTAGTAGCTGCCATGTACTTCTGCATAAACATATCATTTCAAATGCATATGGGCATAGGAACCGACATCCATCATAACATCGCATCATCCGGCATTCACTACATCTCATACATACATCCTGCACCTTGGCTGATCATTCAACATGTCATAAGTCCTAACATTTGCTATTTTGGCAGCTAAAAGCTGAAAAAAAGACTAAAGGGTAGATCAGAACAGAAAAGTCTAGAAGAGATAGCAGCAACAGCCGTATCTTTAGCAGTACAGTCTCCAATAGAAAGAGCATCAGTACCGGTGGTTGGGACAATGGTTGGTATAGAGCTATGGACAGTTCAGTATACAAAAGAGCGAGATAGTGTATCCATTGTGGTAGAGTGGTTTGAGTCAAATAAAGAAGATAGTGATCAGATGGGTTCAGAGTTAGCCAATGATAGCAATGAACCATCGAATAAGAGGAATTGATATGGCAGAAATGACCAGGAACAAGGAGATTGATGCCCCAATAGTGATCTATGAAAACTATGTCCTAGAATGGATATCAAAATACCTGTGCAAACATAAGTTCATGCCAAGAATGGGTCTAGGAGACAATTTGCAGGGAATGCTAGATTTCAACATTAACGTTGAAAATTCATATCATTATGGACTAGGGTATCGAAAAGGTAGAAATGGTAGGGACCTGGTGAAACCCTTTGTTAAGGCTGGTGTGGGATTGTATCAAGGACAGCCTGAGCCAACCACTGTGAATGGTGTGATGAAGCCGGGGTTTGAGGTTCTTTACGATGTGGTAGATTTTATGATCAGGCACGACAAACTGGTAGTACATGGAAGATCAAAATTTGCACCCTCATCACAAACTGTGACTTGTCAGGAAATTAAATGTAATCCTGATACCGAGACCCCAAAAGAAGACATCGCTCATGGAGTACGTAAGGCGAAAAAATAACCATATGACGAGTGATAACCTGAAGTCACTAAGGTTTCCAATGACAAGCAAAAGGCAAGTGGAAAGACAACGAAGTCTATGTGGGTGGAAAAAGAATCCAAGAAAGCAATCAAGGCAGATGTAGATGCAGAAATAGTTAGAGCACTCACCCAGGCCTTAACTGCTACCTTGGGTAAGGCTACACATGAGAAAGGGGAATGCAATTATGTTGGATGATAGAATGATAAAAGCCTAGATTCGGTGGTCACTGAGATAGCAAAGGTTATGGAAAAGGCGAAGGCTCAGATGACAAAGGATGTAAAGGCTAAGCTTAGCGAGGAATAGGAGATAGAAATATCAGCAGACCTGGAAGGCATGCTGAATGTGGATGCTAAAGAGATGGAAATGGAAGGCTCTCTATCTACAAAGGGTGATGGAGACTTTATTACTAATGTTTTTTCTATTGTTAAGTTGACAATAAGCTTTATAATAAGTTTAATGCAATGAATAATCAATTTGCTTACTTGTGTAATGTTGGTGTTGACGGGTCTGTGCATGCATGTAAGCCCCCATTAGGCATATTCAAAATTCATGACATTGCATTGCATGAAATCAACTTAGGTACAATTGAAAAGCCCGAAATGGTATACATTTCACTAGAACTCACGCTCGAGGAAGAGAGAGAATTGATAAAAGTACTAAAAGCACATGTTAAAGCATTCGTATGGTCATATGAAGACATGCCAGGTGTTGATAGGGAAATAGTAGAACACGGGATTCCCACAGATCCCAAGTTTCCTCCAGTTAATCAGAAGTTGACGTGACTGAGACCAGCATGGGCATGGCTAGTGAAAGATGAGGGAGCTAAACAGATAGAGGCAAGGTTCCTAGAAGTTGCAACATACAACGATTGGCTAGCAAACATCGTTCTGGTTCTAAAGAAGGATGGATGGGTTAGGGTTTGTGTGGATTATCGGGATTTGAACAAAGCATCTCCAAAGGACAATTTCCCACTTCCCCACATTGATGTGCTTGTTGACAGCACAACGAAGGTAGCAATGTAATCATTTATGGATGGGTTCTCGAGATATAATCAAATATTGATGAACATGATTGATAAAGTTAAGACTGCTTTCATTACCGAATGGGGCACCTTCTATTATAGGGTTTTTCCTTTCAGTCTAAAGAATGCAGGGCCAATGTATTAGAGGGCTGTGATAGAACTATTGCATGATATGATCCATAAGGAAGTCGAGGTATACATCAATGATAAGTTAGTCAAATCAATGACCCGAGAAGAGCACCCCGCTATCCTGGATAGATTCTTGACTCGCACTGAGGAGTATAACCTGTGGCTTAACCCAAAGAAATGTGTATTCAAAGTCACATCAGGGCAGTTACTAGGGCATGTCATTAGCCAAAAAGGGATAGAGATGGACCCTGACAAGATCAAGGCAATTGGGGAAATGCCAACCCCTAGAACAGAGAAGGAGGTGTGCTCATTTTGGGCTCCTTGCAGTATGTCAGCCGATTCATAGCTCAGCTAACTTTGGTTTGCAAACCAATATTCAAGCTTCTAAAGATAGATCAACTGGTGGTGTGGGATGACCAATGTCAATAGGCATTTGAAAGAATCAAAGTTTATCCGGTAAACCCTCATATCTTAAGTCCGCCAATACCAGATAAGCCATTGATGTTATACCTAGCAGTAAAAGATTCCTCAGTAAGGGCAATGTTGGCACAGGAACAAGATGGCAGGAGTATCCTATTTACTACTTAAGCAAGTAGCTACTTGATTATGAAACCATGTACACTACGGTGGAAAAAACTTGTGCTGCAATGGTTTGGTTGACAAAGAAATTGTGGCACTATTTCCAGTCATACAAAGTACAGGCAGTGGTGAAGGTAGACCCAATAAAGCATCTGTATGAAGCCCCCGCTTTGGTAGGGAAATTGTCTCACTGGCTATTTTTGTTATCAGAATTCGATGTTGAATATGTTACCAAGAAAGTCATTAAAGGCTGGGCAGTAGCTGAATTCTTAGTCAACCAACCTTTGGAGTCTGACATTGCAGAAAACCTTGAGTTCCCGGATGAGCAGTTAGCCTGGTAGAAGAGAAGAAATGGGTAATCTTCTTTGATGGTGCAGTTAATAAGAAAGGCACAGGAATAGGAATAATAACTGCCACACCTGAAGGGGAGCTTATCCCATTGGCTAAGCCACTTGAATTCTTAATAACCAATAATGGGGCAGAATATGAAGTATGTTTATTTGGAATTGAGACTCTTTTGATGCTCGGCACAGATGAAGTGTTAGTTATTAGAGATTCCCTCTCGGTTGTCTAGCAAGCACAAAGGGAATGGGAGATGAGAGAAGAATCATTAAGGCCATACCGGGATTTACTACAGCGCCAAAAAAGTCTATTTGGGCAGTGTGAGTTCAGACATGTGACAAGAGAGGAGAATCAAATGGCGGATGCATTGGCCACATTGTCGTCTATGTGGGAAGGGCCAGAAAGGACACCAATGCCACCCTTAATTATATCCTTATACCACACCTCGTGCCATAATGAAGAAAGCTCTGCAGTATTGATAGCCACTGTGAAGCAGTGGTATTATGACATTTACCAATATGAG
Organism: Euphorbia tirucalli; assembly: GCA_039660915.1. Lineage (NCBI taxonomy): Eukaryota > Viridiplantae > Streptophyta > Magnoliopsida > Malpighiales > Euphorbiaceae > Euphorbia > Euphorbia tirucalli. Next base: position 56,486,395 of record CM077637.1, read on the forward strand.
AAAGAAGGGCAGTATCTAGAAGGAGTTAGTGAAAATGATAGATTGTCGCTAAGAAGATTGGCAAGCCAGTGCAGAATTTTTGAGAATGACTTGTTCTAAAGAATGGCCAACGGGATTCTGTTATAATGTTTAATGGAGCCTGAAGCAAAACTAGTAATGGGACAAGTTCACTCAGAAGCTTGTGGTCCACACATGAACTGTATGGCCTTAGCAAAGAATATTATAAGAGAGGAGTCCACCATGTGAGTGGAATATGTCGAAGGAGTAAAGAAATGCCATGAATGCCAAATATACATAGATATCAGCCATTTGCCGTTGATGGAGTTGCAAAGCTTGACTTCCCTTTGGCCATTTTTGGCGTGGGGGATAGATATGATCAGTGAAGTCCACTTGTTTGCTTAGCCGTGGATTATTTCTCCAAAAAGGTTTAGGCTGAGTTGTTTGCCAATGCGATCACTAAGAAAATGGCTAGATTTATAGAAAGAAGCATCTTTTCTAGGTATGGGATCCCACACCATGTCCTGACAGATAATGGGGTTTAGTTTCAAGGAGAGAAGATAAGATTATTAGCAGATCATGGAATTGAGCATCATAAATCCTCTCTATAAAGGCCACAAGCCAGTGGAGAAGTGGAAGCGGCAAACAAGTCCTTAAAAAAGATATTGTCGAAGATGGTCGCCACATATAGGGATTGGGTCGACAAGCTACCTTTTTGCATTGTGGGGTTACAAGACTAGTATAAGAATACCCACAGGGGAGACTCCTTTTTCTCTTGTGTATGGGATGGAGGCCGTGTTGCTAGTGGAAATTGAAGTCAAGTCATTAAGGATGGCTCTAGAAGCCCAAGTGCCCAAGATAGAATGGATTCAAGCCACATAAAAGCAATTATCAGGGGTGGATGAGAAGCGACTAAAGGCACTAGATCACCTGCAAATGTACCAGAATAGGATGGCATGAGCCTACAATAAAAAATTTCATCATCCTAAGAATCAGCTGAAAGAAGGCAACTTAGTTTTAAAATAACTAAAGCCAACCAACATCGATGTGCGGTGTAAGTTCAAACCTAACTGGGAAGGCCCAGATGTCGTCAAGAGAATATTATCAAAAGGAGTAAAGATCATGGATATGGATGGAAACAATTTTACGTATCTGATCAATCAAGACCGCCTCAAGCTCTACCATGTGTAAAAAAAAAGCATGCTAGGTTGAAAGCTCGAAAAGGGAGGCCTAGGTAAAATTTAAGGCAACAGGGAAAATGATCGTCTGGAAAATCTACAAAGGATGGCTGATGACGGGAACGGTTTGGCAGCAAAATGTATACCATCTTGTGGACAATACATATTTACCTAAACTAAATTCATCAACAAAGTGTGATTTTTTATTCTAAATGTCTTATTTTGGAACATTGCAATGCATAAATAAGATCCGTCTTGCATAAACGTTCGTACAAAGGAAGCACTTGCATTCAACTGTGTATACAAGTGGTAATGTCTTAATACAACAAAAATAGAACTAAAATTCATGATAAAATCTCTCCCCTCTACACTTCTAAATTCCATGTCAATCAGCATCATTAGATCCACTAGGACTTGAGCTAATCCAAGAAAGGGTTTCCCGTTTGTGTTTCTCACGAATAGGGAGGCTTCTGACTTTCGCAAGCCAAGTCTGATATGCAGCATCGGTTTCCACTGGAATGTCGACATTGTAACACATGGGTTTGTAATGTCGCATGCAGGCCCGTTTCGATAGGATGTGAGCCAGCCATCAATCAGTATAAGTGGCACAAACAGTTGAGCATAGCAGGAAGGGGATAGATTGGTGTAGACCATATTACCGGTGTAGGCGAGAAAGGGAATAAAAGGTGACTCGAGTCAAGCCCAAAAGTTGGATTCCACCTGCCCACATGTTGGTAGCCACCCAAGAGATGTTCCACCAAGGACAGACCCAATTAATTCGGTTCTCTGTGCTATTATTGAGCATATCAAACCATTCGTCGACGGACTAAGTGCGAAAATCAGATACGATAAGACCCCTACGACTAAAGGTGGTTGGGTTGTACTTGGAAATATTTAGAGGAATCTTGATTAAGCTCATTTTCTCCATTAACCACACCTATAAAAAAATTATATCAAGCATGTATGAATAAAAGGGTATCAAAAAGTGAAAACGGGTAAGGAAGTTATAACCTGTAAAAGCAACCTGCTACCACCCACTTCTGTCAGTTGGTCGGAATAGGCAAAATCCATATGAATTCAATTTTTAGTTAATATCAAAGCCACCAAAGAAGCACCTTCAGCCATTTAAGGGATGGTAGAAGCTAATAAAAAACCATAAACACTGCTATCAGTCTCACAGAGATAACAAGCCATAAGGAGTAAGCTCATTAATAGGGCCCAATAGGGGTCCGATTTATCAATTGAAGAACAGAGACCTAGAATAGAAAATAAGTCCATACCGGGGGTATGAGAGGAAGCCATAATAGAATCACTTAACCTAAGAAGGCAATACAATGATGAAAAGTCAGTGAAAGCAAATTCGGGAACGACAATTGGAGTTCTTTTGGGGTAAGGAATGTTGAGAATGGCACTGAATTCTTCAAATAAGGGGCACAGTTCTAGGTTGGAGAAGCAAAAAACGTTATCCAACGGATCCCACAGGTGGTAGCAGCTTACAACAGCTTATGATTTAAAGAAAGTGGGAGATATGCTCGTAAATTCCATATGCCATATGGCTTTAGGAGGGCCTAGTCTGAATTGGTTAGAGATTGCATCATAGTGTGAAGGTGAAAGCAAATCTGGTCCATGATGAAGCACTAAAAGGAAGAACGGTGATAAGTGCTAAAAAGGCACTTATATATGATACAATTTATAAGGAATTTGCATTGTTTCTACTTATTATATATTAGATTTCACGTTGGTATTGCTTGTTTTTGATGATTTATAGTTTTAAAGACTAAGTATGCAAATATATGGAATTTAGCTATAAAAGGAAGCAAAAACAAAGAGAAATTAAAGGAAAGAGACAGGTCACGAGTGTAATGAATATCACAATCACAACCTAGCCTATGAACAGACTTTGACTTCAGCATTTTGCAAAGAAACCTGTGCGAATCACGACCGCGACACTCTGTCACGATTGTGACATGCACTCAACAGTAGTTATTTGATCCTATCTATTTGGAACTTCAACCACCACTATGGATAGACACAACTCTTCATGAAAAGACATAACCCTGCATGAAAAGACATAACTCTTTATGAAAAGACACCACCATTCAATGAACCAACACAACTATTCATCAAAGGACACAACTATTCAATGAATCAACACAACCTTTCACAAAGAGACACAATGCTTCAATTCCTATAAATAGAGGAGGAATTCTATACATGAGAGAGAGAGGAGAATCGGCAGAAGTTAGAGAAATAAAGTGTCTAGAGAGTTCGAGTGTTGTTTGTAATATTTAGTGTATGTAAAGGGGAGCCTAACGCCAAGGTCCTTGAATCAAGTATTGTCGCTGTATAAAGAAAAGATACCCCGAGGTTGCAATATACCTATAGGCGTAAGGGAGTTTTTTATGCCCAATTGCTTTCTTAAGTATATTCTTATGCTTTTCCTTTATGAAAGCGTCACACTTGTATATGTATTGAATATTTACGAAATCAATACTCTTCATTGCATGACCAACGCCAAGTATGTATTGTGATTCATAATAAGATATAGAGAAGTTCACATTTTACTTTGCTTGGTTAGTTACTAAGATTAAATAAATTATGATGTATGATTGTTTTGCTTCACTTTGTTAAATTAATTGGTGATCATCTTAATATAGCTTGGCCATTGTGTATTAAGACCTTTAGTTATTTTGGCAAAGTTATTCGATAATTTGTTTATGAGTTATTGGATAAAATTTATTTATAGACATGCCCGTTGAAATAGAACTAATTCGACATACTCTTATCATAAGGATTGAATAAATAATTAATGCATGTGCAACGAATATTAAAGATAAAATGCTTGTATATTTATGTAAGTAAGATATTAAGCAACAACTCAACTCAATACTAGTACTTTAATTGACTTAACTTGCCATGTACCCAATTTCTCCATATCACTTTATAATTCGATACTCTATAAACGTGAAGAAAAACAAACCAAAGTGTAAATACTTATTCCTCATGGGATTGATATCTTTTATTACTATGTTGCGATTCATATACTTGCGAGCACTAATCTCTGAATGAAATTATTATTAAAATTACTATTAAAATTATTATCAAAAGCTAAGTAAGAGATTTATACTGAATATAAAGCAAGCAACAAACGACAGAGAGAAGTTGAAAATGGAAGTTGGCAGCCTGATAATTTTAGCCGTGCAGCTAAACTAGTGCTAAAGATGGGCCTTATGGCTTATCTCCCTGGACACTACGGCGCAATATTTTAAGTCGTGAGAGACAAGTTGGGCTGTACGGCCCATCTTGTAAACTGACAAAAAAAAGGAAAGAATTTTGAGTTTGTATGCCTCATGAGAAATCCCTTACGATTGAGTTTTCAAGTAATTCTTGTAGCACTGTGAAAGTTAACGATTATAGCAAATGTAAACTTCCTCTTCAAAAGTATTAAAATCCTAAGACTACCATGGCAAACCAAATGTATCAATCAAATATATACAAGGTAAACAAATGTTAACTGTTCCAGTATCAATGTTCTTATCGAAATGACCCAACAAGGAGACTAAAAGTCCCTATCGTCATCATCGGCCTCCTTGGTGCTGCTGCTCTCTTGCTCAAACATCTGGTTTGAGCATGTTAGATCTGCATTTCAGCACTGCAAGGAAGCCACCTGGGCTGCCAGCTATACAAAACAAGTCCTTTCCCGTTCCAGCCAAGTCTGCATACATGTGCATATCATGTATATTATTTGCATCACATCTCGTATCATATCATGCTATGCATACGCAAGTTTAACAGGTAAAGAAACCTATGTGCATTGAATATTGTCACAGATCAATAGGCCGTGAGTGGCGGAGAGAAGCTAGGCGTATGTCTCACAAGAGCTCTGGGGTGACTACAAAAATACTATGCATAGATAGTAAGCTGAAGAAAAAGCTAGAATGGAACAAATGATCTGAAAGATGCAAGGTCTTACGTGGGTGGCATCCTCTAGCTCAAAAAGAACTAGCATAGTTGGGTCTGGCACTTTCTATGGATAATAAAAGTCATTAATGGGATTGTAAAGCAGGGCTAATTATCAAAATGTACTGGAGCAGACCCACGATCCACCGTACAAGAGGAGCAACCTCCGCCATAGGGACGGAACCACCAATAGCTGGTTGCGGCTAAACCTGTGGCTCCAGGACTGGGGGCGTTTGTGAGCTGAACTCACCAAATAGTGAGTTATTGCCCACTAGCTCTACTTGCCTCTTTCCCCTGCAAGTCTCGTGAGGCTCCTGAAACACATGGCACCAGTGGTTATGAAAGGCATGCAAGTCACAGAAGTATATGCTACACAAAAGTAGAGATGAATGTATTACTTATGGTGGTAGCGGAATTGGAGCACCAGTAGGGGGCAGCAAATGTTGAGGAATGTAGGCTCGATAATCACCCTTCGATCATATAATTAGATATACTTAGAAATCTGTGCCCTCCAGAACAAAGAAGTAGGCATTGGGGTGGGATCAGCCTCTCCACGGGTTGCCTGTAGCATCCCTCAATCCTGTCCCTTAAATTCCACTCCAAAGACGAGGGGAACTTGATAACCAGCCGCCTTTCAGTTAGCCCTGAGGTGCTAATCATTGCATCACCCCAAAGGCACCTAAATCCCTGAATAATCCAAAGCAGATGTAAGCAAATCAGGATTGAACTCAGGTATGGTCCTAAACTAGTGAATAAAGTTTGAAATTAATGAGATTTATGTGTACCTCACTCTAGGTGACCGAGCTTAGTTGAGTACGGCATTTAGTCATAGACATCTCTATGTTGGTCTAGCTGACCATCCACCGGACAACCCATGGAAAGACAGGGATGCCATCAACCTTGCCCATTGTGGGAGGACAGTTTAAGAACCCATGCTCGTAAGGCCATATCTGAAAAAAAAAAATAAAGTCAGAACGCACATAAACAGAATCATACTCTGAAAATGAATAGTGCAAAGAACTGAGATCTTACCAGAAGCAGGATCAAGCAGCACTTTAGATCCTTAAGCTGCCCTCGGCTGCACACATCCAGCCCATAATACATCTGGGAAAGTCTAGATCTACCCCAATTCAGCCTACTCAGGCTCTCCAATTTGATTAGAGTAAGCAGCATGTTCCAATTGATGTCGCTACCTCCAGTCAGGAAGAGTACCACAGACAGGAAGAATAGCAGGAAGGAGCAAGCATACTGATTCTGCTCTGCCTCTGTTCTAGCACTGCCCCTTCCAGTAGGTGTCACACTGAAGCTTAGGCTAAGAAGGCTAGTACTAAAGCAAGATGGCCATAATATCAGCATTGAAGTGGCTGGCACTCAAGGCGCAGTTGAACTAGATCTGGTGAACTCTAGTGGAGTAATGGTGAACTCCCCAGTAAACAAATGGAATGTATGTGTGGTGTCCATCCACTGCTCAATTAGCACAATAATAGTGCCCTTCCTCTTCCATGGGGCACGTTGGAGAGTATGAGGAACCAAGACCTGTAGGCCAATAGCATCAACCTTTGCCCCAACAGAGGTAGGAAGGCGATCATAAAAGTCTTTGAGGCTGTCCTAGCCTCCAGCGCCTTTGTTTTTCTTCCTTGTCTGTAAAATTGACAAAAAAAGGGAAGCTTGTTAAATTCAGTTGATTGCAGACATGTATATATTTCAAGGCAAAATTGAAAGAAAATTAAATTTCAGGCAAAAAATGAAGGGCTATTTCCCACCAAAGATGAGCTGTATGGCCCTATTCCGTATCATTTTGGGCTATACAGCCCAAGTCATTAAGTCACATGGCTCATCTCTGGTTCCTGGAGAAATCCAGAAACACAAGCGAAGATGAGCCGTACGACCTAAATTACCTAAGAACAAGTTCATATGGCCCATCTTTCTAGAAAACTGTTCTTCGTAATTTCGACCTAGAAATTAGATTTTCTCCAAATTAAGCCTAAATTTAAGCAAAAACCAATCCTAAATCATTCCTAAACATCAAATAAGCCCTAAACATGCATTATAGTCCATCAATTTCAACAAATTGCAGCAAAATCAATAAAAGAGAGAAATAGGAAATCAAAGAGAAATTGAGCAAAAACATAACAAATGGGTGATAGCGTGCCCATGAATGTTGATGACCAGGCCTACCTCTTCCCCGAGAGACACACCCTTGTATTTCTACATCGGCCGGAGCCCGTACAAACTTTCCGCCAAAACAAATGGTAGAGTAAAAGAACCCTCGGGGAGGGTATATCATGGAATCACCGTGTACAGGGCCTCTTGGCGAGGCACGTATGAGATGGAACGGTGCAATTTACGTCTTATGGTGGAAAAAATAGGATTGGAAACAGGAATGGTTGGCTGCCTTAGAGAGAAAAGGGAAAAAGAGAAAAGAGAAAAATGGGGAAAATGAAAGTGAAAATGATGGATGGAGGCGTTTAAATTCAGGTAAGATGGGCCGTACCGCCCAACTAGCCCTGAAATTGAGCCATACAGCCCACCAATGTTTTTTGGATTTTTTCTCCCCAGCTGAGTATCTCACGGCCTTATTCGCCCCTGCTATGAGCTGTACGGCTCAACTTCCCAACAAGATAGGCCATAAGGCTTTTCTTTATTTAAATCGCTAAATTTAAATTCTCCATTTTGAATCGCCAAATTACTCCGAGAAAGGTTTTCTTTTTCTTATTTTGTATGAATCCAGGGGTGAGACCTAGAAAAACGAAACCTCGAACCTCATACTCTCACCTTTATTCTTTATCAAAAGGGCAAAAATTATTTTTTACAAAATTATCAATCAAGGAACAAAGACACCAATACAAAGCTCCCCAGTAGTTATCCCCAGCGAGTCAAATCCCAGAAAACAACAATGTTCAGTAAGGCAACCCTGTTCCCCAGCAAGTCAATGGGAGCTCAGCCCTAAAAATCCAAATCATCGGAAGTAGGGATATTCAGTGCAATGACCATGCTTAACTAAGATGAAAGACAAATTCGAGCTTGATCCCCAGTGATCAAAAGCACCAATCAACCTGAAAAATCCAAATCATTGGAAGTAAGGACATTCAGCGATCAGTCCCGCTTCACTAAGATGAATGGCAAACAAGTCAACAACAAACCTAAACAATCCAAATCATCTAAAGTAGGAATGTTTAATGCAACAACCCCGCTTTACTAAGATGAACGGCGAACCTAAGCTTGATCCCCAGTGATCAAAAGCACCAATCAACCCCGATAAATCCAAATCATTAGAGGTAGGGACATTCAGCGAAGCGATCCCGCCTTCTTAAGATGAATAGTAAACCTGGCCTGATCTCCAAAGATGGGCAAAACACCATTCAATAGGCAAATCTAAACATGGAAGATGGTGACGTTCAGCAAAGCACACCTGATCTCTATATCAACTCAGACTCGACTCGGCAATCCTAAGGTCAATCCTCTATCCCTATGTTCATTGTGCTCCCTATCTTATACTTAAATTGACCAAGAAAAGATCCAGTCTAGACTTGATAAGGGCCAAAGTTAATTACAAGAGGGGCAGCTTATGAGCACAGATTTTTGTCTGACCTCTATGATGATGATTTCTGTTGGAAATGCCCTAGTCCCGAGGCATTAGTCTTTGTATTGTATTATACATTTTGGATATTTCAATAGATTGTTGTATTGTACATTTGTGTTATTAAATAAAGGAATTAATTTATTTGTTTTATATCTTGTGCAATATTAAAAATAGAGTACCCAGTGGTCATATCTATATCCATGTTAACAAGCGTCATGTGCTTGGCAGTGAGACCATGGATAGGGAAACGATATAACCATAAAGCTATCCATAGTCATTTCAAGTCATGGGAATTAATGGAACCAAATACTCTCATAGCCTTGCTTGTATGGCAGTGTCTTACTAGCTATAGAACATGGATCATCAATCAAGCTTATGGGTACATGTAATGGGGTATGGTACTTGATAGATCCACTAAACAAGAAAATCCACATGGTATATCATCACAAGTGATTCTCGTGTAGTACTTATATTGGATCCTCTGACCTGACCGTATTATGTTCTCGCATGTGAACTCACACACTTTGGTGTACGCCTACAGGGCGTATAAAAGGGTGCCAAGTATGGGTACATTAAGGTGTGCCAGTGAGCATGGCAAGGCCGTGAATATGCAGAAGGGATATGTCACTCAATAGTCCATTGAGAAGATATCACCAGCCACTTGATGAGTGCAACTGAAAAGAGTGTGGCCACACCCAGACAAGTTGGAGCTTATTTGTGAGCATCAGTTCATTCAGGATCAAGTTAAGGTCCGGACACAAAAGAGGGTGATGATACCATTCCTCCGTGTTGGACACCGATATCAATGACATGGGATATATAAGTTAAACTACAAGGTTATGACTTCCATTATATTGCAATCTATATCTTAATAGGGGGCTGTAATGGCTTGCTAAAGTCCACCTACAGTTTGTAGGCCATAGGTCCACTGCCAAAATAAAGACAGGCCCACAGGATCGTACACATTGAACGTCTGAGCTTGAACAAAATGGATCAACTGTATAGTTGGAGTGTACTGACTAGGGAGGAGAAATTTATTGATTAAATTATAGATCAATTGGATTGATCAAAATATATAATCATACTTTAATTGGGTTTCATAGAATAAATTAATTCATGAATTTATTTCCTGGTGGAAATATAATACATATATAAGTTTATATGTAATCTATTTAATTTAATTAGGCAAATTAATTTTAATTTAAATGCTATGTGTTATATTATATGGATTAATATAATAACATACATATGAAATTAAAATTGAATTGCAATTAAGTTTTAACCTATGCTAATTAATTTAGACCTAGGGTTTTGAAGATATAAAAACCCACTTAAATGAAAGAAACCACTGACCTAATTCTGACACTGAGAATTTCGACCAAGGAGGGATTTTTCTTAGAGAAAAATTTTGGCCCCCTTGCTCTCTCTCTCTCGATTTTCACCCTTCGCTAGCACGGGTTCTTACTCGATAGCCGTTCATATATGAGATCGTGGAGGGAGCCTCTGTTGGTTTTTGCAGCCATCTCTAGAAGAGACATATAAGGTGAGATTGATTTCTTCTCTTGTTTCTATTTCTATGTTTTTTATTTCTATTGCATAAGCTCCTGGGCTTGGATTTGAGAAATTCTTAATCGGGTTCCACTGCCAAATGATTGATTTTCAATGATGAATCCCTATAATTTCTGATTATCCTTTATCTAAAATTCTTCAAAGCACGGCCCAAGGAGCCAAGAATGGATTGTAACTCGTGTCGAAAAAAACCGAAAATAGCAGAAAGTCGAAATAAGGTTTGTCATCATTTCAGGAAGGGCCGTACAGCCCAATTGGAAAGGAGGCACGATCCAAATTTTAAGGGTTAGGCCGTGGAAGAGAGCTGCTTACCAAAGATTTTATGATGAGCCATACAGCTCAGGAGATAGGCCCCACGGCCCAATTTTGAAGGAAGATGAGCCATAAGGCCCATCTCTTAAAGAATTATTGAGCCAATTTTGCCCACTTGCAGAATAAAGAATGATTTTCTTAGGCCATGATGTCATTACAGAGAGAAGAGATGCATTATAGGAACTTAAAAGCAAAGAAATTATGAAATTACACTTACCAATTAATCTCAACTTTCGATGGCTCTTCTCGGCTACTCCTTCAACATTTCTTTTTTCTTTCTATTGCAACAAAAGCTTAAGACCTCCATTTTCATTATTCATCAACTTTCCAGCACCAAATCCAAGTCAATGTTAACCAAATCAAACACTAAACTACATTTCCATACATAGATTTCCTCGGTTCGAAGCTTTACAAGTTGCATTTCAGTTTCTTAGTGAGTTTTGGTTCATATTCAAGAGTTACATTGGTTTAAAGCTCTAAGGAATGGATTTGGATCATTTCCCAAAAATCTAGATAAACAAGTTAAAGGTAATCACTAAGAGGCCATAAAATTCTATCTCTTTAGTCCTGCATTGTTTGATTTCTCTGTGTTGTGCAAAACCGAAAAATAATTTTGCAGTAAATTTTAGAATAGACCATATAGCCCATCTTTATGGAGATTTGAGCCGCATAGCTCAACTTGGCCCATGAGTTGTGTGCTTAAATTTTCCCCTTTTTTTGTGAATTTTAATGTTATGAATTTGGGGTGAAAATCTTCGATTTCCCAATCTAATCAATTGATAGACCCCCAATGGATCGTAAAATTAAAAAGGAGAAAATCCTAAAATGAATTTCTATTTGTTAAAATCACCAAATAAAAATTGTTTTTATCATTAGATTTGAATCCTGAGATGTAGATCTAACCTGTTTTCAAATCCCTGTGGTACCAGAAATTCATTTCATAAGCATAGCATTTAATTCTATTATTATTCATTGTGCATACATTTTTTATAAAGTGAATTTTGGGTCTTTATGCGCTTTATCGACCTAGATTTAATTTCGGAGTATTTTTCAAGACCCACATGAAAGAGGTTTCTTATAAATCTTTGGAAAACCGAATCACATTGCCATGCTAAAAGAAAGAAAATATAAACTGGCAAATAGTTTTCCAAAATTGTTTTGCAGGTCTAATTGGATAAACCTACCAGGTTTTCCTAATTATCTCCTAAATGTATGCCCCTGTACTTTCTGGATATCCCATTCTATCATATCTGAGTCTAATGTGCTTATGTTTATCTATATCACTAACCTCTGTTTTGCAGGTAGATGTATGCTAGGCTAGATGAATGCTAGCTTTCTATTCTATTTTTAGATTATTTTGTGTAAATTAGGCGATTGTACCCCCTATCCCAGTTTTATCAAATGTATCTCCTAGGATAGTTTATTCGATTAGGTTGTAATAATTTTATTTTTCGAATTTATTTATCACTTTCTTAATTTATTTACGGATTTCTGTGTGAGCATATAGACAATATCTAGGGTTGAATACTGAATAGGGAATAAAATAACAAAAAGTGCAGATTTGGTAAAGTTAAAGCTATTTCATAATAAAGTAGAAATAAGTGATTTGTTCGGACCAGAATCTCTGTCTTAAAGGTATAGGAATCCTTATCGAGCTTGGCTATACCATAATTTCCTAGTAAGAGCTGAGCTGGGTTGTGACTCCTGTCAACCTTTCAGGCACGAGGAATTGGTTTTGTATGTTCCTTTGTTTTGCCTTAATATTTCTAAAGCCCGATAACCATGTTTTCTATCCTAAATATTAAAATCCCCTGGCCCGATCTCACGGCCGCCGTAGAATAATCACCGAAAGGATCATCTGCTCACAGCCGCTTCCCCTTCTAGGTTAACATTCTTTTTAGATTGGTGATACATTTCCTTTTACATTTCCCTTCTAGGGTCAGCCACTATCTTTTCCAACATCGCACATCTGGCCTCTAACCTTTCTACAACTGGGTCCTTTGAACTGCTTGCCCCAAATAGATCAGACTGTTCTTGGCACATCATCTCAACCAACCCCTGACTTATACTGGTAATCCCTATACTACCAACTGTGGTTGAGCCACTAGGATGCCGTTCCAATCCCTTTCAAGTTGGACCGCTGCTCTATTAACCTCATTCATAATAGAATAATACTAGCACTTCAGATGTCCTTTGTAGACATTTAAGCTTCCTTTATGAAGCTTTCGAATTAACTCGTCCTCACTAGGGTGCCTTCTCAGTTGAACCAACTTGCATGTCCATCTTTGATAGAAATCCAGGAAGCACTCCTTTGATTGTTGCTTCACCTGCTCCAGGTCATACAGCCTTACCCGCATCACATCATTAAAACTAAAGTGTGATGTAAATACCTTAGAAAGACACTCCCAGCTTGACCGCACATCTTCCGATAGATTATTATACCATACCAGTGCATTTCCTTTCAGAGAAATGGGAAACAGGTTGGTTAATTGCCTTTTAGTAAAGCCTATCATTAGCATAACCCAGGCGTAGGTGTTCAGATGTGTTTCGGGTAAACCAACACCCGAGTAAGTAGTCATCCTGGGGACTTAGAGTTCGAAAGGTGGCATTTCTATTCTATGGCTGATCATTGCATTAATATTAATACACCCATTTGAACTGGATGCCTCTGTTATCTCGGCCAATATCCTTTCTAGTTCTTCTTCATAACTGGGTGTTCTCTCTGGTGTCTTAGCAAACCTGTCTATGTTCTTATGAATCATTGCTACCTGAAATCCTCTAAAAGGCAGTAGCTCAGTGCTTAATGCCACCACCATTGAAGTTGTATCTGCTTCAAGAATTATAACCCCACTGTCTAAGGGGAATTTGATCTTCTGGTGGAGAGTAGAGGGTACCCCACCCAGAGGATGAAACTAGGGTCTTTCCAGGAGCAATGAAAAGGTGACTGGAATATCAATCACCATGAAAGATATTGCGGACTAGACTGGCCCTACTTTGGTTTCAACTTCAAAAGTACCCACAATCATTCTTTTAGAATCATCATAGGCATTAATCACTGTAGAGGACCTATTCAAGGCTTCTTCACTCAGACTCAAATGTGGTAGCATGTTTTTAGGGCATATATTCAAGGCAGAATCGTCATCTACCATCATACATGGCATGGCATGGTCCAGGATATTAGCCTTTACATAAATGGCCCTGTTGTGGCCCTGCCCTTTGTGAGCATGGGTTTGTCTGACCTCTATGATAAAAATCCTAGATTATCTGTTAAGACAGACGGATGTGAGTTGGACTTGAGAATGAGTGGGATGTTGCCTAGAATGTCTCAAACACCCCAAAAACCAAACAGTCCTTGATCCGAAACCCCGAGAAAGGTCCTTCGAGTGATTAGAAGGCTTAGAGGTAAGTGTGGGATTTAGGAGCATCCATCACGGCTCTGGTTAGAGATGCACGGCTGTAGTTAAAACCTACAGCCTCACGGCTATAACACCAGAGCCGCACGACTGTAATCCTTCAGCTGCACGGCACTAGCAAGCGGTCGGATTACCTGCCAAATAGCAGGAATCATTCTTTGACAGAGAGTGAATCCTAAAATTGAGGGGATTTTAGTAGAGATTTTGGGAGGTCTTGCGGTGGGAATGATAAGAGTCAGAAAGGAGAAAAAAAAGGGGGGAATTGAACAGAATAGAGAGAAATTAAGAGAGAAAAATTAAGAAGGAAGGAAAGCAAAACTGGGAATAGAAAACTAAGAAGGAAAACTAAAGAACTAAACTAGAAACACATAACAACAGACATAGAAAACATAGAGTGAGGGTTCCCAGTTAGACTTTCATTCATTCGGGACCATTCTCGGGCTTGTTCGGATCGATTTAGGACGTATTCTCAAGGATTTTGAGGGATTCATGGGATTCTAAGCACATTCCAACTTTTCAATCCAATTCCAGTCATCAAACAAGCTAGAACGTCAACAAGGTAAACTCTAAGAGGCCTTAAACTCGTACTTGTTTAATTTGTGTTGTGATTTTTCTGTGTATTCTATAAAATTTCCGGAACTGGCTGTTTGATTACAACCGTGCAGCTCTAACTAGAGCCGAGCGGCTGTAATCTCTTAGAATAGAGCTGAGCGGCTTTAATACTAGAGCGCATGGCTATGTTCTTCCGGGTAGAAACCTGAAAAGCCCCAGATTGACCGAAAGTAATTAGATTTCCATTTTGTTTGTTATGTTACGAACTATATCGGTCCTAATCACATCCATCACATTTTGATTTTTGGTTTTCGGTTTTCCTAGAACGCGATGTGAGATTTTCGGTTTCTTTTATTTTGATTTTTGAAATCTAGGGTTATTCTATCCAAATCGAGTCCACTATCCAACTTTAGCAGACCCCCAGGTTCTTCAAAGCCTTTAGAAATCATTGAAAACGATCAAAATAGTTATTTTCAAAGCAAAGAAAACCAATTTCGAGTTCTGGACACTACAAACGCACGACTATAGTTCTATAACCACGCGACTCTAACTGAGCCGCACGACTGTAGTGCCCAAAAGAAGGCAGAATCATGGGACGAATCACACGGACGTCGTTGTGTGATGTTGTCTTCAGAATCAAACTATTTTTGGCATGTATACTGCTTTTGGTCCTTAGATGGATGTTTGGAATTAGAAACCCCAATGAAAAGAACCCTTAGTTTTGGGATAAACGACCCATTAAATGGAGAAATTTGCATGTAATTGAGCTAAATCGTTTTCCAAAATGTTTTCAAGCACAAAACCTACAGGGCGTTTCAAAAATGGTTTTTCAGGTCTAACTGACTAAGTCGCTCGGACTTCTCGGTTATCCCCTAAATGCATGCTTCCGCTTCTTAAAATCCCTATTCTGCCTGTACGAGTCCTATTTGTGTTGGTAATATAATTGTGCTAACCATTTGTTTTGCAGCTTTTATTTTTTTATTTTTTTATCATTTTGGATGTATTTTATAGATCAACTCGTGTATTCTAGGCGATTGTAATTTTTAGATATTCGTGTATCTAGGCGATTATATTGGTGAGGATGAGAGCTTTTTTCCCTTTTTTGGGTTGTAATAAGTGGCCTCTATTTCTTTTTGGTTTGGTTTGAATGTATGGTTTATTTTCTGCACTTTAATTTTATGGAATTTATTTCTGTCATTTGAATGAGCATGGGCTAAATATTAAAAGATAAAATGGGTAGAGAATTAAGTGAGTAAAATATTGTCATATGCACTTATAAATGAAAGCAAGCTTGAGGTTGAATAGGTAAGTTGTCCGAACCTTAAATCTCTGGATTAGGTACAGTAGTCTACGCTTAGTAGGGAGCTGTACCAGAATTTCCCGAATGAGTTGATCCGGGTGACGTCTCTGTCACTGATCTTGAAATTTAGATTTCAAGGTCTTTAAGTTAATAAAACGGGATTTTATAAAATGCAAAACCAGTTTTCTCAAAACTCAAATGCAAAGAAAAGGTTTTCTACAAAAAGGATTTCCAAACAAATCAATGGTTTTCCTAAGCAAGGCACAAACCCGTTTTCAAAACATAAAACATCACAAATCACTTTTCTTTTTCCCCCTAATTTCCACTATCTTTTGTCCTTGTTGGGCCTTATTTTACTCGGGCCCCTGTTGGGCCACCGGTTGATAAACTCGTCCACTCCAGGTCATGTTCTTAACTATTGGGATTCGTCATCGGAAAATTAACGTGGCACAGCAGAAAATACACAGTTTAAAATTTCCTAGAATCCACCTATCGTGTCCAATTACCATTGATTAGAATAAAAAAAATTTGAATTAAGAGAGATTAACTCATCGGATTCGTCTCTTCTAGAGATTGCTGCAAAATCGTTTCTTGAAACTGCGATCTCCAAAGTCCGGTGCATGACCAACTATTAAGCGGGAACCGGTGCTAGCCGAAGACGTGAAGGAATGGAGGATTAATGCTGGGATTTTTGGATGTTTTGGGGCTGCTATTGGTGGCTGAAATTTCTAGCAATTAATTAGGGTTGAATTAGGTTTTTCTTCCTTAAGTGTGCCCTTATACAGACACATTGTTTAATTGGGTTTAATTAGCTTAATTAAACCCAAGCTCACAAGGATTATAATTACATAAATAAACTTTAATTAAAAAGTATATACTATGTAATTTAATTCCATTTGGCTAAAGTTAATTACCCCAAAATAAAATTAAATCACACTTAAGCAAATACAATACATGTATTTAATTTTCCTACTTAGGAAAATTATTTAATTAATTGTTTAATTTATGTAATTCAATTAATTGATAAATTAATTAATTATATTATGTAAACTTATTAATTAAATTAAATTCAACCCAATGTTAATTAATTACCCTGACACCGAATGTCAACCAATTAATTAACGCATTCCTTCCAATGTACATTACATGTACAATTTCTATAAGTTCTGGCTAAGTTGATCTATGTGTAAGATCCTATGGGTCTGTCTTTATGTTGGCAGTAGGCCCAAGGCCCATAGACTATAAGGGGGTTCTAGCAAACCATTACAGCCCCCAATTAAGATAGAGATGCAGCAGTCTTTAGAAGACACTCACCTGGTAGTAATCTCATAGTGTCCTTTGCCTAACGATATCAATATGAATAAACAAGAGGCATAGTGTCTGTCATCCTCTTCTATTGTTTATTACATTTCTTGATCTTGAGTTGACTGGTTAATCAAGTAAGCACCGACTTACTTAGGTATGGTCATACACTTATCAGTCCCACTCATCAAGTGGCCAATGATATCATCTTGGTGTTACCCGAGTGGCAATTCCATCACTTCATCATCAATATCAACATGTTCACCAGTCCACCCAATCATACCCATATTAGCATCCTTTTACAAACATGTTAGGCATATGTCAAAGTGAACCGGATTCCATATTGATACTATAATGAAATCTAGTCTGAGGACAAAAGAGACATGCTCAAGAAAGACCTATGACACGATAACCATGGCTTTCTTGTTCGGATCGATCTAGTCCCATGTCAACAACATGTACCTATATTCATGACTGACTATACAAGTACTATGGCTAGTTAAGAACTACCATACAGTCATCAAATATACAAGTCTGTGGTTCTATTCGTTCCCACGATTAGAACAGACCCGGGATAGGTTTTATGATTATCAATCAATGGATACTCTACTCATATTATAGCACAAGATATAAATGAAATAGATTAATTACCTTTATTAATGTGACACAAATAATGTATTCATACAATGAGTCTTAATGTATAATACAAAATACAATAATCAAATGCCCTAAGAACTAAGGTACACCAACATTGACTTCCTCTGACTCTTCTATTCTCTGACTGTCCTAGTCTTTATATTCATGCTCTGAAACTAAGTCATCCAAATTCATTGGCACAGGGGCTTGGATTTCTTCCACTTGACCTTCTTCCTCGTCCTTACCTAACAGACCATGGGATTTGCTTGCAAAACTTATGCAAATATGAAATTTTCAGGCAATCCAGACTGCATCATGTTCACACGCCTTTCAAACTATGGTAACAGGTTGTTCTGTGTTCTGGGCTTTGGTGGTTCTTGTAACTTCCCCTCATCCACCAATTTTTGGATATCATCTCTCAACCTCAGACAATTATTGGTTTTGTGACCAGCCACTACATGATACGGAAAAAATTATCCCTGTTTGCCTCGGCTGGTGGAACATACGGGCACAGTGACTGTAATAACCCCTCATTTCTATATTTAGCAAATATTTTGGACAACGATAAGGCCCATGGTGACATTCAACTCTCTGTTCTTTGATGTCCGATCCCTGTGAATCTGCTACCACTTTTGCTGCTCTGATGGTTGACTGAACTGACTAATTCTTTAGGGCTGAACGACCAGTGCCCCTACTAACTTGGCCTTAACCACCAGACCGATATCCTGAGCTTACACCAACACCATCCTTAGACCTGTATTCGGTGGGGTTGTTACCTAGGTCTTGCTTAATCCGGGACGCCATCTTGTATACGTTGTGCAACACCATGAAATCTTGATATTTCATTTCATTCCGATACACGTCCAGGCTTCCTTCTATCAATTTCTAGATTAACTCATCCTCATTTGATTTGTTCTTCAACTGAACCATTTTCTTAATCCATCTGCCATAATAATCAGCAAATGATTCATTATACTTCTGTTTGACACGTTCCAAGTCGTAAAGCTTTACTTGGATCTATGTATTGAAGCTATAATACTGGGTGATAGCAGTTGATAATGACTCCCAATCCATATGTACCTCTTTGGGCTGAGCATTATACCAGGTTAATGCTCCCCCTCTCTAGTGTAGTGGAGAATAGGTTTACCGGCTATTTCTTTGTAGCTTCGGCCATGAGCATAATCCTCACATATTGGTTAATATGAGCTGTTGGCGATCCCAGCCCCTTATAGACAGGTAACCTAGGCATTCGAAATCCCACAGGGAAGGTTTTAATGCCTCTATTCATCAAGGTATCCACATCAAGGCACTACGAGACAGAATTCCCCCCTTTCTTCAATTCAGATACTACTTCTTCAAATTCTACAAATTTGGCTTTCAGCTGCCTTTTGGTCGAGGACCCTCGTTCTGATGCCCCTTCCTGCCTAGATTCACCATCTTCCTGTCTAAATGGGGATGGTTCTTTATTTTTCTGAGCCATGTTTCTGACCATGGCTTCCATAGTCCTCATGAATTTCGGAGATTGGAATATCTCCTTAATGAATTGTACACTATTACTTGGTGCAGTGATTTTTGCTATGTCAATCCCTTTGTTTGCTAATTCACTATTGTCATTGGCTAACTCTGAACTTGACTGATCACTATCTTCCTTATCAGATTCAAACCACTTTGCCACAATAGATACATTGTCCTCTTCTCCTGTATACTATTCCAACCTAAGCTTTGTACCAACCACTGACACTGACCCTCTGTCTACTGGATACTGCATTACCAAAGATGCAGCTACTGCTACTGCTATCTCTTCTAGACTTTTACATTCTAATCTTCCTTCTGGCTTTTTCTAGGTTTTAACTGCGAAAACATAAAACATTAGGACTTATGACAAGATGAATGATTGACCACAGTGTAGGATGCATATGTGAGATTTAGTGAATGCCGACTGATTTGATGCTGTGCAATGTAAAGATTTAGTAATGCTGCTATGGCACAGGTCCTGAATGATGATTCATGAATTATGCATGCCTTAGATTGAAAGGATGTGAAATGATCGTCATTACGATGGGCACGCTTTAGTACAATGCAATTTCACAATGAAATGTCATTACGTCCTAAGGGGGCATGTTTTAGTATAGGCTTAGTGTCAAAAGACCGTCATTGCATCTGTACACTTTAGTACGAGGTAGTTTCATGATGAAATGCCATTCCACCCCAAAGGGATACGTTTTAGCACAGGCTTAATGTGAAAAGATCGTCATTGCATCTATATGCTTTAGTATGATGCCGTTTCATGATATTTCATACATGTAGGCAAGCTTATGGACAATGCACTATAGTATTCCATATGTGTAGGCATGCTTATGGATAACACGACATGATAATCGGTATGTGTAGGAACGCTTTTGGATAACGCAATATGATAATCCGTACATGTAGGCACGCTTATGGATAACATCACATGATAATCTGTACATGTAGGCATGTGTATGGATAATGCGATATGATGATGCGTTATGATGATGTGTATGTGTAGGTACACTTATGGATAATGAGATATGATAATCCGTATGCATAGGCATGCATATGGATAATGCAATATGATAATCCGTACGTGTAGGTGCACTTATGGATAATGCGATATGATAATCCGTAAGTGTAAGCACGCTTATGGATAATGTTATATGATAATCCGTATGTGTAGGCACACTTATGGATAATGCAATATGATAATCCATACGTGTAGGCATGCTTATGTGTGAGCGGACGACCTAAAAAGCGGGATGGAACACGGTAAAGTGAACCGGCGAAAAGGAGACTTTTGGAAAAAATGAATGAAATCATTTTGAGTGGCGTTTAGGTTCTTTTGGAAAAAGGGATTTTGTTTATCTTTATGAAATTTTTTGATTTCTTTGGAAATCCCTTTATAGAAAACCTTTTCCCATTTTAACTTAAAGACCTCGAAACTTAAATTCCAAGATCAGTGACAGAGTCACCACCCGGATTAGATCATCCCGGAAATTCCAGTACAGCTCCCTATTGAGGGTAGACTACTGTACCTAATCCATTGATTTAGGGTTCCGGCAAGTGACTTACTTAACATCCATCGTGCTTTCACTTTACAGTTTATATTACCATATTTTATTTGCTTTATTATCTTTCTTTATCCCAATTTATGTTTATTTATCAATCAATACTCAAACAAATGATAGAAATAAATTGCAGAATAGGTAAACCATACATTCGAGCAATTTAAAGGAATAAAAATAGAGGCTACTTATACAACCAAATTGAATAAAAAATAAAAAGCTCTCATCCTCACATTACAACCGCCTAGAATACACGATTATCTAAAAATGTACAAACACCTAAAATACATGAATTAATCTATTAATTACACCAAAAATAACAAAAAGGAAAATAAATGCTGCAAAATAGACGATTAGCACAGTTTATACTACAAGCACAAGTAGGACTCGCAACAAGACAGAATTGGGATTTTTAGGAACAGGGGCATGCATTTAGGGGGTAACTGGGTCGACTCGGCCAGCCGGCCCGGTTAGACCTGGAAAACGGTTTTGAAACGCCCTATAATTTTTCTGTGCTGGAAAACAATTTTAGAAAATTATTTGGCTCAATTACATGTAAATTTTTCCGTTTAGCGGGTCTGTTATCCCGGAAGTCGGGTTTCCGTTCGTGCGGGTTTCCTAATTTTTACAAACATCTAGGGTCTAAAAAGCGGTTAACACATCAAAAATAATTTGGTTCTGAAAACAGTATCGTGCGATAATGTCCGTACGGGTCGTTCTGCCACTCTGTTTCTCTCTAGAGGTTACAGTCGTGCGGCTCTAATTTACAGCCATGCGGCTATAACTTCTAGAGCCCGAAAAATGGTTTTCTTGTTTTTGTAAATGCCGTTTTGCTCATTTTTAGGGTTTCCTAGGGATTTCCGTAGAAGCCGGGGGTCCGCAAATGCTGGGCTACAGATCCGATTTGGATCGAACAACCCCGAATCTTAGAAAAACAAAAATCTAGGAAACCGAAAACCCTATGTTCGCGAGATCAGAAATCTAAAAGCCAAAATTTTACAACATACGGATACATTTGGGCGAAATAGATTACAATTAGTACAAACAAATGGAAAACAACTACTTTTGGCCAATCGGGGCAGTTTTGGGTTTCTACCCCTATAGAACATAGCCGTGTGACTCTGAGTACCAGAGCCGCATGGCTCTGTTCATAAGAAATATAGCCGTGCTGCTGTGTTCATGGAGAACACAGCAGTGCGACTATATTCGGGTAGTCTGTTTCAGAAAAATTTGAGAAATGAAGAGAGATGTAAGGAAAAAGCAATGTACACAGGTTTAAGGCCTCACAGAGTTCACCTTGGTATTGTTTTGATGTGTTTAGCATCCAGAATCGAATTGAAAACCTGAAATACTCCTTGAATCCTCAACCGGCTCGAAATCCCGAAGACAAATCCGAAAACGATCTGAAACCAATTCGGAAGAATCCCAATTAAATATGTAAATGTCAAGGAAGCTCCCTATTGTGCTTTAGATGTTGTTTTCGTCTTGAATTAAGCTCTCCTATTTCCCCTTGTTTATCTCTGTCTCTCGGTTTCATTCTCTCTTTTTTTTGTTCCTGTGTTTTCTCTGCTTCCAAGATTCAATTGTCCCTTTTTTTCTTTCTTTCATTTTCATTTTTATATCTCACAATCCGTAATGATTTCAAGAAATTAATGAGCCGTTCACTTTTTCTGCGAGTTCCGGCCGCAATCCCTTCGTTTAGCCAAGTTGCTCTACTTTGCAAAGCAACTTGGTTGACCCACTAGAGCCGAGGCCGAGATCCGTGAAGAAGACCTACGATCACTATAAACCCTGAAATCATTCGGAGGGCCTTTCTCTGGGCTTTGGATTGAGGATAGCTCAGTTTTCGGGACGTTTGAGGTATCAAAGGCATATTTTGGTGGTTCACAAGTCCGATGCGTGTCCGTCTGCTCAACAGGTAATACATGAATTCTCATCATGGAGGTCAGGAAAACCCGGCGCTTAAGCTGCCCCTCACGTGATCAAATTTGATGCCCGATACCAGGTTTAGATTACCTAAGGGGAATTTGAGAACGCGAATTGAAGAGCCGTAAATGGAAGGAAAGAAAGACGTACCTAACTTGCCAAAGCATCATCGTTGCTGTGATGATTCGATTTGAGCCGATACCAGGTCTATGTTAGCCAAGGCGAAGTTGATTTTCTGAGGTGTAGCTGATCTAGGTCTAACACCGGGTCTATAGTACCCGAGGCAGATGTGCTGGATTTCTTAGGTGAAGCCGATCGGGCCTGATACCGTGTCTATATTACCCACGACGGATCTGCTGAATTTCTAAGGTGAAGCTGATCTGGGCCTGACACCGGGTCTATATTGCCCGCAGCGGATCTGCTAAATTTCTGAGGTGAAGCTGATCTGGGCCTGACATCGGGTCTATATTATTGCGGTAGATCTGCTAAATTTCTGAGGTGAAGCTGATCTGGGCCTGACCCATGGCGGATCTGCTGAATTTCTGAGGTAAAGCTGATATGGGCCTGACACCGGGTCTATATTACCCACGGCGATCTATTAAATTTTTTAGGCGAAGCTGATCTGGGCCTGACACCAGGTCTATATTACCCACGGCGGATCTGCTGGATTTCCGAGGTGAAGCTGATCTAGGCCTGACACTGAGTCTATATTACCCACGGCAGATCTGCTGAATTTCTGAGGTTAAGCTGATATAGGCCTGACACCGGATCTATATTACCCGCGGTGGATCTGCTGAATTTCTGAGGTTGCATTGATGATGCATACTTATTCTTTGATTGATAATTTTGGAACAAAAATTTTTGCCCCTTCGATCATGAATAAATACCAACTGATTGTCCTGCCCCTAGATACCTGTAAAAAGGCAAAGAGTACCTTTCTCGAGGTTATATTGGCGTGAACAAAATTCTTACAATCGAGAATTTTTGGGCACCTCTAGAGATATTGAGTTTGATTCGAAGGATAAGAAAAGATTACAGATTTCGTGTATTTAACACGTTTTTGCGAGTCTTTTAACTGATTAAATGCAAAGTGCTTTCTTTAAATGGATGTTTAGGCGAGATAATCTGTTTATGCACTCTGATACAACCATACGAATATATTTAAACAAAACATCACAATTTATTGATGAAAGTAGCATGAGTACACTTGAAAAGATTGGTTCCCAAAATGGTATACATTTCACACAGAACCAGAATCGTCACCATTCATCCCTTGCCGATTTTCCGACTGATCATTTTCTCTTGTGTCTTGATTTTTGCCTAGGCCATCCTTTTCGAGTTTTCAACCTAGCAGACTTTTTTTTTTAAACATGGTAAGGCTTTTGGCGGTCTTGGTTGACAGGATTTGCAAATTCATTCCCATCCATGTCCGTGATGCTTAGACCACCCTTCGATAGCACTTTCTTAACTATGTATGGGCCTTCCCAATTGGCCTAAATTTCCCTCGAACATCGACGTTTGTAGGCCTCAACTATTTTAGAACTAAGTCCCCGGCTTTTAGCTGTCGTTTGGGATACTTCACTTTCTGATTGTAGGCTCTAGCCATTCTGCGTTGATACATCTACATATGATCCAGTGCTTTCAACCGCTTTTCATCTAATGCTGCCAACTGCTTGCACCTAGCCTGAACCCATCTCGTTTCTGGTAGCTGAGCTTCCAAGGCTATTCTGAGTGACTTGAGTTCCATTTCCACTGGTAACACTACTTCCATCCCATATGCCAAGGCATAAGGAGTCTCGCCAATTGGTGTTCTGACACTGGTTCTATAACCCTAAAGAGCATATGGCAACTTATCAGCCCAGTCTTTGTAGGTGGTTACCATTTTTGATAAGATCTTCTTAATTGACTGCACCATTAGCTTGTGGTCTATATGGAGAAGACCTATGATGTTCAATGCCATGTTCCATGAATAGCTTAGCTGTTGCCCCTTGAAACTGCACTCCATTATTAGTCACTACATAGTGAGGGATTCCATACCGAGAGAGGATGTTCTTCTGAATAAACTTAACCATCTGCTTAGTTGTCACATTGGAGAAAGATTCTACTTCCACCCATTTTGAGAAATAGTATACTATGACCACTTTGAATCTGTGTCTGTTAAATGTTGTGGGATGAATTTCTCTGATCATGTCGATTCCTTATGCCGAGAATGGCCAAGGAGATGCTAGGTTTTATAGTTCAAGTGGTGGCAGATGACTGATATCTACGTAGATTTGGCATTCGTGGCATCTTTTTACCTCCTTCACACAATCAGACTGCATTGTCATCCAGAAGTATCCCTGTCTCATTATCTTTCTAGCCATTGCGATCCCATTCATATGCGGCCCGCAGGATCCTGCGTGTACTTGCTGCATTACTATTTCTGCTTCGTGTTCTATCAAACATCTCAGAAGGACCCCATTTGCAGTTCTCTTGTATAGTTTATCTTCAAAGATTCTAAACTAGCTGGCCAATCTCCTTAATGAAACTTTATCAGCAGTATTAGCTCCTTCTAGATACTTTCCTCCTTTCACATACTGAAAAATGTCAAAGAACCATGGCTTTTCTTCAGCTATTAACTCCATCACTTTGTGCATATCAAAACAGGGTTGCAGGGAAACTGCTATAACTAGTGGTTGTATCTGTGTCTTCTCTGGATCTTCCCACATGGAGGAAAACGTTGCTAGTGCATCTGCCATTTTATTCTCCTATTTGGGAACATGTTTGAACTCGCACTGGTCAAATAACCCTCTTATGTACTGCAGCAACTCTAAGTAGGGCCGTAAGGCTTCTTCTCTCAAATCCTAGTCACCTTGCGCTTGCCTAATTACCAAAAGTGAATCCCCAACAATCAAGACATTATCTGACCTTAGTGTTAGGAGGGCTTCCATCTCGAATAAGCATGCTTCACATTCTATCCCATTGTTGGTTATGGGAGAGTCCAACCTCTTTGATAGTGGAATAATCTCGCCATCTGGCGTTGTTATGATTACCCTAATTCTAGCACCTTTTCTGTTTATAGCACCATCGAAGCATATAGCCCATCTCCTCACTTCTACTACAGCTAGTTGTTCATCAGGGAACTCCATATTCTCCACATGATCCGATTCTAATGGTTGATTTGCTAGGAATTCTGCCACAGCTCACCCTTTGATGGTTTTCCTAGTGATGTACTCAATGTCAAATTCTGATAAGAGTAGCAGCCACCAAGATAATTTTCCAACCAACACCGGTGCATCATACAGATATTTCATAGGATCCACTTTATCCATGGCTTGTACCTTGTATGACTGAAAGTAGTGTCACAACTTCTTAGTCAGCCAGATCATTGCTACATATGTTTTCTCTACCAATGTGTACTTGGTTTCATATTCCAGTAGCTTCTTACTAAGATAGTAGATAGTATACTCCTTCCTTCCATCTTGCTCTTGTGCCAGAATTGCCCATATGGACAAATCTTTGACAGTTTAGTACAAAATCAGAGGCTTCCCTGGAGTTGGTGGGCTCAGAACTGGTGGATTTACCAAATAAGCTTTGATCTTTTTGAAAGGCAACTGACATTTGCCATCCCATAAGATCGGCTGATCTTTCCTTAATAGCTTGAAATTCGACTCACACACTGAAGTTAACCGTGCTCTCAAATGCGCGTAAGAAATCTGTCCAGGATAATGGGGTGCTCCTCCCGGGTCATTGACTTAACAAGCATATCATCAACATTCACCTCTACTTCTTTGTGAATCATGTCATGCAGCAATGTTGTGACAGCCCTCTCGTAAGTGGCCCTAGAATTTTTCAACCCGAAAGGCATTACTCTGTAGCAAAAAGTGCACCACTCTGTAATGAAGGATGTCTTCACCTTGTCAATCACATCCATTAGTATCTGGTTATATCCCAAAAATCCATCCCTGAAGGAATACATTGCTGCCTTGGCTGTGCTATCTATCAAAACATCAATGTGAGGCAAGGGGAAATTATCTTTCGGGCAGGCGTTGTTCAAGTCCCTATAGTCGACACACACCCTGACCCTTCCGTCTTTCTTAGGCACTAGCACAATGTTGGCTAACCATTCTATGTATTTTACCACCTCGAGGAACTTGGTTTCAATCTGCTTAACCACTTCTTCCTTTACTAATACAGCCCATTCTGGTCTTAGCCATCTCAACTTCTACTTTACTGGCCTGAATTTGGGATCTGTTGGAATCTTGTGAACTGCTATTTCTATGTCAACCCCTGGCATGTCTTCATATGACCAAGCGAAAGCCTTAACATGTTTTTGCAGTATTTTTGTCAATTCTCTCTCTTCTTTGGATTTTAGTTCGTGTGAAATCAAAACCATTTTGGGATTTTCATTTGTACTTATGTTAATTTCATGCAATGCAGTGTCATGAATGCTAAATATGCTTGATGGTAATTCAAATGTATGCATGAAATTATCAGGATAAACATCACATAAGTAAGCAAATTGGGATTTCATTGCATTAAATTTGTTAACAAGTACATCGTTCACATTAAAGATAGAAGAAACAAATACAGCAAAATCATTTTCATCCTCCACAGGTGGAGGGCCTTGAACTCCTTCACCATCCTTGCTCAGCTTCACAATGTTGTCTAGGTCAGCAGCAATTTCAGACTCCTGTTCAACAAGGAGGGCAGTCTCCTCAATCTCAGCCACCTGCACCTTAGTCTTCTTCATCATTCCTACTATTTCGGCAACCATAGAATCCAGGCTTGCCTTGGTCACCAGTTCCTCATTGGACCCTTCTTCAGACTTTTCAAATGCCTTGCTTAAGGCGGCAGCCAGCGCCTCTGAAATTGCTTTCACAGATTCATCACAGACTTTTTCTTTAGCTTTCTCCTTGGCCACTTCTGCTGCTCTGCTATTACTTCAGATGGCTTCTCCTTGGGGATGGCAGGCTTACCAACTACCTCTTCCACTGTAGCTGGTGCAACTGGCTCTTCCTGACTCTTCTCAAAGTCCACAAGATTAGAGAATACTTTAAAGCTTGGGTATTCAATACTCCCGATCTTCACTGGCTCAGCTTGCCCCTTATATAGCTCTTCGCCTACCTTAATGAACGGCTTCATCATGGGCTTGCCATTCTTTCCTTTCTTTAGACTTTTCTTCTCAGATGCTTCAGCCATGTAACCTAAGCCGAACTACCTTGACTTCCCAGAATCAATGTTAAATTCGGGCACCCCTTGTAGATTAGCCCTGAGTCTCATACCCAAAACAAAATCATGCCTGTGATGGTATTTAGACAACCATTCTGGCATATAGTTCTCACAGATAACCATCAGAGCATCTACGGTTTCATCCTCGCTGACCATGGCAATTTGGAATTCGCCGAATAGTAAGACATCTTCGTTACCCACGTCAATCATGGACTGAGAATCTGCCTCTACCATCACAACCTCATTGCCTATTGAAAATTTTATCTTCTAGTGCAGAGTTGAAGGGACGCCCCCCAATGGGTGAAACCATGGCCTCCCTAATAGCAAGGAGTATCAATCACAGTAAAGGTGATCGTCGACTTGACCGGTCCCACTTCCACTTCAGCTTCAAAAGTTTCAATCATAGTCCTTTTTGAATCATCATAAGCCTTGATCACAGTAGAGGACTTCTTCAAAGCATCTTCACTCAAGCCTAGGTATGGGAGCATTTTTTACAGGCATATATTCAGTGCCGACCCATCATCTATCATCACGCATGGCATGACTCGGTCCATGATGTTAACTTTCACTTACAGAGCTTTGTTGTGAGCCCTTCCCCCTTGTGGCAAATATTTTTCTGAAAAACACAATGTCAGGGGACCCCACGTGAACCTTGTCTAGTAAACAACACATGGCCTCTGGAAATGCAAGTGGAGAAACTTCGATTTCAGACAGCTTTTTAATGCCCTGTGTTCCTTGGAGGTCAGCAACAAGTGCCATAGACTGGCCTAAGCTGGAGTCTTTTTCAGTTATGAGATAACCAGATCTTCCTTTTCTACTTCCTTCGGTGCTGATATACTACCTGACTCGGTCACTGGAGCCTTGTCATTCTGCTGAACCACTGGCTGGTAGACCCCTACCACTCCTTGTTACATTCTGAACTTCGGAAGCTTTTGGCTTCTCAACAACTGGCAGCTTAACTGTCCCATCATAGCCATATTCTTCATATTCATCTTCTGAGTCTAGATCATCCAAGCTCACAGGCTTCACCTTTTCCTGCTCTGTCAACTTCCTACAATTAGGCTTTGCTTCGATTTCATTAGCCACCACAGACTATATGGTGGGGTTTGCCTACAGGACTTGTACAAAAATGAAATTGGCCGGAAATCCTGACTGTACCATGTTGACCTACCTTTTAAATGCTGGCAATGGATTAGTCTTAGTACTGGGCTTGGCAGGCTCCTTAACTTTCCTTCGTCAATCAGCTTCTGGATGGCATCCTTCAGCCTATGACAGTTGTTGGTTCTGTGTCCCACCATGACATGGTAGGTACAAAAATTGTCCATATCTTCCTCCGTTGGCTTCTCAAAAGGCCTGAGAGAGTTTAACAGACCACCATTCCTACACTTGGCAAAGATCTTATCCAAGGAGAAAGCCCACAGATATATATGCCCTGGCCTTCCGGATTTCTGATTTGGTTTCCTCGCTGCTGAGACACAACGGCAACCCCAGCTTGCTTGGTCTCTGAAAACTGCTCGCTTTTGCTTGTAGAACTAGAACCGAACCCACTGCTCGACCTAGTTGTAGTTGTCGACTGATACTCGGAGATGTACCCAGAGCTTCTGCTGCCCCTATAGCTTACTGTCTTTTCCTCTTCATCCCTCTCAATTTTCATAGCCATGCTATACACATTGCTGAGCTCACTGAAAGAGTGGAATTTCATATTGTTCTTGAAGATGTCTCTGCTACCATCAATCAACTTCTGGATCAATTCATCTTCGTCGGGACGGTTTTTCAACAGAATGATCTTATTCATCCACCTTTGATAATATTTATTAAAGGACTCATTTGGCTTCTGCTTAATCCTCTACAGGTTGTATAGCTTCTCCTGGATCTTAGTATTGAAGCTGTAATATTTAATGAAAGCCACTGACAAGGCTTCCCAGTCCAACTGCACATCTTCAGACAAAGAGTTATACCAGCTCAATGCTCCCCCCTGGAGTGTAGTTGGGAAGAAGTTGATTAGCTGCTGTTTGGTGGCAACCACTGTCAGCATGACCCATGCATAAAGGTTCACGTGAGCTTCTGGTGAACCAATCCCCTTGTAGGAGGGAACTTGCGGCACTTGAAACCCAATGGGGAAGGTCGCAATGCCCTTGTTGATCATAGCATCTACATTAACTCCCCTCTTAAAGCCCAGGCTAATGTTGGCCCCTTTTTTCAGTTCGGCGACCACTTCATCCAACTCTGAGTATTTTGCCCTTATTTTCTTTTCTATGGCTGCCTTAATCTCTTGGAGCTTTTCTACACTAGCTGAGACATCAGCCCCATATTGGGAAGATTCAGCCACCTTTTCCTTTCCAGGCCCGCTGGTTCCAACTTCCCCACTTTCTCTTACAACAGCTCGCATCTCCTCCTTTAGACTGTCATGGAAATCCTACAGAGCATCAGCAAGGCTTGATGTTTGGTTTGCCATTTCTGCTTCCTCCCCGGAATCAGACTAACTTTCTGTTTCAACTGTCCTCGGTTCCTCAACAGCCCTTAAAGTCTGAGATCTTGTCCTTTGTTGATCCAGCTTACTTAGTGAACTATCTGTATGGAGCTTTGGTCTTACGTACTGTCCTACACCACACGTGGAGAGTTAGGGATGATAAATGAATGAAGTGGTGACGTGAAGAATGATGCTCGGATGATGCTTCATGAATGGAAATAAAAATGAGGATGATCTTTTCGGTTTTGATTTCCTTTTTTTGGGATGTCCCAAGGGTGCCCAATGTCATACAAAGATAATGAAAAAAGGTCTCGTGCGAGCCGTCACACAGACAGAGGTTCGGTGCTTTTAGGGCACCTAATGAATGTCGTGAAATGGCTGCGTGTGTGCCGTCACAAAGGCAGAGTTTTGATGCTTTGTGGGTTAATGAGATGACATGAAATGGTCATATGGGGACCATCCCATGGACAGAGTTCTGATGCTTTTGAGCCATGTGATATGAGATGATGTTACAGAAAAGTCACGTGCAACTAGGGACACGAACAGGGGTTCGGCGTTCATGGAACACCATGCATGATTCAATAATGTTATGAAATGCGCCTATATGTGTACTAATCTGGCACTCGGGGAGTTCCTTGAATGATTTCGCAATGTCATGAAATGACCCAATGTGGACCATAACGTTCAAACGGGACTCTGGCGTCACCGTGACACTTATGATGAATGAATGTGATGACATGTAATGACACCGCATGAACTGCCATGTGGAAACAGAAATAGGACCATTGCATCCTTAAATTGAATGACATGATATAATGGAATGGCCGAGTGCAATCTGGCGCACAGGCAGAACACGGGTAGTTTTGGGATACCCGATATGTTATGGAATGAAATGATAATGAAGGGCACACTTGGAATCATCCTTTATTAGGTGGGATGAAATGGCATGAATGTGCATGTCACACGAAAATACAAGTGGCTGCACGAAAATGTGGTTAGGACGCATGTCACACGGAAAGATGTCATGTATGCTTCGTGGAAATGTCACACGTAAGATGTGAATGGCATACAAATAAAATGTCGTGGCTGCACGAAAATGTGATTAGTGGCACATATATGTCGATGCTCGGAAATGGCTACTCAAAGATGTGGTTAGAATGGCATACGAAAGCTTATGCATGTTTGATGCTTCGTGAAAAGGTCAAATAAAAACACCATGGAACAAGCGTTAGCATAAGCAATAATATGCACTCCCTTCCAACCTTATTCCTCCTTTCGATTGGTCTTACATTCTTCCTAGGTATTGGGTGTCTTTGGCATCAACGGGGGATACCAAAGGTGCACACTCAATGTTCAATTTAAATTTACTTTTTGGTAATCCTAGGGAAAGTTGCTAAGCCATTACATACGGGCCAAAGTCAAAACTAAGGGTCATACAGGTTCCCATAGCGAATATACACTCCTCACCATAGAACACAATGTAAGGTCATGCGGTGGTATGAGTGATTTACCCCGTCGGGTGCCTCCAATCCTGGCGGAAGAGGTAGGTCACCTTCTTGAGTAAACCGGGGCTGATCAGTGTATTAGAGGGATTAAGAAGAAGAAAATGTCATGATATGCAGGTGCAAACAAATATGGTATTATGAATTAGGTAAAGTAACTGCAAGCCAGGTTTTATTTCGGTAGTTGCCTAAGTTCCTCAAGTTTTTGTGAAAACTTTTTAAGAAACCTTATTCCCCAACAGAGTCACCACTGTGAGCGGACAACCTAAAAAGCAGGACGAAACGCTGCGAAGCAAACAGGGAAAAGGAGAATTTTGGAAAAAATGAATGAACACATTTTGAGTGGCGTTTAGGTTCTTTTGGAAAATGGGAATTTGTTTATCTTTAGGAAATTTCTTGATTTGTTTGAAAATCCCTTTATGGAAAACCTTTTCCCATTTTAACTTAATGACCACGAAACTTAAATTCCAACATCAGTGACAGAGTCGCCACCCGGATCAGCTCATCTGGGAAATTCCAGTACAGCTCCCTACCAAGGGTAGACTACTGTACATAATCCAGAGATTTAGGGTTCGGGCAAGTGACTTACTTAACCTCAAGCTTTCTTTCACATTACAGTTTATATTACCATATTTTATTTGCTTTATTATCTTTCTCTATCCTAATTTGTGTTTATTTATCAGCCGATGCTCAAACAAATGATAGAAATAAATTGCTGAATAGGTAATCCATATATTCAAGTAGTTTAAAAGAATAAAAATAGAGGCCGCTTATACAATCAGATCGAATAAAAAATAAAAAGCTCTCATCCTCACATTACAAGCGCCTAGAATACACGATTATCTAAAAATTTAGAAACGCCTAAAATACATGAATTAATCTATTAATTACACCAAAAATAACAAAAAGGAAAATAAATGGTGTAAAACAGACGGTTAGCACAGTTTATATTACAAGAATAAGTAGGACTCACAGCAGGACAGAATTGGGATTTTTAAGAATGGAGGCATGCATTTAGGGGATAACTTGGTCGACTCGGTCAGCCGGCTCGGTTAGACCTAGTGTGAGCACGGGTTTTTTCCCGACCTTGGTGATGAAAGATACTGTTACCTTTTTCACGGATAAATGTGAAGCGGATTCGGACCGACCGGGATAATGTCGGAAGTGTCCCGAATAGCCGAAAGGTGTGAGAAGTCCTAATATGGAACCCCGAAGAATTCAAGTGAGTATTTTAGAAAGAACCGAAAAAAAATAGAAAATGAGCAAAATAGGCATTTCTGGTCGCTACAGCCGCGTGGCTGTGAGCATCAGCTTTCCTTTTTTGCCGAAATCAGCAATTAATTCCGATTTAATACCAAAAAGGGAGATATATAAGCGTCATAATCCGGGATTAGGGTTGCAGAAGGCAGAAATAAAAAAAAATAGAAAGAGAGAAAAGGGATTTGGAGAAAAAAATAACACAATCACTTAGATTTTCTCTAGGGTTCTTAAGACAATTGGAAAAAGAAAAGAGTTGGACCTAAACAATAATCTCAATAGAACACATAAAAACAATCATAGGGTTTTGTGATATCATAATCAATCCTTCAATCTTCTTCGGGTTTCTATTCGGGCTTCGGAAATCATGCATTGTACGGGTTGTTCATGACTGCAAGATGTTCCCGGCATCCGAATCCATTTTTCGTGGTCCAAATACTGGAACACAGACAAGGTAATCTTCTGATAGGCCTTAGAAATCCCCTTTGTTCGTTCTGGTTGTGATTTGATTGCATGTTTTGAATTTTTTACGATTCTTGGGAGTTTTTCCGGTTACAGCCGCCCCACTCATGATCACAGCCGTGCGGCTGTGACCTATAGGGGTGCAGCTGTAATCTTCTGATTACAGCTACTCGGCTGTAACCTTCAGGGGCAGAAGCTCCAATCGCCCCAAATCGATCGATAACACTCCCCTATTTCAATTAAATGTGTTTTTCATATTTGTTATCGGTCCAATTACATCCCTGCATACTTAGATTCCTTGTTCTTTGATTTTTAATGGATGGATGTAGTATAAAATTTGGTAATTTTGGATGATTAGGGATTTTCGGATTCGATTCGATCCGTTTCTGGTCCTTTTTGTTGATTTTGGTATTTTTCTAGAAATCCTAGATCGCCCAAAATCGTCAAAATTTGCAAAAAGATTTTCAAAAACGCAAAAAAGCACACTAGAATTGGTTCCGAAGCACCACAGCCGCACAGCTGTAGTGTTACAGCCGCTCGGCTATGTTACAGCTGCGTGGCTGTAGTTCTGGAGGTAGAATTATAGTTTTGCCCTTTTGGACCCCAAACTTGTAATTTTGCACCCTTTTCCTATTCAAAAATGAATTTTGGCATGTTTGCATACTTTTGGACCCTAGATGGATGTTTGATTTAGGCCCACACACGAACGGGACCCCCGGGTCCCGGGATATCCGACCCACTAAAGTTGAAAAAATGCATGTAAATGAGCCAAACCGCTTTTAAAACTGGTTTTTTCATCCATAGAACCTACAGGGCGTTTAAAAAACCGTTTTCCAGGTCTAACCGGACCGACCTACCGGGTCGACCTAGTTACCCCCAAATGCATGTCCCCCACTCCTAAAAATCCCCATTCTGTCCTATTTGAGTCCTTTGTATGCCTTGATTATTTGTGCTAACCCTATTTAGATGCATCTCTTATTTTTAGTTTTCTTTTTACTTCTGATGTATTTAATCGATTACCCCATTGTAATTCTTAGATTATCGTGTATAGTAGGCGGTTGTAAAAGGTGAGGATGAGAGTTTTCTTTTTCTTGGGTTGTATAATTTGGCCTCTGATTTGCTTTTCTGCACTTTTATTTTCTCCGCACTTTATTTTAGTATTTATACTTATGTCATTTGCATGAGCATTGGTTAATGATTAAAGGAAGATAAAATGGATAGATTTAAGTGAATGAAATGTCATATTACGAAATAATAATTAAAAATATATGAGGATTAGCAGATATGTTGCCCGAACCTCGAATCTCTGGATTAGGTACTGCGTCTACACTTGGTAGGGAGCTGTACTGGAATTTCCCGGATGAGCTGATCTGGGTGGCGACTCTGTATCTAATCTCGAAATTCGTGTTTTGAGATCTTTAAGTTAAAATGGGAATTTTCTAAAAGCCTGTTTTCTAAAATTCGTGTCTAAAATTAAGTTTTCTACAAAAAAGACTTTTCCAATAAAATGAAAGGGTTTTTCTAAGAAAGATTAAAACTCGTTTTCAAAAACCACAACATCAACTCTTAAAAAGAATATCCCTGGTTCCCACTTCACCGCACGTTCCGAAAAAGGTCGTCGGCTCACAGTGGCGACTCCGCTAGAGATTAACGGTTTCTTCAAAAAAGTTTCACAAAAACGTAAGGAACTTAGGCAACAATTGAAGTATATCCTCACTTATAGTTGATTCTTAAATCGTAACTCAATATTTCATTCACATTGCATAAAGCATGACATTTTCTCTTCTTAAATCCCTCTAACACTCATTTAAGCCCGATTTATTTCCAAAGGTGACCTACCTCTTCCACTAGGATTGGAGGCACCCGAGGGGGTAAACCACTCATAGCCTTGTATGAACCCATTCGTTTGAACCCTTGAGTGGGGAGAAGTGAGGAGTATATTTTCGCTATGGGAACCTGTACGACATTTGGCTTGACTCATATCTTCATGTAATGGCCAAGCAACTTTCCCTTAGGATTACCAAAACATATACTTGAAAATGGATATTGAGAGTACACCTTTGGTATCCCCCGTTGATGCTAAAGAGACCCAATACCTAGGAAGAATACGAGACCAACCGAATGGAGGAATAAGGTTGGAAGGGTGAGCATATTTTTGTGTGTGTGATAATGTTTGCTCTATGGTTGTTTTATTTTCGACCTTTTCATACGACATAAACACGCATCATCCGTATGCCATATTCTAACCACTTTCTTTATGCAGCCATTTTAGAGCATCGTCATACATGTGTGTTATGCTAACCATATTTTTCATGCAGCCATAATCTTTTTCCGTATACCATATTCATTTTGTGTGCTCATTGATTCATAAAGAATACACGACATCATCTTGTATGTCATGCATTCTAACCACATTTCTGTGCAGCCATTTGCATTTTTGTATGACATAGGCATCCACATCATTTCATTTCATTAAAAATGTAAGGATGTTCTAAGGATGCCCTTCACGACCCGTTTCATCTCATAACATATCGGAAGTCCCCAAGGCCACCTGTACTCCACCTGTGCACTAGTTTGCATTTGGCCATCCCATTACATTATTAGAAGACCACAACGGTCTTAAGCTTGCATTTGTGTGACGGACCACACGACATCATCACATCTTGATCATTCACATTTTGTGTCATGGAGACGCCTTAGTTTTGCTTGTGTGTCTCGATCCATATCTGATTGTTACATAACATCAACAACCCATTTAAGGTACTCCACGAGTGCCGAGCTAGTTTTCATATTAAGACATTTCATAGCATTCCTAAATCATGTAAGGTGTTCCACCAACACCGAAATGCTGTCCATGTTTTGACTCGCACATGACTTATATGTGACATCACTTCATGTTAGATGCCATAAAAGCATCGAATGTCTATCTGCGGGATGGTTCCCTCAAGACCATTTCATGTCATCACATTGACCTACAAAGTGTCAAACTTTTGTCCATGTGTGTCAGTACACATGTGACCATTTCACGACATCCCCTAGGTGCCCCAAAGGCATCGAACCTTTGTCCGTGTGATGGCTCACATGTGACGTTATTGCATTGTCTTTTGTGTAGCATAGGGTATACTTGGAACATCCGAAGTAAGAGAAAGAAAAGCACTAAAACCATCTTCAGCATCATCGATATCCATGAGACATCATCCGAACATGAGCATAAAAGTACCATTTCGAGTGTCAAGTCTAGGACCACGACATCTATCCAAAACTCTAATCTTATGTTGATTGTGCAGTTTGGAGTCACATCTCGGGAAGGTTAGTTCGAGTTCAGTCAGAACCAAACACCCCAGTTCAGTTAGTTCAATCAGAACTGATTACCATGGAAGGAATCAGTTCAGGGTCAGATTCAGACAGAGAGTTTGCAGCGCAGTTGCATACCCTACTAGTTGACAGTCAGGTTTTGTTGGAAGAGGTCAATGGAACAGAGATGGCTGAAGGAAATAACAGAAACAATAGGAACAACGGGAACAATGGAAACCTACCTTTTGACATGGCTGCCTTTATGAGGAGCTTCTTAAGCTCGGATGAGTTCAGAGTCACTCTCAGGGAGCAAGTGCAGGCGGTGATGACCACCCTCCCTATTCAGGTTCTCCAATCGGCCCAAATGTCAAATGGAAGTGGGGGAAAATAGTTTGTCCAAGTTACCAACAGTGCTGGAGGAAGCCTTCCGGGGGGAATGGCCCAGGGGTGAACCAGAGGGAACCCAATCGGCAGTCGGAGGAGGATGAAGCCTTTGAGAAGGCAAGGAAGGCTTTGATTGAGACGATGCTGGAGAAGTGTCTCAATCAAAATTTTCTGACATTGATGCCATGATGCCCAAGTTGAAGGAAATTATCCACTTCAACCCTATCAAGTGGGCCGATCCTGCCACGCTGGTGGCTGATGCGGAAGGACCACTTCTGGCTGGTTTTCATATGCCATACCTTCCTCCCTACACCGGGGAAGGACCACCAGAAGCCCATTTGGACAGCTATGTGAGGTTGATGACCAGCATGGGGATTAGAAAGGGTCATTTGTTGAACTTGTTTCTAACTACTCTGAGGGGTGCTGCGGAAAAGTGGTACATAAAGATGCCCCGTACACACTCGCTCCACCTGGGAGGATTTATCTAATGCTTTTGTGAAGCAGTATGCCTACAACACCCAGACTAAGACAACTCTTGAGGATCTAGAAAGGATCCGTTAGAAGCCGAATGAGTCTTTCTTGGCTTATTACAAACGGTGGATGGATGTACAGGTTTTGGTGGATAGGGCACCAAAGTTAGAGTCTCTGATTGTGAAGCTGGTGGATGGAAGCTTGCCCCAGTACAAGGATAAAATGAAATTGAAGAGATTCCATTCCTTCAATGATGTGGTGGATTTTGCCAAGCGTATCGAGTGGTACGAGGAAGAAGAGTAGAGGGCAGACAGGGTTCAGGCTCCTATAGAAACAATCAAGGGTACTCCCAAGGGTACAAAAGTGGAAGTTCTAAAACTACTACAGTAGGATCTAGTTCAAGGACACACCAAAGGCAGCCTCTATTGAAGCTCAAGAGGCAGAAGTGGCTGCTGTGAATCAGGGGAGAGCAAGTGTTCCAAGAATTACCAGTCCGTGGGCTGAGTCAGTCAGCTGAATCTTTGCCAAGTGTAGGAAGGCAGGGTTGCTATAGAGTTTGAGGCCAGTCTCACCTCTAGCAGAGGTAGACAAAGAGAATTTTTGTTCTTACCATGTAATGGCGGGTCACCGTACGAACGAGTGTACCCAATTGATTAAAGCCATCAAGCAGCTGGTCACAGATGGCAAGATAGTAGAGCTAGCTCTAAAGCAGAATGTGCAGAAAAATCCACTCCCCACCTTTAGTAGTCAGGTGAACATGGTGTAGTCGGGCCTGCCAGCCAATTATGTATTTGCCCAAATCATTAAGGTGAATCCGAGTCTACGAGCTGTACTGGTAGAATAGGAGGAAAAGCCAGAGGTGGTTAAAGAGCAGACTGAGGCGGTGAGGGATAAGATGGGTCCTATTGATTTAGATGAATTTGAAGTAGATGATGATTATGATGAATTTGAGGTCTAAGAGTTGAAGCCAGTTTATCCGGTGGAGACAAAAAGGGGGACTGTGATAGAGAAGGATGGGCCAGTGATGCACATCATAAGAAGCGGTAGGGTTTATCAACCCATTAGTGCACCACCTCCAGCACCCCCAAGAAGGAACACAACACCAGAACAGAATGATACTCCAGTGGATAAGAAGGAAGACATGGTGGCGGACCAGCTGAAAAGGACACCGGCTCGTGCCAGTGTGTGGCACTTACTTATAGAGTCCAACAGGCACCAAGAGGCGGTGGTGAAACAACTGATGGAGATGGATGCCAACCCCACTATGTCCCCGATGAGGTGTGTGCAATGATTAGGGGAATAGACTTGAAGGCTAACAAGGCCCTGAAGATCAGTTTTGGGGTAGAAGATCTCCCACTTGAAGGGGTGAATCACAACAAGGCCTTGTACTTAATGGTGGAAGTCATGGATAAAGTGATGCCAGGTGTAATTGTGGATGATGGCTCAGCTTTGAACATTTGTCCTCCTCAGATCCTACCTTTCCTGGGGGTGAATCCTGAAGCTCCCTACCGGTCCAACACCATAAATAGAGCTTATGATGATAGCAAGAGAGCTGTCTTGGGAACCTTCGAAATGGAAGTTAAAGTGGGGGAGGTCAAATCGAAGGTCCTGTTTACCGTGATCGACATTCCTGTCACCTTCTCTCTGCTCTTGGGGAGGCCATGATTCCATGCTTTAGGAGGAGTTCCATCAACTCTGCATCAGAAGGTGAAGTTCTTAATTGTGGGGAGAATAGTAACAGTGGAAGCAGATGAGCCTTCTGTGGTAGCAGCATTGAGTACTACCGAGCAGCCGATGAAGGGGTTTCAGGTTGCTGTGATTTTTCTGACAAGCCTGAGTTTCCATACTGGATTCATAGGTATTTCGCCAAACAGAATTATGAACCGGGAAAGGGATTAGGGGCCAAGCAACAAGGAATCCCTGAATTTAACATTGAGGCTGGTATGTACCAACAGTTTGGGCTGGGGTATCAAGAAGGAAGGGCCAAGCAAGAGCGGAAGCATATGAACCTGGTGGATACTTTCGTCCGTCCACAGAATCAGTGTATGTTGGGACTCCCGAGCCGATAATTGTAGAGGGAGGTCAGCTCCCTGGATTTGAAATTTTTGCTGATGTGGTTGATTTCAGCAAGTATGGAATAGAGCCAGTTGTGAGCATGTTGTGTATCAGAGATAAGGATGGAAACAAGGGGGTTCCGAATCAGAAAGCTGTTGATCAAGTCAGGGTTGAATTCGGGGACAAGGGAGAAGCATTCAAGAAGACAGACCTAGTGAGAAGTGAGATGGGAGTGGCTATGGGGGCCATTACAAGAGCACTGTCCACCTTGATGAAGCCAAGCAAGGGTGCAGAAAAGAAGACATCACCTGCTGAGAAAACACATGAAGACCTAGTAGAGGAAGCAGTGAAAGAGCTCACTAAGCTGGTTATGAGGGGCAAGGCTGAAATGCTAGAGGAAGAGCTGACTGAGAAACAGAAGGAAGACCTGGAAGGAGACCTGGGATACTTATTTGAGGAGATCGACTATGCTGCTATTGACAAAGACCCTCTGCACGTGGGACTATATTACAGTCGTACGACTGTAATTACAGAGCAGGTACAGTAGCCCATACCTTGTGACATAAAAAATTGGGATTGATTAGAGGGGCAACTAATGCTCCGTTTTTGCAGCAAGGAACCAGGAAAATAAGAGTGAAAAAGAGAGAAAGGGGGAAGGGGCTTTTGGTTCTGAAATGGGAGAAGAGCAGACAAAAAACCATCTTTTTCCCCTATTTTCCTTTTAATCATTGAGTGTTAAAGTTTAAAATCTATTATAAATCATAGGTTAACAACTTGACACGTAAAACTCAATCAATTTCGGACTTTAAACTCTCTAAATCCTTGACATTTTGGAGATTTTTAGACTTGGTTTTGGGAACCTTAACACAAGGAAAAATAAGCAATTTAGAGGTGATTGGGGCGTTTCCAGCGGTCAATCCTATGGTCGATCAGCGCCACAAAGGTAAATATACTTTAAACCTTCATTTTTTGTGTTTTCTGGGTGATTTGGTGTGTTTTTGTGCATAAGAACCCAATTTTTGGGCTTGCTGTTTCTGGAAATCAAGAACAGCCACAGTCGTACGAGTGTTCCTGAATTCCCCCGCTATTTCCCTTTCATTTAAATAAATTTTGGTGATTTTCAGCAATTGGAGGGATTACAGTCGCACCACTGTAACTCCCGTCTAGAGGCAGAATTTCCAGTTTAATCCAGAAAAATTCCTAAAAATCATAAAAATTCAGAAAAATGAAAAAATCATCAAAAATGAATTTTTTTGTGTGCATTCACGGCCCTAAATTCAATTTTCAATGTTAATGCATTTAGAACAATGCCACGACTCAGACCCGATTCTCCCGAAAACCAACCCACCTCACATGCTAAACTGAAGTAAACCGGAAAAAGAAA
The DNA here is from genome assembly GCA_039660915.1 of Euphorbia tirucalli. Taxonomy (NCBI): domain Eukaryota; kingdom Viridiplantae; phylum Streptophyta; class Magnoliopsida; order Malpighiales; family Euphorbiaceae; genus Euphorbia; species Euphorbia tirucalli. The sequence goes on from CM077637.1 coordinate 56,527,696, forward strand.
ATATTTTCAAAATGATTTCCTCACAAAACCAAAAATACAGGGACGTTTCAAAATCGTTTTCCAGGTCTAATCGGGCTGGCTAGCCGAGCCGACCCGGTTACCCCCACTAAATGCATGTTCCCAATTTCCAATTTCCCAATTCTATCTTACTTGACTCCTATTTGTGGTGTGCCGTAAATTGTGCTAACTGTCTGTTTTGCAGCTTTTAGTTTATTTTATTTTCATTTTTAATGTAATTAATAGCTTAACTCGTGCATTTTAGGCATTTGTATTTTTAGATTCTGGTGTATTTTAAGCGTTTGTAAGGTAAGGTTGAGAGTTTTTATTTTTATTCGATTGGGTTGTAATAAGATATTTATTTATTGTTTTATTTTGACTTGTGTGTACGCTGTGTGCTTTAATTTAATAAAATGAATGTTAGAATTATAAAATACCATCTATGAACATTGGCCAAATTTTATTTTGATTAGACACGAAATAGGGTACTTGTCCGGACCTAGATCTCTGGATAATGTAGCGGCCTTTCGTCCGGTTCAGCTACATTGAAATTTCCCAGTTGAGCTGAGTCGGGTGGCGACTCCTACACTATTTATCGAGACTTAGGTCTCGGTTCTTTTATGAAACAATTTAATTTTCCAAAAACGAATTTATGTTCTAAAAACCCTACGTGAGGGAGGGTTGCCCGATCTCGAGCCTCCCTTCCGAGAGAGTCCGCGTTCCGTCGAAAACATCGTCCGCTCAAGTATCATAAATAATTTGATAATTCTTAGTCCCGTAGTTTTTTTATTTCAATCTGATCATTTAAAAAAGGGGTTAATTTTATTAATTATTAACATGTTTATGATGATCTAATTGAATATAAAAGAAGAGTTTAGGGGCTAGATGGGCTTTAAGAAGAGAAAAAGAAGAATGGAAGAAAAAAACGGTGACAACTTGAAAAGGGACGAGAGCAATGCTAGAAGAAAAAAGGGCTTTTTACATAAATACTTACCTTTTAGCACCATATAATTTTTTTACATACAAAGCAAAAGTTTGCATAAGTACATGAAAAAAGTTTCCAAAATTTCAAAAATACCTAAAACACTTATTCCTGTTTTACTGATTCTTGCCTAAAAAACAACAAAAGAAAAAAATCATAATTTCCAAAATACTTCCTCTACTTTATCCACGTTTCTCTCTCCTTTTTTTATAATTTTTAATCTAAAGAAATAATCATAATTTCCATAATTTTGCATTTTTCTCTCAATACATTTATTTTTTTGTCATGCGACTTTAGAAAGTTTTTTTTTTTAATCTTCGAAACAAACTCCATATGTATATACCTTTTCCGATATATTTTTTTCCTTAAGGTATAACTAAAGTATAACTAAGGTATAATCAATGTAATAGTGTATCTTAAGATATAACTAAGGTATAAACATAGTAATAGTGTATCTTAAGGTATAATTAAGGTATAACTAATGTATAATCAATGTAATAGTGTATCTTAAGGTATAATTAAGGTATAATTAATGTATAAGTAAGGTATAATCATTGTAATAGTGTATCTTAAGGTACAATTAAGGTATAACAAAGGTATAATCACTGTAATAGTGTATCTTGATGTATAATTAAGGTATAAGTAAGGTATAATCAATATAATAATGTATCGTAGGGCATAAATAAGGAATAACTAAAGTATAATCACTAGAATAGTGCATCTTAAGGTATAATCCATGTAATAGTATATCTTAATGTTTAAACAATGTATAATAATGTATAAGCAATGTATAAAGAGTGTATAACAATGTATAATAAGTGTATAAACAGCTTATGACAATGTATAAACAATGTATAATAATATATAAGAAGTGTATAACAATGTATAACAATGTATAAGAAGTGTATAAATAGCGTATAACAATGTATAAACAGTGTATAAACAATGGATAAACAGTGAATAAAAAGTGTATAAACAGTGTATGAACAATGTATAAACAGTATATAAACGATGTATAAACATTGTATAATAATATACAAGAAATGTATAACATTGTATAACAATATATAAGAAGTGTATAACAATGTATAATAGTGTATAAGAAGTGTATAACTGTGTATAAGAAGTGTATAATAATGTATAACAGTGTATAAGAAGTGTATAAACAATGTATAAACGGTGTATAAACAATGCATAACAGTGTATAAATGTATAACAGTGTATAAGAAGTGTATAACTGTGTATAAGAAGTGTATAATAATGTATAATAGTGTATAAGAAGTGTATAAACAATGCCTAAACAGTGTATAAGAAGTGTAAAAATAGTGTATAAACAATGCATAAACAATGCATAACAATATATAAATGTACAACAATGTATAAGAAGTGTATAAGAATGTATAAACAATGTATAATAATGTATAAGCAGTGTATAAAGAGTGGATAACAATTTATAAGAAGTGTATAATAATGTATAACAGTGTATAATTAGTGTATAAACAATGTATAAGCAGTATATAAAAAGTGTATAACAATGTATAAAAAGTGTATCCCGATGTATAAGAAGTGCATAAACAATGTATAAACAGTGTATAACAATACATAAGAAGTGTATGACGATGTATAACAATGTATAAGAAGTGTATTAATAGTGTATAAGAAGTGTATAAACAATGTATAAATATTATATAACAGTGTATAAGAAGTGTATAAACAATGCCTAAACAGTGTATAAGAAGTGTATAAACAGTGTATAAACAATGCATAAACAATGCATAACAATATATAAATGTACAACAATGTATAAGAAGTGTATAACAATGTATAAACAATGTATAATAATGTATAAGCAGTGTATAAAGAGTGGATAACAATGTATAAGAAGTGTATAATAATGTATCATAGTGTATAATTAGTGTATAAATAATGTATAAGCAGTATATAGAAAGTGTATAACAATGTATAAAAAGTGTATCACAGTGTATAAGAAGTGTATAAACAATGTATAAACAGCGTATAACAATATATAAGAAGTGTATGACGATGTATAACAATGTATAAGAAGTGTATTAATAGTGTATAAGAAGTGTATAAACAATGTATAAATAGTATATAACAGTGTATAAGAAGTGTATAAACAATGCCTAAACAGTGTATAAGAAGTGTAAAAACAGTGTATATACAATGCATAAACAATGCATAACAATATATAAATGTACAACAATGTATAAGAAGTGTATAACAATGTATAAACAATGTATAATAATGTATAAGCAGTGTATAAAGAGTGGATAACAATGTATAAGAAGTGTATAATAATGTATAACAGTGTATAATTAGTATATAAACAATGTATAAGCAGTATATAAAAAGTGTATAACAATGTATAAAAAGTGTATCACAGTGTATAAGAAGTGTATAAACAATGTATAAATAGTGTATAACAATATACAAGAAGTGTATGATAATGTATAACAATGTATAAGAAGTGTATAAATAGTGTATAAGAAGTGTATAAATAATGTATAAATAGTGTATAACAGTGTATAAGAAGTGTATAAACAATGTATAATAATATATAAGAAGTGTATAACAATGTATAACAATGTATAAGAAGTGAATAAACAGTGTATAACAATGTATAACAATGTATAAGAAGTGTATAAACAATGTATAAACAGTGTATAAAAGTTGTGAGCGGATGACGTTTTAACCTCTCTCTCGGACGGGATCCTCGATATCGGAAAACCTTCCCTCGCGTGGGGTTTTTATGATGAAAATGAGGCTTTTGGAAAATTAAATTATTTCGTAAAAGAATCGAAACCTCAGTCTCGATAGAAGGTGTAAGAGTCGCCACCCGGCTCAGATCAACCGGGAAATTACAGTGTAGCTGAACCAGACGAAGGCCGCTACACTTTCCAGAGATCTAAGTCTGGACAAGTCCCTTATTTCATGTCTAATCAAAATAAATTTGGCCAATGTTCATTGATGATATTTTAAATTTCTAACATGGAATTTTATTGACATAAACATGCAGCGTACACATGAATAAAATAAAAACAGTAAATAAATAAATTATTACAACCCCGATTGGATAAAAATAAAAACTCTCATCCTCACCTTACAAGCGCCTAAAATACACGATTATCTAGAAAATTACAATCGCCTAAAATACGCGAATTGAGCTATTAATTACATTAAAAATGAAACTAAAAGCTGCAAAACAGACGGTTAGCACAATTTATAGCATGCCACAAATAGGACTCAAATAGGACAGAATTGGAAAATTAGAGATTGGGGACATGCATTTAGGGGGAGATAGTCGGGTGAACTCGGCTAGTTCGCCTGACTAGACCTGGAAAACGGTTTTGAAACGTCCTTGTATTTTTGTTTTATGAGAAAAATACATTTTGAAAACATTTTCTTTTTCCGGTTTACTTTCATTTAGCATGTGAGGTGGGTCGGTTTTCGGGAGATTTGGGTCTCCGTCGTTGCATTGTTCTAAGTGCAATAATTTCAATAATTAAATCTAAGGTCGTGAATGCACACAACAAAATTCATTTTTGATGATTTTCTGATTTTTCTAAATTTTTTATGATTTTTCTGATTTTTAGGGATTTTTCTAAATTTTCTACTCTTGCACGAGAATTACAGTAGCCCAGCTGTAATTATAGCTGTGCGACTATAACTACAATCGTACGACTGTAATTACCCAATTATAGAAAATTGCCAAAATTATTTAGATGAAAAGAGATAGCGGGGGAGTTTAAGAACGATCGTATGACCATAGCTCCTGTAGCACGACTGTAATTACAGTCGTGCGACTGTTCATCGCCACAAGAACAATCGTATGACCATTCTTGCTACCCAGAAATAGCAAAAATAGAGGAAATCAATTTTATGCACGAAAATCAATCAAAAGAGCAACAAAACGGAAGTTTTAAGTGTAGTTACCTTTGTGGCGCTGATCCACTGTCGATTTGACCGCTAGAAACAACTTAATCAACTCCAAATTGCTCATCCTCCTTTGTGTGTCAAGATTCCAAAAACAAGTCCAATATCTCCAAAAAGTCACAGATTTTATTAAGTTAAGGGCCTAGAATTAATCAAATTTAGTGTGTCAAGTTATTAACCTATGATTTCTATCAAGTTTTCAGATTTATCACACCAGAATTAAAAGAAAAAGAGGAGAAGAAGATGGAAGTTTGGCTGAGTTTTCTTTCTTCTCTCCTTTTTCCTTCTCTTCTTTCTTTTTTTTTCTCAATTCAATTGTATGTGTCTTTCTCTCTCTTTTTCTTCTCCTTTTATATCTCTGTCTCCTCTCCCCCCTCGATTTCCAGCCGCAGCCGTATTAAATGCATTTCCCATCACCCTTTTTTTTCTTCTTTCATGGTATGGATTTCTGCTACCTTCAACGAACTTACAGTCGTGTGACCCCGAGGCTTTTTTAGTGGAAAATTCTGGCACTTATAGCTGCCCCTCAAGTGATCAAATTCGACACCCGACTCCAGGTCTAAAATACCTGAGGTGATGAATTTGAGAGTGTGAATTAAAGTGTCATAGACGCAAGAAAGAAAAGCGTGCTGACTTATTGAAGTCTCACTATCGTGATGATGATCTGAGTTGATTCGATACAGGGTGTACATTACCTGAGGCAAAGCTGATCTGGGCCGATACCAGATCTATACATATCCAAGGCGGATCTGCTAAATTTTAGAGGCAAAGCCGATCTGGGCGGATACCGGGTCTATGTTACCCGAGGCGGATCTGCTGAATTTTAAGATAAAGCCGATCTCGGCTGATACCGAGTCTATATTACCCAAGGCGGATCTGTTGAGTTTTGAGATAAAGCCGATTTGGGCTGATACCGAGTCTATATTACCCGAGGCGGATCTGCTGAGTTTTGAGATGAAGCCGATCTGGGCCGATACCGAGTCTACATTATCCAAGGTGGATCTACCGAGTTTTTGAGATGAAGCCGATCTGGACCGATACCAGGTCTATGTTACCCGAGGCGGATCTGCTGAATTTTGAGATGAAGCGGATCTGGGCTGATACCGGGTATATGTTACCCGAGGGGGATCTGCTGGATTTTGAGATGAAGCCGATCTAGGCCGATACCGGGTCTATGTTACCCGAGACAAATCTGCTGAGTTTTTAAGATGAAGCCGATATGGGCCGATACTTGGCTTATGTTACCCGAGGCGGATCTGCTGGATTTTGAGATGAAGCCGATATGGGCCGATATCGGGTCTATGTTACCCGAGACGGATCTATTGGATTTTGAGATGAAGCCGATCTGGGCCAATACCGGGTCTATGTTACCCTATGCGGATCTACCGGGTTTTAAGATGAAGCCGATCTGGGCCGATACCGGGTCTATGTTACCCGAGGTGGATCCGCTGAAGCCGATCTGGGCTGATACCAAGTTTATGTCACCCGAGGCGGATATGCTGGATTTTGAGATGAAGCCGATCTGGGCCGATACCGGGTCTAGGTTACCCCGAGGCTTATCTGCTTAATTTTGAGAGGCAGTGATAATGAATTCCTGTATTTGAAATAGTGAGTCTTCATTCTTTGATCAAGAGATGTTGAATAAAAATTTTTGCCCCTTTGATCAAGAATGAAGACTAGTTGGGGATGAATGCTCCATGTATGTTATGTATGTATGCATAATGATGCATATGCATGTGGATCCTAAAGGATGCATTTCTCGTTGTTTGTTTAATATTGATGTTTCCCTTCACCGCTAGGGAACATGTGTCATGCCCCTGACTGGTGGAAGACATTCTTTGCACAAAGCTTTTCCTTCTTTCGTATAGCATATCTTTTTGTTGAGGATGTATGATGACTATTGAAGAAATGAGATAACTGCTGAGAATGCGTGACAACTACCAAGGAAAGGATCGTAATGTTCTTTATAAAGATTCTACTGGGGAACAGTGTAAAAGATCCTGTTGGAGAATACTGTAAGGACTCCTGTGGGGAAATGGTGGAGAGGTTCTACCTTTCTGGCCCTAGGATTTAGGAATCTGGAAGTGCTCTAAATTTTGCCTGGGCTGCCTAATGTGGGTTTTCATCCCAGTGAGTGGTTCTAACTTTTGCCTGAGGCACCTTTTCCGTTTTCACCTCAGCGAGCTTTTTTTTTTTACAAGTCGATGACAAATGAAGACTGATTGAAATAGCGCCGTGACCATTTGCCCCATCATCCTTCCTGGTGACGAGATGACGCAGAAAAATGCTATATGGAGCAGCATCTAGTTCAATTTCTTGTTAGAAGCCGTTGATGGTAGAAAATAAGGTTTTACAGAATCAGTTCAAGAGAGCAGATGAAACGAGCAATTCATCAAGCAAGCATTGTGCCTTGTATATGAACGAAAGAGAAAAGTTGTTCTTATTCAGCTTGATCTTCTCAACAGTCAAGTTCTTAGACAACCACTATTGCTCTTCGGAAAGATGAATTGGATTTGGAGGATGATAAAAGATTTCAGATTGTATGTATTTGGTACATTTTCATTGTTAAATAACATGATATATTTAACCGGTTAAATGCAAAGTGCTTTCCTTAAATGGACGTTTAAGCAAGATAACTTTGTTTATGCATTTTGATATGACCATACAATTATATTTAAGCAAAACACTCCACTTTATTGATAAAATCAAAATGAGTACATTTGAAAGGATTAATTCCCAAAATGGTATACTCTCCACACAGAGCCATAATCCGTCACCAGTCGTCCCTTTTAGAATTTCCGACTGATCATTTTCTCTCGTGTCTTATCTTTTGCGTAGATCGCTATTTTTTGAGTTTTCTTCCTATCAGACTCTTTTTTTTTTAAAAAAAAAAAACATGATAAAACTTTAAGCGATCTTAGTTGACAGGATTTGTGAACTCATTTCCATCCATGTCCATGATGCTAACACCACCTTTTGATAGCACTTTCTTCACAACATAAGGCCCTTCCCAATTAGGTCTGAATTTTCCCCAAACATCGACATTTGAAGGCCTTAATTATTTCAGAACCAAATCCCCTGCTTTAAACTGCCACCTACGATATTTCACATTCTGATTTTAGGCCCTAGCCATTTTGCGTTGGTACATTTGCAATTGATCCAATGCTTTCACTTGCTTTTCATCTAGCGTTGCCAGCTACTCGTATCTAGCTTGAGCCCACTCAGTCTCTTGTAACTGACCTTCCAAGGTGACTCTGAGTGACTTGAGCTCTATTTCTACTAGTTCACTGCTTCCATATCATACACCAAGGCATAAGGAGTTTCTCCTGTTGGTGTTCTGACACTAGTTCTGTAACCCCAAAGAGCATACGGCAGTTTGTCAGCCCAATCTCTGTAGGTGGTTACCATTTTTTATAAGATCTTTTTTATCACCTTATTAGCTACTTCCGCTGCTGTGAGCACTGGTTTTTGCCGGTCTCGGTGATGAGAGTCCCTTGATTATCTGTGGACCGGACGAGCTTGAACGGGACTTGAAAGCGACCGGAATGCTTCCTGGGGAAGCTCAAATGTCCCAAAAGCCAAACTATCCATGATCCGAAACCCCCGAAAGGGTCTCCCAAGAGGTCTCTAGGGTTTAGGGTGCATGTCTGTTGTTTCGCCTTTCACTCTAGCCTTCGCTAGAACCGGACGGCTCTGGTTTTTTGAACCAGAGCCGTACGGCTCTAGTGCACACTAGAGCCGGCCAGCTCTAGTAGCCAGGACAGGTTGCCTTGCAAAGTCAGGCAACCTGTCTTGTAGAGGAGGTATGGGTAGAAGCGGATTTTCAGACGGTGAACTAATTGAGATATAAAAAGAGAGAGAGAGAGGCAAAGGGGGAAGGACTTTTGGGGACTTTTCAATTCTCAAAAAAAAAAACACAGAGAGAAAAGAGAAAAAGAAAGCAGAAAAAGAGAAAGGAAGAAGAAGAAGAGAGACTAAGAGAGAGCCAAAAACACTCCCACAAACACGCTCATCTAACCCTAAATCCTTAAGCGTTAACAACACAACTACCAACCTCTACTCATCACTTCAGATTCATTTGGGGTCACTTCGGATCGTTACGATTTTCAGCCGATTGAGTTCCCAGCAGGCATTCCAAGCTTTCAATCCATTCTTTGGATGTTTAAAGTATCTGAACAACATCCAGGTAACTCTGAGAAACCCTAAAACTTGTCTGCATTTGATTTTCTGTGCGTTTTTGTCATTTTTACAGAAATCTGGAAACTGGTCTGCCCACCATAGCCGTACAGCTATGGTCCTTAGGAACACAGCCGACTGGCTATGTTTCTGACGAACAGAGTTGGCCGGCTCTAACCCAGAGTCGACCGACTTTGTTCCTCAGGGACAGATCCCTGATCTGTCCCAATCGGCCGAAACAGCCCGTTTTCCATTTTGATTTTCTGACTATTGCATACACGGATATCGGGGTTTTCAGTATTTCTCGGGGTTTATTTCATGAGTTTCGGGGTCGTTTCATCCGAACCAGATCCACGGTCTAGCATTTGCGGACCCCTGAATTCCGCAAAATTCTCGGAAAATATTGGAAATAACTAAAGCAATATTTTTATAAATGTTTTTGGTGTGTTTATTGCATTTTGGACCATAAATGGTTTGTGCATTTAGGAACCCCCACGAACGGAACCCCGAGTTCCGGGACAATCGACCCACAAAAATGGAAATTTGCATGAAACCAAGCTAAAGGGTTTTTCAAAATTGATTTTCCAACACAAAAATCCACAGGGCATTTCTAAACCGATTTCCAGGTCTAACCAGTTTGACTAGTCAGGTCGACCCGGTTACCCCCTAAATGCAAGCTCCCAATTCTAAAATCCCTATTCTATCATGATTTGAGTCCTATTTGCGTTTACAATATAAACTGTACTAACGAGTCTGTTTTGCAGCATTTATTTTTAGTTTTACTGTATTTAATAGATTAATTCGTGTACTTAGTCGGTTGTATTTTTAGATCCTCATGTACTCTAGGCGTTTGTAAAAGTGAGGACGAGAGTTTTTATATTTTTATTCAATTTGGTTGTATAATCGGCCTCTATTATTCTTTCGTATGTTTGTGTGAATGGTTTAATTTCCCACAATTTATTTTATGCATTCTTGCCTTAGCATCAGGCTAATAAAAATAAACAAATTGGGGTTAGAAAAGATAATAAATTGAATAAATATGGTTTTATAAATAATAAAAGAATACAAGCTTGAGGTTAAGTAGGTAAGTTGCCCGAACCCTGAATCTCTGGATTTGGTACAGTAGTCTACGCTCAGTAAGGAGCTGTACCGAAATTTCCCGGATGAGATGATCCGGGTGGCGACTCTGTCACTGATCTTGAAATTAAGGTTTTGAGGTCTTTAAGTTATAAAACGGGAAAATATCTTCTACAAAAGGAATTTCCAAATTAAATTAACTTAATAGTTTTCACAACTCAATATAAACAAAACCCGTTTTTCCCAAAACATCAAGAAACAAATAAATTTCTTTCGTTTCTTTTTCCCCGGCCCGCTTCGCAGCGTCCTGTTCTCCTTTTCGTTTAAAAGGTCATCCACTCACAATGGTGACTCTACTGGGGAAAATGTTTCTTAAAATGTTTTTCTTAAAAACTTAAGGAACTTAGGCAACTATTGAAATATAACCTCGCTTGTATTCGTTTATCGATTTATAAACATCATATTTATTCATACCTTTGCATATCATGACATTTTCTTCTTCTTAACCCCTTGCATACACTCTTTCATCTCGGTTTACCTAAGAAGGTGGCCTACCTCTACCGCCAGGATTGGAGACACCCGACGGGGTAAACCACTCATAGCCCGCATGACCTTACATCATGTTCTACGGTGGGAAAGTGTTTATTTGCTATGGGAGCCTGTACGACCCTTGGTTTTGACTTTGGCCCACATGTAATGGCTTAGTAACTTCCCCTAGGATTACCAAAACTTAAATTCAAATTGAACAATCGAGTGTGCACCTTTGGTATCCCCAGATGATGCCAAAGAGACCCAACACCTAGAAAGAATTGCGAGACCAATCAAAAGGAGAAATAAGGTTGGAAGGGAGCGCATATTTTTGCGTGTGTTAACGTTTGTTCTGTGTTGTTTTTCCTTTCCTTTTTACCTTTCATAACGCATCCAAAATGCATAATCATCTCATGTGCCATATATGATCACATTTTCGTGTAGCCATTTTTAAATACATATGCATATGTGTGACATTTATGCTGACTACATCTTTGTGCACCCACGATGTTTTACTTGTATAATATTCATATACATCTTGTGTGCCAACATTTCCATAAAGCATACATGACATCATTCCGCGTGCCACACATTCTAACCATGTTTTCCTGTAGCCACTTATATGTTTGTGTGATATACATGTCCATTCCATTTCACCTATTTGGGGACGTTCTAAGAATGCCCATCATGATCATTTCATTTCATACCATGTCGGGTACCCCAAAACTACTCGATTTCTGCCCGTGCACCGGATTGCACTCGGCCATTTCATAAAATATCATATCATTCAATAGTAGATCGCAATGGTCCTAGATTTGCTTCCGTGTGATAGTTCACACGATGCCATCACATGATATCACATTCATTCATCGTAGGTGTCCGGGTGACGCCAAGTCCTGTTTGTGCATTATGGTTCATATCGAACCATTTCATAACATTATGAAATCATTCGAGGTGCTCCCCAGGTGCCAGATTATTACACACATAGGAGTATATCATAACATTATCAAATCATGCAAGGTGTTCCACGAATGCCGAACCCTTGTCCGTGTCTCGGGTTACACGCAGCTTTCCTGTAGCATTATTTAATATCACATTGCTTCAAAAGCATCAGAACTCTGTTCGTGGGATAGTTCCCATGCGACCATTTGATTTCATGCTATCGACCTATAAAGTATCGAAACTCTGCCCGCGTGCTGGCTCACACGTGGCCATTTCACAATAATTCATTAGGTGCCCCGAAAGCGCCAACTTACTACCCGTGTGACGGTTCACACATGGTTTTCTTTGCATTATTCTTGCACAACATCTTGCATTCTTAGAGTGTATGGAATAAACAATTCACATCCATTATTGTCTTCATTCACAAAGCATCAAATGCACACAATCATCTCATGTCTTGTATAATCATCCCCAAGGCATCAACATCTGTGTAGCATTGATACTAACCACATTCATCTGCAGCCATGATATTTTATTCATATGTGCCATATACAAATTATGTTAACATTTCCACGAAACATGCAAGGCATTACTTTGTGTGTGTGTTATGTGTAGTAATCATGTCTTTGTGTAGCTGCGATGCTTTGTTTGGGTGACATATGCATTCGTTCCTTGCATGCATGACATCACCTCGTATACCATGCATCCTAACCACATTTTTCTTCAGCCATCTGCATTTTGGATGACATATACATTTGTTCTTTGCACGCACGACATCATCTCGTATCTCATGCATCCTAACCACATCTTCTACGGCCACTTGCATTATGTGTGACATGTGCATTCACACCATTTCATTCCAGTACATATAATAAAAGATGTTCCAGGGATGCCCCATCATGATCATTTCATTTCGTGACGGGTGTCCCAAAGCCACCCGTGTTTTGCCTGTGCTTAGGTTTGCACTCGGCCATTCCTCTTTATCATTACATTCATTGGGAGACCACAACGGTCCTAAATCTATGATCATATGGAGAGTCACAAGATAAGCATTACACTACATCTCATCTATCTGTCTGTTCCCGGTGTCAGTGGGATACCGAGATCTTGCTTGTATGTCATGATCTGCATCGGATTGCTCATAACATTATCAAGTCATCCAGGGTACTCCATGAGTGCCCAGTTAGTACACATATAGGGGCATACCATGACACTACTAAATCATGCAAGGTGTTCCACAAGCGCTGAATCTTTGTCCGTGTCTCAAATTACACGTGACTTGTCTATAACATCATTTCATGTCAGATGCATCAAAAGCATCAGAACTCTATCTGTGTGTTAGCATACACACGGCCATTCCATAACATCCATTAGATGCCTCAAAAGCATCAGAACTTTGTCCGGGTGTCAGCCACGCATGACCATTTCATGACATCCACTAGGTGCTCCAAAGGTACAGAACCTATCCCCTGGCGCGGGATCACACGCTGTCTGTTTGCATTGCCTTTTTGCATAGCATAGGGGCATCCACGGAATGTCCAAAATATATAATAAGGCGAATCATCTTCATTCCTACCTTCACCCGTCTAACATCATTCAATCGCATCAACCCATGATTATACATCTCATTCGTATATAAACACAAGGCGTTCCTCGAGCGTCGAAACTTTGTCCGTGTGCCAAGTGCGTTATCTCGTATCATTTCATCACAAAAAAAGCCCAAGGTGCTCCTCAAGTGCCGAAAAACAATTCACATGCCAAGAACTCTGTTCTGTCTCACCTCATATCATGCTTAATAATCCAAGGTGCTCCCTGAGTGCTGAAGATTATGTTAGATCATCATGCGCACACACACCACCACAGCATTCAACTCCCCTCGCAAATCATATCTTGCTTCGATCCGTGGACACCCCAGTGTGTCATTCTTCCCAGGGGCATAACTATTCACCCTTGCAAGCAATGTCTTGCTTTGATCTGTGGACACCCCAGGGTGTCATTCTTCCCGGGGGCATAACTATGCACCCCATCTCAACTCCCCTTGCAAGCAATGTCTTGCTTCAACCCGTGGACACCCCAGTGTTTCATTCTTCCCAGGGGCATAATTATGCACCCTTGCAAGCAATGTCTTGCTTCTATCAGTGGACACCCCAACGTGTCATTCTTCCCAGGGGCATAACTATGCACCCTATTGCAAGCAATGTCTTGCTTCGACCCGTGGGCACCCTAGTGTGTCATTCTTCCCAGGGGCATAACTATGCACCCTTGCAAGCAATGTCTTGCTTTGACCCTTGGACACCCCAGTTGTGTCGTTCTTTCCCGGAGGCATAACTATGCACCCCATCTCAACTTCCCTCGCAAGTCATATCTTGCTTCGACCCATGGACACCCCAGTGTGTCACTCTGCCTAGGGGCATAACTATGCACCCTTGCAAGCAATGCCTTGCCTCGATCCGTGGACACCCCAGTTGTGTCGTTCTTCCCCAGGGGCATAACTATGCACCCTATTGCAAGTACCACTTGCCTTAAACCGTAATCCCACATCGCTAAGAGAGGGTATTGGTGATGTGCTTAAAAGGGGTGGGGAGCCTTAGACTTGCAAGACGCGTTTTGGGTGGGCTGTCCGCAGCCCAGACCAAGAACAAAACCGTGAGGCCCGTGGGCCAAAGCGGACAATATCTTGGCAAGAGAAAGGCCCCATGACATTTGGTATCAGAGCTGGGTCCTGCTCTAGGATGTGGAAAGGTTATCCCAGTGAGGACACTGGGCTTTCCAAGAGGGGAAGGGTTCAGAGGAACCGTAATCCCACATCGCTAAGAGAGGGTATTGGTGATGTGCTTAAAAGGGGTGGGGAGCCTTAGACTTGCAAGACGCATTTTGGGTGGGCTGTCCGCAGCCCAGACCAAGAACAAAACCATGAGGCCCGTGGGCCAAAGCGGATAATATCTTGGCAAGAGAAAGGCCCCATGACATAGTAGCATGAATAGTGAAAGTGTGGGAGGTGAGACATCTTGATGGTTGTTCCTCCTAACCCTGAAAGCGGTATAAGGACTACTATAGGGGGGTGTGGCAGGTCTCATTGAGTGTCAGTTGCACGGTGTTGCTTGTGAGACCAGTGTTAGCCACACGTGGGTGCTTGTGAATGCCCCATCTGTAGTAGAACCCCCTACTACTACGGGTGTGGACTTGTTTGATGTACTTGTTATTCATATATGAATGAAAGCCTTGCGCATCACTTTTCATATATGTCTCGTGTATGCTTATATATGTGTGAATGGATGCTTATCCTTGATTATGCCCTTCTAATGTGTCGATATATCTCATATAGAATGCGGATTGGCCTTTGAGCCTATTATAAACAAATGTTATACCTTGGTCTAACCTCATGCTTGTTCCTAATGCAGAATTAGCATATAAAGTGTGTTGGCTGGCTTACTTCTAGGAGTAGACGTAAGCGCCCACGGTGTCCGAGGAGCGACCCCGTGACATTTTGTTTTATCCCTGTGGTGTATATTTATACACCATGTTTTATTTTAGCATGCATCATCCCCACCAGCATCCATTGCATCTGAATCGTTGATCTCCAATAGTATATCATGACATGGCATTACATGACATCACACATGCAATGCATCATCCACACACATGCGCATCATGTCACACATTCATGCATACATCGTTCCCTGTTTGGTATTTACCTGTTGACCCTAACCAGTGCTCTCATCAGGAGAAAGGACCTTAAGAATGGCTAGCCCACAGAACGTCAGCGCCATAGCAGATGTGGTGGAAGACTATGTCGCTTCACCACAATTCCGGAAGGCAGTTAGGGAGGAAGCGGCAGCAATGCTGAGAGAAATGCTTGGGAATGATCTTGACAGAGTAGAGAGGCTGACGGTGAGATGCGATGAGCTGGAAACCCGAGTGGCAGAACTCGAAGGGAAAATAAGAGACATGAGGAACACGGACTCCAATGTCGGCATTGAGAAGGAGCAGAACGCCAAACTTGTCGATACTCCTTCTCAACACCTCGGAAGGTCCTCTCACCAAAATTTGGGCTTATAGCCAATGAAGGAGAACTGAAAAGAGCTCTAAAGGCCAATGCCAATATTGACTCTGTTTCGCGACAAATCTAGAGTTTGCCTCCCGAAGACACAGGGGCAGTCGTATCCTCTGGACCTCGTTCAGTGACCAGACTATTTGCCATCTGCAGAAAGATGGGCCTGTTGCAGAGTGTTCGACCATACATGGCACCAACACCAGAACAAAAAGGTAACTACTATAGCTATCATGTAGTAGCAGGCTACCAGACTAATGAATGTGTCGGTCTGCAAAGGAAGATCTAGAAACCGGTCAATGAAGGAAAATTGAGGGTGACGTCTGCCTCTAATGGGTGATCTGTGGCAATCGAGGAGACCATCAACAAAATTCCTCAATCCTTCCGGGGAGAGGATTATGATGAAGGGCTACAGGGTTTGATCTGAATAGAATGGGGCAATGGTACTGAAGTCGAGGCAGTGACTAGTTAGGGGTTAAAAAAAAACCTACAACCCTCGGAGCTGTCCTTTTTATAGGGAACTCATTTTTGTTGCTACGATGTATTACTACCATTTTGAATGCAATGCATTTTGTTATCTTCTTACTTATGTGGTGATTGCATGTATATGGCATGGCGCACGCATTTGATCATCTAACATGACATGTCAAACACGCATAATATCAAAATGCATGACATCAATTTGAATACTATAGGGAACCTAAAAGTGAACCTGGTCCTGAACGAATTCTCTCTTGAAAGGTGAGCTTGTGAGATGAATAAAATGATACGATGGTACCACTTCCGCTAAGGCATCTGCTAATTCAACTCAACAATCCTTGCAAGACACTACCAGTCCTACCCTAAAGTTTCAACTATAATGGCACACACAAGGCCCAAACCTTTCTAAACTGAAAGCCATCTTTGAAACTCCAAATCCTACCCAAAAAACCAAAAAGCCCTCCTTGAGGCACCCAAATCTAGAAAGCCCTCCTTGAGGCAAAATCAAACCAAAAAGCCCTCCTTGAGGCATCCCAACCAAGAAAGCCCTCCTTGAGGCAAATCAATGCTAAAAAGCCTTCCTTGAGGCAACTACACCCAAAATCCCATATCCAAAGGGGATACCCCAAGCCAAAACCCTAAAGCTAAAATCCCCCGACCTCACCAAAATCTCTAACCCACAGAGTGTTCAAATGGCTTTCATCACCCTCATCACCCACCATGTGTAAAATGCTGAAGCAATTTGGGTTGTTGTGCATACATTATCTTATTCGTGTGACATTCATAACATTACGCATAAATTGTTCATCCAAAAAGCATATCAAACACACATGACATGCATGAGTTTGAATGCAGCAGGAAAACCAACAGATGGTCAGGGTTGGAGCTCAGTTCAAAAAAAAAAAATAGAAAAAGGGATCTCATAGCATTAAAGAGTAATCTTTAGCTCCTGGCATCGTTAGATCCTTCCCTCCTATCTGTGAAAGATTCGAACTTTCCTATCTTCAAAACCAAAGCTCTTCCCCTTTCCTTTTCCAATTTCTTCCACACCTTCAACACCCTTTGTCTTCCGTTTACCACCCAAACCATCAACAACCATTTGACAAAACCTCTTTTCACCCTATTCCCTGAACTGACTCTGTGAAGCCTTATTTTCCACCATCAATGGCTTCTAACAAGAAATTGAACCCCAATGTTGTTCCATATCGGTATCATCTCATCACAAGAAAGGCAATGGAGCAGATAATCACAACATTACTCTAATTAATCTTACTTATCACCAATCTACACCAGCCTGGGGATTCTATTTCTATCTTGTTCCAACTCTCTTCAACCTAAACCCCCAGACCAAATATTTTGTAACCACAGACTGACAGGAAAGGCATTGATTTCAAGACAGAGAAAGGATTTGAATATAAGCCTGCTTTAATTGAGCTGGAGTTTGCCACTGCTCAAGCAACCGTTGATGGAACTCCTAAGTAACCACTATTCTAGCCCAGCAAAATCTACACTATAGCCTATACTGGACTCAACCCCACAAGAGATGGTTCTATTGAGCAAAAATGTGCTACAAAAAGAAGAAGATTGACGCTCACCCCTATGAACTTCACCAACAGTGTTGGAGCAACTTAGTTTTACAAAGCTTTCAACAATCATGAATAGGATGTTCCCATCAACAGAAAGACTTGTAAAGCCTGCTGTGCTAATATTCAGGGCAAAGTCGCATTTACCAACCATTTCAAGAACTCAGTCTTCAGCTGCAATGGAAGTGACTACTTACCAGTGGCTCTTTCATTTCCTAGCCATGATGTGCGTTGCTCTAGGGTTATTATGGTTCACAGACAAAGGAAAACCACAATTAACTCAAGTCATTCTGAATCAGGCCATACCTTGAAGGACTAAAAGCTGTGTCCATCTTTGGCAACTGTGTGTGAATTGGAATCAGGGGTGAATTGAAAGCATGAATACAGTTCCAGACCCTTGGAGATTTCAGTGGTTAATTGACTCCATCTCAGGTGGTCTACTCAACAGAGGCAGCTCCATCAAGCGGCTGGCTGTACACTTTGGTAACCTGCTCTTAGCTTATCCCCATCCTCACCAAAAAAAAAAAAAAAGAAAAAAAAAAGAAAAAGTGTAATGAAGGAACATTGATCCACACCAAAGCCATGGTTGGAATTTCCTATTGCATTTACATTCATCATATCAGAAGTGTTTCATATGCTGTTTTGATGCTCAATATGCATGTGTTATAACATTGCATGTAAATGTCCATGTTCAGGCTACAGCACGCAGCAAACCAGACTTAAGAAAGCGTTTGACATCCAAACCCAAACCTCCAACACTTGGGGCAAGTAAAAGCTAAACCATGAATTATCATCAAGGACAATCCTATCATGATCCCTGGCAGAATCGTCAAGGCGCACCCTCCAATCCCAAGACAAGCCAGTGCTATGAGATCCACTTTGCTGGCACACTCTTATAGACTTGACCATCGTTCATAAAACAAAACAAAAAAACAAAAAAACAAAAAAACAAAAAAAAAACACAACGATCTTCAGCAAGAGAATCTCCAACACGAAAAACCGAAAGGACGTGTTGGTAACAAGAAGAGAGTGACGTACAGAGGCAGTGTCACTTTTGATTTTCCTATCGCATTCATTCTTATGCCATCATGATGATATTAGGCATGCTTGATTTTCTACTTAGATGTTCATATTGCATGCATTATGCCATTGCATATAAACACCCATCAGTAGGTCATTGCATTCAAACCATAGTGGCATCAATGAAATTGTCACCACAAATGGCAACTACCGGCTCAGTTGTACCATCCCCATTATGATTATCCCTGGCAGAGTGGTCCCCAGTAGGATCATCCCCATAGGGTCTCCAACGAAATCCTTAACAGGTTCCTAGCTAAGATTCTTCCCACTGAATCAGAAGCTCCAATAGATCACCCAGCGAGATTAAACGGATCAGAATACTCCCCAGCTAAGTTCTCAGACAAAACGATCCCCACTGAGTCATTATCCTCAGCAGAGTCATTCGACGGACACAGTCCCCGCCGAAGATCGTTAGGAGTCACAAGTTCACTCCCCAGCATAGTGCAGATACCAAACACATTATCAGAAGCTTCATGACGCATGCATACACACGAATCATGCACGCATTCATGCACACATGCATCAAACCACCTGAACCATGTTTGTCTTTGATTGGAGGGGTCATCTCAAGAAGAGATCAATCCCAATCCAAGGGCACCCCTAGAGTCACAACAAGCAAATTGGAGCCCATCGACTCCTAAACCTCAGATTCTGGGGCAAAACAATCTTATATCAATTCTCACGGGAACTCCACCACATGAAGAATAAACTTATCACTCGGTGCTCCACCACACGGAGAAGAACACCACACCCATTTCAACCTTGTCGTCACATGGGCAGGAAGAAATGCCTATTGAGGAGTTTCTTGCCTTTAACAGCGATCTGGGGCCAAGACAACAACCAACCTCGTGCTATCTCTTCGCCACATAAAAGGGATAGCACATCTCTCACTTCGACCTTGTCGCCACATGGATAAGGAAGAATGTCTGTTGACGAACTTCTCGCCTTTAACAGGTATCTAGGGGCAGAACAACAGACCAATTCGTTCGACCTTTCCGCCACATAGGAGAGGAAGAACACTCATTTCAACCTTGTCATCACATGGGCAAGGAAGAAATGCCTTTTGAAGTTTCTTGCCTTTAACAGGGATTTGGGGGCAAGAAAACTACCAACCTCGTGCTGCTTCTTCGCCACATAAAAGGAACAACACATCTCTCTCACTTTGACCTAGTCGCCACATAGACAGGGAAGAATGTCTGTTGACAAACTTCTTGCCTTTAATAGGTATCTGGGGGCAGAACAACAGACCAATTTGTTCAACCTTTTCGTCACATGAAAAAGGAAGAACCATATTCATTTCAATCTTGTCGTCACATGGGTAGGAAAGAAATGCCTATTGAGGAGTTTCTTACCTTTAACAGGGATCTGGGGGCAAGACAACAACCATCCTCGTTTTATTTCTTCGCCACATAAAAGGGACAGCACCTCTCTCACTTCAACCTTGTGAATCAATTGGGTTGTAAATAAATAATTTTTTTATTTATCATTTTTATCCGCATGTACGCCGTATGATTAAATCAATGGAAAATTAACCTTAGAAATATAAAATACTATCAACGATCATTGGCCAAATTTATTTTGATTAGACATGAAATAAGGGACTTGTCCGGACCTAGATCTCTGGAAAGTGTAGCGGCCCTCGTCTGGTTCAGCTACGCTGTAATTTCCCAGTAGAGCTGAACCGGGTGGCGACTCTTACATTTTCTATCGAGACTTAGGTCTCGATTCTTTTATGAAATAAATGATGAATTTCCCAAAACCGCATTTCCGCTAAAAACTAAAACCCCGAAAAAGCGGCCCACCTCGCGGCGCCTTTTTTTTCTCTTTTTCCAAAAACGTCATCCGCTCACAATAGCTAATTTTCTAGGGATATCACCTTATTTTGATTAGACATTTTTCAGGGCTTGTTAAATTATTTTTAAGTTTTCTCAAAACTTAAAAATAATTTAACAAGCCCTGAAAAATGTCTAATCAAAATAAGGTGGATGATTCTTGCATGGTATTTTATCTTACATTTTAGTTAACATTACTTGCATAAGGTTGAGTATCCAATTTTCAGCCCAGTGAATTATTGAAGTGTCGCCTTTGTTCCTCATGGTCTTAGGGGCATGGATACAAAACACCACTCATAGCCTCGTACGTACCCTTTTGTTTGGTTGAGTGGGGAGAATTGAGGAGTATATTTTGCTATGGGGACCTTGATTTTATCCCAGCTTAGACCGAACTTATGTAGGCAACCATAGTTGGATTCCCTTAGGATACCAAAATGAATTGCATGAATGTTACAATTATGCCTTCATCATCCCCGGTTGGTGATCGAAGTGAACCCCTCTTAGGACTCGGTTAGAATTTTCTAAAAAAATTGACCACGATTGGAGGAATAAGGTTGGAAGAATACGTTTCGCATGCTATGTGCTACGTGTTTTTCGTTTCTTCATACCATACTGTCATCGACGTTTTCCATGAACATGACATGCAATATGTGAATCATTTGTGCGACACTAACTCATGACTTTTGTACAACCACTTGCATTTTTCGTGTGTGGAGACATTAATCACCCATGTGACATTCACGCTAACCATTTCTTTTGCAGCCATGCATCCCTTCATTATGTGAAAAACATTAATTCATGCGCATCACTTGAATGTCATAAGCACTAACCAATTTATTTTGTAGCCATATGGAATGCATGTCATGTATAAAACATTCGTGTGGACCTTGAAGAATCCTATAAGGATCACACATATCAGATCACCTACCAAGTAGGAAAACGTAAAGGTGCTCCACGAGCACTAAAAACATCATTTCATACATCAAACCATTGAGGTGTTCCACGAGCACCGAAAACATCATTTCATGCATCAAACCGTTTTAGGTGCTCCATGAGCGCCGAAAACCTTCACTTCATGCATCAAACCATTTAGGTACTCCACGAGCACCGAAAACTTCATCTCATACACCAAGTCATTTTGGTGTTCCACGAATACTGAAAACTTCGTTTCACACATCAACTCATTTAGGTGCTCCACAAGCACCAAAAATTCCACTTCATGCATAGATGTTCCATGAGCATTGAAAAGTCACAACCTAAAAACCGAAGGTGTTTCCCGAGTGTCGAAACTCTACCTGTGTGCCAAGCACGCATTCATTTGATCTCATATCACAACATAGAAATCCAAGGTGCTCCCCGAGTGCCGAAACTCTGCTCGTGTGCCAAGCATGCATTCATTTCATCTCATATCACAAGGTAAAAACCTAAGGTGCTCCCCAAGCACCGAAACTCTGTCCGTGTTCCAAGCACACCATTTCATCTCATTTCATACATGAAAACCCTAGGTGCTCTCTGAATGCCAAAACTCTATCCGTGTGCCAAGCACACCATTTCACCTGATTTCATACATTAAAACCTAATATGCTCCTCAAGCGCCGATATTCTGTCTGTGTGTCAAGCATGCATTCATTTCATTATATATCACAACATTAAAACCTAAGGCTCTCCCTGAGCACTAAAATTTTGCCCATGGGCCAAGCACGTGTTCATTTCATCTCATGTCAGTAAAACCCAAGGTGCTCCCCGAGCGCCAAAATCATGACCGTGTGCCAAGCACGCGTTCACTTCATCTTATGTCACAACATGAAAACCCAAAGCGCTCTCCGAGCACCGAAACTCTGCCCATGCATTAAGCATGAGTGCATTTCATCTTATATCATGACATAAAAGCCCAAGGTGGTCCCCGAGCGTCGAAACTCTGCCTGTGTGCCATGCATTTGTACACTCCATAACATATCCACGCATAATTTCATTTAGGTGCACCCTGAGTGCTGAAACTTCATCCATGTGCCAAGAACACACCTTTCTCATCTTATATCAAAGCATGAAACCTTTAGGTTCTTCACAAGCACAGAAGTTCTGTACGTGTGCAAAGCACGCGAATGTCAGTGCATGACCTACTTAAGTAGGAACTCATTTAGGTGCTCCATGAGTACCGAAGGCTCGATTCCATCATTTCTCATACATGTGCTCTATGAGCACCAAAAATCATATTTCAGCTCATGTACTTAAATACGCCAAGAGTGCAAGAGTACTATCACATCTTCATATACACTTCGCCACCCAATAGGTCAGTTGTTCAAGGTTTGCATGATGATGTCATTTCATGTGATATCCATGTACCATTCATCCGTCATGCCATGCATACATGCACATCACCTAGAGTTCATAACTCTTTGGGTGAATGTCTTTCACTAACTCTAGTTTGATATGTTTTGTAGTTTGGCACAGACCGAAAGGCAGACTTGAAAGAGTAGAACATCGGGATTCGACGTCTAGTGAGTTTGAAGAGTCTATCCAATTATGGGAAGTTGAGATAGTATCCGAGAAAAACTCGAAATTTGAATTTTTGCCAGAAGTTGACCAACTCCGACAACACTTTCTAGAAATGGAAATCCCACCTGATGCTGCTGCTGCTATGTTGGCCACCACTGCTATTCAGGAATTCATGAACTCGGATGAATTCAAGAACCTCATCTAGAGTCAATTGCAAATTACTATGGACGAGTCGTCTTCTCATTGAGGCGAAAGAGTTACCTGAGAACCAGGCAACGGAGGGAGAGTGAATGACAGGCTGTCTGACATAGGAGAAGCTCAAAGGAATAGTGCTGAAAGACCAGTTGAATCTGCTATGGAAAAGAAGTTGAAGGAGATGGAAGAATTCATGGCCGAAATGCATGGGAGTACCAAAGCTCATACTTCCAAACGCATTGATCCGACTACACTTATAGCTGGAGGTATTGAAATACTGCCTATGGACTTCCAGATGCCCAAAATTACTCCTTATGTTGGGAAGAGTCCTCCTATCGCACACCTGAACTAGTACGCGCAGATTATGACGATGGCAGGACTCACAATGAACCAATTTGTGGGATTATTCCCTACTACTCTAGAAGGTGGAGCGATCACCTGGTACAATAAACAACCAGAAAGTGTACAAGGAGACTGGGATGCATTATCTGATGCATTTGTGAAATACTTCAGTTTTAACACTCAGTTGGAGGTCAAGCTATAAGACTTAGAAGATGTAAGACAAAGGCCTAACGAGACCTTCTTAGAATATTACCAAAGGTGGATGGAAGATGATCCTCCTTCATCAAAAGCCATTAGAGGATGAATTGATAGTAAAGTTGATTGATGGTAGTTTGGAGGTGTACCGAAATATAATGAAATATCATAAACTCCATTCTTTGGTAGAGGTGTATGAACTGGCCCGAAAAGTAGATAAGTACGAGATTGATCCAGCCCAAAACAGTTCTGGAGGAGGGTATCGAAGCTGGACTATTCGGGATATAAGAGCAACAACAATCCCACAGCCTCTTCCTCGATGAATGTTAAGCCGAGTCAGCCTTCTGCTCCAGTCAGACAAGCAGATGTAGCGGTTGTAGCATAAGGGGTGAACCAACAAGTGATTGGCAAAGGATTTTCCCCATGGGAGGATTCTTTGGGATGAATTTTCTTAAAATGCAGAAATTTGGGCTTCCTACAAAGCATGAAATCGTACACGCCTCTGGTCGAGGCAAACAAAATCAACTTCTACTCCAACCATGTATCAAAGGGGCATCTCCTTAAAGAAGGCTATCCAGCAGTTGATTGATGAGAAGAAGATAGAGGAGCCGCGTCCCAAAACCCAATGTCCAGAACAACCCCTTGCCTCAATTTGAAAGGAGGGTCAATATGGTGCAAATGGGATTGCCCACTAATTTTGTGCTTGCTCAAATTGCAAAGGCAAACCCGGCGATAGAGGCGGTGACAGGTGAAGAAGTTGAGCTGATTGCAAAGGGGAATAAGCCCGTCAATTTAGATGACATTGAACTAGATGATGACGCAGAAAAATTTAAGATGATGAGCCAGCCCAAGCCCATAGTCCAGACAAAGCCCGTGTATCCCATTTGCACTAGAAGTGGGATGTACGTCAAAAAAAAGGATGCTCCGGTGAATCATGTCACAAGAAGGGGAAAAGTATACCAACCCACACCACAACAGCAAGGGGAGCCCAACAGGAGAGTCGAAGCCTCGGCTCAGGACCATTTGCCAGTCAAGACTGAGGAAAAGGAAGACTTGGTGGTGGAGTAGCTAAAGAAGATGTCTGCACGTGCATCCGTGTGGCATCTACTGATGGAGTCCTAAAGACACTGAGTAGCGGTGGTCAAGAAGCTCATGGAGATGGACGCAACTCCACTTATATCCCCTAAGGAGGTGTGTATGGCAATCAGGCGTACAAAGGATCAATGATCCAATAGTCCCAGGGAATTCATCTTCACCAATGATGACCTACCACTTGAGGGTATCAACCATAATCGAGCACTATATTTAAAGATTGAAATGATGGACAGAATATTACCCTATGTAATGGTTGATGATGGGTTGGTACTGAACATCTGCCGCTTGAAAATACTCCCAAGCCTCAATATTAGTGAAAAAGCACTCTTAAAATCCAGTATAACAATCTGCGCTTATGCAGAATTAAGGCGCACGGTGATTGGCATAACTTTGAAGCGGAGGTAATAATTAGAGAAATAAGATCCAAAGTGCTATTCACTATCATCGATCTCCCGGTTACATTTTCTTTACTCTTAGGACGACCTTGGTTCCATGCAATGGGAGGGGTGCCCTCAACTCTATATCAGAAAGTGAAGATTCTGATAGGGGAGAGAATTATGACCCTTAAGGCTGACCAATCATCAATAGTGGCAGTACTGGACTCGTCCGAGCAACCCATGACTGGTTTTCAAGTGGTGGTCATCTTAAAGCAGCAAGAGAAAGACCGAGTTTTTTCTCCATGGATCCATAAGTACTTCTGAAAGAAGAATTTCATTTCGGGAAGAGGGCTCGGAGCCCATCAACAAGGGATCACAAAGTTTGACATCAGCTTGGGCCAATCACACCACCGAGGACTTGGTTTCAATGGAGCTGTTGAGAGGGAAAGGCCTAAATTGAAAAAGGTCTACCTTGTGGATACATTTTTCCATACAAGTGATAGGCCATATGACAGAAAGCCTAAACTGATGATGGTCGAGGGGGAAACAGTCCCTGGGTTTGAAATATTTTCTGATGTTGTCAACTTCTCAAAGTATGGCATTGGCTCTATCGAGGAAATGCTTGAGCCCAAAACAACAACCAAGATCACCTCCTCTCCAAGGATCCGAGCTGAAGTGGCAACCCCTATCCTTTAGAAGGAAAAGCCATAAGAAGAAGATGTCGATGCACTTGTGGATGCCATAACTAAGGCATTTTCAGCCCTATTGAAGAAAGGTTTGAAGGAGTGTCCCGCGAAGAAGGAAGTTGCCCTAGAACAAGCTCAGCTGGTGGAGAAGGCTATGGCCGAACTGAACCGAATGATGGCCAATGGAAAAGCAAAGGGAGAAGATGCTGCTCTTTCAGAGGCACAAAAAAAGACTTTAGAAGCAGACCTGAATGACCTGTTTGAGGAAGGATCTGCTGACCCTGAAGATTCTACTGCTGAAGACCCTCCACATGTGGAGGAAGAGAATGATTTTTATGTAAACATTTCCTCAGTATTTGATGTGAACAATTCCGCCTATAAGGCGATGAATGCAATGAAATCTAACTTCGCTTACTTGTGTGATGTTTTTCCTGATGGTTCTGTGCATACATGCAAACTTTCATTCAATGTATTCAGGATTCATAACACTGCATTAACGAAATTAATTTGGGTACTGTTGAAAATCCTAAAATGGTATCTATCTCCAATGAACTCACTCCTGAGGAAAAGAGAGAATTAATAGAAGTACTTAAAAAGCATGTGGGAGCATTCACTTGGTCTTACGATGACATGCCGGGGGTTGACAGAGGGATAACAGAACACAGAATCCCAACAGATCCCAAATTCAGTGCAGTAAAATAGAAACTCAGACGTCTACGTCTAGAATGGGCCGAGAAAGTCAAAGTGGAAGTAGCAAAGCAGATTAAGGCCAACTTCTAAGAAGTGGTGGAATATCCAGAATGGCTAGCCAACATAGTCCCAATTACCAAGAAAGATGGGAGAGTTAGAGTTTGTGTGGATTACCAAGATTTGAATAAAGCCTCTCCAAAAGACGATTTCCCACTCCCTCACATTGACATCCTAAAAGACAGTGCAGCAAGGGCAGTCATGTACTTATTTATAGATGGCTTCTTCGGATACAATCAGATTTTGATGGATATCATTGACAAGATCAAAACAGCTTTCATTACTGAGTAGGAGGTGTACTGCTACAGGGTGGTGCCTTTCGGATTGAAGAATGCTGGGGCAACCTATCAAAGGGCTGTCAAGACACTGCTACATGACATGATCCATAAGGAGGTTGAAGTATATATTGATGATATGTTTGTCAAATCCATGACCCGGAAGAGCACCCTGCTGTCCTGGATAGATTCATGACTAGGATTGAAAAGTATAACTTGCACCTCAACCCAAAGAAATGTGTATTCAAAGTTACATCAGGCAAACTGTTAGGACACATTGTCAGCCAAAAAGGGATTAAGATGGACCCAGACAAGATCAAAGGTATTTGGGATATGCCAACACTAAAAATGGAAAAGGAAGTCAGATCATTCATGAGGTCACTTTAATATGTTAGCAGATTCATTGTCAGGTTGACTGCTGTCTGTGAAACTATTTTTAAGCTACTTCAGAAAGAACAACCAATCGAGTGGAACGACCAATGTCAAGTTGCATTCGATAAAATCAAAGAGTAATTGACCCATCCTCTAGTGTTGAGACCTCCGACTTTAGGCAAACCTTTGATATTGTACCTAGCCATTGGAGAAACCTCCATAAGGGCAATATTGGTCCAAGAACAGGATGACAAGAAGGAGCATGCTATTTACTACCTTAGTAAGAAGCTACTAGATTATGAAATATGGTACACTGTGGTGGAAAAGACTTGCACTGCCATGGTCTGGTTAACGAAGAAGTTGAGACACTATTTCCATTCATAGAAGATACAAGCGGTGGCAAAGGTTGATCTAATGAAATACCTCTGTTTTGCTCCATATCTAGCAGGAAAACTATCCGGTGGCTACTTTTTCTGTCAGAATTTGATATTGAATATGTGATAAAGAAGGTGATCAAAGGAAGAGCAGTGGTGGAGTTCCTAGCAAATCAGCCGCTTGAATCTGACTATGTGGAGGATATAGAATTTCCAGATGATCAGTTAGCCATGGAGGATGTGGAAACCAAGAAATGGGTCATGCACTTTGATGGGGTTGTGAACAAAAGAGGCATAGGTCTCGGAGTAATCATTGTAACTCTAGAAGGGGAAATAATTCCTTTATCAAAACGGCTGGAATTCCCGGTAACCAACAATGGTGCTGAATACGAAGCCTGTTTATTTGGCATTGATGCTGTAAGCACCGGGATTTTTCGACCTCTATAATGAGAATTCTCGTGTTACCTGTAGAACGGATGGACTCGAATTGGACTTGGATATGACGTAATGTTGCCTGGAGTTCCTCAAACGTCCTAAAAACCAAGCTATCCGCAATCCGAAATCCCTAAAAAGGCCTCTTGAGCGATCTCCAGGGTTTAGGGTGCATGTCCGATTTTTGAAATTTTTCCTCTGCTCTAGTGGGTGAGCCAAGTTGCTCTGCAAAGCAAAGCAACTTGGCTCAGCAGAAGTGATTTTGGGCAAAATCAGAAAGTCAGGCGGCCATTTAATGTTTGAAATGATATGTGTGAGGAGAGTATAAAAGGAAAAAAATAAAATAAAAAAAAGGGGGAGACTTTTGGAATCTTGAGGCAGAAAACAATTTTCAAGACATAGAGAAAAAAAAAGAGTAGCAGAGAAAGAGAGAAAGGGACCGAGTGATAGAGGTGAACCAAAACACAAAGGCTAAGACTTAAAACCAATCCTAAACCATCAAGAATAAGTTCCTAAAACTTTGCTCATTGGTTTGGGATCATTTTGGATTCATTTCGGGTTGTTTCGGATCATTGCGGTTTTCGGCCGGTTGAGTTCCCAGGACACATTCTAAGCTTTCAATCCGTTTCTTGACGTTCAAAGTATCAAAACAACATCAAGGTAAACTCTAAGAGGCCTTAGAACTGTTTGCATTATTTTTTCTATGCGTTTTCTTCGTTTTTCCAACTTTCAGAAACCGGATTGCCCGAATAGATCCGGGTGGCTCTGGTACCTAGAGTCGCCTGGTTCTGTTCTTCAAGGACAGAATCCCGATTGGTCCCGATCGGCCGAAAACATTCCGTTTTCCATTTTGTGTATTCTGTTGTGATCATTTTCGGCCCAAATCCATCCGTATGTTATAAAAGTTTGGTTTTCAAATTTTTGTACATACGGATATTAAGGTTTTCGGTGTTTCCCAAGTTTATTTTCTGAGTTTTGGGGTTATTTTATCCAAATTGGATCCATAGTTCAGCATTATTGGAGCCCCGAATCTTATAAGATTCTCATAAAATATTGAAAACAAGCAAAACAATATTTTCACAAATGTTTTTGGTGTGTTTATTGCATTTTGGACCCTAGATGGATTGTGTATTTAGAAACCCGCACGAACGGAACCCTGGACAGACCCACAAAAATGGAAATTTGCATATAACTGAGCCAAATGTTTTCCCACAAATTGACTCTCCAGCACAAAAATTACAGGGCGTTTCAAAACCGTTTTCCAGGTCTAACCGGTCCGACCGGTCGGGTCGACCGGGTTATCCCCTAAATGCATGCCCTCGTTTTCTAAATTCCCAATTTGTCCTATTTGAGTCCTATCTGTTTGTGCAGTATAAATTGTACTAACCGTCTATTTGTATCTTTTATTTTTATTTTATTTTCGCTGTAATTAATAGATTATCTCATGTAAATTAGGCAGTTGTAATTTTTATATCCTCGTGTACTTAGGCGATTGTAAAGTGAGGACGAGGGTTTCCCATTTTTATTTGATTGGGTTGTATAATCGGCCTCTACTACTTTTTTTGTATATTTTGGATGTATGCTTTATTTTCCTGCAATTTATTCTTTGCATTTTGCTTTAGCATCGGCTGATTAAAATAAACAAAATGGGATAGAGAAAGATAATAAAGCGAATTAAATATGGTAATATAAACTGTAAAGTGAAAGCAAGCTAGAGGTTAAAGTAAGTCACTTGTTCGAACCCTAAATCTCTGGATTAGGTATAGTAGTCTGTCCTCGGTAGCAAGCTATACCAGAATTCCCGGATGAGCTGATCCGGGTGATAACTCTGTCACTGATCTAAGGATTTAAGTTTTGAGGTCTTTAAGTTAAAAACGAGAAAATTTTTTCTACAAAGGGATTTCCAAATAAAACCATGATTTTCCTAACTCAAGATAATCAAAACCCGCTTTTCCACCAAAATCCAAAACATAACGAAAATGTTCCTCGGTTTGCTCCGCCACATTCTTGTTTCTTAAAAGGTCATCCGCTCACAGTGGTGACTCTACTGGGGACAATGGTTTCTTAAAAAGTTTTCACAAAAACTTAAGGAACTTAGGCAATTAATGAAATATAACCTCGCTTGCAGTCACTTCACTAGTTCATATTACCATATTTATTTGCACCTTGCATATCATGACATTTTCTTCTTCTCAATCCCTCCAACACACTGATCAGCCTCGGTTTACCCAAGAAGGTGGACTACCTCTTCCACTAGGATTGGAGACACCCGACGGGGTAAACCACTCATAGCACCACGTGACCTTACATCGTGTTCTACTGTGGGGAAGTGTATATTCTCTAGGAGAACTTGTATGACCCTTGGTTTTGACTTTGGCCCATATGTAATGGCTTAGTAACTTGCCCTACGATTACCAAAACTTAAAAATTCTAAATGAACATTGCGTGTGTGCCTTTGGTATTCCCCGTTGATACCAAAGAGACCCAACACCTAGGAAGAATGCAAGACCAATCGAAAGGAGAAATAAGGTCGGAAGGGAGTGCGTGCTAACATTTGCCCTGTGGTGTTTTTTATTTAACTTTTCACGAAGCATGAAACATGAATAACTTTTGCATGCCATTCTAATCATATCTTTATGCAGCCATTTTCAAACATCGATATATGTGTGACACTAATCACATTTTATGCAGCCATGACATTTTATTTGTGTGCCATTTCCATCTCGTGTGCGACATTTCCACGAAGCATACATGACACCATTCTGTGTGTCATGCCTTTTAACCACATTTTCGTGCAGCCACTTGCACTATTTCATGTGACATACACATCCACATCATATCACCTCACCTAATAAAGGATGATTCCAAGTGTGCCCTTCACGATCATTTCATTCCATAACATTCGGGTACCCTAAAACTACCCGTGTTCCGTCTGTGCATCGGATTACACTCGGCCATGTCATAAATATCATACCATTCAATAGAAGACCACAATGGTCCTATATTTATTTCTGTACGGCAATCCATATGATGTGACACATGACATTATACACATTTTTCATAGGTGTCCCGGCGATGCCGAAATCCTGTTTACGCATTATGGTTCACATCAGGCCATTTCATAACATCATGAAATCATTCGTGGTGCTCCTCGAGTACCAGATTAGTACACACATAGGGGCATTCCATAACTTTATCAAAATCATGCAAGGTGTTCCACGAACGCCGAGCCTCTGTCCGTGTCTCGAATTGCACGTGACTTTTCTGTAACATCATTTCATATCACATGCCTCAAAGGCATCAGAACTCTCTCCGTGGGATGGTCCCCACGTGACCATTTCATTTCATACCATTGACTTACAAAGCGTTGAAAGTCTGCTCGTGTGCCGGTACACACGTGGCCATCTCATGACAAGTCATTAGGTGCCCCAAAGGCGCCAAACCTCTATCTCTGCGGCGGCTCCCACGAGACACTTTTGCATTATTTGGCATAGTAGCAGGCACTCTTAGGACATCTCGAATAAGGGGAATAAAACACACAAAGTTCATTCTCATGTCCACCTCCATTCATGAAGCATTATCCAAGCATCATTCTCCACAACACCATGTCATTCATCTACCATCCCTAACTCTTCACTTATGATGTAGGACCATACACATGTGAGACTAGAAAAGGCTAAAGCTCTGTACAGATAGTTCATAGGGTAAGCTAGATCGACGAAGGATAAGGTCTCAGGCTTTGAGGGCTATTGGGGAACAGAGAGCAATAGAAACAAACAGTGATTCTGATTCCGGGGAGGAAGTGGAAATGGCCAACAAAACACCAAGTCTTGCTGATGCCCTAAAGGATTTCCTGAGATCCCAGGATTTCCATGACATGCTGAAAGAAGAGATGCAGGCTGTTGTAAGGGAAACTGGGGATATCGGAACCAGTAGGCCCGAAAGGAAAAGGTAGATGAATCTTCTTAGTATGGGGCTGATGTCTCAGCCAGTGTGGAGAAGCTACAAGAGATGGAAGCAGCCATGGAAAAGAAAATGAAGGCCAAGTACTCTGAACTTAACGAAGTAGTGGCTGAACTGAAGAAAGAGGCCAACATCAGCCTAGGCTCTAAGAGAGGGGTGAATGTAGATGCGATAATCAATAAGGGCATTGAGACTTTCCCCATTGGGTTTCAAGTGCTTAAAATTCCTTTCTATAAGGGGATTGGCTTCCCGAAAGCCCTTGTGAATCTGTATGCCCTGATAATGC
Source organism: Euphorbia tirucalli (assembly GCA_039660915.1). Taxonomy (NCBI): domain Eukaryota; kingdom Viridiplantae; phylum Streptophyta; class Magnoliopsida; order Malpighiales; family Euphorbiaceae; genus Euphorbia; species Euphorbia tirucalli. Next base: position 56,560,213 of record CM077637.1, read on the forward strand.
TGACTGCGAGTGCCACTAAACAGCAGCTGGTTAATTCCTTCCCGACCACACTAGAAGGGGGAGCCCTGAATTGGTACAACTCTCTGACAGAATATATTCAATCTGACTAGGATGCCTTGTCAGCATCCTTCATCAAATACTACAGCTTCAACACCAAGATCCAAGTGAAGCTGTATGACCTAGAAAAGGTTAAACAACAGCAGAATGAATCCTTTGATGCCTATTACCAGAGGTGGATGGACAAAACGATTCTGCTGAAGAACCGCCCCGACGAGGATGAGCTGATTCAGAAGTTGATTGATGGTAGTAGGGAGATCTTAAGAAAAAACATGAAATTCCACTCCTTTAGTACAAACTAGAGCCGTACGTCTAGTGGTTGAGCCAAGTTGCTCTACAAAGAAGAGCAATTTGGCTCGGCAAAAGTGATTTTGGGCAAAATCAGAAAGTCAGGCGGCTATTTAATGTTTGAAATGATATGTGTGAGCAGAGTATGAAAGGAAAAAAATCAATTAAAAAAAAGGGGGAGACTTTTGGAATCTTGAGGCAGAAAACAATTTTCAAGACACATAGAAAAAAAAAGAGAAGTAGAGAAAGAGAGAAAGGGACCGAGTGATAAAGGTGAACCAAAACACAAAGGCTAAGACTTAAAACCAATCCTAAAACATTAAGAACAAGTTCCTTATCCTTTGCTCATTAGTTTGGGATCGTTTCGGATTAGTTTTGGGTAGTTTCGGATCCTTAGGGTTTTCGGCCGGTCGAGTTCCCAGAACACATTCCAAGCCTTCAATCTATTTCTTGATGTTCAAAGCATCAAAACCAGATCAAGGTAAACTCTGAGAGGCCTTAAACCTGTTTGCATTGTCTTTTCTGTGCGTTTTCTTCGTTTTTTTCAAGTTTCAAAAATCGGATTGCCCGAATAGATCCGGGTGGCTGTGTTCTTCATGAACATAGCCGCACGGCTGTGTTCATGATGAACAGAGCCACCCGGTTCTGTTCTTCAGGGACAGAATCTTGATTCGTCTCGATCGACTGAAAATAGTCCGTTTTCCATTTTGTGTATTCTGTTGTGATCATTTTCAGCCCAAATCCATCCGTATTGTGAGCGGACGACCTTTTTTGTATTGCGCGGTGAAGCGGGAATCGGGGATTTTCTTTTTGGGTGTTGATGCTTTGGTTTTGAAAACGGGTTTTAATCTTTCTTAGAAAAACCTTTCATTTTATTGGAAAAGTCTTTTTGTAGAAAACTTAATTTCAGGCATGAATTTTAGAAAACAAGTTTTTTAGAAAATCCCATTTTAACTTAAAGATCTCGAAACACGAATTTCGAGATTAGATACAGAGTCGCCACCCGGATCAGCTCATTTGAGAAATTCCGGTACAGCTCCCTACCAAGTGTAGACGCAGTACCTAATCCAGAGATTTGAGGTTCGGGCAACATACCTATTAATCCTCACTTATTTTTAATTATTATTTCGTAATATGACATTTCATTCACTTAAATCTACCCATTTCATCTTCCTTTAATTATTAACCAATGCTCATGCAAATGACATAAATATAAATATTGAAATAAAGTGCAGAAAAATAAAAGTGCGGAAAAGTAAACCAGAGGTCAAATTATACAACCCAAGAAAAAGAAAGCTCTCATCCTCACCTTTTACAACTGCCTATTATACACGGTAATCTAAAAATTACAATCGCCTAGATACACGGGATAATCTATAAAATACATTCAAAAATAAAAATAAAGCAAAAAAAAAAGCTGCATCCAAATATGGTTAGCACAAATAAATAAATCACACTAAGGACTCATATAGGACAGAATAGGGGTATTTTAGGAAACGGGATCATGCAAAGGGGGTAACCAAGTCGACCTGATCGGTCGGCCCGGTTAGACCTGGAAAACGGTTTTTTCCTTGGTTCTCTTAAAATACTCACTCGAATTCTTCGGGGTTCTGTACTAGGACTTGTCAAACACCTTCGGGCTATCCAGGACATTTCCGACGTTATCCTAGTCGGTCCGAATCCGCTTCACGTTTATCCGTGGAAAAAGTAACTGTAGCTTTCATCACCGAGGTCGGGAAAAAACCCGTGCTCATAGGCTGCCCCTCGTATGACCAAAGTCGACTTGAACGGGTGCTTGTGTCCTATTCGAGTTTGGTCACGCGATAGGGAGCATGGTGAGAAGGAAAAGAGAACGTACCTGGGGGTTCTCCTCACGTCGACTCGTTTTGATGTCTATAGGGACTTGTCCCTATTGCTTTTGGGACAATGGTCTTGCCTAAATTGGTTTGAATCTTCAGGGTCTTACTTCGATTCTGATACGAAGCATAGGACTTTACCCGAATTGTTCTGATATTATCTAGGGTCATGCTTAGAATCCATTACAAAGCAGAGGACTTTGCCCAGATCTTGTTTGATTTTCCAGGGACATGCTTCGACTCCATTGTGAAGCAGAGGATTTGCCCAGATCGAATTCTCCTTACCATTTGGTGCTTACGAAATGGAAGGGTATTTTGGTAATTTTACAACTTAGGAAGTTGGCATTCCTTGAAGTAAGGGTACTTTGGTCATTTGGTCTTTCGTGTAGCTCACGTCGCTAAAGGAAAGGTGTTTTGGCCATCTAACAATGTGGTTACTGATAGGAGGGCATTTTGGTCATCTCACTTCTAGTGGAGCTTGTGTCACTGAAGGAAAGGATGATTGTGTTTCTCGCGAAGCTTTTATGGCTGGGGAAAGATGCTTTGGTGATTTGAGAATCATGATGATCTCCTTTGATGTTTTGAAGTTGTTTCGGGTACATATTCGTTCCTTGATCGATAATTTTGGAAACAAAAATTTTTGCCCCTTCGATCAAGAATGAATATGGACTGAATATCTTGCCCCTTGATACTATAGAAATCAGCTCTCTGTGGCAGAGCAATACCATTAAAATTGGCTCACTGTAGTGGAGCAATACCGTTGAAACCAGCTCTCTGTGGTGGAGCAATACCGTGACATCGGCTCTCTATGGTGGAGCAATACCGTTAACATCGGCTCTCTATGGTGGAGCAATACCTTTGAAGTTGGATTGGGGGTACGTATTTATTCCTTGATCGATAATTTTGGAAACAAAAATTTTTGCCCCTTCAATCAAGAATAAATACGGCTTGATTGTTTTGCCCCTGGATACTTGGTATTTGAGGATGCCCCAGTGTCAGGTTATTTCCACTTTCGGAGTAGTCATGGCTCGAGACAGCCTGATGATGACAGCATGTACCTGTACTTGAGTACACATTGATGCGTGTATTCATGTGTGTGTGTATGTTTTGAGTGTATGTGTATGTGCATGTCCTGGATGCATATGCGTATGATTATGGTGCTTTTTCATGTTTTGTTTGTTGGAGAAGACGATTGGGATCGAGCGCCGTGAGTCCGCTCGTTTGAGAACAAAGGTTGATCAATTATGTTGGCGAGTCACCGAGCTGGAGGTCAAGAATCAGACTTTGAATCAGACTTTCAAGGACCGGACGGACGATTGGGATGCCCAGATGGGTCTGTCCTTGGTGGGATATTCGCATTGAAGTTTGGTTGATTGACCTGATTGCTTGCTCCACGAGGCGTGGGCATGAGGCACTGGCCTTGATGTACCTCGGTTTTTACAGGATTAGAGTTGTCTGAGCTTGATACTATTGTATGACTTTTGTTTTATTTTCATTGCTTGTCCTAATTTTTGCATAGGTCACCCTTTTTTGGTTTTCGGCCTATCGGACTGTCTTTATTTTTGCCTGAACCTCCCTTTCGGGTTTTCAATTTAGTAGACTTTATTTTATGCCCTAGCTTTTGCATAGACCGCCCTTTTCGGGTTTTCGATCTATCGGACTCTTTTTTTTTCTTTTTTTTTTGAAGTGAGATGCGTGTAAAAAGAAATTGTGCACATCCATACGAATTCAATTTCAAGTAGACTTGGGACATTTAACCTGAACATAAAACCGACATTCATTCATTCACTCATTTATAATGTTTTAATACAATGCACATCAAAGATGAAATGAAGCTAAGGACAGAATCAGCAATGGTATCCGTCTCGACTGACCTATGCCTGCCACCAACTGGTCTTTACAGATTTTGTGACAACCCTAACTTTTGCAAGCATGCAATGGCGGAAACATTACATAAAGTTTAGGTCATCATTTTCAAAACTTCCTTTTTATCTTTAAAATAACATAATCATAAATGAGTACTCGAAAATTTCCATTTCAAAAACAGTAATTTAACATAAATAGGTATTTCAAAAGGTAATATAACGGAGTAAAAAAAAAAAATAAATAAATAAATCTTTGAACATCCATAACTACGAATAAATGATAAAATAACATGACGGAAATGTTGGGATTCGTCACGGGAAACCGACCGATAAAAGCGGAAAAACGCGTCGATTTCCTCGAATCCGGCCGAGGAGCTTAAGATGTGGAAATCAAAAACTTAAAGCATAAAAGGAGGGTTTCAAAAACTCACCACAAAGTCTCTCTAAGAGACGGATGCAGACTGCAGAAATCAAGTGTAGATTTCCTCCACCGATGCGTACACGAACGGCTCTCGGACCGAAACCCGTGCTAGCGACTCGGATGACAAGAAGAGAGGGAGAGAGGGCTGCCGACAAGAGGAAATATGGCTGTCCAAATTTCTTTCCAAAAGAAAAATCTATCTAGCCAAAGATAGAACCAAGTTTCTCTCAAGTGTGCATCCAATTTCTTTCCAAAAGAAATAATGCATAAAAGTGGGCAAAATTCATACTTTAAAAGAAAACCAATTTCTCTTAAAGCAAGAGTGATGGACGGCCAAAAGTGGAGTCAAGTTTATGGTGATTATGTCTCATGAAAGAAAAGGAGATGAGATGGAAGAGCAAAGTCCAACTTGCTACCAATGAGTCAAACCAATGACTCACCATGGTGACTCACCACCATCACTCACCATCACCTTTTCTTCATCTTCATCCATAATACCAAAAAGTCAAGAATATGACTCACCAATACTCCAACAATTCGGCCAAGAGAGGAAAGAGAAAGGGGTGGATATTTTTCTCATCATCATACCATAATAATGACCAAAAAATATCTCATGAAGCAAAGTCCAACTTTGCCACCTAAAGTCATCCATGACTCATCCTTTCCACCATCTTCTTTTGTCTTAAGATGACTCACAATTCTTTCCTTTCCTTGCCCAAAATTTCGGCCAACACATCCCACTTAATGTGGGCATTTTCATTTCAAGCTTTAAGCCCAATTTTAATTCCTTTGATTTAATTAATTTCAAATGCAACTTTACTTTAACATGTATGCTTATATATTATACAATATAATATATTACATACATTTAAATTAAAATTCATTTGCCCTAGTAATTTAATCAAGGGATTAAATTAGACATACATAAAATGAGATACATGTAAACCTATACATGTATAATAATATTTCCACCTAGGAAATAATCCCATAAATTAATTCATTGAATTAATTATGAGAAGGCAAAAATAAATATTAATTATATAACTTTGATCAATCCAATTGATTCATATAATATAATTAATATATCTCTCTCTCTTCAAACATGTATACTCCAAGTACACACTTAATCCGACTAGTTAAAGTCCAGACGTTCAATGTGTACGATCCAATGGGCCCGTCTTTATGTCGGCAGTGGGCCAAGGCCCACAGACTGCAGGCGGACTCTAGCAAGCCACTGCAGCCCCCAATTAAGACGGAGTAAGCAGTCCAACTGAAAACGTAACCCAGTAGTTTGAACTTGTAAATCCCATGTCGCTGATATCGGTGTCCAACACAGAGGCATGGAAGTATCACCCTCCTTGTGTCTGGACCTTGACTTGATACCGAATGAACTGATGCTCACAAACAAGATCCAATCTTGTTTGGGTGCGGCCGCACACTTATCAGTAACATTCTTCAAGAGGCCGATGATATCGTCTCAGTGAATCACTGAGTGACATTCCCTTCTGCATATCCATAGTGCTGCCATGCTTACTGACACACCCGAATGTACCCGTACTTGGCACCCTTTTACAGGCCCGTTGGGTGTACACCAAAGTGTGCCACCTCACATGCAGCACCATCATATGGTCCGGTCGAAGGACTTATACAAGTACTACACGAGAATCATTTGTGATACTATACCATGCAGATTCCCGTTAAGTGGATCAATCCAGTACCATGCCCTTTTGCATGTACCCATTAACCTAGTTGACATTCCATGTTCTATGACCGGTAAGACACCGCCATACAACCAGGCTAATGATAGTCTTTGGTTCCATTCATTCCCATGATTGGAACAGACTACGGATGACTTTATGGTCATATCGTTTTCACTATCCACAGTCTTACTGCCAAGTGCCTCACACTTGACAACATGGATATGGATATGTCCATTGGATACTCTATTTAAAATATAGCACAAGACATATAATAAATAGATTAATGCCTTTATCTCCTTGACACAAATTGTATGATACATAAAGTTTACATTAATGTACCAAATGTAGCATACAAACACAATGACCAATACCTCGGGACTAGGGCATTTCCAACAATCTCCCACTTGCACTAGTACCTACTAGGCATGGGTCTAATCCCTATAGATCTAGTACAACCTTCGTGCATAGGCTTAGCCAAGCATGTTGGTCAAAAGATCTGCGACATTGTCTTTGGTGTCCACTGTTTGCAATGAGATGTCACCCCCTCAGCGATTTCTCGCAATAGGTGAACCTCCCTGAGTTCGTGCTTCGTGTATATGTGTGACCGGGGCACATAGCTTGTGCAACAGCCCCGCGTTGTCACAGAAGATATCAACTGGTTCCCGGATAGTAGATACTATCCCCAGTTTTGTGATAAACTTCTTCATCCACACAGCTTCCCTTGCTGCTTCACACGTTGCAATGTACTCAGTTCCTGTGATAGAAACCACGATGGTCTATTACTTGGAGCCTCTCCAACAATAGCACCACCATTTAGCATGAATATATACCTATACTGCGACTTATATTCATCCTGGCTGGTCTGGAAGCTTGCATCAGTGTACCTAGTAGCTGACTGCTCTTCCTGACCCACATGGTCGACATTAGGTCTTGTACATAGCATGGAGTACATGATTGATCCCATGGCTGAAGCGCATATAGGACCAATTCATGTTCTCCCTATCCTGCCTTGTCTTAGGACAGTACTTCTTGCTAAGTTTCAGCTTATGACCCATTAGCAAGAAACCTTTCTTAGCCTGGTCCATGCTGAATCTTTTCAGAACGAAGTCTATGTACTTGCCCTGACTTAGGCCCAGAAGTCGATTGGATCTAACCCTGTAGATACTGATCCCTAGGATCGTCTCAGCTTCGCCTAAGTCCTTCATTGCGAAGCACTTACACAACCATTACAATTCCCTTGTAGTGTTGGTATGTCGCTTCCAATCAGAAGGATGCCATCCATATTTCATACCATGAAAGTTACTATGCTCCCACTAAACCTCTTATACACACCCTTAAAGGTATTGTCGGCCTATAGCTTATAGCACCACTTGCCACCTATTACCTTAGCACCTGGAGGTGAATCAACCAGGTTCCAAACCTGATTATCGTACATAGATTGCAAATCCACCACCATGGCAGACAGTGGGCTAGCTATAGCCTACTAGTAGGTTTTGAGCTCCTCTTCGTCCAAGACAAAAAGAGCGTAATCATTAGAAACAAAAACCTATGTTTTCCATGTTCCTGATGATCCCTACCAGACCTTTTAGGTCCTTGTGTGACCTGGGCTGGTGCTTCCCCTTTTGGAAGCTTCACCCTGGTCTCCGAGTTATCCTTTGTAGGAGTTTCTGAGCTTTGAACTTCCCTGAGTTCAATATCGCTCCCACTGTCTTTCTTGAAAAGAAACCCCTTTTCAAGAAGGACCCCCTTTTGCGCCATGAACACCTTGTTCTCAACGGGGTCGTAGAAGTAATACCCTTTGGTTTCCCTAGGGTAGCTCACAAACAGGCATTAGTCGGTTTTGGGTTCTAGTTTTGCTCACAGTCAATTTCTTGACTTGTGCATAACAACCCCAAATCCGTAAGAAAGACACATTAGGCACCCTGCCCGTCCATATTCCAAATGGGGTCTTTTCCAAAGCCTTAGTCGGAGTATAATTGAAAATGAGAGCCATTGTCTCAAGAGCGTATCCTTTACAACTTATAGGGAGAGAGGCATGACTCATCGTTTGAGCGGACCATGTCCAACAGGGTCCTATTCCTCTGTTCGGACACCCCATTCCATTGTGGTGTTCCTGGAGGAGTGAGCTGTGGAACTATTCCATGCTCTCTCAAAATGAGTCAAACTATAGGCTTATATGCTCACCACCTCGGTCCAACCGAAAGGCTTGGATATTTCTGCCTAGTTCTGTACTTCGTTCCTTACTCCCTTGAACCTATCAAGGGTCTCAGACTTATATTTCATTACATAGGCATAGCCATTTCTGATGAAATCGTCTGTGAAGGATATGAAGTATAGATGTTCACCCTTAGTTGCTATGCTTGTTTGTCCATATACATCTCAATGCATTAGGTTCAATAAGCTAGCAACCCTTTTAGCCTCCTTGCTAAAAGGTTCTTTAGTCATTTTTCCTTATAAACCAGACTCGCATATATCAAGTGACTCCATGTCAAATGATCCTAGGATTCAAGCGATGTGAAGCCTAGCTATGCGCTTCTTGTTTATGTGGCCTAAATGACAATGCCAAAGGTAAACCGGATTAAGTTCGTTAGGCTTAACCCTTTAGGTGTGTATAGTATAGACATGATTAGTTTCATTTAGATCCAGGATATAAAAGACATTATTTAATAGAGCTACTCCATAAAATAATTCTTTTCTAGATAAACCCTTTTTACTATTATCAATAGTAAATGTACATCCAGAAATATCCAAAACCGAAACAGAAATAATATTCCTGTACATAACAGGTACAAAATAACATTGTTTCAGCAGTAACAAAACTAATCTACTAGGCATCATAAGCTGGTCCCGCTGATCTTTATGGCAGCAACCCTTGCTCCATTTCTGACCTGCAAGTCCACTTGTCCCGATCCCAGTGATCTCCTATTCTTAAGTCCCTGCACATTCAACAAATGTGAGAACCACATCTAGTATCCAATACATAAGATGTTGAAACAGAGGTTAATGTCTATGACATATATACCTGATGAAGACACGCCCTGCGTCTTCCTTTTCTCTCCCAAAAGCTTGGGACACGATCTTTTCCAATGTCCAGCCTGCTTGCAACCGAAGCAGACATCCTTGGAACGGGCCTTGGGCTGGGCTTTAGCCTTTTTAGCCTTGGCTTCCTTAGCCTTGGCCTTGGCCTTTGCCTTGCCTTTAGCGAAAAGAGGTTTCCCCTTGTTAACCTCAAGTACCGGCGGAGTCTTCTTGATCGACAGTTCAGCGAGCTCAAGCATCCAATGCAGCTCACTAATAGTACGGTCCATCCCTTGCTTGTAAAATTTTAGGATGAATTGATCATAAGAATCCGGTAAAGAATCCAGGATCGTGCTAACCGCCAGCCCCCGTGAGATAGGAGTTCCGAGACGGGCTAAATTATCCAGATAGCCCTTCATCTTGAGCACGTATGCACTCACAGATGTCCCGGCTCCCATCTTACAGCTGCGGAATGCCTTGTGGATCAGGTACCTTTCCTGATAAGCTTGCTCATAAAACATCTCGTTAAGAGTTGTCATTATAGCAAAGGCCTGATGATCCAAGAACTGCTTTTGCAATTCAGGAACCATACTAGCCAACATCAGGCAGGTCACATCCCGGTTATCTTTTACATGTGCCAGGTATTCCTCCAGCTGGGCAGCCGGTGGATTACTTCCCTTTGGCACATCCGGTACAGGCTTTTCGAGCACATACTCTTTAGACTCTTGTCTTAGAACTTTCCTTAAGTTCATAGACCAGTCCCAAAAGTTAGGGCCAGAAAGCTTGTCCCATTCCAAGAAAGATCGCAGTGATAAAGTATCATTTGTAGCCATTCGTTTCTACACAGAAAAATTACGAGTGTAAATAAAGGACTTAACATGTTCTTCCCATATATAATTAATAATGAATCGTGTTATTAATTAACTCGAGTTGTTGGGCTCATGGGCCGAGATCCATATTATATCAAGATATAGCCAGACGAGGGCCTGGAACAACTATACCCCAATTTTTAGGTAGGAACGCCGTCCAATCCCAACCTAGGGACTCTCGGTTTGATGGGTCTGTTGGCACTTACCCATCTGTGCTTAGGGCCAGGAACATCCTACTACCCACGCTAAGTCAAAACCTCCATCCAAGTGTTAGAGTAACCAATACTCCAACCCAATACAAAATGACGATACTCCAGTGCATCCAACGAGGGTTGGTCTACAGCTGGCCTATCCCCACTTCGAGTAGGTTATGAATGAGGGAAGCACTTTTAAGAGACTTAATAATTACCTTTTGGTTATTAGATTCAATTAATAACGGCTTAGATGCATAGGCGGGTGAACTTGGGTTTGTACATACATTCTCACATGTAAATAAATAAAGCATAATTAAATAAAAATGAAATGCTATGGGCCAAAATTTACATCCTAATATAATTCTAGTAAACCTATACTAGAACGACATCAGGTGGGCTGCATCCTCATCCTTCTAGCATGCCAATCCAATCGGCTTCTTCTTCTTTACATAATTCCATCATAAACACATAAAATAAAATTACATAAAAGAAAAACGGCGCGTAGGCCGTATTTACCAAAAGAATATTACAACCCGAATAAATAAGGCCCAAAACATCCATTCATGCATTTAATCATACATACACGTATCCAATACATACAATTGATAAACATGTTAAATGCATGAATTAATCCCATTTCAAATATGTCCATAGCCATTATTTTGAAATCGCCAAATTTTGCCCGATCATGGTTCTAAACCCGTGCGGGCTTTAGGCCTCCAACCCAGGCAAAATTGCTCCCAATCCAATTGGGAAACCATGAATTCCAAAATTAGCCGTCCGGGTAATCGTGCCAAGAAAACCCGAACCAATTTCAATTAACCGTATTTATTTCCAAAATAAATATCGCATGAACGAAAAATAAATCCATTCATAAAACATGCGCATAAAATTTCCAAAATTAAACACGCACAATTTTAAAACAATTAAAATTTTAAAATCCCACGCGTATAAAAATTACCAAAATTTAAACACGCATATTTTTAAAATTTTAAATCCGGCCCGGCCCAAAAATCCCGCCAAATCCAAAAACGGGCCCGGCCAACCGCGCGGGGAGGCTGCTGCCTAGCAGCAGCCCCTGCGGCCAGCAGCAGGCTGCTGCCTGGCGTGCTGCCCAGCAGCAGCTGCTGCCTTCCCCACATGGCCCTATTTTCTTTTTTTTTTTCATGTATGCATAAGAATAAAACCAATACATCAAGAATTAAATCAACAAGATCAAAGAACAAATCCAAGATACATATAATTAAATCCAAGATGCATAAAATTAAATTCAACATGCATAACATACAAAACAAATTGAAACATACACATAAAACCTAATATGCATAAACCTTTCAATTTGCAAAAACAAATGGGGAAAAATATAAAACCCCAAAACCGAAAGAATCCCGATCCAAAAAACACCAATTTTAAAACACGGGATCCGCCAAGTTAAAGATTTCCACAGATCAAAAGCCCGCTCTGATACCACTGTTGGGATTCGTCACGGGAAACCGACCGATAAAAGCGGAAAAACGCGTCGATTTCCTCGAATCCGGCCCAGGAGCTTAAGATGTGGAAATCAAAAACTTAAAGCATAAAAGGAGGGTTTCAAAAACTCACCACAAAGTCTCTCTAAGAGACGGATGCAGACTGCAGAAATCAAGTGTAGATTTCCTCCACCGATGCGTACACGAACGGCTCTCGGACCGAAACCCGTGCTAGCGACTCGGATGACAAGAAGAGAGGGAGAGAGGGCTGCCCACAAGAGGAAATATGGCTGTCCAAATTTCTTATCTAGCCAAAGATAGAACCAAGTTTCTCTCAAGTGTGCATCCAATTTCTTTCCAAAAGAAATAATGCATAAAAGTGGGCAAAATTCATACTTTAAAAGAAAACCAATTTCTCTTAAAGCAAGAGTGATGGACGGCCAAAAGTGGAGTCAAGTTTATGGTGATTATGTCTCATGAAAGAAAAGGAGATGAGATGGAAGAGCAAAGTCCAACTTGCTACCAATGAGTCAAACCAATGACTCACCATGGTGACTCACCACCATCACTCACCATCACCTTTTCTTCATCTTCATCCATAATACCAAAAAGTCAAGAATATGACTCACCAATACTCCAACAATTCGGCCAAGAGAGGAAAGAGAAAGGGGTGGATATTTTTCTCATCATCATACCATAATAATGACCAAAAAATATCTCATGAAGCAAAGTCCAACTTTGCCACCTAAAGTCATCCATGACTCATCCTTTCCATCATCTTCTTTTGTCTTAAGATGACTCACAATTCTTTCCTTTCCTTGCCCAAAATTTCGGCCAACACATCCCACTTAATGTGGGCATTTTCATTTCAAGCTTTAAGCCCAATTTTAATTCCTTTGATTTAATTAATTTCAAATGCAACTTTACTTTAACATGTATGCTTATATATTATACAATATAATATATTACATACATTTAAATTAAAATTCATTTGCCCTAGTAATTTAATCAAGGGATTAAATTAGACATACATAAAATGAGATACATGTAAACCTATACATGTATAATAATATTTCCACCTAGGAAATAATCCCATAAATTAATTCATTGAATTAATTATGAGAAGGCCAAAATAAATATTAATTATATAACTTTGATCAATCCAATTGATTCATATAATATAATTAATATATCTCTCTCTCTTCAAACGTGTATACTCCAAGTACACACTTAATCCGACTAGTTAAAGTCCAGACGTTCAATGTGTACGATCCAATGGGCCCGTCTTTATGTCGGCAGTGGGCCAAGGCCCACAGACTGCAGGCGGACTCTAGCAAGCCACTGCAGCCCCCAATTAAGACGGAGTAAGCAGTCCAACTGAAAACGTAACCCAGTAGTTTGAACTTGTAAATCCCATGTCGCTGATATCGGTGTCCAACACAGAGGCATGGAAGTATCACCCTCCTTGTGTCTGGACCTTGACTTGATACCGAATGAACTGATGCTCACAAACAAGATCCAATCTTGTTTGGGTGCGGCCGCACACTTATCAGTAACATTCTTCAAGAGGCCGATGATATCGTCTCAGTGAATCACTGAGTGACATTCCTTTCTGCATATCCATAGTGCTGCCATGCTTACTGACACACCCGAATGTACCCGTACTTGGCACCCTTTTACAGGCCCGTTGGGCGTACACCAAAGTGTGCCACCTCACATGCAGCACCATCATATGGTCCGGTCGAAGGACTTATACAAGTACTACACGAGAATCATTTGTGATACTATACCATGCAGATTCCCGTTAAGTGGATCAATCCAGTACCATGCCCTTTTGCATGTACCCATTAACCTAGTTGACATTCCATGTTCTATGACCGGTAAGACACCGCCATACAACCAGGCTAATGATAGTCTTTGGTTCCATTCATTCCCATGATTGGAACAGACTACGGATGACTTTATGGTCATATCGTTTTCACTATCCACAGTCTTACTGCCAAGTGCCTCACACTTGACAACATGGATATGGATATGTCCATTGGATACTCTATTTAAAATATAGCACAAGACATATAATAAATAGATTAATGCCTTTATCTCCTTGACACAAATTGTATAATACATAAAGTTTACATTAATGTACCAAATGTATCATACAAACACAATGACCAATGCCTCGGGACTAGGGCATTTCCAACAAGAAACTCTCCACACAATCCCCGAGAACAGACATCAGGCATCTCCTATTCTGCACCGGCAAAATCTGAAAATATCAACAGCGCCACTTAGTGACGAGTAACTAATAAATCCCAAACATCAATTCAAAGTTCACATAGGAAGATGACAGATCATAAATTTCATATTACATTACTTAAGTATACTTCATCATGATTAATAGAAAGCAAATTTATCAATTTATACAAGCATGCATAATTCTCATAGTAACAATCATGTATCAGGGATCTTACCCTTATTTGTTAGCTGCATCACACACAACATATAAAGTTCAAGTTCAGCATATCACATAATTATCTATTTCAAATAATAGTACAAAACATTCCAAGTGGATAATCAATATCATCAAAATTCAGATTTCCAAGATAAGTCATGTACATACAAATACATACCAACATCCCAAATCAAAGTACTTCATCACAAACTTGACATCAACTCAATTATACCTTAACCTTTATTAATTTTGTGGTATACGCGTATAAATCATTTGTATTGACCTATACACCTATGTCCTTAGAGAGTTCGGCTCAAACGCTTCGGGGAACCACAACGGGACTTACCCCCTTATCAATAAGAAAAGAGTACCACGAAGGGATTTACCTCAGAGTGCCAACGAAGGGACTTACCTCACAGAGTGCCAACGAAGGGACTTACCTCAAAAATAAAATAAATTAGAGTACCACGAAGGGATTTACCTCTCTGAGTGCCAACGAAGGGACTTACCTCGAAACAAAGGGCGCTGTCCTAGTGTCAACCAATCAAACATGGAAAACACTTAACCAAACTAACCAAGACACCAGAGTATATGCCACTACAAACACCAATTTAATTATCATAATTATATCAATATTCAAAAGGTGCCTTTAACATAGGACTTATCCCAACCAATTCAATAACCATAAGGTGCCATTAAAATAGGACTTACCCCAAAACATAATCTGATACATCAATAAACACATGGTGCCATAAAAAAAATAGGACTTACCCCAAACTCGATTTCATAATTCCAACATGTATTAAATTTACCAAACCATATATGTAATTATTAGATTTCATGTCAAGAGTTCTAGCATAAATTCCTAGAATCAAATTATGCTTTGCACACATTAAAACAAAATCAGTTCAAGGCCTAAGGTGAAAATTTCAGAATTCATAGTTCATGCCTCAACTTGCATATAATATTCCAGTAGGTTAGACTCAGAATTCAGCATGGCAATACAAAGGTGAATTTAGCCTTACATCTTAGGAACACACGCCAACTTAAATCATGCAATTCGGATTCCTATAGCAAAAGATATTAAGGAAACACTAAAAACATGCAATCTGTAAATTCACTTCAGATCACTGCACATAGTCTGACTTCAACAGACAAAACAGATGTGTTACTCACTGATTTAGCAAAAATAATATAAAGCAACATTGAACATCAGAATTTCAGGAATACATAGAATTTTGTTTCATGGCAAACGGAGCTACAGAGAGAAAGTAAAGCCATAATCAACACAAACTGTACAAACTGAAATTCAGCAGTTCCAGGAAATCGGCACAGTGCACATAAGGCAGTTTCAACAGGGAATACGAGCACTTTACTCACAGAATTTGCCAAAATAGTATAAAACAACCTTGTACATTTATGTCTCAGGAAAACACAGAAAGTTGAATCATGCCAATCGGAGCTATATAACGAAAATAAAGCTAAAATTATCACAACCTGTACAATCTGAAATTCAGCAGTTCAAGAAAAATCGGCACAATGCACATAAGGCAGTTTCAATAGGGAATATGAGCACTTTACTCACGGAATTTTCCAAAATAATGTAAAACAACCTTGTACACCTATATCTCAGGAAAACACAGAAAGTTGAATTATGCCAATCGGAGTTATATAACGGAAGTTATGCCATAATTACCATAAACAGTCAATTCTGAAAATACAGCAGCTTACCAATTTCGACTCAATCACATGTATTTTCATATTTCTACCAATCTTTTAACCTAAAAGCAATTTCTTACACCAATATCATATACATTCATGTCTCAACAATAATTTCAGTAATAATACAACCTAGGATCAAATTCATCTACCATACATCCAATATAAATTTCGAACCGACATTTAGGGTTTAGTTGTTACCCTGTTTGCAGTGAAACCAACTGAGGCAATTAACTCGGAATGGAGAAGAATGAAGCAGAGTCTGAATGAATGAAAGTGAGGGAGAGAAAGTTAAGAATTTCGGCTGCACTGGAGCTCCACACAATGGAATGGCCGAATTTAACCCTAATAGAGATGAAGAGATTGCCTTGGAGTGAAACTTGGAAAGTGGAAGAGATTAAGGAGAGATTTTCTCCTTAGGTTAAGGATTCCTAATTTTTTTGAATTGGTCAACTGAAAAATGGGATATTTATCATGGATTTTCGGAATTCCAACCTTCCCAACACAAAAATAAAAAGGCACAACAAAAAAAAAAAAAATAAATTTAAGCCAGGTAAGGTTCGAACTCTAGACCACTAGCTATTAGTCAGGACTATCTACCGCTAGGCCAAAGCCTACGAATTGTTATAAGCATACAAAACATCGGTCCAATGCAAAAATGCTCACTCATATGCACACATCACAACATAACTAAGTCAACTTATATCTTTTTCCCCACTAACAAAAAGTTTCGCCCTCGAAACTCAAGGACAAAAGAGTAAGCTAGGTTCTAACCTTGATTAGTTGCAAACAATTCCGGATATTTGGATCTCATGGTCTCTTCTAGCTCCCAAGTAGCCTCTTCAAACTTCTGGCTACGCCAAAGCACCTTTACCAAAGGCATCTCTTTTCTCCTGAGTTTGCAAACCTGACGGTCGAGGATCTGAACAGGCTTCTCCTCATATGTCAAATTGGGTTCCACCTCCACCGAATCCACAGCAATAACGTGAGAAGGGTCGCTCACATATCTTCGTAGCTGTGAAACATGGAATACATTATGAACTTTTGCCAATTCCGGTGGTAGAGCCAACCGATATGCAACTTCCCCAATCCTTTCAAGCACTTCATATGGACCAATATACTTGGGACTGAGCTTGCCTCTCTTGCCGAACCTCATCACTCCCTTCATAGGAGATACTTTCAGCAATACCTTGCTACCGACTTCGAAGGTAAGAGGTCTTCTCTTGAGATCTGCATAAGACTTCTGACGATCCTGGGCAGCCTTCATATTCGCCTGAATCACCTTCACCTTCTCAACTGTATCCCGAATCAATTCCGGACCCAACACCAATGTGTCACTAATGTCATCCCAACATGTCGGACTACGACATTTCCTCCCATAGAGGGCTTCATACGGGGCCATACGGATACTAGCGTGATAGCTATTGTTATAGGAGAACTCTACCAAACTCAGACATTTCACCCAAGATTTCTGGAAGTCAAGAGCACATAACCGCAACATATCCTCTAAGGTTTGGATTGTCCTCTCCGTCTGTCCATCTGTAGCAGCATGAAAAGCTGTACTCAACTTCAACCTAGTGCCCAAAGCTTCTTGCAATGATGTCCAAAAATGTGACAAGAACCGTGGGTCACGATCTGACACAATCTCCCTAGGCACACCATGTAGCCTTATAATTTCACTCGCATATGCCTCAGCTAACTGCTCCATAGACCAGGTCTTCTTCATAGGAATAAACCGAGCCACCTTGGTCAAACGGTCTATAACAACCCACACTGTGTCTAAACCATTAGCAACCTTTGGTAAACCCGACACAAAGTCCATAGAAACCGAGTCAAACTTCCATGCTGGAATAGCCAAGGGCTGCAATAATCCCCCAGGCCTCTGATGCTCAATTTTCACCTTTTGACAAGTCAAGCACCGGGCCACAAACTCAGCTACCTCTTTCTTCATTCTAGGCCACCAAAACTGCATCTTCAAATCTTTGTACAATTTCGCACCTCCCGGATGCACAGAGTAGGGAGTGCAATGAGCTTCACTTAAGATCTGCTCTTTCAACATTGAATCATTAGGCACACACCATCGGCCTTTAAATTTCATACTCCCATCTGCAAGAATCTCGAAATCTACAGCATTACCCTGCTCCTTCGCTGCACGAATCTTCTGAAGTACAGGATCACTCAACTACTTCTCTTTCAATTCTACAAACAATACTGGTTCCACACTGATTGCATTTAAACTCGCCCGAACCACTCCTCTCGGGACCACTTCAATTTCCAACTTGCTAAACTCCTTGCAAAGATCAATAGGAAGTCTTTTCATGAAGTTCACCGAATGGATGCTCTTTCTGCTCAATGCATCTGCGACTCTGTTTGCCTTTCCTTCTTTATACTCCAAGGTTAAGTCATAATCCTTGATAAGCTCTAACCAACGTCTCTGTCGCATGTTTAGTTCTTTCTGGGTGAAAATATATTTGAGGCTCTTATGATCGGTGTATATCTTGCACGGCACACCATACAAGTAATGGCGCCAAATTTTAAGAGCAAACACCACCGCAGCTAACTCCAAATCGTGAGTCGGGTAGTTCCTTTCATGAACCCTCAATTGCCTTGAAGCATAGGCAATCACTTTTCCCAACTGCATAAGTACACACCCAAGTCCGTACTTGGAAGCATCACTGAACACTTCATACTCTACTCCGTCAGTCGGCAATGCAAGAACTGGGGCTGAAGTAAGTCTCTCTTTTAATATCTGGAACGCTTCTTCACATTCTGCAGTCCATTGAAACCTACAGTCCTTCTTCATCAACTGAGTCAAAGGTCGTGCAATAATTGAAAAGTTGTGCACAAACCTTCTGTAGTATCCAGCAAGACCAAGAAAACTTCTTACTTCGGTCACATTAGTAGGACTGGACCATTCAAGAACGGCTTTAATCTTCGCCGGGTCCACCTTCACACCTTCTTTGGTAATCACATGGCCTAGAAAAGCCACCTCTCCAAGCCAAAACTCACACTTAGAGAACTTGGCGTACCACTTCTGCTCTCTTAATACTTTCAACACCATTTTGAGATGCTTAGCATGCTCCTCTTCATTCTTCGAATATACTAAGATATCATCAATGAATACCACAACACACACATCAAGGAGCTCGTGGAAGGTTCGGTTCATCTGATCCATAAACACTGCTGGTGCGTTAGTGAGACCGAAGGGCATTACTTCGAATTCATAGTGCCCATACCTTGTCCGGAAGGCAGTCTTCTGAATGTCGTCTTCTTTTACCGGAATCTGATGATAGCCGGATCTCAGATCGATCTTAGAGAACACACCTGCACCCTTCAATTGATCAAACAAATCTTCAATTCTTGGCAGGGGATATTTATTCTTGATGGTCACCTTATTCAACTCACGGTAGTCAATACATAATCGCATGCTTCCATCCTTCTTCTTGACAAAGAGTACCGGAGCACCCCAAGGT
Source organism: Euphorbia tirucalli (assembly GCA_039660915.1). Taxonomy (NCBI): domain Eukaryota; kingdom Viridiplantae; phylum Streptophyta; class Magnoliopsida; order Malpighiales; family Euphorbiaceae; genus Euphorbia; species Euphorbia tirucalli. The sequence continues at coordinate 56,579,594 of CM077637.1, forward strand.
GACACGCTGGGTCTAATAAAACCCTTATCAACAAGTTCTTGCAACTGGGTCTTCAATTCTCGCATCTCCGAGGGAGCCATCCGATAAGGAGCTTTAGAGATTGGAGCTGACCCCGGAATTAGGTCGATGGCAAATTCTACATCCCTTCCTGGTGGAATCCCTGGCAGTTCATCAGGAAACACATCCGCATATTCTCGAACAATAGGAATATCCTCGATCTTCAGTTCTTCCGAGGTATCCTTTATTCTACACAGAAATACTTCTTCGCCTTTCATCGCCATCTTTTTCAATTTCATAGCCGAAACTACCTTCACTCCTGGTTTCATCTTAACATTTGAATAAGAAACCCTCTTCCCTTTACTGTCCTTCAGCACAATTTTCTCATCCCTACAATAGAACACCGCTTGATGCTGCTTCAGCCAGTCCATACCGAAGATAACATCAAATTCGGTCAATGGAAATTCCCTCAAATTCGCCTTCAATTCAACTCCCTCGATAACTACGGGAACTTCGGGGAAAACACGACAGCAAGCAACACTCTCCCCATTAGGGAGGGAAACCACAGAATTAATTGGAACAGATACAGATAAATTCAACTTCTGAGCAAAAGTAGTAGAAATACAGGATATAGACGCACCAGTGTCAAATAATACATAAGCAGGAAAAGATTTGACAAGGATGGTACCTGCAACGATGTCATTCCCTGCCTCGTCAACTTCAGACTCCATCATGTTATAGACTCTGTTGCGAACAGGGCCTCCTGAGCTAGAATCGGGCTTCTTACTTCCTGACTTCTTCGGGCAAGATTGAGAGTAGTGACCCTCTTCCTTACAAGTGTAGCATCGGACAGGCGTCCCATCACAGTTCTTCCCATAGTGCCACTCTTTCTTACACTTGAAGCACTTCTTCTCCCTAGTCTGAGCGGTACTAGCAGCTTCCTTTGCCGGAACATACTTGGGTTTCTTGGAAGTCGGATGAACATACGAGGTAGGCTGAGACCTCTTTAAGAACATGGTCCGCCTCACCGCTTCATCCTCCTGAACGGATGCATAAACTCCTAAAGCCACTTCATAGGCTCTCTGGAAAGTTGTTGCTCCAGAACATAGGACATGTGTCCTCACTTTGGGACTCATCCGCTTGATATAGAACTGCACCTTCTCCTCTTCAGTGGGGATGACTGAACCTGCAAATCTGGACAGTTCAGTAAATTTGTTGGTGTACTGCTGAACAGACATGCTTCCTTGAGTCAAGCATAGGAATTCCTCTCGTTTCTGCCACCTCAACTCACTTGGGTAGAAACGATTCTTCAACCTTTCAGTGAATTGTCCCCATCCAAACTCAGCCAATTCCAGGCACTCGGCCTTAACCATGCCCCACCAGTTATCAGCCTCGCCTTTCAAGTAGTAGGCTCCAATCACGACTTTCTCGGCGTTCGGACAGCCGGTCACATCAAAGAGTTTCTCTATCTCCCGGATCCATCCCTCAAGCACCACCGGGTCGGAAGATCCTTCATAAGTTGGGGGTCGGTGACGAGCAATGCGATCGAAGACAGTTTGGTTATTTGGATTTCTTTGAGCCATAGCGAGCACGGCATCTTCCAACAGCCGCATACGTCGCTGAGGAGAGTCATCGCGAACGGAATCTCTACGTGGAGGCATTCTAAAATTTTTGTTCTAGTTAGGTCTAAGCATATAATACATACAGCTAATAATAGAAAACAAGTAATCCAAAGCAATTAAACCCGTTCTACCTACCCATGCACCTCACACTATGTTCAAATCTCTATCCTAGGATTCTGAGTTTTGGTTCCAAGTGACTTATGCTACCAAAGCCTTGGAACCAACGCGGGCTCTGATACCAACTGTGACAACCCTAACTTTTACAAGCATGCAATGGCGGAAACATTACATAAAGTTTAGGTCATCATTTTCAAAACTTCCTTTTTATCTTTAAAATAACATAATCATAAATGAGTACTCGAAAATTTCCATTTCAAAAACAGTAATTTAACATAAATAGGTATTTCAAAAGGTAATATAACGGAGTAAAAAAAAATAAATAAATAAATAAATCTTTGAACATCCATAACTACGAATAGATGATAAAATAACATGACGGAAACTCTCCACACAATCCCCGAGAATAGACATCAGGCATCTCCTATTCTGCACCGGCAAAATCTGAAAATATCAACAGCGCCACTTAGTGACGAGTAACTAATAAATCCCAAACATCAATTCAAAGTTCACATAGGAAGATGACAGATCATAAATTTCATATTACATTACTTAGGTATACTTCATCATGATTAATAGAAAGCAAATTTATCAATTTATACAAGCATGCATAATTCTCATAGTAACAATCATGTATCAGGGATCTTACCCTTATTTGTTAGCTGCATCACATACAACATATAAAGTTCAAGTTCAGCATATCACATAATTATCTATTTCAAATAATAGTACAAAACATTCCAAGTGGATAATCAATATCATCAAAATTCAGATTTCCAAGATAAGTCATGTACATACAAATACATACCAACATCCCAAATCAAAGTACTTCATCACAAACTTGACATCAACTCAATTATACCTTAACCTTTATTAATTTTGTGGTATACGCGTATAAATCATTTGTATTGACCTATACACCTATGTCCTTAGAGAGTTCAGCTCAGACGCTTCGGGGAACCACAACGGGACTTACCCCCTTATCAATAAGAAAAGAGTACCACGAAGGGATTTACCTCAGAGTGCCAACGAAGGGACTTACCTCACAGAGTGCCAACGAAGGGACTTACCTCAAAAATAAAATAAATTAGAGTACCACGAAGGGATTTACCTCTCTGAGTGCCAACGAAGGGACTTACCTCGAAACAAAGGGCTCTGTCCTAGTGTCAACCAATCAAACATGGAAAACACTTAGCCAAACTAACCAAGACACCAGAGTATATGCCACTACAAACACCAATTTAATTATCATAATTATATCAATATTCAAAAGGTGCCTTTAACATAGGACTTATCCCAACCAATTCAATAACCATAAGGTGCCATTAAAATAGGACTTACCCCAAAACATAATCTGATACATCAATAAACACATGGTGCCATAAAAAAAATAGGACTTACCCCAAACTCGATTTCATAATTCCAACATGTACTAAATTTACCAAACCATATATGTAATTATTAGATTTCATGTCAAGAGTTCTAGCATAAATTCCTAGAATCAAATTATGCTTTGCACACATTAAAAAAAAATCAGTTCAAGGCCTAAGGTGAAAATTTCAGAATTCATAGTTCATGCCTCAACTTGCATATAATATTCCAGTAGGTTAGACTCAGAATTCAGCATGGCAATACAAAGGTGAATTTAGCCTTACATCTTAGGAACACACGCCAACTTAAATCATGCAATTCGGATTCCTATAGCAAAAGATATTAAGGAAAAACTAAAAACATGCAATCTGTAAATTCACTTCAGATCACTGCACATAGTCTGACTTCAACAGACAAAACAGATGTGTTACTCACTGATTTAGCAAAAATAATATAAAGCAACATTGAACATCAGAATTTCAGGAATACATAGAATTTTGTTTCATGGCAAACGGAGCTACAGAGAGAAAATAAAGCCATAATCAATACAAACTGTACAAACTGAAATTCAGCAGTTCCAGGAAATCGGCACAGTGCACATAAGGCAGTTTCAACAGGGAATACGAGCACTTTACTCACAGAATTTGCCAAAATAGTATAAAACAACCTTGTACATTTATGTCTCAGGAAAACACAGAAAGTTGAATCATGCCAATCGGAGCTATATAACGAAAATAAAGCTAAAATTATCACAACCTGTACAATCTGAAATTCAGCAGTTCAAGAAAAATCGGCACAATGCACATAAGGCAGTTTCAATAGGGAATATGAGCACTTTACTCACGGAATTTTCCAAAATAATGTAAAACAACCTTGTACACCTATATCTCAGGAAAACACAGAAAGTTGAATTATGCCAATCGGAGTTATATAACGGAAGTTATGCCATAATTACCATAAACAGTCAATTCTGAAAATACAGCAGCTTACCAATTTCGACTCAATCACATGTATTTTCATATTTCTACCAATCTTTTAACCTAAAAGCAATTTCTTACACCAATATCATATACATTCATGTCTCAACAATAATTTCAGTAATAATACAACCTAGGATCAAATTCATCTACCATACATCCTATATAAATTTCGAACCGACATTTAGGGTTTAGTTGTTACCCTGTTTGCAGTGAAACCAACTGAGGCAATTAACTCGGAATGGAGAAGAATGAAGCAGAGTCTGAATGAATGAAAGTGAGGGAGAGAAAGTTAAGAATTTCGGCTGCACTGGAGCTCCACACAATGGAATGGCCGAAATTTTAACCCTAATAGAGATGAAGAGATTGCCTTGGAGTGAAACTTGGAAAGTGGAAGAGATTAAGGAGAGATTTTCTCCTTAGGTTAAGGATTCCTAATTTTTTTGAATTGGTCAACTGAAAAATGGGATATTTATCATGGATTTTCGGAATTCCAACCTTCCCAACACAAAAATAAAAAGGCACAACAAAAAAAATAAAAATAAATTTAAGCCAGGTAAGGTTCGAACTCTAGACCACTAGCTATTAGTCAGGACTATCTACCGCTAGGCCAAAGCCTACGAATTGTTATAAGCATACAAAACATCGGTCAAATGCAAAAATGCTCACTCATATGCACACATCACAACATAACTAAGTCAACTTATATCTGGGGCGTTACAGATTTTCCCGCTGATGGTGCTCGCCTCTCTGTCCTAACTTTTGCATGGACCACCTTTTCGGTTTTCGATCCATTGGACTGTCTTATTTTTGCATGGATCGCCTTCTCGGTTTACGACCCATCGGACCCCTTTTTATTTTTTATTTTTTTTATTATTATTCTTATTTTTTACACGTAATAGTGCCTGGGCTTGTCTGGGTTGATGGGGTTGACGACTTGGTCTCTGTCTCCCCTGGTGGAACCGCTTCCATCCTATAGGCTAAGGAGTATGATGTTTCTTCAGTGCCTGCTCTGATGCTAGTTTTGTGCCCTTGCAAGACAAATGATAGCATATTGGCCTATACTTTGTAGGTGGTTGTTGTTTGGACGGAACCTTATGAGCCGCTTCTACCACCCCATTGGCTTGTGGGAGATGCTAAGATAATCTATGATGCTCCGTCTTTGCCCCTTGTAATTGTAGGCCATTATTGGTCACAACATGATAATGCTTTTTTTTTTCTTTTTGTTTTTTTTTTGTCGTTGACATTCATATATGACTCCGCTTCTACCCACTCTGAGAAGTAGTTGGCGGTTGCGACCATGGAGCCATGCCCATTCGAGTCTTCAGAGCTCCTGCTTGATTGATTTCATCTTTGAATCCTTTGGAGCTTGGTGTTCAGTAATTTCTCCGTCAACCCCCGCACGACACTGTACAGCCAAGCAAAGATTTCCATGCGCTTTTGTGGTACTTTTAATTTTCTTTCCTCTCATCAGGCGTGAGGTCTTTTGAGGCGGATATCATTTTTGGGTCATCATCTATCCCTAGATTCATTTCATGCATTGATGCATCATGTGTGTTAAAGGCATTAAATGAATGTTTGGATGCATGCACAGTTCCATCCGAAAAATATCACACAAGTAATTGAAATCAAATTGTATTAAACTAAACACTGAGAGGTTGAATTTTTCACATGATAATTGATAATAATAAGAAGATGAAACAAATTAAAACATCAAAATGACTATTGCCTCCACATACGGAGGGTCTTCTCTTTATTGCAGCGTCATGGTCCTCAATGTCTTGTGGAGCCGAATCATCCGAGGTTGGGCAAGGGATTATTCTGAATGCTGGGTTTCAAAGCCGGCTCGATAATCTTTCTGTCAGTGACCAACTGCTTGATGGCCTTAATCAACTGGGTGCATTCATTTGTACGATGACCCGTCATCACATGGTAAGAGCAGAAATTGTCTTTATCTACCTCAGCCGGAGGCAAAAATGGCCTCAAACTCTGCAATAGACCAGCTTTTCTACACTTAGCATAGATCAAGCTTACTGATTCAGCCTATGGACTAATGACCCTTTGAGGAGTCTATCTTCCCAGGTTCACGGTGGCCACGTCCTCCCATTGCATTTCAATCGGGGCTGCACCCTGAGTCGTCTTAGCATTGGACCCCACTGGAGTAGCCTTAGAGCTGCTGCCTTTGTACCCTTGAGAGTACCCCTAATTGCTTCTGTAGGGGCCCGAACTCTGTCTGCCCCTCTGCTCCTCTTCCTCGTATCGCTTGATACATTTGGCAAACTCCATCACCTCATTGAAAGAGTGGAATCTCTTTAGCTTCATCTTGTCCTTGTATTGGGGAAGACCACCATCTACCAGCTTCACAATGAGCGACTCTAATTTTGGTGGCCCATCCACCAAAACCTGCACGTCCATCCACCGTTTGTAATAAGCCGGGAAAGACTCATTCGGCTTCTGATAGATCCTTTCTAGATCCTCGAGAGTTGTCTCAGTCTGGGTGTTGTAGGCATACTGCTTCACAAAAGCATCAGATAAATCCTCCTAGGTGGAGCGAGTGTGTATGGGCACCTTCATGTACCACTTTGCACAGCACCCCTCAGAGTAGTTGGAAACAAGTTCAATAGATGACCCTTTCCAATCCCTATACTAGTCATCAACCTCACATAACTGTCCAAATGGGCTTTCGGTGGGCCCTCTCTGGTGTACGGAGGCAGGTAAGGCATCTGAAAACGAGCAAAAAGATATTTTCACAAATGTTTTTGGTGTGTTTGTTGCATTTTTTACCCTAGATGGATTTTTTATTTAGGAACCCGCATGAACGGAACCTTGGATTATGGGATAACAGACCCACAAAAATGAAAATTTGCATATAACCGAGCCAAATGTTTTCCCAAAAATTGACTTTCCAACATCAAAATTACAGAGCGTTTCAAAACCGTTTTCCAGGTATAACCAATTCGACCGGTCGGGTCCAGATGGGTTTCTCCTAAATGCATGCCCTCGTTTCCTAAATTCCTAATTCTGTCCTATTTAAGTCCTAGCTATGTGCACAGTATAAATTGTGCTAACCGTCTGTTTTACAGCTTTTATTTTTATTTTATTTTCACTTAATTAATAGATTATCTCGTGTAAATTAGACGGTTGTAATTTTTAGATCCTCGTACTCAGGTGATTGTAAAGTGAGGACGAGGGTTTTCCATTTTTATTCGATTGGGTTGTATAATCGGCCTCTATTATTTTTTTGTCTATTTTGGATGTCTGCTTTATTTTCCTATAATTTATTCTTCGCATTTTGCTTTAGCATCGGCTGATTAAAATAAACAAAATGGGATAGAGAAAGATAATAAAGCGAATTAAATATGGTAATATAAACTATAAAGTGAAAGCAAGCTAGAGGTTAAAGTAAGTCACTTGCCCGAACCCTAAATCTCTGGATTAGGTACAGTAGTCTGTCCGCGGTAGGGAGCTGTACTGGAATTCCCGGATGAGCTGATCTGGGTAGCGACTCTGTCACTGATCTAGGGATTTAAGTTTCGAGGTCTTTATGTTAAGAACGGGAAAATATTTTCTACAAAGGGATTTCCAAATAAATCCATGATTTTCCGAACTCAAGATAATCAAAACCCGCTTTTCCACCAAAATCCAAAACATAACAAAAACGTTCCTTGGTTTGCTCTGCCGCATTCTTATTTCTTAAAAGGTCATCCGCTCACAGATGCTCTTATCACACTTGGAGCAGATGATGTGACCATTATTGGAGATTCATTATTGGTGATCCGCCAAGCCACGGAAGAATGGGAAATCAAAGAAGAATCCCTTCGACCTTACCTGGAGACTTTATGGGGGTTGGTGAAGATATTCAGGCACATTGAATTCAAACATGTAGCCAGAGATGATAATTAGATGGCTGATTCATTAGCAACCCTATTGTCCATGTGGGATGGACCTCAGAAGGCACCAATGTAACCTTTGATCCTCGAAACTGCTAGAACACCATTCCATCGCTCTAGTGATGTCCTGACTCTGACAATGGATGATAAACCCTGGTACCAAGACATAGCTAATTTCCTACAAATGGTTAGTATCCCGAAGGAGCAGTATCATCGGATAAGGCCACAATAAGGAAACTAGCAATTCAATTCAGATGGTTTGACAAACAACTTTTCAAAAGGACTACTGACAGATTGTTATTGAGGTGTCTAACGGAGACGAAAGCTAAGAGGGTTATACAAAACATGCATTCGGGGATCTGCGGCCCACACATGAACCGTCTAGCTTTGGCTAAAAAGATCATGAGACAAGGGTATTTCTAGCTCACTATGCAGAAAGATTGTGCCGAAGAAGTGAAGAAAATGTCACGAGTGCCAAATCTGTAGGGATATTAGCCATCTTCCGCCTATGGAATTACAGAATCTCATGACCCCTTAGCCGTTCTCAGCATGGGGTATAGACATAATTGGTGAGACACAGCCTCTAGCATCAAACGGTTACAAGTTCATCGTAGTGGTAGTGGATTACTTTTCCAAGTGGGTTGAAGCTGAGTCTTATACCAAAGTCACGGCTAAAAACATGGCTAAGTTCATAAGAAAGCACATCTTCACAAGGTATGGTATACCACACCATGTGGTGACTGACAACAGAGTACAGTTTCAAAGGGCAACAGCCGAACTACTTGAAGAACACAATGTAGAACATCGCAAGTCTACACCTTATAAGCCACAAGCCAACGGAGCAGTGGAAGTGGTGAACAAGTCTATTAAGAAGATCTGTCAAAGACCACCTCGACCTACAGAGATTGAGCAGATAGAGTGCCATATGCCTTATGGGGTTACAGAACCAGTGTTAGAACGCCGATAGGGAAACGCTGTATTTACTGGTTTATAGGATGGAGGCAGTCCTTCCCATTGAAGTGGAACTAAAATCCTTATGGATCATCCTAGAAGCTCAATTGCCAGAGACAGAGTGGGTAAAGGCAAGATTCAAACAGCTGGCTATGGTCGATGAAAAGAGTCTCAAAGCTTTAGATCATCTGCAAATGTACCATCAAAGGATGGCTAGAGCCTACAATTGACGAGTTCATTATCAGAAAAATCCTCTCAAGATAGGAGATCTGGTGTTGAAGCAAATGAGAGCATCCAACATGGATGCAAGGGGCAACTTCAAACCTAATTGGGAAGGGCCATATGTGGTTAAGAAGGTACTCTCCAAAGGCACAGTAAAGATTATGGACATGGACGACAACAAATTCACCAATCTAATCAGCCAGGATCATCTCAAATGCTACCATGCGTAAAAAAAAAGTCTGTTAAGTTGAAAACCCACCAGGACGGCTTAAGCAAAAATTAAGGCAATGAGAGGTAGTTTATTAGCCAAAAAACCTATACGGGATGCTTGATAATGGGAATGAGTTCATTCAAGATATGTACTGATTTTGGTATTTTAATTGTTACAATAATTGAAGTTCATTAATGAAGTGCATATTGCTTAACATATTGCATGAATGTTTGGAGTATGTACGTGACTCATTAGTTTAAACATCCAGAGGAACAAAGTCATTCATATGCCTAGGCATATGAATTGCATACATCATTAAAAAAAAGAACAAAAAAATATTAAGAAAAAATGGTAATAGGAATCATGTTTCGTTTATATTTTTCTCTTCTTGACAGGAAGCAGTTTTGCATCCTTGGAAGAACCCAATCAATGGCGAGTCATATGTTCACACACCTCATGGGTGGCAGATCCTTAATCTTAGCCAACCACTATTTATACCATTTATCCGTCTCTATAGAAGCAAGGGAAGCATGGTTCAACGTCACACGACGAGTATTGTTAGCCTAACAAAACTTGATATGATTTGGCCAAGAAGTAGTGTATTCCGCACACGTGGTGATACATGAAAGCTGAGGAATGTTTTGTGATTGGCTATACTAGCGATGAAGGTGACTTGGTGAATAAATAGTTACTTTTGTCAATCCTAACAATTGAACACCATGAGCCCACATCTCCATAGCAACATGGGTAATCTTCCACCAGGGGTAGACCCATCTAATTTGATCATCAGTTATGCAAGCTAACCAAGCGGCCCATTCACTGGCGGATATGTCAATGTAAGAGTCTACAGAGAAACCTCTTTCCTTAAAGTTGGTCGCGTGATACTTCTTAAAACTTCACCTCAGAATTTTAAGAATCGACAACTTCTCCAACAGCCAAATCTGTAACATAGTCTGAAGCAGTGGTCAGAAACTCATTTGGACACTAGAATGTACACAATCCGATGAAAGGAATTACTTGGAGCAACATGAGATGAGGGCCAACTCGGAGGGAACCTTTCGTCTTGGAAGCATGAAATTTAATCAGAGTCTCGACGAGTGAAAATGGAGCCTGAGATGCTCCAGCAGCCATTTACGGAATAAGAGAAACAGTCCTAAAGGAGGCAACCTCGTTGCTAGCATCACAGAAGCATTGGCTCACCAGTAATAAGCTAACCATGCTAACCCAGCCAACATGGTCTCTAGGGGGGTTAGTAAAACACTCTAGTATGGATTCCAAGTCAAGACTAGGAGAAGAAGTCTTTGTGGAGAGCAGATCTTCCACTTCAGGATTAGGGAGGCCGAACAAGCTCGCCAATGAAGGAGTATTGCCGAAGGTGAACTCAGGAATTGCATTGTTGATCCCTTTGTGCATAGGATGTTTAGGATGGCACTGAATTCTTCATATAAAGGGCAGAGTTCTTGGTGCGAGAAGTAAAAAATATTGTCAATTGGGTCCCAGTAGCGACAACAAGCACTCAACAATTCGTTGTTTAATGGGTGTCTGTAATATGCCTTAATGTTCCACAGCCCAAAAGGCTTTAATTTGAGCCAATCAGAGTCTTGTAACGATTTTAGGAAATTGTAAAAGCCTGAATGAAAAGAAGCAAGGTTGAAAAAGGAGTGAATCATTAAAATGAGCAAAATTAAAGGCCATGATAATGAAAATGAAGTTCATGTTATGTGCAAAAATTCAGTACAAAATACAGAGAGCCCTAATCTAACTCTCATCTTCTCCCTCCTTGGAAGACTCCGACTCACTCGGATGCGCTGCTCTATAAGCATCGAATTCAGCCCGTATCTGGCCTAACTTAGCCTGATAATCACAACACACCCGAGTCAACTTGTGCATTGCAGCCGAGGCCCAAGCCTCAAAAGCAGTAGTCTATCTGGCCTGCTCCTGCAGCATCTGCACCCGGGACTGCAAAATGACAATACAAATTAACATGCATACATACATACATACATACATACATACACATTCATTCATGCATTGCATAGATCATGTGAAAATGCAAGGACTGCAGAATACTTACCATCTAGGCATCATTCTCTTGTGTCATGAAAGACTCCAGGCCCAAGTACTGCTGGGCCATATCATGCACCTGAGCCTGAGGAATTTGCAAAAAAAAAGAAAAAAAAAAAGAGAGAAAAAAGGGTCAAAAGACATCCAAAAGTAAAGGCAAATGACAAAGCGAGCAGAAGACTTATATGAGTAAGTGTGCTCTAGGGCAAATATGATCTAATGGTCCTGATAAGGGGGTAGCTACCTAGCAACATATCTACCATCCAGCCCCATCAGACTGAAGCTTGTCCTCAGCTGTGTCACCAATCGACCCTTTATTACCCCGGCAACTTGGGAAGTGAACTCTGCAGCACTGCCAAAATGTACAGGGTGTCTCCTGCCCTAAGTAGGAGCATACCCCCCAGTGGTAGTGGCCTCGGTGTCCTCATCTTTTGGGGTAAAACTACTGAGTAGAACTCAGCCCCCTCCGCCTCTTGACCTACAATTGAAGGGACATTAGACACTAAAAATCAAATTCAAACAATAAAGGAACAATGGATAGGGAATCCTGATGGGAAAGAGCCATTGGAGCATTAAGCCGGACTAGCAATAGGGCCTCTCAGATAAAAGCCAGATAGTCACCCTCGAGGGATCGACAATGTATCCATCCCCATAGATATCTGGGTGCTCAATAGGCTCCGACAAATGGGGCCAAAAGAGGGTGCGTGAAGGCGGTGGAGGAGCTACCCAGCCAACAGGGCCGTCCACATGGTCCGAAAGGCAAAGGCGCTCACCCAAGTACCACTCCTGAGACATGGACACTCCATGACAAACCGGTGATCATCAAACTACAAGGAAACCTACACAACAAGATGATGAACTCTCTAACTAGACCATGGGGAGTGATCAAGCTGCAAAAACATAATCAAAGAAGCAAACATTCAATCACAAGTAAGTAAATGCTGAATTAAAAATTTATTAACTGATGAAATTAGCTTGCTTACCCTCTCCCAGGAGACTCCTCGAAGACCCTGCTGGATCTCCACCAAATTACGGCCAATGGCCTGCCATCCTTACTTCTAAGCATGCAGAACAGTGGGGTGCTCATTGCCCTACACATCCTTCAAAGCAGGTGGCTCCAGAACGCCACGCTCAAACACCCAAATCTGTAATCAATAAAACAGAGTAAAAAAAAAAAAGAAAAGGAAAGGGAGAAGGGTAATACCAAAAGCCTGAGCCAGAAGCCCAGGATCTCCGGCTGCCTCCCCCTGGCACACAGGTCCAACCAGTAATACAGCTGATCAAGCGCAGCTCGATCCCAGTCCAAGGTCGTGAAGATGGACAAATTAGTCAAAGACGGCAACAGAGTCAGGTTGTACATACTCTGCCGATAGGAAAAAAAGTGTAAGACAGAAGGACAAGCACGTAGGCCGAGTGTATCACTCCACGTCCTTTTCGAACTGATTTTAGCGAGTAGCCTAATATGCCTCCGCCCAGGAACAAAGGACCTTCCCCTTCTCAGGGGTATAGCCAATCAGCCGGCTGATGTAGAGATCCACCAATTGCTACCGGGTCAGATAACAGTTAAACCAGATCGGTGTCCCACCAAAACCAAATCTGGTGATCCCGATGAAGTCTGAAGGAGTAACCGTGAACTCGCCAATAGGTAGATGGAAGGTGTGGGTAGTGCAAACCCACCTGTCGCACAAGGCTGTCATCACGGTGTGAGTAGTATGAGGCGTGTTCTCTGGAAGGGAAAGAATGAATGCCTCCAAACTGAGACCTCTCACATGGGCCTTCACAGCCTCAGGGAGATTTCCCCACCAGACTCGGGGCAAGGAAAGATTCCCGCAGCCCGATATCTCTCTATCCTGCACATCTAGTGAAGTAAAAATCAACATTTATTTAACTTTTGCACAAATTAAATAAATTTAAAAAAAACTTAATTTAAAAAAAAAAAAGAAAAAAAGGCCTATATTTGTACGACTGTAGCTGCAGTCGCACGGTTGTAACCACACTTGTATAAGTGTTCACATTACACTCGTATGAGTGTTCTTCCTGGACCGGCAGATTTTGTTCCAGGTTCGATTATTCGTGTTTTCTAACTCGTTTTTTCCTAGATTCTCAGTCCTATGAACTACAGGGAACCCCTAGCATGTATTCTACTCAACAAAATCATCCAGAAAGCAGTAAAAGCATGTGAATCAAATTAAAAATCCAAATGGAAAAATCCCAAAAAAATCCAAAATCAAAGCTTTGATTCAGGTTCTCACCTGAAGAGAGGCAAAATGTGAGTCCATCTCCAACAAAATGGGGATTTCAGACCCAAAACAGACCCTAAAGCGGTCCGCATAGTGAGGATGTCCATACCCATCTGGCACACTCACGAATGGGATATCCTGTGCCTCACCCGAACTCCTGATCTAAGTAGGAGTGAGCTTCCTCAGGTTTTTGCCTAATTTCTTCAACATTTTCGCAAATCTAAGGTTTAGAATAAAATTTTTTCAGGGAAAATAAGAGAAGAATTGAATGAGAATGAAGGAAAAGGGAGGGCAAATCGCCCTTTTAATTTTCTCTTCCCACGAAATATAGTAGTACGATTGTATGCAAATTACAGTCGCACGATTGTAATTATAATCGTACGACTGTAAAAAAGTCGCACAACTGTAGTGAAAAAATCCTCAATATTTTAATTTCTCATTTTATTTGTTAAACTCTGTTTTATCACCAGATATTTGATATCTCCGACGAGAAAGTATTTCAATAATTTTGCAGGACCAAAGTGTCGACACCCAAATTTTTTTTAAACAACAGTCCGCCTCATCCAAGGGCACCATACCCATGGAAATCGTAAAAAATTCACTGTATGTATAATCTTATACACCATTTCACTCCACAAAATTCATTTTCGATGTATCTTGAGTGTCAGGTCACACGAGATTGTCTCACTACTCCTAAATTACAGTCCACCACGACTTTAAAAGGGAATCCAAAATCCGTTTTCGATGTATCTCGAGTGCCAAGTCATACGAGATCGTCTCACTACTTATAAATCACAATCCACCACGACTTTAAAAGGGAATCCAAATTCGTTTTTGACATATGCCAAGCCATCCGAGATCGTCTCACTATTCACACATCATGGTCTCCCACGACCTTAAACCGGGAAATTTAAATTACACTTTCAACATGTCTTATATGCTAAGTCATACGCGACCGTCACACACTTCACAAATTCAGTCCCACATAACTATAAAAGGTAGCCAAAGCACATTTACCCGTATTTATTCTTGATCAAAAGTGTAAAAATTTTTGTTTCAAACTTATCGATCAAGGAATAAATGCGTTCACCAATTACATACTACAAACGCTGTGGCTCTATATGCTAGGTCATACATGGCCATTCGATCCTAAAAGTCACTCTGTTCCTTGGCATCATCCTTATGCGAAATTCATCATAAAGAATTGCGTGGCTCCAAAAGTCATATTTCCCCGGCGTCATCCTTATGCGAAATTCATCATAAGGAACCGCCTGGCTCCAAAAGTCATGTTTCCCTAGTGTCATTCTTATGCAAAAATCATCATAAGGAACCGCCTGGCTCCAAAAGTCATGTTTCCTTGGCGTTGTCCTTGTGCAAAAATCATCATAAGGAACCGCTTGGCTCTAAAAGTCATGTTTCCCCAACATTATCCTTATGCGAAAATCATCATAAGAAACTACTTAACTACCAAAAGTCTCAAGGAATAAATACACAAGCCACACATGAGCACACTACCATTGATCCTTTATTCTTTATCGTGTACCTAAATTGTAACCCAAAATCGGACTTTAGTTACACGAGGGGCAGCCTGTGAGCAGGGGTTTTTTTTTTTAAAAAAAAAGAATACAGTCATGCAAGTTGAATTTATAGTCATACGACTGTAACTAAAATCGTACGACTATAGTTCCGTCACCACGATTGTAATTTAAATTTTCAGTCAAAGTTAAAGAAATGACCAAACTTTACAGTCTTCCACCTCTAATTACAATCGGACGACTGCAGTTGCCGACAAATTGCAATCGTACGACTGTAGATCTATTTTCTGACATTCCAGCCAAGCCCACTTGGGAGAGGAATGGGCGCATTTTAGAGGTGTTTTCTTGTCTTCTTGTCCCATATTTAAGCAAAAATGATTGCAGATTTTAGGGGGGACAACCAGATAACCAAAAAGACAAAATTTGGATTGAAGAGAGTTCTTAGCATTGAGAGAAAGGAAAAGAAGAGAAGAAAAGATATATACTTATTACTTTCTTCTACTCTTTTCTTTTTGATCTTTTGTTGTAAGGTTTAAAATTGGATAGAAATCATAGTTTAAGAACTTGACATACCAAATACAATTGATTCTGGAACTTATAATCATCTAAATCCTTGGCTTGTTGGAATTTTTGGATATTATTTTTCTACCTTAACATACTAAGGAGGAGAAGCAATCCGGAGTCCGTTTAAGGCGTTGTCTACGATTAAATCGATAGTGGATCCGTGCTACAAGGGTAATTATATCTAAAAATAGTGTTTTGCTTCATTTTCTGGGTGTTTTAGTTCATTTTCATTCATAAAACCATCTAAAATCCAAAATGCAAGTTGCTGTTCTTGGTCAGGTTGAATAGATGTACGTCTGTAATTATAGTCGTACAATTATATTTACAGTCGTATGATTGTTCTTGGTAACCATGACTCTAAATCCTTACCGTCGAAATAATTTTAGCAATTTTCTTGCCGGGAATGAATAACAGTCGCATGGCGATAATTATAGTCGTATGACTATAATTACAAATGTACAACTGTAATCTCAGTCTCACAGCTATAGTTTCTGGTCAGCAAGAGAAAATCACAAAAAATTCATAAAAATTCCAAAACATTCCAAAAAAAATTAGAAAAATTATAAAAAATGCATAAAAATCAGAAAATCATCAAAAACAAACTAAAATAAATTCATTTGATGCATTCAAGACCTTGGATTTAATGTCTGAGTTGTTACAATTAGAACAGTACAATGATGGAGATCCAAATCTCCCGAAAACTGACCCACATTTACATGCTAAATGGAAATAAACCGGTAAAAGAAAATATTTTCAAAAATGTATTTTCTCATGAAACAAAAATACATGAGCATTTCAAAACCGTTTTCCAGGTCTAGTCGGGCAAACTAGCTGAGTTTACCCGACTACCCCCTAAATACATGTCCCCGATCTCTACT
This sequence comes from Euphorbia tirucalli, assembly GCA_039660915.1. NCBI lineage: Eukaryota > Viridiplantae > Streptophyta > Magnoliopsida > Malpighiales > Euphorbiaceae > Euphorbia > Euphorbia tirucalli. Next base: position 56,596,233 of record CM077637.1, read on the forward strand.
CCCCCCACTCTGTCTACTTGAGTCCAACTGGTTGCATTTATTTGTACTAACCTTTGTTTTGCAGGAATTTAATTTAATTTATTTTTACTTATTTATTTTAATTTTAACACATTAGATACTCGTGTAATATAGGCGATTGTACCCCGATCCCCAAATTATACAAATGTATCCCCTAGGATAGTTTTTTTGTGAATCGATTGGGTTGTAAATAAATAATTTATTTATTTATCATTTTTATCCGCATGTACGATGCATGATTAAATCAATGGAAAATCAACCTTAGAAATATAAAATGCTATCAACGAACATTGGCCAAATTTATTTTGATTAAACATGAAATAAAGAACTTGTCTGTACTCAGATCTTTGGAAAGTGTAGCGGCCCTCGTCTAGTTCAACTACTCTGTAATTTCTCGATAGAGCTGATTCGGGAGACAACTCTTACGTTTTCTATCGAGACTTAGGTATCGATTCTTTTATGGAATAAATGATGAGTTTCCCAAAACCGCATTTCCACTAAAAACTAAAACCCCGAAAAAGCGACCCACCTCGCGGCTCATTTTTTTTTCTCTTTTTCCAAAAATGTCGTCTGTTCACAGCAGGCGATTCTACAGATCTAGAATTTTGGTATAGTATGTCCAACCATCAATAGCAGCACATCCCCCCTAATCATAGGCATGCCAGGAGGCCTGGGGAGAGGAGCTGCCAGGAATCTCTTCCCACTCCCCCAACTGGAGAGAGATCAAGCGGCATAGTATGTAGCAACTCTGCCCATCCACACCTTCCCAGGATACGTAAGGCAGATATATCAGCCAAACCCCATCCTTGTGAGGTATGGGGAACCCCAGTATGCATACTGTTGGGATTTTCACTGGAAATCACCGGATTAAATACGGAAGAACGCGGTGATTTCCTCAAATTTGTGCCAAGGAGCAATTGATGTGGAAATTATAAAACTTTAAAATTAAATCGAAGAGAATTAATTCTCACCCGGAATATCTCTTCTAGAGATGGCTGCAAAAATCAAAGGAAATTCCCCCCACTCTCACGTACACGAACGCCTATCGAGTCCCACCCGTGCTAGCGGCGGATCAAAAGAGAAGAACCCATAGCCATGACCAAAAATTTTATCTCCCATAAACCATTATGGCCGAAAATCTCACATAAGGAAAATCCTCAATTAGCTTTAAATCATGGCCTATATTTATTGGGTGTTTTAACTTTGTTTTTATAAATGGAATCAATGCCATAATTCCATAAATCTAATTAATTAGTAAGGTTTAATTCCTAATCAATTCTAATTTAATTTCTATGCATGTATTTATATAATACCTTATTATATAAGATACATGTCATTTAAATTAAATAGATTTGCCAATTGGAATTAACCCAATAAATTAATTTATGATTTGACTAGAAACAAATACAAATAAACCTATATATGTATTAAATTTCCACCAGAAAATTTATTCACAAGTTAATTTATTTAAATCAACTTTGTCAAACCCAATAAATATAAATATATGTCAATTAAATTATATTGACCAATCCAATTGATCTTTAATTTAATTAATTAATATTTATCTCTTCAATTAGTATAGTCCAAGTATACAGGTGATCCGACTAGTTCGAACTCAGACATTCTATGTATACGATCCTGTGGGGCCATCTTTTTGTTGGCAGTGGACCTATGGCCCACAAACTGCAGGCGAGCTCTAGCAAGCCACTACAGCCCCCAATTAAGATGGAAATGGCAATCCGACTGTAATCGTAACGCTGTAGTTTAAACTTGTATGTCCCATGTCATCGATATCGGTGTCCAACATAGAGGCATGGATTGATCACCCTCTTTTATGTCCGAATATTTACTTGATCCCGAATGTACTGAAGCTCACAAATAAGTTCTAACTTGTTTGGGTGTGGCCACACTCTTATCAGTCACATTCATCAAGAGGTCAGTGATATCTTCTCAGTGGACTACTGAGTGAGATATCCCTTTTGCATATCCATAGCACTGCCATGCTTAGTGACATACTCGAAAGTACCCATACTTGGCACCCTTTTACAGGCCCTTTAGGCGTACCCCTAAGTATACGACTTCGCATACAGCACCATCATATGGTCAGGTCAAAGGATCCATACCAGTACTACACGAGAATCACTTGTGATACTTTACCATTGGATTTCTCGTTTAGTGGATCTATCCAGTACCATGACCCTTTTGCATGTACCCATTAACTTGGTTGACATCCCATGTCCAATGGCCTTAAGACACTGCCATACAACCAGGTTAATGATAGTCTCTAGTCCCATTCATTCCCATGACTGGAACAGACTATGGATCTCTTTATGGTCATATCGTTTTCCCTATCCATGGTCTTACTGCCAAGTGCATGACACTTGTCAATATGGATATGGATATGTCCATTGGATACTCTATTTAAAACATAGCACAAGGTATATAATAAATAGATTAATGCCTTTATTTAATGACACAAAATGTATAATACATAAATCCAATAGATGTACAATACATATACAAGGACCAATGCCTTGGGACTAGGGCATATCCAACAATCTCCCACTTGCACTAGTTCCAACTAGGCATGGGCCTAATCCCTATAGATCTAGTATGACCTTCGTGCCTGGGCTGAGCTAGCACCTTGGTCAAAGGATCTGCGCCATTATCCTTGGTGTCCATTCTATGTAATGAAGTATCACCCCTCTCGGCTATTTTTCGTATGAGGTGAAACTTCCTGAGTACATGCTTTATGTACTTATGTGACCGGGTCTCCTTAGCTTGTGCAACAGCCCCATTGTTGTCACAAAAGATATCAACTAAATCCAAGATAGTTGGCACTACTCCTAATTCAGTGATACACTTCTTTATCCATACAGCTTCCATAGCTGCATCGCACGTTTCTATGTACTCAGTTTCTGTAGTAGAGACCGTGATGGTCGGTTGCTTGGAGCTTTTCTAGCTTACAGTACCATCATTTAGCAAAAACATGTACCCAGACTGCGATTGGTGCTCATCCTGGTCAATCTAGAAGCTTGCATCAGTGTACCCAGTAACTGACTGCTCTTCCTAACCTCCATACACTAAGAAGCTAGCCTTAGTCTGGTTAAGGTACTTTAGGATTGCTTTGACAGCCTTCCAGCGATCCTCCCCGGGATCCTGCCGATACTGACTTGTCATACTCAGTGTATAAGTGACATCAGGTCTTGTACATAGTATGGAGTACATGATTGATCCTATAGCCGAGGCTTATAGGACCAACTTCATGTTCTCCCTATCCTCCCTTATCTTAGGACAGTTTTTCTTACTAAGTTTTAGCCCATGGCTCATCGGCAAGAAACCTTTCTTGGCCGGATCCATGCTGAATCTTTTCAGAACTTTGTCTATGTACGTGGCCTGACTTAGGCCCAGAAGCCGATTGGGTCTATCCCTGTAGATCCGAATCCCTAGGATCATCTCAGCTTTGCCTAAGTCCTTCATTGTGAAGCACTTACACAACCACTGCTTTACCCCTTGCAGTGTTGCTATGTCGCTTCTAATAAGAAGGATATCATCCGCATGTAATACCAGGAATGTGACAATGCTCCCACTAATTCTCTTAATACACACAAGGCTCATCTTGATTCTGTATGAAACCATATTCCTTTATAGCTACATTGAATCTAAGATTCCAACTTCGGGATGCTTGCTTCAGTCCATATATGGACCTCTGAAGTTTGCATACCCTCCCAGGATACTCTAGATCGACAAAACCCTCAGGTTGTGCGATGTACACATCCTCGAGTAGCTTTCCATTAAGGAAAGCGGTTTTGACATCCATCTGCCAGACCTCATAGTCGTACCACACGGCTATGGCCGATAAGATCCTTATGGAATTGAGCATAGCGATTAGTGAGAAAGTTTCATCATAGTCTATTCCATGGAGCTGCCTGAAACCTTTTGCAACCAGGCGCCCCTTGAAGGTGTTGCTGGCTTTTAACTTGTAGCACCACTTACAACCTATTACCTTAGCACCTGGAGGTGGATCAACCAAGTTCCAAACCTGGTTATCGTACATAGATTGCATCTCTGCCTCCATGGCTTTATACCAATTTGCAGACTGTGGGCATGCCATAGCCTCCTGGTAGGTTATCGGTTCTTCCTCATCAAAGACAAGAAGAGTGTGATCATCATCCGAGTTATTCTCTTCAGGAGCTTGTGAGTTTTGAACTTCCCTAAGTTCAACATTGCTCCCACTGCGTTTCTTGGAAATAAAATCCTTTTCTAGAAAGTCCCCCTTCCTTGCCATGAACACCTTGTTCTCGGCGAGGTTGTAGAAGTAATACCCTCTGGTTTCCCTAGGGTAGCCCACAAACAGGCACTTATCAGTTTTGGGTTCTAGCTTGTCCCTAGTCAATCTTTTGACATGTGCTTCGCATCCCCAAATCCAGAGGAAAGACACATTAGGCTCCTTGCCCGTCCATATACCATATGGGTCTTTTCCACTGCCTTAGTCAGAGTATTATTTAAAATGAGAGCGGCTGTCTCGAGAGCATATCCCCAGAAACTTATTGGGAGAGAGGCGTGACTCATCATTGAGTCGACCATGTCCAACAGGGTCCTACTCCTCCGTTCGGACACCCCATTCCATTGTGGTGTTCCTGGAGGAGTGAACTGTGGAACTATTCCATGCTCTCTCAAATATGAGTCAAACTCTAGGCTCATATGCTCACCTCCTTGCTCTGACCGAAGTGTTTTGATATTTCTACCGAGCTGGTTCTGTACTTCATTCCTAAACTCCTTAAACCTATCAAGGGTCTCAGACTTATGTTTCATCATATAGACATAGCCATATCTGCTGAAATTGTCCGTGAACGTGACGAAGTACAGACGTCCACCTCTAGTACCTGCGCTCATGGGCCCACATGCATCTGAATGTATTAGGTCCAACAAGCCAGTAGCCCTTTCAGCTTTCTTGCTAAAAGGCGCTTTAGTCATTTTGCCCCATAAACAGGACTCGCATACATCAAGTGACTCGAAGTCAAATGAACCTAGGATTCCAGCCTTGTGGAGCCTAGCAATGCATTTCTCGTTTATGTGGTCTAAATGACAATGGCAAAGGTAGATAGGATTAAGTTCATTAGGCTTAACCCTTTTAGTGTTTATGTTATAGACATGATTGGTTTCATTTAAATCCAGGATATATAGGCCATTATTTAATAGAGCTTCTCCATAAAATAATCCCTCTCTAGATAAACCAATTCTACCATTAGAAATAGTAAAATTAAATCTAGAAATATCCAATACTGAAACAGAAATAATATTCCTGGACATGAGAGGTATAAAATAACACTGTTCCAATATTAAAACCAATCCACTAGGCATCATGAGGTGGTATTCGCCAATCTCTATGGCAGCAACCCTTGCTCCATTACCAACCCACAAGTCCACCTCCCCAGATCCCAGTGACCTCCTCTTCTTAAGTCCATGCACATTGCAACAAATGTGAGAACCACATCCAATATCCAATACCTAGGATGTTGAGACAGTAAGGTTAATGTCTATGACATAAATACCTGATGAAGACGCACCCTGGGTCTTCCTCTGCTCTCCTATTAGTTTGGGACACGATCTCTTCCAATGCCCCGCCTGCTTACACCCAAAGCAGACATCCTTGGGACTAGCCTTAAGCTGGACCTTGGGCTGGGCCTTAGGCTTCTTGGCTTTGGCTTTCTTAGCCTTAGCCTTAGCCTTTTCCTTGGCTTTTCCCTTTGCAAGAGGAGGGTTCCCCTTCTTTACCAGTAGCACCGGTGGAGTCTTCTTGATTGACTGTTCAGTAAGCTTAAGCATCCCATGCAACTCACTAACAGTACGGTTCATCTGTTGCATATTGTAGTTCAGGATTAACTGATCGTAAGAATCCGATAAGGAGGCAAGGATTGTGTCCACTGCCAGATCCAGTGAGATGGGCAATCCGAGACGGGCTAAAGTATCCAGATAGCCCTTCATCTTGAGCACGTGAGTACTCACAGATGTCCCAGCCCCATCTTACAGGAGTGGAATGCCTTATTGGTTAGGTACCTTTCTTGACGAGCTTGCTCTTGAAACATCTCATTTAGAGTTGTTATCATAGCATAGGCTTGATGATCCATGAACTACTTTTGCAGCTCATGGACTATGTACGCCAACATAAGGCATGTCACATCCCTATTATCCTTAACACGCACCTCGTATTCCTGTAGCTGGGCAGCTGTCGGATTACGTCCCTGAGGCGCAGCCAGTTGTGAGTGGACGAAGCATTTTCGACGGGATGCAAGACTCCGTTTTGGAAGGGGTGCCACGATCTCGAGCGGGCCCCTCCCTCGCGTGGGGTTTTTTATGAATGGAAATCCACGTATTGGAAAATGAATGGAATTAATGCATAAAAGAACTGAGAGCTAAGTCTCGATGAATATTGTAGAGTAGCCACCCGGCTCACTCAATCGGGAAATTTATAATGCAGCTGAACCGGACGAACGATAGCTACACTATCCAGAGATTCGGGTCCAGACAAGTCCCTTATTTCGTGTCTAATTAAGATAAATATTGCCAATGTTCTCGAATGGTATTTCAAAAATCTAAAGTCAATTTTATTGAATATAAAAGGGCATACAGCTTGCATACAAATATTTAATACAAAAGTAAGGAAAAGAAATAAATATTAATTGGCTTACAGCCAAATCGAATGGAAAAATAAAAACTCTCGCCTCACTTGTACAATCGCCTAGGATACACGATTAATTCTATTAAATTACATCCAAAATAAAAATAAAAGAAACTAAAACCTGCAAAACAGAGGGTTAGCATAGAATATGGCATGCCATAAATAGGACTCAATTACGACAGAATGGGAAATCAAGAATTAGGGGCATGCATTTAGGGGATAACTGGGCTGGCTCGGCTAACCGGCCCGGTTAGATCTGGAAAACATTTTGAAACGTCCCTGTTTTTTGGTTTTCGTGGGAAAATCATTTTGAAAACAATTTTTCTAGTTTACATGCATTTTTACATATTAAGTGAGTCGGTTTTTGGGAGACCCGGGTCTCCATCGTTGAATTGTTCTAAATGCAATTTTACTGAAAATTGAATCTATGGTCGTGAATGCACACAACAAAATTCATTTTTGGGATTTTTTGAATTTTTATGGATTTTTGGAAATTTTTGGGGATAAAAACGGGAATTTTGGTTCTAGAAACCACGTTACAGTCGTGCGACTATAAGTGGACCGGAGCCAAAATCTCGCCAAAACTTTATTTGAAGAAAACTGGGAAGAAAATCACCTGGAAATCAAGAACACTCGTATGACTGTAACTAAAGCCGTACGACTGTTCATCAAACTCAAGAACAGTCGTCCGACTGTTCTTAATTTCCAAAACAGAAAAGCAGAAAAAAGGATAGAAATGCAGAAAAACCACACCAATCACCCAGAAAGCTTGTAAAAGAGAGGGGAAAAGGAGTGTTTACCTCTTTGACGTGCGTCCTGTTGGAAATGCCCTAGTCCCGAGGCATTGGTCCTTGTATTTGTACTATACATTTATTGGATTTATTTGTTGTACTCATTTGTGTTATTAATAAAGGCATCAATTCATTTATTATATCTATCTTGTGCAATATATTAAATGAAGTATCCAATGGACATATCTATATCCATGACGACAAGTGTCATGCACTTTGTAGTAAGACCATGGATAGGGTAAACGATATGACCATAAATAAATCCGTAGTCTGTTCCAGTCATGGGAATGAATGGAACAACAGACTATCATTAACCTGGTTGTATGGCCGTGTCTTACCGGTCATTGGACATGGAATGTCAACCAAGTTAATGGGTATATGCCTGGGAGCATGGTACTGGATAGATCCACTAAACGAGTAATCCACATGGTATGGTATCACAATGGATTATCGTGTAGTACTTGTATGGATACTTTGACCTGACCATATGATGGTGTTACATGTGAAGTCACATACTTAGGGGTACGCCTAAAGGACCTGTAATAGGGTGCCAAGTATGGGTACTTTCGGGTATGTTACTGAGCATGGTAATACTATGGATATGCAGAAGGGATTTGTCACTCAGTAACCCACTGAGAAGATATCACCGGCCACTTGATGAATGTGACTGATAAGAGTGTGGCCACACCCAAACAAGTTGGAACTTGTTTGTGAGCGTCAGTACATTCGGGATCAAGTTAATGTCCGGACACAAAAGAGGGTGATCAATCCATGCCTCTGTGTTGGACACCGATATCAATGACATGGGATGTACAAGTTTAACCTACAGGGTTATGATATCAGTTAGACTGCCATCTCCATCTTAATTGGGGGCTGCAGTGGCTTGCTAGAGCCCAACTGTAGTCTGTGGGCCATAGGCCCACTGCCAACATAAAGATGGGCCCACGGGATCGTACACATAGAACGACTGAATGCAGACTTAAGGAATCACTTGTATGCTTGGAGTATACATAATGGAGAGAGAATTGTGTATATATTAATTATATTATAAAGATCAATTGGATTGGTCATAATAATAAAATTAATATATTCAATTGGCTCTTCATAATTAATTGGATTAATTATGAAATTATTTCCTAGGTGGAATTATTCATATGTATGGGTTTACATATGATTTTATTTTGTGTAGAATTAATTTTAATTTGATAGATTAAATTAATTGTCAAACTAATTTTAATTTAGATGTAAATAATATATTACTTGGAGTAATATATTAAATGCATGGGTATATTAAAATTGGGCTTGAAATTAATTTAATCCAGAATAATTAAAATTAGACTGGGCCTAAATTAAAACATGGAAGCCTGCACAGAATGGAATGGAGCCAGCTTGGGCCTGAATTCCCCTAGGGGAATTCGGCCACCCTAGGTATAAAACCTAGGGTGAAATTTCGGCAAAGTAACCCTAGCACACCATTGGCCGAAATCTCCCCCTCTCCTCTCTCTCAATTGTTTTGTTTTTCCAACGCTAGCACGGGTTGCATTCGTTAGGCGTTCGTGTACGAAATCGAGGAGGAAATCTGCCTTGGTTTCTGCAGTCTTCATCCATCTATAGAAAGAGATTTTCTGGTAAGAAAATTAATCCCTTTCTATTTTATTTTAAGTTTTTCAATTTCCATCTCAATTGCTCCTGGGACTGGATTTGAGGAAATCACCGCGTTCTTCGGCTTTTATCGGGTGATTTCCGGTGAAAAATCCCAACAGTGGTATCAGAGCGGGCTTTTGATCCGTGGAAATTGATAAATTTGGTTGAATCCCATTTTTGAAATTGGAGGTTTTTAATTGGGATTCATGGTATGGGTTTTATGATTTTTCTCATATGTTTTATACAATGAAAATTAATATTGCATATTGGTTTATGTTGTTTTAATTTTGTTGTATTATTGGAATTCTTGGTGAATTGCTTTGTTGATGGATGGTGATTTCTTTTAATATTAATTCTGATTTAAAAAAAAAAATCTGCCTCACGAGGTGCGGGGCTGACGGCGGCGGAATCGCTGGAGACGTGGCGGCAGCCGCTGCCTGCTACTGGACAGCAGCTGCCGCTGGGCGACAGCCGCTGCAGGCGGTGGCCACTGCTGGGCAGTGGCTGCTGCACGGCAGCAGCAGGCAGCCGCTAAGTAGCTGCAGCGGGCCGGGCCCAGTATTTTGGATTTCGCGGGTTTTGGGTCCGGGGCCCAGTTTTGAAATTTTAATTGGTTTTAAAATTCGTGTGTTTAAATTTGTGAAGTTTAAATGCACATGGTTTCTTGGATGATTTAATTTCGTTCATGTGATATTAATTTGGAAATTAATATGGTTATTGGAAATTGGTTCGGGTAATTTTGGCACAATTACTCGGACGGCTGAATTGGACCCATGGTTTCCCAATTCCAGTGGGAGCAGTTGGACTGCCTGGGCTGGAGGCCCAAAGCTCGTTAAGGGTTAGAACCATGGTGGGCCAAAATTGGCGATTTCCTAACAATGGCTTAGACATATTTAAATGGGATTTAATCATGCATTATGACATGCTTTTGAATTGTATGTATTCGATGCATATGATGGTTGAATGAATGTATGATTGGATGCTATTGGGCCTTGAACAAGACGGGTTGTAATTTTATTTTTGGGTAAATACGGCCTGCGTGTCGTTTTTCTTTTTAATGTAATTTTATTTTATTTAAATTGAATATTATAAAATTTGTAAAAGAAAAAGCCCATGGAGTGGTGAGCCCAAATTGGAGGTGCAAGCCCAATTGGAGGTGCAAGCCCAGAAGGAGAAGATGAAGGCCCGCCTAATATCTATTTCTAGTATAGGTTTACTAGAATAATATTAGGATGTAACGTAGGCCCATAGCAGTCCATTTTAATTTTATTTAATCATGTTATATATTCATTTGCATGTATGAATGTATGTTCCAATAGCTCATTCACCCGCTTTATGTATGTAAGCCGTTATAATTGAATCTAATAACCAAACGGAATTACTAAGTCGCTTAAAAGTGCTTCCCTCATCCAAAACCGAATCGAAGTTGGAATAGGCCAGTTGTAGACCATGCCCTCGCAGGATGCACTGGAGTATTGTCACTTTGTATTGGGTTAGAGTATGGGATACTCTAACACTTGGATGGAGGTTTTGACTTAGCGTGGGTGGTAGGATTCTCTTGGCCCTAAGCACAGATGGGTAAGTGCCAACAAGCCCATCAAACCGAGAGTCCCTAGGTTGGGATTGGACGGCTTTCCTACCTAAATAGTTAAGGTGTAGTTGTACCAAACCCTCGTTTGGCTATATCTTAATGAAATATGGATCTCGGCCCATGAGCCCAACAACTCGGTTTAAATTAATAACTTAATTCATTATTAATTTTATATGGGAACAACAATGCAAAGCCTTTTATTAACACTCTAAATGTTTTTCTGTGTAGAAACACCCAAATGGCAAACACAAATACCTTATCACTGCGATCCATTCTTGAAAAGGACAAACTTTCTGGTCCTAACTTTTAGACTGGTCTAGGAACTTGAGGATAGTTCTAAGACAGGAATCAAAAGAGTATGTGCTGGAAAGGCCTGTGCCGGCTGCGCCTCAAGGACGTAATCCATCGGCTGCCCAGTTGGAGGAATACGAGGCGCACGTCAAGGACAACCGGGATGTGACATGCCTTATGTTGGCCTGTATGGTCCCTGAACTGCAAAAACAGTTTATGGACCACCAAGCCTATGCTATGATAACAACTCTTAACGAGATGTTTTAAGAGCAAGCTCGTCAGGAAAGGTACCTAACCAATAAGGCATTCCACTCTTGTAAGATGGGGGCCGGGACATCTGTGAGTGCACACGTGCTCAAGATGAAGGGCTATTTGGATACATTGGCCCGTCTCGGATCGCTTATCTCTCAAGAGCTAGTGGTGGACACAATCCTCGCGTCCTTGCCGGATTCTTATGATCAGTTCATCCTTAACTATAACATGCAAGGGATGAACCGCACTGTCAGTGAGCTGCATGGGATGCTTAAGCTTAACGAGCAGTCGATCAAGAAGACTCTGCCGGTGCTGCTGGTTAACAAGGGGAACCCTCCTCTTGCTAAGGGTAAGGCCAAGGAAAAGGCCAAGGCCAAGGCCAAAAAGGCCAAAGCCAAGAAGGCCAAGGCCCAACCCAAAGCCCAGCAGAAGGCAGGTCCTGATGATGTCTGTTTCGGGTGTAGACAGGCGGGTCATCGGAAGAGATCGTGTCCCAGGCTAATGGGAGAGCAAAGAAGGGGCCAAGGTGCGTCCCCTTCAGGTATTTATGTTATAGATATTAACCTTATTGTTTCGACATCCTGGGTATTGGATACTGGATGTGGTTCTCACATTTGTTGCAATGTGCAGGGACTTAAGAACAGAAGGTTGCTGGGGTTGGGAGAGGTGGACTTGCGGGTCGGGAATGGAGCAAGGGTTGCTGCCATAGAGATCGGCGAATACCACCTAATGATGCCCAGTGGATTGGTTTTAATTTTAGAACATTGTTACTTTGTACCTGCCATGTGCAGGAATATTATCTCTGTATCAATGTTGGATATTTCTGGATTTAATTTCACTATTTTAAATGGTCGAATTTCTATATCTAGAGAGGGATTATTTTATGGAGATGCTCTATTAAATAATGGCCTATATATCCTGGACTTAAATGAAACCAATCATATCTATAACATAAACACTAAAAGGGTTAAGCCCAACGAACTTAATCCTGTCTACCTATGGCATTGTCGTCTTGGCCATATAAATGAGAAGCGCATTGCTAGGCTCCACAAAGCTGGAGTCCTAGGGTCATTTGACTTGGAGTCAATTGATACGTGCGAATCATGTTTAAGAGGCAAGATGACAAAGGCGCCTTTTAGCAAGAAGGCTGAAAGGGCCACTGGCTTATTGGACCTAATACATTCAGATGTATGTGGACCTATGAGCGCAGCGACCAGAGGTGGGCATCTGTACTTTGTCATGTTCACGGATGATTTCAGCAGATATGGCTATGTCTATCTGATGAAACACAAGTCCGAGACCCTTGATAGGTTCAAGGAATTTCAAAACGAGGTATAGAACCAGCTAGGTAGGAATATCAAAACCCTTCGGTCGGACCGAAGCGGTGAATATATGAGCCTAGAATTTGGCTCATACTTGAGAAAGCATGGAATAGTTCCACAGCTCACTCCTCCCGGAACACCACAATAGAATGGGGTGAACGGAGGAATAGGACCCTGTTGGACATGGTCCGCTCAATGATGAGTCAAGCATCTCTCCCAATTAGTTTCTGGGGACACGCCCTCGAGACAGCAGCTCTCATCTTAAACAATACTCCGACTAAGGCTGTGGAAAAGACCCCATATCAGATATGGACGGGCAAGGAGCCCAATCTGTCTTTCCTAAGGATTTGGGGATGCGAAGCGCATGTCAAGAAATTGACTAGTGGGAAGCTGGAGCCCAAAACCGGCAAATGCCTGTTTGTGGGCTACCCTAGGGAAACCAAAGGGTATTACTTCTACAAACCCACCGAGAACAAGGTGTTCGTGGCAAGGAAAGGGGTCTTTCTGGAAAAGGAGTTCCTTTCCAAGAAAGATAGTGGGAGCAACGTTGAACTCAGGGAAGTTCAAGGTCCACAAGCTCTTGAAGAGGATAACTCGGAGGCCCAGGTGGAGCTTCCACAAGTGGAAGCACCGACCCAGGCCACACAAGAACCTAGAAGGTCTGGTAGGGATCGTCGGGAACCGGAGAGGTATGGTTTCCTCGTCACCTATGATCAAACTCTTCTCATCTGGGATGTGGAAGAACCTAAAACCTACCAGGAGGCTATGGCTAGCCCGCAGTCTGCAAATTGGCATAAAGCCATGGAGGCATAAATGCAATCTATGTACGATAATCAGGTTTGGAACTTGGTTGATCCACCTCCGGGTGCTAAGGTAATAGGTTGCAAGTGGTGCTATAAGCTAAAAGCTGATAATAGCTTCAAGGGGCATCTGGTTGCGAAAGGTTTCAGACAAGTCCATGGAATAGACTGTGATGAAACTTTCTCACCAGTAGCCATGCTCAAATCCATCAGGATACTGCTGGCCATAGCCGCATGGTATGACTATGAGGTATGGCAGATGGATGTCAAAACCGCTTTCCTTAATGAAAAGCTACTCGAGGATGTGTACATGACAAAACCTGAGGGTTTTGTCGATCCTAAGTATCCGGGAAGGGTATGCAAACTTTAAAGGTCCATTTATGGACTGAAGCAAGCATCCCGCAGTTGGAATCTAAGATTTAATGAGGCTGTAAAGGAATATGGCTTCATACAGAATCTAGATGAGCCTTGTGTGTATAAGAGGACTAGTGGGAGCATAGTCACATTCTTGGTACTTTATGTAGACGACATCCTACTCATTGGAAGCGACATACCTACACTGCAACGGGTAAAGCAGTGGCTGAGTAAGTGCTTCGCAATGAAGGACTTAGGCGAAGCTGAGATGATCCTAGGGATCAGGATCTATAGGGATAGATCAAATCTGCTTCTGGGCCTAAGTCAGGCTTCGAACATTGACAAAGTTCTGAAAAGATTCAGCATGGACCGGGCCAAGAAAGGTTTCTTGCCAATGGGCCATGGGCTGAAACTTAGTAAGAAGAACTGTCCTAAAACAAGGGAGGACAGGGAGAACATGAAATTGGTTCCATATGCTTCGGCTATTGGATCAATCATGTACTCTATGTTATGTACGAGACCTGATGTCGCCTTTGCACTGAGTATGACGAGCCGATACCAGCAGGATCCCGGGGAGGATCACTGGAAAGCTGTCAAGGCAATCCTCAAGTACCTTAACCGGACTAAGGATAGCTTCTTGGTGTATGGTGGTCAGGAAGTGCTATCAGTTACTGGGTATACTGATGCGAGCTTCCAGACAGACCAGGATGAGTACCAATCGCATTCAGGGTATGTATTCTTACTGAATGGTGGTGCTGTAAGCTGGAGGAGCTTAAAGCAACCAACCATAGCGGACTCTACAACAGAAGCTGAGTACATCGCTGCGTGTGATGCAGCTAAGGAAGCTGTGTGGATGAAGAAGTTTATCACTGAGTTGGGAGTAGTACCAACTATCCAGAACCCAGTCGATATCTTCTGTGACAACAATGGGGCCGTCGCACAAGCTAAGGAGCCCCCGTCACACAAGAACACAAAGCACGTGCTCAGAAAGTTTCACCTCATACGAGAAATCACGGAGAGAGGTGACATTGCATTGCACAGAGTGGACACCGAGGATAATGTCACAGATCCATTGACCAAGGTGCTAGCCCAACCCAGGCATGAGGGTCATACTAGATCTATAGGGATTAGGCCCATGCCTAGTTGGAACTAGTGTAAGTGGGAGATTGTTGGAAATGCCTTAGTCCTGAGGCATTGGTCCTTGTATTTGTACTATACATTTATTGGATTTATGTGTTGTACTCATTTGTGTTATTAATAAAGGCATCAATTCATTTATTATATCTATCTTGTGCAATATATTAAATGAAGTATCCAATGGACATATCTATATTCATGACGACAAGTGTCATGCACTTTGCAGTAAGACCATGGATAGGGTAAACGATATGACCATAAATAAATCCGTAGTCTGTTCCAGTCATGGGAACGAATGGAACAACAGACTATCATTAACCTGGTTGTATGGCGGTGTCTTACCGGTCATTGGACATGGAATGTCAACCAAGTTAATGGGTACATGCCTGGGAGCATGGTACTGGATAGATCCACTAAACGAGTAATCCACATGGTATGGTATCACAATGGATTATCGTGTAGTACTTGTATGGATCCTTTGACCTGACCATATGATGGTGTTATATGTGAAGTCACATACTTAGGGGTACGCCTAAAGGGCCTGTAATAGGGTGCCAAGTATGGGTACTTTCGGGTATGTTACTGAGCATGGTAATACTATGGATATGCAGAAGGGATTTGTCACTCAGTAACCCACTGAGAAGATATCACCGGCCACTTGATGAATGTGACTGATAAGAGTGTGGCCACACCCAAACAAGTTGGAACTTGTTTGTGAGCGTCAGTACATTCGGGATCAAGTTAATGTCCGGACACAAAAGAGGGTGATCAATCCATGCCTCTGTGTTGGACACCGATATCAATGACATGGGATGTACAAGTTTAAACTACAGGGTTATGATATCAGTTAGACTGCCATCTCCATCTTAATTGGGGGCTACAGTGGCTTGCTAGAGCCTAACTGCAGTCTGTGGGCTATAGGCCCACTACCAACATAAAGATGGGCCCACGGGATCGTACACATAGAACGACTGAATGCAGACTTAAGGAATCACTTGTATGCTTGGAGTATACATAATGGAGAGAGAATTGTGTATATATTAATTATATTATAAAGATCAATTGGATTGGTCATAATAATAAAATTAATATATTCAATTGACTCTTCATAATTAATTGGATTAATTATGAAATTATTTCCTAGGTGGAATTATTTATATGTATGGGTTTACATATGATTTTATTTTGTGTAGATTTAATTTTAATTTGATGGATTAAATTAATTGTCAAACTAATTTTAATTTAGATGTAAATAATATATTACTTGGAGTAATATATTAAATGCATGGGTATATTAAAATTGGGCTTGAAATTAATTTAAACCAGAATAATTAAAATTAGACTGGGCCTAAATTAAAACATGGAAGCCCACACAGAATGGAATGGAGCCAGCTTGGGCCTGAATTCCCCTAGGGGAATTTGGCCACCCTAGGTATAAAACCAAGGGTGAAATTTCGGCCAAGTAACCCTAGCACACAATTGGCCGAAATCTCCCCCTCTCCTCTCTCTCAATTGTTTTGTTTTTCCAACGCTAGCACGGGTTGCATTCGTTAGGCGTTCGTGTGCGAAATCGAGGAGGAAATCTGCTTTGGTTTCTGCAGTCTTCATCCATCTCTAGAAAGAGATTTTCTGGTAAGAAAATTAATCCCTTTCTATTTTATTTTAAGTTTTTCAATTTCCATATCAATTGCTCCTGGGACTGGATTTGAGGAAATCACCGAGTTCTTCCGCTTTTATCGGGTGATTTCCGGTGAAAAATCCCAACACATCCACCGTAGGATTGACCCCTGGCGTCGCTCCAATCCACTAAAAACCGGACTTTTCTCCTTGAGTTAGGGTTTGAGATTTGAGTCCAGAGATTTCCAAATGCTGAGGGATTCTGATTGGGGAGTTCTTCCCCTTTTCTTTTGTTCTCTTCTTTCTCCTTTTCTCTCTTCTTCTTTTCCTCTCCTTCTTCTTTTTGTCTCTCTGGTCTCCTCCTTTTTCGTTTTTCTTCTTTTTCTCCAGCTTTTGAGGTATGGGTTGGCTTACCTGCCGTGATCTACAGTCATACGACTGTAGTTTGGTTACAGTCGTATGACTGTAGCGATAGTCGTACCAGTATACTCTTATTTTTTTTTCAAAGTAAAATTCCGGTGCTTACAGCTGCCCCTCGCGTGATCAAATTCACCACCCGAACTTAGTCTGGGATAGATGATGTGAATTTGAGAAACGCGACTCAAAGCGCCACAGACACAGGAAAGAACCCGCCTTTGAAATAAACCGATATCAGGTCTAGGTTACCCGAGGCGATGCTGGGGAGGAAATAAGCCGATATCAGGTTTAGGTTACCCGAGGCAAAGCTGATGAGGAAATAAGCCGATATCAGGGTTAGGTTACCCGAGGCAAAGCTGAAGATTTGAATTGGCTTCCACGATCTAGGATCTTGCTTGAATCGGTCTTCAAGAATCCGAAATCTGGCTTGGGCGATTTTCAAGGATTGGGAATCATGATTGAAGAAGGTTCAAGGATTCGAAATCTAGCTTGGAGAGATATTCAAGGATTGGGAATCATGCTTGAAGAAGGTTCAAGGATTCGAAATCTAGCTTGAATGAAATAAAGGGTTTGATGTAGAACTAAGCTAATACCGGGTCTAGGTTTCCCGAGGCAAGAAAAGATGGAATGTGGTTAAGCCGATATCGGGTCTACCCGAGGCAAAGGAAGGTGGATTGTGGATTAGCTGATATCGGGTCTATGTTACCCGAGGCAAAGAAAGATGGAATTTTGACGATTTGAAATCTTACTGGAATTGGATGAACTTGAAATAATAAGAGGTTCAAGGATCTGAAACCATGCTTGAATATAATGGAGTTCAAGGATTTAAAAATCTTGCTTGAATGAGATGAGGAAATAGGTTTAGGAAGGATAATTTTGGTGTTAGCTAGGGAATGAGTATTTATCCCTTGATCGATGATTTTGGAAATAAAAATTTTTGCCCCTTCGATGAAGGATAAATACAGCTTGATTGCTCTACCCCGATATTGTGCCATCTCTGCTTTGAGAGCGATCCTGGTTAGGGGAGACCTGGTGATGGCAGTGGATACCTGCACTTGGATGAGTTGCGATGCATATGCATATGAATCGTACGTGTTTACTTTAAATGTATGCATGTATGTACAGATGCATGTATAGCTCTAAATGTATGCATGCAACATATGGCTTATGCTTTGTTCTTGGTATCCATGCGAGCCCGGAGATGGAATTCACGGCTTGTGACTGGCCCCGATGGTAGCCCAGGTGACCTGGCCCGATTATCCCGACGTGTCTCCTGGCCGACTGACTACTACCCCAATCTAGGTATGAGGGGAGTTGGCCGTCTTAAGTGACTTTCCACTTTACCCTCTGCATATTCTGAAGCGTTGTCAAGCTCAGTGGATCAGGGTAGTACGCCATGCCAACGGATGGTCCGTTTGATTGAGCAGGAAGATGAGAGTGAGACTTTGCATTTCCATACCGCATGACAGGAGCTTCTGCGATATTATCACGGGCATGGATGCAATGTCCTACTGATGGATGTTTATATGTAATGGCATGGTGTATGCAAGATGAACATATGATTGGAAATCCAAACATGCACAATATTGCAATGGTGACATCAGAATGAGTATGACAGGAGATATGACATTGACTTTGACTTTGTATATCACCCCTCCCCGATTACCGACACGTCCTTTCGGTTTTCCATGTCAACAAAATCTTTTTTTTTTTAGAAGGATTTTGTGATGGGCATTTTGTCTGCGTTGATCCCTTTTGCGATGGTTTGTCTTAGGATGGGAAAGATATATCTTGATATGTTCATTGCGACTCGCGAAGATAATGCTGTCGATGATGCCCAGTGGTTCGGTTTTTACTTGCCCCTAATATTATAGGTTTGTGTTCGGGGAGTGTTATGGGTTTGTGTTTGGGAAGTAAAGCACTTCTACAGACAGGGTTTGTTGTGTGATGCAGCCCGTAAGTGAACATTGACATGCAATGACATGACAAATGCATATTGAACACCAAAATTGAATACAAAACATTCATAAAATAATGAATGCGGATGCATTAGGAGAATCTAAAATGTGGCTCTGGTTTTAATCGATGCCCCTTCAAATTACCAATATACCCTTTCGGTTTTACACATTGGAGTTTTTTTTTAGCCCGATCATTGGATAGAGTTGCCATTGTGGACAGACAACCTGAGATGAATTCAAGTGACCACTGGATTCTCCTACAGTCTGATGCTATATTCATGTTTCCAATTCACCCCAGATTTCAGTTCAAGCATGGCTCCCGAAGACTGAATTCTTAAAATGGTTGGCAAATGCAACTTTCCCTTTGAATATGAGTACAACAGACTTTGTAAGCTCTCCTGTTGATGGTATCGCCGCCTTCATGATTGTTGAAAGCTTTGTAAAGTCAAGTTGCCCCAACACAGTTGGTGAAGTTCACAAATGCATAACCACAATTTCCCCCAGTCTTGAAATCCATAGGCAAATGGAGGAAATCATAAGCAGGCTTCCCTTTGGACTTATTCTTGTTTTCCTCAGACAATGCTTGCCCAGAATTTGTAGCAGATTATGTCTTTGAAACTGATTTAGTAGATTTCTGATCATCAAGCTTGTTTTTCCACCAAGATTAGCTTTAATCTCTTTTTTATTCAGCTTGGTCTCTTCAATAGTCAATTTCTTGGGTGACCACTGTTGTTCCTTTTCACCTATAGAAACTATTTCCTTCTTACTCTGGAATCTCGGAGCTATATATTTCATTTTCCCCCTTTTTCGGCATTGTTGAGCTCATTTGAAGCAGACTCATATTCAAATCCTCTATCTATCATCAAATCAAATCCCTTCCCACTATCTGAGGGTACTAAATAATTAGTCTAGGAGTTTAGATTGAAGAGAAATGGCGTGGGATTAAAAGGGTATCCCCAATTTGGTACAAGTTGATGATAAACGAAGACGGATTGAAATAGCACCATAACCACCTATTCTGATGCCCTTCCGCTGATGAGATGGTGCGGAACAAAAATGATATAGAGCAGCATTGGGGTTCAACTTCTTGTTAGAAGCCATTGAAGGTAGAAAATATGGAATCACAGAATCGGTTCAAGTTCCAGAGAGAAGATGAAATAGAAGATGAAAGTGAAGGAAAGACAATAGAGGGAAGACAAAGGTGTTGAAGGAAAATGGAGAAGACAGAGAGGAGAATGAAAAGGGAACTGCTTTGGGTAAAGACACCGATCTTCTCTGTCACCACACGAAGTTAACTTTTCAGAATAGGTAACAACGTACTTATCTCCATTGTCTCAACTCATTGACCCCGGCATTTCATGCAATAGGTGGGCCGCCCCCATATTCACCAGGCACTCAATAGAGTTTAACTTTATGATTGAAGAGAGTGCAAGTTTAAACCAGGATCAGAAATTGAACTGTAAGAGAGAGCTGAAGTCCTCCATCGGTGCTGGTTTTTTTTTTTAGAAGCCGAATCCAAACTACAGCCACCTATTGATTTTCCCGCTGTATTCAGATTCATGTATGTCATACGTGTGTGATATGTCTTTTTAGATGAACAATGCATGTGTAATGTCATATGCACATGAATGCCACACAAACAAGATTATACATGCACTAAAACTAATGTCTGCTTTAGAGTTTTACAGCATGGTGGGTGGCGAAGGTCATTTGGATTTTTAGGGCTTGGTGCTTTTTGATGGATTTGGTTTTTGATGTGGGATGCTTTCTTGAACGTGAGTTAAGCTCAAAGCTTCGTTCTGGTGATCGGTTCTGAGATTTAACAATCATCCCTGGTTTGGAATGATTTGGGTGTATTGTGGGCTGCCCAAGTTGAAACTTTTAGGGCAAGACCAACAGCGTTTTTGGATAGTGGTTTGAAGGGATCACTGATCTAGGTTGGCAATTGATTCGATGGAAATGGTACCATCCCATTGCTTGCTTGGCTGACTTTGATCTTTTTTCTTCTTCTTTTTTATCTCTCTTTTTTTTTGTGCAGAAAAGGGCTTTAACGAAAGTCAGGTTCACTAGTAAATTCCCTGTAAGACTCAGATTGATGTCATGCGTCTTAATATTATGCATGATGGCATGTCGTTTCAGATTATCAAATGCATGCTTAATGCCATATACATGTAATCACCACATAAGTAAGAAAATAACCAGATGCATTGCATTCAAAATGAGTTCAATACACTTTACAAACAAAATGAGTTCCCTACGGGAAGGAGCCTCTAAAGGTATTGATCTCACAACACCTGACTATTCCTTATCCGGTCACTGCCCTGGTTCCAATGTCACTGCCCCACTCTCATCAGATCAAACTTTAGAGCTCTTCATCATATTCCTCTCCCCGAGAGGTTTGAGGAATTTCCTTATCAGTCTCCCTACTAGCCCCTAGTTGCTCATTAGTAGTGGATGGCACCTTTAATCTTCCCTCATCAACTAACTTTCGGATCTCCTTCCTTAAAATATAGCAAACATTGGTTCGGTGACCTGTCACTACATGATGGGTACAGAAGTTGTTCTTTTGATTCGGTGCCGACTCCACATACGGCTTGACGCTCTGCAGTAGCCCCTCTTTTCTACATTTGGTAAATAATTGGCTCAGTGAAAAAGGTCAAGGGGATATGCCCTTTCCATCACCCTTGGGGAGTGAGCTCCTGGTTGGTCGCGGAACAAGGTTAGTGTTGGCTTTGAGGGGGGCCATTGATTCTGCTTCACCATTCAGCCCTCTTATTACTCCTTCAAGCTCAATCACACGTGCCTCCAATTCAGAGCACCTTGTCGTCAGCTTTTCCACCTTGTCCAGGTCACCTCCTAGCATTTCCTTCAACATTGCCGCTGCCTCTTCCCTGACCGCCTTTCGGAATCATGATGAGGCAACATAATCATCTAAGACATCTGTTACGGTGTTGAAGTTCACTGGGCCAGCCATTCTCGAGACTCCTTCCCTTTCTCCCCTTATAAGAACATTTGTTAGCACTGACTGGGGCATACGCACAAAGGATACCAAGTCAAGAGATGATGCAGGTATGAATACGAGATGCGATGCATACGTGTATGAACGATGATATAATGCGGTGCCATGTCATGTTATGCAATCCTAAGCTAGTCATGTGCACACAAAGCCAAAAATGGGAACATGCAAAATGCAATGAATGTTGTTGACAAAGCTATATACTGAAGTATAGCGTGGCATATAAATATACACCACATGGATAAAATGACACACAGGGTGTCCACGGATCGAAGCAAGGTGATACTTATGAAGGGTTTACGTGTAGAGCGTATCTTACACGGGAGCAGAGTTGACATTTGAAACGGTACGTGTAGAGCGGATCTTACACGGGAAAGAGATGTAGTGTTTAAAGCGGTACGTGTAGAGCGTGTCTTACACGGGAAGAGGTTTAATGTTTAGAGCGATACGTGTAGAACGTGTCTTACACGGGGAGGAAGGGTAGAATTTGATGTAGTACGTGCAGAGCTGGTCTTGCACGGGAAGTTTGGAACGACACGTGTAGAACTTAGTCTTACACGAAGAGGAAGTGTGCAGAGCTTGTCTTGCACGAGAAGATATTTGGAACGATACGTGTAGAGCTTAGTCTTACACGGGGAGGAAGGGTAGAGTTTGATGCGATACGTGCAGAGCTGGTCTTGCACGGGGAGATATGGAGCGGTACGTGTAGAGCTTGGTCTTACACGGGGAGGAAGGGTAGAATTTGATGCGGTACGTGCAGAGCTTGTCTTGCTCCGGAAGATTTGGAGCGGTACGTGTAGAGCTTGTCTTACACGGGGAGGAAGTGTGCAGATCTTGTCTTGCACAGAAAGATATTTGGAATGATACGTGTAGAGCTTGTCTTACACGGGGAGGATAGGTAGAGTTTGATGCGGTACGTGTAGAGCTGTTAAAGCACGGGGAGATTTGGAGTGGTACGTGTAGAGCTTAGTCTTACACGGGGAGGAAGGGTAGAATTTGATGCGGTACGTACAGAGCTTGTCTTGCACAGGAAGATTTGGAGCGGTACGTGTAGAGCTTGTCTTACACGAGGAGGAAGTGGGCAGATCTTGTCTTGCACAGAAAGATATTTGGAACGATACGTGTAGAGCTTGTCTTACACGGGAAGGATGGGTAGAGTTTGATGCGGTATGTGCAGAGCTGGTCTTGCACGGGGAGATTTGGAGCGGTACGTGTAGAGCTTAGTCTTACACGGGGAAGAAGGATAGGGTTAAAGCGGTACGTGCAGAGCTGGTCTTGCACGGGGAGATTTAGAGCGGTATGTGTAGAGCTTGGTCTTACACGGGGGAAGGTTTAGTGTTTAGAGCGATATGTGTAGAGCGTGTCTTACATGGGGAGGAAATGTGCAGAACTTGTCTTGCACGGGAAGATATTTTGGAACGATATGTGTAGAACTTAGTCTTACACGGGGAGGAAAGGTAGAGTTAAAGCGGTACGTGCAGAGCTGGTCTTGCACGGGAGAATTTGGTATGACACGTGTAGAACTTAGTCTTACATGGGGAGGAAGTGTGCAGAGCTTGTCTTGCACAGAAAGATATTTTGGAACGATACGTGTAGAGCTTAGTCTTACATGGGGAAGAAGGGTAGAGTTTGATGCG
The DNA here is from genome assembly GCA_039660915.1 of Euphorbia tirucalli. Taxonomy (NCBI): domain Eukaryota; kingdom Viridiplantae; phylum Streptophyta; class Magnoliopsida; order Malpighiales; family Euphorbiaceae; genus Euphorbia; species Euphorbia tirucalli. Next base: position 56,619,760 of record CM077637.1, read on the forward strand.
GTATGTGCAGAGCTTGTCTTGCACGGGAAGATTTGGAGCGGTACGTGTAGAGCTTGGTCTTACACGAGGGAAGGTTTAGTGTTTAGAGCGATACGTGTAGAGCGTGTCTTACACGGGGAGGAAATGTGCAGAGCTTGTCTTGCATAGAAATATATTTTGGAACGATACGTGAAGAGCTTCGTCTTACATGGGGAGGAAGGGTAGAGTTAAAGGGGTACGTGCAGAGCTGGTCTTGCAATGGAGAATTTGGTATGACACGTGTAGAACTTAGTCTTACACGGGGAGGAAGTGTGTAGAGATTGTCTTGCACAGATAGATATTTTGGAACGATACGTGTAGAGCGTAGTCTTACACGGGGAGGAAGGGTAGAATTTGATGCGGTACGTGCAGAGCTGGTCTTACACGGGGAGATTTGGAGCGGTACGTGTAGAGCTTGGTCTTACATGGGGGAAGGAAGTGTGCAGAGCTTGTCTTGCACAGAAAGATATTTTGGAATGATACGTGTAGAGCTTAGTCTTACACGGGGAGGAAGGGTAGAGTTTGAAGCTGTACGTGCAGAGCTGGTCTTGCACGGGGGAATTTGGTATGACACGTGTAGAACTTAGTCTTACACGGTTTACACGGGGAGGAAATGTTCAGAGCTTGTCTTGCACAAAAAGATATTTTGGTATTTGGGTGTACGGGACACAAGGACAGGGTTTCTAATGATTATGGAGGACCTAAAGGGCTTGATGGAGTTTCTAGCGCTTTTGGATCACTTAAATGACGGTAGTGTATGCTGTGAAGTCCTTGGTGCTTATGGAATGCTTGAACGTTGTGGAGTGCTTGAATGTTTGATGGACGGATGAGATGTACAACATGAGTTAATGAGGATGATCCCTTTGTTTTTATTTTTTATTTTTTATTTTTTATTTTTTGACTTTGGACATTCCAAGTGCACCCAATGCTATGCAAAAATTCCACATGTGGACCACCATACGGATGAAGGTTCGGTGCTTTTGGGGCACCTAATGAATTCCGTGAAATGGTCACGTGTGTACTAACACACGGACGAAGTTCGACGCTTTGTAGGTCTATGAGATAATATGAAATGGTCATATGGGACCGGCCCATGGATAGAGTTCTGATGCTTTTAAGCGTATGAAATGAAATGATGTTGTAAGCGAGTCACATCTACTGGGGACACGGATAGAGATTCGGCATTTGGGGAACACCTTTCATGATTTGGGATATTATGATATGCCCCTACATATGTACTAACCTGGCACTTGGGGAGCGCCTTGAATAATGTAGTAATGTCATGAAGTAACCCGATATGGATTACAGTGTTATGTGATGACGATGACGAATGGGTATGATGTCATGAGATGCATTGTGCGGATTGTCACACGGAAATATACTTAAGACCATTGTGGTCTCTATTGAATGAAATGATTTGGTGGAATGGCCGAATGCAATCCGGTGCATTGGCAAAACACGGGTATTTTAGGATACCCAATATATGATGGAATGATATGATCGTGGTGGGCGTCCTTGGAATGCCCCTAATTTAATTTAGGTGATATGTCGTGAATGCTTATGACACACAAAATGCAAATGGCTACACAAAAACGTGGTTAGGATGCATGACACACATAATGATGTTATGTATGCTATGTGAAAAATGCTAATCACACAAATATAATGTTATGGCTGAAAAAGAAAGGGTTAGTATGAATGGCAAACGGATGATTTAAGGTTATCACACAAAAATAAAATGCATGTGGCTGCATAAAAATGTGGGTTAGTATCATACAAGAATGTTCTATATATGGAAAATGTCATATGTATGATAAATATGAATTATAGTATGGAGTGAAATGTCGAAAGGCGTGTAACACGTACCACACGAAGCGAATTCTTCCAACCTTATTTCTCCAAGCATGGTCGGTCTCAAAAAATTCTAACCGAGTCCTAGGTGGGGTTCACTTCGATCACCAACCGGGGGTGATGAAGGCGCGATTTTATTATTATTCACACAATTATTTTGGTATCCTAAGGAAATCCAACTAGGGCTGCCTATATGAGTTCGGTCCAAGTCGGGTTAAAAATCAAGGTTCCCATAGCAAAATATACTCCTCACTTCTCCCCACTCAAGGGTCCGAACGAAGGGGTTCGTACGAGGCTGTGAGTGGTGTTTCGTATTCGTGCCCCTAAGACCAAGAGAAACTTAGGCGACACTTCAACAATCCACCGGACTGAAAATGGATACTAAATCTAATGCAAGCATGTCTAGCTAAAGATGCAAAATGAAATACCAATCGAGAATCATCCACCTTATTTTAATTAGACACTTTTCAGGGCTTGTCAAATTCTTTTAAGTTTTTAAGAAAAACTTTTAAGGATTCCCCAGCGGAGTCGCCACTGTGAGCGGATGACGCGTTTTCGACGGGACGCGGGACTCCCTTTCGGATGGTGCACCACGATCTCGGGCGGGCCCCTCCCTCGCATGGGGTTTTTTATGAATGGAAATCCGCGTTTTGGAAAATGAATGGAATTACTGCATAAAAGAACCGAGACCTAAGTCTCGATGAATATTGTAGAGTCGCAACCCGGCTCAGCTCAACCGGGAAATTTATAATGTAGCTGAGCCAGACGAACGGTAGCTACACTATCCAGAGATTCGGGTCCGGACAAGTCCCTTATTTCGTGTCTAATTAAGATAAATATTGCCAATGTTCTCGAATGGTATTTCAAAAATCTAAAGTCAATTTTATTGAATATAAAAGGGCATACAGTGCGCATACAAATATTTAATACAAAAGTAAGGAAAAGAAATAAATATTAATTGGCTTACAACCAAATCGAATGGAAAAATAAAAACTCTCGCCTCACTTGTACAATCGCCTAGGATAGCACAGAATATGGCACGCCATAAATAGGACTCAATTATGACAGAATGGGAAATCAAGAATCGGGGGCATGCATTTAAGGGATAACCGGGCTGGCTCGGCTAACCAGCCCAGTTAGACCTGGAAAACATTTTGAAACGTCCCTGTATTTTGGTTTTTGTGGGAAAATCATTTTGAAAACAATTTTTCCATTTTACATGCATTTTTACATATTAAGTGAGTCGGTTTTCGAGAGAACCGGGTCTCCGTCGTTGAATTGTTCTAAATGCAATTTTACTGAAAATTAAATCTATGGTCGTGAATGCACACAACAAAATTCATTTTTGGGATTATTTGAATTTTTATGGATTTTTGGAAATTCTTGGGGATAAAAACGGGAATTTTGGTTCTAGAAACCACGTTACAGTCATGCGACTGTAAGTGGCCGGGAGCCAAAATCTCGCCAAAACTTTATTTGAAGAAAACTGGAAAGAAAATCACCTGGAAATCAAGAACACTCGTACGACTGTAACTACAGTCGTACGACTGTTCATCAAACTCAAGAACAGTCGTGCGACTGTTCTTGATTTCTAGAACAGAAACGCAGAAAAAAGGATAGAAATGCAGAAAAACCACACCAATCACCCAGAAAGCTTGTAAAAGAGAGGGGAAACCTCTTTGACGTGCGTCCACCGTAGGATTGACCCCTGGCGTCGCTCCAATCCACTAAAATCCAGACTTTTCTCCTTGAGTTAGGGTTTGAGATTTGAGTCCAGAGATTTCCAAATGCTGAGGGATTCTGATTGAGGAGTTCTTCCCCTTTTCTTTTGTTCTCTTCTTTCTCCTTTTCTCTCTTCTTCTTTTCCTCTCCTTCTTCTTTTTGTCTCTCTAGTCTCCTCCTTTTTCGTTTTTCTTCTTTTTCTCCAGTTTTTGAGGTATAGGTTGGCTTACCTGCCGTGATCTACAGTCGTACGACTGTAGTTTGGTTACAGTTGTACGACTGTAGCGATAGTCGTACGACTATACTCTTTTTTTTGAAGTAAAATTTCGACGCTTACACCGGTACAGGCCTTTCCAGTACATACTCCTTTGACTCTTGTCTTAGAACTATTCTTAAGTTCCTAGACCAGTCTAAGAACTTAGGACCGAAAAGCTTGTCCCCTTCCAGGATAAATCACAGTGAAAATGAGTTGTTTGTTGCCATTTGGTTACTACAGAAAATTATAAGAGTGTTTAATAAAGGACTTAACTTGTTTTTTCCATATTTAATTAATAATGAATCAGGTTATTAATTAATCCGAGTTGTTGGGCTCATAGGCCGAGATCCATATTTCATTAAGATATAGCTAGACGAGGGCCTGGAACAACTATACCCTAATTATTTAGGTAGGAACGCCGTCCAATCCCAACTTAGGGACTCTCGGTTTGATGGGCTCGGTGGCACTTACCCATCTGTGCTTAGGGCCAGAAGAATCCTACTACCCACGCTAAGTCAAAACCTCCATCCAAGTGTTAGAGTATTCCATACTCCAACCCAATGCAAAATGACGATACTTTAGTGCATCTAGCGAGGGCATGGTCTACAACTGGCCTATTCCCACTTCGAGCTGGTTTTGAATGAGGGAAGCACTTTTAAGCAACTTAGTAATTTCCATTAGGTTATTAGATTCATTTTAATAACGGCTTACATGCATAAGGCGGGTGAGAATGGGTTTGGATCATACATACATATATGCAAATAAATATAAAATATAATTAAATAAGTAAAATGGACCGCTATGGGCCTATATTACAACCTAATATAATTCTAGTAAGCCTATACTAGAAAATACATTAGGTGGGCCTCCATCTTCCATCCTTCTGGGCTTGCCTCTCCACTTGGGCTCACCACTCCATTGGGCTCCTTCTTCTTTTACAAATTTTATAATAAATAAATAAAATAAAATTACATTGAAAAAAGAAAAACTACATGTAGGCCGTATTTACCCAAAAAGAAAATATAACCCATCTTGAAATAGGGCCCAATAGCATCCAATCATATTCATTTAATCATATAAAATGCATCCAATACATCAATTTATAAGCATGTTATAATGCATGAAATTAAGCCAATTTCAATTATGTCCAAGCCATTATTTTGAAATCGCCAATTTTGGTCCATAATGGTTCTAGCCCTTAATGGGCTTTGGGCCTCCAGCCCAGGCAGATAACTGCTCCCACTGGAATTGGGAAACCATGAGTCCATATCAGCCGCCCGAGTAATTGTGCCAAAATAACCCGAACCAATTTCAATTAACCATATTAATTTCCAAAATTAATATCCCATGAATAAAATTAAAATTTCATTCAAGAAACCATGCGCATTTAAATTGCAAAAATTTAAACACACAAAATAAAAAAAAAACAATTAAAATTTTAAAACTAGGCCCAGTCCAAAAAACCACCAAATCCAAAATCAGGCCCGGCTCGCCGCGCTGCAGCGCGCTGTTGCGAGGCACGCCGCCCAGCAGCGTGATGCGCAACCGTAGCTGCTGCGGCCAGCAGCAAGCTGCCGAGGGGCACAACCCCTCAATCCTTTTTTTTTTTTTTTACAGAAAATAAATAAATATAATCAACCAAAAAATAAAACCACATAATCATATAGAAAAACATACATATAACCAAATATGCATAACCAATTTCCATTTGAAAATCCAATGGGGAAAAATATAAAACCCCAATCCAAGAATCCCAAATCAAAATCTCCAATTTCAAAACCAAGGGATTTAATCCAATTTTAACAATTCCCACGGATCAAAAGCCCGCTCTGATACCAATGTTGGGATGTTCATCGGAAATCACCCGATTAAATGCGGAAGAATGCGGTGATTTCCTCAAATCCGTGCCCAGGAGCAATTGATGTGGAAATTGTAAAACTTTAAAATTAAATAGAAGAGAATTAATTCTCACTCGGAATATCTCTTCTATAGATGGCTGCAGAAATCAAAGGAGATTCCCTCCACTCTCACATACACGAACGCCTATCAAATCCAACCCGTGCTAGCGGCGGATCAAAAGAGAAGAACCCATAGCTAAACCATTATGGCCGAAAATCTCACATAAGGAAAATCCTCAATTAGCTTTAAATCATAGCCTATATTTATTGGGTGTTTTAACTTTGTTTCTATAAATGGAATTAATGCCATAATTCCATAAATCTAATTAATTAGTAAGGTTTAATTCCTAATCAATTCTAATTTAATTTCTATGCATGTATTTATATAATACCATATTATATAAGATACATGTCATTTAAATTAAATAGATTTGCCAATTGGAATTAACCCAATAAATTAATTTATGATTTGACTAGAAACAAATACATATAAACCTATATATGTATTAAATTTCCACCATGAAATTTATTCACAAGTTAATTTATTTAAATCAACTTTATCCAACCCAATAAATATAAATATATGTCAATTAAATTATATTGACCAATCCAATTGATCTTTAATTTAATTGATTAATATTTATCTCTTCAATTAGTATATTCCAAGTATACAGGTGATCCGATTAGTTCGAACTCAGACATTCTATGTGTACGATCCTGTGGACCCGTCTTTATGTTGGCAGTGGACCTATGGCCCACAGACTGCAGGCGACCTCTAGCAAGCCACTGCAGCCCCCAATTAAGACGGAGATAGCAGTCCGATTGTAATCGTAACCCTGTAGTTTAAACTTGTATGTCCCATGTCATCGATATCGGTGTCCAACACAGAGGCATGGATTGATCACCCTCTTTTCTGTCCGGACATTTACTTGATCCCGAATGTACTGAAGCTCACAAATATGTTCCAACTTGTTTGGGTGTGGCCACACTCTTATCAGTCACATTCATCAAGAGGCCAGTGATATCTTCTCAGTGGACTACTGAGTGACATATCCCTTTTGCATATCCATAGCACTGCCATACTTAGTGACATAACTAAAAGTACCCATACTTGGCACCCTTTTACAGGCCCTTTAGGCGTACCCCTAAGTATGTGACTTCGCATGCAGCATCATCATATGGTCAGGTCAAAAGATCCATACAAGTACTACATGAGAATCACTTGTGATACTTTACCATGTGGATTTCTCATTTAGTGGATCTATCCAGTACCATGCCCCTTTTGCATGTACCCATTAACTTGGTTGACATCGCATGTCCAATGACAGGTAAGACACCGCCATACAACCAGGTTAATGATAGTCTCTAGTCCCATTCATTCCCATGACTGGAACAGACTACGGATCTCTTGATGGTCATATCGTTTTCCCTATCCATGGTCTTACTGCCAAGTGCATGACACTTGTCAACATGGATGTGGATATGTCCATTGGATACTCTATTTAAAACATAGCTCAAGGTATATAATAAATAGATTAATGCCTTTATTTAATGACACAAAATGTATAATACATAAATCCAATAGATGTACAATACATTTACAAGGACCAATGCCTCGGGACTAGGGCATATCCAACACATACCAGCAACCTCCTGTAATGACGACACTACCTAATTCGTTGGCACTACTCTCAACACCATAGACAAGGCTTCCCAATTATCAGACCTTGATTCAGACACCCCTACAAAGTTACCATCTTACCCACGGATACATGCTAGGACCTCCGCCAACACCCACAGCACCGTCGGTACCAAAGGGAGCAGACGACCCTAAGATGTTGGCGATATTTAAACACTATTTCTCCTGGTTCCTAGTCCCAATCCAGGAGCTGTTGGTAGAGAGCGGAGGATCATGTTTCACTAACCGAATCCCAGAGATGCCTTGTGACCCCAATTTCAAACAGCTCAAATTTGAGAATTACAAAGGGAAGACTAACCCTTACGTCCACTCAAGAAACTACAAGAATTGGATGGAAATAGTAAGAGCAAATGAAGGACTGATGTTCAGACTCTTCTCATCGATGTTAGTTACTCTGGCCTCTTACTGGTTTGAAACATTGGAGCTATCATCAATCAACAGTTGGGAACAACAAGAGAATAATTCTGCACAAAATTCTATGGGTCTGTACCCACAGGAACAGCCTGCGAGACCCTCCACGATGTAAAGTAGAGATAAGGGGAATCCCTTAGGGATTTCATGGAATGGCTCAACCTGGCCATGGTAGAGATCCGAAAGCTGGACTTCCATACAGCCCTGGAGGCATTAATAGCCAACATGACCAACGAGCAATTACGAGCCGACCTGGTCCTGCAGAAACCCCAGAACATCACTCAGATGATCTCCATAGCTAAAACCTTTATTGAACTGGATGAAGTAGGAGCACCAATTAGAAGCCGCAAGGAACAGGAAAGAAAAAACGAAGATAGGAGATCGAAGAGAGACAGAAGGGAATCCAAGTATTTTGGAGGATTTACGCCTCTAAACTGGCCACTTAGTGAAGTACTGGTGGCGTTCAAAAAAGGCTCTGATAAAAAGGGCTTGTCCTACCCCGAGGTAAGGAGAGGAAAGACAATGGGAGATGATAAGAATGCCTACTGCAAGTACCACAGAGTGAACTTCCACAATACAGATGAATGCATCATCTGGCAGAAGACATGAGGGGCTGATCAAGAGGGGCAGACTCTAAAAATTCATAGATAGAAAAGCAAACTCCAAGGATGAATCAAAAGGGCCAAACCCAGAGGAGAGCAAACTGGCAAAAAAGATGAAAGGAGTAGTTATGGTTATTGTCAGAGGAGATCCGCAAGCAAAAAGACCAAGAGAGCTAGAGAAACAGAAGAAAGTAAGCTCAACCCACACTTCTCAGCATAAAGCCAGGTACAGTAAGGGCATCCAGACGCCCTCATAATAGAAGTAGAAATAAAGGGATACACAGTCAAATGTATCTTGGTAGACAAACGAAGCTCGATTAACATCATAACTTGACATGCAGTAGAAAAACTAAAGATCGTTAATAGCCAGATCCAACTAGTCCATGGGCCACTAGTCGGTCTCAGTGGACACACGGTGTGAGCACAAGTTTTTTTCCTGACCTCGGTGATGAAAGCTACTGTTACCTTTTTCACGAATAAACATGAAGCGGATTTGGACCGACCGGGATAATGTCGGAAATGTCCCAAATAACCTGAAGGTGTGTGACAAGTCCTAATACGGAACCCCAAAGAATTCGAGTGAGTATTTTAGAAAGAACCAAAGAAAAAATATAAAACGGGCAAAATAGGCACTTCTAGCTGCTACAGCCGCACGGCTATGAGCGACAGTTTTCCTTTTTTGTCGAAATCAGCAATTAATTCTGATTTAATACCAAAAAGGGAGATATATAAGCATTATAATCCAGGATTAGGGTTTAGAATACAAAAAAAGGAAAAACAAAAAAAGAAAAAAAGAAAAAAGGGATTTTGAGAGAAAATAACACCATCACTTAGATTTTCTCTAGGGTTCTTAAGGCAATTGAAAAAAAAGAGTTGGACCTAAAATAATAATCTCAATAGAATACATAAAAACGATCATAGGGTTTTGTGATATCATAATCAATCCTTCAATCTTCTTCGGGGTTCCGTTCGGGCTTCAGAAATCACGCACTGTTCTGGTTGTTCGTGACTGTGAGACGTTTCCAGCATCCGAATCCATTTTTCATGGTCCAAACACTGGAACACAGACAAGGTAATCTTCTGAGAGGCCTTAGAAATCTGCTTTGTTCATTCTAGTTGTGATTTGATTGCATGTTTTGAATTTTTTATGGTTTTGGGAGTTTTTCCGGTTATAGCCGCCCCACTCATGATCACAGCCGCTCGGCTGTAACCTATAGTCGTGCGGCTGTGACCTATAAGGGTGCGGTTGTAATCTTCTGATTATAGCCGCTCGGCTGTAACTTTGAGGGCAGAAGCTCCAAATGCCCTAAAATCGATCGATAACACTCCCATATTTCAATTAAATGTGTATTTCATATTTGTTATCGGTCCAATTGCATCCATGTATGCTTAGATTCCCGGTTTTCTTATTTTTAATTGATGGATGTGATTTCAAGTTTGGCGATTTCGAGTTTTTAGGGATTTCCAGATTTATTTTGATCCGTTTTGGATCTATTTGGTTGAAATTAGTGTGTTTCCAGAAATCCCAGATTACCCGAAATCGCTTAATTTGCAAAATGATTTTCAAAAATAAGAAAAGAAGGTCGGAAAACAATTCTGGAGCATTACACCTGTGCGGCTGTAGCCTACAGTGGCACGGCTGTAGTTGAGGCAGAATTATAGTTTTGCCCTTTTGGGGCCCAAACTTGTAATTTTGCATTTTTTTCCTATTCAAAAATGAATTTTGGCGTGTTTGCATACTTTTGGACCCTAGATGGATGTTTGATTTAGGCCCACACACGAACGGGACCCCTGGGTTTCAGGATATCCGGCCCGCTAAAGTTGGAAAAATGCATGTAAATGAGCCAAATCGCTTTTAAAACTGGTTTTTCATCCACAAAACCTACAGGGCGTTTCAAAAAACCGTTTTCCAGGTCTAACCGAGCCGATTGGTCTGGTCGACCCTGCTACCCCCTATGCATGATCTCGTTTCCTAAAATACCCCTATTATGTCCTATATAAGTCCTTGGTGTGATTTATTTACTTGTGCTAACCGTATTTGGATGCAGCTTTTATTTTTACTTTATTTTTATTTTCAAATATATTTTATAGATTAAATCATGTATTTAGGCGATTGTAATTTTTTTAGGTCATCGTGTATTATAGGCGGTTGTAATGGTGAGGATGAGAGCTTTTTCTTTTTCTTGGGTTGTATAATTTGGCCTCTGATTTACTTTTCCGTACTTTTATTTTCTCGTTCTATAATTTAGTATTTATACTTATGTCATTTGCATGAGCATTGGTTAATGATTAAAGGAAGATAAAATGGATAGATTTAAGTGAATGAAATGTTATATTATGAAATAATAATTAAAAATAAGTGAGGATTAGTAGATATGTTACCCGAACCCTGAATCTCTGAATTAGGTACCGCGTCTACACTTGGTAGGGAGCTGTACCGGAATTTCCCGGATGAGCTGATCCGGGTGGTGACTCTGTATCTAATTTCGAAATTTAGGTTTTGAGATCTTTAAGTTAAAATAGGATTTTCTAAAAAGCCTGTTTTCTAAAATTTGTGTCTAAAATTAACTTTTCTACAAAAAAGACTTTTCCAATAAAATTAAAGGTTTTTTTTTTCCAAAGAAAGATTAAAACCCGTTTTCAAAACCAAAACATCAACTCTTAAAAGGAATATCCGCCGTTCCCGCTTCACCGCGTGTTCCGAAAAAGGTCGTCCGCTCACAGTGGTGACTCCGTTGGGGATCAACGGTTTCTTTTAAAAGTTTTTTTTGTAAAAACTTAAGGAACTTAGGCAACAATCAAAGTACATCCTCACTTGTAGTCAATTGTTAAATCATAATTAGATGTTTCATTCACATTTGAATGAGCATGACATTTTCTCTTCTTAAATTCCTCCAACAGTTGTTTAAGCCTGGTTTATCTTCAAAGGTGACCTACCTCTTCCACTAGAATTGGAGGCACCCAAAGGGGTAAATTACTCATAGCCTTGTACGAACCCCTTCGTTTGAACCCTTGAGTGGGGAGAAGTGAGGAGTATATTTTCGCTATGGGAACCTGTACGACCCTTGGCTTGACTCATACCTTCATGCAATGGCCTAACAACTTCCCCTTAGGATTACCAAAACATATACTTGAAAATGGACATTGAGAGTACGCCTTTGGTATCCCTCGTTGAAGCCAAAGAGACCCAATACCTAGGAAGAATGCGAGACCAACCGAATGGGGGAATAAGGTTGGAAGGGTGAGCATATTTTTGTGTGTGTGCTAACATTTGCTCTATGGTTGTTTTATTTTTGACCTTTTCATATGGCATAAACACGCATCATCCATATGCCATATTCTAATAACTTTATTTATGCAGCCATTTTAGAGCATCCTCATACGTGTGTGTTATACTAACCATATTTTTCGCGCAGCCATAATTTTTTTCTGTATGCCATATTCATTTTGTGTGGTCATTGATTCATAAAGCATACATGACATTATCTTGTATGTCATGCATTCTAACCACATTTCTGTGTAGCCATTGGCATTTTGTTTGACATGGGCATTCATATCATCTCATCCCATCTAAAGTGAAGGATGTTCTAAGTATGCCCCTCACGACATTTCATCTCATGACATATCGGGAGTCCCCAAGATTACCCGTGTTCGCCCGTGCACCGGATTGCACTTGAACATTTCATTACATCATTACACCATTAGGGGACCACAACAGTCTTAGGCTCGTTTTCATATGGCGGACCACACAATACCATTACATAACATCATGTCCATTCATCATAGTGTCATGGTGACACTAAAGTCTTATTTGTGAGCCACGATCTATATCGGATTGTTTCATAACATTGAAAATTCATTCAAGGTACTCCACGAATGCCGAATTAGAACTTGTACTAGGACATTTCATAACATGCCTAAATCATGCAAGGTGTTCCATGAATGCCGAAATGCTATCCGTGTCTCTAGTTACACGCGACTTGTTTGTGACATCATTTCATCCAAGATGCAACAAAAGCATCGACCCTCTGTCTATGGAACGGTTCCCATATGACCATCACATGCCATTTCATCGACCTACAAAGCGTCAAACCTCTGTCAGTGTGTCGGTACACACGTGATCATTTCACGACATCCGCAAGGTGCCCCGAAGGTGCTGAATTTCTGTCCATGTGCCGGCCCACACGTGACATTTCCTTTTACATGGCATGGGATATGCTTGGAACACCCAAAACCAAAAGAAAGCAAATACAAAAGTCATTTTCATCATCTGCATCCATAAAGCATCATCCGATCATGAACATGAGCACACCATACATGCCATTTAGTGTGTCAAGTCTAGGTCCATGACATCCATCCGCGATTCTAATCTTGTGTTGAATGTGTAGTTTGGAGACGAATCTCAAAGTGGTTAGTTCATGTCAAGTCAGTGCCAAACCCATCAGTTCAATCAGTTCAATTAGAGCCGTCACCATGGAGGGGATCAATTCGGGTTCAGACTCAGATCGGGAGATCGAAATTCAATTGCCTACTCTACCAGTTGACAGTCAGATTTTGTTTAAAGAAGCTGACAGAGCGGAGATGGCCGACGGAAACAATGGAAACTTACCTTTTAACGTGGGTGCTTTTATGAGGAGCTTTCTAACCTCAAACGAGTTCAAGGCTACTCTTAGGGAAAAAGTGCAAGCTGTGATAAGCACCATACCTGTTCAGACTGTTCCATCGGCTCAGACTATGGATGGAAGTGAAGGACAACAGTTTGTCCAAATTACTAATAGTGCCGCAGGAAGCCTTCGTGGAGGAAGTGGTAGAGTGGTTAACCACAGAGAACCTGACCGTCAGTCCGAAGAGGATGAGGCATTTGAGAAGGCAAGGGAAGCCTCGATTGAGATGATGCTGGAAAAGCGTCTCAATCAGAAATTTTCTGATATTGACGCCATGATACCTAAGCTGAAGGAGATGGTCCACTATAACCCTGTTAAGTATGTCGACCCGACTACTTTGATGGCTGATGGAGGTGAACCGCTCCCAGCTGGTTTTCAGATGCCTTACCTACCTCCATACACCGGAGAGGGCCCACCGAAAGCCTATTTGGACAGTTATGTGAGGTTGATGACTAGCATGGGGATTGGGAAAGGTCATCTCTTAAATCTGTTTTAGACTACACTGAGGGATGCTGCGGCGAAGTGGTATATGAAGATGCCTCTCTACACCTGTTCTACTTGGGAGGACCAATCTGAAGCTTTTGTAAAGCAGTATGCTTACAATACCCAAGTAGAGACTACCCTTGAAGACCTGGAAAGAATCCTCCAGAAGCCAAATGAGTCCTTCCCGACTTACAACAGACGATGGATGGATGTACAAGTTTTAATGGATGGGGCACCAAAGTTGGAGTCGCTCATTGTGAAGCTGGTAGATGGTAGTCTCCCCCAATACAAGGATAAGATGAAACTAAAGAGATTCCACTCCTTCAATAAAGTGGTTGAATTTGCCAAGCGTATCAAGCGATATGAGGAAGAGGAGCAGAAAGGCAGACAAGGTTCGGGCTCTTACAGAAATAACCAAGAGTACTCTCAAGGGTACAAGGGCAGCAGCTCTAAGGCTACTTCAGTGGGGTCTAATGCTAAGACGACTCCGGATGCAGCTCCATTCGAAGTGCATGAGGCGGGCATGGCTACTGTGAACTTGGGAAGACAGACTCCTCAAAGGGTCACTAGTCCATGGGTTGAGTCAGTAAGCCGAATTTTTGCTAAATGTAGAAGGCTGGGTTATTACAGAGCTTGAAGCCATTTTCGCCTCCAGCTGAGGCAGATAAAGATAACTTCTGCACTTATCACGTGATGACGGGTCACAGTACAAATGAGTGTACCCAGTTGATTAGAGCCATAAAACAGTTGGTCATTGATGGAAGGATCATCGAGCCGGCTTTGAAACCTAGCATTCAGAGTAATCCCTTGCCCAACCTCGGATAATTCGGCTACACAAGTTCTTGAGGACCATGACGCTGCAATAAAAAGAAGACCCTCAGCATGTGGAGTATGATAGTCATTTTGATGTTTTAATTTGTTTCATCTCATTATTATTATCAATTATCATGTGAACAATTCAACCTCTCAGTGTTTAATTTAATACAATTTGATTTCAATTACTTGTGCGATATTTTTCGGATGGAACTACTCATGCATCCAAACATTCATTTAATGCCTTTAACACACATGATGCATCAATGCATGAAATGAATCTAGGGATAGATGATGACCTAAAAATGATAGCTGTCTCAAAAGACCTCACGCCTGATGAGAGGAAAGAAAATTAAAAGTACCACAAAAGTGCATGGAAATCTTTGCCTGGCTGTACAGTGTCGTGTGGGGGTTGACGGAGAAATTACTGAACACCAAGCTTCAAAGGATTCAAAGATGAAATCAATCAAGCAGGAGCTTTGTAGACTCGAATGGGCATTGCTCCATGGTCGCAACCGCCAACTACTTCTCAGAGTGGGTAGAATCAGAACTATGTATGAATGTCACTAAAAAAAATGTCATGACTAGTAATGGACTATAATCCCAAAGGGCAATAACACAGTACTCCAGAATAAAGGGCTAGACATCATAGACAATCTTCGTGTCCCTCAAAGCCAAGGGGCGGCTGTGGCAGCTAATAAATCCATCAAAAGTAGTGGTTACCTACAGAATATTGTCGATAAATTACCATTTGCTTTGCAAGACACAGAAATAGCATCAGAGTACGCACTGAAGAAACGTCATACTCCTTAGCCTATAGGATGGAAGCGGTTCCACTAGGGGAGACAAAGACTAAGTCGTCAATCCCATTAACCTAGACAAGCCTAGGAGCTATTAGGTGTTTAAAAAAAAAGGTACGATGGATCAAAAACCGAAAAGGCGGTCCATACAAAAGTTAGGACAGAGAGGCGAGCACCATCAGCGGGAAAATCTGCAAAGACCAGTTGGTGGCAAGCATGGGTCCGATCGAGACAGATACCATTACTGATTCTGTCCTTAGCTTCATTTTATCTTTGATGTGCATTGTGCTAAAGCATTATAAATGAGTGAATGAATGAATGTCGTTTTCTGTTCAGGTTAAATGTCCTAAGTCTGCTTGAAATTGAATTCGTATGGATGTGCACATTTTCTGTTTACATGCATCTTACTCCAAAAAAAAAAAAGAGAAAAGTCTGATGGATCGAAAACCGAAGAGATGGTCCATGCAAAAATTAGGATAATTGATAGATCAAAAACCCAAAAAGGGAGGTCTATGCAAAAGCTAGGGCATAAAATAAAGTCTGTTGAATTGAAAACCCAAAAGGGCGGTTCAGGCAAAAATAAAGGTAGACCGATAGGCTGAAAACCTAAAAAAAAAGGGTGACCTATGCAAAAATTAGGACAGGTAATAAAAATAAAACAAAAGTCATACAGTAGTATCAAGCTCAAACAACTCTAATCCTGTAAAAACCGAGGTACATCAAAGCTAGTGCCTCACGCCCACGCCTCATGGAGTAAGCAACCAGGTCAATCAACCAAACTTCAACGCGATATCCCACCAAGGACAGACCCATCTGGGCATCCTAATCATCCATCCGGTCCCTGAAAGTCTGATTCATGACCTCCAGCTCGGTGACCCACCGACAGAACTGATCAACCTCTGTTCTCAAACGAGCAAACTCATGGCGCTCAATCCCACTCACCGTCTGCACCAAGCAAACCATAAAAAGCACCATAATCATATGCATATGCATCCAGGACATGCACATACATATACACTCAAAACATGCACACACATATGCATACACGCATCAACGTGTACTGAAGTACAAGTACATGATGTCATCATCAGGCTGTCTCGAGCCATGAGTACTCCAGAAGCGGAAATAATCTGACACTGGGGCATCCTTAAATCCCAAGTAAGAGACTTTTCTCAATTTCAGAATTCATCTTTACGCTAATATAATCCCGAGAAGGGTATTCCTTGTCTTTTACAGGTATCCAGGGGCAAAAAAATCAAGCCGTATTTATTCTTGATCGAAGGGGTGAAAAATTTTTGTTTCCAAAGTTATCGATCAAAGAATAAATACGTACCCCCATTCCAACTTCAAAGGTATTGCTTCATCACAGAGAGCCAGTTTCAATAGTATTGCTCCACCATAGAGAGCTGATGTCAACAGTATTGCTCCACCACAGAGTGCTAGCTTCAACGGTATTGCTCCACCACAGAGAGCCAATTTTAATGGTCTTGCTCCGCCACAGAGAGCCGATTTCAGCAGTATCAAAGGGCAAGAGATTTAGTTCATATTCATTCTTGATTGGAGGGGCAAAAATTTTTGTTTCCAAAATTATCGATCAAGGAACGAATACGTACCCGAAACAACTTTAAAACATCAAAGGAGATCATCAAGCTTCTTAAATCACCAAACTTTCTTTCCCCAGCCATAAAAGCTTCATGGGAAACACTATTATCCTTTCCTTCAGTGACACAGGCCCCACTAGAAGTGAAATGACCAAAATGCCCTTTTGTTGGTAACCAAACTACCAAATGTCTAAAACAACTTCCCTTTAGTGCAGCAAGCTTCACGGGAAACCAAATCATCGAAATATGTCTTCCCCTAGTGACATAGGCTCCACTAGAGGTGATATTACCAAAATAACCTTCCTCCAAAGGATGCCAACTTTCCAAGCTACAGAATTACCAAAATGCCCTTCACTTTCATGAACATCAATTCACAAGGAGAATCTGACCCGGGCAAAGTCCTCTGCTTCACAATGGAGTCGAAGCACGTCCGTGGAGCATCAACCCAATCTGGGCAAAGTCCTCTACTTCGCAATGGAGTCAAAGCATGTCCCTGGACCATCAACCCAATCTGGGCAAAGTCCTCTGCTTCGCAATAGAGGTGAAGCACGACCCTAGAAAACTAATAAAATCTAGGCAAACTTCTCTGTTTCACGAAGGAGTCGAAGCACGTCCCTGGAGAACATCAAACCAATTCGGGCAAAGTCCTGTGCTTTGTAACAGAGTCGAAGTAGGTCCCTGATCAAATCAACCTGGCCAAGATCGTTTTTCGCAAAACAACCGAGACAAGTCCCTACAAACATCAAAACAAGTCAACGTGAGGAAAACCACCAGGTACGTCCTCTTCTCCTTCTCACCGTGCTCTCTATCGCGGGACCAAACTCGAACTAGGCACAAGCACCCGTTCAAGTTGACTTTGGTCACACGAGGAGTAGCCTGTGAGCACGAGTTTTTTTCCCGACCTCGGTGATGAAAGCTACTGTTACCTTTTTCATGAATAAACATGAAGTGGATTCGGCCCGACTGGGATAATGTCGGAAATGTCCCGAATAACCCGAATGTGTGTGACAAGTCCTAATATGAAACCCCGAAGAATTCAAGTGAGTATTTTAGAAAGAACCAAAGAAAAAATAGAAAACGGGAAAAATAGGCACTTCTGGCCGCTACAACCGCGCGGCTGTGAGCGTCAGTTTTCCTTTTTTGCTAAAATCAGCAATTAATTCTGATTTAATGCCAAAAAGGGAGATATATAAGCATCATAATCCAAGATTAGAGTTCAGAATACAAAAAAGGAAAAACAAAAAAATAAATAAATAAGGGATTTTGAGAGAAAATAACACCATCACTTAGATTTTCTCTAGGGTTCTTAAGGCAATTGAAAAAAAAAAGATTTGGACCTAAAATAATAATCTCAATAGAATACAAAAAAACGATCATAGGGTTGTGTGATATCATAATCAATCCTTCAATCTTCTTCGGGGTTCCGTTCGGGCTTCGGAAATCGTGCACTGTTCTAGCTGTTCGTGACTGCGAGACGTTTCCGGCATCCGAATCCATTTTTTGTGGTCCAAACATGGAACACAGACAAGGTAATCTTCTGAGAGGCCTTAGAAATCCACTTTGTTCATTCTGGTTGTGAGTTGATTGCCTATTTTGAAGTTTTTATGGTTTTGGGAGTTTTTTCCTATTACAGCCGCCCCACTCATGATCACAGCTGCTCGGCTGTAACTTACAGCCGTGCAGTTGTGACCTATAGGGGCACGGCTGTAAATTTTAGGGCAAAAGCTCCAAATGCCCTAAAATCAATCGATAACACTCCCATATTTTAATTAAATATTCTTTTCATATTTGTTATCGGTCCAATTGCATCTATGTATGCTTAGATCCCCGGTTTTCTTATTTTTAATTGATGGATGTGATTTCAAGTTTGGCGATTTCAAGCTTTTAGAGATTTCTGGATTTATTTCGATCCATTTTAGATCTGTTTGGTTGAAATTAGTGTGTTTCTAGAAATCCCAGATTACCCGAAAACTTAATTTGCAAAACGATTTTCAAAAACGAGAAAATAAGGCCGGAAAACAATTCTGGAGCATTACAATCACACAGCTGTAATCTACAAGGGCACAGCTGTAACCTATAGAGGCGCGGCTGTAGGCTACAGAGGCGCAGCTGTAATTGAGGCAGAATTACAGTTTTGCCCTTTTAGGCCCCAACTTGTAGTTTTGCATTTTTTTCCTATTCAAAAATGAATTTTGGCGTGTTTGCATACTTTTGGACCCTAGATGGATGTTTGATTTAGGCCCACCCACAAACGGGACGTTAAATGGGATATCCGGCCCGCTAAAGTTGGAAAAATGCATGTAAATGAGCTAAACCGCTTTTAAAACTGATTTTTCATCCACAAAACCTACAGGGCGTTTCAAAAAACCATTTTCTAGGTCTAACCGGGTTGACCAGTCGGGTCGACCCAGTTACCCCCTATGCATGATCCTGTTTCCTAAAATACCCCTATTCTGTCCTATATGAGTCCTTGGTGTGATTTATTTACTTGTGCTAACCGTATTTGGATGCAGCTTTTATTTTTACTTTATTTTTATTTTCGAATGTATTTCATAGATTAAATCGTGTATTTAGGCGATTGTAATTTTTTTAGATCATCGTGTATTATAGGCGGTTGTAATGGTAAGGATGAGAGCTTTCTCTTTTTCTTAGGTTGTATAATTTGGCCTCTAATTTACTTTTCCGCACTTTTATTTTTCTGCTCTTTATTTTAGTATTTATATTTATATCATTTGCATGAGCATTGGTTAATGATTAAAGGAAGATAAAATGGGTAGATTCAAGTGAATGAAATATCAAATTATGAAATAATAGTTTAAAATAAGTGAGGATAAGTAGATATGTTGCCTGAACCCTAAATCTCTGAATTAGTTACCGCGTCTATATTTGGTAGGGAGCTGTACCGGAATTTCTCAAATGAGTTGATCCGGGTGGCGACTCTGTATCTAATTTCGAAATTTAGGTTTCGAGATCTTTAAGTTAAAATAGGATTTTCTAAAAAGCCTGTTTTCTAAAATTCGTGTCTAAAATTATGTTTTCTACAAAAAAGACTTTTCCAATAAAATGAAAGGTTTTTTTTTCTAAAGAAAGATTAAAACCCCGTTTTCGAAACCAAAACATCAACTCTTAAAAGAAATATCCCCGGTTCCCGCTTCACTGCATGTTCCAAAAAAGGTTTTCTGCTCACACACGGCTTTGGTTAGGGGACAGGTGACGTTGGACCTTGAGATCAGAGATGAAAGCATGTTTGGATAACCAAGGCGGACTTCACAGTCATAGAATCTCTATTGGCATACAATGCCATATTAGGAAAACCATTCCTCTTCGAGCCAGAGGCCGTATTGTCCATCTGGTACCTGACATTAAAGATACCAACCCCTGTAGGATGGGTAATAGCAAGAGGAAGCTAGCAGGCAGCTCAAAAGACATACTTGGCATCTTTACAACCAGAGAGAACCGACCCCAAAGAGGAAGAAAGAAAGGCAAAGCCAGTAGACGAACTCGACACACTAACAATAGCATCAGGAAGGTGTTTTCGAATCTCCAATGAGCTCGATGACAACCTTAAAGAATGAATATTGCAAGTGATAAAAGAAGAGCAAAGCACGTTCGCCTGGAAGATCAGTGACATCGAAGGGGTACCACTGGAAATTATAAAGCACTCCCTTACCGTAGACCCGGAAGTGACATCAGTAATCCAGAAGAGGCAGAAATATGTGCCAGTGAGGCAAAAGGCAATAGAGGAGGAAATTAAGAAATTGATGGATGCGGGACATATCAGGGAAGTTCATTACCCGAAATGGCTGGCGAATATGGTGAGGGTAAAAAAGGAAAATGGGAAGTGGCGCATGTGCATCAATTTCACTAATCTCAAGAAAGCATACCCCAAGGACAGTTATCCACTACCGAATAAAAGACCAACTAGTGGATTCCACGACAGGATACGTGGTATATTCTTGCCTCGATGGGGTCTCCAAGTGTCATAAAATTCCAATGGACCCAGCTGACTAGGAAAAAACATCCTTTATCACTCATAAAGGAACTTAATGTTATCAGGTTATGCCCTTTGGGCTAAAAAACGCAGGGGCAACTTACCAATGGTTAGTGAATATCATATTCAAGGAGCTAATCAAAAAAACAGTCGAGGTATATGTGGATGACATGATTGTCAAAAGCCGGACCGCTGCTAAACACCCCGAAGACCTAAGGGAGGCATTCTCCATCCTTCAGAAGTACAGACTCAAACTAAACCCTGAGAAATATGTATTCAGTGTGAGAGGAGGAAAATTCTTGGGCTTCATGATCTCACAGAGAGGGAAAGAGGCAAATCCAGAGAAGATAAATGCCGTGCTGGAGATCACTCCCCCTTGAACATTAAATGAGGTCCAGAAGCTGAACGGCCAAATCACGGCCCTCGGAAGATTCATTTATTTTTCTGCAAAAGAATGTATGCCTTTTTACAAGGCACTAAAGGAAGGCTAATCCTTTAAGTGGGATAGGGAATGCTATGAAGCGTTTGACCAGATCAAGTAATTCCTAATTTTTCCCCCGTTGCTACGCAACCGGTGGAAAGGGAGAAACTATACCTATATCTGGCTACTACTAATGAAGCCGTAGGATCAGTTCTCATAAGGGAGGAAGAGGGACAGTAGTCCCCAGTATACTACACAAGCAAAGTACTGAAAGGGGCAGAAATAAGATATCCAAGCATTGAAAAGCTAGCATTAGGCTTACTATTGGCTACCAACAGGCTGAGGCCGTACTTCCAGGTGCACACAATCATAGTCAGAATCGGTTTCCTGCTAAAGAAAGTGCTTCGAAGACTAGAGACGTCAGGAAGATTGGCAAAATGGGCAATACAGCTAGGAGAGTTTGACATTCGGTTCGAGCCAAGGCAGGCCTTGAAAGCTCAAATCCTGGTAGACTTCATAACAGAGTTTACTAGTTTAGAACCTGACTCAGCCCCACCTTCAGAAGAATGGGACGTATTTGTAGATGGAGCATCCTCATAAGAAGGATTCGGGGTCCAAACCGGATCCAATTACATTATACAGTGAGATTAGACTTCCGCACCACCAACAACGTGGCCGAATACGAAGCCATAATAAAAGGGTTAGAACTAGTTAAAGAGATAGGACCAGATAAAGTCTGGATACTTAGCGATTCAGGGCTGTTGTTTAACCAGATAAACAAGCATTTTGAAGTCAGAGACTCCTTCATAAGAAAATATTCGTAGAAGGTCCGGGTACTGCAAAAGGAGATTGAGCTTCAGGGGATAGTTTGGAAGATAGAGAATATACCCCGAGATGCAAACAACATAGTAGATGAGCTCGCTAAGGCTACTTCCAGCCAGAAAAAATGGCAGTACTTGTATTGCCCATATGAAGTACAATCACAACCGAGTATCGAGCAGATGGAGGCACTAACAGTGGACGAGGATAGCCTGTGTTGGATGAAACCCATTATAGACTTTCTTAATGAAGGTAGTTGCAGGAAGAAGAAAAGGTGGCCAGTCGAATCTCAAGAAAATCCACAAGATACTCAATCATCAGAGGCCAGCTTTACCGGAAGTCCTTTAGTCACCCATGGATGAATTGCATCTCATCTGAAGAGGGAAATTACGTACTAAGGGAACTCCATGAAGGAATATACAAATCTCATTAGGCGGCTCTAGCTATAGTTCATAAGGCGATGCTGACAGGTTATTTTTTGGGAGATAATAAAGGGAGACATTGATTCTTATGCTACCACATGCCACCAGTGCCAGGTGCACGTCAAAAAGATAAATCGACCTCTAGCTGAACAGATGCTGATTCTAACTGTGTGGCCTTTCTCCACATGGGGAATTGACCTGGTGGGCCTAATGCTGGAGGCTAGTAGACAAAGGAAATGGTTAATTGTAGTCGTGGATCACTTCACTAAA